>CM060734.1:11801388-13061067 GCA_030704615.1 Takakia lepidozioides
AGTCAGAACGGAAATGCGGTGCCGCATTTCCGTCTGGCCTGATGGTAGGTGCGACTCGGATGGAAATACGTTGCCGCATTTCAGTTCCGATGGTTCACGATTTTCAGTCAGAACGGAAATGCGGTGCCGCATTTCCGTTCTGGCCTGATGGTAGGTGCGACTCGGATGGAAATACGTTGCCGCAATTCAGTTCCGATGGTTCACGATTTTCAGTCAGAACGGAAATGCGGTGCCGCATTTCCGTTCTGGAATGATGGTAGGTGCGACTCGGATGGAAATACGGTGCCGCATTTCAGTTCAGATAGTTCGCGATTTTCAGTCAGAACGGAAATGCGGTGCCGCATTTCCGTTCTGGATAGTTGAATGAGTCTCAACCGGTCGGAATTGCGCTGTATGAAGCTGTCGGAATCTTACTCGGCTCCAGGCATCAGATACAAAATGGAAATGCGGCGCCGCATTTCCTTTATGGAATGTCGAAAAAGTGCGACTTTGACGGAAATGCGGTGCCGCATTTCTGTTCCCGTGTTCATCATAATTCTCAATCAGAACGGAAATGCGGTACCGCATTTCCGTTCCACCTTCACATACCGTGCTTGTTGAATGAAATGCGGTACCGCATTTCCGTTCTCGAGAGTATGAATGTCTTTTAAGGACGGAAATGTGCTGCAACATTTCTATCCTCAGCTCCATGCATCAGATACAAAATGGAAATGCGGCACCGCATTCCGCATTCCCGTTCTGGAATGTCGAAAGTGCGACTCGGACGGAAATGCGGTGCCGCATTTCTGTTCCCGTTGTTCATAAATCTCAATCAGAACGGAAATGCGGTACCGCATTTCCGTTCCACCTTCACATACCGTGCTTGCTGGATGGAAATGCGTTACCGCATTTCCGTTCTGGAGAGTATAAAGGTTTCCCCCGGACGGAAACTCGGTGCCGCATTTCCGTCGCTCTGTTGCATGACCAAGATGCAATACGGAAATGCGGCGCCGTATTTCCGTCCACCAGCAATCGACAGAATCACTCGTGACGGGAAATCTGGAACCTCAATGGGTTGCATTGTTCCGAAACAACACAATTGCGGCCAGTCTTGATGAGCACAACTTGGTTGTCTGACCGTTTTAACCAGCAGTCCTGGCACTTGTCAGTGCGAACGTTCCTGTCTGCACCGAGAATACTGCTGGATCCACCCTCAGGAGAAACTGTCAGGAGATGTTATTTCGTCGCCGAATCGGCCATCATTGTCCTACTCACTGGCTATGGAATCAAACCTCCCACCTTCATGCATGTAGCTTGAAACAATACTTTCCACTTCAATGTGCGACTTCCAATTGTCGATGGACTCCGCAGATCCACTTAGATGGTGCCTGTGAGCCTTGGTCTGTCGCTATACTGAACCTCGCACTTGCCAACTCCGTGCGGTGTTCGATGGCTCCGAATTCCTACGCTATAGTTTGCTGTCCTCCGCAACTTGGGAGAGCCTGGATCCCAAACGAGGGAGGACTTTGCAGAGTGACTGAAACTTACCTTTGTTCCAAATTCAAGCTCAAACCGGGCACAGTTTATTTGGAAGAAGAAAGGAAGGATGTTCCTGGACAGGTTGACGAGACCATTGTCGTGCTAGGTAACGACGGAGGTTGCGGAATCGAATGGCACGTTCCCCCGTCAGACACCATCCTGTACCGAGCTGTGGGAATGCCCATTCCCTTTCCGAATCAGTCGCTGCCCACACCATCCACAAAGGAGTCCGGAAACCGAGAGGCGGCCACTGCCAACAGAGAGGTATGCAACGATAATCATTCCCGACCTGGACCGTCAAGACCCTCCATAGCTTCTCGTGTGGACGTATTCGACATTTCCGACGAGGAAGATGATTGCATTGAGGTACCCATGTCCTCCACACGGTCGTTCAAATCCGGCATGGACGTCTCTGTAGGTGCTACGCATGTGCCCTCGAGCATAACTCCAACCCGGTCCATTGTGCAGCTCCTACGACAACATCACCTCGATGGTTCTCGCTCCGAGCTGGCTGCTCTCGACTATGCCAAATTCCCAGTCAGAAAGGTAACTTTTCTGCCTCCCGAAGTCGATGGCAATGTCATCTTCGAGTTTCCACCTGTTTCTTCGTCAAAGAAAGCCTCGGGGATGTTAACAGACATGGATCGAAAGCATGACGGACACCCCTGGTGTGTGACGAAGACCAGTAGCACGAAAATTGCTGATGGTGTTCGTGTACGATATGTCCTCTGTGCGGGGAAGCTGAGGTGCCTCAATCCCACCTGCTTCCACTTTCTCTCCAAAGGAGGGCGGAGAAACGAGACGGATTGGACTGGCACAACGCATCATCCATTCATTGTCTCCAGCCAAGCTCCTGCGGGTTCTTTCAAGTGTGCACATTGCAAAGAACCACCGACGTGCATGTCCATGTGCAGAGCCAAGCAATATTACGTTATCCATTTGCTCCCGGACTTGACTAGAGCTTGCATACACGTTGGGGTCCACTGCCACCCCTTGGCGAGAGGCAACATGCGTGAGGCTGTGCAGGAAGCACAGACATCATAAAAGAGGAGGTGAAATTGAGCCCCGGAGCCAGACCAAAGCAGATTCAGCTGAAGGCAGCCCACAAGATTGCTCTTGGCAAAATCATGTCTGAAGATGGTTCCGACCGAGAGCCCTTGACCGAAGACGAGATGCGTGACCTCTTGGAGTCCGTCTCGCACGTTTGTAGTCCGAATGTGCGGAATCACATCGTATCTTGCAAGCAGGAGTTCGGCAGGGGGTCGGACATGTACTCAATCCTGGAGGTGAAACGAATGACTGGATATGACTACATCCAAGGTAGCAGGTTTCCAGGGCAAGGCAGCGAATCCGATCGTTGTTACATTTTCAAAATGTCGACGTGTGGGCCTGGGAGTGGAGTCGACTTGGTCACTCGCATGACAACTGGAAACTTGTCGAATGCTTGGGTGATGTTTGATCACATCAAGCGAATTACAAACCATCAGTGGGTGACTATGGGTGCGCATGTTTATGACTATCACTCCAAGAGGCTCATGACGATTGCAATCTGCGAGATGAAAGGGGAGGACACACAGTCCGAGATGCATCTGTGGGAGGGCATAAACCAGCAGATGGCAAGGGCGGGATTGCCAGAGCCCAATTTCAGGGGATTCATGGCAGACAACGCTCAGGCCAACTGGGCAGCGGTGCGGCGTGTGTACGGTGAGGACCCCAATGTTCCAATGGAGGGGAAAGAGAGATCCTGTGGATTCCATTGGATGCAGAGTCTATCCCACTACACTACCAAATTTGTTGCTAGCTCATTCCAGGCTGAACACCGTGTCCTTTGTACGGCGTGGAAGGATGCACCCACATTTGATGACGCGGAGGTTAAGTTTG
Organism: Takakia lepidozioides; assembly: GCA_030704615.1. Lineage (NCBI taxonomy): Eukaryota > Viridiplantae > Streptophyta > Takakiopsida > Takakiales > Takakiaceae > Takakia > Takakia lepidozioides. The sequence goes on from CM060734.1 coordinate 11,804,788, forward strand.
CTATCATCGAGGCTTGGTGGAACACGTCAGGTGCAGTGGAGACAACCAATCTGGGAGCATTGCACAGCTGGTTGGGGTGGTGGCATTTTCGGTATCGACAGTTCGGACAGTACATGCGGGAGGTAGGCTGCTGTCATTTTCGTTCATTTGTCTTTCTGTTACGGACATTTCGATTGGTCCCTCACCATTGTTTGTGTCCTTCTAGGAGCGGTGCTTGGATTCCGACACGGACATGCCGAACACGAATATGGCAGAATCGGTCCACTCCTCCTGGCGAGCGTCTTCTGCCGCACATCTGGTGGACGTAGTGACGGCCACAACGGAGGACATCGACAGAGCAATCATGCAGCAAGCCACGTACTACAAGTTCCTGAGCGGCAAACAATGGGGCTTTGGGCCGGACAGGGAGGAATTGTTGGTACGAACAGCTTCGAGGTCCAAGAATCCAGTGAAATGGGCGACAGCATTGCGAGAGAAGATCAAAGGGACGCCTCTGCACCGCAGAGGTGAACACCTAGAGGGGACGTCCGGACTCGCCCTGTCAGGCGGAGGATTGAAGAGGAACCCGGGTGCGAAGAGGATTCCTGGAGATCCGACAGGAACATTCGGACAGCACCTCGAGGTCCCGTCATGTTGCCGCACAATGTGTCTTCCAGCAGTGGAAGCCCAAGAAATTCCAGATCGCCGTCGCCTTCAACCGGGGATTTCGTGCAACAAATTCCCACCGCTCCCTTGCCCCACATTCCGCCCGCTGTTATGCAGTATGGCCAAGCCATTGTGGAGACGACTGTGTCTGCCTCACAGTGGAGAATTGCTCGCACAAAGCCGTCGTTTCGAGGAAGGTGTTCCGCAATTCGTGTGGATACACGGCAACGTTGTTTAGAGATGATAAGGAGGAATCCAGATGGGGCTGTCCCTGCTCCTACTTTTACAGGAAGATTTGTCCATGCAAAGTTTGCGGAGGCGACAACCACCCAGTTCTGGTTCTGCAGGCACGACATTATGACTTGCGTGTATGGAAAGCCCAAGTACGGCATACAAACAATGCCAGAGGCTCCCCCGGTGTGGCCGGTGGAACCAGGCTGCGATCTGAGTCAGGTTGAGGCCGACGCCCTTACCGCCGCAGGATTTCGGATGGTGCAGCGCACTGACGTGCCCAGACAACCATTTCCGCTTCCACAGCCTCCACCACCGACCCCTGTGAGAGCAAGAACAATGGGACACGACAGCTCTAAGCATCCTACACACCGTTGGGGGAAACCGAAGAGGCGGCGACCTCCCTCAAAAGTGAACGAGACAAGGATGGGGAATGCACTTCGGATGAACTGTACAATCCAGAGCTCGACAGAAGTGCCCCCACCAGGATTCGGGCGTGTGTATCAGATGGCCACGGCGGGCTCAGCTGTTCGCAATGAGGTGTACACCATCACCATTTCAGAATTACCCACCTGCAATTGCACCGACTTCCAGATCATGGCGAACAAGGGGGCATCATACTGCCCTTGCAAGCATTTGTACTACGTGTACCTAAAGAGACTCCGTTGTAATTCCACAACTCATCACTTCATACATGCACCAGGGTTGAGCCCCCAGGAGGTTCACACTCTTCTGAATATGGATCCAGGGGACCAGTGAGCTTGGCTTGCGGTCCACATACAATGGTACGCCCATCGGATAGTAGAACTGTACTGCTGCCAGTACCTCAGACTCTGGCCACACAAAGGTCCGACATATGTCTTGCCTACCAGTAACCTGTTTTGATCGAACTAAGATATTACTATATCGTTCACTTGTTTCCACGTGCATGTATTTTTGTATGTTGGAGGGTTCATGTTTTTCTGCTTTCCGAAAACTTGCTCTCCTCATTCGACCTCCGACAAGGAAATGCGGCGCCGAATTTCCAAGTATCGTCGTAGGTACCCAGAGGCGGCCTTCGCCAACACCAAACCGCTCCGAAATTTCGCACGTGCGAACCCTAATGCGGCACCCTATTTCCCAGTTCAGTTGCAAACCTTTCCCGCCGAATACCCGAAGAAGACAGAATTGTGAAGTACTGCAGACTGTATTGGTGCAGACTCCATTGGTTCAATCGCGGCAAAAGGGTCAGCTTCATTCCAATGTTAAGGCATGTAAAACCGCGGAATACTCTATACAGGCCAGTATGCGACGTCCTTTTGCAGTGGTATACTGGATTTCCCGTTGCACGGTCACTTATTTCCATGAGCGGATCTATAAAACCATGAGCGGACTTGTTACTGACGACATATCTTCGCCGCATTACATGATCTGGAACGTCCAAAAACGGCAAGGTCAAATAAAAAACTATTATTTTAATACTTGTTTAATCTGCCGCATTTCCAAATTTGGAGGAGTCCGCTCATGAAATCCGCGTATCTTAGACTTCGGCTCACCGCTCATGCGGCTCATGCGGCTCATGGCTCATGGCTCATGGTTTCTGCTCATGAAATAGTAAACCTCTACCAAGGTTTGTGCGGGTATGAAAGAAGTGTCCTTGAAGAATGCTCAGTCTGCACTCCAGAAAACAATCACATGGACTAAGAAGTCCAGGAAGGGCCATCAGGAATGGGATCGAGCTTGTATCGACGCAGGCTTGCCTACCAGAAAGCTCAAGACGCCAGTAAAAACAAGGTTCGTCAGCACAGTTGTGCTATTTCAAGAAACACTGGCTTACACAAATGCGATTAACATTTGCTATGGCAGGCAGAGTTTGTTGCTACAGGCTCGGGTGCCTTCTGGCCTAACATGGGCCATAGCTCATGCTGTGACGGAGACCTTGAATCTAACTCAGTGTGTTCTAAACCAGACCTGTGGGTACTGGTTGTTGTCCGATGCTTTGCATGTAGCTATTATGATCTCCATTAAGTTAGCAGGTGAGGCCAACCGACGTGCAGGGGCTGTCCCAGAATTACGATATGGAGACTCGGATTCAGAACTTGAGATCTTGTATTGCAAAATGGTTCAGGAGGCTGTGAATGTCCTGAAGCCTTTTCTTGCATTTGCTATTTCTTTTCAAGCTGATAAGACTCACAACATGGTTGCCCTTATGCTTGATCCACGCTTCAAGGGATTACAGTGTGTGACTGAGTTCATTAGAAGGGACAAAGCCAAAATTGTTGTTCAGGAATATGACAATAAGGCTGTAATTCCTTTGCTTGTGAAAGCTTGTAAAATTTTGAATCCAGGTGTACCAGCTGTGGCAGGCCCAACGCAAGATGCACAGGCTGATTCTTTGTTTGATGCTCCAGTCAGCACAGAGGAAGCAAGCGAGGGTTTGCTGCGGTCTGAGTTGTCCCTTTTTCGACGACTTGTTGTGAAGGAGGAGGAAGCAGCTTCTCCTTTGCAATGGTGGAAAGCAAATGCTTCAAGGTTCCCCAATGTGTCATTCTTGGCCAAGCAGATCTTAGCCATCCCAGGTAGCCAGATTGAGACTGAACGTATTTTTTTGGTGGCAGGAGTCCTCACTAGTTTACGTCGCTGTAGATTAGGGGTTAGAAATTTGGATGCTCTAATTATGATTTACAAGAATTGGCCAAGTGATGCACGTATGGGGTGCCCACTGGCTAAACAGTCAGTTTCAGAATATTATTCTGCAGAAGCTGAACTGCTAGAGGAGTGTGAAGATGAGCTGGGGGAGGCTGGCTTGTTTGAAGAAGAAGAGTAGAGTGCTCTGATTTTGCCATTCAAAAATCTGCTTTAGGCTTGGAGCATTGTCTCATTTATCAGCCTGTAATATAGCTCTTGTAAGGTGAACTCAAATTACCTAAGGTGAGATCCGGCTCCTTGTTATTATGAATTGCGGCACTCAGCTGCTGAGGTGAGCACTTCAGCCGCTGAAGTGATCACCTCAGCGGTATAATTTGGACATATTTTTATTTTTCAGTTTTAAAATAATAAATAATAAATAATAACTGTAATGATACCAGTATTGATATACCCCCAATATAAGATTTGAAATTTGAAATATTGATACCATACCATACCAGGCCAAACAAAAACAATATACATACCAGACTGGTACATTAAAAGCTACCTACCTTGATACCATTATCTGCCAGGTATGAAGGAGGCCTCTTCACCGACAATACCATACCCTGGCTGGTATGAAATGTTGATGATACCGGTCCAACACTGGTAGAGACCACTGTAATTTTCTTTACTGACATGCCAAGGCTTAGGAGAGGGTAATTGAAAGAAATCCACATATGATGTGGGAATGAATGAAGAAAACAGGGAAAAAACTAAGCAAGACAGAACTGAAAGATTAGAAAGATATGCAGGAGGAAGGGAAGCTCGATTAAGATTAGAGTTCCCAAAATTGTAGAACTTCAATATTCTCCCATGAGAGACATCTGGACAAGCTAACACTGATAATCCAGAAGATCAGTAGACCAGGTCTCCAGAAATTGAGAATACCACACCAGAAGGAGCTGCGAGTAATACACTCAGCGAATGGTTACCACAGGAAAGATCTGAAGGACCTTCCACAGTTACAAGCCCAAATCGAGGTTTTACTGAATTATTGGAAGAGAAATTTGAGGATCTTTCAAGTGAAGAAGGCGAAAGAATTGAAACCACTACTCCAAAAAAAAAAATCAGAATAGCACTAAAAGCTTTTAAAGATTCACTAAGTTCAGTTGGAACAGCAGCCAGTAAGCGGCTATCCTTAGGACAAGGACCTCCCAGCTTTGAATCTTTCTTTGGAAGACAAACATTGGGTAACACCACTAATATTGACGATCCCAACACCAACATAGTCAACAGCAGCTGGACCATTTCAGTTTGGACAACCAGTAGCACCAGTTGCGCCAGTAGCACCAGTTGCGCCAGCAGCACCAATGGCTTTGGCAGCTAGCAAAACCCGACCACCATTTCCCCTGTATGATGGGAAATCTGATCCAGATATTCATCTCAATCAATTTGAGAACACGTGCACCATTTTCAATGAAGCAACAGATCAGGAGTTGTTTCCTTGCTCAATGGCCAGGAAGGGCATTGAGTGGTTGGCAACATTCCCAGCCAACAATTTTGCAACCTGGGCTGATATAAAAACAGCCTTTCAAGAAAGGTATCGATCCAACAAATCCACATCTGAAATCTTCACAAGATTACAGAATTTGAGACAGAAAAAAAAAGAACTGGTAGTTCCATTGATGAACCATGACTTCTGCAAGTCATCCCCTGGTGCTTGAGGTAGCTTTCTGATCAGAGTCTTCATCCTCTCCAGGTAGTCATATATAGGTGTAGGGCTCGTTTGGGCCTAAGAAAGAGAAGGGTTTTTGTTGGTAATGTATGTGGAGTTTGCAGTGGGAGGCTATGGTGGATTTTGTGAGTTTGCTGCAATGTGTGGCGGCAGTGACTGCACATTTGTGGAGGCTGAGCTCCATGCCAGACCATTGGTTGAAGCGGGGCAAGTTTGTCCACCTGTTGGTTAAGATGTTGAGGTTTGTGTGCAAGTATGGCAAGGTCGTCAGCATAAGCTGCTGCAGTGATTTCATTAGGGGAGGTTTTGTACTGGTAACCAAGGTTTTCACGGGTGAGCCATCTGAGCAGGGGTTCAAGGAATATGATGAAGAGATAAGGGCTCAGAGTGTCACATTGAATGTTTCCACGAAAGATGGAAATAGGAGGCGTGGAACCATAGTAAGAACCAGCGTATTCTGTGGTGCTGTTGGTGTAGATGTTACCAATGAGTTCGATAGCATCTGTAGGGTATCCTAAATTTGTCATGATGGCGAGCAGGCGGGGGTGGTCTAGGGATCCGAAGGCATTTTTGAAGTCGATGCAGAGAAGATAAATGTCTTGTTTGGTGAGTTTTGCATCTTCCAGAGCTGACAGGACATATTGTATCTGTTTGGTGGTACTCCGCGTAGCACAAAAACCTTCTTGTGGGTCGCTGAGGATCCGGTGTTGTTCCCCATAGGTAGACAGCATTGTTGTCAGGGTGCTAGTGAATAGTTTATATATAGTGTTAGCTAGTGCGATAGGCCTGTAGTTACCACGGTCCGAGGGCAGCAAAGGCGTGAGCAGAACCCGTGAGCAGATTCCCCTAAGCGAGGAGTCATGAGTTCACCGATCAGCCGAACGCGGACAGAGCGGCAATGCGCCTTCTATACAGGTAAACCTCCTGGGCTCTTATTACATTCGTACCCATTTTCTATGTCGCCCAATTCTTTGGCATGGAAATGGTTGTCCCAAAGTTCCATGAGTGCCTATATCCAGCTTGGGGCCCAAAACGGCTAAGTCCCATGAGTGCCTATATCCGACTCTGGAAAAATGGCGCCACATTTCCAGATTCGGGCAAGGCCACCCCTAGTGGACTTGGCCATTTTCGGCCGCACACTGGAAATTCGGCGCCATATGGATGCTTGGGGCCCAAAATGGCTAAGTCCCATGACATCGGAAGGTACTCGGGGACTTAGCCATTTTGGCCCCCTAGACTATAAATTCGGCGCCATATATCCAGGTTGGGGCCCAAAACGGCTGTCCCATGAGTGCCTATATCCGACTCTGGAAAAATGGCGCCGCATTTCTAGATTCAGGCAAGGCCACCCCTGGGACTTAGCCATTTCCAAGGCAGCAACTATTAGAGCTTGTCAGGCTCGTAGATTTGTCTTGGATTCTGCTGAGGAAAGTGGGGGAGAAGAGGCAGAGATTCCCAGGAGGTGAGGTGGACGGTTCCCCAAGGAGAGGACGGTATTTTTGAGAGGCATAGTGGAAGTGATGCATCTCAGATGTCAGGGGATGAGGGGGATGAGGAGGCAGGTGGGGCAAGTTCCTCGGAGGGTGTAGGAAAGGAGGATAGTAGTTCCCATTTCGGCTATGACAGTTAGGACAGTTGTATAGATGTGGCTCGCCACAAAATTTGCAATAAAATGTTGCATTTCATTGCTATGATGAGTCCAGTGGTGCTGCACCAGCAGCAACACAATTGATAAATTCAGGCACTGCTAATGAAGGCACCTTCTTCAACACATTTCACCCTGTTTTTCCCTCTTATCAGAATCGGCCCTGAATTTTCATGCTGAATTCTGCAAGTTAGTTGGTTGAGTGAACCTTTGATAGTTTGGAGTGACTGACTGATACTGCCAATGTGACAACAGGAAAGTATCCAGAAACAGGTCAGAGACAAGGAGACCAGGAGCTGTGGAATGAATACTTTTCTGACCCCAGTCAATGGTGGGACAATCAAGGCAAAAAGGTACATGCCTGTTGGATTACAGAGAGTAGCAAATGCAATTGAGCATAGGAACTAGTGTGATAAGTTGAGTTGGGCGTTTCCTAGAACAATTCTAGGCTTTCATTGTTAGCTGCTAGTAGCAAGACAAGGGTGAATGCATGATTTGTGCAGAGGCGTGGATAGCTGAAGGAGCAGGGATAGAGTATGGGTCTAGCTTCATCGAAGAAGGCCGAACTTCAAGCTCCAGATTACCTATGATTCCCTGTTGACCAATAGCTACTAGCAACTTGCATGGGTAGATGGTCAACTGGAAGCTGCAGCAGCAGCTGCGGAATTGATAAAATCAGGCACTGCTACTCAAGGCACCTTCTTCAACACATTTCACCCCGTTTTTCCTTCTTATCAGAATCAGCCCTAAGTTTCCATGTTGAATTCTGCAAGTTAGCTGGTTGAGTGAACCTTTGATAATTTGGAGTGACTTTGACATGATACTGCCAATGTGACAACAAGAAAGTATCTAGAAACAGGTAACAGAGATGAGGAGAAGCTGTGGAATGAATGCTTTTCTTACCCAGTCAATGGTGGGACAATCGAGGCAAGAAGGTGAATGCCTGTTTGATTTTGGAGAGTATACGTAGCATATGCAATTGAGCATAGGAACTAGTGTGATAAGTTGAGTTGGGTGTTTCCTAGAACAAATCTAGGCTTTCATTGTCAGCTGAGCTAGCAGCAAGGCAAGGGTACTTCCTCGGTACTTTCTAGCCTGGTGAGGCATTTGGGCAATCCCCCTTTTCTGTATGCCTAGAGTCAGGCACATTTTGAGGAGAATTTTCCTTGTTTTAATTTGATTAAATGGGCCTTCAAACTCTTTTTGCCAATGAATACTTTTCTACACCAATGTGAACTATCACATGAAAGTTTTTCCACACTAGTGTACAATAACCCACATGTAAGTAACCTCACACATGACACCTGTCAAAAATACTTATATGTAGTTGGCCTGACATCATCCAGTTGTCAATATATTAAAAAAATGTATGACGCCTCCCGAAGGGAGCGTAACTTATGGTGTCTCTTCACCACAAGGGCTACTGCCTTCCAGCTGAAAGGTGGACACCTTCATGACACACCAGACCGTGGTTTGAACCCACAACCACATCCAACGTGGTATGTGCCCATAACCACTGGGCTACATGCTGGTTGTCCAATATATTAAAAACAAAAATTAATTCCATTTAATTTTTCTGAACCTATGTGGCAAAATCGCCGACTGCCATGTGTCTGCCACGTTGTCCAGCAGGGTGTGAGTTTGGTGTAGAGTATTGCACACAGGTGTATTATAACTTACATGTAGGTTGCCTGACTTCATCCAATTATCAATATATTATAAATAGAAATTAATTTCATTTAAATTTTCTGAACCTACGTGGCATAAGCGCCGACTGCCATGTGTCTGCCACGTTGTCCAGTAGGGTGTAAGGTAAGCCGTCAAAAGCTTCAGTCGAAACGGGTGTAAGAAAAGCCAGTCAAACCGGGTGTAAAAAAAACCATGTGAAAAAGGCTAGCTAGGCCGGGCGCCACGTCCGCGTGTAGATGGGTGTAAGATGGCTTTTTCGGCGGCACTAGCTTTTTCTACAAGGTGGCGGAATCAACACGGTTTACCTGACACCCAAGGGGGTGTGAGCAAGTGGTTTTTTTTACACCTGCAGGTGTAAAAAAAGCCAGTTTCTCTTGTAGTGCATGGTGTAATAAATCAGACACATTTATATTGGTTGTAAGTTGGTTCTGGAGTGATATCTCGAGGTTAATTTCTGTTCCATGGCATGTTTACACCTGTCCGGCTGATGGGTGGACTTTCTTTAAAAGAAAATAGGTTTATGACCATGTTGCATGCCTGACAATCAGTTCCAACAACTCTCCTTTTCTGCTTGGTAAACTACTCTGCAGGGTATTTGAGAAGGCTGTTGTAAAAGTTTGAAAGCCCGCTGTGGCTCTTGAGGAATGTAACCTGCTGCTAGCTGATATCTATTGAGCATGCCTTTCATTCTGGCAGGGTGCTGATTTGGACTTCACAAAGTTTTAAGGCCATGTCTTGCTTTTGATAAGTCAAACAGACCTGTTTATAGCTTGATGGCAGGCTGGTTTTTAATGTGATTGTTTTTCACTATGGCATGGGGTTGATAGTGCTTTGAAACAACACATCAAGACCTGATGTTCTCTTTCTTAATGGCCATACAGCCCTATGTATGTTTATGTTACTTAGAAACTACTATACAAGTGTTTAAGCATGGTGTAATAAATCAGTCACATTTATATTGGTTGTAAGTTGGTTCTGGAGTGATATCTCCAGGCTTAATTTATGTTCCATGGCATGTTTACACCTGTCCGGCTGATGGGTGGTGGACTTCTTTAAAAGAAAATAGGTTTATGACCATGTTGCATGCCTTACAATCCCCACCCTCCCACCCAGAGGTTTCAGATACCCTGAAATCTATAAAAAAAAAAACAGACGACCGCCAGAATTGGCGGTCGCTTAATTTTGAAAATAAAAAAAATTGGCGGTCGCTTGAATATACAAATATATAAGTTAATCAAATCAGAAGCTGAGTTTGGAAGAAGTTGTTAGATAGTGCCTTCTATGAAGGTTGATTTGTCTTTTTCTTGACAATGACTTTATAAGTCTTGTCTATGACATAGTATCTTCCCTCTCTTCCTTTGACCAATGTACTTAGTGGTGTTTGTACACGCCATCTCTCAATCTCCTTCCTTGCTCTAGTTTTTTTTTTTTTTTTTTTTCTGATTGAAAGCTGGCTCGGATTTTCATAAGATTCCTTGAACATGGGCACTTCCTTGGCCTTTACTTCCCTCTACAAGAGCTTGTGGAAAAGCTACAAGGTAACTTGAAAAAACTCTTGATTCCATACTTGTCAAATTTCATTTACGTTAATATGCCAAAAGATTTCTCTTAAACTGTGAGAGGAGATTGTAGGTCCTCTATCCCTTTGGAAATTGTGGGCTAAGTACTACCAAATCCGCTAAGATATCAATCAGTTTGTAAGGTTTCAGAAGAAATTATACTGGGACAAGCTATACAACACTGAAGTACGGCTTGAAGTACTCGTCTTGTCGCGCACCTCACTTCGGTAAGCTCCCCTTCAAGTCATAGTTACTCGCTTTGATGCGCGCGCCTAACTCCCAACCTAGCCACCGGGCCAACTCGGAGCTTCGGCTGCTCACCGGACATAACGGTCCCCTTTCTTCCCCCAACAGACCCTCCACCAATTTGGGCCTAGTGGAAATTCCCTTTGGTAGATGGCAGTCCGGAATAGCTCCCCACTCCTTGGTCGCTTTCCGGCTCGCTCGCTTACTCACTAGTTTTTGGTCACCAACGGGCTTGCACCGTTCTCGGGGTTACTACTCCCTATATATACTTCTGTGACTGTCCGCAGGGGGTTCCACAAACAACACCATCCTTTTATGGCGAACCACCACGAAGACCCTCGATTCCCGGTGATGAGTCGCGGTGAGTCTTGGCCCACCCACCACGGCCCCATTGGACCATGATGAGTCCCAAGACTCCCCACGACTCCCACCACAAGGTCTCCGCCCCATGGTGAGTCCTATGCCACCCCCGCTAAGTCCCGCTAAGCTACCACCACCCCTCGTGGAACCACCCCCACCGCAACCCGGTGTGCGGGGCTCCACCTAGTGAGCGCCTCTGCCTCCTTGAGTGCCTTGGGCACTCAAGGGTGCTTCAGCCCCCGCATCTATTGTTGCCACCGCCCCCACCACAAGGGCAGCCCCTCTCGTGTCCCGACTCCCTGCCCTCAAGGCAAAGGGCCGCGACACGTCTCGAGGTTGATCTGGAATCTAGAGGTTGTTTCCACGAAGGCCAAGTTGGCCTTCGGAGAAACAGGGGCTGTGTGGATTATATCTTCACTCTAAGCCAGATTATCCAGGGAAGGAAAGAAGAAGGGAAACCCACTTTTGTCTTTTTCTTGGATGTCAAAAAGGCTTATGACACAGTGTGGAGAGATGGTCTATGGCTCCGACTCTGGTCATCTGGGATCAAGGGAAAGATGTGGAGAGTGGTTCATAACATGTATGCTCACACCAAAAGTTGTGTCACTAATGGACAGAAGTTTAACTTCTTTGACATAGATCAAAGTGTAGCTCAAGGCTGTACCCTCTCCCCTCTGCTCTTCAATGTTTTCATCAATCAACTCCTCGAGGATGTGGAAAGTGTGGGATTTGGGTTAAGGGTGGGTGATGCCACCATACCAGCCCTTAGGTTTGCGGATGACTTTGGAGGCATAGGGGAGACTCCTTCCAATCTCTAGGAGTTGATTGATTGTGCAAAGAGATACTTTGACATTTGGGGGCTAGAGGCTAACGTCAGTAAATGTGCAGTGGTGGCTTCAAGGACCGAGGGAGGAGGTGATCTCAAGTGGTAGTGGGGAAGCCAAGAGATTCCTATCCTCCTTGCCTACACATACCTTGGCGTTGAGATTTCCTCCAACTGTAATTGGGATGCACATATTCAAAAAGTCATTCAATCTGGCAAGTGTAAAGAACTAGGTCACACGAAATTTTTCCACTGCAGAGGGATCAACTCTGAAGTGAAAAAAACCATGTTTTGCCGCGTTATCAGGCATGCCTTGGAGTACGCATCTGCAGTATGGGTCGATAACTCCAACCAGGCTAAGTCTCTAGAATCCATTCAAGTGAGGGTGCTTAAGGAGTGCGTGTCAGCATGCTCCAAAACAGCCAACGTGGCTGTTTGGCATCCCCTCCTTAAGGTCCCGACGAGATTAATTGAAGGTCAGATGGTGGGGTCAGCTGCAACAAATGTCTAATATCAGATATCCTAAGTTAATCGACTCTATATCTTGGAAGCAGGATCGTCTGTCAAACAGCTACTTCCTGGCGGAAGAGAATGTACTCATAAGACGTTGTTTGTCGTAGCCTTGTGGCCATTGACCCCTCGCCCAGTTTGAGCGGAAACCAAAGGGACAGAACCTACCTCTGTCAGGGGCTGACGTTGGTAGTAAGACTTACCTTGATACATAGAATTGATCCGGGTTTTCTAGATATCCTCTAGAAATCCTTTCACACAAGCATCAATCTGCTGTGTGAGATTTGCCCAAAAACTAGGCCTCAGAAGGGCCTGGGCTTTTGGCTCAGCCTCGAGACTTTCAAAGTTGGTCAACAAAGGTACAAGCACAATTCCCTTGATAGATATGAAGAGAGCGTCTCTTTGGTGAGAGAACCCCGAACAGTGTATCAGAAAATGAATATTGTCTTCAGGTTGCCCACACAACGGGCAATTGCACTCTCCCTTTCCTCTCTGCTTCTGTTTGTTGTTCAAAGGTAGGCTTCCTGCCCTGAGTTTAAATTTCAGTCTAGTGCCGAGAGTGGGTAGACCCTTGAGGTCATGCAAGATGTCCTCCCCCATGTCACAGACTGGAAACAAGTTTAGGGAAGTTTTCTGCCTAACTTCATTTTCATCAGACAATTTCATGGCAACAAACATGGCTTTGGACACTACAGCCTCTAAGTCAGATTTATCCAGCAGGGTCAAGACTTGCGGATCCAGATCCAGGTCCTTGAGAATCTCTTCTCCTCTCTTCTGCCAGGACTTAGCCTATTTGATAGGGCGGTCCCGTTTCCAAGATATAGAGTCGATTAACTTAGGATATTTGGTGTTGGACATATGTTGCAGCTGACCCCACCATCTGACCTTGAATTCATCTCGTCGGGAGCTTAAGGATGGAATGCCAAACTCACCCCGAACAGCCACATTGGCTGTTTTGGAGCATGCTGACATACACTCCTTAAGCACCCCCACTTGAATGGATTCTAGAGACTTAGCCTGATTGGAGTTATCAACCCAAACTGCAGATCCGTACTCAAAGGCAGGTCTAATAACGCGACAAAGCATGGTTTTCTTAACCTCAGAGTTGACCCCTCTGCAGTGGAAAAATTTAGTGAACCCCAGAGCTTTGCCCTTGCCAGTTGGAACAACTTTCTGGATATGTGCATCCCAATTACAATTGGAGGAAAACTCAACACCCAGGTAAGTGTAGGAAGGTAGGACCGGGATCTCTTGGCTACCCCACTGCCACTTAAGATCACTTCCTCCCTCTCCTCTGTCGTTGAATGCTACCACTGCACATTTGCTGATGTTAGCCTCTAAGCCCCCAAAGATCAAAGTATCTCTTCGCGCAATCAATCAACTCCTGGAGATTGGTTGGAGTCTCCCCTATGCCTGCAAAGTCATCCGCAAACATAAGGGCTGGTATGGTGGTATCACCCTCACTTTCCACATTCTCGAGGAGTTGATTGATGAAAACATTGAAGAGCAGAGGGGAGAGAGTACATCCTTGAGCTACACCTTGGTCTATGTCAAAGAAGTTGGACTTTTGTCCATTAACAGTGACACAACTTTTGGTGTGAGCATACAAGTTGTGGACAACTCTCCACATCTTTCCCTTGATCCCACAAGACCAGAGGTGGAGCCATAGGCCATCTCTCCACACCGTGTCATAAGCCTTTTTGACATCCAGGAACAAAACATAAGTGGGTTTCCCTTCTTTTTTCCTTCCCTAGATAATCTGGCTTAGAAGATATGATCCACACAGCCCCTGTTTCGCCGAAAGCCAACTTGGCCTTCGTGGAAACAACCTCTAGATTCCAGATCAACCTCGAGACGAGTACTTACAACTCTGCAAAATGTCTTGCCAACAACATTGAGGAGCGTGATGCCACGGTAGTTCCCCGGTTCTTCTCTGTCACCCTTCTTGTATAGATTGACAATGACCCCTATCGCCAGCGAAAGGGGATCATTTCAGTCTTCCAGATAAGGTTAAAGAGGAGAACTAGGGCCTCTATCATGGGATCGCCACCGTGCTTGATAAGCTCGTTGACTATGCCATCAGGTCCACCAGAATTATATCCGTTTAAATGTTCAATTGCTTCCACAATCTCAGAAGAACTAGTGGGAGCGTTATAAGCCATTAAAATATTTGTGAACTGGATTGTATCTCCAGTCGCTTAAATTAGTGATATAAATTTACTCATAGTTGGAAAATGTAGCAAATGCGGTCCTTACGGTAAGTAGATTGTTCAAGTTGATTCCCTGTTATTTGAAAGATGCTCTGAGCTTTGAATATTGCAGCCTGGTTTATGCAAGGCTATGGTTGATGCTCATGGCTGCTCACATGCCCATTGGTGGTTTCCACAGAAAAGTCCAAGGTCACCATTCTTCTTACAGAAGCAAAAGAACAAGGCCCTTTAAACTAAGGGTTGGTCGAACCCTCCTGTGGTGAAAGCAATGGTAGTTGCCATGATACAAGGTTGTGCAGAATCTGAAAGCGGCTTTGCACATTTTGAAGCAACAAGACAATCCTGCAGACTCCTGTATCTATGCACTTCTGTTGCGAGAGTGCACCAAGACTGACAATCTTGAAATGGGAAAGCAGGTGCATGCTCACATTATCCACAGTGGATTCAAGCCAAACATTTTTCTACTCAACACCCTTGTGAACATGTATGCCAAGTGTGGAAGTGTGGTGGATGCACGCCTTGTGTTTGACAAAATGCCTGAACGTAATGTGTTTACGTGGACTATAATGATGGCAGGATATGCAAAGCATGGGGGTGGCATGGAAGCTATCGAGATCTATGAGCAAATGGTACAGGAAGGAGTGACGCCCGACAAGGTCACATTCATTTGTGTTCTCAATGCATGTGCAAACCTGGCTGCCCTTGAGAAGGGCACAGAAGTCCACGCCCACATCATCAAAGCTGGAATTACACCAGACATCATTCTGGAAAATACCCTCGTTGATATGTATGCCAAGTGCGGGAACATGAAAAATGCAGCTCAAGTGTTTGACAATATGAGCAAGCGAGACGTGGTCTCATGGAGTGCGATGATTGCAGGTTATGCTGAGCATGGGTCTGGTATGGAGGCTATCGAAATGTATGAGCAAATGATACGGAAAGGGGTCTAACCCAACAAGGTCACATTTATTTGTGTCCTCAATGCCTGTGGTAGCCTGGCAGCCCTAGAAAAGGGCAAACAGGTACATGCTGACATTGTGAAAGCTAGAATTGCACTATATATCATTCTGGAGACTGCCCTTGCTGCCATGTATGTAAAATGCGGGAAGATGAAGGATGCATGTCAGGTATTCAGCAATATGGCTCAGCGAAATGTGGTCTCATGGAGTGCAATGATTGCAGGATGTGCTCAGCATGGGTTTGGTATGGAGGCTATTGAGATCTATGAGCAAATGATATGGGAAGGGGTGATGCCTAACAACGTCACATTCATTTGCATTCTGAAGGCGTGTGCCAGCTTGGCAGCATTGGGAAAGGGCAAAGAGGTCCATGCCCACATTATCAAAGCTGGAATTCACCTGATATCCTTCTGGACACTACCCTTCTGGACATGTATGCCAAATGCGGGAGCATGAAGGATGCGCGTGCAGTGTTTAATAATATGGCTCAAACAAATGTGGTTTCATGGAATGCGATGATCACAGGATATGCTCAGCATGGGTGTATCAAGGAGGCCCTCAAACTGTTTGCACAGATGCAACAGGAAGGTGTCAAGCCAGATGACATCACTTTTATATGTATTCTATCTGCATGTAGCCATGTAGGCCTAGTGGATGAAGGCTGTCACTACTTCGATTCGAGGAGTCAAGATCATGCAATCACTCCTACACTGGAGCATTTTGGCTGTATTGTGGCCCTTCTTGGTCGTGCAGGGCGATTGGGTGAGGCAGAGAACTTCATTCAAAAAATGCCAATCACTCCAGGTGCTGTGGTGTGGAGGGCCTTGCTTGGTGCGTGCAGAATCCATGGGAATGTGAAGGTAGCAGAACATGCTGCAAAATGCCTTCTGAAGTGGGATCCACAGCATACTGCAACTTACGTGCTGCTATCGAACATCTATGCTGCGGCCGGCAGGTGGGATGATTTAGCAAAGGTGAAGAAGATGATGCAAGACAGGGGGATCAGACAGGAGACATGGGACACCTGCATGGAGCCAGACAACCAGGGGCATACATTCATTGTAGATGACAAATTGAATCCACTAATCCAGGATACGCATGCTGAGCCGAAGAGATGGAGCTTGTTACCTGACACACACTTTCTATTGCATGATGTGGAGCAGGGCTAGAGGAATTTCTATTGCCCTCCAGTGACAAACTGTCGATTTGCTTCGGCTGATAAGCACGGCCGGTGCAACACCTATCGACATCATCAAGAGCCTTGGGGTGTATAGAGACTACCAGACCACAAAGTTCATCTCAGAAACAAGTTTGTTAAAAAGTTCCATATACTACAGTATCACATTTCTTGTTATACATGTTGCTTCATTCATCAGCTAGCAGGGGTTGGGTTTATTTGCAAGTTTTCCAAAAAACATTTTTTTAAATAAATAATAATAATAATTTTATTATTATTATTATTATTTTCCCCGAATGTGCCAGATTAAGACACCTTAATCTGGCTGGTCTTCTGGTGTGCTATTTGGGGTGAATGGCATCTACAAATTGCTCGGACCACATAATTTATGATTCGTTGTTATGTCCTTCTTCCAGGTGACCAGAAATCCATACTGGGTAAACGCCATGTCTTTTGCTTGCAAAGCAGGGGTTGGGTTCATTTGCAAGTTTTCCAAAAAAACAAAAAACAAAAAATAACATTTTTTTTGTTTTTTGTTTTTTCCCTCCTAAATGTGCCAGATGAAGGTGGCGTTGACGCCAGCTTGATCTGGCTGGTCTTCTGGGCTGGAATTAAGCTTCCGCCAAATTAAAATACACTTATTTAAACTCAACAACACATGGATCCCTACGCACATGCTGATCGGTAAGGATACATGTTGTTGCAGTCATCCATGGTTCACTCATCTGGGCAATTTTTCATCCGACACTCATCCAACGTTCATCCAATGTTTATCCCTTCCCTTTTACGTTCATCACAGATACATTCATCCGTCAGTTTTTCATCGCACATTCGTGCCACATTGTCGTCATGGAGTCTATCTGTCTTCGGTCCGATGGAGAGGAGATTGCGTCATCGCAGTGGAGATTGCGTCCACGGCAATAGGTCCACTTGTTCCCTCGCTTTTAGGGTCCGCATCAGTAATTTGCTCACGCTTACAATTTGCATGCGACATCTCTCGATAGAATAGGTCGGTTTTGAATAGCAGAAAGTACCTCGTCACATAGTCGGTGAGGCTCTCTGCTCCTGCCGCCATCTTCAGCTTGAACTGGTGGGCTTGGGTGTCCAGCTGCTCTTGCGCATTTGTGGTGACATACGGATAGTCCCCATCAGTTAGCATTCTTCAAGAAATGCTGGAAATCTTCGTGATACAAGAGGGGAAGCACCAAAAAAGCTTGAAAACAACCTGAAACCACCATGTCATGCGGTTCATCCAGAGGTCGAATGTGGGGTCGGACAGTTTGTCAGGTTTTGGGAAGCTCCACATGTCCCGAATACTCTGAGATCCATTCCAGATTTGGAGCCACCGGGTCTGTCCAACCAACGTGGATATTAGTAAGAGAAATAAAGTAAGGGAACACATTGTTGCATGAAGAGTCCAAGTTGGTTCAGAATGATTAACCTTCTCAGTTGCTGCATCCACACACGCTGTGGCTAGACGATGTAGTTTCTCGATTGTCATTGTTGGCTTAAGAGCCCGTGAGTAGTGCTTCTCCAACTCCACAAGAAAGTCGTCACCGAGTGCGAGATCAGCAATGGCCACGTACTTCACCATCCGAGACTTGTACTTGAGGCGCGCCTTTGCCTCGACAGCGTGACATACGATTCGAGTGCACCCAGTGTCAATTTCTTTTCCTCTGACTCCATGTAGAACCTCCTTGCATGTGCCAAATCTTGGTCAATTCTGGTCTGTTAGCAAAGCACATAGCAATTACAAAGCATGGTCTTCTAATTCCACAACAAAAAATTGAGAATTGCGAAACGGCGAGTTCAAGAAATTGATTGTTAACGATCCTCTTTTCCAGCACTTGTCCGGAAAAATGTTCTTCGTATGGATGGGAACCATCGGCTTGCCACACGGATGGAACACATAGCCCAAGTACACCCCGACGAACTAGATTGGCATTACGCCGTGGAGTGTGTTGTGCTGAAGGTGGCGGGTACGGCGGATCGCAGTCTTCTCAAGGCTGCTATATTGGCGGACATAAACACGTAAGTTCAAATGCTCCTTGCACTGGAACTTGCAATTTCATAGTCATTTCCGCGGCAAGCCCCTCACATATTGCAACTATGGCATCGCAGGGTCATGGAGACTGCCTTCATTGCCACCAACTTGTCCCACATGCTCTTCCGAGTGAAGGATGTGGGGAGGCAGCCGGTGTCTAACTTTGCCAAATTCCCTTAGTGCCGATCTCCTGCGGAAGTCGGAGGCAAAGGCTGATAGAATATGGTACATGCTGAACATGGACGCCATGGTCGACTATATCTTTCGGGTATTGCGTTCTGCTCTCTTCATGACCCCATACGATATCCATCCCGAAAAGAGAATTTGAGCTTGTCGATATCACCGAAAAAGGCAGGTCTGACCACCTACATCGATACCATGCGGCAGAGCGGAATCCGCAGCTTTGCTGGGTAGACCATGCCTCCCAGTACCCTGCCAATGTTGCTGTGGGTTGCCTCCAACATCCTGGCAGCGGCCAACTTCATATCCGCCTCCGACATGATGTCTCTTGCAGGGGGGTTCTCTGGAAGCCCACCATAACCACCAAATCCAGCCTGTATGCTCCGGCTTTGGGCCCTGGGGATCTCCGGGAGGATGTCATCCTGGTTAGAAAGGTCCCTCTCCTCCTCATATCCGACATGTACCAACGGAAGCTCAACAGTGCTTGCAATGTGGCAAGTGCCTCTTCCCCTCCACCTGCCCCATACCTCGGTGTGTGGGGTGTTTTCTCCTCTACCTCTGCCGGTTTCTTAATGGCTCTGTCTGGTTCAGGTGTCATGGTACCTCTCTCGTTTGTCAGTGCTTGTGTCATTGCCTCTTCCGTGGTCTTTTCAGTGGCCTTCTCTCTGCCATGTTCTCTTGCCCTGTCTTTTGCCCTCTCTCGGGCCTTTTGTTTCTTAGATGGCGTGGCTGTAGGTGAGGCCTCTAGGTCCACCACCTTCGACCCCGGGGAAGTCACACCCTCTTGGTGTTGGTGGGTGTTCTGTTCACTCCCCCCTCAGCAACGTGTGCCTGCTCTTTGGCTGGGGATTGCATGTGCTTCGCCTTTTTCTTCTTCTTCGTGTGGGCGGGCCCCCCTGCCTGTGCATCGACCTCATGGATGGGCGGATTTGCCACCTGTTTCCATCGCCCTGCACCTGCCATGCCGACTGCTGTAGAGGCAATCTCCCGAATGCCTATTCGGGCATACTCCCGCTCCAGCACCTCTCTTCCGCCAACAAAAGGATCTAGTTTTGGATTGGCCTCTAGTGCCCACGTAGGCGACCCGAGAATGCGAATATCAGAGACCGCAGACTGCTGTCGATGACTGTCAGACTGCGGTCGATGGGTTGGAGTCACTGCTTGTTGACTTGGAGCAGTCGAGGATACCACTACCGTGTCCTAATCGTCTTCACTCTGTCATCCCCAACACGGGCGGCACCATCCAAATCAAATCAACAGTCGTGACAGGCAGAGTAGGGATAAGCATGAAAGCAAAAACAACTTTGTTCCTACATATAAGCATGAAAGTAAATACAAGTAATCGCCAACAATCATTTGCAATCGCACATGCAGAAGCACAAAGAAAATGTTCGGGCGCGAAGAAGAGGACGACACATCTACAAAAAGCGGAAGAAACATGCGCTCACCTCAAAGTGCTTGGCTTCAGTTGACATGGGCTGTGAGCAAGACAAGGTTATCTCCTGCTGTAGCTTTAGTCTGGCCATGCGAGACGTTGGTCGCGGCCCCTAGTACAAAGGTTTCAGTTTGCGCCGCTGCCTTGATGGGGGGTTTTTGAGGAGAGCCTCGCCCTTCTCCACGCGGCATAAGTCCGACTAACAGTAAAATCAAACGCATAATGTGTTGTGGCATTCGGGGAAAGGAACTTCATCCACACGTCACATCAGTGGCTCCAGGCGTAGCCGGGAAGCTAGCATGGAATCTGTGCGAACAATCCGGGTTCAAAAAGGAAGATGGCGGAACATAAATGCGGGCCGCCGGGAATAACTGTGACTGGTTGCGAACTCGCCCAGGACGACACTTGTCCGAGTCATACCCCGACAGGACTTCATCCGCCCAAAAAAAAGCGCCATATTTCCATTCGGGGTGATGAACTCTGGCAGGCATGTGGAGCCCACTCCGCCCGAGACCACTTCATCACAGACCCCTCGGATGGAAATTCGGCGCCATATTTCCATCCGGGGGATGAAGTTTGGCACCATCGAGAGGATCCATCCAGGCCCTCGAGGACTTCATCCCCGCCCCCTCGGATGGAAATACGGCACCGAATTTCCATCCGGGGGATGAAATTTGGCAGCCACATGCACCCATGTCGGCCCCCCAGGACTTCATCCCTCGCCCCTCAGATGGAAATACGGCACCGAATTTCCATTGAGGGGATGAACTCTGGCAGCCATGTGGACCCATTTCGGCCCACCAAGACTTCATCCCTGGCCCCTAGGAGGGAAATATGGCGCCGAATTTCCATCGGGCGGATGAACTCTGGCAGCCAACTGGAATCATGAACTCTGGCAAACCATGTGGACCCATCTCGGCCCACCAGGACTTCATCCTTGGCCCCTAGGATGGAAATACGGCGCCGAATTTCCATCGGGGGGATGAACTCTGGCAGCCATGTGGACCCATCCCGGCCCACCAGGACTTCATCCCTGGCCCCTAGGATGGAAATACGGCACCGAATTTCCATCGGGGGGATGAACTCTGGCAGCCATGTGGACCCATCTCGGCCTACCAGGACTTCATCCCTGGCCCCTAGGATGGAAATACGGCGCCGAATTTCCATCGGGGGGATGAACTCTGGCAGCCATGTGGACCCATCTCGGCCTACCAGGACTTCATCCCTGGCCCCTAGGATGGAAATACGGCGCCGAATTTCCATCGGGGGGATGAACTCTGGCAGCCATGTGGACCCATCTCGGCCACCAGGACTTCATCCCTGGCCCCTAGGATGGAAATACGACTTGACGAGCCACCGGGTGGAGAAGAAGATTCATGGCGAGCTAACAAGAATATTTGCACGGTCCCTCGAGGTCCGGTAATGTTGCCCGAGAACATCTCCTCCAGCACCGCAAGCTCTGCACGTTCCAGATCGCGATCTCCTTTGAGCACAGGGCATGTGCTCGAGGAACATTCCAAGCCATCTGTTGTCACGCAGTACAACATACCCATTGTCGAGACAAGAGTGTCGGAGTCACAGTATTGCAAGGACAATGCCTGGATTTCGAGGCTATTGAGATCCACTAGCAGTTCAATGTCGAAACAAAATCCATAATAAGATGACGGCAGGATGAATTTGCAGAAGTACCCAGAAAACTGAGTACTAGTTGTGGGGGCCATTTCTAGAAATATGGCGCCGAATTTCTAGATTTTGGGCCCAAAACTGGCTAAGTCCCAGCATGTCTGGGAAACATGTAACGAAAAATGGGGCCGAATTTCCAGTAAAAAGTTCCAAATATCTGTGCACTTGTAGGCACCATCTCCCGAAATTCGGCGCCGCATTCCCAATTCCTACGCCAACTTACTTGAATGGCAGGGACCTATAGCCGCGAAATTCGGCACCATTTTAACTGAGGTCGCTCGCATTTTCCATGAGCGCAAGAATTTTTTTCATGAGCACTCCTCCAAAAACTTCAATTTCACTTTCACACAATCTATATTATAACATCATTTCTCTGACACAATCCATTAAAAATATATTTTAAAATATTTTAAAATCCAAAAAATTAAACTTCTGCTCATGCCGCTCATGCCGCTCATGCCGCTCATGCTCATGAAATAGCTAACCTCCAATTGCAGCTCTGACAATGTCGCCATGGACCTCTTTGCCCTTTTCCAGAGCTGCCAGGGCAATGTTCATACTGACATTTGGTACAATTCCAGCGACGATATCCCCATGCACCTCTTTCCCTTGTCCAGGGCTCGATGCACCCACATTTTGCATACATGTCCACCAGGGTATGGTTCAGAATGACATTTGGTACAATTCCAGCTCTGAAGATGTTGCCATGGACCTCTTTCCCCTTTTCCAGAGCTACCAGGGTAGTGTTTAGAATGACATTTGGTACAATTCCAGTTTTGATGATATCCCCATGCACCTCTTTGCCCTTCTCCAGGGCTCGATGCACCCACATTTTGCATACATGTCCACCAGGGTATGGTTCAAAATGACATTTGGTACAATTCTAGCTCTGAAGATGTCGCCTTTTCCAGAGCTGTCAGGGCAGTGCTCATAATGACATTTGGTACAATTCCAGCTTTGATGATATCCCCATGCAACTCTTTGCCCTTCTCCAGGGCTGCCAGGCTTGCACAAACATTGCAAATGCACACAAACATGATGTGGTCGGGCTTCACCCCTTCTCCCATCACTTGCTCATAGGTCTACAAAGCCTCCATCCTACGTCCCTGTTGTGCATACCGTGCAAGCATCGCACTCCACGACACCACATCTCGTTTAGCCTGCATAGTGTTGAACATTCCTTTTGCATCCTCGATGCACCCACATTTTGCATACATATCCACCAGGGTATGGTTGAGAATGACATTTGGTACGATTCCAGCTCTGAAGATGTCGCCATGGACCTCTTTCCCCTTTTCCAGAGCTGCCAGGGCAGTGTTCAGAATGACATTTGGTACAATTCCAGCTTTGATGATATCCCCATGCACCTCTTTGCCCTTCTCCAGCGCTGCCAGGCTTGCACAAGCATTGCAAATGCACACAAACATGATGTGGCCGGGCTTCACCCCTTCCCCCATCATTTGCTCATAGGTCTTTTGTTTGTTTGGGGCTTAGTGAGTTCTTTGCAAACTAATGAAACGTCAATGCGCTTCCTCCAGACATATTAAGGTATACCATCATGTCAGGGAAACCTTGATCGCAATTTTCTCTAGACATATCTAAGTGATATGCCAAGGAAACCTTGACCGCGGTTTCCCCCAAACATATCTTATATCACCTAAGTGATATGCCAGGGAAACCTCGACCGCGTTCCCCCCAAAACATATCTTATATCACCTAAGTGATATGCCAGGGAAACCTCGACCGCGGTTTCCTCGAAGCTCTTGAACGCCCTGCACCACATCAAGTGTTTAGTGATCCACAAGCTCACCTCACTAATCTAATCTGCTCATAATCACGTCCACTAATCCACTCACTAATCCATAGAACCCCGATGTTTGCTTTGAGAGCCAAGATAAGCAATGTTAATGTCGCGACCCTTTGCCTTGAGGGCAGGGGGTCGGGACACAAGAGGGGCTGCCTTTGTGGTGGGGGCAGTGGCAACAATAGGTATGGGGGCTGAAGCAACCTTGAGTGCCCAAGGCACTCAAGGAGGCAGAGGCACTCACTAGGTGGAGCCCCGCACACCGGGTTGTGGTGGGGGTGGTTCCACGAGGGGTGGTGGTAGCTTAGTGGGTCTTAGTGGGGGTGGCATAGGACTCACCATGGGGCGGAGACCTTGTGGTGGGAGTCGTGGGGAGTCTTGGGACTCATCACGGTCCATTGGGGCCGTGGTGGGTGAGCCAAGACTCAACGCGACTCATCACCGGGAGTCAAGGGTCTTCGTGGTGGTCCGCCATAAAAGGACGGTGTTGTTTGAGAAACCCCCGCGGACAGTCATAGAAGTATATATAGGGAGTAGTAACCCCGAGAACGGTGCAAGCCCGTTGGTGACCAAAAACTAGTGAATAAGCGTGCGAGCCGGAAAGCGACCAAGGTGTGGGGAGCTGTTCCGGACTGCCAACAACCAAAGGGAATTTCCACTAGGCCCAAAGTGAGCGAGGGTCTTGTGGAAGAGCAAAGGGGGACCGTTATGTCCCGGTGAGCAACCGAAGCTCCGAGTTGGCCCGACGGCCAGTTTGGGAGTTAGGCGCGCGCATCTTTGCGAGTAACTATGACGTGAACGGGAGCTTACCGAAGTGAGGTGTGCGACACTTGGTATCAGAGCTTAGAGTTCAGTACGTGATCGTCCTTGAGATCGGCCTCATCATGGGGTCGGGCAAGACAAAGCAAAAGCGGAACGGCCCGAAAGATGATGATCCTGGTGAACCCGGAGAGGGCGACGTGTCACCGAAGCGGCAATTGGAAGAGGCGATTTATGCTTCTGAAAGCGAGGCCGCTCAAGAACGGGAGGAATTTGGAGAGTCAGAGCCCGAGGACTTCCCAGAGGCTCCGCCAGACCAACAGATGCCTCCCATGCCAGCAGCCTTTTCAATTTTGGGAAGGGTTGTTGGCGCAGTTTGGCGGGACGTTGAAAGACGTGATGAGGGTGACTAATGCCACTTCCACTAAGGCAAAGTTTAAGGTGAAGCCTAAGGAACCCGGCACCTTTGAGGGCATCCGAAATCGGAAGGCATTCAACACCTGGCTCTAGGAGCTGGAGCAGTACTTCCGGGCGGCCAAGTTGAGTGACAAGGATCGGGTAGAAGTGGCTCCCACATATTTGAGGGGCTATGCTCAACAATGGTGGCAGAAACGTCTTCATGACCAAGGTCCAAACCCATAAACCTTGAGCTGGAGTGGGTTCAAGGAACTTATGAAAAGACAGTTTGTGCCCCTCAATGCGTCCTGGCTCGCCCGAGACAAGATGAGGAATTTGAAGCAAACGGATGACATTCGGGGATATGCTCAGGCTTTCAATGTGCTGTTTCTCGAAGTCGCAGATATGGCGGAACCAGAAATGGTCTTCAACTTTGTGGCGGGACTGACCCCATGGGCCAGGCGGAAGTTGGAGGAGAAGCCACCTAAGATTTTGAACGAGGCAATTGAAAGGGCTGAATGTTTCTCGGATGTCCCTAGGGGCAAAAGACAAGGCCGTACGGAGCTGAACCACAGAAGACCCGGCAGGAGGGTGACTCCTTCCGACCGGAAAAGAAGTGGGATAGGCCACACGGCGACAATGGTTCATGGAAATCAAAGGGAAGGCCTTTATACGTCAAAGCGGCACTCGGTGCTCCGAAAGGAAAATCAGGCGCGACGGCTTGTGGCGGATAGAAGGCGACCTTCGATGGAGTGTGCTTTAATTGCGGGGAGCCCCGGCACATGGCCAAGAAGTGCGCGAAACCCCGACAATTGAACATGACTCGGGCGACCACAGAGCTGTCCGAAGATTCCGTCAGCCGCTTGGTGGAGGCAATAGTCGCCAAGACTTGTAAGGTAGGCAACTACTCTTGTGAGTTGTATCAGGAGACTGGCCCCTTGCGTAAAGGGAGTCAGTTAATGTTCATGAGTGGGATAATTTCTGGAACTAACGTGTCATTGTTGGTGGACACAGGAGCGTCGCACTCCTTCATGACACCGGCAACGGCACGGAAGCTGGGGCTCCCGACAAGTGATGTGGGGGCCTCTATTGAAGTGCGTTCTGCCAAAGGAGAACCACACTGGCGACGAGGTTGGCGTTCAATGTCCCTCTTCAGCTCGGGAGTTGGGAGGGACGTGAGAACTTTACCATTTGCGAGATCGATGGAGTGGATCTCATTTTGGGGATGAACTTTTTGAGCAAATCCGGAGCGATCATAGATGGCCGTAAGAGAATAGTCACACTACCGTGTGGGAATGGTGGCGAAGTTTTACGAGCGTCGGAAATGCCCAACAGAGTGGGAGGACAAATAAACCTGCTGACAGCAAAGGAGTGGGCAGTGGAGGAGCCACACGAGCCCCAGTTTTTGCTTTACGTAAGACAAGTGGAAGGAGAAGTCGATAGGGAGCCTAGCCCAGATTGGATCAAGGGGATCCTGGAGAAATACCAGGATGTGATGCCGGAGGATTTACCAAGCGGCTTGCCACCGCAAAGAGGCGTTGACCACAAGATAGAGGTGATACCGCCTGCCAAGGCGCCCTACCGGTTGAGCCACAGAGAGTTGGTCGAGCAAAGTATTTCAGCCAGATCGATTTGCGCTCAGGTTACCATCAAATCCGAGTGGCGGAAGGAGATGAGGAGAAGACCGCGTGCAGGACAAGATATGGTTCATATGAGTTCTTGGTGATGTCTTTTGGGCTCACCAACGCACCCGCGACCTTTAGCACGCTAATGAACAGCCTTTTCCAGGAGTGGTTGGATGACTTTGTGATCGTGAACATCGACAACATCTTGGTGTACTAAAAAACAAATGAAGAGCACCTGGAGCACCTCAAAAGGGTGTTACAGAAATTGCGGGAAGGGAAGCTATATGCCAAAGCTTTAAAGTGCGAATTCGGGGTCACAAAAGAGGACTTCCTAAGGCATGTGATTACACAGGATGGGATCAAAATGGATGACAGAAAGGTGAGGGCGATCTTGGATTGGGAGCCTCTGACTTCGGTCCCGGGAGTGCGATCCTTCCTAGGACTCGCCTCCTATTACCGAAAGTATATGAGAAACTTCGCCAAGATCGCGGGGCCGATGTCAGACCTTCGGTATAAGTCCAAGGTATGGGTATGGATTCATTTCCACTAAACTGAAAGCCACAACCCACCTTGGGTAGCTAAGATCAAGATGTAACGAGCAGCGATGACAATGCCAAACCAACCTCTTGAATGCCAACTTTGACAACACCCTCTCAATGCCTTGGTTCCAAAGTCACAGTGAGAGTGCTCAGTGCACTACCTTCCCTACCAGAATCACTGTGATCCAGCTCAATTCCATTGAAAGATGGATTTGCACTCTGCCCAAGCTTACACAAGTAAAAGTTGATTCCAACTCACTTTTTTTAGTCAATGCTGCTACCACTATAACAGACTACATCAAAGAGAGAGAAGACATGAAAAAAAATAGAAGGTGAAAGAGGAAAGCACTCAAATGGAAGGCCCACTAGCATAGGGGATTGGAATAACCATTTCTCGTCAACTGAACAACCCAAGCCCATCTACAGATAGACAAATAAAAACCATGTAGCAATGTAACATACTAGCCAGGATCCAACAAGTCTGCAATTAAAAATAGGGGATTTTGTGAAAAAGAAAATTTCCAAGCAAAGCAAGGCACCATGGATGTCCCGTACACCTGGTAAATAGAAATCCCCCATCTAAGATTTTGCCTTTTCGTGTGTTCTGTTCACCATCCTCTGAAAGGATTTGGCATAGAAAGGGGTTTGCAGGGTTGTCGTGTCGGGAAAGGCATTGGAAGTGTTTGGTGGCTCACTGTGTGGTTGAGGGTGTTTCTTTCCTAGGATTCAGACGCCTGTACAACAAATGCAACGGTATTCAGATCTGAGGGATGTTCTCATGCGACGTATTGTTCTATCAACATTACAATTTCGTATCAACACTCGATACAAGGTGTGCCAAACTTAGTTGCCCCTCGCATGGAAGCCCTTCGATTGATGCACATTGATGATGTTGGCTATCCGAATTGTGGTTCTCGAGCTAAAGAGTTTATGCACTTGAATGATATAAACAAGCTGATGGAAAAGTTCTAGAGAAGCTCATGTTGGAAAACAAAATGGACACTTTAGCTGGCTTCCAACACCTGGTAGTGACCAGCTGTGCACCACAGGTGGCCTCACTGGATGCCTTTCCTTGAGCGTGGGCAATGTTGCAGTGTGGGGAGTAATTCCATTTGCAGTGGGTGCAGAAGGGTGTATTCCCACAGGAATCGAACCAAATTGTGCCTGCCACACACCCATAGTTGGCCGTAATCACTCACAAAAGACACCTAGATGAATGAGTATATTCCATTGCTTTTGAAGTATCCTTACAAACTACATGATTCAAAGTTGACTGACCAGAAGAAAAACTGAATACCTGTGCAGTGCATACACTTGAAAATTGAAGGACAACTGCTACTGTAATAGCATTTATGTCTCATATGAAAATTTTCTAGATCTGAACAGCACGACTTGGTGAAGCAGAGCTAGGGAAAACTAGGTCAAGAAGGTTCCTAAGTGTAGCTAAAATGGACAACAATATTTCTTGCCATAAGACTCTCACAAGGCATCCATTAGACGAGATGCGGTGTCAAACACGACACTTGCTCACTCACAAAGCTTCCATGCCAGCACACAGATAACCAAGTAGAAGATAAAGACTGTCCTACCTGTGGCACATATCATACACACCCATAGCAATTCCAAAAGGTTGCCAGGCCACCATGATGCGCAACACTGCCCACACCTGTCCAGTAAACAAACTCTCACTTAGTACCTCCAACCACATACCAAACACAAAAAAGCAAATTTCCTTCTGGTGCCCTACAACCTCATAGTTGGCCATAATCACTCACAAAAGACACCTGGATGAATGAGTATATTCCATTGCTTTTGAGGTATCCTTTCAAACTACATGATTCAAAGTTGACTAACTTTCAACCCAATCAAGCCCACATTCTACGGCTCTCCAACCACGGTAAACATGTAGAAATGTAGCTGCAAATCCTAGGCTTGAACAAATCATCTTACCTCAAATCTTGCCTTCCTACACTACAAATAAAACCACACAGGTGGCTCGACAACTGACCCAACTTGACAGTCCAAACTGAATCCACAAAAGCCAGATTATACATTTCTCATGTACATGGTCAAGACGATACCCCAATAAATGAGGAAAGAAGAGTCTATTTCAGGGTCAAGTAGGGGATACATAGGGGTGTGAGGAATAAACATGCCCAAGAAACAATTTAAAACAGAGCATAAGCAGCACATATACTAAGCGACAAGATATTGTGTGAGGATGGAGCAGTCTCACAAACTAGGTACAAATACGTAATAGATACTACAACCAATCATGTTAAGTCCAGAACTGCAGCCGTCTAGCACAGTCAAAAGAGGCAATTGCAAACCTTAAGAATGCCCCACACATTGAGGTTGATCTGAGCGGCAAATTCTTTGGGCTTGTAGCCCTGAACTGTGAGCAGAACATGGTTGTAGTTGTCCTTGGGATGCACCCTTGACACATATGCAAGCTTCATCTGCAAGTAAGAGAGAAATCTATCTAAGAATTTTGTGGGCAATTTGGACCTGTCATCCTTTGACCGGTCATGTGCTACTGTGGAAACCAGTCACAGTATCTGTGTCGACTCAGCCCCTTAATCCATACCTGGCTCTCCTATCGAGACAAAAAAAAGGTACAAAGAGGGAAGTTACCTGTTATGCCCCAGAAAGAAGAACTTGGGCAGTCCACTTAGCTAGCTTGTTGGCATTGTTCTTAAGCTCTATGGCGAGAACCTGCATACATAAAGAAAGAAAAATAGATCATATAAAATGCAAATCAAATGATTTAGTCCACTTAGGCCAGAGGATGGCAAACTATATATCTACCTTGGCCTAGTTTCAAAAATCAACCTTTCGGAAGCATATTCATATATATATTGTGACAGTACAGGCCATGGCAGCTATGAGAAAACACATAAGGAATTTGTAGACTGAAGGTTCTAGAGCAGGATGAGATGCAGACATATTCTACCAACCGCTCCTTGCTGGTTCTCAACCTTTTGCCACCAGTCGACTCCAGTAATTCTAGAGTAAAACTCATTTAGAGCATTTCTATCTTTTCCTGCAGAAAAATGAGACAATTGAAGCACATGATTACGAACAGGTAGATGTAGTGGGGAGTCACTGAGTGCGATGTTAAGATCATATGAAAACACGCCCACTTTCACGTCAAAATATTTGTGTAAATATTTGTGGGTGGGGATATATGTAGGACCTGAAGATTCGCCATCTTCTAAATCCCATGCATATTGAGAAGAATGTCTGCTCGTCCTTTTTCCGGGTTCTTCATGGCACGGAAGGGAGTGGCTGCAAAAGGAGATTCTCTCGGTATTAGAAAGGAGCTTGTGGAGCAGGGTCGCATGCGCCATCTATGGGCCGAACAAAATGGTGTGGACCCAAAGAGTGTTGTACGGTGGAAGTATAGGCGCGCACCTTGGCAATGGACAAAGGAGGAATACAACAAAGTGAGAGCCACCATAGGTGCTATCCGGACACCAACCGGGTATGGATCATCCCTCTGTACAAAATTCAGCGAAGACACTGTCCATGGTTTGAAGTCTCACGACTACCATAATATATTGCAAGACATCTTGCCCATTGCAGTACGTGGGACATTAACTCCCGAGGTTTGCGAGACAATCTACAGATTGGGAGGCTTGTTCCGATGGATTTGCTCCAAAGAGTTGGAGGAAGCGGATTTCCCACGCATGAAGAAGGAGGCTGCGGAGGTAATGTGTATGTTGGAGATGAACCTTCATCCCTCCTTCTTTGACATCCAAGTGCACTTGGTAGTGCACTTAGTGGAAGAGGCTTCGATTTCCGGCCCCGTTCATTCTTGGTGGATGTACTCCTTGAGCATTATATGAAGACTTTGAAAGCATTAGTAAGACAAATGGCGCACCCGAAGGGTAACATGGCGGAGGGGTATACGTTGCAAGAAGCTATGTTCTATTGCTCGGAGTACATGGTAAGGGTGGATGAGGAAGCCCCTCGGATGTGGAAGGAAGAGGAGGATGCATGAACCAAAGACATCGTTTTGCCCAAAAAATCGAAGAGGGTAAAATTGCCGACCTTCGTGATTGAGCAAGCGTATGACTTCATACTGAAGAACACCCCATCCATACATGAGTGGGAGGCAAGATACTATAACCTTGTTCAGCAACGAGAGGAGAAGACGTTTGCATGGAGGCGGAACTATCCAAGGCCGGTTACTCGACGCCCTCGATGAGGAGCAGACCGCCGGAATGTTCCTTCACAAAAGTTGCCCATTGAATTGCAGCCTCTAAGTTCATTCCAACAGTGGCTTCGGACTTCAGTTTATGACGCCGTTGCTCAAGGTGAGGTGGTTTCAGATATGGTGCAAGACATTGCAAGGGGCCCCTCTCAATTCGCGACCTCATACACGATGGTTTGGGTTCACGGTCATCATTTCCGCATTCGTGTTCTTGACATGAAGCGCAAAACAACTTTTGATTCTGGATTGTGTGCCACGTATTAGCAAGACTCCGTGTGGGGCAAGGGAGATACACGACCTGCTATGAGCAAACTTGAGTACATTGGAGAGCTAGTGCAAGATGATTGTGGTTTCATGCGCGTCAATGCAGATAGGCTCAACCCTACTCATCGTCCCTCCGATGAGCCTTTTTCATGGCCTTCAGACATGGAGCAAGTTTTCTTTTCCGATGAAAAAACAAGCGGGGGAAATTGGAAGGTGGTTGTGCATGCTCAACCAAGAGGAAGACGTATCTATCATGGTCTCAGATCTCCATGAGGTGAGGCAATTGCAGTGGAGGGAGAGACTGGTCATAATGATGCTGATGATGGAGGTTGGGTAGAGGAGGTAGAAGAGGATGATGACGCCCCGGAGAATGCATCCCGGACCCTATATGATGAAGCTCCAGAAAATACGGATGTTGGAGAAGGAGATGAAGACACGACCATTGAAAACGAGGGGAAGGATGATTTGGAGGTGCCTTTTGAGGGCCGGGCCATTTATGACGATGACTCCGATGACCAAGAAGACTTGCAGCTTGATGAGGATGAAGAAGCTCCGAATGATGATGTTCAAGTTGATTAGACACGTAATCAAAGCTACATAATAATTCTCGCACCGAACTGTACTCATCCCTTCGATTGATTGTACATGTATATGCATATTGTAGCTTATTTCTATGATTGATCAATGGATGTGGCTGGTAGTCTTTCAAGAAAGAAGGCAAAGGCAATGAATATGTTGGAGCACCCCATACAAATGTGGCGTCAAGAGAATTATCAAAATGAATGTCACAATCTACAAAAAGGTCCACAACAAGAAGCTACACTGCACACACATGGTACATTACTACAACAACAAGAAGCTGCAGTGCACACACCCTCAGACCATGGTACATTGCAACAACACCAAGAGGAGCTTGTTGCAACGAAAGTTGAATTAGACATTTCTTTTGAAGAAGACAATGTTGTGATGACAGAGACTGTCGCAATTAAAGTGGCAATGGACTTTGTTTTTGAAGAAGAGAATGGTTTGACGGAAGAGACGACAAAGTTTGTTGTAAGTCTCACTTCTTCCTTAAGATGGTTTTACAAAGTTCGATGGCCTAGCGCCCCCACCGGGATCCAGAAAATTACACCCATTACATGTCCATCGCGGTCTCGATGAAGGTCACAATCTACAAGATCTGGTTTTTTTGTTTTTGATGAGCAGCACAAAAGAGAGGGAGAGAGAGGGAGAGAGAGAGAGAGAGAGAGAGAGGGGGCAAAGAAAGAGAAACAGAGAGGTGCCCCCCCCCAGAGTCCCATCCCCCGTCCCCACCTCCTCTCCATGCCCCTTAACTGAAAGAAAAAGGCAGCCCCTCTTTGCGACCCCCATCCGTCGCAAGGAGGGGTTGTTCCGCTTGCGACGTCCTGGCGTCGCAAGAAAGGGCTACCTTATTGCCCTTCATGCCACCTTGCGTCGAAGACTAGCCCCGGCGCTGGAGGGCGACGCTTCGGCGTCGCAAGGAAGGGCTGCCTTTTGCCCTTCATGCAACCTTGCGACGTCCGGGCGTCGCCGCCTGGCCCCGGCGCTAGGTTGCGACACGCGAGGTCTGTTTGCGACGCCCCGGCGTTGCAAAAAGGCGCCGCGGGGTTGGCGTCACAGGCTCAGCCCCGCGCGGGGCGTGGGGGCGTGGCTGGCGTCGCAAAACTCCCCAATTTGCTATAGTGTCTCTCTACTCCCCTTTGTGGTCTGGTTTCTTTCCCGAGTTTGCGCTCGAGGCATTCGTCGCTGGTTACTGACCTTTGGTGTTTCCAACACGGTTCGCCGTGTGTCTAGGCCTCGTGGCAACCTTCGGGCATGTAAGGGTTTTAATTTTTTTTTTCCCTTCAATAATCTTTAGCTCTAAATTAGGACTTCCTCCTTTTTTCCCCAATTGTTTTTTAAAAATTTGCCTCAAAATTTCCGTGAATTAAAATCTTTGTCAACCAATTGTAGATGAATATTTCCATCGAGCTTAATTATTACCAATTTTTGGTGCAGTGAATCATGTAATTTTTCCGAGCCACCGATAAGACATAAATGATTTTGGGTGAAGATTATGCTTTTTTTTAGGTAAATTAAGAAGCAGAAGATTCTTGCTCTACGGTGCTGACGCATTGTACATTCGTAAAAACTAGTGTTGTACTGGTATGTGCCAATTGACCTGGGTATGTGTGCCCGGGCGTGAGTAAGGGTATTGTAGAACATACCAGTTGGGTATGTCTTGGGGCTTATACCCCGGCTATACCTTGGACCCCGGGTTTTGAACATTGGACCTACCCCCTACCTACCATACCAGTCTAAGTATGAACTCTTTTCATACTCGGCTTAAAACCTGTATTGAGGATTGATGAACCCAAGCTAGCATGGGTATGTGTGATGATACAATTTTTTTGTGCTTGTCCTCATTCACATTTGTGCAATGTAAAACATAGCACTATCTTTGCAAATTTTACCAAATGTTTTTGAAAAAATCATTCTCTACATATTATATCTTTATACATATATAATATGTACTCCTAATATGTACATACCATACCCTTGCACATATAGACCTAGTATCTCCATTTAGAATTTGACTTATTCATGCCTAGTATCAGGGTATGTCCCACACGACAATACTCATACGAGCCACGTACCCTACCCACGCCAATGTGGATTGACACTGGGCCCTACCAGCTTGGCCTTAGAGGTCCATTAGACATACTAGGACCAGTCTGGTATGTCAAATGGACATACCAGTACAACACCTAGATTTTCATTCGTACTTTTTAGGGCATTTTGAAGCAGAACTCCCTAGGAGGCACAAGTGGCATGGAACCGGTCGTCCCATTGGGGGCGGGAGCATGGAACCGGTGGTTCCAATTCTGGAACCTCGTGCCGTAGGGAGATTAGTGGAACGCAATCTTGTCCCTTGTCCATGACATATCATCTAGGGTTGATGTGAAGCCAGCTAGTCAGAGGGTGGAACTAGGTGAGCAAATTTTTACGCAGCGGAAAGTTTCTGCCCTCGGACTTCCCGGAGTTTGCGGAAACGGCCTCGGGCTCCCGCCCTCGGGCCCACCCTTAAACAACGGAAAGTCCTCGAGCAAGAACTTTCCGCTATACTTACAGTCTGCCATGGATAAATGTTACCTCTATAAACGTTAAACTACCATAAATGTTAAGAAATTTTTACTCCCATACTTGGGTACACTAGCAAATGTTAAAATGTTATTTGTTAACACTTGTTTACTTCCCTCTTTGTTAATTGCCCTCAATAAATGTTAAGTGCACCATAAAGGCTTCACCTAACACGAGATTAGATTATGATAAGATTACATCCTAAAACATAACCAATCAGGAGACTGGAAAGTAAGCAAGAGGTAATACTAAAGAGATCAGATTAGAAGCGAATATGTTGAATCGTTGATCCAAGGAGTGTACGGTCCACATTTTGAGACTTTACATGGAGGTTGTTTTTGGAGGTTGTTTTTGAGAGACCAGACAAGGAAGAACACACGCCTGCCACTGAAATTCCAGCCCCTGTAGAATTCAAGGATGCCAAAATGGCCATAGCTACAATTTCTCAATATTTGGAAGAAAGGCCTTATGAAGTTATGAAACTGTTTTAGCCATGAAATGCCTAGACAAAGAACTTGATGATATGCATATAAGAGATACTCATCAGACCACAGTCGGTTCATATTTCCTACCCATAACTGAATGACTCCATATAATTACACTTTGTTTCACAAGTGTTAATTCCATAAATCTTATATTTGTTAATGTTACCTTCTGTAAATGTTAGGCCCCCGCCGCACCAGGCTGCTAGCGTAAAACACTTGCTAATGGCTTAGCCGGCCCGTTTTCCTAATAGCTGCTCCAACTAAAATTATCTCTGCCGCACCGAAAAGTTACCGTAACAAAGGTTAGCGTGAAGTTTTAGTTTTAAAGCATCGTTCGCTGCCCGTGCCCGCTTTCCCTCGCCACGTTTGCTCGCCATTTCTCCTGGCTCTCCTCCTTCCTGTACGCCATAGCTGAAGGTCGTGGGTCATTTTGAAATGAAGGATGCTCAATCTCTCTTTGAAAGATGAAGGTGTTGTCGTTGCTCAGTCTCTTTGAAAATTTGGTGGGGTGCAGCAGCCAGCAGGGAAGCATGCAGTCATTACATGGAATTCCAGGGTTAGTTTTCATTCCCCTCAAATTTTTTGTATACAAACAGGATGCTTGAAAAGAAGAGGAATGAAGTCCAGCTGAAACACGGTGCAGATGACTGCCTCCTCTAAGCATGTGAACTCTCTGCCAAGACCTCCTCCCCTTATTCTGTAAATATTGACTCCATTCATTTATGTCCCCAGAAACCTCCTTTGTTTGTTAGCAAGGACATCAATCCTAGACCTCTTGAATTAGGTACATGGGCTCTATCACCGCGCTACCTCTTTGTTCCTTGAGTTGTCAAATCAACCAAGAGGAATAAGAAGAGAAAGTGACGTTCTGAATGATTGTGTTTGCTGTAGTCTTTGCCATAGGCCTTCAGTGACATTAGACAAGCAGAGAAGGAGAGGGGAGTGAAGTCAGAAGTGCTCCCACTACCATTCTGGAAGGCAATGAAGGAGAAGAAGCTGGCTATGATAGGTTGTTGTTAAGTGGGAGCACGAAGGCCTAGAGATATAGAGGAAGAAGAAAGAAAGAGAGGTTGTGAGAGTTAAAAATTCGGGAAAAATGAAACAGTTGGATAAGGGTATAAGTTGGCAACAAGAGTGGTTTCTAAGAGACTGGAATAAGATGAGTGAATGACGACATGTGAGTGGTTGCAGGCAGCAAAGTGGGAGCTGATGGACACCAGCAGCCTGAATGGCACTCTGCTCAACAAGCGACCAGTAGCTGCAGTCCCCATGGCTAATGTATCTAGGAGGCAAGAAGATATAACAGGTGTTTTGTAATGGCAGGAATATGGCAGCAGATAGTAGAGACAGACATCGTGTAGCAACATTATGGGGAGTAGGGGCTGGCCTGCTTCTGGCAGTGGTTGCGTTCGCTGCCAGAGCGTGGCAACGCCAGTCAAGACCTGCCAAAGTGCCGGTCACTCTTCTGTCAGGATTTTTGGGTGCATGCAAGGTAGGACTTAGAATTGGGGGGTTGCAAATCCATGAGCATGAGCGGTGAACGCATGAGCATGAGCAGAGGTTCCCGATCCTCGCCCGAACCTATACCAAACCATCTCGAAGGTGGAGGTCGGCAACCAAAACTACTGACTTCATGCATCTTGATAATAGTTTTTGTGGCCAAGCTTTTGCCGAGTTGAAGCAGCGGATGGCGGAAGCTCCAGTCCTGAAAATCCCGGAGTTCGACCGTCCATTTGAGATTCATACGGATGCGTCGGACTTCGCAATTGGGGGTGTGCTCATGCAGGATGGACGTCCAGTGGTTTACGAAAGTAAGAAACTTAATGAAGTGGAGCGACGGTGGCCTACGCACGAAAAAGAAATGAAGGCGGTGGTGCATTGCCTTGAGCTTTGGCGCAACTATGTTGGTTCCAACCCGGTGAAGGTGTTCACGGACAATATCACGGTGAAGTTCTTTGCCACACAGCCTAAGTTGTCCCAAAACAACTTAGGTGGCAAGACATTTTGGCAGTGTTTGACAAGGATATCCAGTACAAACCGGGACGGGACAATGTGGTGGCCAATGTCATGTTGGTGTACAAGGGCGAGACGACGCTCCAAAGGAAGATCCGGAAGGCTTACCGGAAGGATGAGATGACGAAGTCCGTGATGCGGGACTTGAGGTTAGGGGTTAAATCGCAGTTCCACTTGCACAATGGACTGCTCCGGTACAAGCAAAAGCGTCCACGTGCCGAAGGGAGGGATCAGAGATAGTCTCTTGAGATAATGCCATGATGGCCCGCTTGCGGGCCACGGCGGAGCCAAGCGGATCGCGGCACTCTTGAAGAAAGAGTATTTCTAGCCCAAACTGAGGGAGGAGGCCGAGGAGTATGTCAAGACATGCACCACATGCCAACAAAACCGAGCGAGTACAAAAAACAAGCGGGGCTGTTACAACCCTTGCCAATTCCAGAGGGGTCTTGGGAAAGTGTCTCGATGGATTTCATGACTGCTTTGCCGCTGTCAAAAGGATTCGATGCAATCATGGTGGTGGTGGATAGGTTCAGTAAAATGGGCCATTTCATTCCCACCAAGGAGACGGCAATAGCACAGGAGACGGGGCGACTTTACTTCGTCCACGTCTTCAAGCATCTTGGACTCCCGAAGGATATTGTCTCGGACCGCGATCCAAAGTTTACAAGTAAATTTTGGAGAGCACTTTGGAAGAAAATGGGGTCGAGGCTCAAGATGAGCACGGCCTTCCGACCTACAACGGATGGCCAAACGGAAAGAGTGAATTCCGTGGTGAAGCAGATTTTGCGGAATTATGTGTCAGCAGGCCAGTCAGACTGGGTGGAGCACTTACTTAGATGCGACAGAGTTCTATTATAATAATACAAAACACTCCGCAACGGGAGTTTTCCCTTTCGTATTGGTCTATGGAAAAACACCTCTGGTGCCGACAAGTTGGACCGCCTAGGACGTTGAAGAACCAGCGGCAGTAGCAGTGCTGGAAGAACGCGAGCGTTTGTTGGAGTTCGCAAAGTACAACATTGCCAAAGCTAGGAAACGGAATGAATGGCAAGCAAATCAGAAGCGGAGGGAAGTTAAGTTTGAGGCAGGCACGGAGGTCTGGTTGAACATCAAGAATTTTCGACTACCTCCGGAAGTGAGTCCAAAGTTCGTACCTCCGTATGCGGGGCCCTTTCGGATCCGGAAGGTTATGAATGAGGATGTGTAAGAATTGGAGCTGCCGGCAAACAGCAAGGTGCATCCAGTATTCCACGTTTCCCTTTTGAAGCCTTACTTCAAAGATGAAGCGCGTCCGAATCGGCATCAAGTATTGCGTCCGCCACCTGTGCTGTTGGATCATGAAAATGAACCTTGAGTACGAGGTGGAGGTAGTGCTTAAGTCGAGTTCAAGAATCGAGAAACGGAGTATCTCGTGAAATGGAAGGGCTATCATCAAGTGGAGGCAACTTGGGTGCGTGCCTCAGAAATGGGAAACACATCCGAGGCGGTTGCAGCTTTTGAAGGGCGATCTCAAAAGCGAAAGAAGCGTTGATAGGGACATCAACCTTGGATCGTGGGGGAGGAAATGCATGCTTAGTCCGGCTTAGCTAGCTCAGGAATCCGATTACAAAAACTTGTGTTGTACAAATTTTGTTTATAAATGAAATGGATTCCAAATGTTGTGCGTCCTATTTTATTTGGAATGGTGATGCATGGTATGGTTGGCTAGTGTGTAGAATGCATGCTAGCTTACAAAAGTGGGAGAGGTAAATTGGATTAATCGTGTGTTTGCGCAGTGCCGAAATCGGGTGACTCCCATCCAAGGGGCAAAGAAACTTGCGCCTTCTTTCGGAGTTCACGTGCTAGTGCGCACCTGGCGTGTGCGTGTACTATAACTGCGCTACCGAGGGGGTTGCCTTGTAGTGCAGGCTAACGCGGAAGCTACGTGCTTCCGTTCACGTACTATAATCGTGTAGCCTCGGGACGAAGTCGTAGTGTGGCTTCAGCGTGTTCCCGTACCTCAGGCCAGCATTCCAAGGCGGACCCAATTGTAGTGATTGGGGCGCACGGTTGGTTCAAGGTTATCTTCCTAGTCAAAAAGGGTTCAAGGTGAACCCTTGCTCAAGATGTTGCCAAAAAACGGCATCATGAGCGGTCGCAAGCAATGTTGTTGCAATAAGGCGATTCAATCCTTGGGGAGGATCGTTCCTTGGCCTTGAAGTGGGCCAAGAAGAGTGCACTGGATGGAGCTTGAGAGGCTCCACCCTTGGCCGGGACTTGGAGGAAGTCGGCCGAACTAGCTAGTGGAGAGTAGAGTCAAGTGGGGGTTTGGTTCTTTGCCATGGGACGCCATGGTACAGAAACAAACTCCTTGATGTGGGACGCCACAACTTGGATGTTAGTATTTACCCGCTAGGTGTTTGAGCAGGCCTCTGAAAATGAGTCCTAAGCGACCAGGGTTGTTTAGGGCTTCTTGTAATTGTGAGCCAAGGGTGCGGGCGTATGAGATGATGAGGGGACTAGAGCCTATGCCATAGCTATCTCATGGGAGTTGGGTGAGAGCGTTCGGGGTGCTAGTGGATAGGCCACATATATGTTGGTGAGTTGAACAACATTTTTATCAATTTGTTTGATGTCTGGTAAAGAGAAGGGGGCGGCATGAAAGGCGTATTGTACTTGGGTTTTGAGGACTGTGTTGATGATGGCAAGCTTGGGGCGGATGGCAACCGGAGCTTTGTTGGTTAGTTTAGAGAGTGTTGTGGATTTCTTTATTTTCCATGTGAGTGAGGGGACCAATGCCAAGATGTAACCATGGTTACATTCATGCCTAACAACACTTTGGCTGAAGCAGTAGGTACTGCAAAGAAATTGGAACTTGGGTTCCACCAGAGCAGAAGCAATGATTCCAAGGATACGTTGGAAGAGGAAGACTCTGATGAGGAAGAAAAACCCAAGCCAAAGAAGAAGGAGCTGATTGATAAAACCACCTTGGACCAGAAGATAGCAGAGGCTATCAAGAATTTTAAAGACGAAGGACCAAGAAAGGCAATATGGTGTCACAAATGCGGAACTGCAGGACATCTGGCAACAGAATGCCATATGAAAGACAAATATTGTGATATTTGTCATATTAACAACCATAATACCAGCCATTGTATTTACAATCAACGGGCCAAGAAGAGTGGGTACACACGTGAGGCGGGGGTACACCAAGTCCAAGTCCGACGGGGAGGATCGGATGGATCACGACGATACAACATAGGTAATCGTTATCAGAGGCCACGAGATGACTATCCACCACGGGATAGAGAACATCAACCCAAAAACAAAGAAACCGCAAGATGCCACTATTGCAAGAAAAATGGACACTGGAAACACGAATACTAGGTGCAACTCAAGCATGAGGCAGAATTGGGAAATATGGAAGCCGGACCAAGTGTAATCGTGAATGTGGTAACCCCTGTAGTGGATATCCTTGCGGTAACCCAAACTCAGGCCAAGAAACAGAAACCTCAAGATAAGGAGTCTGAATCCAAAAAAGACCGGAAACAATATCCAGAAAGTGCAGCATGGCAGGAAGAAAAAAGCTTACATCAGGAGGTAAGCAAAGCCATAGCTCAAATGCAAGAAGGAACCTATATACCTTCTGGAGATCCAACTCCAGATAATCAGATCAGACCAACCACAAAGACCACGAATGAAACCACAGAGACAACATTGGCTGACGTAATATGCCAGACCAAAGACCCAAATCACCATTGGACAAGTACTGAAAATTGCCCCACACTGCAAGAAAACCTTATTTCGAGCGATTGAGGCTTTGACCACTACACCAAAACAGAAGCCAGCACCATAGGTTTACACAATTAAACCCATGATTATAGCACAAGTTCCAGACTACAATGAAGGGAGTGAATATAATGACATAAATAATGAAGAAGTCACTGGGATTGGGGCATATGGAACCTGCTCCATTCACGGTACGAATGGCAGATCAACGGAAAGTACAGCCATTGGGTATCATCAGACGCCTAGCAATGGAAGTGGCAGGATTGGTATACGAAATATCAGTGACCATTCTCAGAATGGAAGACGTGGCAGAAGGGTATTCGTTACTACTTGGAAGACCATGGTTAACCAAGCCCAATCTCACCACGATTGGGGAAGTCAGACTCTCACGATCAAGAAAGGATCAGAACAAGTCACGATCACCACGAAGCAACGAGGTACGATTCCACGAGAGAAACAACCTTGCCTAGTGGAAGAGAATGACTGGTCCAGTGGACTGTCGGATGAAGAAGAAGCTACAGTGTATGCAGCGCATCCACAACTAGAACCTATTGGTCAACTAGTGGTCAAGAATACCACGACTGTAGGATGCCACATGGTGAACACCCAAAGGGAAACAAGCAATCCAGTAACGGATGATCCTGAGGAAGATGCCATGGACACACCCCGGGGAAGTCACTCTCTATCACCTGTATAGGGCATGTGAGATAAATGGGTATTTTGTTGGGGGGTATTACTTTTATTTTGGGTATTTTTTAGTATCCTATAATTACATAATTTTGTAATATGGTGAATTTTTAATATATTTTATTGTTCTAAACAAATATTAAACACCGTATATTAATAAT
Source organism: Takakia lepidozioides (assembly GCA_030704615.1). Lineage (NCBI taxonomy): Eukaryota > Viridiplantae > Streptophyta > Takakiopsida > Takakiales > Takakiaceae > Takakia > Takakia lepidozioides. The sequence goes on from CM060734.1 coordinate 11,846,387, forward strand.
ACGATTAAACTTTAGGAGGCTGGGGGGCGCGATGGCGGAGCTGCGAGACAACCTCCAACGGTCATTTGAAAACTTCTTCCATCTCTATCAGATCCTATCGACTTCCTGCTTACTTTACTTACATCAAATAGCTAATACTTCCAAGCTTAGCTTTCAAATGATATGCACATTACAAGTTTTTGTTTGGTTCTCTTTCAATACTTTCTTCTACAGTGTTCATCCTAACACCTTGCTTCCTTTCATCTCCATCTTGGCTACTTGCATCATCCCTAATCCTCCCACCACAGCCGTCTTTAGCTTCTAAGCTGTTCGCTTTCTCCAGTGACGTTTCCCGCCTATACCCCCCTCCTCTACTTTTTCCGCCAACCCTCTCTTAAGCTCCATATCCCTCACAACCAGCGGAGTCCTTAAAACACCCTTCTGTTTTGTTAACTATGGCTCCCGGAAGCAACCAGCTGCATAACAACGAGAAGATGGCGACTCGTGGGAACATCAGAGGGCAGCAGAGTCAGCACAAAAGACCCACCCCGTCGTCTGGTACGGGTTTTTTTATGGCACACCAAGCTCGATCCAGGATAGCTTCTGCCAGTGGTTCAGTAAGACATCCCTCCCCTCCCACTCCCACCAACCCTCTCTCTCCTCCCCAACCACTTCTCAAAATGCCCAGGCTAAACTCTTTCATTCCAAACTTTCCGAACCCTCCAATTTTGGAGGAACCAACAGTAGACTGGGAGGAAAAGAGCGCTCCTAATCAAGATGATCTGGACAAGGACTATGATCAATATGAACATCTCGGAACTGCAAAGGAGAGTCACAACAATGGAAGAGACAGGTATCCTCATTCACTTTCCGGGGAAAAAAATAGATAGGGCAACAGTCAGGGATTGGGCCATCAGACACCTTGGCGGTAATGGAGAATTGAGGCAGCTGTTCTGCCATGCCAAAGGAAGGGGGTTTTTCTCTATCATCTTTGAAACAAAAGAGGCTGCTAATGAGGCTTTGCTGTTTAACCCTCATACCAAGGGGTTTAATGTCAACATATTTCCGTGGTGGGGAATAGGAACGGAAAGTTGTGGGGCCCCCGCATCGTCTCAGTCCCAAAGATCCCAGATCAATACTTGGTGAACTTGGCAGATATTGCAAACCATTTCGGGTCTTATCTTGGACGCTTGGCTGTCTTTGACCCCCAATTGTGCACACACAACCTAAGACAGGACCCAGCATGGAAATCAGTGACTATTGCTTCTCGACTTCATGAAACTGGAAATGCCAAATTTGCCTTGATGATGCCGGATGAGGATATTCTCCCGCAATTTGTCAAACTGCCAATAGATGAGGAGGGTAATTACTTTACAATCCAACTCATAGAGGATACCACCTATGCGGCCTGCTTCAACTGTGGCCAGTTGGGACATCTCGGAATCGACTGCCTGGCAGCCAAACGCAAACGAACCCAGCCCATGACCCCATCCAAACCAAGGAGACAAGAACAAGGAGGGGGCACAGAATCAGCAGCGGATCACTGGCAGGAATTACAGTCTCCCACACCACAACCCGGGCCTTCAACAATTCCCGGAGGGCAACAAACCCTGCACAATATACCAAATGACCCTCTACAACTCAGATCATGGCTAAGCCCCGGAAGGGAGGAGACACCCAAGGATCCGATGCAAGAAGAGCTGATGGCCCACCAGCAACAGATGAATGCCATCACAAAAGGGAAAGGGAAACTTACGGAAACACAACAGCAGGGGACATCTATCGGCCAAGGAAAAGGAAAGCATCAGGACAGCTCACCCCCAAGAGTAGTCAAATTGACACTCCCTACCAGTAATTCCTTCCCCAAAATCACCACTGTAATTGCTTGCAACTCCAGGTTTGCTAACAACTGTCTCCAAATCGGCTCATTCCCACACCTAAACTTGGTGGGATGCTCAGCACTGGAAATTGTCGACTCCCCGAAGGCAGCATGTGTGACACCCTTGATCTTTCGAAAAAGCAAACCCCCAGCTATCCTCATTACATCAGACGACTGGGAAACGGTCAAATCATTATGGATAACATCAGCAGATCTCAAGCATTTCCTGCAAACCAACCCACCCAATATCAATTCGCAAATTCTCTTCAAGGGGAAAATTCAGCAGTTCTTCCTCAAGCAACAAAAACATTATTCACTTTCACCCCTCACCAAAATCTCATGGGGGGCATACCTGGAAGACTATCCTGGACTTAGTGTCAAACCTTCAACCCACATTCTAGCTCTCATGGAGGATGCAGAAATTTATGCCTCTCCTCCACCGATCGAGGTCATCTGGACTTACGAGGATCTGCTCTCAGCCCCCAGAGGGAGTCACAGTTTGCAACTTTGAAATCAGGATACCTTGATAAATGGGTTTCAGTTGCTGGGAGCCCACTTGGACTCTGAAGTGGATGGGGAAAATTACATAATGGAGGTACAAAGGACAAGAGATCATATTAACGGCACCAGGCGGACAGATCATTCTCACTCTTCCTCAGACTCCCAGGTGGAATCTTCTACGCAAGAGGGGAATCACAACATGATGGACTCGGTGAAAGGAGCCAAACAAGTATCCTCCCCAACAATCATTGACACAACCCAGGCTAACTCGCTGCTGAACTCTCAAGTGACTTCTCCACCCAAGGTCTTAACTCCCTCCTCTCCACCTTCCCCAAACAAGGTACCATCCTCTCTCTCACCCTGTTTCATTTATCAGGTTTTATCTGGGAACCCTGCTAGATGCTGGATGTTATGCGAGAAAGAGAAATACGTGGGGGGGAAGCAGGTCAGACATAGGCTACCAGTGTTTGATTTGCCAGAAAACATACCCTCTGGGACTCTTCCCTCCAATGGCTCAATCAGTGACAGATACCCAGGTTTTAAGGATCTTTTCAACGCGGTGTTCTTCCCGGCTGAAGCCTCGGTTTTATCTGTAACCATCTCCACAGTGTCTACAGAATAATTCCTTTCATCCCATGAGCTACCCAAAAACACAAAACCAAGAGGGGTTTTCATACTCATCCAGAACAAAACTCGCAAGCCCCCGGACAATCATGTCTGGAAAAATTCCCTGCGACCAAGAGACAGTAGGGTTAAATTCTTCTACCACACTTCTAGGCTATCAAATGAGACTGTCAGTCTCAGCCTACCACGACCTGCCAATGATCTTTAACCTCCATTCCTGGAATATAAGAGGGTTGGAAGCAGACCCAGCTTCTCTAAAAAGGCTGAAAATCAAAACCTAGCTGACTCCCTTCCTTGCAAATCATTCCATCATATTTCTGCAGGAGCATAAACTAGATCAAGGGAAAATAGATAGTCTCTCTGATTATCTATGGCCATTAGCCAACTCCTTATGGAAACCCACTTCCATGGAAACCCACTTCCATGGAAACCCACTTCCATGGGAACGAAAGGAGGTACTGCAATACTTCTTTCACCTACCATTCAACCATTCCTCACAACGCAGGACACCTGGCTCCCCGGAAGATTGCAATTTTGTGCCTTATCCCTACCCAACTCAATAGGTCCGATTGGGCTGGTGAATATCTATGCACCCAACAATTCTACTGACAAAGTAGAATTTTGGAACACTCTCAACACAAAAAATGATGGAACAACCTACTATAGACAGTTGGATAGTGTTCGGAGATTTTAATAGGGTGAATGTAGGGTTGACTGGACCAAAATGGACGTTACCAGCACAGTTTTAGATGACTGCAATTGATGGTGTCATCAATTGAATTTGAATTAACTCATTTAAATCAGAAAATATATATGTCATTGGATTCCTAGCTTCAATACGCACCCATAACAACTCTCCAATCATGAATCCGATAAGAAATGACTCCGCTATGGACTTTTGAACATCGTCATTGTGGACTGTTACCGCAATGAATGGAATTACAATGGACTCAAGTTCTCCTATGTGCCATTGGTGAATTCCATTGAAATTTGGACATAAGGTGGCCATTTTGGTCCACATCAAAGGTATGGATTTGAAGTGGCAAAATCATTTGTCATTTGACTCATATGGACTAATATATGTCAAAAAAATAGGCGTTTTTTGAAAAGTCCGTAGCTCATCTTGTTTTTTGGATTTTGGGTGTCATTTTTTTTCTAGAAGTATAAAAACCTATAATCTTCAATGGCTAGGTGTCATATTGATTTTTTTTTGTAAACTCTAATTTTCAGTTTTCTAATTTCTCTAAATAATATACTAAAATATTTAATGAATTATATCTTTAATATTTGGGGTAAGACGCTTTACTAAATATGTTCAGTATACCATTATCTATCACTTAAAAAAAAAAAATTGGGATAGTATCCTCAACTTTTTGTTTTTGGTCATGGATTTTCATGGAGTAGGATCTGCCGTTTTTGGTCCACTCAACCCTGCAACTGCCCAATATGGTGGAGATGCAAGAGGATAGAAGAGGCACAGGGTTATTTACCTCAAACCCAGAAGAAATGGACCAGTGGTTCAACTGCATGCAAACATACAACCTCAGAGAAGCAGTGCCAATCTTTGGACAGTCATCAGACATCACCTTTACCTGGTCCAATAACCGTTCTCTTGCAGATCTAAGTATGGCTTGTCTTGATAGGGATTACCTTTACCTTGACCTAGTTCAATATGCTAAGAGAGCCCCTCAAGAACCAATACCCTTATGCTTTGACCATACACCAATTACCCTCTCCCTGACCCTACCGGACTCTTACAGAAGGGGTAGAGGCCTTTACAAAATAAATAACCTCCTCCTTAAGCTGCCAAGCTTCAAGCAAGGCCTGATAAGGGGTACAACTCAGGCGGGAAGTGACCTCCTGGACCCTACGCATCTCTTCCTGGTCAAGCTGAAGGCTGTCAATATTGAAAGTCAGAGGATGAGTCAGGAACTTGCAAGCATCAGAAAGAGGAAGGTCATGGCCTTAAATAAATGCCTCAAAGTCTGTCAATTGAAAATAGAATCCACTCGCTGTGATGAAGACACATACCGTACATATGTCCAAGCCAGAAACAACCTTGACATTCATCACAAAATCCAGGAGAGGAAGTGGAAATTGCAGGCGGGTGTCAACTGGTCCACAAAAGGAGAAAAAATGAATAAATATTTTTTCGACAAAACAAGATTGAGACGTGTCTCTCAAACAATTTCTGAGCTCATTGAACAGCCATCAGGCACTTCAACTTCTACACCAAAGGCCATGGCCATGCTGGCTGGCAGGCACTTCCATAATCTTTTTCATAGTGACCTCGACTCCCTGCAACCAACAGAAGAACAAACATCATTTTTGATACACACCCCTACCCTGCTGTCCCACCAGTTTGCTTCCCAACTAGAAGGAGAGTTCACAGATATAGAGCTGGGTGAAGCATTATCCAAACTACAGAACAACAAATCTCCAGGCATAGACGGTTTATTAGTGGAATTTTACAAAGCATTGTGGCCGGAAATCTCAAGGGATTTCACTGCAATGGCAAACCACGTGTTTCAACGGGGACACATGCCCCCCATTATGACACAAGGAGTTATAACCTTACTCTATAAAAAGGGTGATAGAACAAACATATCCAATTATCGGCCCATAACCAGCTTACAAGATAGTGGCGAAGGCATTGGCCCTTAGATTGCAGCCTCTCCTTCCAACTATAATTAGGCCAAATCAAATAGGGTTTATCAAGGGTAGATACATATTGGATAACCTCCTTCTAGCCCAGAAAATTCCAAACTTCGCTGCTAGAACAAACCAAGCTATTGCCCTCCTCCTTTTAGACTTTGAGAAGGCTTTCGATCGTGTTGAATGGTCATACCTGCTGGCAACCCTGGCCAAATTGGGTTTTCCCCAATCCTTTTGCAAATGGGTCAGGATATTACTCACCGATGCATCTAGCATAGTCTCAATCAATGGCCATTTATCAGCTTTGTTCCCTCTGCAGCGTTCAGTGAGGCAAGGGTGTCCCCTCTCACCGTTCTTGTTTCTGGTGGTAGCAGATACACTAGGCTATATGCTACAACAAAATCAGTTTATAAAGGGCCTCAGGGTCACTAACTACATTACCAGGCAGTACAATTTCTTGGTAGACTCGATGTTCGTTGATGATACCTTTTTAATGTTGCAAGCCACCCCGGAAAACTTGGACCAGGCAGGGTTTACCTTGAATAAGTTTTGTGCAGCATCTGGATTCAAAGTAAACTGGAATAAGACTTCAGATTTACTGGTAGGTGACCTCTCAAAATCCACTATGGGATCCCCGCCCTCATGGGGAATGGATCAAGGGCTCAGGTGGCTCAAACTTGGGGAAACCACCACACTACTGGGCTACACATATGGAATTGGACTGACAGACCAACAGATTTTTGCTGCCACAATGACCAACTTAAAGAGGAAATTGACTTACTGGGGTTCAAAACATCTCTCAATTACAGGAAGAGCCCTTGTTGCTAATCAGATTCATTCAGCTGGATTATGGTATTATGCTTCTTCCTGGCGCCCAAGCTCTAAACAGATTCAGGAAATCAAACGCCTACTTAGGAACTTTGTTTGGGGAGCTGAGACCTCATCCCAAAACAAACGACCGTTTGTAGCTTGGGCTCAAATCTGTTTACCCAAAAAAAAGGGGGGTTAGGGATACTCGATCCAGAAACAAAGATTGTAGCTCTTCTTGGCAAATGGATACCCAGGTTTCTAGGGCCGGAGGGGGGATGGTGGAAATTCTTGGTCTACGACCACATTACAAAATCCTCCCCTCTCAAGAATACCCAATGGAGCCCTTCCCTACGTTGGCTCACTCAAGGATTTCATCTTAAGACAGTGGGATCTGCTCTATGGTCCAACATCTGGTCAGCCTGGGGGCGGCTAAGGAAACTGCTTGTAAAAGCCCATCCAAGTACCTTCTATGAAGTTAAGAGACAACACTTGTTTCTAAACGACACTCCTCTGACCCCTTCTCAGAAAAACCAGGCAAAAAGGTGGTCCAAATGGGATTGCCTTGGCATCAGACAAATTCATAACATATGGTCAGGGATTGGTTTCATATCTCTACAATCTATGGCTCAAACTGTAGGCCTCGCAAGGGCCACAAAAGGCCATCAACAACTTGTTCAATCTGTACCAGTGCAGTGGTTGGCCACCCTTTCCGCAGGCCCTCCAGAACCAGTCTCAAAATCCTGGGCACTCATCATACTTCACAACCAGCTTACCATTGTTTTTGTAGATGACATATCCATAAATGACATATTGTTCACACATTCGCCATCAACACCACCTCCCTAAGACTCACACTTACCTCTACAGAACCTTTGACAATCCAAACTATGCCTCTCACCCCAATCCGTGTCTGCTGCTGGACAGCCACGGATAAGGGAATGAATCCCCAGCCACCCCTCACTATCACCACTAGAGCTTGGCTAGCAACCAACTCCTTTGTATGGATTTTGGGTAGGCCGCTGGCAGAATTGGATATTGACCCCTCCGAATGGTTATGGAAATTCAACACCACCCCAGAACCCTTCTTTGCATACACAACAAAAAAGGGCTACAAAGCCCTGTCAGTCACCCAACCCATGTACAAGAAATGGGAATCAAAATGGGGGCTCTACAACTTCCGCGATGAGAACTGGAAAATTATTTGGGGCTCAGTGTGGATCAAAACCCGGCCATCAAAGATAGCAGCTTTCCTATGACAGGTTGTTAATAGAGTTCTCAAAGTTGGGGAATACCTACAGTTCCAGGGAGCCCTCTTGTGTGCTTGCTGTTCCACTGCAGTATTGGAATCCATCGAACATTGCCTTCTCTCATGTCAAGCACCAGCCAAAATCTGGCCATATGTTAAGTCATTCTATACATATTGGGACAGAAGATAGCTCACAGATACAGACCTCCTTCTTAACTATGACCCAGCTTCCAAGAATAGAACCCTAAATTGCCCAGTGTTTGAAACCATCAAAGCCTCTACAATGTGGCACTTATGGAAACTACGTTGTAAGAACACTTTCCAAGGCCACACAACAACAACATCCTCTCTCCTTGCCACTGTTTTTTGGGACTTACAAACTGAGGCTAGGAAAGCATGGGGCAAACTCTGTGCAGACATTGAACGTGACACCACGAATGCAACTGCGCTCCACAGGAAGTTTCAACAATACACCTGGGACAGATAGGGCCTCATATGCAGCAGCCCTGTGCAAGACAAATGCAGTTAGAACGAGCTCCCCCCTCAGGCCTGGCGAGATCTTCGTGCACCACTTCACTCTTTCCCAGGAGTTTGAACGGGACATTAACTGGAAACATCAAAAGCCTTCACCGACTGCTTCTAAGCTGCACTATAGATAGATCTCTCTCTCAGCTCCCCCATATTCAAAGATCTTCTTACTCTCTCCCGACATCGCTCTCCCTGCGTCATCATAGACAGGGTAGGGTATGCGTTGTTAAGATTTAGGTCTCGGGCAGAGAGCCCTGTTTTTTGGTCTCTTGGACTTTTCTCCAATCGGAGGTGTTTGGCTCCTAGATCACGGATCTTTGTGTAAGTGTCCATCACTAGAGGCACGGTATTTTGTTCTACAGACTTAATCTCCATCAGGAGATGATTGGCTCTTAATACACTGAATACGGTGTGTGTACCTTATGGCGACAACGGGGTTTTAATTTTTTTTCCCTTCAATAATTATCAATAAAGTAACCAGGGATTCAAATTTTTTATATAAAAATAATTAAAAAACAATATAAAAAATATTATGCACTCTATCGAAAGTCATAGTGACTGAACTAATAACCGAGTCTACATCTATCCACTTGTTGTCGGTATGATCATATTTGAATTTAAATTATCCTTTAGATTTTGATAAGTAGTTTAATAACACCATAATTGGTGTGGTTGGTCTATTTAAACGATCAATGGGCTGCCGCGATATCCCCCACGTGCTCCCTAATGACAATTGACATGGCTTCGAAAAATATTCCCTCGAAGCTCTCCTCGTCTCTGTCAGCCCCTGGCCGGCCTCTTCGTATTCTGTGTGCCACTGCTGCTTCTCGTGCTTCCAGTCAACCATCCACCCAAGCAAGTTTCTCGTAGCTATGAATCCATAGGGATTCAAAGGTAATCTTGTGCTTAAAATCCGACCCTCACAGATGACAATCGACGGGAAACTCCCTCCCTTACCATTAGAAAAAAAAGAAACCCCCACGCTCAAACCCCCTCCCTCACCATTAGACCCTAAACTCTAAATGCACGATACGTGTCCACAGACTAATCACTGGACGACACGTGTCCATAGGTATTATCTCAACCCTATAGTAATTTTTTTTAATAAAAATGAGTCATTATTTTAAACCCTACATTCATTTAACTTCCTCAATCACAATATAATGTACCCATTATTAATTTTAAATGTTTTCTAATTTTTATATTTTCAAAATAAATTGCACCATATATTTTTTTGCACGTCGGTTGGGAATATTTGGAAGTGACTTCCCTGGGGGACACACCTCAACACCCCGCTTGTTTCTATTAAGAAAGAGAAGAGGATATCAGAATCAGTGAAATACCAGCTACAATTACTACCATTAGACAAGAGATTGCAGGTTGGACAGTGACGGAAGAAACTCAATTGATTCAAGTGAATCTGGGTATAGTAGAAGATCCACAGATAATACGAGTAAGTGCAGACCTTGAAGAATCATTCCTTCAGGAGGCCACTGCACTATTCACTGAATATAAACTACAAGGATCTGAAGGGAATACCTCCCAACATTTGTCAGCACCAGAATGAGCTGGAAGTGGACACTAAACCAGTTTGACAGAACCGATACAGAATGAATCCCAACTATGAAGCTAAGGTTTGGGAAGAAATCAAGAAATTACTGGATGCGGGATTCATATACCCAGTAGAGACACCACAATGGTTATTGTAATAGTGCCCAAGAAGAATGACAAATTGTGAGTATGTGTGGACTACCGCAAATTGAATGTAGGAACCAAGAAATACCCATTTCCACTACCTTTTACAGAGATAGTGTTGGATACAGTGGCAAGACATGAGAGGTACTCATTCATGGATGGGAGTAAGTTTGGTCTAAGTGATGGGAGGCGGAGCTCCGCCTCCCCCCTTCGTGATCTAGCTATGTCTTTAGTCATGGTTATCTTTTTAGGGTTCGGCTATCTCTGCTCTTTTTTTACCCTCCACTTCGCAAGCTGCCGCTGCCGCCACTCTAGCCATGACTATCGTGGACGTAGCGAGCTCCTCAGCCGCCATAGCTTTTTCGTTGCTTTCCGTGTTATGTTGGCTCTCTCTGCCCCCCCGTCTACACCCCCTCTATCACTCTCACGCATACCATGTGAAGACGATCTTAACACGCAGATTTTGGTGCAATCAAGGCATTTCCAGCCACATTGTTACCACTCCAACGGAGGACAACTACACGCATGCCTATCCTAGAAGACTCACCTGCAACAACAGGCGATTTGCATTCTACCCATCTCAGCGCGAGCATAATGGTATACACATTTTCCATCGTGTTTCTCTTTTTACATGGATTCTACTTATCAATAGTCTAATCACTACCCGATCTCTATCTCTATTCCCCCATCTCTTATCCCCTTCCGACCCATCTCGGATGTACACACCCCACCCCCTCAACCCAGAATTCTATCACCCATCCCACAAAACAATCTCAAGGCCTTCCAAGAACACTTCCACACCGCCTCCTCTACCTTCATACATAAAATCTCCTCTACCCTCTCAGACACTAATACACTCTTATCTCCCGAGGCCGCATGGACTGAGGCCAAGATTATCCTCTCATCTACGATGCTAGACATGACCAAAAGTGTCTTAGCCACATGCTCAACTCCTCCAGACCTCCCAAAAACCGCCCGCTCAAAGCAAAACGGCGGATATCTCACTAAGACCCAAAAACGGGCATGGTCCTCCCACCTCAATATCTACCACACCATCCGACGGGCCCTTGCCGTCATACCCCATTCCCCACCCCCGACATATAACAACTGGAGAACCGATCCCCGCATAACCTGTTTAAATACATTAGAAGTATGCCAACCGCTCCTACCTCCACCCACGGACACCCCCTCCCACACCTTAATGTGGCTAGTCTTCTGGTGTGCTATTTGGGGTGAATGACATCTACAAATTGCTCGGACCACATAACTTATGATTCGTTGTCATGTCCTTCTTCCATGTGACCAGAAATCCATGTTGGGTAAACGCCAGGTACTAATATTAGTATCTTGCTTTATTCCAGGTATTGTCACTGCATAGCCAACTGAGCATACTGAAATCCCAGTCACGAGATGCCCTTCTCCACTGAAGTTGGTCTCAGTTTTGCTGACTGCACAGCATACATTGCAGAATTACCACAGTACACAAAAGCAGCAGATGGTGAATAGCTACAGTGCTAGTTTCCTGTTGATCTTATGGAAACGTCTGCTTGCTTCTCTACAATCATGTCACTTTGGAGTTAAGATAAGTAACCTATTTCAACACTGGTAGCAGGTTGAAGGCTCTCCCAGCCCACAGCCTTTTTCAGGGAGAAAACTTGGGAGAGGAGAAGGTAGAATTTGACTAACTGAATGGCTGTGTTCATGCATGAAAAACATGCCACAATCATAATCACCCCACCACAGCCATAAAAGAAGTGCAGGGTCTTGAGTCTTGACATGTATGCATGTCATGTGTGGTTCGGTGATTCCGCTCTGAGCATTATCAACCTATATAGCATGACTGAAAACTCACATTTCAGAGATTCAATGGCTAGGGTCTTGCTAGAAGAAATCTGAAAGATGTTGTCAGGACTCTTCCGCTTCTCATCAGGTCGGTCCAGTGCCATCCTATCGTTACAAGGGCCACGAAATAGTGGAAAAATGCTATTGGGGTTTTGGTTTTTACCTTCATGACTTTAAATGTGGTTTCCATTCTGACATCGAAACTTCAACACTAAAACCCAAGGGAAAAGCATCATAAAAGGTTTGTATAGGCCCAAGGGCATTCCACGATTTAAGGGTTGGCTGCCGAGGGCGTTGGCCCCAGGCTGACAGCCCGAAAATCGTGGAATGCCCGCGGGCAGGGGCCTTACCCTGCGTGAAGCACCGCTAGAAAATTCGACACGTGTCCTTTTGTAAGCACCCTAGGGCGGTTACGTTTGTGTAAGCACCCTAGGGCACATTACATTTGTGTAAGCACCCTAGGGTGCGTTACATTTGTGTAAGCACCCCCGCCACGCAGGGCCCATTCACGGGAATAAGCGCCCTCAAAATACAAAGAGAATTTTTAGTTTTAACCTCAAATCCATGGGCTCATCCCTATGGGCTAATATTTGGTTGGCTTGGGGAAAATTGAGGAAGTTCCTATCTAAGTCTCAGCCTAGTAACTATCATGAAACACTGAGACAACACCTTTTCTTAAACTCTAGCAATCCAGACCCTTCCCAGAGAAGCCAAGCAAGAGATGGTCCTCCTAGGACTGCCTTGGTATTAGCCAGATGTTTAACATTTGGAGGGACAATAGCATGAGATCCCTGGTCTCTGTTGCGGAAACAGTGGGGAAGGCAAAAGCGAATAGAGGCTATCAAGACCTGCTGCAATCCATACCTCCTCAGTGGTTAGCAACCCTAGCTGAGGGGCCAGCCATGCCTTTGCCTGACTCCTGGGCTCTTGCCTTCATCGATGATCAGCCCAAGATCCTATACATCAAGAACGTTTTCTAGACCACTCTCTCTGTTTTCTCCTTCTCTATCAACACCACTTCCTTGCTTCTTACTCTAACCTCTGTTCACCCTTCAGATATGCATAATATCAACCTCATCCCTGTGAGGATATGCTGCTGGTCTTGCCCTTCCAGATCTATGAACCCCCAGGCTCCTCTAAATTCCCCTACCTTGGCTGGCTTCTAATTCTTTCATATGGATTCTTGGGAGGCCTCTATCGGAGTTGGAAGTAGATCCCCATGAATGGTCCTGGAAGTTCAAGAACCAATCAGACCCTTTCTTTACCTATACAACTAAGAAGGGTTATAAAGCCCTCTTGATTTCACAGCCTATGCAAAAAAAAATGGGAAGAAAGATGGGAGATGCATTGCTTTCATGATGAGAAGTGGTCCATCATTTGGGGTTCGGTTTGGATTAAGACCCGGCCGGCCAAAGTTGCATTTCTGTGGCAGATAGTAAACAGGGTTCTCAAAGTGGGCGACTGGCTGCAGTTTCAAGGGGCTATCCTATGTGCCTGTTGCTCTTCAGCCGTCTCAGAATCTATAGAACACAGTCTCTTATAGTGTCAAGCTCCAGCTAAATATGGCCCTTAGTGAAATGTTTCTATCAGCTGTGGAACCCCAAGACCCTCTCACCTACTGACCTCCTCTTGAACTATAACCCTGTCATAAAGAAAATATCCATCAATTGTCTAGTCTTCGAAACTTTGAGAGGGGCAACTTTATGGCAACTTTGGAAGTTACGTTGCAAGAACACCTTCTCGGCTCAAACATCCACGATATCTGCTCTCTTGGCTTCTATATTCTACGATCTGCAAACTGAAGCTTTTATGACTGCATGACTACCCAGTCAGATAAACCCAGTCACTTAAGACAAATGAGTCGTAAGTGCTATAGAGTCGTATCTGCCAGTCGTGGAGCTCACTGTTGATGTGGCAACGGGGACGCCTAATCATAGTCATTGATAAGACCATAGTAAATGACTGTGAGTCCATGTTAGCTTCACGTGGAACGGAAGGGATATGCCACGTGTCACGTCAAAGGGAAGGTGACAGGGTCTTTACGACTGGCATATATGACTTCCGCAGATTAATTTCAGGACAACACGTGGAGAAGACTGGACATGACACGTGGAGTCAAATTATGCAGGATGGGGGTGGTCGTTATGACTGGAACATATGACTTCCATGGCGCACTCTAGATACTGCACGTGGCACGAGTATGGGCGAACACGAGGGGTGAAAGTGGCATGGGGCGGAGGCTCTGTGGATGGGAGGTAGTTGTGTACATGACCGTAGTCATGGGCCTAACTCTAGCAGCATTGACACATGAAAGCACCATTGAAACATGAAAGCACATTTGAAATTGGAACATCGATTCAAATACAACGTGACTTAATGTTCAAAGATTTGTTCTATAATCTAATCCGGTGCTGCTACAAAAATGCACAAAGTTGCAAAGTCTATATAGACTTCCAAATGCCTGAGCAGAAGATGCATACACTGGCATCTCTCAAACTTCAGCAATCCACTACCTTCATTAGCAGTGCAGGTGATTTTATCAATTGTGCCGCTGCTGTTGCGGCTTCTAGTTGACCATCTACCCATGCAGGTTTCTTGTAGCTATCATTCCACAATGAATCATAGGTAATCTGGAGCTTGAAAATCCGGCCCTCTTGGATGAATCTGCACCCACACTCTATCCCTGCTCCTTCAGCTATCCATGCCCACGAGGATATTGTTCAGAATCACATCTGGTACAATTTCAGCTTTGGTGATGCAACCATGTACCTCTTTGCATGTGCTTTCCAGGGCTGTCAGGCTTGCACACGCACTGCAAACGCACACAAACATGATGTGGTCGAGCTTCACCCCTTCCCCCATCATTTCTTTTCAGGTCTCCAAAGCCTTATCCCGCGCTCCTGCTCTGCACGCCCTCACCACAAGGGCATATTTCAGAACGACATCAATTCAATTCCAGCTTGGACGATGTCACCACGAACCCGTCTTCACTCATTGCCTACTCTAGTTAAGTGCAATTATGGGCTAGGCTGATACCACATCTCATTCAGCCATATTATCAAACTGCATGCCATTTGTATCCTTGTAGTTGTACCCAAACTTGGCATACATGTCCACGATGGCAACGTTTAGAATCACATCAGATACAATACCAGCTTTGAGGATATTACCGTGGACCTCTGCACCTTTTTTCAGGGCTGCCAGGCTTGCATTTGACATACATATCCACCAAGGCAGTGTTTAGAGGCATCTAGTGGTACAATTCCAACTTTGACAATGTCACCATGGACCTTTGCGTCCTTTCCACGGCTACCAGGCTCGTATTTGACATACATGTACACCAAGGGAATGTTCAGAAAGACATCAGGTACAATTCCAGCTTTGATGATGCTACCATGAACCTCTTGGCCCCTTCCCAGCATATGCATATTACAAATACAAATGTACATGACCTCATCTGGCTTCATCCTTTCCCACATCATTTGCTCTTAGGTTTCCAAAGCCTTAATCCCACACCCATGTTGCACATACCTTGCAATCATGGCACTCCACAACACCACATCTCACTTAGCCATGTTGTCGAACTCTCCCTTCGCATCAGGCTTGCTGCACCCACATTTGGCATACATGTCCACCAGGGCAGTGTTCAGAATGACAACTAGTACAATTTCAGCTTTGACGATGGCACATGGCCAAGAGTTATCCCAATATCCCGCTACCAATGAGTTCAATGCATATCCTTGTCACATTGGCAGTATCATGTCAAAGTCACTTCAAACTAGATTCACTCAACAGCTAACTTGCAGAATTCAACATGAAAATTTAGGGCCGATTCTGATAAGAGGGGAAAACAGGGTGAAATGTGTTGAAGAAGGTGCCTTCATTAGCAGTGCAGGTGATTTTATCAATTGTGCCGCTGCTGCTGCGGCTTCCAGTTGACCATCTACCCATGCAGGTTTCTTGTATCTATCATTCCACAGGGAATCATAGGTAATGTGGAGCTTGAAATCCGGCCCTCTTGGATGAATCTGGACTCACACTCTATCCCTGCTCCTTCAGCTATCTATGCCTTTGCACAAAATCATGCATACATCTTTATCTTCCTGCTAGCAGCTAACAATGACAGCCTAGAATTGTTCCAGCAAACACATGGAAAAACTTCTTCATATCGTACATTAAGAAAAAGCCACACCTTGCGATTGCGGTTGTCGCACCATCGTGAGGGATCTTTAAAAAACTCATGCCAGCTCTGTTCCGTGCTGCGAATTCAGGGCCAAGTCTGATGAGAGGGCAAAACAGGTTGAAATAGGTCGAAGAAGAAGGTGCCCTCACCACATTGTCCTCCACCTTATGTCATGACCCATAGAGGATTCGACTGACCACGAACCCAAACGGACCTCTTGTGTGTGCTGTTTGTGTTTGTAGTTCGGTAATGTCGGATTGGTCCATGAGAACCACCACAATGCAGCTGAGTGAGCAGAGATTGAAACACGACTTGCTAAGACCAAGCTGACTCTCCGAAGAACCTTGTAAATAGCAGGAAGAATACCAAATCATGGTACTAACAGTCGCCAAGAGCCCAGATTTGCAGGATGGACAAACTTCTTCTTCACATCGTACATTGAGAAAAAGCCACACCTTGCGATTGCGGTTGTCCATCGTGAAGGTGGCCAGCCGCTTCCCATAGTAGTCGATGGCCACATCGTGCACCACATCTTCATGCCCCGATTCTAGGGTTTGAGCCCTGTCTGCCCCCTATCCCACCAGCTCCGCTCGTCGTCTCTCATGATCAGACTCGACCCTAAAACAAAACAAACATAGCTCCGCCCTATTCGACGTCTCTCATGATCAGACTCGGCACTATAAGAAAGCAAACACAGCTCCGTCATGTTTGTCGTCTCTCACAATCAAACTCGACACAGAAAACAAACAGATGGCAGGGGAGACAAAAAAAAACGCTAAGTCCCCTCTACTCATGACTGGATGGATGAATGTAGCGATAGATGGATGGATTTTGGATTTTCCATCAATACATCCATCCATTCATTTGTTTTTCCATTTTTTGGCCATTTTAATTTCATCCATTCATCCAAAATAAATCTTTAAATGAGTTTCACTGTCAGTTCATCCAATAGCTGCTAGCTCAATGTTTGCATTATCATTCGTTCCTACGTTCATCCAATAGTTGCCAGCAAGGCGTTTGTTGTATCATTCGTTCATTCGTTCATACATTCATCCAGTGCACAAAAGATATGTTTGATACGTTCATTCAATAGTTGCCAGCAAGGCGTTTGTGTATCATTCGTTGAAATAATACAGTTGCTTTGTTTCACTAATCTTAACCAACAATCGATTAGTTTTACTATTAATCTGCTGGGTCAGTGAAAGAGTAGTTAAATATTTTTACTACTTATTATCCTCATACTTACCACTGCAACCTAGCAACCCTAAATTCGAGCACATTCATCCTAATTCATCCTAGTTCATTCACCCTAATTCATCCTAGTTCACTCATCCTAATTCATCCTAATCATTCATTCATCCATTCATTTCTTCATTCACAGGGTGTGGCTTAATGCCCGCGAGAAATGATATGTTGACACGTCGTCATTTGCAATCACATCCTGCATATGTTTCATCCATTTATGTTTGCATTGTCCACGTAGACACTCATTGGGCAACCGGCAATCGCCACGTGCAGTCGTGAATACTGGCAATCATACATTCTCATGCCCACGTCATCATGTTGCAGTTTTGGCCATGACTCCTAGTCGTATCTACCATCTTCCCCTATCTGGTCAAACGTGTTTGACCGCAGATCCTGACGTGGCGGAGGTACAAGGTGGCATATACGACTTCTGGTGGTCACAATTGGCAACCAGGTATGCCCCCTTGCATTTTGTAGACATATATGCTACGACTGGGCAAATGTGGCAGATGTTAAAGCCGGGATCTGTTGTAGCTAGCCCTTTGACAGACCACTGCCTCTGGACCAAACTCCCTCCTCCTGCGTGGAGAGACCTCCGTGTCCCCCTCCACTCATTCCCCTGAGTTCGAGAGAGACGTAAATTGGAAGCATCTCAAGGCTTCCTCTAAAGCAGCTAGACTTAATTATAGATAAATCCGATCAGCGTTACAAAGTCAAGTCGTACATGTTGCTGGTGTAATAGTTTTATTGGCCACTAGGGCAAAGTGCTCTGTCTTTGTCAGGTTCTAGGGTATTAAAATTGTCTCTGCCAAAGCACCATCTAGGCATTTATATGGTCTGGTTTCTTGGGATGTGTTCCCTGGGTTTATTTTTTGGATATTTTTCTCCTCGTGAGAATGCATGGTTCATTGATCACTGTTTACGGTGCGTGTACCTTATGTTGTAATAGGGGTTTTAATTTTTTCCCCACAATAAATGATATAAAGTACTGTGAGGCAAGACATGCAAAGAACACCTTATTACGATCCAGTACACATCAGAAGTAGGCCTGGAAAGGAGCAGGGCAGTACCCTACCAAGCGTCTTGGTTGTCTCTGCCCCTCAGGTCTCTTTCCGTTGTACTCTAAGACTGGGCTTAGATCATGCGTTGCAAGATATGATGGTCCCCTTTCTCCAAGCCGACACAGCTTGGCACAGCCCGTCACAACGTACATAGGGAACGGTTATCATTGGCAGGGAACGACTGTGTGGGGCCGGGGATATATTCCCCTTTCTGTTCGGGTATTACCAACAGGAGGGTTGTAGCGCAGTAGGGCAGAGACTTGCTAGATAGGATGGAATCTATCACAATCATTCACACTAGCCAACACACTTTCATCCAAGAGATCAGGTACACACAAGTTCCAACACAAGTACACCATACACCACTTGAGATCAAATCCACCACCTCCTTTGCCTCTGATCACAGGCTTAAGTAGTATTAGAAACGTAATCAAATCTGAACCACATGGGCTCTCTACATTGGTCCTCCAGATGTCTTTCTAGCAAGACCACTCAATGACGCCAGCTCATCTATCATAATCCTAAACTAGCTATTAACTACAAACAACCCTAATTTAATGAGACCCAGCTATGCCGCGCATGTAACGTAATGGTCAGCCGCCACATCCGGTCGTCATCCATCCAAAACCCACAGCAACAGTTCATCTAAACGCAGTCCTACTTTATCCATAACCCTATTTTAAGTAATTCCGGACTTTTGGCTTAAATCCGGACCAAACTTAATATATAACATAATTAAAATTAATTCAGGTATTAATAATAATATCGTGGAATATTGAGTCATTTAACTTGTGAAGTTGCACAATCCCATTTATGTAACATCGAATGGTAAGTCGAATGACGTACTTTGCATCAGAAAATTATAAAGATAAGATCGATTGAATGAAGTTATTAATAAATTGATAGATGTATGACATAAACAGATGATTCAAGAGGATAATATACAAATGAAAAGTAAACATCCATACCAAGCTTATAGTATAGTAGTACCATGAACCAATGTATTGCAAGTTTTCAATTGATGGATTAAAACGTTGAATGGAATAAGGTTGGATTTCAATGAAACATGTGAATTATGTTTCAAAATATTTAGGGATCATTCCGAAAGGTTCATATGACAACCAAATATTGTGGAAGAGTGTCATGTAGATTCAGCTATAAAGTCATTGAACCAAGCTGAAATTAGGTTTTAGGTTATAGAGTTTGCTAGGGTACATTGAAACATAGTACTTGGTATGAATGGAAAAGAAAATATGGGAAAGTGTACAGATAACTTGGCACCTATGAAAATTTGTTAATGAAATATCCCAACCACAGATTGTATCCAAATTTCTATGATGAATGTGAATCAAACAGTGGAGCTTGGTCTAGGGTTTAGGGTTTAGGGTTTTAGAAAACTGTAAATGGACAAACAATTATGGAGTTTGAGTCTTTACCCATACGTAGAACAATTCATGAAATATTATCCCCACCACTTCGACCGTACCCAAAATTGAAAGTAATAAATAAATAAGCATCAAACATTGAAATTAGGTTTTAGGGTATAGAGTTTGCGAGGGTACTAACCATAATACTCGGTATGAATGGAAAAGAAAATATTGGGAAGGGTACAGATGACTTGTCACCTATGATTTAGGGTTTAGGGAATAAATTTTTTCAACCACAGATTATATCTAATCTATGAAGAATGTGCATCAAACAATGGAGTTACGTTTAAGGGCTTAGGGTTTAGGGTTTAGATAACTATAAATGTCGTTGTCACTGACGATGTATGTGTTGGTGATGGTGGAGCACTTCTCCAAGTGGATTGAGTTGGTTCTATTGCCTGACAAGGCTAGTGAGGGGGCTGCGTATGCATTCCTGGATCGTGTGCTTAGCCGATTCGGTGCTCCAGCTGAGGTACTCACGGACCAAGGAAGAGAGTTTTTGGGGGAGTTTCAGGCTTTGTGTGATAAAGCCTTGATAGACCACCGTACCACTTCTAGGAACCATTCTGAGACCGGTTAATGTAAATCCACTGAGGGGGATCATCTAGATTGAACTCCCAAACTTTGGACCAACAATCTCTATCATAGTTATCATTCCTGACGTGACGTGACGTGGCGCTGACACGTCGGCCGTCACGTCCGACGTGCGTCACGTCACGTCGAATCCGGAAGTTTACCCACGTAATTTTTTTTAATTTGACTTTTACGATTTACTTCTACCGTTGGTAATGACATGGCAGCCACGGTGTAAAACAGACGTGGCCAATTATTAATATTTATTAATTCTTTCTAAAAAATGAGTCCGCCTATATTGGCGGTCGCATATAATTTATTATTTTTAATAAAAACGACCGCCCATATTGGCGGTCGCTTGTAATTTAATATTTTGTTAAATTAAACGACCGCCAGTATTGGCGGTCGCCGGTAATTTATTTATTTATAAATGACCGCCCAGCGACGCCCATATTGGCGGTCGCACGTAATTTATTTATTAAATGAAGCGACCGCCGAAATTGACGGTCGCCCGTAATTTATTTATTTTTAAATGAAGCGACCGCCCATATTGGCGGTTGCTTGTATTTTATTACATTTTAAAATAAGCGGTCGCGTGTTTTTTTTTTCTTAGAAATCCAGGGACCCACCATGTGGCGTTTTATTTTTTATTTTTAATCATGAAGCGGCGCCTCGGCCAGTCACGTGGCGAGGTACCACGGGTCAGGAAAAACGAAACAAATGGGATGGGGGGAGGTGGTTTTGAATCCTTGACCTCTCCCATGTGGGTGCGCGTGGCGAGGTGCGACTAGCCAGTCGCGCCGCACTGACACGTGGCGAGGCGCCACTGGCCTGTCGCGCTATTTCAAGCATAATGCCATTTATTTATTTATTTATTTTGGGGGGGGGGTGTGTGGGCGCCTATATAAACCATTCCCCCCTCCTTTTCTGATCACTTTTGCCCCTCTTGTGGTGTGGTTCATTGGCATCATGTAGTCATTTCGGACTTCGTTGCTTGGCACTGCCAACGGGAGGTGCAAAGGTGATTATTTAGGGGGGGGGAGGTTTTGTCAGTTTTCTATTAGTCAGTCCCACACACTTGTTCACAATACAATCATCGTATCCCCATTTTGCCGTTTCCGGATCTCCGGCGACCTGTTTTTTTGCAGAAAACTACGAAGACACCATCCACACGCGTTCATTGTAATTTTTCTGAGGTTTTGGACCCTGTAGTGGGCAAAGGTTTATACAATGTCAGAGGTTGTGAATTCAAGTTCTGGGGCGGGATCGTCTGGGGGGTGGAGGAAGAGAAAACGTGCCCACGAGCGGGATAGCCATGTCAACAAGCCAGACTACCCGGGACCGGATGCCTTGGATAGGGTGAAAGAAGTGGTAGCGAATTATTTCAAAGGTAGGGACATGATGAGGCTGGAGAGTGCTTATATTAGGCATGGATGGGAGGGGTTTCAGATTTTCCAGCAAAATATGGAGAGGAAAATGACAAACGCTTTGGCGGGGGCTAAGTGGACGGCGGACAGGGACAAGCCGAAGTTCAATCGGTGAATCCAAAGCAGGGCGAAAGACGCCACATGGAATTTGAGACAGCTAATGAAAACATGGAAGGGTAGAACAACCAAGGGTCGAGTGCCCTCCGCCGAAGCCGAGTTAATCGACGTGTTGAGTATTGGGCTTGCTCGGCAAGTCAGAATTCACATCGCCGGACTAGGGTTATCCCTTAGAAGGCGGGGTCATCAGGCGAGGGAGGCACAACTGGTCTTTATTACCTGAACTCTGGTGCGAAGGTGGTAGAGATTGGCCCTTACAAAGAAGGAGGGTATGCTAAGGTCCGTCACTGTAGGATTGTTGGCGATTCTAGAATACCGGAGCGTTGGGAGCTAGCGTGAAAAAAACCCAAGCCCAAAATTCAAAAAGGCGTTCAGACAACATAATGACGAGTGTTTGGCAGTGAAGTTCCAGCATCCGGGTGTTATCTCGTATTTTGCTGTGAATGCACGTGAGGTAGAGGGTTACACTCGCTAGTGGAATGGGGGGACAATACGCGACATGATGAACCTTGACAGAAAATGGGGCAATGATTCGGACAACAGGGTGATTTTAGAACAAAAGAGAACGGAAGCAGAGTTCCAGGAATGCGATCGCTTGCTTCGTTTCCGGAAAGTGCGCAATAAATTTGCATGGGCACTGGTGTGCATCATGGATGCTGTCCACAAGAACGGCGTCTTGCACAACGACTTGTCCCCCGACAACATCTTGTTGCATTCTCCAGATGGCACCGAGAAGATCAAGATTGGGGTATGTGATTGGGGCTTAGCCACCCCATTGGGCATACGCAAAGCCTCGTCGTACCAGTTTGAAAACCAAGACAAGCTGGACCGGGAACTCGCGAAAAGATGGTGGGTGGAAAAAGATATTGCATCAGTTTTCAATGCGAATGTCACCCCCCCCCAAGGACATGACGTCGGAGGCCTTTGCCGTTGGGAAGATAGCGGTACGAATAAATGGCGGCGTTCATTATGATCAAAGTATGTTCCAGGACCAATTTACGGGAGGTTGTTGGCATTCAATGCTACAAAGGTTGTACGACAACAACAATAATGAGATAGTCACATTAGCCCATGTAGTATTTCGGTTCATGGGCAAACCGTTCAATTGGCCTGAGCCGAAAGACGTATATAGGACGGAGTAGACCATAGTCTCGTAGATATGACATTTTTGGCGGTACAATGGTTCTTTTATGAAGACATAACTCAATTTTGATCGTGCATGTAATAAATAAAGTCCCATTGTAAATACTACATTGCATATGCTCGACCCTGGCACCTGTCATCGTAACATAAATGGTTTGTGTACTAGCTCACTGTTTATATTTGTAATGTTCCAAGGTTTCAGATAGGGTTATGAGAAAACGATGTATTAGTTCCGTAGGAGTTAGACAACAAACGTCTTCTCTCATTCAACTGTGCGACACTACCATGAGAGGCATGGATCAGAAAGTAATAGGTGCACATGCGACCTCTGAACGTTTGATACTAGGTCTCAACTTAAACGTGCGGAGGTTGCATGTACACCTATTACTTTTTTATCCATGTCTCTCATGGTAGTGTCGCACAGTTGAATGAGAGGAGACGTTTGTTGTCTAACTCCTACGGAACTAATACATCGTTTTCTCATAACCCTATCCGAAACCTTGGAACATTTCAAATATAAACAGTGAGCTAGTACACAAACCATTTATGTTGCGATGACAGGTGCCAGGGTCGAGCATATGCAATGTAGTATTTACAATGGAATATCGCATAGTTGAATGAGATATGGAACGTTTGTTGTCCAACTCCTATGGATCCAATATATCATTTTCTCAGTACCCTGTCAGAAACATTGAAACATTCGCAGTTACAAACAGTGCCACAATACACGGCCGGTTTTGTTGAAATGACATTTGTGAGGTTCGAACGTATGCAATTTATTATTTACAACGAAATTTTATTTACTCGGGGGACCGGTACTGCTGTTGGAGCGCAACTGATGGTGCGAGTTCTCTATTGATTGGAGCTGTCACAACCAATGTCAACAATCATATTTACGGTAAGATGTTTCATGCTATTGTTGTTCCTCTAGCTGAATTCTGTAGTACTCTTTTTGCTATTCCCATGCTAACGTCCTCTGAGACTGTCATGTTCAAACAGACGTATCAGCCACCCCGGCTAGCTTGCAGGCTGCAGCCATGGCCCACCATAAATTGAATGAATTGGAGATTTTGTGCGAAGTTCTTGGTTTCATGTCCGTGGTGGCTGATACGGAATTCGGAATATGGCAGTCGCAGTGGACCTGATGTTGTTGGCATGGGAGTAGCAAAACAATTCCTAAATCATTCTGCTACATGAACATCGACAGTATGAAACACCTTGCAGTACATATGATTCTTGAAATTGTTTGCACGGATTATTTGTGTTTGTGCTTTCAAGTGGCGAACATTTCCGCCATGGTGCGGAAGACGTGCATTGGCCACATTAAACGATTGATGTGATATCATTTCACAAATGTATCACATGAACCGTTCCATGTGGCCTACGGGAATCTTCGATGGGTACGAGATCAATGTGGCCTACGAGATCTGCTTCCACCAACAAACATGTGATCATTCAGAAGCGTTAGAACTTTGAAGCGACGATGGGCAAGGTTCTTCATCCAGATGTTCAACATGCTGAGGTCTTCTGTAATGTCTCTTGCTTCGTAACGAGGTGCTTCTCCAACTCTTATTTTTCCAATGTTAATATCTTCCATCTGGAACATATCTACACATGCGTATATAACTTAAAAAACCAAATGACCATCAAAACTGGAAGCTGGGGATGAGGCTTATAAAAGTTGAGATGGTCAATTGTTTTTCAAGGATTTCTGCACACATATGTGGATCTGTTCCAGGTGGAGAATATTAACATATTGGATAAAGTGGACATGGAGAAGCACCGCATTTCGAGGCAGGAGACACTACAAAAAGAGCTTCAAAGGGCATACCATATAACAGGTCCCAGTATAATCGAAGACGAAACCCCATTCATTCAATGGGCGATTGAATGGATGCCCATCCAAATGATTTTTGTTTGCTTTCAATCTTTGCCACTAGGTTCAACATACCATGTATCAGGTCCCGGACTAATATCAGATCAATCGAAATTCATTCGATGGCTCGACGGATGGTTGGCCATCGAAATGATTTTGTTTCGCTTTGAGACTTGGCCAATATGTTCAATGTGCCATGTAAGATGCCCTAGAGTAATATGAGATCAATCAAAATTCGTTCAATGGACCAACGGATGGTTGCCCATCGAAATGATTTTCGTTCGCTTTGAAACTTGGCCAGTGTGTTCAATGTACCCTCTGATACATCCCAGTGTAATACGAGATCAATCGAAAATCATTCGATTGTCCAATGAGGCGTTCACTTGTCATCTGGTTTTTGTTCAATGCGAAAAAGAAATCCTGCAATGCGTGCACGGCTATTGCACCCATTGAACGGATGTGGTTGAAGCCCCTCTTTTGCCCGCATGTGCTTGAACATGCGTGCGGCACATGTGCGGAGACACGACAGACAAATAAATCATTTGCCTCCCCATCGACGCACTCCCCCCTCAAGCCATTCCACAATTTAATTGAATTTAAATTTATTTTAAGTCAATAAATAGGTTTGCACTGCCTTTCAGTGGGGGTTTCTGGCACGTATCGATTTTGTTTTTGGCTCATTTTTGTTCTGCGGCTTCCAGCATCCCACGGCTACTCCCCCGCCAAAATTTGGACCAATAAAAAATGCCCCCAAAAAAAGTGTTATCTTCGCTCACTATTGCAGAACTCTCTATAAAGAGTGCATGAAGTAGAACACAAATCAAGTTTGGAGTGCAAAACAGGGAAGAAACTGTCGTTTTGGGTCCAAATGAATTTTGATCGGTCCCAAATTTGGCACGCACGTTGCATATGGCTACATTACACGCTCCATTTGAAAACGGAATGAAAAAAAAAATAGTGAGCACGCGAAACACAGTCCAACGGGTCCCAAAGCAATAGCAGCTCCAACAGAATACATTCAACGGGTGAACAGATGGTTGCCCATCCAAATCATTTTTGTTAGCTTCCAAACTTTGCCAGCACGTTCCAGACACCCTCTCACAGGTCCCAGACTAATATCAGATCATTCGATGGCTCAACGGATGGTTGGCCATCAAAATGATTTTGTTTCGCTTTGAGACTTGGCCAATATGTTCAATGTGCCATGTAAGATGCCCTAGAGTAATATGAGATCAATCGAAATTTGTTCAATGGACCAACGGATGGTTGCCCATCCAAATGATTTTCGTTCGCTTTGAAACTTGGCCAGTGTGTTCAATGTACCCTCTGATATGCGTGCACGGCTATTGCACCCATTGAACGGATGTGGTTGAAGCCCCTCTTTTGCCCGCATGTGCTTGAACATGTGTGCGACACATGTGCGGAGACACGACAAACGAATAAATCATTTGCCTCCCCACCGACGCGCTCCCCCCTCAAGCCATTCCACAATTTAATTGAATTTAAATTTATTTTAAGCCAATAAATAGGTTTGCACTGCCTTTCAGTGGGGGTTTCTGGCACGTACCGATTTTGTTTTTGGCTCAATTTTGTTCTTCGGCTTCCAGCATCCCACGGCTACTCCCCCGCCAAAATTTGGATCAATAAAAAATGCCCCAAAAAAAAAGTGTTGTCTTCGCTCACTATTGCAAAACTCTCTATGAAGAGTTCATAAAGTAGAACACAAATCAAGTTTGGAAGTGCAAAACAGGGAAGAAACTGTCGTTTTGGGTCCAAATGAATTTTGATCGGTCCCAAATTTGGCACGCACGTTGCATATGGCTACATTACACGCCCTATTCAAAAACAGAACAAAAAAAAAAAATCGTGAGCACGCGAAACACAGTCCAACGGGTCCCAAAGCAATAGCAGCTCCAACAAAATACATTCAACGGGTGAACGGATGGTTGCCCATCCAAATCATTTTTGTTAGCTTCCAAACTTTGCCAGCACGTTCCAGACACCCTCTCACAGGTCCCGGACTAATATCAGATCAATCGAAATTCATTCAATGGCTCAACGGATGGTTGGCCATCAAAATGATTTTTGTTGGCTTTGAGACTTGGCCACTATGTTCAATGTGCCATGTAAGAGGCCCTAGAGTAATATGAGATCAATTGAAATTCGTTCAATGGGCCAACGGATGGTTGCCCATCCAAATGATTTTTGTTCGCTTTGAAACTTGGCCAGTGTGTTCAATGTACCCTCTGATACGTCCCATGTAACATGAGATCAATCGAAATTATTTTGTGCTTTGAGAACTTTGTGGGTATGTTTATAGAAAGATCATAGATTTTGCGAAATGATTATGAAATACGTAAGGACCAGGCGAAATTTGTTTGGAAGATGACCGTTCGTAAGTCGTTATAACTTATTTGTGAACATCAATTTTCCTTGTTCTCCAGCTTTCAGAGTTCATTGCAAATACCCATATACACGTCATGACCAAATATGACACCATTGTAAATTTGTTTACAGGGTGAACTACTTCTTCCCCATCACACGAGTGTAAATGTGAAGAAAACGCTGCTCATGCAATTGAAATTGGCAGGTGCCGCACATGTGCATTGTGTATTAACAAAATTGGTGATATACAAATTTGGCGGAATGCTATCACTGTGTTTTCCAACAATATTCAAGGTACAACAAAAATGCATATTGTATATGTACTATGCTGCCAGTCATACAAAGCCTAGTCGCCACTGTCCGAGGATGTGGAATTTGATGCTGTGGCCTGATTTGCACTGCCAATTGCCAGAGCTTGCGACCGTGATCTCGTGGTCAATGGGGAGCCCAATGGCATGTGATCAATTCTGGCCTGCATCTGTCTACTTCGCGGCGAAAGTTGACTTTCTTCTTCACTCTCACGACGTGGCGGAGGTGGATCGAGAACAAGTGCTCGGGCTGCATGCAAATTGGCAACGAGGCCGTCCACATCCGGCAATACAGCCCCCGAAACACGATGATAACGGTCTGTCCATAATCGCCTCCATTTCTCTACAATTGCCTTGATGGTACTTTTGAAACTTTCCAACTGCCTCTCGTGGGCCCTGTCCCTAATCATTGTGTCGTTTCGACGATAAGCCGCCTTGTACGCATCATTCATTTGGCGTTGACATATTATAGCATCTTCCAGTTCGGACAACAATAAATGTCTCACAATCAGTTGTCGGTCATACAATTCGTTCTCCTCCGGCACCCATGGAACCTGTGGGAGCCGGATAAACCTGGACCTTCTTTGACTCCAATGCCCTCCCAGATTGCGGCAAAACTGCTCTCTCTCCCACCAATCTTGAATACCTCCCGCACGTATGGTTATCTCCCAATCAGATGTGACCCATAAATACTGGGGATCTTTGATGTATGTCGGGTTTCCGGCATGTATACCATGCATCTCTCTGTCTGCATCCCATACCAAGTTCTTGCCCCAATGCATACACTTCAGAAATGTGTATGGTAGCCCATCCAATGGGAGGTTGTGTCTATTGTATTCAAAACCTATGGGCATCCGATTCCTCCAAGCCCATCAGCTCATAGAAACGGCGATGGATTGGTGTACGACATTCTGGGCAAGCGCTCGTCCGCAAGGCTTGGGGGATAAGACATGTGAGATGGAACATATGTCCACATAATCTAAGCACATGACATCCCTCTGGGCCGTATGGATTCCTACACATCGAACAAACTGTGTCATCTGATATCCATGACGACAAAACGCCTCGTGGTATCTCCTCCCTCTAGGCCGGTTTGATGTAGTTGGTCATCCTTCTTGTGGTGTCCTACTCTTCCTCTATCTCCAATTCCCAGTTTATGCTTCTGTTCGACCTCGAAATTCTGTGCTCACATCGATCGAACATAGACTCCACATCTGCCCAATTGGTATACCCGGCGAACACGCTTGATGCGATGCAGAGATCGTTATACCTTTGCATGTTGGCATAAATGCTATCCACACTACGGTTCGACATGCGTGCGACACGTTGCAAGCCTGACAGTGCCCACTCTACCCGTGCTTCTCTGGAGACCAAATGGGTCGCTCATTGTACCCAATTATCCCAATCGACATTCAATGGGACCCATGCCTGAATCTCCAGCGTTTTGGACAAGCGCCATGCAGTTGCCATGGCAATGTCCCGCTCTTTTGTAACGTGGTCGACATCTAATATCGGGTTCATCTCCGATTGAATGGCGACCCTCGAGCATTCCCCGGTTTCTAGTACTGGTTCTTTTCCTTTCCTCCTTCTCTCATCCGCAATTCGTTGTTCCTCAACCATGGTTTCATCGGCCACATGGTCAAGGACGTCCGTAACTTCCTGAATGATGAGGTCAATACTGCGATCGGGCATCGCAAACTCCGCGTCCATGTCCATGACGTTTGTTCGATCCTCATTGTGGACAACAATGTCTTCATTGTTTGGAGGCAGGTCTTGCAATGTAGCTTCCAACTCAGCTATGCGCAGTGTTTGCCAGTCTAGTCGGTCCTGCAGGGTCCTGATTCGCTGGTCTCTCACTACAACAAATTGCGGCTTTTAAGACTCTGTGTTATGACTGCAAATGCAGTTATGAAAGCCATTTACGACTTCATGACTCTACAGTCGTAAAACCCGAGTCCATGATGCTTGAAGACGTGGGTGAAGTAAAGTCGCCCCGTCTCCTACGCCGTTGCCGTCTCCTTGGTGGGGATGAAATGGCCCATTTTACTGAACCTATCCACCACCACCATGATTGCATCGAATCCTTTTGACAGCGGCATAGCAGTCATGAAATCCATCGAGACACTTTCCCAAGACCCCTTTGGAATCGCTAAGGGTTGTAATAGCCCCGCTTGCTTTTTGTACTCGCTTCGGTTTTGTTGGCATGTGGTGCATGTCTTGACATATTCCTCGGCCTCCTCCCTTAGTTTGGGCCAGAAATACTCTTTCTTCAAGAGTGTCGCGGTGCGCTTGGCTCCGCTGTGGACCGCAAGCGGGCCATTGTGGCATTCTCTCAAGAGACTATCTCTGATCCCTCCCTTCGGCACGTAGAGACGCTTTTGCTTGTACCAAAGCAGTCCATTGTGCAAGTGAAACTGCGATTTAACCCCCATCCTCAAGTCCCGCATCACGGACTTCGCCATCTCATCCTTCCGGTAAGCCTTCCGGATCTTCCTTTGGAGCGCCGTCTCGCCCCTGTACACCAACATGAGCTGCTGCTTTCTACTTAAAGCATCAGCCACCACATTGTCCTGTCCCGGTTTGTACTGAATATCCACGTCGAACACCGCCAAAGTATCTTGCCACCTAAATTGTTTTGGGGACAACTTAGGCTATGTGGCAAAATATTTCACCGTGACATTGTCCGTGAACACCTTCACCGGGTTGGAACCAACATAGTGGCGCCAAAGCTCAAGGCAATGCACCACTGCCTTCATTTCTTTCTCGTGCGTAGGCCACCGTCGCTCCACTTCATTCAGTTTCTTACTTTCGTAAGCCACTGGACGTCCATCCTGCATGAGTACACCCCCAATTGCGAAGTCCGACGCATCTGTATGAATCTCAAATGGACGGTCGAACTCCAGGATTTTCAAGACCGGAGCTTCCGCCATCCGCTGCTTCAACTCGACAAAAGTTTGGCCACAAAAGGTGTTCCATACCCAGACCTTGGCCTTACACAGAAGGTCTGACAGCGGTCCCACGATCTTGGCGAAATTTCTCACATACTTTCGGTAATAGGAGGCGAGTCCTAGGAAAGATCGCACTCTCGGGACCGAAGTCGGAGACTCCCAGTCCAAGATCGCCCTCACCTTTCTGTCATCCATTTTGATCCCATCCTGTGTAATCACATGCCCTAGGAACTCCACTTTTGTGACCCCGAATTCGCACTTTGAAGCTTTGGCATACAGCTTCCCTTCCCGCAATTTCTGGAACACCCTTTTTAGGTGCTCCAGGTGCTCTTCCTTTGTTTTCGAGTACACCAAGATGTCGTCGATGTACACGATCACAAAGTCATCTAACCACTCCTGGAAAAGGCTGTTCATTAGCGTGCTAAAGGTCGCGGGTGCGTTGGTGAGCCCAAAAGGCATCACCAAGAACTCATACGAACCATATCTTGTCCTGCACGCGGTCTTCTCCTCATCTCCTTCCGCCACTCGGATTTGATGGTAACCCGAGCGCAAATCGATCCGGCTTAAATGCTTTGCTCCTGCCAACCGATCGAAGAGGTCGTCGATCCTTGGCAAAGGGTACCGGTTTTTTATAGTCACCTTATTCAGAGCCATGTAATTGACACACATCCGCAGCGTCCCATCCTTCTTGTCTGCGAATAGCACCGGGGCTCCGTAAGGTGACTTACTCGGCCGGATGTACCCCTTTGACATTAGATCCTTGAGCTGAGTCTTCAGCTCGACCAACTCTCTGTGGCTCAACCGGTAGGGTGCCTTGGCAGGCGGCTCCGATCCCGGTATCACCTCAATCTTGTGGTCAACTCCTCTTCGTGGTGGCAAGCCGCTTGGTAAATCCTCCGGCATCACATGCTGGTATTTCTCCAAAATCCCCTTGATCCAATCTGGGCTCGGCTCCCTATCGCCTTCTCCCTTCACTTTTCTTACGTAAAGCAAAAACTTGGGCTCGTGTGGCTCCTCCACGGCCCACTCCTTTGCTGTCAGCAGGTTTATTCGCCCTCCCACTGGGTTGGGCGTTTCCAACACTCGTAAAACTTCGCCACCATTCCCACACGGTAGCGTGACTACTCTCTTGCGGCCATCTATGACCGCTCCGGACTTGCCCAAAAAGGTCATCCCCAAAATGAGATCCACTCCATCGATCTCGCAAATGGTGAAGTTCTCACGTCCCTCCCAACTCCCCAGCTGAAGAGGAACATCGAACGTCAACCTCGTCGCCAATTGTGGTTCTTTTTTGGCAGAACGCACCTCAATAGAGGCCCCCACATCACTTGTCGGGAGCCCTAGCTTCTGTGCCGTTGCCGGTGTCATGAAGGAGTGCGACGCTCCTATGTCCACCAACAATGACACGTTAGTTCCGGAAATTATCCCACTCACAAACATTAACTGACTCCCTTTACAGAAGGCGTTAGTTTCCTGATACAACTCACAAGAATAGTTGCCTACCTTGCAAGTCTTGGCGACCACCGCTTCCACCAAGCGGCTGATGGAATCTTCCGACAGCTCTATGGTCGCCCGAGTCATGTTCAATTGTCGGGGTTTTGCGCACTTCTTAGCCATGTGCCCGGGCTCCCTGCAATTAAAGCACACTCCATCGAAGGTCGCCTTTTGTCCGCCATAAGCCGTCGCACCTGATTTTTCTTTTGGAGCACCGGGTGTCATCTTGGCGTGTGAAGGCCCTCCCTTCGATTTCCATGTGCCATTGTCGCCACGTGGCCTATCCCACTTCTTTTCTGGTCGGAAGGAGTCACCCTCCCGCCGAGTCTTCTTGTGGTTCAGCTCCGTACGGCCTTGTCTTTCGCCCCTAGGGACATCCGAGAAACATTCAGCCCTTTCAATTGCCTCGTTCAAAGTCTTAGGTGGCTTCTCCTCCAACTTCCGTCTGGCCCATGGGGCCAGTCCCGCCACAAAGTTGAAGACCATTTCTGGTTCCGCCATATCCGCGACTTCGAGCAACAGCACATTGAAAGCCTGAACATATCCCCAAATGTCATCCGTTTGCTTCAAATTCCTCATCTTGTCCCGGGCGAGCCAGGACGCGTTGAGGGGAACAAACTGCCTTTTCATAAGTTCCTTGAACCCACTCCAGTTCAAGGTTTCCGGGTTTGGACCTTGGTTGTGAAGGCGTTTCTGCCTCCATTGTTGAGCATAACCCCTCAAATAGGTGGGAGCCACTTCCACCCGATCCTCGTCACTCAACTTGGCCGCCCGGAAGTATTGTTCTAGCTCCAAGAGCCAGGTGTTGAGTGCCTTCCAATTTCGGACGCCCTCGAAGGTGCTGGGTTCCTTAGGCTTCACCTTAAACTTTGCCTTAGTGCAAGTGGCATTAGCCGCCTTCAACACGTCTTTCAACGTCCCGCCAAACTGTGCCAACAACCCTTCCCAAAAGGCTGCTGGCATGGGAGACATCTGTTGGTCTGCCGGGAAGTCCTCGGGCTCCGACTCCCCAGATTCCTCCCGTTCTTGGGTGGCCTCGCTTTCAAAACCATGAATCGCCTCCTCAAATTGCCGCTTCGGTGACACGTCGCCCCCATCGGGCTCACCGGGATCATCATCTTTCGGGCCGTTCCGCTTTGGCTTTGGCTTGCCCGACCCCATGATGAGGCCGATCTCAAGGACGATCGCGTACTGAACTCTAAGCTCTGATACCAAGTGTCGCGCACCTCACTTCGGTAAGCTCCCCTTCAAGTCATAGTTACTCGCTTTGATGCACGCGCCTAACTCCCCAACTAGCCGCCGGGCCAACTCGGAGTTTCGGCTGCTCACCGGGACATAACGGTCCCCCTTTGCTCCTCCAACAAACCCTCCACCAATTTGGGCCTAGTGGAAATTCCCTTTGGTAGATGGCAGTCGGAATACCTCCCTACTCCTTGGTCGCTTTCCGGCTCGCTCGCTCGCTCGCTCACTAGTTTTTGGTCACCAACGGGCTTGCACCGTTCTCGGGGTTACTACTCCCTATATATACTTCTATGACTGTCCGCGGGGGTTCCACAAAGAACACCATCCTTTTATGGCGAACCACCACGAAGACCCTCGATTCCCGGTGATGAGTCGCGGTGAGTCTTGGCCCACCCACCACGGCCCCATTGGACCGTGATGAGTCCCAAGACTCCCCACGACTCCCACCACAAGGTCTCTGCCCCATGGTGAGTCCTATGCCACCCCCACTAAGACCCACTAAGCTACCACCACCCCTCGTGGAACCACCCCCACTGCAACCCGATGTGCGGGGCTCCACCTAGTGAGCGTCTCCGCCTCCTTGAGTGCCTTGGGCACTCAAGGGTGCTTCAGCCCCTGCATCTATTGTTGCCACTGCCCCCACCATAGGGGCAGCCCCTCTTGTGTCCCGACCCCCTACCCTCAAGGCAAAGGGCCGCAACAAGAATACACATTTTATTTCTCAATTGTCTCTACCCATAGCAACATCGTTATTCGGAGACGGCCTTGACATATCAGATTCAATTTGTTCATTGAATTTTGGATCGGAATCATCTGCAGATATCAATTCGACCTCCGAGAACTGAGGATCCTCATTGTTGGTGTTGGTGTCAGTCCCAGTATCTTTTTGAATTTGCACAACATCCCAAACGACAGGTGTTCCGATTGCTTCTCCCAAAGAGTCCGCATCCATGTGCGGATATGGCAACGACACAGAAGAATGTGCCGGATCGCAAGACACTATAACAACCAATATTGTGGGCCCATTTAGCTGTTGTCCATGGCAACTTCCGCAACCAGTCACGTTGAGACATTCTGCTGTTGCGACGATAGAGTTCGAGCCCTGAAAAGTGAGGAAAACTTGTTGACCAGTTTGGAACAACGACATTTCCACGAACCTCGCGCGATCGCGCGTGTATCCTACAATAGAGATGCTGGTGATTAATGATTTGGCACTATATCGATGGACACTAAGAAAGAGTGAAACAATAAGTTACTGAGGTTTGTTTAGAAAAACTGAGGATGACGATGAAAAGGAACCTCGCGCGATCGCCCGCGTTTAGGGTTATAATGATTTGGGAATTGAAAATAGAACTCGAACTCTCGGATTATGTACTAGAATGTAGAACGTAGGTCTGTATTGGTCGAAACAAAAATTTGTAGAAAATCAAAGGATCTACTAAAGCTACGACCCGAATGTACAACATTGTCTACGACTCCATAACAGAAATAGAACTATATCGACGGGCAATCGCGCGTGGTTCAGATGGATGAAATGAAGGACAGATGAATAATGGTAGACGAGTTTCGGATGACAAGTAAGAAAATGAATGAATAAATGAAAACATGGATGAACGAAACAACTGTAGTGCGAGTGATCATTCGAAGTACATGAAACGGTCGGGTGTGTAGGTAAGATTTTTGCAGATAGTGGATGGGAACAGAGGAGCAGAGAGACAGAAGAGAAACCCAGATGAAGTGGAGAGGCTCTCAATATTGACAGGAGTACAAAGAGAAGAATGAACGTAAGACAGACAGTCCTGAAGATCAGCGAGCCAGAGCAACTGAGAGGAAAAAATGGCATGCGTGCACAGGGCAGGCTCTAACATGGATTGTTAAACAGTATGAGGTCAACGTGTTCACATTACATAGGTGCGTTTGGAGTGTCATGGATCGACAAATTGTTGCCCTTGATATGCTCTTTCGTGTAATCTAGTGGCTATTATGTGTCCTCCAGAGCATAAATTCAAGTCGGAGTCTGAAATCCTCCGAACATTAAGGGGTCCATAAGTTATTGCGGCCAATGCGAATAACTAACTGATTCGAGATCTGGAATCTGACATCCAAAGCACCAGAGAAGCAGCAAATCCAATGCTGAATTAATGATGCAAGAGAAAGAATAGTCGGCGACGAAAGTGGCCGCCTCTTAAGGCCATTGTGATGAGCCGGCGGCCATTTATGGCAAGGTGACATTAAGTAGCCGCAATGAACGTCGGGCCGTAGATGAGGTGTAGGTAGAGAAAACGTGAGACCGATCAAACCCCAGATGCACGTCCCGACACCTCATTATTGAACCTATGAATAATATTTTATCATTGGATGAAATAAGAGCCTACGCGGATGAAACAGACGTATACTGGATGAGATGACTGCCCTAGTGGATGATTCAACTCCCCTCATGGATGAGCGCCGTCATGGGAACCCGCAATAATTCCAAGGTGTTCACTTTATGAAGGCGTCGGATTGCCGCGCCGTAACGCTCTGGACAAACTAGTGGAGTCCATTCATTACTGACAATCACGTCGCATCATTGATTGTACCTGCATAAATTTAGGGGTCCTCAGCGAACCGTTGGGACAAACATCCCGCCTTTCATTCATCCATGCATCGAGGCCACAAACCGTCGGATGCGACATAACGCCGA
Source organism: Takakia lepidozioides (assembly GCA_030704615.1). Classification (NCBI taxonomy): domain Eukaryota; kingdom Viridiplantae; phylum Streptophyta; class Takakiopsida; order Takakiales; family Takakiaceae; genus Takakia; species Takakia lepidozioides. The sequence goes on from CM060734.1 coordinate 11,882,258, forward strand.
CGGTTGAGATCACAGGTGGTAAGGCATATAAGGAGGAGTGACTGAAAGGAGTCTCCTTTTGCATTCATTTGAGACACGCAGAAGCCCTGTTCAATTTTGGACTCAGGGAAGAGGTGCGAGAGAGAGCGATTGAGCGAGGGAGGCAGAGAGGTGGAGATCGAGGAAACGAGAGAGTGAGAGATCGAGGGAGCGTGAGTTGGAGTGAGTGTGGGTTTGAGCAATTCCGTGTGCGGGGGAATGTGACAGAGTGAAAGGAGGGCAAAACAAGAGAGTATGCTATCCCGGAAGCTGTTGTGCGCACCCGAGTGAGAGAGCTCATCCAGCCCTGCAGGGAGGATCCTTGCCTGAAATAGCATCAAGCAGGTAAATTTTTTTCCTGTTTTCTTCATGCATGCAATGAGGGATTCTTCCGTGGGCTGCAGAGATTGTAGGAAGGTAGAAGTTACATGCTTGATTGATTGCTTGCTTGATTGTTTGCTTGTTTGAGCGAATGATTGCTTGTTTTGATTGTTTTGATTGTTTGTTTTGATTTTTGGACTGATTCCAGGGTTAAAGAGGTAGGACGGTCGATAGAAGGATTGAGAATTGTGGAAGATTTCGGGATATGTACGCTTTCCTTGAGGAACGACTCCGGATTCGATACATCAGGAATCTTAATTTCATAAGGTTTGTAGGTACAGCAGGCAACTGTTTAGGTTTTGTAGCCTATGGTGTAGGCCTCAGTATAGGTACCATGACACAATCCATTCACACGCGATCGGGCGTGAACTCATTTTACCATATACAGTTCTGGATACCGAACTGTGTTTTTGACTCGATTCGGTAATCTACATTATTTCCATGATCTGCATTACGTGCCTCTCGAAAAAGGGATTCCTAGTGATTTCGTAAGCCGTAGAGAAACCTCGCGCGATCGCCCGTGTTTATTTCAGTGATAGTATTGCCAAAAATGGTTTAGTTAGGACTTGGAGCGAGGCCAATAACCACTTTTAGCAAGGGAATGGTCTGAAGGAACACACGCGATCGCGCGTGCTTCATTCAGTACAAGTCATCACCTACATGAGCACTAACGAACAGTAGCTAATAACAAACTGTACGGGGTCGAAGAAACGTAGTTTACTGCATTGGATGAGAAATTGAAGATGTGATGCGAAAGAATGCCCTGAAGAAGCACGCGCGATCGCGCGTGCTTCATTTGGTTGGTACTTGTACTCTAGCGACCAACAACAACACCATTGATACCCAGATGATTAGATGACACATATGAGGATATGTCTGAGTGCATACTCAAAACTGTAAAGTGATTCGGAAGACATTAGTTCACATTATACAATGTCAACTAAAATCTTCCGTCGCACTTTATCTGTCTTGCCATGCACACAGAGGATGATAATTCCTGTATGTGGTGGCATGGTCACTCTTATGTATGATGGGCGGAGGTGTTCAGTGTGGACCCAATAGTATACAATAGTATCCAAATATCAATCCAAAAGTCCAGGGCAGTTTGAAATATTACTTGTCGTCAACATCGATTAGGTTGTTCATCGATTATGTCGACCATTGTTTCAGATTAGACAGTGAAGATGTGATGTCCAAGAATGGTTTAAAGAAGCGCGCGCGATCGCACGTGCTTCATTCAGTACAAGTCGTCACCTACATGAGCACTAATGAAATTCATGTATGTGGTGGCATGGTCACTCTTATGTATGATGGGCGGAGGTATTCAGTGTGGACCCAATAGTATACAAATTTCAATCCAAAAGTCCAGGGCAGTTTGAAATATTATTTGTCATCAACATCGATTAGGTTGCTCATCGATTATGTCGACCACTGTTTTAGATTAGACAGTGAAGATGTAATGTCAAAGAAAGGTCTAAAGGAGTGCACGCGATCGCGCGTGCTTCATTCAGTACAAATCGTCACCTACAGGAGAACTAACGAACAGTAGCTAATACAAAACTGTACGGGGTCGAAGAAATCATTCATTAGTACACTCCGGCATCCCCAGAGTATACACCCTCATTGCCAGGGTATACTCCGGGATCCCCAGAATACTCACCAATATGATACTTTAGCCACCTCAGACCTGGGTCGGCTGCATTGGTTGGCACAATACGCACCTACGTCAATTGTAAGTTCCGACCATTCAGAATCATCAGAAATGGAAAGATTCTTCACGGGCACACCGGAGTGTACTTGAACCAGTTCAGAATCTCCATGTGGTTGCACCGAATACCCACAATAATCAGTATGATCACTTTCTGGGTACCCGAGAAGTTTTCAAGAGATTCACTGGGGGTGTGCTGAATCACCATGATAGTCCTTCATCTCAGTTTTAGGCAAGCATATATGATAGTACATTTAAACGCCACCGATGTCTCCGTTTTCGTTCTTCACTGTTGAATAATAAAGTATTATTCATGATTTTTGAAACCAATTAAATGATCTGCAACTTTTGAGATTTCCAGCTTAATTGTGACTTTGATTTATTCCATTCCATTTATTCCATGTTGTAGTCACATTTGAATGTCCCTTATTCAAGCTTAATTGTAAGTTAGTTTCTTTCAATTCCATTTATTCCAAGTGGGATTCTCATTTATATGTTGGCCTGATATCCGTAACATTATGTTCTGTTTCAAATTTCGGCCTTTCCTCTCAATCCTGAAATAATGCCATGAGATATCTAATCCAGATAGCATAATGTTGTGTTTCATGTTCAGTGGTCAGTCAAACATACCTGCGGATTGCCTGGTTGGCGTATGCAAGGAGATATGTGGGGAGTTCATCTCACCAAAATCACCAAACTTCAGCATAGACCACGTAGCTTTGTATACTCTTAACCAGGCGGTCTCCGAGTGGGGAATAAATCCTGTGAGTGTACCCCCTGACCACCAACTGAAGTTTTCCTTCAAGATTGGAGCAGAGGTGAAGGAACTTAATTATGGCTACGTTAAAGATGTTGAGATGGAGTCGGACGTGGGGAATCCAATGATGGTGGTTTTCATCTTGGTCCTGGTAGAGCGAAAAAGACGTTTGGCTTTTCTCTAGAATCTCGTCGTGTTCGCAAGGCAATGATTAAAGCAACTGTAAAGATGGGATTCACTTTTCCTGAAAGCCTAATTATCATTCCTGACGTGACGTGGCCCGGTCACGTCAGACATCACGTCGGACGTGCGTCACGTCACGTCGAATCCAGACGTTTATCCATGTAATTTTTTTTATATTTGACTTTTACGATTTATTTCTACCCTTTGTAATGACATCACAGCCACGGTGTAAAACAGACGTGGCCAATTATTCAAATTTATTAATTCATTTAAAAAAATAAGTTCGCCCATATTAGCGGTCGATTAAAAGTTATTATTTTTTAAAATCAAGGGACCATCCATACTGGCGGTCGCTTGTAATTTAATATTTTGTTAAATTAAGCGACCGCCTATATTGGCGGTTGCCGGCAATTTATGAAGTTTTAAATGAAGCGACCGCCCATATTGGCGGTCGCTTGTAATTTATTATATTTTAAATTAAGTGACGGCCTATATTGGCGGTCGCTTCAAAATTATTATTTAAAAACATTAAGCGACCGCCCAGATTGGCAGTTGCTCGTAGTTTTAAAAATATTAAAAAAAAATACAGCGACCGCCATTCGCCGGCCGTCGCATATTTTTATTTTGATTCTGAAATTAAGCGACTGTCGTTTGGCGGTCGCTTCTTTAATTTTTTAAGAAAAATGCAGCGACCACCAAATGGCGGTCGCTCACTTTGTTTTTTTAAATTTAGCGGCAGTGGCTTTTTGTTTTAAGAAAATAAATGAAGCGACTGCAACATGGCAGTCGGCTTTTTTTTTAAAAACAATATGAAGCAACCGCCAATACGGCGGTCGCTGTTTTTTTTTTTTTTTTAAAATGAAGCGACCGCCACTACGGTGGTCGCTCATTTTCGTTTATTTATTTTAAAAATGACGCGACCGCTATATGGGGGTCGCTCTTTTTCGCTTTTTAAAACACTGAAGCGACCGCCAATACGGCGGTCGCTCTTTTAAGTTTTTCTAAATAAAATAAAAATAAAAAGTTAAATTTTAAAATAAGTTGTTTTTAATTTAAAAAAAATGAAGCAACTACCATACGGCGGTCGCTCTTCTTCGCTTCTTAAGAAAGTGAAGCGACCGCCAATACAGTGGTCGCTCCTTTATTTTATTTTTTAATTATAAAAAAAATAAATAAAAAAAATAAAAAAAAATATAAGTTTTTATTTCTTAAAAAATTGAAGCTACCGCCCGATGGCGGTCGCTCTTTTTCGCTTTTTAAGAAACTGAAGCGATTATTGGCGGTCCCTCCTATAAGTTTTTTTATAAAATAATAATAATAAATTTTTAATATTTGAAAAAATGAAAAAAACTGAAGCGACCGCCAATACGGCGGTCGCTCCATTAAGTTTTTTTTAAATTATAATAATAATAATTTTAATTTAAAATAAAAAAGCTCTTCTTCGCTTTTAAAGAAACTGAAGCGACCGCCAATTCGGCGGTCGCTTGTTTACGTTTTTTTTGTAATTTCTTTAATTTTTTAAAAAAACAAATGAAGCGACCGCCACTACGGCGGTCGCTCTGTTAAGTTTTTCTAAAAAGTGAAGCGACCGCCCTATGGCAGGCGTTTTAAAAAAAAAATAAAAATGAAGCGACCGCCAATACGGCGGTCGCTCTTTTAGGTATTTGTTTTAAATGAAACGACCACCATATGGTGGTCGCTCTTTTTGGTATTTATAAAAGATGATGCGACCGCCTATGGCGATCGCTCTTTTTTGTTTTTTTTATAAATGAAGCAACCGCCTATACGACAACGACATGTTAGTTCCGAAAATTTTGCTACTTACGAACATGAAGCGGCTTCTGCTACGTGATGCTCCAGCCTCCTGGAACAGCTCACACGTGTAGTCGCCTACCTTGCAAAGTCTTGGCAACCACTGCCTCCACCAAGCGGTTGATGGAATCTTCGGAAAGCTCCGTGGTCGCCGTTGTCATGTTCAACTGTCGGGCACTTTTTGGTCATGTGCCTAGTCTCCCCGCAATTAAAGCACACCCCATCAAAAGTCGTCATCTGCCCGCCATGTGCCGTCGTACCTATTTTTCCTTTCGGAGCACCGAGTGTCGCCTTGGCGTGCGAAGGCCCTCCCTTCGATCTCCAATTGTCATTGTCGTCGTGTGGCTCATCCCACTTTTTTTCCGACCGGAATCAATCACATTCCCGACTGACCTTCTTGTGGTTCAGCTCCGTACGGCCTTGTCTTTCACCCCTAATGACATCCGAGAAGCATTCAGCCCTTTCAATGGCCTCGTTCAAAGTCTTTGGTGGCCTCTCCTCCAACTTCCGCCTAGCCCATGGGCCAGTCCCGCCACAAATTTGAAGACCATATCTGGTTCCGCCATGTCCGCGGCTACAAGCAACAATACATTGAAAGCCTGAACATATCCTCAAATATCATCTATTTGCTTCAAGTTCCTCATTTTGTCCTTGGCAAGCCAGGACGCGTTGAGAGGTACAAACTGTTTTTTCATGAGTTCCTTGAACTCACCCCAACTCAAGGGCTCAGGGTTTGGCCCTTGGTTATTAAGACGTTTCTGCCACCATTGTTGAGCATAGCCCCTCAAATAGGTGGGAGCCACTTCCACCCGATCCTCGTCACTCAGCCTGGCCGCCCGGAAGTACTGCTCCAGCTCCAAGAGCCAGGTGTTGAGTACCCTCCGATTTCGGACGTCTTCGAAGGTGTCGGGTTCCTCAGGCTTCACCTTAAACTTCGCCTTAGTTGAAGTGGCATTAGCCGCCCTCATCACGTCTTTCAACGTCCCGCCAAACTGCGCCAGAAAGCCTCGCCAGAAAGTTGGTGGCATTAGCGGCATCTGTTGGACTGGCGGGTCTCTCGGAGAGTCCTTAGGCTCCGACTCCCCAAATGTCTCTTGCTCTTGAGCGGCCTCGCTTTCAGAAGCATAGATAGCCTTTTTCGTTTGCCGCTCCGGCATCGCGTCAGCCCCACCGGGCTCACTAGGATCATCGGCTTTCGGGCCGTTGCGCTTTCGCTTGGTCTTGCTCGGCCCCATGGTGAAGCCGATCCCAAGGGTGATCGCATACTAAACTCTAGGCTCTGATATCAAGTGTTGTGCACCTTATTTTGGTAAACTCCCCTTCAAGTCATCGTTACTCGCTTTGATGCGCGTGCCTAACTCCCAACCTGGCCGCTAGGCCAACTCGGAGCTTCGGCTTCTCACCAGGGCATAACGGTCCCCATTGCTCCTACACAAGACCCTCAAACTATCGAGCCCAATGGAAATTCCCTTTGGTTGATGGCAGTCCGGAATAGCTCCCACACCTTGGTCGCTTTTGGTCACTCAACGGGCTTGCACTGTTCTCGGGGTTACTACTCCATATATATATTTTGGTAGGTGTCGACGGGGGTTTCGCAAATAACCAAGTCCTTTTATGGTGAACCACCACCAAGACCCTCGATTCCCTGTGATGAGTCTCGGTGAGTCTTGGCCCACCTGGTACCACGGCCCAATGGACCGTGATGAGCCCCTAACGTTGCCACTACCCCCACCACAGGGGCAGCCCCTCTTGTGTTTCGACCCCCCGCCCTCAAGGCCAAGGGCCGCGACAAATCGAAATTCATTCAATGGCCCAACGGCCCATCTAGATAAGTTTTGTTTACTTTCAAACTTTAGGCCAGTATGTTCCACATACCATAAGACGAGTCCCAGTGTAATATGAGATGAAACGAAATTCGTTCAACAGGCCAACGGATGGATGCCCATCCAAATGATTTTCGTTCGCTTTGAAACTTCCGCAGCGTCTTCAGAAATATCGTCTCATACGTCCCTGAGTAATATGAGATGAAACGAATTTTGTTCAATGGGCCAACGGTGCGTTCACCTGTCATGGAGATAGAGAGTTCTGCAATAGTGAGCGAAGACAACATTTTGTTTTTTTCATTTTTGTTTGAGTGCATGAAGTTGACGACAAATCCACTTTGGAGTGCAAATGAGGCGCGAAATCGTGGTTTAGTATCCAAATGACTTTTGATTGCTCCCAAAGTTTGCATGCACATTGCATATGTTGTCGTCAAGCCAATGGTTCAAGAATATAGCAAAAAACAAATCATGAGCAGGCAAAATGCAGCCCAACAGGTCTAGGAGTCATACGAGATGAAACGAAATTCATTCGATTGGACAACGGATGGTTGGCCATCTGAATGATTTTTATTTCCTTTCAAACTTTGCTAGTATGTTCGGTACGCCGTCTCACAGGTCCCGTACGAGTATGACATCAATCAAAATTCGTTCAATGGCCTAACGGACGGTTGCCCATCCAGATAAGTTTTATTTGCTTTCAAACTTTGCCAATATGTTCAACATACCATAAGACGGGTCCCAGTGTAATATGAGATGAAACAAAATCTGTTTGATGGGCCAACGGATGGATTCCCATCCAAATGATTTTTGTTCGCTTTGAAACTTCCACAACGTCTTTAGTATACCGTCTAACATGTCCCTGAGTAATATAAGATAAAACAAAATTCGTTCAATGGGCAAATGGCTGAACAGATGGTTGCCCAACCAAATGATTTTGGTTCGCTTTCAGACTTTGCCAGTGTGCTCCATGTACCATCTAAGAGGTCCCAGAGTAATATGAGATGAAACGAAATTTGTCCAATGGGCCAACAGAGGGTTGCCCATCCAAATGATTTTCGTTCGTTTCGAGACTTGGCCAGTATGTCCAATGTACCATCTAACAGGTCCCAGAGTAATGTGAGATCAATCAAAATTCAATCAATAGGCCAATGAGGCGTTCATGTGTCATCTAATTTTGTTCATTGCGAAAAAAAATCCTGTCATGGGTGAACGGCCAATGCACCCATTGAACGGATGAGGTTGAGGCCCATCTTTTGCCCGCATGTGCTTGAATATGTGTGCAACACATGTGCGGAGAACCAATAGAAGAAACAAACATTTGCCTCCCCAACCACGCCCTCGCCCTTCCACCAATTTACAATTAAATTGAATTTAAATGAATTTCAAGCAAATAAATAGGTTTACATTGTCTTTGATTGGGGTTTTCTGCTACGCAACGATTTTATTTTTGGCTCAATCTTGTTCTCTTGCTTCAACCTTCCCACCGCTACATCCCTACAAAATTTTGGACCAAACAAAAATGGATTTTTGAAAAGTGTTCACTTTGTTCACTATTGCAGAACTCTCTATGAAGAGTGAATGAAATAGAAGACAAATCAAGTTTGGAGTGCAAATTAGGAAAGAAACTATGGTTTTGGGTCATAATGACTTTTGTTCGCTATGAAATTTGGCACGCACATTGCATATACCGTCATTAGACATATGGCTAAAAAATGGAATGAAAAAAAAATTATGTGCACCCGAAACGCCGTCCAATAGGTCCCAGAGTAATATCACATCAAACGGAATTCATCCAACGGTTGAACGGATGGTCGCCCATCCAAATCATTTTTGTTTGTTTTCAAACTTTGCCAATACGTTTGGTACACCCTCTCACAGGTCCCGAACTAATATGAGATCAATCCAAAATTCATTCGATGGCTGAACGGATGGTTACCCATCCAAAATTTTGGTTCGCTTTCAAACTTTGTCAGTGAGCTCAATATACCATCTAAGAGGTCCCAGAGTAATATGAGATGAAACGAAATTCGTCCAATGGGCCAACGGATGGTTGCTTATCCAAATGATTTCGTTCGCTTCGAGACTTGGCCAGTATGTCTAATGTACCATTTGACAAGTCTCAGAGTAATATGAGATCAATCGAAATTATATTGTGCTTCGTTAACTTTGTGGGTATGTTTTTCATACGTAGATCGAATTTTCGACATGATTATGAAATACGAGATTAGGCAAAATTTGTCAGGAAGACGAGCGTTCGTAACTCGTTATAACTTATTGGTTAACATCCATTTTCCTTGTTGCCCATCTTTCGGAGTTCATTGCAGATACTCACATGCACGTCATGACCAAAATATTACACCATTGTAAATTTGAGGGTGAACCACTTCTTCCCCATCACATGAGTGCAAAACCGGAAAAAAACGCGTTACGCTGTTCATGCAATTGAAATTTGCAGGTGCCGCACATGTGTATTAATAAAATTGGTGCATATACAAAATTGGTGGAGTGCTATCAGTGTGTTCCAAAAATTCAAGGTACAACAAAAATCCACATTGTCTATGTACTACGTTGCTACTCATTTGAATCTTCGTTGTCATTGTCCGGGGACAAGGGATGTGATGTTGTGGCCTGATTTGCACTGGCAATACGGAGAGCCTGGGACCGTGATCTCGTGGTCAATGAGGGGCCCAATGACATGTGATCAATTCTGACGAGCATCCGCTTATTTTACGGCGAAAGTTGACTTTCTTGCAGAATCTCACGACGTGGCGAGGGTCAAAGACGTCTGTAATTCCGGCAATGATGTGGTCAATACTGCGATCTGGCATTGTAAACTCCACGGACATGTCCACGTCGTTCGTTCGAACGTCATTGTGGACAGTGCTTTCATTGTTTCGAGGCGCGTCTTGCAATGTACCTTCCAACTCGGCTATGCGTAGTCTTTGTCATTCCACAAGGTCCTGCAGGGTTCGGACTAGTTGTTTTGTTTCCACCAGTTCATTCTCTAACGTTCCAGATACTTGTTGTACCGGTGCCTTGGGCACGCCTAGCATCATAGCCTGGGGTACCGGCGCCTCGCGCACGCCCAGTATCGTAGCCGGGGGTGTTCCAAACGTGTCCGGGATGTCGACGAAATGGTATTGCATCGTTACGTTCCTCCTACTAGCTGTTTGTCAATTCACTGGACGCAACAATATCACCTCCACGTACAACATGGCTGCCAAGGTGTACGGGATTTAGCCCTTTAAGAATGGTTCACCCCACAACGTGCAATGCACCTCAGTCGCCCTATGTTGGAAATGCAAGTTTATGCAAGACCTGTAGTCCGCGCAATTGCTTCTGGTTTGCACCACATGCCTAGGTCTAGGCCACAATCGATTGATGTGACACCATTTCACGAATTTTTTGCATCTCGTGCTCGGCCACCTGAACTCTTCCGGAAAATCCTCCCATTCCTCTTCTGCTAGTATGCTAGGGTCATCATATACTTCCCAATTCAAGTCATGCCTTAACCATTTGATTTTCTTAGGGGGCAGTCCATGTTCATAGGGGTCATCTCTTCCATGACGCTCATCGTCTTGGCCCTCTGCCATTTTGTAACAATCGGAGCAACCCTAAACGACGTTAACTAATAAGTAATGGAAAGTTAAACACTACTGAAGCAAATGTGGAAATGACTAAGAATTAAGGAACTGCGATATCGATCGAAAAATTACAATTGACCCTAAACCCTTAACACGAAACGGGTTTGAATAAATGCCATAATAATTATTAAAAGCTAATTTTGTAGAATGAAATGTTCCCGAAAGCTAAAAGAGGGGCTATAGGAGCATTCTGCAACAACTTCACAAAAATCGCGGCAAAAAAATCCCCCCAGCCAATGGCCTCCTTCTCCACGTGACTATGTGTCGTGGAATAGTTACATGCCACGCACACACAAGTTGTGTGGAGAGGAAGTGAGGGGAGAATGAGCCTCCCTTGGCTTATCTTTCCCCCCCCTCATTCCTCGGTCCACGTGTAAGGCACACCTTCTAGAAACGACCGCCACCACGGCGGTCGCTATATTTAAAAAAAACAACAAAAAAACGACTGCCAGTAATAGAGGTCGCTCGCTTTATTTAAGAAATTAAACAATGAAAATGACCGCCATTAACGACGGTCGCTCTATTAAGAAAAAAAAAAAAAAAAAAAAAAACGACCGCCATTACTGGCAGTCGCAGCATTTTGAGAAATTAAAAATATACAAGCGACCACCAGTAATGGCGGTCGCTCTATTTAAAAAAATGAAAAATAAAAGCGACCGCCATAACTGGCGGTCGCAACATTTTCAGAAATTAAAAATATACAAGCGACTGCCAGTAATGGCCGTCGCTCTATTTAAAAAAAATAAAAAACAAAACCGACCGCCAATAATGGCGGTCGTTCTATTTTTATTTAAAAAAAAAATACAACCGCCATTACTGGCCGTTGCTGCATTTTCAGAAATTAAAAATATACAAGCGACCGCCAGATGCGACCGCCAATACGGAGGTCGCTATTTTTCTTTTTTAAATTAGACGACCGCCAATGCGACCGCCAATTTTGATTTTTTTATAAAAATTTTTAAAGCGAACGCCATGTTGGCGGTCGCTCTTATTTCTAAACATCTGAAATATAAATCGACCACCAGAATTGGCGGCTGCTTTCATTTTTTTTTTTTCCAAAATGTATTTGTCACCACCGTGTCAGCAACGTGGTTGCTTAAGTGACAATATTTTACCTAGTACTTTTTTTACTAGAATATTCTCGGAACCTGACGTGACGGAGGTCCCGTCAGTGTCAGGTCTGACGTGACCTGACGCTGACTGACGGACGTGACGCTGATAACCGTGCCCGAAGGTGGTGCAGCCCTGACTGCTCAGGGATTCGTATGAGTTTGGAGCATTTTCCAAGATGTACTCCGTGCGCAGGGAAACATCAACAGAAAACAACGAGACGATGCGGCAGCGAAGGGGGCAGAGGGTAAAGATAAACGGAAGTCAACGGCGGGATCCTCTCAGACTGAGAATGAGGAGCAGCAGCCAGCCGGGGAAAAAAAAAAAAAAAAAAAAAAGCTCGATATTGTATTTATGAATGACAACGAGAAGCCAAAAGCTTGCGAGATTTTCGACTAGGTGAAGTGCGAGGCGATGAATCAAAGTCTGAAGAATGACTACCAAGACATGTTTCCTTTTGGGTTCAACCATATAATCTCAATTGACATCTCAAGGATGGAACTTGCTCCAAGAAGCATGGTGTATCGTCCGCTGAATATTAATCACAAAGATGAAATAAAGCCCGTCTGTACCAGTTGCGAGTTCTAGATACGAAACATCCCGTCTATCTGGAGCCGAGGAATGAACAGGTGCCTACCCAGGTGTCTGCGATGAAACCAAGGCATCAGAAGGATATTAACAATTCAAAATTCTTCGTCGTTGGAGGCCAGCACACAATTATGGCTGCAAAGGTATAGTACATCAACGTTAACCTCGCGCGATTGCGCGTGCTTCTATATTCTTCCTTGTTTCCATGAGAATCATCTTTCGGATATTTCTTTGCGTTGCCTCATTATCATTCTCGCGCGATCGCGCATGCTTCTACTAGATGATTATATCAGATGCATCGACGACTTGTTTCTAAGAGATACATAGCATGATAAGCAAGCACGCGTGATCGCGCGTGCTCTTTTCTAGTTCAATTCCATGCTGATGTAACATTTTCCAAATCAGGAACTTGTGGAGGAGATTACTGACTGAGAGCAGAGGGACTACTACGCCGAATGGCCATCAATTACCTCTGGTCAGATAGCAATAATCGATTGCTGAAGTTTTCTAAGCTCCTGAACGACCCAAATAAAGCCCAAAAATTCGACACAACATTCTCAAAGAAAGTTGCTCACGCCAGGATGTACTATGAGTTGAGGGGGAAGCCCAGGAAATTCAACGATAACGTTTCCAAATCTGAAACCGTTCAGTGGAAGGTAATCATTCAGACTTCCTTTATTGTTTAATGTTTTAATGTACATTCACCAGAACTGTGTGTCCCTGTTGTATATTGGCCTGACATGTTGTTCCTGTTGACCAAGAATTTTTGCAAGCCTCACAACTTATATTGGAGATGCTTAGCGTTAAGGAGGCCATGACCTTGGTCCTTTGCGATGACGATGTTTGGGAGAAGTGGCAGGAGGTTTTCAGAGAGTGGGAGAAGGGAAACCTCCTGGACATTAATGGAAAGAAGCACAAGGGTGTACAATCGCAGCTGACAAAATCTGCAGTCTGCAAACTCCAAGGATTGAACCCCCTCCAAATGAAGAAGGTTGCGCAGAGATTTTGGACTTGAAGATCTGCGTTCGTGGTCCTTACAAGGGAAAAGACCCCAAGATTCTCTGCCTGTCCGATTACATCGATCGAATAAATGACAGGCGGTTTATCATCGATGATGCCATGGTGGTATTGGGATTTGATGCCAGGAGCAAGCAGCATCCAGAGCCGTACACAAAAGCACAATAGCTCGAAGTGAAGAAAATGTACAAGTTCAATAAGTCGGAGTTCGAGACATTCCGATCGAAAGTGGGGGCCAAATACATGAAAAACAAAGTGAACATGAATATGAAGACCGAGAAAGTGAGTGACGCTTTCATCAAATACGTGCTTTCATGCAAGAAAAGGGTTGAAGACATGGAGAAGGAAATGGGCAACCTCAAGGATACCTTCAAGTCACATTACCAGTGCATAGGAGGGAAGCGAAGGTTCACGGATGCCAAAACTCAGTTGAAAATTGTCAGAAAGAGGGATTTCGATAACATCGCAATGGTGTTCGACAACACAGTCTGTGACGATGACTCAGTTTTCATGCAAAGAAATTACAAGAATATTTTCGATGCGTTCTTCGAACAGTCGCTGTTTTTTTTTAAAAATATTTTTGAATTAAAGCGTGCTGCCTCCATGCACCCTATTTTTTTTTGAGGAATTAGACACTTGGTGGTGCCGCACCGCCATGGCTTCAGGTGCATTTCGGTGCCGCACACAGTTATATTCCAATGTCAAGTTCAGAATCAAATTCGACAAGAGAAGAAAGAGGAACGACAACGAAAGGCTGAGCGGAGGGACCGCGAGGCTTTACGTTCGTCAAGGTCATCAAGTACAACTACCAGTGTGGTGTCTGGTCATATCTTATATCAATCTCCCACTGTATCCATCTCCTTGGGTGCACAAAATTCCGCTATCAGTGGTAACCGACGGCGATCTCGAACATATGCATTGAGTGTGAGCCGTTTGGGAAGCAACTCTGTGTTATTGATGAATTAAACTATGGCCGACCTGTTCATTACACACATACGTTATTTAACACTGTCAATATTATGCCAGATCCTTTCGGCTGTAATGTTAATCATCGAAGTTTGAGAGAAATCACGCGCGATCGCGCGTGGTTCATTCATATATCCTCTTGTGGAGCTAGCATGGATTAGCAGTGCCATCAGATGTTATCAAAACAAGTTGACTTCATTGTCAGTTTAGGCAATAACAGATCAACCTGGAGGCTGGAAGAGGTTGGAGGAGAAGAAATTTTTCGATGTTTTCATATTACGATGGATGAACCTTTCTCACAAAGGCAAATGCAAGCATCTCCCACTGTCAGTGCAATGGGGCAGGAGGTGAACGTGCTCCCCCCTGTGGTGACACGATCATCGTCTTCCTAACTCGTAATTCAAGCTCCCACGATGGTCGTCTCATTTGTTCCTGAGCGGATTGTGAATTTATGTTAAAATCTCTCTTCAAATGGATTGAAGTAATTTTGGCGGCTTCGAAATTCCTTCCCTGACGAACTGATGGCACCATTATGGTTAATTAAAATCTGGATGCACTCGGCTCGTTGTGGTTCTCAATGGTGGTAGGGACAGAGATCTGTCGCGCAATCACTCGAGGTTCGAAAAGCGGACTCCGACGAATCACATGTGGCACTGTTGAGGTAATATAACACTTTGGCAGTCGGCTCGCAATCAACATCGAAAATGCTGTCATTTGAAGATGTGATGATTTTGCAGGCATAGTGAACTACTTCAGGTCAGTTACAGCGAGGGAACTCAAGGTATTCGGATAATCCGTCCCGGAATATTTCACACCATCATCCTTGATGATTCATTGATGTGTTTCAGAACATGCACTCAAATCATCCGGGCTGATGGTGTCACTTGTTCCTTGGCGGATTGTTCAAGTATCTTAATCCTAGTCTTGAAGTTGTTTGAAGTCATTCTCCCTGCTTGCATAATCCGATCTCCAATAATTGACAGCATCCTCGTGGTGTATTTTTTGGTTCCTATATCCTTCGTTTGGAGATCCATTATTCTTTTGAGGAACACCAACGATTAACATCGCGCGATCACGCGTGTTTTTCTCAGAGCTGACCTATTCCGATGTCCATCATTGCACACCAAAATGGTGTTACGAGGAGGCAAAATGTCAGCAATTGAACGTCAATCTCCAGCGTCATTCTCGTCGTTTTCATGTGGACTGGACGGCAAAGGAGGAACACCGTCGCTAACAATCTGTGCAAACAATCTCAACAATCATATGTACTTCAAGGTGTTTGATACTGCGTATGTTCATGTAGCTGATTACTATGTGTGTCTTTTTGCTATTCCCATTCCAACAACATCAGGTCTACTGAGACTGTCATATTCCGAAATCGGAATCAGACACCACTTACATGAAACCGTCAGCTAAGAATGAAATCTCCAGTTCATTCAATCACAGCCCGGAGAAATATCTCAAGTTGCTGACCAACTACTTGTAGGCTAGGGTGTTTCTCTGGAGTCGCATACAATGAATCGAAGATCTAGTTCTCAGCTGACATGCAGCTGATGGTTTTATATTGATCAATGATGATGGGCCGTGGCTGATACGGGATTCTGAATATGATATTCTCTGGGAACTTGATACTATTCGCATGGGAATAGCAAAACGACTACTATACAATTCAGCTATAGGAACAACAATAGCATCAAACACCTAGCAGTAAATAGGATTTTTGACATTGGTTGTGACAACTCCAATCAATTAGTTGGTGGTTATTCAGTTGGAGATTATTTAGTTGGGGAACAGTTTACGAGTGCTTTACAATAAATCGTTAGAAGTACCATAGCCCATCACAAATAAACCTCAACTGGTCACCCGACACTATTTTCTTGAAGATTTCGCATAAAACGTCACTCTCTCCATCAACGTACTCGCCATCGAGCCACTCTCCAGAAACATACAAGCAGCATACTTACTCCCCAATTGGATACTTTCAGCATCTTACTCCAGGGTCAATTACTTGGACATTATGTTTTGAAGAGCATACGAGTAATTCATCATCTTCGCGATTCACTGAAAGTCTGCAAGGCCACCCATTCTTCGAGAAGTATAGCTAAACTTCGGTCGCACACGACATTGTTGGTTGGCGTAATATTGAAGGATATTTTTTGTGAGGTCATCACCATATCCACGATACTCGAGACAGCATTTCAGGGATTTCTTCCATCTTCTGTTGACAAAAACCTTCGGAACAACGAAAGAATACAGATTTGAAAATGGTCCCTCCAACCTTGTCAAAATATCGTGATTTTGGGAAATGACTTTCCTCAAAATATTTTCATCATATGTACGTCGGCCGACATCGTCTTGTGTTACCGGAGTTCAGCCCTCCTTCTAGAAGTTGATACTCTCATTGACATGGTTTACATTACTTGTATTGGTCCATGCCGCATGGGGCGAGACTTACTCAAATTGACATGGTTCTGAAATAAAACCTGGTTGTTTATCATCAATGTCTCCCCATTGTCTTTCATTTTATGTCATGGTATTGTGTCATTGTGCCATATTTTGCTCACATATTTGATTGATTTGTCTTGTACGTTACATAGTAACGGCCTTCACAAGCTCAGTCACGGTTACGAATATGACTGGTGCTCCAATCATCCAGATCATGAAGCGAGTTATCACCCGACATCCATTTTTTTAATTTATTTTTTAATATAATGGAAACACCTGGGAGCGACAGCTCACAAATCAGGCCCCCTTAATAGTATAACATCTTTCACAGTAACCCCGCCATGTGGCGTTGGAATGGGACACCACCCAGGAACATACCACACTCGTCAGTAGCAAGATTTGACCCCATAATCATCTGGGTGACACTCAGTGCACTTCACCAACTGAGCTACTGACTGTTAGTATCTCATTCAACTCTTACCAAACTTCGAGTGAACAGTGGAACTTGCTTTATGAGCCAAATAGAAACTGTTTTTTCTCCTGAAGTTTATACATAATGTTTTTTATATATTAATAGACAAACAATTACTTATATTTTTATATTTATATTTAAAATAATCCATTTAAATTCATTTAAATGATTAAAAAACATATTCAGATATTTCTCCTAATTTCTGGACCAAACTTTAGTCTAGATTTGCTTAAAATTGTGTTCCATCCAAGCCAAAAAAAACAGGTGGTATCCCATCCGTGATAATATCATGTTGAAGAATATCCGTGCGGCCTAGGTCATGAGCCCCTTTGCTGAACACATCCAAGTTGTGCCTAAGGAAGTCATGAAACTGAACTTTCTGTGCGGGGGTGAGATGATCTCCTACCTTAACCTCAGCAAGGACCTGTTCAAAATGAAGCTCTTGAGCAGGTGACAGGTCAGGACTAGTCACCGAGCCTTTGTGTGCAGCAAAGATTTGTAGTTGGTCCACAAAGGTGTTAACCAGGCCAATGTCGTGGAGGCTCAAGGCTCCTTGCACGGATGCTATGGTAGCGAGAGGTACTGCTGTTAAGCGAGCCAGAACCTGCCCCTTCCTCACAGGCACATTAATACGTTCAGGATTGGCTATGAGTAATCTAACCTCTCCCTTGAAGCCTCCGTCAATAACACCGGATGCAATTAAACAGTGCTTCTGTAAAGTCAATTTTTTCCAGCCCTCAACCTCTAGGTTATGTCCCTCAGGACACACAAATGCTAGCCCTGTTGGTATAATACGTTGAGAGAAAGCAGGAATCATGAAATCGACAGGAGAGCGAATAAGCAAAGAATTCTTGGGGATGGGTAAGGGTACACTGCCCTTTTTGCCGGGAGCAGGAAATTGCCATTGATGCAGGCAATTATCAATAGGTTTGAATTGACTGAAGCGAGACCAGTTATAGGCCATACCAACTTGATCACGCATGGCAGCAGCTTGCAGTTGGGTTTTGGCAAAGTTTGCCATGGATGTACTAGCAGCCAAGGTTACAGGTGCAAGATTCACTTTGTAGGGGCTGTCTTCCCCATTGTGACAATGCAAGTCAGTACCACGCTTTTGCCACCAACCCTTATGGGCATAAGCAGTCCCATCTGCAATGGACACAGATAAACCCTTGGCAGATTGCAGTTTGAGACCTAAGATGCGAACTATGCTAAGAGGGATAGCAGACATAGTACACCCTGTATCAATAATGCAGGAAAATGAAAGGTGACCGACATGACACTGAGTCATCAAAGGACGAACTCGTAGCTTACTGGCCTTGCGAAGGGCCTCACAGTGCAGCAGCTTGAAATCTTGAGACAATACTGCATTTACCAGGGATTTAAGGCTCGGGAGACGATCGCCTGGCACCCTCACAGATGACCTGGTTCGTTTAAACCCCCTTTCTTATCTTTCTTAATCTGCTCAATCATAGCTGGTAAGTCGGACATGAATGGGCACCAACGTGTGTAATGTTCGGTGGACTTACAGATCATACAAGCAGGTAATGAGGCCTTATTCACATACCTCGACCCCACCTGGTATTTGCCCCGGAAGCCACTAGGCTTGTTACCCTAGTGGTTATGGTCTGCTGAGTCGGATTCCGAGGCACGCCGTGTGACCTCACTTTTCATAGCCAGAAGCTGGTCTTGAACATCACTTATACAGAATTGGTGCAGCTCCTGTACAATGGTAGGCAACAACTCCTCTGTGCAAGGCTTACCCCCATCATGTGTCTCAGCAACGTTAGTACCGCAAGAATTGGCCAAGCACTGTGTAACCTTGGTCGGGGAGGTATGGGTCATGCTAGTTTTTGCAGCCTTTAATCTAAGTCTCTCTTCCAAAAGACCCACCATCTCGTCCTCATGATGATTATGTTGTTTTTGCAAAAACACTCTTTCCGCTGGTGGTAGGCCTTTGATGAAACAATGATGAAACAATGTTTCAGGATGGCTGATCGTTCAGAAGGGTCAACGGCCTTACACACCGCCGTGCGAAGATCAGTGTAATATTTCCACAAACTGTCACCAGGGACAAAGGTTAGCTCTGGAACGGTATATGCTATGGGCTTGGCCTCACGAAACAATCTACCTGCCAGCTCCTTAGCCTCCCAGGTCAGCTCATGTTTGCCTTTAATGTTGGACTCAAAAATCTTACGAGCCTCACCCTTCAAACATACACGAAAAGCTTTGACAACAAATCGAGGGGGTACAGAGTTGATCTCTCTGCTGATATCCAAAAACTCCAAAAATGACTCAAAATCATCCCCCAAGTTGAAATCTGGGTAAGGCTGCTTGTGCATCTTATCACCATAATCTATGGACTTACTGAGAGCAACCACAGGGGTATGTTGTTGAATTAACATCTTCATTAACGGAGGACGGTTTGACACCACACCCATAGCTTCACAAAGTTCCTCTACATCCAACGTGGGATCTGGCATAATCTTATCTTTGTCTGTTTGCACATTGCCAGTAGAAGTCTCACCTTGAGTGCCCTCAGTATGTTCCGCAGCCATTTCCCTTTCTCTGCGAGCCTTTAACTCGCTCAAGCCAGATACCATTTCCTCTGCCTCCTTGTCCAACATGAACCTAGTGTAGACTGGCATGAGAGGGGTTTAAGCTCAACTTACCTTCTATCCAAAGGGGCTTGTATGTAATCTTCCCAGTTGGCCACACAGTGACTGCTGATGTATTTGTGCTTGGGTAGAAGGTAGACGGCTTCCCCCAGTTGCTGCCAAACTTCTCGGTCAGATTTGAGCCAGAAAGAGACTTTCATCAAGGTGCGGACAACGCTCACTTTGACAATCAAAGTGTGGCACGGGTATTCAACAGCTTCCGCGACTTGACTAAGCCCTATGCGTTCATGTTTGAAACTCTTGCCAGGAAAGATGACAATGTCCGTAGCACAATGAGAAAAGCGTTGGGCGAGCACACCAGCCACGACCTCTTCCCAGGTGGGGTCAGGTGTTGTGGCACCAACTGAGTGGAGATTCGCAAACACAATCACAGTTCCGCCTTTGATAAATTCCCAGAGCCTTAAAGGGCTAGGCTTGTTGGGAAAGGAGAAACTATCCAGGTCACGACCAATTTCCCGAGACACAGTAAACTTTGGAACTCCCACTTCTGCCCAACTAAACAATTCACCAGCTCTCTTGCGCTCTCTGAGCACGGAAAATGGTATTCTCTGGGCAATTTCTTCCGCATGCAATTCTTGCAGAAGCTTCCTCGCCCAAGCCCCTTGAAGAGCCTGATCGACCTTTCGTTTTGTTCACGCTTCTGGGCTGCTGTCGTTACCACCTTCGCAGCCTCCTCTGCAGCCTCGGCCTCAAATTGAGCAACCCAATAATCGGAGGGCGTATCAAGCACTATCTCCTCCCGCGTCCAAGGTGTACTTGCATCAAAAGGCACGTACTTGCAGATATCCTCGCTCAAGTGAGTTTGCAGTTCGTGTAAAAATGTCAGTTCAAAGTTCAGTTCAGGCGTAACCTTTGGAACAGAAGGCTGAGAGCTAGAAAGAGATGCCATGGCTCGCTACACACACACTTCGCGAGCTTGCGCAGGTTAGCAGCGATTTTGCAAAAACGAAGAGTAGAGAGCGCCGCCATTGCACCTGACCACCGTACCTTATTCTTTTTGCCAAAACAATTACCAAAAAATGATTAGTATCATTCGTCAACAGCAACAGATTAAGTGCCCCCCCTCTCCACCAAGATTCCGGGGCCGGGGATATATTCCCTTTTCTGTCCGGCTATTACCAACAGGAGGGTTGTAGCACAGTAGGGCAGAGACTTAATAGATAGGATGGAATCTATCACAATCATTCACACTAGCCAACACACTTTCATCCAGGAGATCAGGTACACACAAGTTCCAACACAAGTACACCACTTGAGATCAAATCCACCACCTCCTTTGCCTCTCATCATAGGCTTAAGAAGTATTAGAAACGTAATCTAATCTGAACCACATGGGCTCTTTACATTGGTCATCCAGATGTCTTTCGCGAGACCACTCAACGACGCCAGCTCATCTATCCTAATCCTAAACTAGGTGTTAACTACAGACAACCCTAATTTAATGAGAGCCCAGCTGCGCCAGCGCATGTAACGTGGCGGTTAGCCCCCGCCACATCCGGTCGTCATCCATCCAAAACCCACAACAACTCTAAACGCAGTCCTACTCTATCCATCCAAGCCAAAAAAACAGGTGGTAGGAATCTAGGCTTCAGTGCATCAAGACTATAATCCCCCTGTTAAAAAATAAAAAATAAAAAATCGACCGGTGCTTTACGTTGTGACAACCCCTACTACAGTACATGTTGGATTCCCACGCCTGGATTTCTCTCACGAAGATCGGATCACATAGAGTTGATCTCGCCCAGATTATTATGATGTTGGAGTTGGGATTCAGCGATGGTGATTCATGGCTGATTACTTCAACTGAGAAGTGTTACAGAGTCCAACGTTATGCATGTGCGACATGCATGGCACCCATGAAACCCGTGCTATGTATGCCTCCCACCCTTGTCTCTGTTTCGCCTTACCCCTTCCTTCATTATGCTCTCTGGGCCCTGGTTTGATTGATGGGTGCTTATGTCAGCGTTGTTAGCGCCCTGCTCTTTGAATCACAACCATTTTAGTGGAAATGGCTGGGTGCAGGATTTTCACGGAAATGGTGATCAACTTCAAGGTCTAGTGCGCAAAAAGAAAGATCTGTGTCGCTGTGG
Organism: Takakia lepidozioides; assembly: GCA_030704615.1. Lineage (NCBI taxonomy): Eukaryota > Viridiplantae > Streptophyta > Takakiopsida > Takakiales > Takakiaceae > Takakia > Takakia lepidozioides. The sequence goes on from CM060734.1 coordinate 11,903,947, forward strand.
GTGTGTGTGGGGGGGGGGAAGAGAGAGAGAGAGTGAGAGGCATTGATGTTCGCCTTTCACAAGAGGTAGAATGTGAGAGAATGGTTGGAAATGGAGGGGGACTAGGGGGCTTCATGCGAAGACCAAGTAGCAACGCCAACTGTTTTAAGAGCGCCAAGCCCAGTATGGAGCTGCCAAAGCTGCAGCCCCGTGTTGCCTCCACGTTTCCACCTCCGCACAAAACCCAGCTGCCCATGCGGTACCAGATACAACACTATCAAAATCCGAATACTGCTCGCTTTCCATGCCGGAAAAACGTGTGGATCGTTCTTATTATCTCTTCTGTTTTCTTCCTTACAATGTATCTCCTCTCGATCGCGCGAGGGATGCAATTTCCATCCCAATTGCAGAGGGCAAAGAAGGGGTATGGGATCATTATTGATGCTGGTAGCTCAGGATCTCGTCTTCACGTATTTCAGTACACGCAAGGTGTTCTCCCTGCTGTAGATCTAGTAGGTCGCGAGTCCCTCTCGCTTAAAAGGACACCAGGACTTTCGTCCTTTGCAGATAACCCGAAGTCTGCAGGGGCATCATTGAAGGATCTTCTCGAGTTTGCAAGGGGGAAGGTTCCGGAGAGGGAAAGGCCAATGACAAGGGTTTATCTCATGGCCACGGCTGGATTGAGACGCCTCGATCACCAGATCCAGGATGAAGTGCTGGACTCATGCAGGCTAGTAATTCGAGCTTCGGGTTTTTCCTTTAAAGACGAATGGGCGTCTGTCATCACCGGTTGGTCAATCTTTCAACATACCGTCTCATTACTAAATACATTGCTTCAGATGTCTACGAAGAGCTCACATTACTAAACCTAATTCGAATTGAAGAAACTGGTGTGGGAAGGCCTAATTATAGTTAATGGTAGGTGAGTCTACTAGAGGCTGTTTCAAAGAAACAAACAGCGCCCTTGACCTAAAATTGATGTCTCCCTAAGTAGTTAATCTTGGTATTAGCCAATAGCCATCTACTTCCTGACGAAAATGGGCGATTCATGACCACAAATGCTGTTCTGCTACCCTCTTCCCACAAAAATTTGATGTGCACAGTTCAGAATTAGTTGATTGCAGAGTAGCAGTCAGAAGCCAGCCCTCCATTAGATAGAGGTTTGATGTTGAAAGCCTTCAGTTCAGCAGTGAGCAGCATCACATTTCTACATTCTCTTCCTGTGGTTCTTTTCAGAATAGAGTCCCAAGCCTCATTTTCCTATGCCCAAGGCACTCCCCAACCAACCTCCTATACCAAGGTGCATTGCCACATACTTCCTTCCAGACCTGCCCATGTTGCTAGCTGCCACAGAAGTGATGCACAGAGCTTGTCCACTGGGGATCACAAGTCATCCAAGGAATATAGTCGGATGACTGCTTACTACCTAAGCACTCTTGAGACCAACATCATCCAGAGTGCCTACCGGATTTTACCCTGATTTATCATCCCAACTCCTCTAATATTGGATATAAAAAATAAATGGAGTGTGCATGCTTGTTGCATCTTCAGTGGTCCATGTCATTGCAGAGCATCATGATGTTGTTAACATGATTACTTTGTCTTTGAATTTTGAAAGAAAAATGTGAGTTGTGTCCGGATGACAGGCACGGATGAAGGAATATATGCATGGGTGTCTGCCAATTATGCGCTTGGCACACTTCGGGGTGACCCTCTGAAGACCACGGGTATTGTGGAGTTGGGTGGTGCTTCTACCCAGGTCCCAGCCCTCCCCTTTCTCCCTGCCATGCTCCTCCCCATCCCTCACCTTCTGCTTGTCCAGACCATTTCGTTGGGCCACAAGGCTAGGGCACCCAAACTGTCATAAGCAGAGTATCACTCCTCAATAGCCTGTGACAGAGTTGTTGTCTTATGGGCTGATGTCAGCAGACAACAACAATTCCATGTCGACCAAGAAAAGCCTGAGTCCTTCATCAGTCTCTCTCTTGTTTCTGGTTCTTTTGTACATTTTAATGTAGGCATGGCAGGAAGCTGTAGAAAGGTGCTTCGTCATATGATCTGCAGGAGAGATCTATATTGTAGTTGTGATGTTGTGGATCTGGAGAGAGAGATGGGGATGTGTGACCTGGGGAGGAAGGGCTGCAGGTGACCTTTATTCCAGAGGAGAAAGCGCCACCAGCCTTCCATCACTCATTAGAGCTAGGGGGCATAACATACACGCTGTACTCATATAGCTTCCTCAACTTTGGCCAGGTTTGCTCTAAATTATCTACATTTCCTGCTCTAGTTCAACACGATGTAGTGTATGAAATTCTTGGCTGTCATGGAACATCCTGGTTGTGGGTGTTGGAGGAGTGGCTAAGCACTGAGGGATGGACTATGCAGGAGGCAGCATGGGATAGTTTACTGGAGTTAATGCTGGCTGGAGCAGTGAAAGCATGTAAGAGTTTTTGTACAGACCTATTTTTCATCAATTGCATTATCCGCGTGCGGCTGACCCAGTCCCTCGTTCTTCTTTCTTCTGCTGCAGCTCAGAATGTGCATATGAAGGGTTGGAATCAGCAGGTATGTAGGATCTTGTGAACTGGCCATGGTGGGAAGGGAGTTTCCTTTTAATGACTTTGTGAGTGGGTGTATAGCAGCAAAGCCTGGTTTTGCGGGGGGTGTGGTGGTGGATCCATGCACCCCCCGTGGTTATGTGCGAAGTTCGGATGAGACCCAGCGCCATACAGCCAAGGTAGTGGCCACCACGGACAAGCCTGTTACCTCTATCGTTTCTGTTGGAAACTTCTCTGAGTGTCGAGCTGCAGCTTTTACTATGCTTCAACAAGGACATGGTATGAACCTCTTCTTCAGTGAGAATTATCTTCTTTCACAAACGAGTAGGAGGCAAAGTTTAGGAGTAGATGGAAAATTTGCATGGCTCTGAGGCTTCGGGCTGCTATCTCATTTTGTGGCTAGGTCAGCTTGTGCAGGCCTCTGCCATTGAACTATTTAGGGTTACTAATTAATCACCTGGCCAGAAAGATTTAGCTGGAGACTAGCTTGTGCAGATTGAGCTCCCTTCCCTCACCATGCCCGCCCCCCCCCCAAAAAAAAGGGCCACCAATGTCACAAAGTCAACTCTGTCAGTAGCTTGGCAAGGTAGTGCCTCAGAATCAAAGGCCTACTGATTCTGGAAGAATTATTCAACTATCCTGATCTTCCAACTCGGATTGGCATTGATTGCATTCCTCCTGGGGATCTTTCCCCAGCCTTTCAGTGTGTGTCTCGTCCCGCCTTTATGCCTTCTTAAATGTTGGTGCCATCCTACTAGTAGTTGCCATCCTGTCCTTCTAAACTGCCTGTCATGGGGAACCTGGTGGTGGGGCTCGGAGCAGATGACTGCCTGTATTCGAAGTGTGCGATTGGAACTGCTTTCATTCCTGAGCTACGTGGAAAGTTCTTTGCCACAGAGAATTTCTTTTACACATCTGAGGTCTCTTTTCTTTCTCTTCTCTTCTATAGGATGATTAGACGTCTGCACTCTTGCAAGGCTTGAATTTTAGGTAAGTTTAAACAAGATAGAGGCTGAAATTTCTGGCATGCACAAGTATGTATTAGTATCATTCAATCTATATGAAGATGGAATGCCTTGCTATATCAGCTTCTGGACAAAGGCTGCCTCCCTAGGAGCGAATTCACATAGCATGTTGAAAATTTCTCAGCTGGAAGAGGGATTCTTAATTTACAGGCTCTGACCGTTTAGTGGAAGATCTTAGCAGCAGAAGTGGTCTGTGATATCCACATTCTCTTTTTCCAGGTTCTGTCAAGTCCATCTTATCTTTTATGCCTTGGTTCTTTCTGGTATACAAGTGAGCAGAGCCCTTCATGACCTTCTTCATTGTTGCCATACAACCTTCTGTTGGAGCTTTAGTCCATGCATTAATTCCACCTCTTTATCAGTTACCTCTATTAGCAACTGATGTCCTAGAAGTGGCATTTGGTTGCTTGTGTCAGTTTTTTCGATTGCCCACCACAACATCACTAGCAGAGATGGAATCGGCAGGAAAGTACTATTGTGGGGAGGACTGGAAAAGGCTGCAAGAGAAGCACAAGGGTATTGACCAGAAGGACTTGCTGAAGTACTGCTTCTCCAGTGCCTATATTGTTGCGCTAATGCATGACAGCCTGGGCATTGCTATGCACAGTGATGAACGGTGGGTTAGCTTTCTCTCCTACTTTCTTTTTCCAGCTTGGTTGTGAAATGTGCTCTGGTTAAGAATAAGGACGTCCTCATGTGGGGCTATGTCGGGTGCAGGATAAAATTCACAAACCAGGTTCATAATGTGCCTCTGGACTGGGCTCTAGGGGCACTGATTGTGCACCTCAGTGAGGAAGGGCAGCAGTCCGCAGGATGGATCTTCCAAGATGGGTTTCTCAAAATTTTGTCAATACTGGGGGTGGTAAGCTTAGGGGGATTGGCTGTGTGGGGTGTAGTACGGTGTCGAAGGCCGAACATCACAACAATTTACGATTTAGAAAAGGGGCGATATATCACAACTGCTGCCCGCATTCGCTGATTCATTATTTTTGGGAATACATAAATTTATTCATTTTATGCTTGCTAGTTGTTCACTTTCACGCAGCTTCTACTTGCTATGTATCCTACTTGTGGAAGTTGCGTGTCCTTGGTAACAGCACGTTGACTGCTGACACATTTTGCATGTCAATTTATGCTAACAGGGCATGAGCTCTTGGGTGTTATGTCTGGCTGTCTTCCAAATTTTGTGTGCAGCTGATTTCTGGAGAGAAGATTTACAATGTCATTGTAGCAGATGTCCATGCTACAATTTTACTTCCAAGTGGTTAGCTCATGGATCATACTATACGTTAAAAGCGGGCATGCCAATTTAAGGCCCTCGTCTCAGTACACATATGCCTACTTCAATCTCGGTTGATTAATCTTACTCATATTTGTGCAGTGTAATGCTGTTTGCTACAACCCCTCAGCCAACTTTTGAGGCCCATCCTATCCTAGATTATCTAGGATTGATTCAGTGGATCTTGAACCTGAATTGTTCTTATTTGCCTGAAATGAGTATTTTGAGAACATTTGATAACAAATAATAACAAATGTTAAATTCCCATGTCAAGCTCTGGGATTGAAAGATTTTGCACCTTTGACAGCTGCATTTCACTCTTGCTGAAAAGAATGGTGTGCCTCATCTTTTTCACTGTACATTTATTTTTTAAATTTAATTTAATTTTTGAACAGGGGAAGGCCCTGAATTAATTTTATTGAGTTTATTGTGGGGAAAAAAATTAAAACCCCAGATTACACCATGAGGTACACACACCGTAGTCAGTGATGAACAAACTAACCTCCCGAAGGGAGAAGATGAAGACAACCTAGGGTTGCAAGCCCTATGTAGAAGTCACACCCCTAGGGGGTTGCTTTGAATGTAGGCAGTCGCTTCTGGACTGGTGAGATCTACAAGGAATCCATGAGGTGAATGGCTTAGCAGCCGCTTGGAACCTGTCCGAAGCTTATTTGTGTGCACGAATGGATCTCAACGAAATTTCAGTCTAGCAGCCGATTTGATGTGGCGCCAATTGATATCCCTGTCAAACTCGGGGGACGCCGCCATGGAGGGGTGTGTTGAGGTCTCGCCATCGATCTGGCGGTTGAGCTGCCCAGGCACAGTGGGATGGTGACGAGCTAATGTAGAGAAGATCGTTTCTTGCCCAAGTGCTGGCGAAGTGACCGTGGATTGCTGCCGCTTGTTGGGGTCTTCTTGCGACATCTTAAGGACTCTGTTGGCTATTTGCCATAGCTGTACAGTTTCTTTTTGTAATGGATTCTTGGTAAGCTTGATTGTATATTGATTTCTGAGAGAGAATGTACTCATAAGACGTTGTTTGCCGTAGCCTTGTGGCTATTGACCCCGCGCCCAGTTTGAGTGGAAAGCAAAGGGATAGAACCTACCTCTGTCAGGGGCTGACATTGGTAGTAAGACTTACCTTTATACAAAGAATTGATTCAGGTTTTCCAGATATCCTCTAGAAATCCCATCACACAAGCATCAATCTGCTGTGTGTGATTTGCCCAAAAATTAGGCCTCAGAAGGGCCTGGGCTTTTGGCTCAGCCTCGAGACTTTCAAAGTTGGTAAACAGAGGTACAGGCACAATTCTCTTGAGGAGAGCTTCTCTCTGGTGAGAGTACCCCATACAGTGAATCATAAAATGAATTGTGCCCACACAACGGTAATTGCACTCTCCCTTTCCTCTCTGCTTCTGTTTACTGTTCAAAGGTAGGCTTCGTGCCCTGAGTTTAAATTTCAGTCTGGTGCCGAGAGTGGGTAGACCCTTGAGGTCATCCATGATATCCTCCCCCATGTCACAGACTGGAAACAGGTTCAGGGAAGTTTTCTGCCTAACTTCATTTGCATCAGACAATTTACTGGTAACAGACATGGTTTTGGACACTACAGTCTCTAAGTCAGATTTATCCAGCAAGGTCAAGACTTGCGGGTCCAGATTCAGATCCTTGAGAATATCTTCTACTCTCTTCTGCCATGACTCAGCCTGTTTGACAGGGCGGTCCTGTTTCCAAGATATAGAGTCGATTAACTTAGGGTATCTGGTGTTGGACATGTGTTGCAACTGACCCCACCATCTGACCTTGAATTCATCTCGTCGGGAGCTTAAGGAAGGGATGCCAAACTCACCCCGAATAGCCACATTGGCTGTTTTGGAGCATGCTGACATGCACTCATTAAGCATCCCCACTTGAATGGATTCTAGAGACTTAGCCTGGTTGGAGTTATCAACCCATATAGAAGATCCGTACTCCAAGGTAGGTCTAATAACGTGGCAAAGCAAGGTTTTCTTGACCTCAGAGTTAATCCCTCTGCAGTGAAAAAATTTAGCGAGACTCAGCGCTTTGCCCTTGCCAGTTTGAACAACTTTCTGGATATGTGCATCCCAGTTACAGTTGGAAGAAAACTCAACGCCCAGGTATGTGTAGGAAGAGAGGACTGGAATCTCTTGGCTACCCCACTGCCACTTAAGATCACTTCCTCCCTCTCCTCTGTCGTTGAATGCCACATTTACTGACATTAGCCTCTAGCCCCCAAAGATCAAAATATCTCTTCGCACAATCAATCAATTCCTGGAGGTTGGAAGGAGTCTCCCCTATGCCTGCGAAGTCATCCGCAAACATAAGGGCTGGAATGGTGGCATCACCCGATTAAGTTACCACTACACCCTTAGTAGTCTTCAGCGCTTGTACTTGCTGACAACTTTTCGGCTTGTACAAGCGTTGAAGGGCCAACCATAATCTCTTGTCATTACCACCATGGTGGTTTGAGTTTATTTCACTGTATAACTTGTCCCAATATAATTTCTTCTGAGCCCTTACAAACAGATTGATATCTTTACGGATCTGGTAGTACCTCGCCCACAATTCTTTGTTGGTTTTCAAATTGCAGCACTCTTTATAAAGGACTCGTCTCTCAGCTATCTTGAGTTTAATCTCATTGGTCCACCAATTGACAGCTCTACCGCAGCCAATTAGTTTCCTCCCAATGATCTTGTCAGCCGCAGAGGAGACGAAACTCTCCCAAGAATCCATTGCTCTTTCGACTTCATTTCTTGCATTGTCAGCGCGAGACTGAAGGTCTTGGACCGAATGGACAAAATGAGGAAGAGCCTCTTGCAAGGCCTGGACATACTCAGCCTTGACCTCTTCATTATGGAATTTTTCTATGTGCATTCACAAAAAATAGCAAAAATGGCATTCCTGGGACAATGGTTGGAGCCTCGATGGGAGACCTTGAATGGTTCCACGAAGGATGGGAATAGGAGGAGTGGAACCATAGTAAGAACCAACGTATTTTGTGGTGTTGTTGGTGTAGATGTTACCAATGAGTTGGATAACATCTGTAGGGTATCCTAAATCTGTCATGATGGCGAGCAGGCGGGGGTGGTCTAGGGATCCAAAGGCATTTTTGAAGTCGATGTAGAGAAGATAGATGTCTTGTTTGGTGAGTTTTGCATCTTCCAGAGCCGGTAGGACATATTATATCTGTCTGGTGGTACTCCTCGTAGCGTGGAAACCTTCTTGTGGGTCGCTGAGGATCCGGTGTTGTTCCCCATAGGTAGACAGCATTGTTGTCAGGGTGTTAGTGAATAGTTTGTATATAATGTTAGCTAGTGCGATAGGCCTATAGTTACCAAGGTCCGTGGGGTCACCTTTTTTGAATAGTAGTATGGTCCTGCTATGCTTCCAAGAGTGTGGTATACGGTGGAGCTGGTAGCAGAGTTGGAAAAATTTAAAGAGGAGGTCATGGAATTGGGGTTCAAGTGCTTGGAGGATGGCGTTGGGCATGAGGTCTGGGCCTGGCGCCTTGGCTTTGGATAGGTTTTTGAGGCATGAGTCGTATAGGTCAATTATGAAGAGATTCAATATACGGTCTGTAGGGGGGCCGCGTTTTTCTAGGGAGAAACCGTCAAGGTCGTGCCACGGATAATGCTTGACTTTGCATAAGCAAGTGGGTGCGTGTTGGCTTGGATGCAGGCAATTAGAGACTGTGGGTGTGTATGAAGTCGATGTCTGCGACCATATTTCATCCCTAATGTCATCAGGTTTGGTTAATAGGTGGCCTAGTCTGCGTTTGAGACAGTCAATGGGAGGGTTAATTGCAGGATTGAAGATAGCTTTGTGGGCTCGTTCAGGGTGTTCATATAATAGTTTGCCAAAGGAGGCAACAATTTTTTTGTGATTGGCTGTGGCTTTTTCTTTTGTGATAAGGTATGCCGCTTTTTTTGCATTACGACCGATTTTGGATAGGGAGGCAAGCCATTGGGGAAGGGAGGGGGTGTCCGTGGGTGGAGGTAGGAGTGGTTGGCATACTTCTAATGTATTTAAACAGGTTATGCGGGGGTCAGTTCTCCGATTGTTATATGTCGGGGATGGGGAGTGGGGTATGACGGCAAGGGCCCGTCGGATGGTGTGGTAGATATTGAGTTGGGAGGACCATGCCCGTTTCTGGGTCCTAGTGAGATATCCTCCGTTTTGCTTTGAGCGGGCGGTTTGTGGGAAGTCTGGGGGGGATGAACATGTGGCTAAGACACTTTTAGTCATGTCTAGCATCGTAGATGAGAGAGTAATCTCGGCCTCGGTCCATGCGGCCTCGGGAGATAAGAGTGTATTAGTGTCTGAGAGGGTAGAGGAGATCTTATGTATGAAGGTAGAGGAGGCCGTGTGACAGTGTTCTTGGAAGGCCTTGAGATTGTTTTGTGGGATGGGTGATAGAATTATGGGTTGAGGGGGTGGGGTGTGTACGTCCGGGAGGGGTCGGAAGGGGATAAGAGATGGGGGAAAAGAGATAGAGATCGGGTAATGATCGGAGTTGCATAGGCTATTGATATGGACGTGATTGTGAAGATATGTGGGGATATCATTACTAAATCTGAGGTAAAAGCCATCAAGCAAGCTTAGGGAGGAGTAGTGGAGACCTCCTTGTCGGGAGTAGTGGTAATCGGCGGGGATATATTTGAGCTTTAGAGACTGAGTGAATTTGGCCCAGTCGTGATCCGGGGCCGAGGGTGGTTTGTGAATACCATTATATGAGTGACCTAACAGTGCAATGTCCCTGTTAAAGTCCCCTGCTAGGATGACGTGATGGTGCTGGTGGTCTGGGTGGGTGACTGTTTTGGGAAATACTATGCAGTATTTCCGGTATGAGGGGGAGGTCGTCTGTATGAGAGGGCATATATAGATGTATAAGGGTAATGGGGCATAGTGCTGGTGGGTGTAGTTGGATAATTTGTAGGTGTGAGCGGATGGGGATAGGGACGGTGATTTTGGTAGTGGTGTTGGGGGAATGGTGTGTGCGGAGGATGCCAAGTGCAACTCCGCCCCTAGTGGGCTTATAGGGTGCGGACCTATTTCGCAATGTTGTACTTAAGTCATTCCAGGTTAGGAAATGATTATCAGGGAATCTTGCATACCATTCACTTGCTTTCTTTATAAATGAACAAGGAAACAATCTCATTTTGGCATCATCACCATTCACATTGTTCACAATACACATGTGCTCAAATTGGCTGATGTCTACATCAGGATCCCATTTTCCTGCATATATTGGAAAAGGTGGTTTTGCCCGTGTTGGTTGTAATGCCATATGTGGCCCTACCCCCTGCCCACTGACAGGTGCTGTGTCGCGGCCCTTTGCCTTGAGGGCAAGGGGGTCGGGACACATGAGGGGTTGCCCCTGTGGTGGGGCAGCGGCAGCGATAGGTATGGGGGCTGAAGCACCCTTGAGTGCCCAAGGCACCCAAGGAGGCGGAGGCGCTCACTAGGTGGAGCCCCGCACACCGGGTTGCGGTGGGGTGGCTCCACAAGGGGTGGTGGTAGCTTAGCGGGACTTAGTGGGGGTGGCATATGACTCACCATGGGGGCGGAGACCTCGTGGTGGGAGTCGTGGGGAGTCTTGGGACTCATCACGGTCCATAGGGGCCGTAGTGAGTGGGCCAAGACTCACCGCGATCATCACCGGGAGTCGAGGGTTTTCGTGGTGGTTCACCATAAAATGGCATGGCTGGTTGTGAAACCCCCACGGACAGCTACAGAAGTATATATAAGGGGAGTAGTGACCCCGAGAACGGTGCAAGCCCGTTGGTGACCAAAAACTAGTGAGTAAGCGAGCGAGCCGGAAAGCGACCAAAGAGTGGGGAGCTGTTCCGGACTGCCATCTACCAAAGGGAATTCTCCTAGTCCCAAATAGGTGGAGGGTTTAGTGGGAAGCGAAGGGGACCGTTATGTCCCGGTGAGCAGCCGAAGCTCCAAGTTGGCCCGGGCGGCTAGGTTGGGAGTCAGGCGCGCGCATCAAAGCGAGTAACTATGACTTGAAGGGGAGCTTATCGAAGTGAGGTGCGCGACACTTGGTATCAGAGCTTAGAGTTCAGTACGCGATCGTCCTTGGGATTGGCCTCCTCATGGGGTCGGGCAAGCCAAAGCGAAAGCGGAACGGCCCAAAAGATGATGATCCTGGTGAGCCCGATGGGGGCGACGTGTCACCGAAGCGGCCGTTTGAGGAAGCGACGTAGGTTTCTGAAAGCGAGGCCGCTCAAGAGCGGGAGGAATCCGAGGAGTCGGAGCCCGAGGAATCCGTGAGAGCTCCGACCGACCAACAGATGCCTCCCATGCCGGCAGCCTTTTGGGAAGGGTTGTTGGCGCAGTTTGGCGGGACGTTGAAAGACGTGTTGAAGGCGGCTAATGCCACTTCCACTAAGGCAAAGTTTAAGGTGAAGCCTAAGGAACCTGGAACCTTCGAGGGCGTCCGAAATCGGAAGGCACTCAACACCTGGCTCCTAGAGCTAGAGCAGTACTTCCGGGCGGCCAAGTTGAGTGACGAGGATCGGGTGGAAGTGGCTCCCACCTATTTGAGGGGCTATGCTCAACAATGGTGGCAGAAACGCCTTCACGACCGAGGTCCAAGCCCGGAAACCTTGGACTGGAGTGGGTTCAAGGAATTGATGAAGAGACAGTTTGTGCCCCTCAACGCGTCCTGGCTTGCCCGGGACAAGATGAGGAATTTGAAGCAAACAGATGACATTCGGGGGTATGTCCAGGCTTTCAATGTGTTGTTGCTCGAAGTCACGGACATGGCAGAACCAGAAATGGTCTTCAACTTTGTGGCGGGACTGGCCCCATGGGCCAGGCGGAAGTTGGAGGAGAAGCCACCCAAGACTTTGAACGAGGCAATTGAGAGGGCTGAATGTTTCTCGGATGTCCCTAGGGGCGAAAGACAAGGCCGTACGGAGCTGAACCACAAGAAGACCCGGCGGGAAGGTGACTCCTCCCGACCGGAAAGAAGTGGGATAGGCCACGCGGCGACAATGGCACGTGGAAATCGAAGGGAGGGCCTTCACACGTCAAGGCGGCACCCGGTGCTTCGAAAGGAAAAGCGGGTGGAGCGGCTTATGGCGGACAGAAGGCGACCTTTGATGGAGTGTGTTTTCAATTGCGGGGAGCCCGGGCACATGGCCAAGAAGTGCACAAACCTCGACAATTGAACATGACTCGGGCAACCACGGAGCTGTCGGAAGATACCATCAGTCGCTTGGTGGAAGCGGTGGTCGCCAGGACTTGCAAGGTAGGCAACTATTCTTGTGAGTTGTATCAGGAAACTGGCGCCCTACGTAAAGGGAGTCAGTTATTGTTCGTGGATGGGATAATATCCGGAACTAACGTGTCGTTGTTGGTGGACACAGGAGCGTCGCACTCCTTCATGACGCCGGCGGCGGCGCGAAAGTTGGGACTCCCGACAAGTGACGTGGGGGCCTCTATTGAGGTGCGTTCTGCAAAAGGAGAACCGCAATTGGCGACAAGGTTGGCATTTAATGTTCCTCTTCAACTGGGGAGTTGGGAGGGACGTGAGAACTTCACCATCTGCGAGATCGATGGAGTGGATCTCATTTTGGGGATGACATTTTTGAGCAAATCCGGAGCGGTCATAGATGGCCGCAAGAGAGTAGTCACGCTGCCATGTGGGAATGGTGGCGAGGTCTTACGAGTGTCGGAAACGCCCAAATCCGTGGGAGGGCGAATAAACCTTCTGTCAGCAAGGGAGTGGGCCGTGGAGGAGGCACACGAGCCCCAGTTTTTGCTTTACATTAGAGAAGTGAAAGGGAGAAGGCGATGGGGAGCCGAGCCCAGATTGGATCAAGGGGATTTTGGAGAAATACCAGGATGTGATGCCGGAGGATTTACCAAGCGGCTTGCCACCGCGAAGAGGAGTTGACCACAAGATTGAGGTGATACGGGATCGGAACCGCCTGCCAAGGCGCCCTACCGGTTGAGCCACAGGAGTTGGTCGAGCTGAAGACTCAGCTCAAGGATCTAATGTCAAAGGGGTACATCCGGCCGAGTAAGTCACCTTACGGAGCCCCGGTGCTATTCGCAGATAAGAAGGATGGGACGCTGCGGATGTGTGTCGATTACAGGGCTTTGAATAAGGTGACTATCAAAAACCGGTACCCTTTGCCAAGGATCGACGACCTTTTCGATCGGTTGGCAGGAGCGAAGTATTTCAGCCGGATCGACTTGCGCTCCGGCTATCATCAAATTCGGGTGGCGGAAGGAGATGAGGAGAAGACCGCGTGCAGGACAAGGTATGGTTCATATGAGTTCTTGGTGATGCCTTTTGGCTCACCAATGCACCAACGACATTTAGCACGCTGATGAACAGCCTTTTTCAGGAGTGGTTGGATGACTTTGTGATCGTGTACATCGACGACATCTTGGTGTACTCGAAAACAAAGGAGGAGCACCTGGAGCACCCTCAAAAGGGTGTTCCAAAAATTGCGAGAAGGGAAGCTGTATGCCAAAGCTTCAAAGTGCGAATTCGGGGTCACAAAAGTGGAGTTCCTGGGGCATGTGATTACACAGGATGGGATCAAAATGGATGACAGAAAGGTGAGGGCGATCTTGGACTGGGAGCCTCCGACTTCGGTCCCGGAGTGCGATCCTTCCTAGGACTCGCCTCCTATTACCGGAAGTATGTGAGAAATTTCGCCAAGATCGCGGGGGCCGCTGTCGGACCTTCTGTGTAAATCCAAAGTCTGGGTATGGAACACCTTGTGCCCAAGCTTTTGCTGAATTGAAGCAGCGGATGGCGGAAGCTCCAGTCTTGAAAATCCCGGAGTTCGATCGTCCGTTCGAGATACATACAGATGCGTCGGACTTCGCGATTGGGGGTGTACTGATGCAAGATGGACGTCCAGTGGCTTACGAAAGTAAGAAACTGAATGAAGTGGAGCGACGGTGGCCGACGCACGAAAAAGAGATGAAGGCGGTGGTGCATTGCCTTGAGCTTGGCGCCACTATGTTGGTTCCAACCCAGTGAAGGTGTTCACGGACAATGTCACGGTGAAGTATTTTGCCACGCAGCCCAAGTTGTCCCCAAAACAACTTAGGTGGCAAGATACTTTGGCGGTGTTCGACGTGGATATCCAGTACAAACCGGGACGGGACAATGTGGTGGCCGATGCTTAAGAAGTAGAAAGCAGCAGCTCTTTTGGTGTACAGGGGCGAGACGGCGCTCCAAAGGAAGATCCGGAAGGCTTGCCGGAAGGATGAGCTGGCGAAGTCCGTGATGCAGGACTTGAGGATGGGGGTTAAATCGCAGTTCCACTTGCAAAATGGACTGCTCCGGTATAAGCAAAAGCGTCTCTACGTGCCGAAGGGAGGGATCAGAGATAGCCTCTTGAGAGAATGCCATGATAGCCCGCTTGCGGGCCACGGCGGAGCCAAGCGCACTGCGGCACTCTTGAAGAAAGAGTATTTCTGGCCCAAACTGAGGGAGGAGGCAGAGGAGTATGTCAAGACATGCACCACATGCCAACAAAACCGGAGCGAGTACAAAAAGCAAGCGGGGCTGTTACAACCCTTGCCGATTCCAGAGGGGACTTGGGAAAGCGTCTCGATGGATTTCATGACTGCTATGCCGCTGTCAAAAGGATTCGATGCAATCATGGTGGTGGTGGATAGGTTCAGTAAAATGGGCCATTTCATCCCCACCAAGAGACGGCAACGGCGCAGGAGACAGGGCGACTTTACTTCGCCCACGTCTTAAAGCATCATGGAGTCCCGAAGGATATTGTCTCGGACCGCGATCCAAAGTTTACGAGTAAATTTTGGAGGGCACTTTGGAAGAAGATGGGGACGAGGCTGAAGATGAGCACCGCCTTCCGACCTACGACCGACGGCCAAACAGAAAGAGTGAATTCCGTAGTGAAGCAGATCTTGCGGAATTACGTGTCGGCAGACCAAACAGACTGGGTGAAACACTTAGACGCGGCAGAGTTCTGTTATAATAACACAGAACACTCCGCAACGGGAGTTTCCCCTTTCGTATTGGTCTATGGAAAAGCACCTCTGGTGCCGACAAGTTGGGCCGCCCAGGACGTTGAGGAACCGGCAGTAGCGGCGGTACTGGAAGAACGCGAGCGTTTGTTGAAGCTCGCAAAGTACAACATTGCCAAAGCTAGGAAACGGTATGAAAGGCAGGCGAATCGGAAGCGGAGGGAAGTGAAGTTTGAGGCAGGCACAGAGGTCTGGTTGAACATCAAGAATTTCCGACTACCTCCGGAAGTGAGTCCGAAGTTCGTACCTCCGTATGCGGGACCCTTTCGCATTCGGAAGGTTATGAATGAGGATGTGTATGAATTGGAGCTGCCAGCAAACAGCAAGGTGCACCCAGTATTCCATGTCTCCCTTTTGAAGCCTTACTTCAAAGATGAAGCGCGTCCGAATCGGCATCAAGTGTTGCGTCCGCCACCTATGCTGTTGGATCATGAAAATGAACCTGAGTACGAGGTGGAGGCAATACTTAAGTCGAGGAGGTTCAAGAACCGAGAAACGGAGTATCTCGTCAAATGGAAGGGCTATCATCATGTGGAGGCATCTTGGGTGCGTGCCTCAGAAATGGGAAACGCATCCGAGGCGGTTGCAGCTTTCGAAGGGCGACCTCAAAAGCGGAAGAAGCGTTGATGGGACATCAACCTTGGAGCGTGGGGGAGGAAATGCATGCTTAGCCCGGCTTAGCTAGCTTAGGAATCCGATTGCAAAAACTTGTATTGTACAAAAATGCTATAAATGAAATGGGTTCCAAATGTTGTGCGTCCTATTTTGTTTGGAATGGTGATGCATGGTATGGTTGGCTAGTGTGTAGAATGCATGCTAGCTTATAAAAGTGGGAGAGGTAAATTGGGTTAATCGTGTGTTTGCGTAGTGCCGAAATCGGGTGACCCCATCCAAGGGGCAAGGAAACTTGCGCCTTCTTTGGGAGTTCACGTGCTAGTGCGCACCTGGCGCGTGCGCGTACTATAACTGCGCTACCGAGGGGGTTGCCTTGTAGTGCGGGCTAACGCGGAAGCTACGTGCTTCCGTTCACGTACTATAATCGTGTAGCCTCGGGACGAAGTCGTAGTGCGGCTTCGGCGTGTTCCCGTACCTCAGGCCAGCATTCCAAGGCGGACCCAATTGTAGTGATTGGGGCGCACGGTTGGTTCAAGGTTATCTTCCTAGTCAAAGAGGGTTCCAGGGGACCCTTGCTCAAGGTGATGCCAAAAGCGGCATCATGAGCGGTCGCAAGCAATGTTGTTGCAGTAAGGCGATTCGATCCTCGGGGAGGATCGTTCCTTGGCCTTGAAGTAGGCCAAGAAGAGTGCACTGGGAGGAGCTTGAGAGGCTCCACCCTTGGCCGGGACTTGGAGGAAGTCGGCCGAACTAGCTAGTGGAGAGTAGAGTCAAGTGTGGGGTTTGGTTCTTTGCCATGGGACGCCATGGTACGGAAACAAACTCCTTGATGTGGGACGCCACAACTTGGATGTTCGTTTCTACAAAATGAACAAGTCGATGAGGACATCGACTCCCTGTTGGTAGGGGTGTGTGTCGCGGCCCTTTGCCTTGAGGGCAGGGGGTCGGGACACATGAGGGGTTGCCCCTGTGGTGGGGGCAGCGGCAGCGATAGGTATGGGGGGCTGAAGCACCCTTGAGTGCCCAAGGCACCAAGGAGGCGGAGGCGCTCACTAGGTGGAGCCCCGCACACCGGGTTGCGGTGGGGGTGGCTCCACAAGGGGTGGTGGTAGCTTAGCGGACTTAGTGGGGGTGGCATAGGACTCACCATGGGGGCGGAGACCTCGTGGTGGGAGTCGTGGGGAGTCTTGGGACTCATCACGGTCCATAGGGGCCGTGGTGAGTGGGCCAAGACTCACCGCGACTCATCACCGGGAGTCGAGGGTTTTCGTGGTGGTTCGCCATAAAATGGCATGGCTGGTTGTGAAACCCCCGCGGACAGCTACAGAAGTATATATAAGGGGAGTAGTAACCTCGAGAACGGTGCAAGCCCGTTGGTGACCAAAAACTAGTGAGTAAGCGAGCGAGCCGGAAAGCGACCAAAAAGTGGGGAGCTGTTCCGGACTGCCATCTACCAAAGGGAATTCTCCTGGTCCCAAATAGGTGGAGGGTTTAGTGGAAGCGAAGGGGGACCGTTATGTCCCGGTGAGCAGCCGAAGCTCCAAGTTGGCCCGGCGGCCAGGTTGGGAGTCAGGCGCGCGCATCAAAGCGAGTAACTATGACTTGAAGGGGAGCTTATCGAAGTGAGGTGCGCGACATGTTGGCCCCCCTGCTGGTGCTAGTCCTTGAGGACCTGTTGTAGTTGTGGTGGAACTCCACCAAGTGCTGGTCCATGAGCACTCCCTGCTACTGGCCCCACTACATTCACAGTATTCCCAACTCCAGTTGCACTACTTCCCACACTCCCTGTCTTCCCCGAGCCAGATCCAGGCTGCCCGCCTGATCCCCCTGAGCTGACACCTTTGTTGGCCTGTGATCCAAGTGCTCCACTTGATCCAGGTCCAACAGGTTGGGATGTCATGGTTGTAGTCTCAACCTCAACTGTTGGGTCTACTTCTTCATACTCTCATCTTCCAATTTCTTCTCTCTGTTTTCATCTTCCAAGTTCTGCCCTTGGGTTTCTTCTTCTTCACTCATGTAACTCAACTAAAGTGGTGTGGGAGAGTCTGAACTCTCCGTTGGCTCTGCCACATCCTCCTCTCCTTCCTGGCCTTGTGCCTCAAAAACTGGAGTTCCTGCTTTTGGTGTTCCATGCCAACTCTAATCAAAGATTTCCGTCAAATCTTTAATCCAGGGATGTACCTCAAATCTTTCACCTCGTGGTTGATCTTCTTCCTGTACCAATTCCCTTAATCTTTCTTGTAAAGAATAAAAAGGAGTAGCATCCAACTCTAATTCTTCCGGTATGGGTGATGTACTCTTTGATCTTAACGGTGTGAGAGGTCCAGATGATTCCCCTATGTCTATTCCTCTCTCCCAAAGATATGGATAATTAGCTTTCAGATAACTTTCTCTTTTTGCTGAATATCTCTGGAGTCTAGCTTTTCTTTCATCACTCATGTCCCATGTCTTTCATATCTTTAATGAGGCAATAACCAAAACTCTCTTCTGTAGTATCTCTCGTATATGCCTGAATTTCTTTCAAGCTTCAATGCACCTTTGGCTATACTAGAAGTCTCCGTTACCATATAACCATATGGCAAACAAGTCTGAAAAGCTGTTCTTGGTGTGAGTTTGATCCACAGAATATCCTTAGGAATCCAATTCTTTACCAGTGTAAGCTCTTCATGCATATGAGTGTAAACATTCACTTTCCTTTCCTCCCAGCCTTCAAACTCTACTTGCTTAATGGATAGCAATGCTATCACATAAACCAGTGTTGGTAACCAACGTGCTCTTCCTCTACAGGCTACTTGATAAATCTTTATCACTCCATTCTCCAGACCCCACTCAGGGTTAGCATCATGCACTCTCTTAAGAATATTTTCTTTACAACCGTCTGGCAATTCCAAGAACCTCTGAAAGAATTGTTTGGACAATCTTTCCTTCTCCGTTCCACATGGAATTTGATTCACATTAAATTCTTTAATTCTCCAACCACCATGATCCCACCAGATGCCTGTCACATCTGGTTGTTCATGACCCAGTTCCCCAGTATGGTCGCCAAATGTCGAGCGGCTTTTACTCACCCATCCCTTCGCTATCCGAGGCGGAAACTCCAAGATAGAAGAGTTGGATATCTCTAAACACTCAGCCCGCTCAGAACAATCAGTCATGACCTACAGCTAGTGAATCATGGTTGTGCTTCCTATTTGTATTTCTTCTTGCCTTCATGTTAGCCAATTACCTTACTGTGCATACTGAAGCATCAGATTGCTTCAGTATCTATCAAGTTCCAATCAATCATTCATTCATTCCACAACTTCATTTATGTCTCTCTGCACAGTGTATTTGTATCGAATTAGTATCAGATTATGATTTATCAGGTATCAGGCCAATGCCATGATGTCCCTAATCTACCCTACTGTATGATTCTACAGCTTGCATGAATTAAGCCTCAATCAAGTCATCATCTCCTCTTCACTGTTTCCGCTCTCCGTTTCCTCTCCCCTTCCCCTCACCAAGTCGCGCTCTCCAAGAAGTGATCCCCTTCCTGTTGCCGCCCTGCCTAATCTACCCGCAAGCTGTTCTAACCACCTAACTAACTAACTGTCACCCCTGAAGTAACCCGTTCCCTCTGCAGATGTCGTTCCCACACAGTCATTCCCTGTCAATGATAACCGTTCCCTATGTACGCTGTGACGGGCTGTGCCAAGCTGTGTCGAGCTGTGACTGTGCCGAGCTGTGACTGGCTGTGTAAAACTGTGTCGGGCTGTGTCGGGTTGTGACTAGCTGTGGCGAAGTTGTGACTGGCTGTGACTGGCTGTATGAGGCTGTGTCGGGCTGTGTTAGACTGTGTCGGCCTGTCTACCACCCCTAAAGCCTGTGTCTGTCACCCCTAAGGCCTCTGTTGGTCTAAGTCTTCCCTTCGTAAGTCTGCGCAAAAATTAAGGGTACCCCACAGAGCCCGTAAAAGTGACTAAGTCCCAAACAGCCCTCTAACAACCGGGGTCAGTACCAATCAAATAGGCAAAGTACAGGATGAATCCCAACTATGCACAGAAGGTTGGGGAGGAGATTAAGAAGTTGGCTGAGGCTAAGTTCATATACCCGATAGAGTATACAACTTGGCTATCACCCATTGTGATAGTTCCCAAGAAGAATGGCAAACTGAGAGTTTGTGTGAACTATAAGAAGTTGAATGATTGTACAAAGAAAGATCTCTTTCCTTTGCCATTTACAGAAGCTGTACTGGACACTGTGGCAGGCCATGAGATGTATACAGAAGATGTATGATAACAACATAGCTATGTTACAAACCATTAACAAATAGATGCTTGCTAGCGTCAATGCCAATAAGTTGAAGGGATACAGTGGTATCCATGATAAACCATTGCAGCATGATTTGCATCTTGAAACACAGATGAAAGCACAGACTACACCAGTAGCACCAGCGGAGCATGAAACACTTGACATAAAGCCGAATGTGTATGACCATAGCAGAGAACATAGGTGTTCACACAACCATCACAGTCCACCATAGTCTAATACAACATATCACAGCTTACCACAGCTTGTCACAGCCCAACACAGGCAACACAACCCACACAGGTCGCACAGTCCATAGGGGCAGTGACAGATGGACACGAGTTAACGTCAGTTAAGTGGCCGGTAAGTGTAAAGACAAATGAAGTGTAATGACAAACTCGGAGAATGTGCCACGCGGACAGAGGGAGACGGGAGAGTGTTTGAATTCAAACACGTGGCCTAAGGGGCAATAACGAGCGTCATCACACAAGAAGACAAACACGACCGTCAAAGTACCTACCCGGTACATCAGCCGAAACTTATTATGAGCCCATTAATACATCAAGAGGACAGGTAACGGAACACTTTACGTGTCCGGCAAAGGGAAACCTTTGCCACATATGCAGTCCTAGTGGTCATTCCAAGATGGAATGTGAACAGATTAGGGTAAAAATGAGAAGTTACCTAATGAGGCAACGACCAATCAGCAACGTGAATTTTGTGCAAGAGACTCCATTCAAGAAACAAGAACAAGAAATTAAGAAGATTATGAGCGGAAGAATAGGTGTTATTCCGGATAACCAATGTCTCAACGGGAGGGGCAATCAAAGCTATAGTTTTGTAGCTATGGCGGATATCACGGACTATACACTAGCTCTACTTCTTACGCAGTGGCGCAAGGAAGGACAGGTTGAAAGTACTTTCTTTCTCACTCGCTATTTGCAAACCCCGCAGGCTTACACCCACTTGCCTGTTCCATTCTGTGCTAATCACACTTTCATGCTATACGCATTACAAGCTTTCCTGCAGTTATTCCAAACAAGGCCTTCTTGTTTGTCCGGGATGAAGCAAATTAGAGAGATGGAGGATCTACGAGTGAAGAGCACAACGATCTTATAGAGGCAAACAATCGCCACACCACAGACAGTGCAGCTGCTGAAGGAATTGCGGTTGGAGGGATTGTTGCACAAAGAATGGTTTTTGCATCATCGGGAATTGATGATCCAGTTCATCAAGAACTTTGAGCCAAAGACGGGAGTTACCCAGGTGAAGGGCGTAGATATACAAGTTACTCCGCAGTACTTGCAACAGCTTTTTGAATTATCATCTGGTAATGTGAGCGTAGATGAGCACAGGGCAAGATTGCAAATAGGGGATCTTTTCCAAGAAACGATTTTTTTCAGGAACCAGGGATTCACTTGCACCAAAGCCGAGTATCCAGGGTTGAGGGAAATTGGCCAGATGCTAAACATTCTGTTTGTCATGAAACAGAACCAACGGTATCTTAGCAGATCTTGTACGGAGAAGGTTCTGAAAGCTTTGAGAGGAGAGGATGTAGCTTGGGTGGAGATGATGCACAGTGGTCTGGTGGAGGAGATGAAACGATTACAAAATACTACTGTCAAGTCCCCAATTATTGTGTCTAGCCCAATTATTGCACAGATCATCTTTGATTCTTGCTTGCTTCAAGAACGCAAAGTAATGGGGGTGTTTGAGGCAGCCACAACTGCAGTTGAGGAGCGAGGCTCTTCACAAGGTGAATGAGGTTTAGAGAGGCAGCACCAGTCCAGGAGACAGAAGAGGGACGCAACTGTAATGGCGGATCCACTGGCCACAAAGAACCCTCACGATGATGTTTCCATAGCTCCTGCACAGGATGGGGTGCAGCAACACAATAGGCTGTTATTACTGGAAGCACGGCCATTAGAGAGGGAGGAAGAAGTCACCTCATGAGTACCACGGCCAGCACAGCAAGCTGACTAGGTTGCCCCAGTGGTAACTCAGACCGGACATGTTGTTACACCGGAGCCTCTTACTGTGGAGAGAGAGGGGTTAGACATCCCCACTACAGAGCAAGTAGTGGCAGAAATTGGGAAGGGCGACCTTCTCTATGAAAACTCTAGCATGGTCGGAGAACCCATAGTACCAAAGATGCAGAGCCTGCCCAAGGAAATCCCTGCTGTGCATGTTATGCCTAGAACTGTGACAGAGGTTAAAGAGGTAAAGGGCAAGAGTACTGCAGCACCTGTGGAGGATGAGGTTGCTCAGGAAGAAGATCTTGTGGGATCATGGCCTGACTGGTTTGTGAAACATCAAACTGTGGAGAATCAGGAAGAACAACAACAAGTTCTCCATGAAGACCCACAGCAGGCCATGCTTATGAGTTCTATAAGCAGGACTCTCAATCTATTGGGCACCTATGTCAAGACTCATGTTCCTTCCACTCAATTGGCAGCATTGCGGGAGGAGCTCAAGCAAGAGCTTGAGGCAAGAATTGCCACTGAGTGTGCAAATAGGGTGGATGTGGAGGCCAACCTCAAGTTGCAGAAAGAGTTGTAGGACACTAAAATTGCCCTACAGCTTGCAAAGGAAAATTTAATTGAAGCAGGTCTTGAGCAGGAGAAGTTGCATGAAGTGCATAAGCAGCAGCTATACTAGATACAGATTCAGCATGAGGGCAAGTTGCATGAAGTGAAGTTGCTTCATACAGAATTGGAAGCACTCCATCAGAAAATGATCATACAGTGTGCCACACTAACGACTAATCTGGAGATGGCTGCACTGGAAGTTGTCAAAAACCCTTAGAGATGTATAACGGCCGAGACAGAGTCAATGGAGCAGGGAAAACTCATTGCTGACATGAAGGCTACTATCTGTCACAATGAGGATACCATTCAACAGTTCCACCGGGTCGATGCCCAGAAGGACAGGTACATCTTTGAATTGCAGCAAACAATCACAGTACCGGAGAATGAACTTTCTGTGAGTGAAAGGGCCTGGAAAGAAGCCAATAATCTGTCAGCTGCCTATGCAGCTCTGGTTGAGCCTCATGCGAAGTGCATGGAGAGTTTACAACAGCAGTTGGAAGCATACCGGCTCAAAGAGGAGCAGGATCTCCGTGGTGTTACACAGGACTTGGTGGATAATCATCTTTTGCAAGAGTGGTTAACACAAGGGCCAGTGGAAGGGAAAGCATCAAGAAAGCTCACCCAAGACGAGATGAATGATCTCAGGCTACGGGTACATAACATTGCCACAACCACTATAGACAATGTCTATAGTCGGATAGCTGAGTTACAGGAGGACGTAGAAGGGCTGCAGACTCAAGTAGATGACTTGAGCTCCAACATTGACAAAAGGGCCTTTGTTCCTGAATGAATCCATGAACAATCTGGAAGGCAATTAATTCCTTTAGCATGGTTCCTGCCTCAGACCAGTACCGCGCAAAATGGTGATCTTCAATGGGTCTGTCAGTTGGAAGAACTTTAGTCCGAGTTGCCACTGGCAACCAAATGCGCATGATCTGGTAATAGTGTCCAAAGACTCTGGAGGACTGAATTCTTTCCAAGCCAAATCCATAACAATGGGAATTTGGTTGAAGGATAGAATCATAGCCCGATTGTATTCAAGTGTAGCAGGAGTAGTAGGTGGGTTAAAAGAAGCATCACCCCAAACCTCAGATAGTGATTGCTGCAGTGCCATGGTATCAACATTGTCGACGTGGTGTGGTTATTGTGATGTCGTTGCCACAGTCCCTCCTGATGTTGGCAAGTCCTGCACTTCTTGTGCTGAAGATTGGAAAATCAAAGTCCTTGCGTGCAAATAGGTAGCCATGAGCTGTTAAGCTTCCAGACATGGTGGGCATACACTGTATGCCAGTCAGGATTCCTTCAAAGCCATCGAAGGTCAAGAAACAGTACGGCCAACGGGGGGAAGATGATTCCGATACTACTGGTTCTGTGGAGGAAACTTTTGACATGGCTGAGGATTATGCGATACAAATGGCGGAAAAGAAATGACGGGGATTTCCTATGCCTGAAAAGTTACCTCCATATCAGCCTAAGGCAGGACAGTCAAATCCATCTAGTCGAATTGTAAAACTTGTGTCAGCCTCTTTCGGGCAAGATTAATATATGCCCGTAGCTCATCATCTGTATAGCTGAGTGGTGAGCCATTGACTTTGGAGAAGTGTAATCACTTCCTGGCTTCATGCCCCTTGGGAAAAATGTGGTCAAGACCCAAGTTCTCCTTGGCCAAGTTCTCCAGAGCAAAAGTAAACCAAGAACAACGTTGGGGATCCTTCTGAAGCATGATCCTTACATCATACAGATATGTATGTGGTGGAACTGAAGGTAACATCCAATGCTCCCCACTGGAATAAGAGTCATCCCCACCAGCCAGCGACATGGCTCGGGCTCACACACAGAGCCCTCCGAGGGACTCTCACCGGCAGAAGGGTGCTCGTTCACAAAGGTATGCTGATCCTAAACAGTAAACCGTGAGGACACGGTTTTTGAGAGGGGGAGGGATAATGTTAGAGGACTGTCTGGGACTTATACAGTTTTACGGGTTCTGTGGCGTACCCTTAATTTTGCGCAGACCTACGGTGGTAGACTCAGACCAATACAAACCTTAGGGGTGACAGACATGGGCCTTAGGGGTGGTAGACAGGCTTACACAGTCAGTTACAGCCTTACACAGTTAGACACAGCTTGACATAGCCTGACATAGTCAGTCACAACCTTACACAGCCTATCATAGCCTATCACAGCCAGTCACAGCCTATCACAGTCTATCACAGCCCGACACAGCCGACACAGCCCGACACAGCCAATCACATTTTGACACGGCCAGTCACAGCCCGACATAGCTTGGCACAGCCCGTCACAGCGTTCACAGGGAATGGTTATCATTGGCAAGGAACGACTGTGTGGGAACGACTGTGTGGGAACGACATCTGCAGAGGGAACGTGCATTCTGTCTTGGATGAAAGTTAGTTAGTTAGGCGGTTAGAACAGCTTGCGGATAGAATAGGCAGAGTAGCGACATGGAGGGGGTCACTTCTGAGATCACTGCTGGAACATCACTTGAGGAGATCAGGCGGAGAGCACGATCTTGGAGCACAGGGATGGAGATTACACAGAGGAGGAGATACAACGAGATGATGTTTGATTCATGCAAGCTGTAGAGATGCACTGTAGAGCAGATTAGAGACACCGTGGCTTTGGCCTGATACATGATAGATATTAATATGATTCATATTTCATATTCACACCGTGTAGAGAGATATGAGTGAAGCTGTGGAATGAATCCTTGAGTAGTTGGAACATGGTAGATTACAGAAGCAATCTGATACTTAATCATAGACAATAAGGTAAATTGCTAACATGAATGCGAGATGGGATACAAATAGAAAGCACACCCATGATACACTAGTTGTAGGTCATGACTGATTGTTCTGAGCGGGCTGAGTACTTAGAGATTTCCAACTCTTCTATCTTGGAGTTTCCACCTCGGATAGCTAAGGGATGGGTGAGTAAAAGCCGCTCGACACACCGTCTCTCCAATCCCCTCAATATGTAATGACTACCTTATAAGCCAACCAGACACAGACATATGCTCACTACTACAGCAACTACACAATTTACCCCCACTACGCCACAAATACCTAGCACCTCCACACTATTTGCACAACTTACACGAATCTCTCAACCTGCTTGCAAGCTAAGCCTGGGGAAGTACATGGGCTATTAGGCGAACATCTGGCACACCCAACCACCGCCACACAAGAGTTAAATACCATCTCCAAGACAACCAGCATATAGCCCAGTAGTAATGGGCACATACCACGTTGGATGTGGTTGTGGGTTCAAACCACGGTCTGGTGTGTCATGAAGGTGTCCACCTTTCAGCTGGAAGGCAGTAGCCCTTGTGGTGAAGTGACACCATAAGTTACGCTCCCTTCGGGAGGCGTCATACTTTACTTACTTTACTTTTTCTACCATCTCCAACAAATTTCCATTCCTTTTCGAGAATATTCTCAAGGCAACCCTACAAGCCAAGGCAGTCATCCCACGATATCTACCCCCACTAGTGCTAGCACCACCCACCTCACCTTGCACCAACAGTCCCGTCAGATTACCACCTCTAGAACCCCCTAGATCCTCTAACCTCCCGCATTTCCCCTCCCGCACATAATGCACACTCACTCCACATAATAACTTGGAATGTAGGCTCATTTACTACCAGCATTCAAAGTTTAATTCATCTCACAAACTCTACACCCCCACATATCTTCCTCCTACAAAAAACTCAACATACACAACCCCAATAGTTCTTATATCAACAAACTCCTCCCAGCGGCCAGCCTATTATATGCAATATGGCAACTCGCTCACAACTGCTCAATGCCTCAACAAGCGCTCCGTGCCATATCATCCCACCCGGGGTGGGGTGGCTCTTGGCATCCTCCGTACACATCACTCCCCTAGTACTACGATTAAAATACCTGTCGATCTCCCCCTACGGTCGCACCTCCAAATCATCGAACTACACCTCCCCGCGCTCCCCTCTATTACCCTCATACACTTATACATGCCATCACACACTGATGATCTACCTTTGATCCCGGATATCCTACTCACCATATCCAAAACACTCAACCAACCCTCTACCCACTCCTAGCAATATATCCTAGCAGGTGACTTTAACAGAGACATTGCCCTACTGGGCCACACATACATTGGTAACATAAATCTCCATCTGCAGCTGATCGCGAGTGGGCAAAATTTACTCAAACACATCACCTCCGCTATAATACCCGCCAACCACCACTACTTTAGACAAGGGGGACTCAACTACTCCTCTTTAAGCCTTCTCGATGGTTTTTACCTAAAAACACAAAATGAGATCCTAACATACCTCAACAGTCATGTACATATTAATAGTATATGCAACTCAGATCACTACCCTGTCTTTGTAACCATCCCACCATCTCTCATCCCCTTCAGACCCATACCAGGGTTGTTGCAGCCTACGGTGGACAAAATGAAACACACCATGAGTCCCTAAAAGTACATAAAGGGGGATGTGGCGAATCCTCAACCATTGGATTCGCTTCAATTTACGATCTCAACCGTCCATTATTGACCATTAAAGACTTTATTTTCAAATTGTGATAGTTTTAGATCACGATAGTTTTTTTCAGATTTGACCTTAATCCACCCTGGGGGTCTACCCTTGGTCTATGTATTTAATGAGGTAGTGTTGATATTTCAAAGAATTCTATATGTAAAGGACTTCACGAAAATAGTTATTTTGAAGGCTCAAGATAGTACATAAAGTTTATTTTACTTTACATTTTTGAGTGGATGTTTTCATTCTAGATTCTTTATCCCTCAAAACACATTTGGTCAAGGTTTTTTTTTTTTTTTTTTTTTTTCCAAAAATTTAATTAATAAAAATAAAATAAAATAAATTTAAAGAACAGATATTGCCCTGATTAAATTTATTCATGAATTATTTGGGGATAAAAATTAAAACCCCGATTAAGCCATAAGGCACACACACTGTAATCAGTGTAATAAGAGCCATGCATCCAACAAGTTGGATTATGATCTGGGACAGATCCCAAGAGAGAAAAACCACTTAAATGTAGCAAGCCTATTCCGATTGCCGGTCCTTAAACGAATGGACCCTTTGACCCTATACTGGTAGTCTCACGAATCAGAGGACTCAGATTTTGCCCATTGACCTTACCCGAAGCAGAATGATTTAAGAGTAATTAAGTCTAGAGGCTTTGGAAGTGGTCTTGAGGTGTTTCCAGTTGACATCGCGTTCAAACTCCGACGAACGAATGGAGGGGGACCCGCATGTCATCCCACGCTGGGGAAGGGAGCTCTGTCCAGACACATTTGTCTTGCAAAGGGGAGTGGCAGATGATTCCTGCACAGCCCCAAGAACTGCAGAAAGCTGCGTGGATATCGCTGGCGCTCCCGGAATTGCGTTCCATGTCTGTACACGTTTTAGCCCAAGCCTAACGGGCTTCAGTTTGAAGATCATAAAAAATGGTGGAAAGAAGCGCAGAGATAGTGACGGTCATTCGAGAGAAGATATTCTTACACCGTAACTTCCACATGTGCCATAGCATGGATCCTCTGAGGGTTTCAAATACAAGACAACTCACAGCTCTGGTTTTTGTGTTCTTGTCGTAGTTTAGAAGTAGATGGGTTTCGGATAGGGCAGATGGGTTCTAGTGTAGATATAGAGATTTCACCAATGGCCATATCTTGGATGATGCTTGGCAGTGAAGCAAACAGTGTTCCAGGGTTTTCTGCATGGCGGAAGAGCAGCACGCACAGAGGACTGATGCCTGGAATTGGAGCCATTCCCCTACTTTAAGAACCCTATTTGCAACTTGCCATAGAAAGGCAGAGATTTTTGTAGGACGAGTTTTGATCCATATTGAGCCCCAGATAACTGATCACTTTTCATCACGAATTCCATGGGTTTCCCATTTTAGGTCCCATTTAGAGAGCATTGGTTCTGTTTTGGCTAGTACCCTGTAACCTTTCTTGATTGTGTATGAAAAAAAAGGGTCCAGCGATCTGTTGAAGGTCCATGACCATTCTGCAGGGTCTATATCAAGCTCCGCCAAGGGTCTTCCAAAGATCCATACAAAAGTGTTAGAGGCCAGCCAATCATTAACTGGAACAGATAACGGAGGCAGTGGGTTGAAGGCTCTATCTTGCGAAGACCAATGGCAGATTCTTCGGAGTGAGAGAGAAGGGTTTAATGAGATAAGGGGATTTTGAGGCTAGTGTGAGCACAAGAGTGACCGTGTTGATGTGGAATATGAAGATGGTAAGTTCCTGAGCAGTTGCGTACTGGACAAAAATGACTGATAATTGTCCCTGGAAAATGGCCAAGCCCCATAAATTGTCCGCAATCCCAGGGGGTCCTGAATCCAGGATAGTTAACCATTGGGGGTTTATGGATGAGATGAGAGTTTGATATCCCCTGTTCGCCCTCCCCTTGCCTACCAGATGTGAGACGCTTTCCTTGGGTTGGAGAGACCTGTTTTTCCAAATATTGTTAATTTGGTTGATTCCCAGTTTGTCCCAGCAAGACCATCGTCTGGCCTGGTTACGCTGTGAGGGATTTGGGGTGTTTGTATTGAGAAAGATGTGTTGTCTGAGCACTTTGTAGAAGGATTTTGGATGGGCTTTAGCTAGGAATTTTCGGAGCTTGCCCCAAGCCTGCCAGATATTTCTCCATAGAGGTGATCCTCTTGCCTTGAGATTGAACCCATGTGCAATCCAGCCTAGGAAGGGTTGCCAGACTGGGACTTTGAGGGGCGAGGAAGCAATGATGTAGAAATTTCCAGCATCCTCCTTCTGGCCCCAAGAAACGTGGAATCCATTTTGCAAGAAGCGCATTGATTTTAGATTCCAAATCTAAAACCCCCAAGCCCCCCTTCTTTTTGGGAAGGCAAATTTGTTTCCAACTTACTTGTGGTCTTTTGTTGTATGTGGCTTTGCAAGCCCCCCAGATGTAGTTTCTAAGGAGGCCTCTAGCTTCTTGGACTTGTTTCGAGTCTCACTACAGGAAAAGGGGGGGGGGGGGGGGGGTAGTGACGCCGCGGAAACGGCGCAGCTTTGATCCGATAGCTGGCGAGAGGGAGAGAGAGGGAGAGATCAGGAATCTCTGTCCCTCTCCCTCTCTCTTTTTAATTTTTTCTGCCCCCTCTCTCCCTCTCTGTTTTTTTTTTTTGTGAGCAGCACAAAAGAGAGGGAGAGAGAGGGAGAGATCAGGAAACCAAAAAAAAAAAGGTGTGGGGGGGGGGGGGGTGACTGAGCAGCTCCCCGCCCCCCCCCCCACATTTTTTATTTTTTTCTTTGTTGCCCTCTCTCTCCCTCTCTCTCCCTCTAGAAATTGGGTTTATGGAATTGTTGTCCCGACTTCAATTTTTGAAAAAATTGAAAAAATTGGGTTGCAGGGAATTTTGGATGTTTTTCATCCAAAATACATTTTTTTCCTAGTGAAACATTTCTTCACTAAATACCTGTGAGGTTTTTTGCTTCATCCGAACATCAAACCGGAATATACTGATTGCAAAACTCCCGTCAGTTTGTTCAATCCAACCTGGATGAAAAAAGGACTTCATCTGACAAGATCTAAATACGGGGCAAGACAGGTATAAAAAAGTTTAAAAGAAAAAAAACCCCCGATGTTTTTCATCTAACCTAGATGAAAAGCGGACTGCATCCGTCGAGTTCAAGACAGGATGAACGCACGATGTTTTTCATCTTCCGCGAATGAGAAACGGACAACGTCCGTCGGACGTACAGGCTGGCAGATGTTTTTCATCCTGAGAATGATGAATGACGGGCCAGACAGGGGAAAACCCTGCGCAACCCTAATGTCTTTCTTTTTGCGCTGCGAGAGCGCGCGCGATGGCGGCTTGGGAGGAGCGATGGTGCTCGTGCTGCAGATACCTTGAGCTACCAATCCTTGAGTGTTTATGGCTCCTGTGAGCACCGCCTAGGCGGGCTCTTTAAGGCGATGGCTGTGGCTTAGAGATGAGGGAAGATTCACTGTCTCTGTTGTCTGTTTTTTTGCTGCACAAGGGAACCGCGACAGTGATGGCGGAGATACCACCTGCATGCTTATGACGTTTCCCTAGGAGCCCTCCTCTAGATCTTTGATGAATGGCGGCGTCTTGGTAGAACAAGGAAGTCTCTCTCCCTCCCTTTATAAACCCTACCTTTTGAGGCCAAGCTCTTTTTTCTTGTGCTTGGCAAGACTTTGCTTTGGTTAAGGTAGCAGTGCTGTGGTGCTAACGGAGTCCTCCCTGCACGGTTAGGCTTGTGGAGAGATGACGACTCTCCCCCAAACAGTAAAAAAGGTTTTTTTCTGTTTGTTTTGCTTCCCTGCTTTCTTTGGCATTCTCTGCGCTTAGATTGAAGTGTATTTGACCTCGATAGCAAGTGTGGAAGCCTGCTATACCTCGTGCATCCTCACTAACTCACAATGCATTGTGATTGTTTTTGGGACGGGCACATGTGAGGGCTTCCACTTAATATTCTGATGTCTAGGTGCTGCTGGATGCCAAGTGGGATTGCAGAGCAGGGGAAGGAATCGCTTGCCAGGGACTCATCTTAAAATGTTGAAAAACTAAACTACTCTATGGTTTTTCTTGATCCTACCTCTTTCCTTCTTTTATTTTTGAAGAACAAGTGTAATGATTTCTACGATGGGCTATTTTCGGCCCAGCCAATGGAAGACCTTTGCTTTGTTGTGACAGCCGGGTTTATGATGGCTTGTGTGAGAGACACACATCTGTTTTCCAGGCCCTAGTTTGCTTTGCTTACCTTATGGTAGTTGGAAACAATTTGAGAGGCTGCAAGGAACTGTTTGTTACAGCTATTCGGGTACCCATATTGGCCCCTGTTATGTTCCAACCCGGATGGCTTTGTTAGCTAGATGCTTAGGCCAGGGTATGGTGAAGATTGGTAACTGGTTTTTGAGGCAGCCAGGGTGGTCAAGTGGAAATACCCCCTAGACATGGTGTAATGACATGGTCAAATGTGGAATGATGTGAATAGGATGTACTGACAGTATTATATACTATCACATGATGTGTATGCAGTCCTTTATCTTTACCTTGCTGGGTCACGAGCTTTGATTTTCAGCTGTAGCAAGAAAGAAAGGTATAGGGGTATTCTGAAAAACTTACTAGACATATCCACCTCCCCTGTGGGGGCAAGCTGTGCTGCAGACCAGTCTAAACAAATACTAGCAGGACAAGATATTTAAATCTGTGATGTCCAAGTGTTCTTCTTGTTCTTTTTGTTTTGGAAAAAAAACCCTCCATGACACCCATGGGGTTTGAGTAAGTATGCTTGGATTACAGCTTGCGGACAGTAAATCTGTATGACCATTTGACCTGCAACACATCAAGGCCAAAATATGGCCAAGTACCCGCCATCCCACCCAGACCTCTGAATGTGTATCATGATCATGACTGGTGGTCAATCAGCATCAGTGGCATACTCTTTGGGTTATGAATAATACTGACATGAACACATTATTGTGCATGGATGTAATTCTGGATTTTCTAAGCTTGATGATTGATGGATGGTGCCACTGTTAAGTGGCTGATATGTCTGATTATTCTTTCATGACAACGACCCTAGGGGTCCTGTCCTTGTCTTGACGTGACAAAAAGTATCTTCCCTCTCTCTTTTTAATTTTTTCTGCCCCCTCTCTCCTTCTCTGGTTTGTTTTTTTTGTTAGCAGCACAAAAGAGAGGGAGAGAGAGGGAGAGAGAGGGAGAGATCGGGAAACCAAAAAAAAAGAAAAAGTTGGGGGGGAGTGACTGAGCAGCTGTCCCCCCCCCCCCACCTTTTTTTTTTGCTTTGTTGGCCCCTCTCTCCCTCTCTCTCCCACTCTCTCCCTCTCTTTTGTCTCTGTCCCTCTCCCTTTTAAAAAAAAACTTTTCTGCCCCCTCTCTCCTTTTTTTTTTTTTTTTTCTTAAAAGTAGCACAAAAGAGAGGGAGAGAGAGGGAAGATACTATGTCTTGTCAAGACATGGACAAGACCTGACTAGGTCATTGTCGGATTAATGACAAATCAGGCCTCATATAACAAGGCATTATCAACCATTCTTCATTCACAAGTTAGCTTTATGACAAATCCCAGACTTCAAAGTCAATGAAATCTCTTGGTGGGGGGGGGTGGGAAAAATTAGAGACTCAATTACCACTGTTCATAGCAGGAAACATTTGCTTAGCATGCTAAAAAGTGCCATTCATGATGCTGCAGTTTGTATTGTTTGGCCAGCTTACATACCAAGGCATAACCACCCATCCTATTTTATTGTTGGCCCACAAACTAGTTTAGTTTTGAGTTCTTTGTATCACTCCATACCAAAGTGATTGAGCAGTAAGAATCCATGTCCAAATAAGGAACCATTGATCACTGTTCATAGCAAGAAATGTCTGTTTATCTTAAAGAAGCCATTTATGATCACATAAAAGGCTTAAGAACTAAGTAAGAGCATTTCTTTGCATAAAGAACATCACCAAAGCAAGGTTACAGACTATTTTTTGGCAACTTATACATCTGGGTATAATCAGTTGCCCTATTTTGCACATCAGGTCGCGTTCGGACACCATGTTTTTTGCCCCATGATCTGTTTTAGATCTGGGGCTGGTGTGTATATTCAATGACAGGGCAGAGTAGTGTTCCCACATCTTATTCCATGCCCCAAGACCAAGTTCTATGTCCGGGGCAGGGAAATCATCACCATAACAGGCTGTAATCAGATTTACATGCCATGCAATCATTCATAAAAAACACACAGAGGGTCTGAATTGCTCATTCCATCAGGCCTGCAGGCTGTCTTGGTATCATTTATCCTAAAGCAATCTGAATACAGGGCCTGAATCCGTTTCTTCACAACCCACAATGGCTTACCACCATGGACTTTTGTCCAAAAACTTTTATAAAAAAAAGCAACCATGGGCATATAACCAGGGACCATATTTGGCCAAAGAGGAGCCAGCCACATCAGTTTCGCATGGCACTATGTGTCCTAAAGTAGCCAGCTCCTAAAAGAGGTCAGGCTTACAAAGCTTTATAGTAAAGAACACTGTCTGGTCAAAAACCAGATCTGTCCTAAGTTGCAGCTTGTTACCAAATATCTTAAAGCCACCAGCTTGTCACATAAATGCTTCATTGTCACAACAAGATGCCACAGGGAACAAGAGAAAAACACCCTAATGACTGAGTGTCCACCATACCAGGTTAAGAACAAGAGCCATCAAGATCAAGGGAAAGAGGAAGAAAGGTTTATTCTCCCCCAAAGATACAGATGTCATGGCGTTGCTTCTTCAACTCGATTCCAATCAACTTCAAGCTTTAAAATGAGGACCCTCACCTGGTCCCATCACATGCAATAAAAGTTAGAGAAGATGTGGAACCCCAGGTGATTCACAAGTCTCACGCTTGTTATCGCTGTACAACATGCATCCCAAAGCAAGGGCAGAGAGGAAATAGAGCATGTACAAACCAATACCTTGATGGCTTGCAGAAGAGAGGCCTGCGCCATGGCTCCCAAGACCAGCAAACAAGAATGCACAAAGAAAGTGAATTGCCCAAACATTTTAAAAGGTTCAGTCACTTCCCTGAGGTCTTAAGATGCGTCGCTGTATCTTAATGATCAATGAAGGTCACAACAAGCAAACACAGCCTAGGTAGATTGCCCGCCAAACATGAGAGACAACCGCCACAGGGGAATTGTAGGTACTGCCGCCATTGCGCACCCCAAGAGGGGAAGAAGGTACTGGAATCTTGCCAGAACACCTACAGGCCTTAAAAGCGCAGCTCCATAGCAGTCAAGGGCACCTGAATCGGGATCAATGCACACTCCGCCACCATCTCTCAACTCCCGCCATCCCTTAAGCACGATCGTTGTGCAGAAGGTTAGGGCAGGGAGGAGATGAAGCGCGATTTCCCGTGATTTCATCCACGCGGGATGAAATCAACCGTAATTTCATCCGTGCGGATGAAATTAACGAATGAACGTTAATCTGCTCCCGATTTTTCATCTCTGTGTCATCCTCTAAGGATGACATCCAGATAGGGATGAAAAAATAATAATAAGATGGCCACATTAGGATAAAAACATCACGACCTTATACCAAGAATTTCCAATATGGATGAAAAATCTCAAGAAGGTTAATTAGCGGTTAGGTAACATACCACTGGTCTTAAACTATCAAGTTTTAAGAGAACCAGCCAGATCCATGGAGGGAGGGAGAGAGAGGGAGAGAGAGAGGGAGAGATCAGGAAACAAAATGAAAAAAAAAAAGTGGGGGGAGGAGGGGGTTTTGACTGAGCAGCTGCTGCTCAGTCCTCCCCCCCCCCACCCTTTTTTATTTTTGTTTGTTGCCCCCTCTCGAGAACGCAACACTTGCTGCTCTAAGCCCCCACATGTTTTTTTTTTTTTTTTCCGATCTGGAATGTAGAGGTTGTTTCCTGGTGAGGCCAACTTTTGGTTTTGAATGACAGGTGCCAGGCTTATGGGGAAAGAGAAGAAGTCCTCTGCCCCAAAGAAAGGGGCGGAGAACCCGTATGCTCTGCCGACACGTGTGACGCGGGCTGGCGTCTCACGGTTTACCAACCCCATCGACAGCCGCAGTCGGAGGAGTCAGCCGCCCCCCGAGGCCAGTCCCCCCCCCCCTCTTGTCCCCGTCTTGGATGCGCCAGGGGCCAGCTTAGCCAGCTCTCCTATTCGGGAGGTTGTTGCTGAGCCGGATGCTCAGTTGAGCACACCCCCAGCCACCAAGATGGGTGAAACGTACCTTGGCAAGCGCATCACCCGTTCGGGGGCCCGGTATGGGGAACTTTTGGATGTCACCCCTATAGCGACCCCTTCCTCCGTAGCGAAGGCTGCACTTGCCAAGGCCCAAGGTCAAGTTCAAGGGCCTTTGGAAGTGGTCGTTCCTAGCCCAATGTTGAGGATGAAGGAGGAGGAGATGAGGAGGGCCAATGAGGTGGTTGAGTTGAGGAAGCGGCTCGAATTAGTCAAGCCGGGTGAGGGCCTCGATCTTGTAGAGCATTGGGGGGGGGGGGGGGGGGGGGGACTACGGGCCGGTGGAGAGCCTAGCCGGTCAGTGACACCGCCCCCTCAGCCTGAGCGGTCAGCATTAAAAAAGGGCCTGGACCACGGGGCGCCGCCGCCGGCTATGCTCCACATCTGGAATCTACTTCTAGTGGCGCTCCGGGAGGGGATAGCGCGGGCACATCCGGCAACGGGGATTCCTGCCACATTGGGTGACACCGGGGGCGAGTCGGCCAAGCTTGCAAAGGTACAACTGTCGCACCTTGTTCCATGTTTTGTCCTTTCCTTTGCATGCATGATTTTCTTTGTTGTTTGTTTATTTTTTTGAATTTGGGGGGTCAGGAGGCAGCAACATTCTTGGCCTCGTTGGCACAGTCCGGTGCGGTTGCCAATGAGGGAGAGCACGTGGTGTTCATGAAGGACCCGAACACCAAAGGTAAGAAGAAGAGGCCTCGACCTCCCGAGGTCCCTTTTACCATCAATGAAGGGGCTGCCGAGGAGAGAGAGAGAAGGGAGAGGGAGAAGGAGAGAGAGGAAGTAGCAGGGAAGGGGAAAGAGATGGTCGTGGAGAAGGGGAAGGAAAAGAAAAAGAAGAAGAAGAAGTCCCGTGGAGACGAAGGGGTGAGTGTGCATGCGGGGGAGGGCAGTGGGGTAACAAAGGAGTAGGGGAAGGAGGCTACAAAGAAGGGAGAGGGTGGGAAGAAAAAGAAATCCTTGGGGATAGAGGACGTGGAGTTGGCAAAGATTGTGGTGCCACCGGTGGAGGTCAATCGCCATGGTGACCCCTGCGGTGCGTTTTGAAGAAGCCAGCCTTCAAACTTTGGCACATTGAGTGGGTTGATCAGCACTTTGGCACGAAGCGGGCGTATGCCTGTGAGTTAGACTGCCGGTTTCCAGGCAATTGGAGTGACACAAGGGTGATGGAGATGGTGGGGCGGAACTTGAAGGACAAGAGGTACCGTGCCAGAGAGATCATTTGGAGGGAAATGGAAAAGGGGGCCCAACCCAAACCACCTTATGGAATTACACAGGTTGGCAAATCCTTGAATCATTTCACCTTCCATTTGTTGCATGTGCATTAATGAGGTGGATTCGATGCAATGTATGTGTGTAATTCACTAATTGTTGGGGGGGGGGGGGGGCATAGGTATTGTGGGATGCACTCATTGCGGGAGAGAATGATGAGGCAAAGAAGGCCAAATTTGAGCAGGCACACAAAGCAACAACAGGCCGCCTTGACAAGCACGAATCCACACACAAGTGGGGCGCCGGCGGATCCAAGGGTTTTATCTTGCGATTTGTAAGTCATACTTCCCTATGTATTTTGTTATGTCTTCTTTCTGGCTCCATCATTGTGAGGAACTGACTTTAATTTGTGGCATGTGTAGCAACGTGCAATTAAGAGGATGTCATCTCTGGTAGAGTACAACTACGCCAAGGAGCATGGTTGGCAATCCCTCATGAAGCACATAGCCAACACGGAGGGGATGAGTGCACTACATGGCACTAGTATGGATGGGGGGGGGGGGGGGGGGTCATGGCCAGGGATTGGATGAGAGCTCTGTGGGACTTAGGGGAACGCTGCCTGCTTTAGGTGCTCTGGCAAAGGGTGCGGAGTCAGGCTCATCGGATAGCTATGAGTTCTCCTCTGAGGATGAGGATGAGGATGACTAGTTCTAGTCCGTGTATGTCCCAGGGTCAGCCTACTGAACCCTTGTGAGCAAAGCATTTCAGCTCATTACTTGTAAATATATTTCCATCTTTCCATCTTTCATCTTATTCATGTGTCGCACCGGCCTCACCCTCGATTCATGCTTGCTCAATTGTGTACCTGCTAAATCAGAGCAATGGAAGCTGTAAGGTCTCCCAACATCCCAAAACAAAACCAGGGAAAAAACAAACACCACCCCCAATTCACCCCCAAAATCAACCCCCAATCCGCCCCCCATCACACGTTTATGGTAGTTGTTCGAGGAGGCACCTCCGTAGCGACGTTCCTTTAGTAGTTTGCGAAAACGTACCACCAGTGCTTCCTCCCCATCTGCCTTTTTGGCTTTGTTGGATAGACGAGTATCCTCCAAGATCATCCGGCCAGTGAGTTCATTCTAGACCAGGAAGCTCCTTCTCATTGGATACAGCTCGGGTGAGACCCTCAAAACTGTCTGGCAACGCGTTGATCAGTTGCTCAACGATCATTTCTGGAGTGGGATGATCACCAACCTCTATGAGCTCATTGATGACTTCGTTCATGTACCGCATGAATTCACTTACGGTAGTCCCCTCGGACATCTTCAAACTGTAGAAGCGGTTTCTCACAGCCAAACGTTTGGCATTGTTCTTGATCCCGAACAGTTTCTGCAGAGTGATCCATATTTCTTTGGGACCTGCACAATTCATGATAAAAGGAACAATGGAGTCATTAACTGAAAGCTTCAGAATAGCAAAGACCTTTTTAAATTTCTTCTTGTGAATGGTTGGATTAGAGTCACGGCCAGTGTATCCATCATCGACGGATTCGTCATCTGAATTAGGAAAGATGAGATCCCATAGATCTTCACTCTCTAGGATGCTCTGGATCCTGAACTTCCACATCGTGTAATTAGAGGTACCCTCGAGCTTATGGGCGTCAATGAGCAGTTGCGCAGCCCCAGGCATGATGATAGATTTTTTTCAATAAAAGATAGATCAAAGGAGAAAGGAGGAGAGGAGAGGAGAGAAGATACAGTAGAATAAGACAAGAAACAGTAAGACAAGGTTTTGAATAAACTAGGAAAAAAACTGATCCTCTCCTTCTGTCAACTACTAACCATATAGCACGCACAACAAGGAGTTAGCACAAATAGACCTTCTGCACTATCTGCTACCCTCGTAGCTTAAGTCAGGGTGGGTCCCTTCCTAGACACAGGACTTAACAACCAAGTACCTCAGCAGCTAACCGTATAGCGCTAGGCGCTCTGATACCATGTTGGAGTGATCAAACTATATTGATAAGATGAACTGAGCCAGAGGGCTCCATATATACTACTACACCACTACTTGGTGATCACTTGATAAGTACTCATAAGAGGAGAGTGGAGGCACTAATGAGTAATGTGGCAAGCAACGTAACAACCTGCATGATAATTATTGTCCACTAGCAAATAAGGGAAACCTAGTAGGAGCTACTAGATGACAAGACGATGAGAGTGGTATTTCTGACATTTTCAACCCACATAGCATCTTCCAAACACTTCCCCCACCACTCGCGCGCTATTTATGCATCCTCACTAACACACAAAATGTCTTTTGTGGTGGTTTTTGGGACGGGCGCAGGTGAGGATCTTCACCTTACATAATGTTTGAAGCTTGCAGATGCGAAGAACTCTGCATAAAATGTGGCTGATGCTGAATGCAACTACTCCTCCAATGAGACATCAAGGGAGGACCTATTTTGTACTCTTTAACTTGTTCTCTAGTTGTTGACAACTGAGTTTACATGATTAAAGGGCAGGAATATGCTAGCATTCATAGAATACACATATTCTACTGAAAGCTATCTATTTTCTTTGACAAAGCCACATTGTGGCATTTTTTTGACCTTAGCTGCAGCTTGAGAAGGCAGTATGTTGCCTTTTCCAGGCACTATTTTTTGCCTTTTGATGAGTCAAGACAACTCTGGTTTATGAAGCTTATGTTCAGATCATACCTGGCAGTGCTTATTTAGCTTCTTCAGAATACATACATTCTTTTAAGCTACCACATGCTGTTGGTTTTTATCTAATAACAAACATGTACATCTTGAGCTTTTTTCTTACTTTGGCAAAATGATGATAAGGCCCTGGAACATCAACCCCAGGCCTGATTCTGCTTAGGAAACACCCAAATAGTACTGCTGCTGCAATCCTTGCTTAGTAAAAGTACCTTTGCAGTGTTCTTATGGAAGCCTCTCTAGCAGACTTGGTCTCGCTTAAATGCTGCCAGTCATTTTGGGAAACATAACCTGCTACATGGTTATAGTGTTTGAACCAGGAACAATGGGGCAATCACACTTATAACTATTAGGTACTGGTACCCCAGACCTAAAAGCTGCCTTGTGGAAGCCTATCTGTTTTGTACTTTAGCAGAATGTGGATAAAGCCCTGAAGCAAACACTTCAGGCCTGGGCCTGATGCTGATAATTTCAAATACGATCTATGAATGCATTGTTTGTTTTGCTAACCATTATGCAAATGCTCTTGAGGATGCTTGTTTAAAAGACATGGTTGCTTTTAAAACTTTCCAGCTGTTCTTGGGAACATATCTTGCTAAGTGGCAGATATATCTCAATTTGGCTGAGAGATGCAATTACTCTGCTCTTTGGAATATGAAACCAGTATGTTTTGATGGTGATGGATTTTTTTTCTTTCTATGATGAATATCTTACAATTCCCACCCTCCCACCTGGAGATTTCAGATACCTTGAAGTCTTCATTATTCAATCAAATCGGATGCTATGTGTGAACGGAGATGTTAGATAGTGCCTTCTAAGGAGGCTGCTATGTCCTTTTCTAACAATGACTTTAAAAGTCTTGTCTATGTGTTGACATGACATGAATATCTTCCCTCTCTTCCTTTGACCAGTTTGCTTAGTGGTGTTTGCACACACTATCTCTCACCCTCCTTTCATGCTCCAGCTTTCTGAGTATTGATATACTGACACTTTATTGACCTTGGCAGAAGGTCAACAAGTGCATTCCGGACTGGATAACCTGGGAGCTGCCCTTGAATATGTGGTTCAGATTGCCTTCTGGCAATACCACAATGCTCACCCTCAGTCCCATCATTCACTTCTGATTCAAGCCAAGTATGGCACCTTCTGGAAAAGCAGGTGGGATCCTTCTTCCAAAAAACCTGATACTTGGATCGAGTTCTCTGAAGCTAAAACTGATTGGACTCCACAAGTGATTTGATGACCCTTTTTAGTTGCTTTGGGTGATCAAGTATGGCAGCAACTATCAGATTGAAGCAACAAAATGAATACCATGAATCCCATGGAATTACCAGTAACCTCAGAGTAGAATGTTTACCTTTCATGAGGTTTGTTGTGAAAATTGAGCTAAGCTTGGTATGATCCAATGGCATTTGGAACTCATATACACCTTCTACATGATCCGGTCAATGTATAGTGACATCTACCCCGGCTCCCATGGTTGATGCCTGTTTCATCTAAGGAAGCCTTCTATCATTGTTGCTATGGTATGATCCCATGAATCTATCCACTCAATGTGGTTCCAAACCTGAAACTACTAAGGACTAAGGCTGGATCCCAAATTATTGGTTTGGTGGCTTGTTTCATGCACATCCAGGTCGTCAGCTGAATAGTGACACTGGAAAGTCACAATTCTGGACAGAGGTATGATAAGAGAAGGCTACTGCCTTTCTTATATTCTCAATACATCCAGTTCTTGTATAATAGACCAATGGATCAGTCTTACAATATGGTGATTTCACCATCCATTCATATTCTGTATTTTTCCAGCAACACTGATTTTGCTTGGAAAGTGTACAAGAAGCTGGCCCGAATACTGATAAGATTCCTCGAGCCCGGATGCTTCCCTGGTCTATACTTCCCTTGACAAGAGTTTGTTGACAAGCTAAGAGGTAACTTGTCAAGCTTGATTTCTGCTATGCCAATGTTTATCTGGGGAGATGGGAGTGTAGGCCTTCTTTTCTTTTTCTGGCTCTCCAAACCAAGGAAAGAACTACATAGTAGGGGGAGAGTCCTTATGAAGTTTGGGTCTGGTATGCACTCCCTTACGGGGTGAGTGCATACCACACTCACTCCATAAGGGATTGCCATACCAGGGGTTGAATGGTGGGCCATCGCCATGGACCGCCTGAAAAGCGACGTCCGGGCGTCGCGGGAGGGGGGGCGGGGGCTCGTGACCCCCGTACGTCGCATATTTGCGACGTTTTTTTTGGCGACGCTCGTGCGACGGGCCTGCGACGTCCGGGCGTCGCAAAATCGGCACCACGCCCATGCCCGAAACGGGGGGTTTACCCATGCCGCGGCGTGGCCGGGACATCGCAAAAACCCCCCCTTTTCCTGTAGTGCGAGGATAGCCTCAATGACGAAGGCGTCAAGGTGGGTAGGGTTGGCTAGGCAAGGGGTAAGCAGTGGGGGTGGGCAGGGGACTACAGAGTTGATAATTGGGGGGGGGGGGAGGGCACGCTTGAGTGTTGCGAGAGGATTTGAGCTGCTGGAGTATAGAAGGAGTTGGGCTTGTTCTGAATTCTGGGAGGAGGTCTTGCTTGTTATGGGGAAAAAGTAGGCATGATAGGTCACATTTGAGGGTACAGGCGGCTGTCTGGTGACAAAATAAGGAGCGAAGATGAAACAGATATTTGCGCGTTTTGATAGTAGCACAGGAGTGTTTCAGGGTAAATTGACAAGGGGTTAGCTGCCGATTTCCAGTGGCTGTAGTGAGTTGGGTGAGGGTAGTAATGTGCCGCGCTTTGAAGTATGCAAGGATAAGTTTTCTTTGACGGGGGTGGTTGGATTCAAATTGTGTGAAGAATGGACTGTTAAGCCAAGCGTGTTCAAGTTGAGATATGGAGTTGGGACAGTCAGGGAGGTCAGTTTGTATACTGATTTTCATTTGGCGTAGACCTTCACACTTGCTATCGATGTCATACATACAGTCTAAAGCAAGCATATGCAGGGAACAAAGCATTAAACCACCAAGACCTTAAAGGCTTGTGGAAGCGGCGAAGCCTGCGACATGGTGTCCAAGACGTGCATTCAAACAAGTGGAAATAGTTTGCTTTGCTGAAAAGATTAATGAGGAGTTTATCAAGTGAGAGAGACTCTCTGAAAACCATGCAGGTGTTGCAGCCTCATCAATGAGCATTCAAGGGTTCAGCTAGCAACCAAATTGATTGCTTCGCAAAAAAAAAAAAAAAAAAAAAAAAAAAAAAAACCTACCAGTAAAGGAGTTGAAGATCCAGCCGCACTTGCGCATGAAAAGCCTGGTAATCAGGCCTGGATTTCAGATGCCAGGCTGCCTTCAATGTGCAGGTCCAGAAGCATCAAAACACCCTGGATTCATTCAATTCCAGCCACATTTCCAGTGTGAAGACATAGTCGCCAATGCACATGGCAATTAGGATTGGAATCAGGCTGCAAAGTCTTCATAAGGCCTCACCATAAGCATCAAATGCTTCAGATTCCTGCAGTAAAAGCACTTAGCAGCCCCCATTCACACCAGCAGAAGCTCATGCAATCAGGTGTGAAGACATAGCCGCCAATGCACATGCCGAGACCAGCGATTAGGCCTGGAATCAGGCTCAAATGCTTCAGATTCCTGCAGTAAAAGCACCTAGCAGCCACCATTCACACTAGCAGAAGCTCATGCAATCAGGTATGAAGACATAGCCGCCAACGTACATGCCGAGACCAGCAATTAAGTCTGGAATTCTGCTGCCAGACTGCAAAGCCCTCATCACGCCTCTCCATAAGCACCAAATGCCTTGGATTTATGTAGTATAAGCACCTAGCTGCCATCATTCATACCAGCAGAAGCTCATGCGATCCAGTAGCTCAGGTATGAAGGCATAGCCGCCAAAGCACATGTTGAGACCATCAATTAAACCTGGAATTCAGCTGCCAGGCTGCAAAGCCTTCATTACGCTTCTCCATAAGCATCAAACGCCATGAATTCATGCAGCAGGAGCACTTAGCCGTCACCATTCACTCCAGCACAAGCTTAAGCACGGGCTTCGTGTTTTTTCTTAGGTTTAGCAAAGTGATAAGGGCTCACTCCACGCGATTTTCATCCAGTGTGGATGAAATCTTGTATAACTGATAACATTAATAGGCATTCATCTATGATGTCATCCAGTATGGATGTCATTCGTCCAAGATAAAAACCTAGGTACAGCATTCATCCAGTATGGATTAAGCAAAAAAATAGATCAAGGATTAAGTTGAATCATACCAATTTCAAACCACATAGGCTTAAGAAAAAATGATTAGATCCCGATCCGATAGCTGGAGAGAGGGAGAGAGAGGGAGAGAGGGGGGCCTCCTGCTAGCGACGCTCGGCCGTCGATGCCCTCCACTAACGGCATTGGAGGGGGCGACGGCTCGGCGTTGCACCAATTTTTTTTTCTAAATTGCCCGGGCGTCGCATCCTAAAAACAAAAAACACGTGGCGTACGCCGGATGGTAGAATAAGCGACGCCGCTGCGTCGCGACTAGCGACTCCTGGGCGTGGCAAAGAAAAAGAAAAAACCGTCGCCGCTAGAGTCGGGCGTTGCGACGCTCGGCCGTAGGTTTCCGCAACGTGCTAGCGTCGCTTTCCAGATTTTCAATTTTTTTTTAAAAACACGTGGCGCAGGCAGGTTGTTGGGATCCGCGACGCCGCGGCTAGCGACCCCCGGACTAAAAAAACCCGTCGCAGGGGGGGTTGGGCGTTGCTACCTACATTGGTAATTGCGACACCCGGCCGTCGCTGCTTGCGACCCCCGCCCAAAAACCCGTCGCCAACACCGACGCCCTGCCGTCGCAAATAGATGAACGTGGAGGCCCATCGAAGAAAAGCGATGTGTGCCACAAGTGTGGTAAGACTGGTCACTGGGCCCGAGATTGCAATGTCCGTGAAGGAGGTCA
This sequence comes from Takakia lepidozioides, assembly GCA_030704615.1. Taxonomy (NCBI): domain Eukaryota; kingdom Viridiplantae; phylum Streptophyta; class Takakiopsida; order Takakiales; family Takakiaceae; genus Takakia; species Takakia lepidozioides. Next base: position 11,948,000 of record CM060734.1, read on the forward strand.
TCTTGGTAACCAACATGCCCACCTGCTATCCGGTAATGAAGAAAGAGAGCTAGCAAGAGATGAGGTTGCAGAAGAACTAGTTGTAGAGGACGTATTCGACGATGCTATTGCAGCCTTGTCTGTAGATGCCTCCTGGATTGTGGACTCCGGAGCTTCTAAGCATGTAACTGGCAATTCTAGCTGATAGAGCATGTCAAGCCCACAACCAAGTCCTACAATGTCAGCACTGCTGGAAGACAGTCACTTAAAGTCCAAGGAACTGGCAATGTAAGCCTTCGTGGCAAGACTGGAGAAATGAAGCAGTTCCCTGATGCTCTCTACGTCCCTGGTCTGACCAAGAACTTGCTATCAGTAGGCACCTTGGTAGATAAAAATCTCATTGCTATCTTCGACACTCAGAAGTTCTTGCTTCTAACAAAAGAGAAAAATCCTAAGATAGTAGCCAGAGGATCTAGGAATGTTAAAACTCTGTATTCATTGGATCGAGTTAAGAGACTTCCAGATAAAGAAATCCATCTATCTGAGGTGAAAACTGCAGAGAGAAAAGTTGATCTGCATCTATGGCACAAACGGCTCGGCCATCTCAACTATCCCAGTCTGCATCATCTCTCGTCCAAGAACGTGGCGAAGGGCATTCCATATATTCCACTCATATCATGCATATGCGAAGGTTGCCAATTCGGGAAACAATGTAGGGAACAATTCCCGAAGAAAAGTGAGAAGAGAGCCTCACAACCCCTGGAGCTGATCCACTCAGACATTCCCTCTAGCCACCACATCCATGGGAGGGGCTCGCTATTTTCTCACGTTTACCGACGACTTCTCTCGAAAAACGTGGATTTTTTTTCTTGGCAAGAAAAAGCGAAGCTCTCAACATGTTCCGATAGTTCAAAGCCCATACGGAGCAGGAAACTGGCCTAAAATTGGTGCTTTGCGCATGGATCGAGGGAGAGAGTATCTATCCAAGGAATTGGAGCATTTCTGCAAAGAGGCAGGCATTCAATGTCAACTCACCCAAGCTCGTACACCCCAACAGAATGGAGTAGCTGAGCGGAAGAATATGACTCTTTTGGATCGAGCAAGGAGCATGGTGCTGTCGACATTAGTCACCAAGAACCTCTGGGCAAAGGTTATCAATAGAGCCAACTTCCTGGTAAACATATCTCCCACTAAATCCAACTCTGGTATCACTCCAGAGGAGAAATATTCGGGAGTAGTACTTTTTGTCCTTTCTTCGGGTTGTTGGTTGTGATGCATATGTTCACATTCCAAAAGAGGAGAGGGGCAAGATGGAAGCAAAAAAATAAAAATGCATCTTCGTGGGCATGCATTCCAAGGCATATAGGTGCTTTGATCCCAAGAATAGAACAATTGTGATATCAAGGGACATTGTTTTTTATGAAGACTCTCCAGGGACGACAGGCCAACCGAGGAACATAGGGGAAGAACCAAGGCCACCTAACGCTCAGACCTTCGGAAATCTGGCCCCGATACCACCTGTAGAAATTGCTCAGGAAACAGAAGCACCTCAAGCAGAAGAAGCACCTGAAGCAGATTCTCCTTATCAACCACCAATCCAACATACCATCATCATGCATGATCCATTCATGGAAGGAGTTAGCGGAGGAAATGATATCTCATGTCCCACACTGCCGACAATCCCACGAGACATCCCTATATCTGCAATCGATCCTGCATCTCAAGGGCCAAGACAATTGATGCGAGAAATGCGACCTCCAAGCTGGCATAAGGATTACGATGTTCCCCCAATCAGGAAAGGAACTGATGCATCAGTTGATGCAGTGTTAGCTCATGAGGAATTAATCAATTTTCATCAGACTGCCAGGGATCCAACCTGGATTGCAGCTATGAACAAAGAGATGGACAACATTTCAAAGAACAACACATGGGATCTTGTCGCGGCCCTTTGCCTTGAGGGCAGGGGGTCGGGACACATGAGGGGCTGCCCCTGTGGTGGGGGCAGCGGCAGCGATAGGTATGGGGGGCTGAAGCACCCTTGAGTGCCCAAGGCACTCAAGGAGGCGGAGGCGCTCACTAGGTGGAGCCCCGCACACCGGGTTGCGGTGGGGGTGGCTCCACAAGGGGTGGTGGTAGCTTAGCGGGACTTAGTGGGGGTGGCATATGACTCACCATGGGGGCGGAGACCTCATGGTGGGAGTCGTGGGGAGTCTTGGGACTCATCACGGTCCATAAGGGCCGTGGTGAGTGGGCCAAGACTCACCGCGACTCATCACCGGGAGCCGAGGGTCTTCGTGGTGGTTCGCCATAAAATGGCATGGCTGGTTGTGGAACCCCCGCGGACAGCTACAGAAGTATATATAGGGAGTAGTAACCCCGAGAACGGTGCAAGCCCGTTGGTGACCAAAAGCTAGTGAGTAAGCGAGCGAGCCGGAAAGCAACCAAAGAGTGGGGAGCTGTTCCGGACTGCCAACTACCAAAGGGAATTCCCTGGTTCCAAATCGGTGGAGGGTTCCTTGGGAGAACAAAGGGGGGACCGTTATGCCCCGGTGAGCAGCCGAAGCTCCAAGTTGGCCGGCGGCCAGGTTGGGAGTCAGGCGCGCGCAAGTAAGCGAGTAACTATGACTTGAGGGGGGAGCTTACCGAAGTGAGGTGCGCGACACTTGGTATCAGAGCTTAGAGTTCAGTACGCGATCGTCCTTGGGATTGGCCTCATCATGGGGTCGGGCAAGCCGAAGCGAAAGCGGAACGGCCCAAAAGATGATGATCCTGGTGAGCCCGATGGGGGCGACGTGTCACCGAGGCGGCCGTTTGAGGAAGCGATGCATGTTTCCGAAAACGAGGCCGCTCAAGAGCGGGAGGAATCCGAGGAGTCGGAGCCCGAGGAATCATTGAGAGCTCCGACAAACCAAGAGATGCCTCCCGTGCCGGCAGCCTTTTGGGAAGGGTTGTTGGCGCAGTTTGGCGGGACGTTGAAAGACGTGTTGAAGGCGGCTAATGCCACTTCCACTAAGGCAAAGTTTAAGGTGAAGCCTAAGGAACCCGACACCTTCGAGGGCGTCCGAAATCGGAAGGCACTCAACACCTGGTTCCTGGAGCTAGAGCAGTACTTCCGGGCGGCCAAGTTGAGTGACGAGGATCGGGTGGAAGTGGCTCCCACCTATTTGAGGGGCTATGCTCAACAATGGTGGCAGAAACGTCTTCACGACCGAGGTCCAAGCCCGGAAACCTTGAACTGGAGTGGGTTCAAGGAATTGATGAAGAGACAGTTTGTGCCCCTCAACGCGTCCTGGCTTGCCCGGGACAAGATGAGGAATTTGAAGCAAACAGATGACATTCGGGGGTATGTCCAGGCTTTCAATGTGCTGTTGCTCGAAGTCGCGGACATGGCAGAACCAGAAATGGTCTTCAACTTTGTGGCGGGACTGGCCCCATGGGCCAGGCGGAAGTTGGAGGAGAAGCCACCCAAGACTTTGAACGAGGCAATTGAGAGGGCTGAATGTTTCTCGGATGTCCCTAGGGGTGAGAGACAAGCCGTACGGAGCTGAACCAGAAGAAGACCCGGCGGGAAGGTGACTCCTTCCGACCGGAAAAGAAGTGGGATAGGCCACGCGGCGGCAATGGCACGTGGAAATCGAAGGGAGGGCCTTCACACGTCAAGGCGGCACCTGGTGCTTCGAAAGGAAAAGCGGGTGGAGCGGCTTATGGCGGACAGAAGGCGACCTTTGATGGAGTGTGTTTCAATTACGGGGAGCCCGGGCACATGGCCAAGAAGTGCACGAAACCTCGACAATTGAACATGACTCGGGCAACCACGGAGCTGTCGGAAGATACCATCAGTCGCTTGGTGGAAGCGATGGTCGCCAGGACTTGCAAGGTAGGCAACTATTCTTGTGAGTTGTATCAGGAAACTGGCGCCCTGCGTAAAGGGAGTCAGTTATTGTTCGTAGATGGGATAATATCCGGAACTAACGTGTCGTTGTTGGTAGACACAGGAGCGTCGTACTCCTTCATGACGCCGGCGGCGGCGCGAAAGTTGGGACTCCCGACAAGTGACGTGGGGGCCTCTATTGAGGTGCGTTCTGCAAAAGGAGAACCGCAATTGGCGACAAGGTTGGCGTTTAATGTTCCTCTTCAACTGGGGAGTTGGGAGGGACGTGAGAACTTCACCATCTGCGAGATCGATGGAGTGGATCTCATTTTGGGGATGACCTTTTTGAGCAAATCCGGAGCGGTCATAGATGGCCGCAAGAGAGTAGTCACACTGCCATGTGGGAATGGTGGCGAGGTCTTACGAGTGTCGGAAACGCCCAAATCCGTGGGAGGGCGAATAAACCTTCTGTCAGCAAGGGAGTGGGCCGTGGAGGAGGCACACGAGCCCCAGTTTTTGCTTTACATTAGAGAAGTAAAGGGAGAAGGCGATGGGGAGCCGAGCCCAGATTGGATCAAGGGGATTTTGGAGAAATACCAGGATGTGATGCCGGAGGATTTACCAAGCGGCTTGCCACCGCGAAGAGGAGTTGACCACAAGATTGAGGTGATACCGGGATCGGAACCGCCTGCCAAGGCACCCTACCGGTTGAGCCACAGGGAGTTGGTCGAGCTGAAGACTCAGCTCAAGGATCTAATGTCAAATGGGTACATCCGGCCGAGTAAGTCACCTTACGGAGCCCCGGTGCTATTCGCAGACAAAAAGGATGGGACGCTGCGGATGTGTGTCGATTATAGGGCTTTGAATAAGGTGACTATTAAAAACCGGTACCCTTTGCCAAGGATCGACGACCTTTTTGACCGGTTGGCAGGAGCGAAGTATTTCAGCCAGATCGACTTGCGCTCCGGCTATCATCAAATTCGGGTGGCGGAAGGAGATGAGGAGAAGACCGCATGCAGGACAAGGTATGGTTCGTATGAGTTCTTGGTGATGCCTTTCGGGCTCACCAATGCACCAACAACATTTAGCACGCTGATGAACAACCTTTTTCAGGAGTGGTTGGATGACTTTGTGATCGTGTACATCGACGACATCTTAGTGTACTCGAAAACAAAGGAGGAGCACCTGGAGCACCTGAAAAGGGTGTTCCAAAAATTGCGAGAAGGGAAGCTGTATGCCAAAGCTTCAAAGTGCGAATTCGGGGTCACAAAAGTGGAGTTCCTGGGGCATGTGATTACACAGGATGGGATCAAAATGGATGACAGAAAGGTGAGGGCGATCTTGGACTGGGAGCCTCCGACTTCGGTCCCGAGAGTGCGATCATTCCTAGGACTCGCCTCCTATTACCGGAAGTATGTGAGAAATTTCGCCAAGATCGCAGGGCCGTTGTCAGACCTTCTGTGTAAATCCAAAGTCTGGGTATGGAACACCTTGTGTGGCCAAGCTTTTGCTGAATTGAAGCAGCGGATGGCGGAAGCTCCAGTCTTGAAAATCCCGGAGTTTGATCGTCCGTTCGAGATACATACAGATGCGTCGGACTTCGCGATTGGGGGTGTACTGATGCAAGATGGACGTCCAGTGGCTTACGAAAGTAAGAAACTGAATGAATTGGAGCGACGATGGCCGACGCACGAGAAAGAGATGAAGGCGGTGGTGCACTGTCTGGAGCTTTGGCGCCACTATGTTGGTTCCAACCCAGTGAAGGTGTTCACGGATAATGTCACGGTGAAGTATTTTGCCACGCAGCCCAAGTTGTCCCCAAAACAACTTAGGTGACAAGATACTTTGGCAGTGTTCGACGTGGATATCCAGTACAAACCGGGACGAGACAACGTGGTAGCCGATGCTTTAAGTAGAAAGCAGCAGCTCTTGTTGGTGTACAAGGGCGAGACGGCGCTCCAAAGGAAGATCCGGAAGGCTTGCCGGAAGGATGAGCTGGCAAAGTCCGTGATGCAGGACTTGAGGATGGGGGTTAAAACGCAGTTCCACTTGCAAAATGGACTGCTCCGGTATAAGCAAAAGCGTCTCTACGTGCCGAAAGGAGGGATCAGAGATAGCCTCTTGAGAGAATGCCATGATAGCCCGCTTGCGGGCCACGGCGGAGCCAAGCGCACTGCGGCACTCTTGAAGAAAGAGTATTTCTGGCCCAAACTGAGGGAGGAGGCAGAGGAGTATGTCAAGACATGCACCACATGCCAACAAAACCGGAGCGAGTACAAAAAGCAAGCGGGGCTGTTACAACCCTTGCCGATTCCAGAGGGGACTTGGGAAAGCGTCTCGATGGATTTCATGACTGCTATGTCGCTGTCAAAAGGATTCGATGCAATCATGGTGGTGGTGGATAGGTTCAGTAAAATGGGTCATTTCATCCCCACCAAGGAGACGGCAACGGCGCAGGAAACAGAGCGACTTTACTTCGCCCACATCTTAAAGCATCATGGAGTCCCGAAGGATATTGTCTTGGACCGCGATCCAAAGTTTACGAGTAAATTTTGGAGGGCACTTTGGAAGAAGATGGGGACGAGGCTGAAGATGAGCACCGCCTTCCGACCTACGACCGACGGCCAAACAGAAAGAGTGAATTCCGTAGTGAAGCAGATCTTGCGGAATTACGTGTCGGCAGACCAAACAGACTGGGTGGAACACTTAGACGCGGCAGAGTTCTGTTATAATAACACAGAACACTCCGCAACGGGAGTTTCCCCTTTTGTATTGGTCTATGGAAAAGCACCTCTGGTGCCGACAAGTTGGGCCGTCTAGGACGTTGAGGAACCGGCAGTAGCGGCGGTACTAGAAGAACGCGAGCGTTTGTTGAAGCTCGTAAAGTACAACATTGCCAAAGCTAGGAAACGGTATGAAAGGCAGGCGAATCGGAAGCGGAGGGAAGTGAAGTTTGAGGCAGGCACGGAGGTCTGGTTGAACATCAAGAATTTCCGACTACCTCCGGAAGTGAGTCCGAAGTTCGTATCTCCGTATGCGGGCCCCTTTCGCATTCGGAAGGTTATGAATGAGGATGTGTATGAATTGGAGCTGCCGGCAAACAGCAAGGTGCATCCAGTATTTCACGTCTCCCTTTTGAAGCCTTACTTCAAAGATGAAGTGCGTCCGAATCGGCATCAAGTGTTGTGTCCGCCACCTGTGCTGTTGGATCATGAAAATGAACCTGAGTACGAGGTGGAGGCAGTACTTAAGTTGAGGAGGTTCGAAAACCGAGAAACGAAGTATCTCGTCAAATGGAAGGGCTATCATCATGTGGAGACATCTTGGGTGCGTGCCTCAGAAATGGGAAACGCATCCGAGGCGGTTGCAGTTTTCGAAGGGCGACCTCAAAAGCGGAAGAAGCATTGATGGGGACATCAACCTTGGAGCGTGGGGGAGGAAATGCATGCTTAGCCCGGCTTAGCTAGCTCAAGAATCCGATTGCAAAAACTTGTATTGTACAAAAATTTGTTATAAAGGAAATGGGTTCCAAATGTTGTGTGTCCTATTTTGTTTGGAATGGTGATGCATGGTGTGGTTGGCTAGTGTGTAAAATGCATGCTAGCTTACAAAAGTGGGAGAGGTAAATTGGGTTAATCGTGTGTTTGCGCAGTGCCGAAATCGGGTGACTCCCATCCAAGGGGCAAGGAAAACATGCACCTTCTTTGGGAGTTCACGTGCTAGTGCGCACCTGGCGCGTGCGCGTACTATAACTGCGCTACCGAGGTGGTTGTCTTGTAGTGCGGACTAACGCGGAAGCTATGTACTTCCGTTCACGTACTATAATCGTGTAGCCTCGGGACGAAGTCGTAGTGCGGCTTCAACGTGTTCCCGTACCTCAGGCCAACATTCCAAGACGGACCCAATTGTAGTGATTGGGGCGCACGGTTGGTTCAAGGTTATCTTCCTAGTCAAAAGGGGTTCGAGGTGAACCCTTACGCAAAGTGATGCCAAAAGCGGCATCAGGAGCGATCGCAAGCAATGTTGTTGCAGTAAGGCGATTCGATCCTTGGGGAGGATCATTCCTTGACCTTGAAGAAGGCCAAGAAGAGTGCACTGGGAGGAGCTTGAGAGGCTCCACCCTTGGCCGGGACTTGGAGGAAGTCGGCCGAACTAGCTAGTGGAGAGTAGAGTCAAGTGTGGGGTTTGGTTCTTTGCCATGGGACGCCATGGTACGGAAACAAACTCCTTGATGTGGGACGCCACAACTTGGATGTTCGTTTCTACAAAATGGACAAGTCATGAGGACATCGACTCCCTGTTGGTAGGGGTGTGTGTCGCGGCCCTTTGCCTTGAGGGCAGGGGTCGGGACACATGAGGGGCTGCCCCTGTGGTGGGGGCAGCGGCAGTGATAGGTATGGGGGGCTGAAGCACCCTTGAGTGTCCAAGGCACTCAAGGAGGCGGAGGCGCTCACTAGGTGGAGCCCCGCACACCAGGTTGCGGTGGGGGTGGCTCCACAAGGGGTGGTGGTAGCTTAGCGGGACTTAGTGGGGGTGGCATAGGACTCACCATGGGGGCGGAGACCTCGTGGTGGGAGTCGTGGGGAGTCTTGGGACTCATCACGGTCCATAGGGGCCGTGGTGAGTGGGCCAAGACTCACCGCGACTCATCACCGGGAGTCGAGGGTCTTCATGGTGGTTCGCCATAAAATGGCATGGCTGGTTGTGAAACCCCCGCGGACAGCTACAGAAGTATATATATGGAGTAGTAACCTCGAGAACGGTGCAAGCCCGTTGGTGACCAAAAACTAGTGAGTAAGCGAGCGAGCCGGAAAGCAACCAAAGAGTGGGGAGCTGTTCCGGACTACCAACTGCCAAAGGGAATTCCCGCTGGTTCCAAATCGGTGGAGGGTTCCTTGGGAGAACAAAGGGGGGGACCGTTATGCCCCGGTGAGCAGCCGAAGCTCCAAGTTGGCCCGGCGGCCAGGTTGGGAGTCAGGCGTGCGCAAGTAAGCAAGTAACTATGACTTGAGGGGGGAGCTTACCGAAGTGAGGTGCGCGACAGATCTTGTCGATCTGCCGAAGGGAAAAAAACCAATTAGAGCGAAATGGGTATACAAGCAAAAAGAAGGGCTTGGAGGAGCTGCCCCTGTCCATAAAACTCGATTGGTGGCTAGGGGGTTCGAGCAGCGTCAAGGTGTGGATTTTCACTTTGCGCCTGCCATAAAGTGGAGCACCTTAAGAGCCTTAATCGCACTTGCAGCCCAAAACAAGTGGCCAATGTATCACCTCGACGTCATAACAGCCTTCCTGAACGAAGACCTCTTGGAAGAAGTGTTCATGACACATCCTGAAGGCTTCGTTTTTCATGGCAAAGAAAGCAAGGCGTGCAGGCTTAACAAGGCACTTTACGGGCTGAAACAAGCCCCCCGTGCCTGGTATGAAAAGATTGATGCCTATCTTAAATCCCAGGGTCTACAAAGAAGCAATGCAGATTATAATCTCTACTATTCGATTGAGGATGGAAAATCATAATCCTCGTGCTTTATGTAGATGATCTCCTTATCACGGGTGACAACACCGACAAGATAGAATGGATCCCACCACAACTGAGCAGGAGATTTGACATGACCAATATCGGTCATATGAATCACTACCTACGGATAGAATTTATCTACCTTGACAGGGGGATATTCATGACTCAACGGGCATACACCCCACAAACCCTGGCACAATTCGGCATGACCAATTGTAATCCTGCCTCAACACCGATGCTTGAAAATCTTAAGCTGGTAGCAGATATGGGAGCACCACTTGAGGTTGCGATGGAGTACCAAACCATCGTAGGCAAACTGATATATCTTACGAATACGAGACTAGATATAACTTTTGCGGTGGGAGTCATCAGCCGATTCATGACAGCCCCTCATGAGCCTCACATGGCTGCTGCCAAACATGTCTTCAGGTATCTAAAGGGTACAGTCGAGTATGGATTGTTCTACGAATAAGGGGGAGAGACTGTGATATCTGGGTACACGGATGCAGACTGGGCTGGCGACTCAGATACTAGAAGGTCAACCACATGATACGTGTTTAGTCTCGGCAATGGCCCAGTCACATGGGCAAGCAAGAAACAACCAACAGTCTCTTGTTCATCGACCGAAGCCAAATACCAAGCACTCACGGAGGGAACTAAAGAGTCTATTTGGCTGAATCGGCTCAACTCATAGCTACAGCAGACAAAGTACATCCCGGTAAAATTGTGGTGTGACAACATGAGCAGCATCAAAATTGCTAAGAACCCGGTGTTTCATGGACGAACGAAACACATTGAAGTACAACATCACTTTGTACGTGAAAACTTTAGTAGAAAATAGCGGTAGTGTGGTGGTAAAGAGCAACCTATAATAAGCATGTGGTTTGGTGTTCAAATCCTACCAGGTAGTAATGTGTATTAATAATAAATATATATTTTGTCTGGGGAGGGTCTATCCGGTTGAAGGTTGGAGTCAGTCCGCTCCCCAATTGGAGTCCGCTCGAAGGTCGCCAGTCCGCTTGCCAGTTTGCTCGCCAGCATACTGGCCAATCCTCTCGAAGGTTGGAGTCAATCTGCTGGAGGAGTTAGTTTCTTTGAGGATATGAAGAACCGGGACTTAGAAAAAATTCAGAATCCGGACCCGGTGAATAGGCGGTGGGTTTATCCCGTACTCGCGGGGCCCATAGGTGCATTGAAGACGCTAATATTAAAAAATGAGAGGCCAATTTGTCACTACAAAGGACGGAAATATTCTTGAGACTCTCCCAAAAAAAAAAAAAAAAAAAAAAAGGCCAAATACGAGGGAAAAACTGCTTTTTTTGGCACCTATTTCTTAGTGGACATTTTTTTTTGTCCCCACTCTACACTTTATAATATGCAGATCTGGCGGTTGGATTTTGATGAAACTTTTTGTGGTAGGAGGTGGGTAGGTGGGAAGTAATTCCAACGGTCAGTTTTACAGGGACACAGAGAATCTCAACTAGAAGCATTGATATTTACCCCTTCAGTTTCTGGGTTGCTGAGATTGTCATTTGCACCATGCGAGAGGGAGTCGAAGAAGAAGGCCCAGTTACTAGCCTATCTTTCTCTCGAAGCTCGGATCAGTCAGACTTGTAGAACTTGTAGCTAGTTCGTTGGACAGTTTCTCCAATCGAAACCGTTCAAGATTGTCAAGATCACAATATCTTACAATCATTTATTCTACGTCATGACAGTGTCATGAAGACACTGCAGTTACTTGCAGACAATTGGTGCAAGTGGAATTCAGCACCTTGGTGGGTTGGTTTCATGATCTGACAGGAGAACAGCTGAACAGCAAGGAGGATTGCGGCGGACTCTCGAGTATGTGGAATATGATCTAAGGATAGGTCTGCATGTCCAAACTTGGCCCGTCGTACATCATCCCTGACAGATCTCGTGTGAGAAAGTCCTTTTGTCCTTTGCCGGCGGTTCTAGTCGGTGGCCAACTTGACGCAAATGCTAAAATTGTAAACGCAACACCTCAGCCGAAAAAAGATTCATGGAAAGCAGGAAGTCAAAAGGCTGGCAGGCACCAGCTTTCCAGTGCAAGCTGTTTTTTCAATGGACCATATATAGCTGTGTACAATCTATCCCACATTACAAGCAGTGGCGGCTTGGTGAATTTGTGGGCAGGGAAACCCTAGCGCATTTGTCTTCGCTCATGCCGAACGCCGCAAGCATAGCTATATCCATATGGAGAAAGGATAAAACGAGAGAGTAGAGGAAGCTGCCTGGTACGATTGCCGCACTGTTGGACTAAGAATGTGTATTGCTTGAGCATGCAATACATAATGGGATCTGATCGCTGTAAAGGTAGCGTTGGACAGCTTGGAAGGTATGCGAACTTTGGAGATTAGAGACCCAGTGAAGAATCCCAGCCAGGACCGGGAAGCTGAGAAAGGCTACATATAGATATATACCCTCGGTGAACCAAATAGTTTCGAAACAGTTTCATGAGAGGGCACCGAGCTGCTGATCGACTTTCCGTATCCCTCCCTTGATCACCGGAAACTGAGAGTCTCAATCCAAACTGTTCCATTTCGCTTGGTAGGAAGTCTACTCTTTGTTTGCAGCTCATATCACATGGCTCCCCTAAAAGCAAAGATAATTTTGGGTTCTGCATCAAAGGCAAGGCAGGCTATCTTGAAGGAAATGGGGTATGAGTTCGACATTGTCACAGCTGATATCGACGAGAAGGCAGTTCGAAGAGAGTCTCCAGAGGACCTTGTCATGGCGCTGGCAGAAGCTAAAGCGCAGGCTATTCTACCGAAACTTGCCAGTACTAAAACTGGGTTGGGCTCCCAGCCGGTGCTTCTGATTACTGCAGATCAGGTGGTAATCCACGAGGGCTTGATTCTTGAGAAGCCTCTTAATGCTGCTGAAGCGCGTCTATTCATCCAAGGGTATGCAAGGTCGCCGGGGAGTACCGTGGGGGCTGTTATGGTGACAAATCTGTCCACGGGCCTGACTGCCAGCGGCATCGCCCGAACAGAGGTGTATTTTCACCCGATCCCAGACCATGTCATCGATTCCCTCATTGAAGAAGGTGCAGTGTACAGAGCGGCTGGGGCTCTGCCGGTGGAGCATCCTCTTGTTTTGCCCCTCGTCGAAGCCATGGTGGGCTCTCGTGATAGTGCAATGGGACTACCCATGAAGCTTACGTCATCTCTTATTGCTCGCGCTCTAGACATTTAGTATTTGAACCCTTCCCTTGAATATTCTGTCTCTGACACGCACACGCAAGGGCGTCGTCTGATTTTTCGGAAATACCAGCGACCTTTATAATAAGTAGAGGGAGGAGAGGATGAGCACAGCCAGCTTGTTTTGTTCGAACCGATTCTGACAATTGGGACCAATTGACGGCAGAGTTCTGGACTATGATCTTTTGTATGTACATGGATATTCCTTGGGTAGAAATGGATCTCTTTCTACTAGATGAATCCATTGCGGATTGTTGCAGAGGTCATTCGTCTTTGTAGATGAGTAAACGAAGTGATGGTCAACACAGATAAGAATGTTCAACATTTGACGTGCACATCAAAAGCTCATGGTTCAGAGATTGCATGTGCAATGAGTGCGTCAGAGTCAGCCATTCTTTTAGTGGCGAATAATCGCCAGATTTCGACCTCCCGCGGGTCTTGGCGACAGGGGTAAAAGGAAATGAGGCTGAAAAATCATCACTTTTCGCCAAAAGCTTATCTGTTGGGCCCACCATTCACTAGAGGGGCCGCCACAGGGAGGCACATGGCGCCATACTGAGTGAAGACAGTTTACAGCAGAGGAGCCAGATCCCACCGACCACGTGCAGGACATCGCCGCATTCCCAGTGCGCGGGAGGATGTGGGGCCAGCTATGTTGCCCATTTTTGTATATATATATATATATATATATATGGGTAAGTATAGTATAGTCTTTATAGATAGACTTTGTAGTAATACATTTGTAACATGTGTATGGGTAGCTTAGTGGTAGAGATTACCCTCCTAAGCCAACTGATTTGGTGTCCAATTCCTAACACCTCAACGTTTTTTTTGATAGCAACCTGGTTTGGATGATAAAGTTCCTAAATATGAAAAAGGTGGCCGCGGAGGAGGGCAAAAGGGTGACTGCAGAGGAGGATGATAATCAAAAGGGTGGCAGAAGGTTACAAAAATGGAATGAGAATGTCATTTATTCATTGTTTTTGGGATGAAAGGACACATGTCAGCAAGTTTAGGACCTAAAAAACAAAAAGCCTAAAACACACATCTTCTTCCTTTCATTTTTTTCCTCCCATAAAACACAAAACTAAACATACTGACATATAATCTTCATTACTGTTTACAAGCTTTGTGAGCCAAGTTACTTGGTAATTTTATTTGTATTTCCAAGAGCCTTGCAAACATTGATACTTCTTCTCTATGTGCCATGTAGCATTAGGCAGGGTCTTTTTGTGCCAGGGTTGAAATATGCCACTTAGTGTAAATTGACTGAAATGCAATATAAGCCAATTTAAGGTTTTCTACTTATGAATGGTGGTTTAAATTTTTTTGGTGGTGTTTGGCATAATTTCTGCCTAGTCTCCAATGATGCCTAAACCCTCCAATTTGCTATGTCAATTCTGGGTTATTCGCCTCAACAAGTCTACTAGGTTTTAGGTTCATTCGCCCAATACCCATTCAAAAATCTCATATTATCGCCAGCCATTTCCACTACGCATTTTGTACAAGCGCCAAACATGCTCCTCTAAGGTTCTAATGGATGCCACTTGTGCTACAATGTAAATACCTTAAAAGAAACGCTGGTCAGAGTAGGTTGTAACACTATCTACTTTTTCGCAGTGACATTTTCCTGTGCCTTTACTGCGCATTTTCTATCGAGCTGCACTGCTTCGACGATGGTAAGCACGCAACCTAGCACACAATTTCCTCTTCTCGAGCGTGATATCTACATGTGTCAACCTCACCACACTTCTTTCTTTTATTTTCTTCTACAGACGTATGATTATGAAAGATTTCCGAGAGCTATGTAGACCCTTCTCTCTCTCTCTCTCTCTCTCTCTCTCTCTCTCAGTAGATGGCAATTTCACTTCATAATCTGCATCATCTGCACTGTGCAGTCATATTTATATGGTTTTGGTTATATCACAAGGAACTTTTGGCGGATCCCCTGGGTGTGTTGCAGGGGAAGGGCCGATTTCCCCTGCAATCACAGAGGGGATCCTTGTTTCCCCTGTTTCCCAACCCTCACAGAGGGAAAATTGACAATGAATCGTGTCAGGGGATCCGTGTGTCAGGGGATCGGCGGGTGCGCGGGTCGCACCTTTTTTCTCGCATTTTTTTTTTTATCTTTATTTATTTTCCTTTTTCTTCGTCTTTTTTTCTTTTCTTTTTTCTTTTTTCTCGTCTTTTTTAAAGCATCTTGTACCCCTCTTTCGATGAGGGGCAAGAGTAGATATGGAACATAGAATGTAGTGTTGTATTGCAAAGTTGATAGCAGTTGGTGAGAATTTAAGTTATGCAGAGTCCACCTCCGTCACCTCTCTCCAAAAAATACAACAAAAAACCAGAAAAAAAAAAAACTATCACAGATCGGACTGCCATTCATGCTCTTAACTTTCTTTGAAATTTTGAGATTTGATCCATTGGTCAAATAATCATAAATGAGCAGCACAATCTCAGCTTACCAACCAACAAAGCCCTTCCGTGTGAATACATGAATTGTGTGGTTCCAACCTTTTAATCCTTTTTAAAGGCAATGAACTGAAACAGTTTACCTTGTGAGAGTACATCTATCATGAAGTTCACAAGGCCCCTGAGCAACAGTTAGCTAAATTCTCCCATGGAAATTAATAGAAATAGTATTCAGTGCTTGGCCAACGTTGAAGTAAACTGGGGTCTTTTGCCAACCTGAGAAGTCTTGTAAGCAAATTGAACAACAGCAAAGCCCCACAGCCCTCCATATGATGCCCCACTAATGAACCGTAGAACATGTGGCGCCCTAAGCTAATTCAACAAGGCTGTCACAGAAATGGTTACCTCCAAGACAATCATGAACTTGGCCAAAGTTTCATAGCCCAACTTCCGCATGCCTTCATTGGCAGAGCTGATGGAAGCCAGGGCTATGGAAAGCAATCCTAGGGCGCACAAATTCGTCAGCATCAACGCACCCTATAGAGAAACATTGAATTGTTGCCACTTTGTTTGGGTCAGGCCTTACCCCTTCCTTGGAAACGACATGTCCCAAGAAAACCAATTCCTGCCTGCCTAGTTCACATTTTCTGGGATTCAGCTTCAGATTTTACGATGCCCGAGTTTTTTGAGGATGACATCCAAGTGCTGCAAATGATCTTCCCATGTTGCACTGTGTATATTTATGTCATCAACATGCAAAAGTCTTTAACTCATCATGAAGTATGACGTTCATAGCCCTCTGGAAAGTTGTTGTGGCATTCTTCAAGCTGAGTGGCATGACCAGCCACTCAAACAATCCTCTCTTCGTGATTATGGCTGTCTTTTTGATGTCATCTTCTCTCATTTTGATTTGCCAAAAGCCTGATTACAGATCCAGCGCAAAAAACCAGTGTGACTTGCCAAGTTGTTGCAAGACGTCTTGTATTGGTGGCATTGGATATGCATCCTTCAGTGTGTGCAGATTGAGTGGCATGTAATCTCAACAAAACCTTTTGCTCCCATCTTTCTTGGGTGGCAAAGTAATTGGGCATGCATATTCAGACTTGCTGATTCGCATTTTACCTTGTAAGATGAGTGCTTCAATCTGTTCTTGTACAAGGTTCTCCTCAGTTTCTTACAGTCTGTTCGCTGGCTTTCTGGTTGCAGAGAACCCTTGGGTGTTGATTTCGTGCTCCACGTCAGCACAATGGCCAAGGTCGGCTTTGTTCATGGCAAAGCTGTGATGATTCCTTCTGCATACTTCCAGCAGTAGATGTGCTTTTCTCCTTTGTTGGTTGGTGACTTTGGTCCAGTCCTGAAACTCGTCATCGGACTCTGGATTCGTGTAGTATTCACCTTCCCAAGCCTCATGTAGGCCTCCTTCATCAGGTCATCAGTCATATCTTTGCGGCTGATTTCCTCATAAATCTCTGGGTATTTCTGATCCTGACTCTCATCCTCCCAGATGTCCAGGCATTTTAGATAATCTTCAATTGCCCCCTGATCTAAGTAGAGGATTCACACCAATGGAAGAGGATGGTCTGTCTGACTACATGTCAGATATGGAGGATAGTGTGAGCTCTGTCTCGACAGAAAGCACGGATGAAGATCCAGACTAGGAAGAGGCACATGGCCTCCATTTGATCAAGAGCCATGATCTCTGTCTGGCCCTGTGGTCACCGGACAGAAAATTGTGGAATCAGATGCACCTTTTGTAAGCTACTAGGACACTTCAAATAGGACTGTAGGATGAAAAAGGCGCAGGGGTCAACTGCATTGCCTTTTAATAGTTTGCTTGAGATTATGTGTGATGATGAGGAGGCGGTCTTGGAACAGTTGAATCAATTAATGGCGCATCACGATATCAAAGAGATACGACAACTCCCTAAAGTAAGAACACCGGTGGTACCTCCAAATCAGAAGGGCGGTCCAAGTTCACAAGGTGAAGACATGGCAACAGCACAAGAGGAGCTTCCAGAGGAACAAACACGAGCCTCTAGTCAGTTTCTCTTCCCAAGAAGGTCTGAAAATTTTCCCGAGCTAGAGACAGGAAGATCTAAGATATTAAACCATTTCTACAAATGGCACATATCCATGTCACCAATGGAGGTCATCATGCATGTACTGGGTGAGTTTGAGTAATTGAAAAGTTTGGTCAAGGTTGTGGAGAAGAGCAAATTCAATGCTTTTCCAGCCAACAGGGTTCAACATGAGTCCAAATTGGCACACGACACGAGTGACCCAGATCTGGAGGCAATATCATATGCTTTCAGTGGCAAAGTGAAGGCTTTGCATGCTCTGGTTACGATTGGCAATTACCAAGTGATGGGCCAGATCGATACAGGGGCCATGATATCCGTGATAGCAGCAACCACATTAAGAGACTTGGGCTTAATGAGCTGTGTCACCATTGACAGGGACATGACATATCGGGTAGCTTCAGGTGCTGTTGAGACAACAATGGGGGTACTTGACAATTTGAAGGTTACAGTGGGAAAACTAACTAACAGGATCAGTTTTATGGTGGTGGACACTGACACATACAACATGCTGCTCGGACTAGACTTCTTGAAGAAGTTCGGGGCAGCAGTGGATACGGAGACAGAGACACTGAGGGTCAGGTACGGACCTGGGCTCAATGTGGCTTACTTTCCACTCCACACCATGAATCAATTGAAGCCAACGATTGGCAACTTTTCAGCGTATGCCCCCTTCTTTTCAAAAAACTTGGTTAGCGTAACATTGAGAGCATCTAGGCATTTATCTACTGGGCCAGTCACTAAGACCTCTTCCACGTCCTCTCCTTCCAAAGGTTCGAATGGTGTTTCCCCAATTTTGAACAGCCCTCTTTCCACTTGTATGGCGGTTTCGACCGCATCATCTACACTCTGAAATCTGGTTCCTAGCATAAGCTTCATAATCTCATGCCTAGAAGACCCCCCATAAACCTTCGACGTTGCTCTAGCTTAGGGCACTACAGAAGAGAAACGAACGAACAACAAGAGATAGCAATTAAGCAAGTTGCCAGGTCCAGTCTAGGTGTCGTGATGTTTTCTTGCTTCCACTGCAGCTCATGTAGCATCGAAGCTGGACTGATGGCTTGTCTGATCAAGAGGAAGTGTTAGATTCTATCCCGGTGGGTGTGAAACAGGGCCCCCGTTTTTACTAAACAGTATGTCTGTATGAAGGGGGTGTTGAACGTGTAGAATCAAAGTTAGGGTAGGTTCTTTCCGTTTGAGGTACTTGGGGAGAGGTGGGGGTATGAACATACTTAAGTTGATTTGGGTCAATTGTGGCGAGTAGATTGACCGCTACCGGGAGGCGTAGGAGAGGGTGAGAGGTACTAGGTATGTTTTGCTGTGTGAGGATGAGGATTGTGGAGGCATAAGGAGAAGAGTGACCTGCAAATTGTGCCCAGTGAAGAGCTTCGTGAGTAAGGGGGCTAGAGGGGGGGTGAGCAAAGCCCCGACCTTCCCAGATGTGCTGGGTAGCACTACCCGTGGCTCCAAAGATACAGTCTCTATGATGTGGGCTGGAGAATATGTGCAAGTCCATAGGACATGTCAGTGGGCTGGAGTGATACGAGTGGATGAGCTGAAAGGTGTTGATAAGTAAGGCAAGAATATCCTATGGTATGGTATGATGTGCACATGTCGTTTCTAGTCGAGCGAGGGATCGTGGTTTCTTAGGAGGGGTGTCTTTGAGGTATCAGTCAATAAGCCAGTATAATTCAGTAGCAAAGTCTTGCTTCGGGGGTTGTAGGGAGTGTGAGTATTCGTTTGTTGTAGAGTACTTTTCCCATAGCCACGCTAGTCGATTATTGGGGATAACCCCAATGAAGCGGCCATGTTGAGCATAGATGTTGGAGAGGCGAGGGCCCATGTGAATAAGTGGTTGGTCATGCTTGACATCTTTATCAGGGTTGCATTCAGTTATGCAGATGTGTACGTTGGGGGCAGAGATCGGTTGGTGGATGTATCGGTTATCTATAGGTTGGGTGGGGGTGGTGTGTTGACCGCGAGCTAACCATCTTAACAAGGGTTCAAGGAAAATGATAAATAGGTAGGGGCTTAGTGTGTCACCTTGGATGGTGCCTTGTAGGATGGGAATTGGGGGGGTGGAGCCATAGTAAGAGCCAGAGTATTGGGTAGTGTTGTTGGTGCAAATGTTACCGATGAGTTGTATTGCATCTATAGGGTATCCTAGGTCAGCCATAACAGCCAATAAGCGGGGATGGTCAAGGGATCCGAAGGCGTTTTCGAAGTCAATGTAAAGGATATCTATCTTGTTTAGTGAGTTTCGGTCTTCAAGGGCAGATAGGACATATTGATTTGTCTGGTGGTGCTGCGGGTAGCACGAAAACCTTTTTGGGGGTCGCTTAGGATGCGGTGTTGTTCACCATAGGTAGATAGCATTTTAGTTAACGTGCTAGTGAAGAGTTTATATATAGTGTTTGCGAGGGCTATGGGCCTATAGTTGCTAAGGTCAGTGGGATCCCTTTTTTTAAATAGTAGGATGGTTCGGCTGTGCTTCCAGAGATGTGGAATACGGTGGAGCTGGTAACAAAGTCGGAAGAATTTAAAGAGGAGGGAGTGGACTTGGGTCCAAGTGCTTGTAGTATGGCGTTTGGAATGAGGCCTGGGCCTGGGGCCTTAGATCGGGATAGCGCTTTTAGGCAGGAGTGATACAAGTCTATCGTGAAGAGGTCTAGAATACGGTTGGCGGAGGATCCTCGCTTTTCTAGTGAGAAGCCACCTAGATCATGCCATGGGTAGTGTTTGACTTCAAAGGTAGTTAGGTGTGTGTCGGCTAGGATGTAAGCAGTTCACCACGGTGGGTGTGTAGGAAGGCGAGGCCTGGAGCCAAATTTCATTTTTGATGTCTTCTGGTTTGGTTAGTAGATAACCGAGTTGGTGTGTAAGGCGGTCTATGGGCGGATTAATAGCACGGTTGAAGATGGCTTTGTAGGCTCTTTTAGGATGATCGTGTAGTAGCTGGCCAAAAGAGGCGACAATATTTTTGTGGTTGTCGGTGACTTTTTGCTTGGTAATTATGAGATATGCTGCTTTTTTTCCTTCCCTTCCGAGTTTGGAAAGGGCGGCAGTCCATTGAGAAATAGATAATGGGTCCTCCGGGGGGGGGGCATCATGGATTGACATATAGGTAGTGTTTGAGACAGGTAATGCAGTCCGTTCGCCAGTTATTATAAAGAGGGGGCCGCAGGTGATGGTATGATAGTAAGGGCCCGACGTATGGTGTGGTATGCATTGAGGTGGGAGGTCCACGCGCGTTTTTGAGTCCGGGTGAGGTATCCACCGTTTTGTTTTGAGCAAGTGGTTTGGAAGGTCGGGGGGGCAGAGCATGTGGCTAATACACTTTTAGTCATTTCTTGTATTGTATATGTGAGTATGATCTCGGCTTCGATCCAGGAAGCCTCGGGGGCTACCAGGAGGTTAATATTGGAGAGTATGGGGGAAATTTTGTGGATAAAGTTTGAGGAGGCTGGATGAGAATGTTTCTGGAATGCATTGATGTTATGTTGGGGGTATGGGTGAGAGAATCCTGGGTTGAGGGGGTGGGGTATGCACATCCGGAATGGGTCGGAAGGGTATAAGGGATGGGGGGAGGAAGACTGAGACCGGATAGTGGTCCGAGTTGCATAAGCTATTGATGTGAACGTGACTAAGAATGTGGGACGGGATTACATTACAGGTTTTGAGGTAGAAGCCATCAATCAGGCTTAGTGACGAGTAATTGATACCCCCTTGTCGGGAGTATTGATAATCCGCAGGAATGTATTTAAGATGCAAGGTCTGGGTGAATTTAGCCCAATCATGGTCTATGGGGGTTTATGGGTACCATTGAATGAGTGCCCTAGCAGCGTAATGCCCCGTTGAAGTTACCAGCCAATATGATATGGTGGTGTTGGTTATCTAGATGGGTACCTGTGTCTAATATAGTGTTAAGTGTTTCGGGTATGAGGGGGAGGTCGTCGGCATGTGAGGGCATATACAAATGTATGAGGGTAATAGGGCATAATGCTGGCACGGGTATAATTGGATGATTTGGAGGTGAGATCGGACGGGGATAGGTATGGTTATTTTAGTGGTTGTGCTAGGAGAGGGTGTGTACGAAGGATGCCTAGCGCAACACCTCCCCTAGCGGGTTTGTATGGTGCAGAACGGCGTGAGAGACATTGTTCGGCTGTTGGGGGATTACCATATAAGAGGAAGTAATCTGGTAGAAGTTTATTTATGTAGGAACTGCTAGTGTTGTGGGTATGTAGTTTGGTTTCTTGTAAGAGGAAGATATGTGGTTGCGAGGATTCGGCGAAAAGATGGAGTAAGCTTTGGATACTAGTGGACAGAGCTCCTACATTCCAAGAGGTGATAGTAAGTGCAGTGGTGCCAATACCCGGGGTGTTGGGCGCGTGGTTGGGAGGAGGGGTGGAGGGGGGTACCTCGGGTGGGGTTGGCGCTATTGTGGGGGGGGTTGTATCTGGGTATCGGGGTGACGACTTTAAGTGTGGCAGAGAGGATATCTTGGGATAGGAAGGGGAATTTATTGGTGATTAGGTAATGGGCTTGATCGGGTGGGGGTGATGCTATGAGGTGGTCTCTGAGAATTTTATGTACCACTCCTGTGCTGAATTTAAGAGGTTGAGTGAGTTGTGGATCTCGGATAAGTAGTGTGGGGGGGCCAAATAGTTATGAGGGAGCGGGGGCAGCTTTTGTAATTGGTGTAGGAGAGAACGGATTTGTGAGATGGAACGGGAGTGGAGATATCCATTACAAGTTTCAGGGAGGGGGGAGGTAGTTACGATAAGGGAGAAGATGAGTTGTGATGTAGGGAAGTTTTGAGTTTGTGGAGGGCTTTAGAGAAGGCTGAGTAGCAGCTGGAGGGCAGTCCAAAAGTTGCAATGTGATGCGTGGTTGTGTGGTCAGAGCATTGGTAGATAGGGAAGAAGGGTGCAAAATGGTCTGTGATGTGGCAGTAACTATGTATGAGTGATATGGTGTCCGGTTGGAAGTATTGGGTATATCTATCTTGTGCATCTGCGGGAAGTTTACTAATAATTATACTGATAGTGGTAGGCCCGAGTTAGGATGTATATCGCCGCATCGTAATAATATTAGGTCTACACAGGTGTTTATATAGAGATTATTTGGTGTGGGGGGGGTGATGGTAATAGTATTTGGATTTACTTGGAAATAAAGGATGGCGCCCATGCCGGCCATGAGTAATTTACTCACGTTGGTGGTGAATATGGTGAAGTATTTTGAGGGTTTGCGAATTAGTGGGATGTGGCGGGATTATATGATGAGGGGGGTAGTGATCAAGAGCTAAGATGGTGGAGCATGTGGCTGTTAGGGGGGATGTAGTGAAGGTGAGGTATTTGGGTAGTTCTATTGGTGTACCATGATTGGGGTAGAGGTTGTGCCATGTAAGTGGGAGGGATTTTCAAACGTGGGGATGGATGTGCCAATGGCTTTGGATGGGATGGATGAAGAGTATCCATCTGTTCGTGTAGGTGTGGTGTCCTCACGTGGATTGACGGTATTCGTGAGTACGCGGTCGAGTATGGAGGTGTAGAAATGGATGATTGTTTTGATGGGCGGATGATAACTAGAGGAGGTGTGGGTGAGTGGGCCTGGATGAACCCGGGGGGGGGGGGTGGTAAAGTATGGATGTAGTGGCGGTTAGGGAATTCCAAAACGGCCTTGATGTGAAATGCATTGCAATTCACTTGATCACCCCCCTAAAAGTGCGCAATTCAATTGAACTGCTAAAACTAGCTTGAAAACAACCCTAATTTGAATTGTCAACTAGCAATTCAATTGAATTGTAATCTATAATTTTTAACTTATTTCTGTATATAATATATAATGTATATATATTCAAGTTATACTTATACACATATAAGAGTATAATCTAAAAATACATGTTGCCCGTCTATTCTTGCTGCCCCTCTTTCTTGTGTCCTTGAGGAAATTGTGGAGTTGTGAAGCTAGCCTCAGCCTCAGCCTCAGCGAGAAAGGGAGAGCCAGAGAGGGAGAGAGATCAGCAACTTCCTGTGATTCACTGGCAAAAGAAACATGGCTGGCTCTGAAAGAAACAGACAAAATCAAACCTGACAACTGATGAAAGGCTTCCCCTGCATCATCATGTGATCTCCTAACACTAGTATTTGGCCCAGGAAAAAGAAAACATGTGTTTGGTTTGAGAATTATCAAAAATAATATTGTTTCGATACCCTTACAAAGGTATCATGTTGAAGTTGGGATGTGTGTACCAAACTCTTACACGTTGATACTCTTACATTGGTATCATATGTACATATTTAAATTATACATATATGCATACAAAAATATAAGCTAAAAATGCATGTTGCCCGTCTATTCTTGCTGTCCGTCTGTCAATCCTTTGCCCGTGGTAAGTCTTGAGCCCGAGATAAGCCTAAGGGAGAGCGAGAGAGGGAGAGAGAGAGAGGAAGTCACGAAGCGCTTGTGAAAGCAAGATTGTCCATCTTTGTGGATGTTGGTGCCAATATATGGCTATGTACATATACCAAACGGGATGCATGTGCACGACATACAGACTGTTCTGCACAGCTAATAGCCAGCGAGTTTTAGCTATTTTATCAAAAGCAGGATCATTGTGATCGGTTGCCACTTCCCTGTTGTCAACAAGGTAGAGACATCTTATCTAGAATTGACTCCCACCCGTTGCGGGACATAATTCGATATATACAGAAATAAGTTACAAATTATAGATTACAATTCAATTGAATTGTAGTCAACAATTCAATTGAATCGTAATTGAATTGCAAATTAGGGTTGTTTTCAAGCTAGTTTTAGCAGTTCAATTGAATTGCAATTGAATTGCGCACTTTTAGGGGGGTGTGATCAAGTGAATTGCAATGCATTTCACATCAAGGCCTTTTTGGAATTCCCTAGGCGGTTAGACAAGTCTTCCACTTGGTAGTGGGTGTATGTAGTTGTGTGGGTAGGGGGATGGGCATGAGTAGATTTTTGGGCAGTGGATGTGGATGAATTTCATTCATTTGTTTGTGTAAAGAGGGCTTTGCTGCAAGGGGGAGGGTGGCAGTCTGTAGCGGATGAAGGGCCGTGTATGGTATCAGGTGGATGGATGATCTCAGTGGTGGGTGGGTGAATACTGTCCAGATGGATGAACTTGGTGGTAGGTGGGTGGGTTCTGTCCAGATGGATGAAGTACAATGGATGGATGAATGAGCGCGGGTGAGCAGGGGGTGAGGGTACAATGAGTGTGTGAGGTGGCGGTCATGAACTGCCAAATGGCGACGGCGGGAGGATCGGGGTGTATCGGGGGTACGTAGGTAAGATTAGGATATCTTTGTATTACAGCTCAGACGGTGTGGGAGAGTGCCTGACGTGAAGTTCCAGAAGTTGTGGTCTGTCCTGTTTGGACTTCATAATCTCTAGTGCTCCATAGTTCTTCTGCGCATGAGCTTGCAGAACAGTGGTTACAAACATTGAAGATTGACTTAGGCTGGCTCACTTTTTCTCAAGATCACCCTCCTCTTTTTCTAATCTGCATATCATCCACTTTCCAACATGATTTTTTAATACAAGTTTTGAACTTTTTTTCAAGTCTAACATCATTCCACCTAAATCCAGGGTTCCGGACCCAACGAACCTTCACAGCCTATTCATGATTTAGATGTTGTCACCAGCAGTCAATAGCTCAGTTGGTTAAGTGCACTGAGTGCCACCCAGGTGATTCTGGGGTCAAATCATGCTTCTTGATGGGTGTGGTATTCTCTTCTCCTCCTTCCCTGGGCGGTGGCCCACTTATAGGCCTCTATGTCGCGGTTACAGTGACAGAGGTTATTTTCTCCTCTCACTATTAAGGGGCCTGATTTGTGAGCTGTCGCTCCCAGGTGTTTCCCTTTTGAATCTTTCGATGAATGTGATGTTTAGGTGTTCCTGATCACTTTTAGAGCATTGCACGCCATGGGTTGTGCTTGTATTGCGCAGTAAGCTTGTATGCCAAGTGAGATGGAAGGTAGAAACAAAGAGAGAGAGAGAGGTGGTGGGTGTGTGGTTTTTGGAGGGGAGGTTTGTGTAGGAGGGCAGTAGTAGCCAGTGGCAGATTCTGAGCAACAGCCATGGAGAGGAAAGAGGATGCTGCAGGAGAGGGTGCGGGAGGGGGTGGTCCACTGATGAAGAGGAAAAAGAGAAGGCTGGGCGGAGGTGGGCTGAGCCTGGAAGCGTTTGCGTCCGCGAAGAGCAAGCCCATCGTGACTGCCTCTCAAATTCGTAAGCTGCATGCAATTTTCTCTGTTTCGAGTTGGGAGAAAGCTCGTGCCGCCTACCACTCATGATTCTTTTTCTATGGTCGAAGAAGTGTTCCGTGATCTTGTATGAATCACAGGTTAATTTTAGTCTGGTACTAGTTGCCTTCAATGGAAACTACTTCGCTAAACCCTAAACCCACGATCTCTGTCTTACCTTTATCATCAGTTGAGAGGTTCTGTTGTATTGAATTTCCGCATGCAAGATGTCGAACAGCCTCTTGCTATCGACTTTCGTTGTGATTCTTTCATCACAGGAAGCATCGCCATGTGAGTCTACACAGCAAGTTGGATTGAAGATTCAGGGCATTAAATCTATCCCATGGAGTATAGTGCTTGTTGAAATCGCTTGATGAGGTGCAGACCTCTATGGGTCTCCATGAGACTGTTGCAACGTTGGTGCTTTAAGAGTGATATGCTAATGGGGTGAGCGTCTCTCTCTGTCTCTGTCTCTGTCTCTCTCTCTGTGTTCAAGAGAGTAAGATGCTGTTGACCGAAGTATTGCGAAGTGATGTGGGTGCAGGGAAGCAGCGACAGTTGTATCAGAATGCCAAGAAAGTGCAGAAGTACCGCAAGCTTGTGAAACACTTGGCTGAGGAAGGTCATGCAATTGAGGCCCAACGGAATGTCCCTAGTAGGGATGCAAAGGTGATACTCTCAATTTACCAGTCTTTCACCATCCCTGCCTTCTATATTGTGTAATTGAACTAGACCTAGCTACATCAGACTAAATTTTCTGTATAGGGGTTTGAGCAAATGGTTTCAAGAGTCCGGTGTCCTGATGTCATGGTCTATTGTCCTTTCAAAGCCTGCCAGAGAATAGAGTACAAGAGCCACTAGGACCAGTTGGAATCTGGTGGACACCCCCTGTCCAGAGAGATGTGAGAAGGTGTGATTCTACTAACTTCTCTGGATTTTTATACGGGCTGTGATCAGCAATATCAAAGGGGTGCTGAACGGAAACAATCTATTTCTGATGAAGATCAACTCGGACCATCGGCAGTTAAAGGCAAACAAGCTGTCTCTGCAAGGAAAAACAGTGATACAAACAAAAAGGAGTCCATTGGAGCTTTCAAGAGGTATCATAGCAAAGTGAGGGCCCCAACTCATCGAGAAGAATATGACAAAAAGAAGGCACAAGAGGAAATGGAATGGAAGGAAAGGCAGGAGGCTATAACCATGCAGCAAGCAGCTCAGAACAAGGCACATAAGGAGAGGAAGAAGGTGCAGAGCAAAATGAGGAAGAAGACAGAGAGAGGACAGCCAGTAATGAAGCATCGGGTGCAACAGATACTGGACACTCTGGAACGGCAGTTGACAGAATAGGGTGCATTATATAGGGTGCATTACATAGGGTGCATTATACTCTTTTCTGAGGACATTTGAGCTAATCTTCCACTGTACTGTTTCTTGCAGCAGTAGGCATTTAGATGTCATTGCTGGGGTAGGGTCTTGCTTGTGAGAAGTGCAGTTACTACAATCATACAAAGTCATCTCTTCATTCCTGGACTCCGCAATCAGGATTAGTGCGCATGTAGGCAAACTATACAGAGTTGGCATGGTTGATTATTATGCTGCGAGCTCTTGAAATGTAAGTTCTGCAGAAGTGCTGGAGTCCAAACTGCTATGTACAATGCTGGCAAGGTGATAGGTTGTTGCACAATCTGGAGCACTGTGTAGCAATGCTTCACCAAGGTGGGGAACTTTGAAAAGGTGCGAGTGGTCTTGCTAAATGTTGGGCCATATTTCCCTTTATGTGTTTCTCCATCAGGGCAGTGTTTTCAAATCACTGCCACCTACAACCTTTGTTTTCTGTCAAGGCATTGAGTTAACACTACAGCAAATAGATGCCTGTGTGGTCCCCCCCATAATCATCTGATGCTTTTTTATGTTTGCTTGATACACAAACCTTAACTGCATGCCAAGTCCAGTGTTTACAACAGTGAAATACCTCTGCTTTCAAAACAATTGCAGTGAACCAAATTGGTGGTAAATTTGCATGTGCGAATCCATTAGGAAAACCATTGCAGTAGGCCATGGTAAAGAGCCAGCTTAACTGGTACACATGGGACTTGCTTCTAATTCAAGATACCCAAATTAAATGTGAATCAAACATACACTTAATGCTCTTTTAATTGGCACTGTGGCACTGTGGTAAACTGTGAAGGAATATGAGGAAAGAACTCTCTTGACAGGTAGGTAGACGAGTCACAATTAGGAATACCCACAATATGCAAAGATCTGCTCATAGTAAAAGTCAACAAATATTATCTGACAATGGTGCTTCCCAAAGTATCTACGTCTGATGCTACATGGTGTCTGAAGGAGCATTTGTACTATCGTTGACAACTATAACTACATCAGACACCACCCCTCCTGTGAAATGGTCATCATAGGAAAGCTTTCTCATATCGACCCAGTCAAGACTACAGTTGCTTAGAGTAACTGCTTTCACATTACAAAAATGGGAGGGACTCAGCTTTCCTTTATCCCGAGATCTTCAACTGACAACCCAGAGGGTAAGAGAGACCAAGAGACAGTGTGCGCTTGCCCCAGTAGTACTACTGCTGCTACCAAATGAGAGCTGCACCAAATACTTCTTACAAGGTAGCTTCTGGCCGCCAGAGTTTCTTTTGCATGACAAGCAGCTCCTCCTCATCCTTGGAGTACGAGAGACTGACCTCCCAGTGCATAGACCTCATGATCTCTTCTACCTTTTTCAAGACATGCGTTTTATCACGGAAGATCGCCCAGCCATCTGGCCGCAAGATCCGGTCCATCTCTATTGCCAAATTCACAATGCTGCATCTGCAGCCAAAGATGAGAAAAAATCTTAATCAATTGAGTACCAGCAATAACAAAGGGCCACATAAACCAAAGCAACTTTATTCTCTCACTTCATTTCTGTAAACTTCGTAGTCCTCACTAAATTCTGTCACAACACACTAGGTGTCACAAATTGTGTGTAAAAATGTAAAAATGGACAGAGGAGAAAGAAGTTGGAAACCCAAAACATACGAGCCTTTAAAGTATCCTTAACTTTAATAGGTATGCCTAGTCCCTTATGATAGGGCACCTCAAGAAACTACCAATAGTACACTAGACCCACTCGGACAGGTCACAAAGGTTTTGAGACCCTCAGCGATCATATTCAAAAGTGGCCCCCCAATACTACTAAGAATGACAACAAAAATCCCTCGAGAGTACTTCAACTATGACAACTATTGGATCATTTCCAGTCAGAATTGAACCATCATATGCAGGACATGGAATAGAGGCTGCAGAGTGGAAGAGGGGGGCAGCTCACTTCTCCATGATAGAGCTGAAGAGGTGGTCGGCATGCAGCAGGTCGTAGGAGCGGGGATAGGTGCTGTGGGGCTCACACCAATCATGATACATTCCTATCAGACCTCTGTTGAAGATGATTGGAAGTGTGTCCGGCTCACTTGTGGGCACTATGTTCATCACCCACACTGGTTGCGCTATAAGAGCAGCTGCAAATCTGCTCAAAAGAACCATTTCAGAACCTTAGACTTCACGTCATTTGACAGCAAGACAAAAAAATGTGTCACTATCGCTTCTGCTCAGAATCGAAGGCTAATTTATGGAACATTCATTCCAACAATAGCAGAAATTTCCCTAGGGGACAGATCGTGTTCCACAAAACATAAAACTTGTGTGGCTTTCTCTCTTTAGTCAAGGACCTCTGATGTTATGATTGGGGGCTCATTCTCTGGACCTAGTTCATCCTATAAGGGTCTAGTCAAACCAGAAATAAATATACTTAATCTCCGCATTCAGAAATTGTGCCTGATGGGATAAGGGTCAGCCAAACCAGAAATGAATATCTAATTTCCACCCAGTTCAGGGCACAAGCATGTCAACACCTTTTACATACAAAGCCAACAAGCCACCTGTAACTCTGGGTATCTTGGCAGAGCTTAACATGGGATGTGACTTCTAGATAGGACGAAATCGCCCAGGATTCTGGGAATTTGCGACAGTAGACTTACCCGCCATAGCCCGCCTTCATATCCATGATGTTGCGAAGAACTGTCCAGTCCAAAACCGTAATGTATGACTTATCAATCACATGCTTCCAATGGTCTGTGTCTGTTCTAAAGTCTTCAGCAGCCGGCTTACCATAGAGACCATTGACAGAGTTACTTAGCCAAGCAGGCGTAGCCTCCACTCGCAATGGCCAGTCTGCTGGCCAACTCGAACGAGCATCATCCCCTGTTGGTATTCTGTGGATACATGCCTTCATCGGCACATACCTGTAATTCACACTCCCATTTGTTAGCTACATTTGGTCCCTGTCCCTGCATCTGTCTATCTTTGTTCAAAAGGGGGTGAGATCCAAGTTGCCCTTCCAATGCACGCACACCAGCACATAAAATTTGTGGTGGGAGGTACCAAAGGACTGTTCCCCTCAACTGCTA
Organism: Takakia lepidozioides; assembly: GCA_030704615.1. NCBI lineage: Eukaryota > Viridiplantae > Streptophyta > Takakiopsida > Takakiales > Takakiaceae > Takakia > Takakia lepidozioides. Next base: position 11,977,815 of record CM060734.1, read on the forward strand.
TGACTACCCTTGAGGTCATAGCACTTACAGGACACAAACTCCTGGATAATATTATGGGGTGTGCAATCATTACAGAATGAAACTCAGCATAAGTATAGAGCTCACAAACAGCTGGAGATAATCCATGACAGAAAAATGAAGCTTCGCTGGAAAACATTTTAGTGATTCCAGAACTGCTGATGTAACGGTTATATTTATACTGCATGTGGCAGTGATTGTACTGCCGGTCGCACTTGTTATAATAGGAGGAACGTGGCCCTTTGATTTCCACAGATGTTACACATTCACACAGTGGGACCAGAGGTGCAGAGGCGCGACAGTCATCAAGAGAGAGTGAGGTTTCTTGTGGAAAGGAGAACAGGCTTATGTGTATAACTGGGTGTATGTCTCTACTGTGCTGTAAAGCAATTCGAAGTCCATTTGCTGATATGATCTTCCAACAGCTTGGGAAGCTCCTTGTCACTAAATGTGATCACTTTCACCGACAGGGCTGCAGCTCTGAAAGTCGACCAAGTAGGCTCATCCAAAAACCTAAAGCAGCATCATGCAGTTGCATGTAGGACTCACCAGGCAGCATCGGCATTGTCATCCTCACAAAAGGGGGGGTTGGAATCTTTGCGTTGATCATAAAGCACATTGTCCTTGGGTTTCTGAAAGATTGCAACCCCAATTCCAGTTGTAGGATCTCTCCTCTTAGCCAGCAAATTCCAGGATATATTTGCCGCCACGGCAATTGTATCTGCAACATGCACACATAGCAAGTGATTTTATTTCCAGTTCTGTACCTCTTTCCCTTGCCTGAAATTTAGTATTTTATCGGCAAACCAAAAGAAGACAAGTATCTTTGACATAGAAAACAACTTTTTTTTGTTAGAAAGTCTTGATAGTCACGGGTAAAGATTGATTTAAACCTTTCCAGATTTGCTTGTCTTCTTCTTCCTTCAGGTACACGGGTGTTGCAGACCAAACAAAAAACCCTCCTGGCCTTAGTACCCGATTCAATTCCAGAAGCAGCATGCCATCTGTTCAAAAAGTAGCAGTGGGAAATTAATAATTGAAACTAAGCAACGAAATTGACCTAAAATATTAAGAGCAGTACAATCACACCCACAGAATTATGGCAATAAGTGTCTCTCTCAGCCTTTTTCTTACTTTAGTGGTAGTTCCAGCAGAACCGCATTTGTCAAGCTAGAGGTCTAGAGGAGCAGTGCTGGGATCAACCCCATGCTTTCTAGTATGATGATAATGCCAGCACATATATCAAAACACAATTCCCTATAGCACATTATCAGCTGTGCAAGATTAAGTGCCACCTCCTTAGTGTGCAACACAAACGGAACCTGTTCAATCTAGAATCCCCACTTGCTACATGGACATAATTAATAATGAAATGTCAAACCTTTATCATTCGTACATATTCTATCCAAACACATCCTTGCAGCTTTTGAGCTCAGACAGTTACAGCAGATAATTTGAACTTCTTGAACTAGAAAGGATGCTGGTACAGAAGGAGAATGTACCATCAACATGCCATGGCACACGGCATCGGGCACAATGCACAACATCAAATACATTGCTGGGAAACACCAGGCGTTGCGTGCCCATCACCGCTGAGAAAGCAGGAATGCCTCTCTCTAAGGCCAACTGCACTTGAGCTTCGTGCTCATCCTTAGGGGCAAATGACATCGTAATGACATCCTTTTCGAACAGGTAGCCCCCAAAGCTCGCCACTCCACAGCCAACATCTAGTAATACCCGTGTGTGCTTTCCCCAGGCTATATCTGGCATGACCTGGTAGGAGGGAGAAAAATGCATGTTAGTCAACCGAACGGCGTCAGATTGAGTTCCAATTTTGTTGATACAGTTGGCAACCAGTATTGCCCTAAGATTTCAAGTTGTGGGGAACATAATGCCGGCTGGAGCTTCCCTGCAATCACCACTAGAAGGGAGATAGAGAACAGAAAGGACCACTGTACTAATCTCATTGAAAGTTGTAGGGCACAGTCAGATGAAACCAGAAACCAAATACTGGAAAGGAATCCGGGTTCTCACCAACTGAATGAAGTCGATGTAATGCAACGCCCCATTTTTGAATTGTGTTCCACCACCAGGAAACAGAAGCTTATTCCCAGATTTCTTAACCCAATTTTGGTCTTTCTTGTATGAGACCAGTCCTTGATGTGGCACATTATGAAACCACACCTGCACCATACAGTGTGCGAAAAGTAAACCCAGTGAAGAAGGTGGCAGACCCCTGCCTGGAATCCCAGCAGATGAACCACACAAGGATTTATAAGCATGAAACCCAGAATGCTGGTTTAATTACTTGCTAAGAACTACTCATCACCACAACTGTTGAGATTCGGATTTGAAGGGTAAGGGAGCTCACTTCATCTCTGCTTTGTGGCCACCGAATAGGTATCTTGTAGCTCTTAGGTAAAGGAAGCAAGCACTTGTATAGATCTTTCTCAGAAGGACAATGCCGCTCCCTGTGCTCATAGTGGCTGTGAGTTGGCAGGCGGTCAACAGCCTGCTTGTTGTCCAGGCAAGGAATATAATCCTCAGCACCTTCCCATGGGCACATACTCCACCTGTAGTTTTTGGCCTCTTTGGCATCCTGTTCGCCATCTGAAAGTGCTGCTACAGGAGCCTCCTTAGAGGAATCTGGATTGGAATCTTTAGAGCTATCATGACTAGTTGCCGCATTCTGGATTGTCGCTTTCTCATCCTTGGACTCTTCCGCCTGGGTGCCCCAGGTGGTGGCCACCTCCTTTTCAGTTGCCAGCTCTGCTCCCGTGGGGAGTTCATCGGGGAGCTTCGCGGCGTTCTCTGTCTTCTTGTTGGTACTTGTCTCAGATTCTTGGCTGGTTTCAGTAACAACATCATGAAGGGCAAATTGATCATCTTGTCTTGCCTCTTGCTCAGTCTGTTTTACCTGCTTCTGTACTTCATCCTCGAGCGCCTTGTCCGCATTCCCCCCTCCATCACCATCGCTATTTGGCTTTACACTTGTTGCCTTTGGGGGCTCATTGGCCACTTTTTCTTGACCAGTCTGTTGCGCATCCCTAGAGGCATCATCCTTCAAAACCTGGGCTCCTGTCTCTGTCGTAGTAGTAGAGCTCACCTCATTCGCATTCAAGGTTTGAATGTTCTCCTGGACCTCCGCGGGCGCACTGTACAACCAGACAGCGTACAAAAAGACAGCGACGAAGAGACCACCCGCTACCATGAGGTAGAAAGCTGGCATCTTTCTCTCGGGCCGCAAAGGTTTTGGAAACGCCATGTCTGTGTGCTTGATTTCCCTTAGGCGCGACGAATAAGAGAAGTCAGCACAGATTTCGGTGACTACAAGGACCCTTCAAATATTCTCCTGGGTAGCTGGCTACTATCATGGGTGTTACATAAGCCAGGATTAAGATGATATGTCCTTTGAGTTGTGGAGATCGATCTCATTCAAGAAAGAAAATCACTTCGTCTCTATCGATTAGGGCACAAATGGAGGACCCGCAGATTCGGAAATACGCAGTTACGCACCAAGTAATTCTTTCTTGAGAGAGATTGACCAGCAGGATATTTGCACTGCTTTTCTAGTCGTCCATGAGTTCTTCCAGGCATACTCATACAGAGCAGATACAAAGAACTCCAAGGAAACTTAGGGACAGTTAGAGATGAAAACGCAAAAGAGCGTGATACGAAACAGGCATTCCAAAGAAAAGGAATAGACAGAAGTAATGTGCAATACAACTAGAACATCGATAAAATAACCAGGAGTCAAATTGAGTGGTGTGCTCTGGTGATCTTAAGAAGTTGCAGTATATCTGATCCTAGTGCCAATGCAAAAAAACAACCACGAAGCACATAGATCCCTATGAAGAAGAAGTAGAAAGAGCATGCAGTCGAGCGCAAGTTGTAGTGTCAATACCAAACAAACAGAGCGGTGTAAGCTGCAGACAAAACGCTAACTCCCTCAGCTGGCGATTTTTCGGGAGCTCCTCAGCAGGATACAGAACTACGGGCACAGAACAAACACAACACCCCTCCTCTCCTCCATAGCTCAACTCCCCACAGCTGTGCAGCTCCCACATCAACGTCGCTGTGCAGTAGCACTACCTCTCCTCTCGGCACCTGCCCTCTGCGTATAGGGGCGAGTACCTACCCACCTCAATCCTCCTCTCTCCCTCGTACTACCTCCCCAGCCTGCCACCCCCTCCAGGTCACTGCCTAGGGAGGCGACTTCAGAACCAGATTTCCTAGCCGAGTGCAGACAAACGCCTGGCACAAACACGGCCTAACCCCCGGTGATCCCAGGTGCTACAGTGTACTAGGTATCCTCTTCCAGGCAGAAATGCCTTAGATGCCAGTTTACAAGCCTCTCAAGTGATCAAGCCTCCCCTGCCCCCCTTCCTCCACCCAGGCCTTGGCTGTTGGGCGCCTTCAACTTTCAAGACCTTTCTAATAATATGTAGAGCAGTTTCATTTGGCCCGGTTTCTAGAGTGGTCCAGGATTTACTGTGGTCCAGGAATTAGAGGGTTTAGAGGGTTTGACGAATGAGGTGGCAGAGAGAGGGGTGTGGGTAGGGATAATTTAACTTGTGAGGTGTCAAACAAAGCCACAAAAAAAAAAAAAAAAAAAAAAAACACATGGCGGTGTAAGTCGGTGGGCCCCACGAATGTAGGGTGTGGGCCATGTAGGTAGTCACTAGCTATTTTTAGTAGTTCAATAGTTGAGAGGGAGAGAGGGGACTCCAGCCCAAGCCTAAGAGGTCTCGCGGATGGCCTCAATAGTTGACTTTCTATATAGTTCTGCAGTTAGTTATAGCCGGCTTCACTAGTCACTAGTTGACTTTCTAAGATAGTTCTACTATTATGTCGGTTGGGTTTCAAGCAACTCACTAGTGGCTTCCAATTTGGAAAAGGGGGGGAAGTAGAGGGGTGTACCACAGATTTAGGATTAACCAGAAGAGGATTCACGCCCCTTCTTTTCACACTACACACTGTTCATGGCTGGAAATGTCTGTTTGTCTTAAAGAAGCCATTTATGATCATAGAAGGCTTAAGAACAAAATAAGAGCATTTCTTTACATAAAGAACATCACCAAAGCAGGGTTACGGACTGATATTTGGCAGCTTATACAACAGGGGGTAATCAGCTGCCCTATTTTGCACATCAAGTCACTTATTGACACCATGTTTTTTGCCCCCTGATCTGTTTTAGACCTGGGGCTGGTGTGTAATTTCAATGACAGGGTAGAGTAATATTCCCACCTCTTATTCCATGCAGCATATCATAATTGGGTATTTTTTATGGTGCTATAAAGAGCAAAGCCATATCCAGGAGAAACATAGAAACATTTGAGCCAAAGAAATGGAACTCATTCTTATCATAAGGTATCTAAATCTGACATAAGGCATCGGCTACAGGGGACCGGCAAACAAGAGTAATGTGCATTGACCGGATCATGTATTAGGTGTACACGTCTACTCCAGCAAGTTGTCTTACCGAGGCCTAGCTCAAAACTTCAGCATTCATAAGCCCTATAGATGTTCTATGCTTATCTCAGGTACCTTCAACAACTACTGGTTTTAGTAACAGTGTGAGTAGTTTTTTCCTATCTTCAGGGTATGCTAAGTTGGTTGTGGTTGTGGTTGTGGCATGGTCAGAGGAGTAGAGGGGAGCAGGCTTGGTGAGGGGCTTGATGCAGCTGGAGTGTTTGGGGTTGGCGAAGTTGCGGCTAGGGGCACTGGGATTGTCAAGCTTCTCAACAGGACTCCATTTCGTACAGGTTGAACAGACAAAACTCTCAAACCCGCGTGTAGCATGTTATCTCTATGAACCTATTGTAATTTACTTCAATCCTGAGTTTTGAAATTTCTCAACTTTCTCAACTTTCTCAGCAGGACCATCCACTAATTAAAAGAAAGCTCAATAAGTAATATAATAAAGCGTAATGTTACAACAAATCTTTTTTCCTTCTTTCTTTATTGGCTCCTCCCTCAAGAGGAGACCACGCATCAGTGCCAAAATGGGGGAAGATCCTGATATGCCTTCACCGGAAAACACCCAAACTTCACATATATACCTTCACTACTTAACATTGCTCTTGATATTAATGAGCATCAAATATTAATTTGTTTTTGTTTTTGTTTTTGTGAAATATATTCTTAACCAGTAACAGCCATTGGGAAATGGCTGGAGACCAGTGAAAGCTTCTTCCCTTTCTTCCCTGCTCTCATGTTAGCAAAACCCTGGCTTTCGTCATCCTGCCCCTGGGAGCAGAGAGGAGTGTCATATGTACAGTTTGTGTGGGGAGCCTGGCCTTTGGACTTCCTAAAGAAGACTTGAGCGACTGTGCAAGGCCATCAACTTGTGCATAGTAAGTAGCTTCTTTATTGATCCTCCTATGGTTGTTGATATGGTCAGCCTTTGTGCTGTTTTTTACCTTCTCTACCCTTGTAATGGGCTGGGAGTGGTCCAATGCCCATGCAAAGTTTGACCTCCGTTCTAAGTTATATCTGAAACCCTCCAAATTAGGGCGGTCTACTCAGGAATATAGACAATATGGCTTGGATTTGCAGAGCATCCATCTATGTGTGGAGTGCTTCAACTGCTGGGCTACACAACAAGCTGAAGACCCGCAAGACCTAGGTTTCTATTTTGACCAAGTTATTATTGTGTGTGTTGATCTATACTGTCATTTCGGTGAGTCCATGCAAATCTTCTACTGTGGCGGATTGCAGGGTGTGTAATATCAACTCCAGCAATCGTGTCAAGCAGTGTCTGTATATATGTTTGTATGTTTGTATTTGTATCGGAGGATATGTATGTTGTTCAGTACCACTTATTAGTCGAAATGGAAACCGGTCACTTGCAGCAGACCAAATTATTTCACATTTTCGAGGAGGGACTCAGAAATCAGGTCTGAAGTCTCAACCCTATTTTTTTTCTTTTCCATCTTTGTTATGTGTGTAATGCTCTCTCGGCCTTCCGTGGGCGTAAGAAATTTCTTGAATGGCAGAAGCATTCAGCTTTTAGGACTAGAAGTGTCGAGGGCAGCAAAGGCGTGAGCAAAACCCGTGAGCAGATTCCCTTATCCGTGAGCAGATTCCCCCAAGTGTGAGCAGATTGTAAGCGTGATTGTCAACGCCACCTTCATCTGGGACATTCAGAAGGGAAAAAATAAAAATAATTAAAAAAAAAATTTTGTTTTTTTGTTTTTTGGAGAACTTGCAAATGAACCCAACCCCTGCTTTGCAAGCAAAAGACCTGGCGTTGACCCAGCATGGATTTCTGGTCACCTGGAAGAAGGACATGACAACGAATCATAAGCCGAGCAATTTGTAGATGCCATTCACCCCAAATAGCACACCAGAAGACCAGCCAGATTAAGGTGTTGTTGACGACACCTTAATCTGGCACATTCGGGGAAAATAAAAATATAAAAATATAAAAATATTATTAATTTTGAAAACTTGCAAATGAACCCAGCTTTGTTTTGCAACAAAAGACCTGGTGTTTACCCAGCATGGATTTCTGGTCACCTAGAAGAAGGACATGACAACGAATCATAAGCCGAGTAATTTGTAGATGTCATTCACCCCAAATGGCACACCAAAAGACCAGCCAAATAAAGGTATCGTTGACAACACCTTAATCTGGCACATTCGGGAAAAAATAAAATAAAATAAAATAAAATAAATAAAAACCTAATGAACCCAACCCTTGCTTTGCAAGCAAAAGACCTGGCGTTTACCCAACATGGATTTCTGGTCACATAGAAGAAGGACATGACAATGAATCATAAGTTATGTGGTCCGAGCAATTTGTAGATGCCATTCACCCCAAATAACCCACCAGAAGACTAGCCAGATTAAGGTGTCGTTGACAACACCTTACTCAGGCACATTCGGGAAAAAATAAAATAAAAATAAAAATTGGAAAACTTGCAAATGAACCCAACCCCTGCTTTGCAAACAAAAGACTAGCGTTTACCCAGCATGGATTTCTGGTCACATGGAAGAATGATATGACAACGAATCATAAGTTATGTAGTCCGAGCAATTTGTTGATGCCATTCACCCCAAATAACACACCAGAAGACTAGCCAGATTAAGGTAGATTAAGGTGTCGTTGACGACACCTTAATCTGGCACATTCGGGGAAAAATAAAATATATATTTTTATTTTATTTTATTTTTGAAAAACTTGCAAATGAACCCAACCCCTGTTTTGCAAGCAAAAGACCTGGCGTTTACTCAGCATGGATTTCTGGTCACATGGAAGAAGGACATGACAACAAATCATAAGTTACGTGGTCCGAACAATTTATAGATGTCATTCACCCCAAATAGCACACCAGAAGACGTTACAGATGTCATGTTATACGGAGGCTGCAACTTGCAAATTTAGTCTCCTCTCTTCTCCCCCTCATGTGCTTTACGACAGAGAGGATTTTGTGCAGAGCAAGGCTAGTGTCTTCATAGACAGTTCTGCCTTCGTTTTGGACTCCGACTCCAGTAGCAGTGGATATTCTTCGTCGGAATGAATCGACTGTTTTCAAACGATTTATATTAAAGCACCAAACGGCCTCTCCACCTTCTTTGCAATTGGGTGTCAGCATCTCTCTCGACTTAGGATACCTGGTGAAAGGACAACCACAACCCTCTGCAGTTGGTAGAGGTTCACTCTGGAGCTCGGGGGATTTGGCAACCACTACTCAAAAATGCTTTTTAATTTTGCATTCAACCACAAACTACATTCATCCATATGCCATTCGTCCAACATACATTCATCGCCCATTCATCCATCATTCATCCGTCATTAATCCATAACGATGAATTGATATGTATGTTATACTGGACACTACCCGCAGTAATAGGTCCTCTAAGCCAAATAGGTGTCCGCGGTTATAGGTGAGCACATCCAGAAGCGTGAGCAGAATTATGCTCACGGAATTTTTTGCTCACGGATTCTGTTCACGGTTTAGCAATCCCCAGAAGTGCCTGGCAGCCTATCTGCACAAGGCACATCTTCTTGGAGTGACATTTCTTGCTCTACTTTCTGCCATTTCTTTCTTTCTTCTCTCTCCTTTCTCTCGTGCTTTGTTAGTATCCCTTGCGTATTGCTGCACTATTGGTAAAAACACTTGGAGATTAATTCTACATCAATGTACATAATTCATTCAGCATCGGAAAGTTGCATAACGGTGCGAAATGGGGAGTCAACATGAGGTGGTAGGTCTTGGGTACCTCATTTTACCATAACTGCTTGATATCCAATGATGATCGGTATGTTCGGAACTAGCCAGACGTCCAATGGAGCTTGCAGAAAGTTAATTATACAAGATTTCAGGTGTACATCCCATAAACCCTAAGCATTGAATTTGAGAGATCAATTATCCAAGGAAATCATTCATGCAGATGTTATACCCAACTTGCGGCAAGAGGTGATAATATCGGCAGAACAGGGGCAGCCTCCACAAAATGGAAAGCAGTGGGGCGCTCTTTGCCAGCACCTCATTTTGTGTGGGCTCTCTAAATTCTGGATAGACACCCCCTCTCTCAATTGCTTGTGGTTTGTTATGGTTGGACCAACCATCACCATTATCTGTTTTGCTGCCACCATTGGAGAGAGAGCATTGGACTGTTGACAGGATTATTATTGGGAAGACCATGGTATTTCAGATTTCAGTATTTCAGTATTTCAGCCAGATTTTTAGCAAGTCCCTCAATATTTCAGCTAGTTATTCTCAATATTTTAGTTAGTATTTCAACAAGCATTTCAATATTTCAATAATTAAATATCATTTTTGCATTATCATACATGATTACTTAATTCATACATCAATAAAGTTCTGCCAGGCCCTGAGTCTGTTCCAGTGTTGTGCGGGTCCGGGTTTTGACCGCGGGTACCCGGCGGGTTAGGATCCGGGTTACCCGGACCTGGACCCGGACCCGTGCTATCACCAAAAACCCGGACCCTGTTCCGGGTTCATTTTAGAAATGGACCTGGGTCCGGACCTCGGACCCGCCTGGTGGGTCCAGAACCCGTTCAACCCGCTACCCGCAGGGCCAATGTAGCGGGTCAGGGTCCAGTGGGCTGCCCAAAATGTTGCGTGTGTGTGTGTTATATGACGTAGGTAGTACGTAGCTTTTGAAATGGAGTGAAATAGAAACTGGTGGGAGAGATGGGGTACGAGATGATCCAGAAGAGGCAGAAGAGGGGTTGGTTGTGGGTTCATGGATGCGCTGTTATGTAGAGAATAGGTAACATTTTTGATGGGATGGAATAGAAGTTGGTGAGAGAAAATGTGGGAGAGCTGGTACATAGATCTAGTATGCGGAGAGTTTAGAAGCATGAGATGTCCGTGACAGTATGGGGATAGCCAAAGACTATTCGAGGGGAAGGAATTTCCTAGAGCACCTTGGCACGAGACGTGTGATGCGCATGGACACCCTGTAGTGTGTATTAGGAACTGGTGATAGAGAGTGAATGAGAATTGGTACATAGAAGGTATACGTGGAGTTGTTAATGGGTGGAGGATGGGTATGCATAGGGCAGAGCGATGAGAGTAATGTAATGCACCACCCATGCACCCCATCCCACTCTCTCATAATGCAGCATCCCGGCCCGCGAGCAAGTAACGGCTCTCATGCCCCCTACTTTCAACCCACTATGTACACCTATCCGGTACTACTCGTTCAAAACCACATCCAAACTACCCAGGCTCCCACAAGCACCACGCGAACATGGATTACTTTCATTCATCCAACCCATATAAATAATTGCAACCTATCTCATCAACACCTTTACCATATCACATATATATATATATATATATATATATATATTTGGACCCAAGCCCCCCACACGGTTATTCTATACCAAATCTCAACCTGCATCCGAGCACCATGACATGGCCACTAGGGCAATCACAAAAACCTTCTCACCCAACCACTTCCCGATATTTTTTTTTCCCTCACTCAACAGCCACCAGCTCCACCATCCCGTACCACATTTGGTACCCATATTCATCCTTCTTTAGTCATCCATTATCCTATCCCACTCTTTACCAGTCTAACCTTCTTACCCATGGCCCGTATGGGCGATATAATCTCCCCGTCACAAAATCTAAACATTTCTACCATCACCCCCCTACCCATAATAACGCATACATCAACACATGCCTTGCATTAATACTGTTGAGATGTGGTGATATCCACCCCAATCCAGGACCGTCCTCTATTAATGAAATTATCCAGAAACTACCCATAGACGCACAAGACATGTGCTCTATATTTTCAGCCTAACACCACCTCACTCTCACATAGCTACCGACACATTCTTGACCACTTCATACCTTACTTCCCTAACCAACCAAACCTAACACACGTACCCACGCACCACATCGAAACTTTCGGGCTACCACCCAACTTATACCCAGCTCTCACTAAGGCCCTCCATAAACTTCGGATGTTTACCACATCTCAGCTCTTTTTTTCGCTAATCGTCACTATCTCCCCTCTTCCCGAAACTTGTAATGGATATTTCCAGTCACACTCAATCTCCCAACCCCGCTCCCTCCTACGTCAACTAAAAGGGCTACCTCCGCTCCCTCACCCCCCTCCTCACTGTTTAACCGAGATCCACCGCTCCCTCAAACTCTTAGATTCACAAACCAAGGTGGTCCACAATATTTTGGGGGACTACCTAGCAACGGTTACCACACCAGATCATGACCAACAAAACATCATTAACAAATTCCCCTCCCTTTCTGCCAATATCCTAGACGCCACACTCAATGCCATTACCCCAATACCAGGCTACGACCCCCCACCTACCAGAACTCATGTCACGGAGCCCTTGTCGGCCCCCCAGTCCCATCCCACCCCGACCGGGCCCCCCGAGGCCTGCCACAATACACTTACTATCACCTCATGGAATGTGGGTTCCATGGCTACCAATATACAAAGCCTGCTTCACCTCTTCTCTAACACTTCACAACCACATATCTTCCTTCTACAAGAAACTAAGCTACACACCACCAACACCAGCAGCTCTTATATTAATAAACTCCTACCGGACTATCACCTACTATATGGCAACCCCTACACAGCACCTCAATGCCTCCTGCGTCGATCCGCCCCATACAGGCCCACCCGGGGAGGCGTAGCACTAGGGATCCTTCGCCCTCACTACTCCCCCAGCACTACCACCAAGATAACCGTCCCCATCCCCATCCGCTCACATCTCCAAATAGTTCAACTACACCCACCAGCCTTATGCCCCATTACCCTTAATATACACCTATATATGCCCTCTCATGCTGATGATCTCCCCCTTATACCGGACATTCTACACACCATCTCCAGCACAATCACCCATCCCGATTATCAGCAACACCATGTTATACTCGCCGGTGACTTCAACAAAGATATTGCACTGTCTGGTCACTCATACAACAGAACCCACAAGCCCCCGTCCTCGGTGGACCACGAATGGGCTGCATTCACCCAACTCCTTAAACTTAAATACATTCCCGCCGACTATCACTACTCTAGACAAGGTGGTCTCCACTATTCCTCATTAAGCCTACTTGATGGCTTCTATCTCAGAACCTGTAATGACATCCCAACTTACCTCCAGAGCCATGTCCATATTAATAGCCTCTGCAACTCGGATCACTACCCGGTGTCTATCTCCCTCCCCTCTTCTCTTGTCCCATTCTGGCCCATCCCGGACTTGCACACCCCACCTCCTCAACCCCGAATTCTATCCCCACATCAACATAAAGGCGTTCCAGCATCATTTCCACTCAGCCTCCTCCATCTTCATACACAAAATTACCCCCGGACACTCCGATACCAACGTACGCCTATCCCCTGAGACTGCTTGGGCTCAAGCTGAGGGCATACTCACCTCCACGTTACTAGAACTGACTACGAGTGTTCTAGCCACATGCTTGGCCCCCCAGACCTTCCCCAGACAACTCGCTCAAAGCAAAACGGTGGCTACCTCACCAGAACACAAAAACGGGAATGGACCGCCCACCTTAATATCTATCACACCATCCGCCGAGCTCTAGCTATCATACCCTCCGCCTCGTCCCTCCCGCAGAACGACAAGAGATCTGATCGTCGCATAACCAGCTTAAGTACCTTAACTGTGTGCCACTCACTTATGCCCCCGCCATGTGACTGCCTCTCTCCCCCAGTGGATCGCCTCCCTATCCAAACTGGGCCAAGACGCCAAAAAAATAGCTTATACCATCACCAAGCACAAAGCCACTGCCAATCACAAAAAAATTGTTGCTTCTTTTGGCAAATTATTACACGATCACCCCAAAAGAGCCCACAAAGCTATCTTCAATAATGGGCAAATGTTTTGGGTGCCCCATCATGCATCAAATTTGATGGAATTCTTATATTCTTAACAACTACTCTTCTACACAGATATTCCACCCTTCGAAGACAACAAATTGAAAAATGGCCGATCATTTTTCAAGAACACTTCAAACTGCCAAGTACCATGCATATCCCAGGCAGGTCATGATGACTTTCTAGTATGTTGCACATCCATGCACACCCGGTTGGCTGATAGACAACCAACAGAGTTCCCTAGAATTACATGGTTGGAGATTCACATTCTCCGGGACACAAAATGAGGAACTGAACAAGCAAGTGAAAACTGATCTGAACTATGTGAATGGAGAGAACACAACAGATATGTTCAAAGCTACCAAAGATTGCATAAATGAAAAAGAGGAGCAGTTCAACTTTCTTCAGCCAGAAGTTACAGGCCTCCACTCTCAAGTCCTACTTTATAAGTTTCTGGTACATCTTTAGTTCAGAAGCCCAAACTGAATGCCGAATGCTTGGTAGTCCTTTATGGCCACATAGCTGGGTTGAAAGAGGAGTGAGGGGTACATAAACAGCATAATTACATTTGCCATCATTTCTAGGCACTGACGATCCGAATGCCGCTCAGAACATAACCTCCTGAAAAGCTCATTTGCATATGTGGATGTGTTCGAGATGGAAAAACCTGTGGAATTGAGTAATTGTCTGATGTTAGTCTGACATGGAGGTAGTTCACTAATCAATGACTTTGTCTGATCTACTGTGGCTAGAAAGCACAACAAATTGGAGTGTCTTCACAACATGCCATCCTCTTTCCAAGAGTAACAATAAGACATGCTCGACATGCCCCGCATCAAATCCTGTAATAAGAAACCACAGCCTAAGGCCTGAAATGGTCAACCCCAAGTGGAGGTCACTACATAAAAATGCACGCGCTGCAACAAGTGACACTAAAAATTCCACACACAAACCAAGACACCTGATATTCACGGAGCCAGGGCTCAGAAAGCTTCAGGGAGACCGCCATTTGTTCCTTTCGCAATCGCTCCATGCACTCAGCAAGAGGCTGACAACATGCACTACCCTGTAAGTTAGTCTGTGTCTGGTATTCTGCCCTACGTGCACACACAAAATGCACAAAGGAAGAACAAGTGTACTCAAATAACGTTCCCTCTGATAGCTGGTACATTCCCTAAAGACTAAGTCCCTTATTTATCATACGTATGCCCATTGTGCAGTTACACCCATCAAGATATGAAACTTTCCCCTACGCTTGACTACAACTTAAGCTACAGCATTGTCACTCTAAGAATAATTCCAGTTGCTACACTAGTCCCTTAAACACAGATGTGACACAGCACTGCCAGACACACAATTGAGAAAACGAAAAGGGGAGATATATTCAATTCAGACTGCAAGCCAGGTAACAACTGGAGCAGGAAGGGGGACAAGCAAGTGGTTTTTTTTCGGTGGGAGATAGTAAGATGAAAAAAAGTAACTTCATAACATCCACAGGGGCCTTTGGACGTGGAACTACAAAAATCAACATCAAAGGACTCCAAACATGTGCGTCAGGAAGTGAGAGAGAGAGAGAGAGAGAGAGAGAGATTGTACTCATAAGACGTTGTTTGCCGTAGCCTTGTGGCCATTGACCCCGCGCCCAGTTTGAGCGGGAACAAAAGGGACAGAACCTACCTCTGTCAGGGGCTGACGTTGGTAGTAAGACTTACCTCCATATAAAGAATTAATCCGGGTTTTCCAGATATCCTCTAGAAATCCCTTCACACAAGCATCAATCTGCTGTGTGTGATTTGCCCAAAAACTAGGCCTCAGGAGGGCCTGGGCTTTTGGCTCAGCCTCGAGACTTTCAAAGTTGGTAAACAGGGGTACAGGCACAATTCCCTCAATAGATTTGAAGAGAGCGTCTCTTTGGTGAGAGAACCCCGGACAGTGTATCAGAAAATGACTACTGTCTTCAGATTGCCCACACAACGGGCAATTGCACTCTCCCTTTCCTCTCTGCTTCTGTTTGCTGTTCAAAGGTAGGCTTCCTGCCCTGAGTTTAAATTTCAGTCTAGTGCCGAGAGTGGGTAGACCCTTGAGGTCATCCAAGATGTCCTCCCCCATGTCACAGACTGGAAACAAGTTCAGGGAAGTTTTCTGCCTAACTTCATTTTCATCAGACAATCTCATGGCAACAGACATGGCTGAGGACACTACAGCCTCTAAGTCAGATTTATCCAGCAGGGTCAAGATTTGCGGATCCAGGTCCAGGTCCTTGAGGATCTCTTCTACTCTCTTCTGCCAGGACTTAGCCTGTTTGACAGGGCGGTCCTGTTTCCAAGATATAGAGTCGATTAATTTAGGATATCTGGTGTTGGGCATATGTTGCAGCTGACCCCACCATCTGACCTTGAAAGAGAGAGAGAGAGAGAGAATGTACTAATAAGACGTTGTTTGCCGTAGCCTTGTGGCCATTGACCCCGCGCCCAGTTTGAGCGGAAACCAAAGGGACAGAACCTACCTCTGTCAGGGGCTGACGTTGGTAGTAAGACTTACCTTGATACATAGAATTGATCCGGGTTTTCCAGATATCCTCTAGAAATCCCTTCACACAAGCATCAATCTGCTGTGTGATTTGCCCAAAAACTAGGCCTCAGGAGGGCCTGGGCTTTTGGCTCAGCCTCGAGACTTTTAAAGTTGGTAAACAGGGGTACAGGCACAATTCCCTTGATAGATTTGAAGAGAGCGTCTCTTTGGTGAGAGAACCCCGGACAGTGTATCAGAAAATGAATACTGTCTTCAGGTTGCCCACACAACGGGCAATTGCACTCTCCCTTTCCTCTCTGCTTCTGTTTGTTGTTCAAAGGTAGGCTTCCTGCCCTGAGTTTAAATTTCAGTCTAGTGCCGAGAGTGGGTAGATCCTTGAGGTCATCCAAGATGTCCTCCCCCATGTCACAGACTGGAAACAGGTTCAGGGAAGTTTTCTGCCTAACTTCATTTTCATCGGACAATTTTCTGGTAACAGACATGGCTTTTCAGATCCTTGAGAATCTCTTCTACTCTCTTCTGCGACTTAGCCTGTTTGACAGGGCGGTCCTGTTTCCAAGATATAGAGTCGATTAACTTAGGATATCTGGTGTTGGACATGTGTTGCAACTGACCCCACCATCTGACCTTGAATTCATCTCGTCAGGAGCTTAAGGAAGGGATGCCAAACTCACCCCGAACAGCCACATTGACTGTTTTGGAGCATGCTGACATGTACTCCTTAAGCACCCCCACTTGAACGGATTCTAGAGACTTAGCCTGGTTGGAGTTATCAACCCATATTGCAGATCCGTACTCCAAGGCAGGTCTAATAACGCGACAAAGCATGGTTTTCTTAACCTCAGAGTTGACCCCTCTGCAGTGGAAAAATTTAGTGAGCCCCAGAGCTTTGCCCTTGCCAGTTTGAACAACTTTCCGGATATGTGCATCCCAGTTACAGTTGGAGGAAAACTCAACGCCCAGGTATGTGTAGGAAGAAAGGACTGGAATCTCTTGGCTACCCCACTGCCACTGATCACCTCCTCCCTCTCCTCAGTCGTTGAATGCCACCACTGCACATTTACTGACATTAGCCTCTAGCCCCCAAAGATCAAAGTATCTCTTCGCGCAATCAATCAATTCCTGGAGGTTGGAAGGAGTCTCCCCTATGCCTACGAAGTCATCTGCAAACATAAGGGCTGGTATGGTGGTAACCCTCAACCCAAATCCCTCACTTTCCACATCCTCGAGGAGTTGATTGATGAAAACATTGAAGAGCAGAGGGGAGAGAGTACATCCTTGAGCTACACCTTGGTCTATGTCAAAGAAGTTGGACTTCTGTCCATTAACAGTGACACAGCTTTTGGTGTGAGCATACAAGTTGTGGACAACTCTCCACATCTTTCCCTTGATCCCACAAGACCAGAGGTGGAGCCATAGGCCATCTCTCCACACTGTGTCATAAGCCTTTTTGACATCCAAGAAAAAAACATAAGTGGGTTTCCCTTCTTTTTTCCTTCCCTGGATAATCTGGCTTAGAGTGAAGATATGATCCACACAGCCCCTGTTTCGCCGAAAGCCAGCTTGGCCTTCGTGAAAACAACCTCTAGATTCCAGATCAACCTCGAGACGAGTACTTATAACTCTGCAAAATGTCTTGCCAACAGCATTGAGGAGCATGATGCCACGGTAGTTCCCCGGTTCTTCTCTGTCACCCTTCTTATATAGATTGACAATGACCCCCTGTCGCCAGCGAAAGGGGATCATTTCAGTCTTCCAGATAAGGTTAAAGAGGAGAACTAGGGCCTCTATCATGGGATCGCCACCGTGCTTGATAAGCTCCTTGACTATGCCATCACGTCCACCAGCTTTATATCCGTTTAAATGTTCAATTGGTTCCACAATCTCAGAAGAACTAATGGGAGCGTTATAAGCCATTGAAATATACTCCAGTTCATCAGGGCTGTTTTGAATCATAGGAACAGTTTTTCCAACTGTGTCCCTCCATTCATCAGATTACCCCTCACTGTTAGACCTAGAAGTTCTGCCAAGGATACTGTAGTGAGTTTCAAAGGTTTTGACAATGTCAACCGATGAAGTCACCACTGCACCTTTAGTAGTCTTCAGCGCTTGTACTTGCTGACCGTTTTTCGGTTTGTACATACGTTGAAGGGCCAACCAGAATTTCTTGTCATTACCACCATGGTGGTTTGAGTTTATTTCACTGTATAACTTGTCCCAGTATAATTTCTTCTGAGACCTAACAAGCTGATTGATATCTTTACGGAGCTGGTAGTACCTCGCCCACAATTCTCTGTTGGTTTCCAAATTGCAGCACTCTTTATAGAGGGCTCGTCTCTCAGCTATCTTGAGTTTAATCTCATTAGTCCACCAATTAACTGCTCTACCGCAGACAATTAGTTTCCTCCCAATGATCTTGTCAGCCACGGAGGAAACGAAACTCTCCCAAGAGTCCACTGCTCTTTCGACTTCATTTCTTGCGTTAACAGAGCGTGACTGAAGTTCTTGGAGCGATTGGACAAAATGAGGGAGAGCCTCTTGCAAGGCCTGGACGTACTCAGCCTTGACCTCCTCACTGTGGAATTTTTCTATGCGCCACTTCCGAATCGAACGTTTCACAGATCTCTTGGTGGTGGGAAAACACCTTTTGATCTCAGTCCAAACCAGGAAGTGGTCAGAGGTACCAATATCAGTTCTGTCGATCAACACATTGGCACACTGGGGGAACAAAATTTTGTCCATTATGATATAGTCCACAATGGAACGTTCCCCAGTTTGGGGTTTCTCACGAGTCCACTGCACTTGGTCACCTCTTGTCCTGTTATTCAAGGTCAAAAGCTGAAGCTCTTCTAGACAGTTAATTAACCGTCTGCCATTAGAATTCAGCTCGTCCTCACCAAAAGGTCCAATGATATCGTCCTGATGGATCCCTTTGCCCACCCGGGCATTGAAGTCCCCCAATAGTACCACCTGACCTTTGGCAAGGAATGAAGCACAGTCCAGCTTTACATCTTCGAAGGCCTTGTCTGCGTCAGCACTAAGGGTCCCCTCTGTGGGCATGTAAACACAACCAACAAAGAGGTCCTTTGTACTCATGCCGCCCTTCAAATTCAGTTTTAGCCAGATACTATGCTCGTACCTCAAACCCTGTTGATAATTTCACAATTGTCAAACAAGAAATCACGGACAAAGAATCCGACCCCTTTTTGACCGCGTTTGGCAGAGGCTGCCTTGAGAGTACACATCTTACCTGCCCATTTATAACCAATGACATCTCCAACCAGTTTATCCGACGTTTCCCATGTTTCTTGCCCAGCACAGATATGAATATCATTAGTCCGAAGAACTTGTCCCACTTCAAGTTGTTTCCTTTGGTTGGTCAACCCTGAGAAGTTGAAAGTGGCCAGCCGCAAGCCAGCCCTTTGCGTGTGAATTGTTTGTCGTCTAGGTAGCTTGTGATTGCTCCTGGACGGCCAACCGTTCTGCAAAGGGGGACAGTTACCCCATGTGTAGATTTTGCTCGTCTTGTGTAAACTTTGAGAATTGGTAAACCATTCAGGGTACCAAATCTTTCAGTTACACGACGCACAGGCTCCGCACACATAGGGGCAGATTGTCCGTCAGACTGCTTGGGGACAATTATCCCGTGTATAGATTTTGCTCGTCTTGTGTAGACTTTGAGGATTGGTAAACCATTTAGAGTACCAAATCCTTCAGTTACACGACGTTCAGGCTCTGCACACTTAGGGACAGATTGTCCATCTGACGGCTTGGGGACAATTACCCCGTGTATAGAATTTGTTCGTCTTGTGTAAACCTTGAGGATTGGTAAACCATTCAGAGTACCAAATCCTTCAGATTCAGGACGTTCAGGTTCCGTACACTTAGGGGCATCTTGTCCTTCTGGCTGTTTGGATTCAACCTCATCCAGAGCATCAAACCGATTAGAAACTCTCAAGTTGAAGTTGTTGCCCTTGGTTGTCTTCCTAGAGCGCCCCATTGAATCACCAATGTCTAAGACCGCTCTCCAGCCAGTCAAGGGACAAACTTCTTTGAGATTGAATTGATGCGGGACTCTATTAGAAGCACTTTTGGTCATTGCAACCTTCAACGTACCCCTGTTATCAAGTCTCGAGATGGTACCATTAGCCATGAAATCCAAGCCTAAGCTAGAGCATGTAGTTTTAAAGGACACATCGTCCATCCTGGGATTCACCCCAAAAACTACACATGAAGCCCTAGATTTGGCATAAGTAACCAATTCCCAGGGATCACCCTGAGGAGTGTTGATGTTGATAGGAGCTAAATTTTTGATTGTTTTCGCAGGCCATAAGTTTAAGCACAGGAACCAACCCGAGCCCAAGTGCCGAGTATGCTAGACAGAGCATACGACTGCCCAATTTGGGCGGAGGGGCTGCCCCCAAGCGGTAGGAGTCCGCTTGTTACCATTCAGAGATCACACTCCAGGGAGTTGCAGGGAATGGCCCGTGTAGGCATATTCTAAAGTGGGAAAGGCCCCAAGCTTTCCAACTAAATCCAATGCACTACCTTACCTGAAGCAAAGCGCTTCAGGTCGAAACAAACAAGGACACTGAGGTCACAAGGCCGGCATTTAGTCACAGAGACATTAATGTACTCCCGTTTCAAGTCCACCCAATGTCAATAGGCTTCCTAGAGGACAGGGAGAAACACTCTCTAGAGAGAGAGAGAGAAAGAGAGAGAATGTACTCATGAGACATTGTTTGCCGTAGCCTTGTGGCCATAGATCCTGTTCCCAGTTTGGGTGGGACAAGAGGGAACAGGCACTACCTTTGTGAGGGGCTCACTCCAGTAGTGGGACTTACCTTGGTACAAACAATTGGTTGCGGCTTTACAGATTTCCCCTAGAAAGCCCTTCACACAAGCATCAATCTGCTGTGTGTGAGCTGCCCAGCAATTACACACCAACAGGGCCAGAAAGAGAGATAGGGCTTGTCTTGTCTTGTCTTGACAAGAAAGGATCTGTCTATTCCAGATTAGATTTAAAGAAGAAACAGTAGCTTTCGAGGAAGGCACCATCACATTTCCTTTTGATACAGACTTGGCATGTACTCCATATCCATAGAGGTGATCAGGGTAGGTGGTGGTGAACATGTATATGATCAAATACCGGGTTCCCTCCCATCTTAGATTTTCCACACAGGTAGGCAGAATGCTTCATGGTCTCTCATGAATTGTTTTACTGCACCATGATTGATAGCTGTGCAATGCAGATTGCTGCTATGTCAACCAGCTTTGTACGGCAATTTATTTTCAAACAACACCTCCATCAAGTCGTTGCAAACTTACCACACATGGTTTGCAGGAAACTTGATCATAGAGCTCAGAGCTTGAACAGCTTAGGTTCTGGAAATGAGCTTGTACAAGGATGCTTGTGAGATCCTAGCGCTGGGCTGCTCCAGGTATTCTCCAGGTGTCGTGAGGATGGCCTCTGGTGGTTGGTCAAAAGGTGGGAGAGATTGTGACAGGGCACTGCAGGCGATGGACTAGCGAGGCTAGACTTTGGCCTGTGATATTTAGTGACCATGCACTATATCACTAACCCAGCAGATTGTAAGAAATTTAAAGTACAGGTTAGATCCCTGGAGAGGGGCACGCCATTGTTATGGTTATCCTTCCCTGGAGTCTTGTCATAGGTAGTGGCACCATACACTGGTTGCTCACTGCAAGTAAGCAGCTTTCTCATATCTGCAAAACAACTCCATATCCAGCTCTGTGATTTCAGACAAGGACTAAAAAGTTCATAGAAGAAGAGCGGCCCTCATCTGCCAAAAACACCACAAGCATATGATTTGGGTTGGTAAGGACGTGAGAGGTGAATGGCAGGCCCTATTAAGCTTTCTAAAATGAACCAAGAAGTATCATGTCCGATAGCAACATGCAGACCCACTTGGGTACAGACGTACAGACATGCAAGGGAGTAGATCACTTAGCCCAAAAACCACCTGAAGTGTTTGTGTAGGAAGGGGCAGTCAAATTTTCAACTAGGCTAAAGCCAATATCACTGGTACCTCAGGAAGTATGTGCCTCTCTTCTTGAGAGAAGACATGACACTAGCCTTTGTTCTGCTATTTCTCCCTTTTTCATATAGTGCTAACTAAGGCAGCGGCCCACTTGCCAGCATTGAACATTTAGGGTAAACCAAGCCTGTTTGGAAAGCGGGGCTGTATGCCCTAGCTGTCTTCATAGACCATGTATGCAATAGCAGATAGTGGAAGACACAAAGCCTTAATTTGACTTTGGCATAAGGAATGATAATCCAAAATAGACTATCAAATTTCTCCTCTAAGAGAAAGATAACAAAATGATATGTGCAGCTCTCAAAAGTATTAGAGAGAGAGTGAGCAAGAAAAGACAATTTACAAGACATGTACCTTGTAAATGCCTTTGATTAGCAGCACTCCATGGATCACATTGAGCATCCTCAAGACTGATGAGCCCATACAATAAAATAATAAACGTAATCCAGCAATGCAGGTAGAGAGGGAGAGACTGTACTCATAAGACGTTGTTTGCCGTAGCCTTGTGGCCATAGACCCTGCGCCCAGTTTGGGCGGAACTCAAGGGAACAGAAATTACCTTTGTGAGGGGCTCACTGCGGTAGGGTGACTTACCATGGTATAGATTATGAGTTAAGCATTCCAGATATCATCTAGAAAGCCCTTCACACAGGCATCAACCTGATGCTTGTGATCTGCCCAGTAATTCTTGTTTCGTCACTGTAGGCCTTCTTCTGTGGGGGATATTCAATTTTCTTACAGCCCAATTGTTTTGGTTTGGTCTTGTGCGGGATTGCTGCAGATACAGCGTAAAGCACTTTTACATTTGTTCCTTTGTTATCTGACCTACCTTCTGACACAGAGCCTGCACCCGTTCAGCGAAGGACCCTTCCGCTCAACGGAGGTCCCTTCCACAAATGGAAGGGGCTTCCGTTGAGCGGACGGGTCGTGTTTACTTCACCCCCTCCACCCTGAAGGGCAAACATAAAATATGCCCTACACTTTGAAAGGTGGGGTCGCCCTTCAAACCCAACACTGGTTGTAAGGCCAACCAAAATCTTTATCATACTACCATGGTGGTAATTTCTTCTGAGACCTTACTAGCTGATTAACATCTTTGCACATTTGGTAATATCTCGACCACAAATCCTTATCGTTTTTAATATTACAGCAGTCCTTATGAAGTGCCAGTCTCTCATCAATCTTGGGCTTGATCTCATCAGTCCACCAATTTACTGCACTACCGCAGACAATTAGTTTCCTTCCAATGATCTTATCGACAGCATCGACAGCAGAGGTAACGAAACTCTCCCAAGAATCCACAGCTCTTTCGACTTCACTTGTTGCATCACCTAAGCAAGAGGAAAAGCCTTGGAGTGATTGCATAAAGTGTGGGAGAGCCTCTTTCAAGGCCTGGACACATTCTGTCTTGACCTCTTCACTCTGGAATTTTTCTATGCACCACTTGTGAATTGAACATTTCACAGATCTCCTGTCGTTTAGGATACACCTTCTGATCTCAGTCCAGACAAGAAAGTGGTCAGAAGTACCAATATCAGTTCTTTCAACCAACACTTAGGCACACAGATGAAACAAATACTTATGCACTATGATATAATCCACAATGGACAGTTTCCCAGTTTGGGCTTTTTCATGAGTCCACTGCAAAGGGTCTTCTTTTGACGTAATGTTCAAGGTCAAAAGCTGATTTTCTTCCAGGCAATCAATAAACCTCTTGCCATTGGAATTCTGCTCATCCTCACCGAAAAGCCCAATGACATCATCTTATTGTAGCCCCTTACCCTCTCTCTCCCTCAGAAAGGTGTGGGATTCTTTGTCTGTACTTTTTTTGTGATAATTGTGAAATCATTAGCAAGGAACTTCAGTACAAACACAGTATTTGTCTGAGACTGAAATTGAAGGGCGGCGTGAGGACTAAGGACCTCTTTGTGGGACGTGTCTACATGCCTATGGGGGACCCTTAGTGTTGATGCAGATAAAGCCTTCGAGGATGTCAAGCTGGACTGTACTAAGTTTCTCGCCAAAGGCCACGTGGTGACTTGCTAGGTGACTTAGAATGTACTCATAGACATTGTTTGCCATAGCCTCGTGGCCATTGACCCCGCGCTCAGTTTGAGCGGAACACAATGGGACAGAAACTACCTTTGTCAGGGGCTGACGCTGGTAGTATGACTTACCTTGGAACAGACTATTAATCCGAGTTTTCCAGATATCCTCTAGAACACACAGGCATCAATCTGCTGTGTGTGGTTTGCCTAATAACTAGGCCCCAAAAGGGCCTGGGCTTTTCGTTCAGCCTCGAGACTTTCAAAGTTGGTAAACAGAGGTTCAGGCACAATTCCCTTGATGGATTTAAAGAGGGTGTCTCTCTCATGAGAGTACCCAGGACAATGAATCAGAAAATGAATATTGTCTTCAGGTTGCCCACACAACGGGCAATTGCAATCCCTCTTTCCTCTCTGCATCTGTTTGCCGTTCAAAGGTAGGCTTCCCGCCCTGGGTTTGGATTTCAGTCTAGTGCCGAGGGTGGGTAAACCCTTGAGGTCATCCATGATGGCCTCTCCCATGTCACAGACTGGAAACAAGTTCAGGGAAGTTTTCTGCCTAACTACATTTTCATCAGACAATTTCCCGGCAACAGACATGGCTTTAGACACTACAGACTCTTAAGTCAGATTTATCCAGCAGGGTCAAGACTTGTGGGCTTAGATTCAGATCCTTGAGAATCTCTTCTACTCTCTTCCGCCAGGACTTAGCCTGTTTGACAGGGCGATCCTGTTTCCAAGATATAGAGTCAATTAACTTAGGATATCTGATATTAGACATATGTTGCAGCTGACCCCACCATCTGACCTTGAATTCATCTTGTCGGGAGCTTAAGGAAGGGATGCCAAACTCACCCGGAACAGCCTGTTTTGGAGCATGCTGACATGCACTCCTTAAGCACCCCCACTTGAATGGATTCTAGAGACTTAGCCTGGTTGGAGTTATCAACCCATACTGCAGATGCATACTCCAAGGGAGGCCTAATAACGCGAAGCATGGTTTTTGTTACTTTAAAGTTGATCCCTCTGCAAAGGAAAAATTTAGTGAGACCCAGAGCTTTGCGCTTGCCAGATTGAACGACTTTTTGAGTATGTGCATGCCAATTACAGTTGGAGGAAAATTCAACGCCAAGGTATGTGTAGGAAGGGAGGACCGGAATCTCTTGGCTTCCCCACTGCCACTTGAGATCGCCTCCTCCCTCCCCTTGGTTGTTGAATGCCACCACTGCACATTTTCTGACGTTAGCCTCTAGCGTCATCCACAACATAAGGGCTGGTATGATGTCACCCACCCTTAACCCAAATCCCTCACTTTCCACATCCTCGAGGAGTTGATTGATGAAAACATTGAAGAGCCGAGGGGAGAGGGTACATCCTTGAGCTACACCTTGGTCGATGACAAAGAAGTTAGACTTCTGTCCATTAACAGTGACACAGCTTTTGGTGTGAGCGTACAAGTTATGGACAACTCTCCACATTTTTCCCTTGATCCCGCAAGACCAGAGGCGGAGCCATAGACCGTCTCTCCACACTGTGTCATAAGCCTTTTTGACATCCAAGAAGCAAACATAAGTGGGTTTCCCTTCTTTTTTCCTTCCCTGGATAATCTGGCTTAGAGTGAAGATATGATCCACACAGCCCCTGTTTCGCCGAAAGCCAGCTTGGCCTTCGTGAAAACACCTCTAGATTCCAGATCAACCTCAAGACGAGTACTTATAACTCTGCAAAATATCTTGCCAACAGCATTGAGAAGCGTGATGCCACGATAGTTCTTATATAGATTGACCATGACCCCCTGTCGCCAGCGGAAGGGGATCATTTCAGTCTTCCAGATAAGGTTAAAGAGGAGAACTAGGGCCTCTATCATGGGACGCCACCGTGCTTGATAAGCTCGTTGACTATGCCATCAGGACCACCTGCTTTATATCCATTTAGATGTTCAATTGCTTCCACAATCTCAGAAGAACTAATGGGAGCGTTGGAGAGATTGTACTCATAAGACGTTGTTTGCCGTAGCCTTGTGGCCATTGACCCCGCGCCCAGTTTGGGCGGGAACAAAAGGGACAGAACCTACCTCTGTCAGGGGCTGACGTTGGTAGTAAGACTTACCTCCATACAAGGAATTAATCCGGGTTTTCCAGATATCCTCTAGAAATCCCTTCACACAAGCATCAATCTGCTGTGTGTGATTTGCCCAAAAACTAGGCCTCAGGAGGGCCTGGGCTTTTGGCTCAGCCTCGAGACTTTCAAAGTTGGTAAACAGGGGTACAGGCACAATTCCCTTAATAGATTTGAAGAGAGCGTCTCTTTGGTGAGAGAACCCCGGACAGTGTATCAGAAAATGAATACTGTCTTCAGATTGCCCACACAACGGGCAATTGCACTCTCCCTTTCCTCTCTGCTTCTGTTTGCTGTTCAAAGGTAGGCTTCCTGCCCTGAGTTTAAATTTCAGTCTAGTGCCGAGAGTGGGTAGACCCTTGAGGTCATCCAAGATGTCCTCCCCCATGTCACAGACTGGAAACAAGTTCAGGGAAGTTTTCTGCCTAACTTCATTTTCATCAGACAATCTCATGGCAACAGACATGGCTGAGGACACTACAGCCTCTAAGTCAGATTTATCCAGCAGGGTCAAGACTTGCGGATCCAGGTCCAGGTCCTTGAGGATCTCTTCTACTCTCTTCTGCCAGGACTTAGCCTGTTTGACAGGGCGGTCCTGTTTCCAAGATATAGAGTCGATTAATTTAGGATATCTGGTGTTGGGCATATGTTGCAGCTGACCCCACCATCTGACCTTGAATTCATCTCGTCGGGAGCTTAAGGACGGAATGCCAAACTCACCCCGAACAGCCACATTGGCTGTTTTGGAGCATGCTGACATACACTCCTTAAGCACCCCCACTTGAATGGATTCTAGAGACTTAGCCTGGTTGGAGTTATCAACCCATATAGCAGATCCGTACTCCAAGGCAGGTCTAATAACGCGACAAAGCATGGTTTTCTTAACCTCAGAGTTGACCCCTCTGCAGTGGAAAAATTTAGTGAGCCCCAGAGCTTTGCCCTTGCCAGTTTGAACAACTTTCCGGGTATGTGCATCCCAATTACAATTGGAGGAGAACTCAACGCCCAGGTAAGTGTAGGAAGGGAGGACCGGGATCTCTTGGCTACCCCACTGCCACTTAAGATCACTTCCTCCCTCTCCTCTGTCGTTGAATGCTACCACTGCACATTTGCTGACATTAGCCTCTAGCCCCCAAAGATCAAAGTATCTCTTCGCGCAATCAATCAACTCCTGGAGATTGGTTGGAGTCTCCCCTATGCCTGCGAAGTCATCCGCAAACATAAGGGCTGGTATGGTGGTATCACCCACCCTTAACCCAAATCCCTCACTTTCCACATCCTCGAGGAGTTGATTGATGAAAACATTGAAGAGAGAGAGTTGAGAGACCTGCAAGTAAGGGTGGTAGATGACAAAAGGTGCTGACGTTGCAAGTAGAGGCACCAGATGGTGAGCCACTACCCATGGATCCAGGTGTGGGGCCCCCACAATCAAGCTGCAGACATAACTCAACCCTTTTAATTGCCATGACACACAGATGACAAGATAGAATCCACAGGTGTGACTAAAGCATAATGAACTCACTGGTTTATAAGCTTCTTGAAAGTTGATGAGTGTTCAATCAATAACCGCAAGCTACAGTGATGTAACAGCAAAAACAAGGAACTTAGGAATGTTGGAAGAGATTGCCTTCACAGTTCTGGGAGAAGAATCATCCAAGACGAAACCTGCAGTTTACCTTGTGAAACCTTGGCTTCCCCATCGAGCAACATCTTCAAAAGAAGCGGGTAGACCAGCTTTGCTAGCCACACTCAAATTTGCTGTAGAAACACTGATCCCATTGACTGGATGCTGAGCTATAACATCACTGCTGTCATGTTGTGGCCTTCTCTCCATGGTAACCACACCTGAAAGATAGCAATGAGACATGTCAAAAAGAAAAAGGAGGAGATCGGCGATGTAACCATTGACTCTCCCTGTAATAGTTCTGAAATTCCCTTTTGATGCCAACTGTCCTGGAGCCCTGTTGGGGGGGATTAATCCACCAGGGTATGGAGACCAAAAAAAAAAGGCCCTCTTTAAATCTAACAGACCCAAAAGTTGAATAGCGACAATGGAAGTCCACCTGGTTTACCAGTCCGCTCCTCCACTTGCATATGGGTCTCACCCGTGGTCTTCCTCGCCCCTTCTTCCAAGGACAACTTGTTTTCCTTTTCGTTGTCACATTTGGATTCTGTGCGACTCAGCAATGGGATCTTAGAGCGCATCTGTTCCTCCATTGAAGGAGCTGCAGATAACTCCCACCCCACCTCCAGAGTAAGTCTGAATACTGTATCATTAGCAGAGTCACTCGCAAAAATATATCCAAGTGATATGGAGGGTCACCTATAGCAGACGGCAGGAATACTCTCTCTTGAACTGGTCTAAAGGGTTTCACACATGTCAACCGCCATAGTGTCTTGTCAACAACTGACTAGACAACCTATTGGAGAAATTGCCTCCCATGCTCAATCATGGTGTGTATTAAGGAGAGCACTAGGCCATGGCAATTGCCTTCGTTAGCCAATCACTTTTCTAGGTTTTAGTTGTGGCAATAGTCACAAAAAGAGTGAACACATCAAAATCAACAGCCGGTGAGGCAGTGTAGGAAGAGGGGACAATTCAAAGGAGATCTCGACTCCAAAAACCTATACAATTGAGCAACTTGCGCCCTCTCACCCCTTCAGGTTACTCCATCAAACATGAGCACCAGCTATAAAGCAGAACAAACAAAGCTAGGGTAAAAATTTCACTGTTTGGCAAGCTGCGAGGGGAGGAGACTTGTAAATCAAGACAAGCAACGCCCCCTTCGACCTCTAGTGCCTTCGATGACTCATCCTTGACATCACGGGCAGCAATGAGCTGTGACAAAGGAGCCCGCAATACTCTGCACCATTGTTGTCACACATGTAAAAACTGGTTCTTACACCTGACTTTGACGCAAGCAAGAGAATAATATTCAGCTTTATATATGTTTGTATATGGCAAGAGTACTCATAACACTTGGCTTGCAATAGGCTTATGGCTATAAACAAGGGGCAACCTGTCAACAGAGCAGAACTGGGGGAAAGTATGGAGAAAGAGATACAGCGCGAACTCTACCCATTAAAAGGTTCTTGCCGGATCACTTTGTGACAGTGATCGCCATACTGCATGACTGAGACTATTATGTAGCAACAAGGGTGTTGCCCTGCTAGATACCAAACCTATCCAGCTAGCCGGTTAAACCAATGAAACTGCGAAATCGCTATCAAGATAGCACAGCTGCCAATTCTTAGAAATTGTGTCATGGAGGGACAGAAAAGGGGTAGGTGGTGTAAAATCATCAGCAACCACCTGCTGGATGTGGAGACATCAAAATTGAAGAGGCGCATGATGTCAATAGTCTGTGGCTTGGGTGTGTGAAATGTGCTGCATACCGAACCGTGACCTGATTATCCCATGCACAGCAGCCCCCTCAGGCATTGCTCCCCTCTCCTGTCATGACTTGCCCTCCCCCATTGCACCTTCAAC
The DNA here is from genome assembly GCA_030704615.1 of Takakia lepidozioides. NCBI lineage: Eukaryota > Viridiplantae > Streptophyta > Takakiopsida > Takakiales > Takakiaceae > Takakia > Takakia lepidozioides. The sequence continues at coordinate 12,007,433 of CM060734.1, forward strand.
AAGTGGCAAGCTGCGTAAATAGTTAAGAGAAAGCTGCAATGCACACAACCAGAAGACCTTTCCATGCTCTCAGGTAAATCGGATTTGACTCAATCCAACGTTAAAAAATGCCCTACCTCCCAACCGCTCTGCAACTGCAGCAGTAAGAAGTCCTCCAAGCATATCAAGGACAAGCACTTCAGCATCAGCACCCACATTAGAAAGAGACAGAAGGAGTGCCAGCATGTCCATTCGCAAAAACCTGGCCACACATTTTGCAATGGTCGGATTAGTTCTCATCTTTGGGCTGGTTTTGCTCAAGCTGGTAGGAAAAATCATGCACCCTCACTTTCCATCACACACACTTAGTACGCACCTATTCTTCAAAGTTCAACAGAATTCCCCAGGATCAAATATATTTGGAGTAATGATGACCTATACTACATTCAGTGTCAGTTCTAGGCTGTGTTGATGGATCACAAAAGAATGGGCATCGTGATTTTCCACTTCATTGCCAAGTTTACTCTTGGACAATCCAGCAGCAAGAACACAAGTTTGGTGAGCAGTCCCATTTATCCAGCTTGTCATAAAGTGATTACGCCAGGTGAGATTGAAATACTAAACATTTTCTGAATTGTTATTGCTACAATACTCCTGGGCACAAATGTGGCCTGACTAAAACTTGTTATTGGCCACCAGCAACTAAAGAGCACAAATGCAACCTGCCCAGCCAGTGGTTTTTTTTTTCAATTTTCCAAAATCGCCACAAAGGCTACATGTAAATTCTATCCAGTGCCCATGTGGCGAGAATAACGAGGTGGCAGGCTTAGAAAAGTGGCTATGTAACAGGTGTCACATTGTAACAGGTCCACGTAGGAAAATTCTGGCTCCTGATATTTAACCGTTGGCGCTTTCTGGCGAATTTTTGGATTTTTACTCCCAAAATTCCTTTATAAAAGTAGCCGACCCATTTTCGAGGTCGAAATCTGGCAGCGAAAAACACTGCTGCCAGCAGTGGGCAAGTGACACAAGGCCAACATTTGGTAGGGCTATTCTGACACTTTCCTCAAGTAGCACCATCAGAAATTCTTATGATTGGAAATGCAATATAGGAATGGGAATAGCTACCATACCCAATTTTGTTGGGATCCTTGGCAAAGTAGGCTTCACAAACGCTGCAACCCAAAAGAATCAAACACTCCTTGCCATGTCATGCCAAACCACTTGCCACTGAGAACTGACAAGAGAATTAACATCTCCTGGACGCATCGCACCAGCACACGGTTAACTGACCATCCTCCATCTCAAGCCAGGTGTACAACACCCACAGATATGTACTTGAACCAGAAGAACAACCCTCAAAATGCTATGAGGGTTGCACTTCACATGTGTCATCTCTTTTGCCCATCCCCGTTGACAAAGCAGAGTTAAGCGTTCCATATACTGACCTTTGATTACACTCACTCAAGTTACCCCGAGGATTCAAGATGCCGAAATCATGCACACCTCTTAGCACCAAAAAGTATTAGATGTGAAGTCGGTTTGACCTATTCACCAATTTTTCTGACATGGATATGTTTAATCTGACGAGGGACTTAAGACTAAGGAGACTGACCTTCGAGCACAGGGGCACCTGACCACTACACGTGGGGCATACTTCTTTTGCTTCTTGCGCCTGTACTTCTCCTGCAGGGCACAGTTTATTGAACCTCACCAGTCTACACTGTTTTATATCCACTGATGCCATATGCCAGAAACAGGATAGCCAAAGGCCCCTCCTTCCTGAAAATACAAGCTAATTTAAGTACCAGATATAATGTTCACATTTCTTTAGGACCATCCTATCCAAAACCTTGAGTAATTGCACTTTGATATTCCAGTCTGGTCTCTTGCGTTACCTGTGAAAAAGCGGTTTTACCCTCAAATGAAGCACTGTTGGCCACCAAAGCCTCCACAATTCCCTTCCCTGACACCCCCTCCCTGCACCCCACTTCCAGTCAACCATGACCAACAGTACTTAGACTTGAACCCTCAAAACTCTAGCATAGCTCCTCAACCCTGGCCGGGGAATTGTCCCCCTGTAATGATATAAATTTGTGATAAACCTTACACTGAAAGAATGTTTTGGGAGGAAGATCAAAATGCGAGATTTTCATACCTGCGCATCCTGCAAATGTCTTCGGCAGAGAGGGTTTGTGCAGTGTTATTGTCAACAAGACCTCGATTGTCCCGGCATTCAGCATCATCAACGTCATCACCCACCCCCTCTGCTTCATCTGCAAATAAGTTCAAAATCACTTCATTATCGGAGGGGTAGTGCACAGACTCCTGTCAAATTGCGAGTATCTGAATTGCTGTGAATCAAATGGCAGGTAGCAATCGGGAAGAGAGCCCTCATACAAGCCAACGTAATCTCACCTGAAGATGAAGGTGACAGTCGGACAAGGCAAGGACCATTTGACCCCGGTTGAACATCGAAATTGGATCCAAATGGACTGCCTACGAGGGGCTCTAGCGAACAGTGCGATTTTCCGATAGTCACCCTCCTGTTCTTCACATTTCGCAGAATCTTTCGTTCAGCAATCCAAACTAACTAGAAAACGCAGTTTACATGACCCAATTACCACGCCAGGCACAGAAGAACTACGCCCCAGGGGCAGAGAGAAAATATAGCAGCATTGACCTAGGGTTCACTTTGCTGCAACAACTTTCATCCCGCAACGATGCTACACAATGCAGTGGAGCCAAAATCATATGACTTTATCATGACTTTATCAATTACGGTTCCACTGGTCAAAAGGCAGTGTAAACCCATAAACCCTGAACCTCATAGTCACAATGTGATTTGCACATGCAGCCATATCCAGACCTCGAGATTGATTCGGCACAGATTGACACAAGACAAAGAGATGCGACGTACGCATTAGGATTGAGGTGGGCAAAGACGACGCGATCTCCATTATTGATATCAAGCAACACCGCACACCCAGGGGCCATCAAATGACTTCTTCCTCTTGCACCTGGACCTACATTTTGGCTACCCTCCACGCTCTCCAACTCCATGCCGCTCGCCTCTCTCTTCACACACACGGGTTACACTGCGGAGCGATGGCAATCCTCCACACGCACTAGCAAAGAAAGTGGCGACTTCGCCTGTCACCGGGCGAATTAGCCAAGCCAGTAAGCGGGACTATCGCGGGGAAGCGAACCAAGGATCGCTTCCCCCACAAATTCGCTTCGCCTTAGGGAAAGTAACTCGTATTTTCACATAGAGCGAAAGTCCGTTTTTATAACTCCCAAACTAGCCGCAGGCCCAACTTTGAGCTTCGGCCGCTCGCCGGCACATCACGTTCCTCCCATTTGCTCCCCATCGTAACCCTCAAATACGCGGGCTGAATGGAAATTCCCTTTTGGTTGTAGGCACACTTGGTCGTTTTTTGGCTCGTTTGTTTGCTTCACTAGCTTTTGGTCGCTTAACGGGCTTGTACCATTCGCGTGGTTACTACTCCATATATATATTTTGTAGGTATCGACGGGGTCTCCCAAACAGCCCAAGTCTTTTTGGATAAATCACCACCGTGAACCTGGACTCGCGTTAAGTGTCATGGTTTTAGTCAAGGTTAGTTAGAAATAGTTATTTCTAACTAAGTATGACATTATATATTTGTAGTTATATTTTGTTGGCATTGGGACTTCATTTGGTTCCATGTGTTAAGTGAGGTGACCAATCTCATTTGGGACGTGGAGAGGCTTATTTCCACGTGAGGCAGGAAGGCTCGTCTTCTTCTAGTCGAGCCTCCCAAGGCCTCCCTCACCGCCATAGCTCCAGTACTTGAGATGGAGTGTGTCGCATACCTCACTTCGGTAAGCTCCCCTTCAAGTCATAGTTACTCGCTTTGATGTGCGCGCCTAACTACCAACCTGGCCGCCGGGCCAACTCGGAGCTTCGGCTGCTCACCGGGACATAACGGTCCCCCTTTTTTTCCCAACAGACCCTCCACCAATTTGGGCCTAGTGGAAATTCCCTTTGGTAGATGGCAGTCCGGAATAGCTCCCCACTCCTTGGTCGCTTTCCGACTCGCTCGCTTACTCACTAGTTTTTGGTCACCAACGGGCTTGTACCGTTTTCGGGGTTACTACTCCCTATATATACTTCTGTGACTATCCGCGGGGGTTTCACAAACAACCATGTCATTTTATGGCGAACCACCACGAAGACCCTCGATTCCCAGTAATGAGTCGCGGTGAATCTTGGCCCACCCACCACGGCCCCACTGGACCGTGATGAGTCCCAAGACTCCCCACGACTCCCACCACAAGGTCTCCGCCCCATGGTGAGTCTTATGCCACCCCCACTAAATCCCACTAAATCCCACTAAGCTACCACCACCCCTTGTGGGGCCACCCCCACCGCAACCCGGTTTGCGGGGCTCCACCTAGTGAGTGCCTCCGCCTCCTTGAGTGCCTTGGGCACTCAAGGGTGCTTCAGCCCCCCATACCTATTGCTGCCACCGCCCCCACCATAGGACAGCCCCTCTGCGTCCCGACCCCCTGCCCTCAAGGCAAAGGGCCGCGACAGAGTGTAAGTGAGGTCTATATGATGGAGTCTTTTAGCAAAGGTGCCATTGGCTTGACTTATATAAAATGATAGAGTGGGTTCATTGAGGCTTATCACTAGAAGAAGACCATGCTCACATCTATGAGTGCAAGGTGTTAGCATTTAGTTTGCACTTGTATGCATGTATATGAGAGTTATGAGAGCTCTTACACCACAAGACTTGCATGGTTTTGCAAGGGAGAGTGATTGAATATGCACTTAGGGTTTCTGAGCTTGGAGAAAGAGCTCTTGTAGCACAAGAGGAGTGTCTTGTGTATGGGAAACATAGATGTTAGGGTTTCAGAAGCTTTGCAAAGCATTATGGAGTGAAGGCGTGCATGTCATGACATGTGGATAGCCATCAAAAGGCTATGGAGTGCTTAGTCTTACTCTAGTCAAACTAGGTTCAAGGTTTCCATGGTGTGGAAGAAGAACCAAGGAGCTGCGCGAACTTGGGCTTGAAGTACAAGGAAGGAAAAGGGGCTGATTTCTCTTATGTGAGAGTGAGACATATGTGGAGCATGCTTTCAGCCCATTGAGGCTTCTATTTTCAAGCTTAAAATAGAGCAAGAATTGAAGGGAGATGGTTGGTTTCCACTTATGTGAAGAAAAAGCACTTGTAGGGTATGTTTGAGTTGGGGTTTCAACTTCAAGCTTAAAATAAGTACGACTCTTGAAGCGGCAAGTGCAGGGGCTGGAATAGACGCTAGGGGGCGTGCTATGGCCAAGGAGAGCGCGTGAATGAGTGCTCACAAGGGCTGGAAATCAGCCATGCATGGTTAGTTGTCATGGGGATGTATGGCACGGCTCTTGTGAGTTAAAGGGAGAATGTGGACTTGATTTATGGCAAATATATTTCTTACGAGTTGGAGCTACCCTGGTGGTGTGTGGGAGTTGAAAAGAACAAGAAAACAGTCTGATGTCTTCATAGCCGCCATAGCCCGTTGCAAGGAAGCCTATGATCCAAGGATACACAAACCCTAGCTTGGTGTGGCTAAACCCATGGGAGAAATGGCTAAACTGCCAACAAAATCATGAGCCGCCATGACTCTACGACCATGACGATTAGGTCATGGCCCAGGAACCATGAGTGACCATGAGCGGGAATGTCAACCATGAGTGGAAACGCCGAGCGGGAACGTTGATCAGGAGCGGGAACCATGGTGCCATGACCCATGAATAAATTATTCTAGGAATATTCCTGATTTTTGGGAATCCATTGGGAACGTTTGGGAACCATGGTGCCATGAGCCATAAAAAGAATATTTTGGGAATATTCCTGATTTTGGAAACTTATTGGAAACTTATTGGGAACTTTAGGAACTCATTGGGAACATTGGGAACCTATTGAGAACCATGGTGGCATGGGCCATGAGCGACCATGAAGGTCAATGGATGATCGTGAGGCTGCGGATGAAATTTGACGCTCTTGGCTGAAAATTTGCATGACTTGCTAGATGCCTTTTGAGGCTTGTTTAAGGTCGGTTTGGGATTTTTGGAGTTCAATTTGGTAGGCTTTTTGAGGTTTGGCGGACTGTTGGATAATTTGGATGGGTCCTTGAAGACCAGAAGACAAACATACCAGCAAAACAGAAGACCAAAGGACCAGTAGACCACCGGTGCTTTTCTTATGGTGAGGCTGGGTTGATGACCAACAGGTCATAGTGGTGTCTGCGGTGGATGCAGGTGTAGGTACAAGCCTATGCTAGGAACCTAGTATTCCAAGCCATAAGCTGCAACAGGTTCTACCCAGTTACCTTGTGGAAAGAGGGATTAGAGTTATGTTGACAGCCGGTTGAGTGTGAGTTTTTCATCACGGAGGTGCCACTAGTTGCTGAGGCGAATGCCGGTACGAGCACTAGCGATACTAGTGGGTACACGAGATGAGGTGTGCAGTTCAGGCCACCTTCACCTTCTGTGTCTTCTGATAAAGGTTTTGATTCAGACTCTAGGATATTCACGCCGCAGGTGCTAGCTATTTCTTTGCCATTGTTGTGGGACACCATGGAAGAAATGTATAGAGCTATCAATGGGCCTCGTAGCTACTCTGGAGCTGAGGGCACCATTGAGCTTGATGATTTCATACATGAGTTTGATAGTTGGTATAATTTGCAGCAGATGTGCAATCCACATCTGTTTACGCCTTTTATGGCGTGGAATGGGTTATTTCAGTACCTTGAAGGGTCGCCCACGGATGACTACCATGAGTTTAGGCGGGGATATGAGGTGGAGATTGAGGAGTGCAGGGTGTACTAGTCACCTAACTATATCTCCATCACTAAAGGCACAAAAGCAGCGGCGACACTGGTAGTTTCTGCAAGCAATAGTGGGACAAGTGATAAATAAACTGGGACGTCCACCCAAACTCATGCCGCAACACCGGCACCCGTGCCTACCTTTAACCCAGTTGTGGAGTTCTAAGAGGAGTTAAGGAAAAACTACCAGGGGATAAGGACGGAGAATTTGCGGAGCTTGCAAGAGTTTCAACGAAAGCCTACTGAGAGTTTGATGGAGGCTTATACTTGCATTAGGCGCTTGATAAATATAACCCAAGGGGTTACGGAAGCTCAGGCAGTCCAATTCTGGTATGGGATATTGGATAAGGAACTGAGGAGAAAGGTGCGAGATGCAACTCTCTTACAAGTGGCCCAACCCACCTTAGCAAATGGGTTTTTGCTGGCAGAGCGGATAGAGCTCAATATGGTGGATGAGCGGGTGGTTATGGTGGGATTGGGTAAGGAAACACTATGGGGTGGTGCTCCTAACCAACAACAACAACCACCCCAACGTGCTTAAGGCAACAAGGGGGCTCAGACGAAGCCCAAGGAAGGTCAGAGAGGATCTTAGATGCAGAGGTCTCTTCCTTCATTCTCAGGCCAGCAACAGGCGGGTGTGTCATGTTGGAATTGTGGAGGACCCCATGTTAAGAAGGACTACCCAGATAGAGGCAAAAGGTCGACACAGACACAGCCTACACAGTTGTAGTATGGGCATTATGGCAAGTATAGGCATGAAGAGGCCCATTGTTATGACTTGCATCTTGAGCTATGGCCAGACCAGTTCCAATGGAACAATGGTGGCCAAGGACGAGGCAATGTAGTTCAGAAAGGAAGAGTAGGCAGAGGTCGTGGTGGAGGTCGTAACCAAATCCTAGCCTCTGACACTCATCACAATTCTTGCAAAACTTGTGTACATCCTTGAATAAAGCAGGCCACCAGTAACCTGCAAGTAGTATTTTATCTAAGAACACTTGCATGAAATAATCCAAATACGCATGGAAAGATTCACTTATCACTCCACTACAACAGATCGCTGTAATTATGACTGCCAAACCGTGGTAGTCATGGTTTTCTTGACTTTGACCATGATTGCACCATGTTTTTATATGAAATTGACCTCCCTCAGTCGTTCATACGACTGTAGTCATATAAACGACTATCTAAGTAGTCGTCTGTATGACTACATGGCTCCGGAATGGGCGGAAGGCTGGTTAATGGCAATTGACTAGATTTAGCTCACCACTGATAGACATTTCCATGACTACAGTGTACATAGATGAGGTTATATAGTCATGATGACTACTGGGGATTTTGTAATTTGGTGTGTATAATACAATTAAAACACCATAGGATCATATGAATGACTAATGGGTGTATTGGTTAGCAGGTAGTGAACTATAATTCGTATAGTAAAGAGGTTGGAGGTTCAAACTCCTCTAAGTACAATCAAATGGATAAGATCGCCCTAAGGTTAGTAGGCGAGCTAGAGATAGCACATGGCACCTTAGATGGGCTGCCACGTGGTTTTTTTCATTATTATAAAATGCATTATGCCACGTGGCACAACGCGGTACGACGCGGCGTCTGACATTTTTTTTAATATTTTTTGAAAAAAAATGTTTTTATTTTTTAATCAATTGCGCCTCGCCACGTGGCGCGGCAGCAGCGACTGCAGTATGGTATATATGACTGCAGTGAGAGATATCATTTGGTTTATCTGACTGTAGTCATCCGGACCGTACCATCATGTACTCATTGTATTCACTTGGTTTGCACGACTTACAGTCATAAAAGTCATATGTACCATTTATGACTGCAGAATAGTCATATATACAGTCATAAATATCGCGATCTGTTGTAGTGCTCTCTGGAAAGTTGCTGGTGCATTACAAAGTCCAAAAATACATGACTTTGTATGTATAAGCACCCCAGTCTGTGATGAAAGTTGTCTTTCTCTGATCCTCTTCAGCTACTTGTACTTGGTTATACCCACTGAAACCATCCATGAATGAGTACATCTCATGGCCTGCCACAGTGTCCAGTACAGCTTCTGTGAATGGCAAAGGAAATGGATCTTTCTTTGTACAATCATTCAACTTCTTATAGTTCACACAAACTCTCAGTTTGTCATTCTTCTTGGGAACTAGCACCCAACCCAACCTTCTGTGCATAGTTGGGATTCATCATGTACCTTGCCTGTTTGATTGGTACTGACCCTGGTTCCAGTTCAATCTTATGCTGGCAGATCTCAGGTGGTATCCCTTTTAGATCTTTATAGCTCCAAGCAAATACATCTTTGTATTTGATAAACAGGCTCTTAGCTTCCTCAAAGAATTTTGGCTCTAAGTCAGCCCCAACTTTCACCATTCTTGGTTCCTCCTCAGTTCCCACATTCACTTCTCTCACTTGCTCTTCAGCTGTGATTGTCCATCCAGCCACTACTCATCCTGTAAACTCACAGTGGCTGGTTCCTCTAGGATTTCTATTTCTCCCTCTCTTTCTTCATAGAAATGTGGTGGGTAATTGCTTGTTTCCCCCTCAATTGGTGTTGCTGTTACTGCACCACAACATATACCTTTAAAGCAACTCAGGCCTCCCAGTTGCATTTCTGTAACCTGCTCCCACTCTGGGTGTGCAGCAAACAGTGTAGCTTCCTGCTCCTCATCAAGCCCTCCCCTCCAGTCATACTCTCTGACTTCACGAGGTCTCCGTATAGCAAGTAGCCTACCAGATTTCTTAGTGGTGATCTATATCTTGTGCTCCCCATCATGCACTGTCAGTAACTAGGAATTCCAGTCATGGAATACCCTGGCCTGTTTCAGCCATGGTCGACCCAGCAATAAGGAGTAAGCTTCCATGACATCATCCATTTTCAACACAGTCACTGTGATCTTAAAGATCATCTTTTGAATCTGTATCTTTACTCCTCTTATCAAGCCTAATGGCTGTACACTCATTTGATCTGCCATTATTACTGTGAATGGGGCTGGTTTCATGTTACTTAGACCAAGCTTCTGCCTTAATTGGTCTGTCATAATATTCACTCCTGAGCCTCCATCTACTCGTACATCAGTCAAGTCTGTGCTTCTAATTCTCAATTGGCTTACTGGCATGGAATCATCAAAGTCCATGACTGTTTCTCGCCCTTCAGGCTTCACATTATAACTTGTCACCCTGCTGTTCAGGTCTGTGTTCTCTGTCACATGAGCAATCTGATTGATTGCTTGATACAACCTGTGTCTACAATGGGGTGCCACAGCCAATAGCTGCCCAATTGTAATCTCAGCTTTGGACTGGCATATTACTTCAGCCAAAGTCCCGTCATTATCCTGCACCTGTGAAGCCTCTTGTTTCACTTCCTCTTCACCTTCTTCTTCTCTTTCAGAGTCAGAAGAATCTGCCATAGGGATATCAGTATCCTTTTGCATTTCCCTTATGGTATCAGCCACTTCCTTGTGCAGTTCCTTCTTATCTCTCCAAGCCTCATCATCTTCAGGCACATCACTGCCATCTTCATTTACATCTTCCTCCTCATCCACTGGAGGTATTAGTTTAGCTTTGTTTCTGGTAACTATCATCGTACTTACTTCTGGTACAAAACATGGCATAACCATGTGAGCTGCCACTATTGGGCCTTCATTCACAGGAGCTCTCATCTCATTCTGGTATCTGATCCAGAATGGATAGGCTGCTTTGCAATGCCCTGCTTGGTTACAATAGTAACACAGTTCCTCACCATTGGGTCCTCGCCCTTGGTCTATTATGGGATTATTTCTATAATCCTGATTCCCTGGCTGGTAATTCCCCTTGGATTACCCTGATAGTTGCCTCTGGAATTGCCTTGGTAATTCCCTCTTGGATTACCTCTTTCTGCCATGCCATTGTTATATCCACCAGACCTACCATAGTGGTCATGATCATTGTTTCTTCTTGGCTGGGGTTGCACTTGATGCACCCTCACTTGCCTAGGTTCTCTCGCAGCTGTCCTTCTGTTGTAATAACAATTCTCAGTAGAATGGTTATCCATTTTACAGATAGTACAATGTTTCTCCTTCATGTGGCATTCAGCTGTGGTATGACCTTCATTTTGGCACTTTGCACACCAAATACCCTTCCTCCAATGTGTTGCAGCCTCTGTGGCGTACTTTTTCAAGATTTCTTCCAAATTTTTTTCATAGTTGTCCATCTTCAACTTTTCCTTCTTCTTGCTCTTTCTCCTGAGCTCTTGCTCTTCTTCCTCACCTGACTCATCTTCAGAGTCCTCATCATCATTTTTATCTCTTCTGAGCATTCCCAATTGCTCAATTCTGTTGGCTGTTTCGAATGCCTCCTCCACTGTATTATATGGTAGCATATCCACTTTCTTTTGTAATTCAAGTCTTAGTCCACTCACAAACCAAGACTTCTGTAATCTTGGTGCCGGTACAGCAGCCAGCTTTTTCATCATTAACTCCATCTTTTCCATGTACTCTTCAACAGTTTCATGCTTCTTTTGCCTTAACTGTTGTAAACTCCCATTCTCTTCATCCTCAGTTTTGCTTGTCCTGAACCTATTTCGGAATGATGTACTAAGGCCATTCCAGGTTAGGAAATGATTATTAGGAAACCTTGCATACCATTCATTTGCTTTCTTGATAAGTGAACAAGGAAACAGTCTCATCTTGGCATCATCACCATTCTCATTGTTCACAATACACATGTGCTCAAATTGGCTGATGTGTACATCAGGATCCCTTTTTCCTGCATATATTGGAAAAGGTGGCTTTGCCCGTGTTGGAGGTACTGCCATCTGTGGCCCTACACCTTGCCCTCTGACAGGTGCTGGTCCTCCTGTTGATGCTGGTCCTTGAGGACCTGCTGTTGTAGTGGTGGAACTCCCACCCGGTGTTGGCCCCTGAGCACTTCTTGCTACTGCCCCCCCTGTATTTGCAATACCCCCAGCTCCAGTTGCACTACTTCTCACATTCCCTGTCCCCCCAGAGCCAGATCCAAGCTGCCCGCCTGATCCCCCTGAGCCGACACCTTTTGTTGGCCTATGATCCAAGTGCTCTACTTGATCCAGGTCCAACAAGTTGGGATGTCCTGGTTGTAGTCTCAACCTCAACTGTTGGGTCTACTTCTTCATACTCTTCATCTTCCAAATTATTCTCTATGTTTTCATTTTCCAAGTTCTTCTCTTGGATTTCTTCTTCCTCACTCATATAACTCAACTGAAGTGATGTTGGAGAGTCTGAACTCTCCGTTGGCTCTGCCACATCTTCCTCTCAGATATATTTCAGAAACTGGAGTTCTTGCTCTTGGTAATCCATGCCAACTCTTATCAAAGATTTCAGTCAAATCTTTAACCCAGGGATGTACCTCAGATCTTTCCCCTTGTGGCTGATCTTCTTCCTGTACCAAATCCCTTAATCTTTCTTGTAAGGAATAAGAAGGTGTGGCATCCAATTATGGTTCTTCCGGTATGGGTGATGTACTCTCTGGCCTTAATGGTGTGAGAGGTCTAGATGATTCCCCTATGTCTATTCCTCTCTCAGTGGTGAGGCTGGGGTAATGACCAGTCATATTGTAGAAAAAAAACTGGAATCAACCCCAGGAAAAAAGATCAATTAGTTTTGAGGTTCGTTTGCACGGAAAACACTATACGATTGTGAAATAACAATGCTAGACTATTCTATCTCTCTCTATCCCTTCCTTGGATCGACTTTTACCACCAGTCATCTTTATCTAACACGATCATCATTCTTCCAGTTTCATAAATATTTTCTCCATCCTCTATTAACTTGGCTCCATCAGCTGTAATTAAATACCATTGCTCAACTATATTTTTCCTCCAATAGTCTTCTTTATAGATGGTCGATAATTCCCTATACCATCATTTGCTCACCAATTGTAATTGTAGTATCTCTTTATCGCTGCAACAAAGCTTCTTAAAGATATCTATCGACAGATTGTCTGGTAGATTAGTAATCAACTCGGCCAATTCTTTTACTTCCTCATCAATTGACTTTTCCATTCAAATTCTTGTTCCTTCTCTATTAATCTCCCCTGTCTAATTCAATCAAGGTCTTCCTACTCCAAAGTCTTTGATCCATGCCTTCATATATTCAGAATATCCATCTAAAGGACAACACCACATCTGGATCCACTTACGTTGCAGATGACAATGTTTGTATAGAATTGATAACTCCTTGTACCAGGCTTTACTTACACTCTCTAATTGCACTAATTCTGCATCATTACGGGATAGACTCTTATATCATAATCGATACATCTCTTGGTAGCCCAGGAATTAATTCACGCACATAATTCTCATCTCCTCCAATGATGCACATTCTCACCATCTCATACAATCATAATTACTCAATCATTACATTCAGAATCGGATTCACATTCCATCATTCCATTTCTTCACACAAAATAGATTGAATTGAACTTCCTTCTTTTTCTTGGCTTCTTCTATGATTCGTAAACATTACGTTGCAACATCACATGACTAATCTACCATTGAGAAAATTACTCTATTTTCTAATTCCTACACACATACTCACTCTGGTCACGGCTTTTTGGCTCATCTGACAATGATTTATTGTCCCGCAGCTAAATTATAACAATCTGTCTCAACAACTTCTATAACCGTCTAACTTCTTCTAGTCATCCAGAATATTCATTCATCCATTTTCTTTATTATCGATTCAAGTCGGACTATCGATCGTCATAAAATATCGAGCAATGTTACTATATCAAATCTGTATCGATAGTATCACAGAGTATATCGAGCAGGAAATGCACTAAATAATCCTAAAATTAAATCTGAACCAAAAATTTCTATTATTCTACATAGCCCCACTCCTAGTTGTGCAGTGCCCCCGCAAACACTAAGGCTCTGCTCCTACCTAATTCCTAGGCTTCTTGTTCTGCCTGCCATCAGGGCCATGCGATTGACGATGTCCGGCTCGGTCAGCTGCTTCCCTCTGCGCCTTGGTGAACGCAACGTAAGGGTGAAATCGGGTTCCCCCCCAATCGTCATAGATCGTAGAATCGGTTGGCTGAAGAAAACCTGTCAAGCACATCAATTCAAACACTTGAATCCATCTGGCTGGATGGTGCAATATCTTGGCCACAAGTTCAAACTCATAGCCACCCAACATCGGCTGGTTCACATCAATGACCAAACTGGAGACACCACTTCGCCAACACTCCACAAAATATCGATGCCATGAAGCACAATGATATGCGTCTGGTGGGTGTGATGGAAATCCTGGTAAGACTTATTACAAGAGTCGAATGTGTTGAAATCACCTGGGCAATAGCGGCTGCTGTGGGCCGATTGATAGACAAGTCCACCACCCAATCATCTGTCAAAACCTCTGGCCAAGACTTCACCTAGAGCCATGATGTCAATCGATTCCTAATAGCTGTCAACGTCTAGACATACGTAGCTCCATGCAAATCCCTACTATTACTCCTCCGATACCTGTAATAGGACTTCTCAATCATAATCCGAAACTTCTCCTCCTGTAACACAATAGCCACCAAGGCTTGCACCTTCTCCAAATAGGGGGCAATTTCTCTTCCTTAGGCATAGGCAATGTTGACAAAAATGCACAACCTGGGTTTTGATTCCATGTGATATTGGCAGTCATCTCTCCCCTCCACGCTTCCAATCGATTTTCTAACTGTTGGTAATATAGAAAGCATCGAGAGGAAGGATCACCTACTGTGGCAAGGAACATAGTAGGATCGACCACATCCAGATCGCCTTGAATAATCATCTGTACTGCCAAACTCTCCATCTCATAGTCACACACGAATGGCCACTCTTCCTCCAAATCGATGGGCTCTTCTGCTCCATTGAGAGCTGCCTTCAAAATATTACTGTCATAAATGTAACCTTGACTGAGTGTGTCAGCATAGCAAACATCCCACCAATCGACAAGAATCTGGGTCCCCAACAAAAATGGATCCTGCACTGGAGTCACTCTCAATTGGTCCAACTCTTCCAATTGTGCCTTACCGGCACTTTCCAATTCTCTCATCTCACCTTCAGCCATCAATTTAAACTTTGCAAAGACTGTTTCCAATTCTTTATACCTTGCATCTGGATCTGCTTGCTCAGCACGTCGTTTCTCCAACTTTGTTTGTCGTCGTAATGCCTCAGCCAATTGCTGCTCCAATTCGGCAATTCGATTGTCTTTATGTTGCGATCGATTGGCTTGCAGCTGAATCAAATCGTCCTTGTCAGCAATTGTCTTCACATATTGTGCCTCCTTCCCTCTCCACTGTTCCTTGATTGCCTGCAGCTCCTTGGCATCAGCATCTGATTTCTTCTTCAATTCATCCCATCCTCCCTACAATTGTCTGTTTTGTGAAACGGAAGCAACATAACTGGCTTTCAATTCCTCTAATTCTTTGCACACATCTTCATTGTCAATTGCCTCAGCTGCTACCATCTGCAAACCAGCAACCAGGAAGGGTTTGTCTGACTCCCTACATCCTTGCATGCAGAAGCAACGATAGCCATGTTTGCATTGGGGGTTGCATTGATCTTCGACCCCTTGAGCACTGGACTCAAAGTTGTTTGTCCTTGGCGCCTCAATTTCATCGGGAGGGGGTACTTCCAATCGATGCTGAAGGATCATAGAAAGATAAGTCGCACAGAGCTGTCAGCCTTCGATGTCAGCCTCTTTTTGAACAACTCCTCATGAATTTTTCCACATAAGAACTCGGCCCAATTGAGACACAAGCCTTCATACAATGCTATTGCCACATTCAATTGCCTACCCGCTACATAAGTAGCAATTTTCTTCAATGTCAATCGGCTTACTACAAATTTCAACCATTCCATTAGCTCCGGACTGATCGCTTTGGCAATTGTCCAACCTCCTATTTGATTGCATCCGTTCAGTTTGAAATAATTATCCGGATTGAAATTTTCATCTCTGAAACCATCAACCTCTCCTTCTGCTCTAGGTACTTTGAGAACCTCTGTAATTGTGCGTGCATTCACCACAATTCCACTCCAATACCACTCCTTCTATTAGGATCGTAGGTGCAATAATACTGCATCACTACCGCCATGATCGGCTTCGGCAAAGTAGCAGATAAGAGCAAAAACTCAAACAATGCTGACTGTCTCCACTTCTATTTCTGTGCAGTAGTGCCCAAAATCAATGGAGCGTCGCAAAATTTCAACTTTGCTGCCATCATCCCAACTGCCGGTGGTAATTGTGGTATCACCTTCCCTCCTGTCGGCATCGTGCGTTAAAAAAGAAATAGCTTCACAGTCAATCAATCACTCTTCACACTTGAACATTGCACAATGCTTACCTCTCAACCAGAAAGAGAAAAATCGACAATTGACAATGAAGGACTCCATCGAACACAAACAATGGACATGACAATGGAGTAGCAACCGCCCCACTCCTATCTGTGAAACCGGTTAACATACCCTAACAAGTGGCAACCCCTGATACGATCGCAGTGGTGACTGTCAGAGGTGACAGAGAGGGGCACTCACTGTTTTGGGCTACAATTGAAACACAAAATACGAATGTTTCAGGGGGGCACAAACAATGTGCGGTCCCGCACACTGTTTCATGCTTCCATTTTGCTCCGATTCAAGCCTGCTACAAACACTAGAAGGGATACACTTCCAACCAAAAAACAGAGTGTGAGTGGGGCAGAAACAGTGTGCGGTGCCGCACACTGTTTCGTGCTGCCATTTTGCTCTGATTCTAGCCTGCTACACACACCAGAAGGGATACATTTCCAACCAAAAGAGAGAGTTCCAACTGCATGTTGTACCTTCACTCCTTGCATCTCATCCTCATGCTTGGTCTGCAATTGGAATAATTGCTGCCTGTGTGTCTCCTGCAGCTGGTCTTGCTCTAGACCCCCTCAATCAATTGCTCCTTAGCGAATTGCAAAGCAGCCCTTGTTTCCCCTAACTCATGTTGTAACTTCAGATGAACTTCCTCATCAATCTTGGCCTCTGAAACTTCTTTTTCTGCACATGACATACAAATGCAGTCAGAATTCATGATGGAAGGAGAAGCTAAAGAGGAAGAATGGGTATGACAAGGGAAATAACACTTACGAATCGGGTGACAAAACGCTTGCTTCCGCCGGGGCCCCACTTGTGTGTTGATTCCGCACACTTATCGGGCGGGCTGCAGTTGCTGCACGGCCCCTCACAAGATCTCCGCCTTCAGCTCTCCCTCTCCCTTGCAATGAGAGCCTCCCAAGATTCCCGTCCATCCCCAACAAAGACACTATAAATGTTAATGAACTCCATAGCGCAATAAACATGCATTCAAAGACGCCAATGACAAAGTGAAGTGCGTCTTACCTTGGTTATTCCATGTGGCATGGTCGTTGGTTGGACCCCCACCTTGAGTATCTTGCGAATGGTTTGTTGCACACGGTACCTCTTGTCCTTGAGGTTCTTTCCCACCAGCTCCAAGAGCTTCCCCTCATTCCACTCACAAGGAAATTGGCAATGAATCAGCTCATTGAGGATTATCATTTTGCGCGGTACTGGTCTGAGGCAGGCACCATGTTGAAGGAGTTAATTGTCTTCCAAGTTGTTCATGGGCACATTCACACCAAGACCAAGGAGGTAGCCAGTTTGGTCATGGGTTGTGGAGTATATTACACTGCTTGTTTCATTGCACGTTATCACGTTGAACAGCAGAAGATGCAATGCAGATTTCTGAGTTATTCCAATGGCGATCATTGGATCTTACCATCAGTGCCACATCATACGTACTTATATGATGTAAAAATCATGTTGCAGAATGATTCACAACTTCGTTCATGGTTTAACTTGGCTTGGAACATCTTGGCCAAAGAAAAATTCGGCTTTGAAGATATTTTTACTAAGGGCCAAGCAGCCTGGAGGTATTTACACACTTCCCAAGTAATCGGAACGCCTCTCATTTATACGGACAAGGAGTTGAGGGTGTTCACTAACATGGCTTGTGACCGCTTACAACAGGTCATGAATGGTAAGCTTCCAAACATGGTGGGCCAACACAGCATGCCAATCATCATTCCTCAGAAACCAAAGAAGATCAGAAAACCAAAAAACCGCAGGACTGAGGACGATTCAGACACTACAATTGAATCTTCAGAGAAATCTTTTGACATATGGGAAGAATATGAAAACTCAATGATGGACAAAAGACGAAGGGGATCTCCTATGTCTGAGCAATTACAGCCTGTTCAATCAAAGGGCAAGAAATCAATTTCAGGTACAGCTCAAGCATCTCCATCAAGCAGTCACAAAACTCGGGCACGCACACAGAGCCCTACAAGGAACTCTCAACAGCAAAAAGGTATTCGTTCACAAAGGGTTGCTGATCCTAAACAGTAAACCGTGAGGACACGACTTTTTGATAGGGGAAGGGGTAATGTTAGAGGACTGTCTGGGACTTAGGCACTTTTATGGGTTCCAAGGGGTACCCTTATTTTTTACATAGACCAGTCACAGCTAGTCACAGCCCGACACAGTCGCACAGCCAGTCACAGCTCGACATAGCCCGACACAGCCCGACACAGTCGCACAGCCAGTCACAGCTCGACACAGCCCGCCACAGCCTGACACAGTCGCACAGCCAGTCACAGCTCGACACAGCCCGACACAGCCCAACACAGTCGCACAGCCAGTCACAGCCCGTCACAGTTTCACACAGCCAGTCACAGCTTGACACAACTGTCACGACCATAGGGAACGGATAGCAGGACAGGGAACGACTGTGGGGAACAACATCTGCGAATGGAACATGTTAGTTCACGGATGACGGTTAGTGAGGGAAACGGTTAGAACAACGGGTAGGAAGATAAAGCTAGGAGCGGGGACTGGAAAGGGATCACTGCTTGGGGAATCCCGGGGGGACATCACGGAGGACGGACGGAGGAAGATGGGGAGAGAATAGGAATGATGATGATACTACAGAGAGGAGGAGGAGACAATTGCGACTTAGTTAGTAGAAGCTGTAGAATTACATAGAAAGGTAGATTAGAGAAACTGTGGCATCAACATGTATCTGATTATCATTAATCTGATTCTTATCCGATACAAACACCTTGTGTAGAGAGACTTGAGTGAAGTTGTGTATGAATGGAATCAGAGGGTCAAAGGAGCAATCTGACGCTTAAATGTACTTGGTAAATAAGAACTGAGAATATGAAAGCCAGAAGGAATATAAATTGGAAACCCAACCATGATTCACTAGCTGTAGGTCATGACTGATTGTTCTACGCGGGCTGAGTGCTTAGAGATATCCAACTCTTCTATCTTGGAGTTTCCCCCTCGGATAGCGAAGGGATGGGTGAGTAAAAGCCGCGCGACACAATTGAATTGCCGAATTGGAGCAACAATTGGCTGAGGCATTACGACGACAAGCAGAGTTGGAGAAACAACGTGATGAGCAAGCAGATCCAGATGCAAGGTATAAAGAATTGGAAACAGCCTTTGCAAAGTTCAAATTGATGGCTGAAGGTGAGATGAGAGAATTGGAAAGTGCCGGTAAGGCACAATTGGAGGAGTTGGACCAATTGAGAGTGACTCCAGTGCAGGATCCATTTTTGTTGGGGACCCAGATTCTTGTCGATTGGCGGGATGTTTGCTATGCTGACACACTCAATCAAGGTTACATTTATGACAGTAATATTTTGAAGGCAGCTCTCAATGGAGCAGAAGAGCCCATCGATTTGGAGGAAGAGTGGCCATTCTTGTGTGACTATGAGATGGAGACTTTGGCAGTAGAGATGATTATTCAGGGCGATCTGGATGTGGTCGATCCTACTATGTTCCTTGCCACAGTAGGTGATCCTGCCTCTCGATGCTTTCTATATTACCAACAGTTAGAAAATCGATTCGAAGCGTGGAGGGCAGATGACTGCCAATATCATATGGAATCGAAACCCAGGTTGTGCATTTTTGTCAACATTGCCTATGCCTAAGGAAGAGAAATTGCCCCCTATTTGGAGAAGGTGCAAGCCTTGGTGGCTATTGTGTTACAGGAGGAGAAGTTTCGGATTATGATTGAGAAGTCCTATTACAGGTATCGGAGGAGTAATAGTAGGGATTTGCATAGAGCTGTGTATGTCTAGACGTTGAGAGCTATTAGGAATCGATTGACATCATGGCTCTAGGCGAAGTCTTGGCCAAAGGTTTTGACTGATGATTGGGTGGTGGACTTGTCTATCAATAGGCCCACAACAGCCGATATTGCCCAGGTGATTTCAATACATTCGACTCTTGTAATAAGTCTTACCAGGATTTCCATCACACCCACCAGACGCATACTGATCCATTGTGCTTCATGGCATCGATATTTTGTGGAGTGTTGGCGAAGTGGTATCTCCAGTTTGGTCATTGATGTGAACCAGCCGATGTTGGGTGGCTATGAGTTTGGACTTGTGGCCAAGATATTGCACCAACCAGCCAGATGGATTCAAGTGTTTGAATTGATGTGCTTGACGGGTTTTAATCAGCCAACCGATTCTACGATCTTTGACGATTGGGGGGGAACCCGATTTCACCCTTACGTTGCGATCACCAAGGCGCAGAGGGAAGCAGCTGACCGAGCCGGACATCGTCAATCGCATGACCCTGATGGCAGGCAGAACAAGAAGCCTAGGAATTAGGTAGGAGCAGAGCCTTAGTGTTTGCGGGGGCGCTGCACAACAAGGAGTGGGGCTATGTAGAATAATAGAAATTTTTGGTTCAGATTTAATTTTAGGATTATTTAGTGCATTTCCTGCTCGATATACTCTGTGATACTATCGATACAAATTCGATATAGTAACATTGCTCGATATTTTATGACGATCGATAGTCTGACTTGAATCGATAATAAAGAAAATGGATGAATGAATATTCTGGATGACTAGAAGAAGTTAGACGGTTATAGAAGTTGTTGAGACAGATTGTTATAATTGAGCTTCGGGACAATAGATCATTGTCAGATGAGCCAAAGAGCCGTGACCAGAGTGAGTATGTGTGTAGGAAATAGAAAATAGAGTAATTTTCTCAATGGTAGATTAGTCATGTGATGTTGCAACGTAATGTTTACGAATCATAGAAGAAGACAAGAAAAAGAAGGAAGTTCAATTCAATCTATTTTGTGTGAAGAAATGGAATGATGGAATGTGAATCTGATTCTGAATGTAATGATTGAGTAATTATGATTGTATGAGATGGTGAGAATGTGCATCATTGAAGGAGATGAGAATTCTGTGCGTGAATTAATTCTTGGGCTACTAAGAGATGTATCGATTCTGATATAAGAGTCTATCCCACAATGATGCGAATTAGTGCAATTAGAGAGTGTAAGTAAAGCCTGGTACAAGGAGTTATCAATTCTATACAAACATTGTCATCTGCAACGTAAGTGGATCCAGATGTGGTGTCGTCCTTTAGATGGATATTCAGAATATATGAAGGCACGGATCAAAAACTTTGGAGTAGGAAGACCTTGATTGAATTAGACAGGGGAGATGTCGCGGCCCTTTGCCTTAAGGGCAGGGGGTCGGGACACGTGAGGGGCTGCCCCTGTGGTGGGGGCAGTGGCAACATTAGTTGTGGGGGCTGAAGCACCCTTGAGTGCCCAAGGCACTCAAGGAGGCGGAGGCGCTCACTAGGTGGAGCCCCGCACACCGGGTTGCGGTGGGGGTGGTTCCACAAGGGGTGGTGATAGCTTAGTGGGACTTAGTGGGGGTGGCATAGGACTCACCATGGGGGCGGGGACCTTGTGGTGGGAGTCGTGGGGAGTCTTGGGACTCATCACGGTCCAATGGGACTGTGGTGGGTGGGCCAAGAGTCACCGCGACTCATCACCGGGAATCGAGGGTTTTTGTGGTGGTTCGCCATAAAATGGCATGGTTGTTTGTGAAACCCCCGCGGATAGTCACAGAAGTATATATAGGGAGTAGTAACCCCGAGAACGGTGCAAGCCCGTTGGTGTCCAAAAACTAGTGAGTAAGCGTGTGAGCTGGAAAGCGACCAAGGTGTGGGGAGCTATTCCGGACTGCCATCGACCAAAGGGAATTTCCACTAGACCCAAATTGGGAGAGGGTCTTGTGGAGGAGTAAAGGGGGACCGTTATGTCCCGGTGAGCAGCCGAAGCTCCGAGTTGGCCTGGCGGCCAGTTAGGGAGTTAGGCGCGCGCATCAAAGCGAGTAACTATGACTTGAAGGGGAGCTTACCGAAGTGAGGTGCGCGACACTTGGTATCAGAGCTTAGAGTTCAGTACGCGATCGTCCTTGGGATCGGCCTCATCATGGGGTCGGGCAAGTCAAAGCGAAAGCGGAACGGCCCGAAAGATGATGCTCCTGATGAGCCCGATGGGGGGATGTGTCACCGAAGCGGCCATTTGAGGAAGCAATTCATGCCTTTGGAAGTGAGGCCGCTCAAGGATAGGAGGAATCTGAGGAGTCGGAGCCCGAGGAATTCCTGAGAGCTCCGACAGACCAACAGATGCCTCCTATGCCAGCATCCTTTTGGGAAGGGTTGTTGGCGCAATTTGGCGGGACGTTGAAAGACGTGTTGAAGGCGGCTAATGCCACTTCCACTAAGACAAAGTTTAAGGTGAAGCCTAAGGAACCTGACACCTTCAAGGGCGTCTGAAATTGGAAGGCACTCAACACCTGGCTCTTGGAGCTAGAGCAGTACTTCCGGGCGGCCAAGTTGAGTGACGAGGATCGGGTGGAAGTGGCTCCAACCTATTTGAGGGGCTATTCTCAACAATGGTGGCAGAAATGCCTTCACGACCGAGGTCCAAACCCAGAATCCTTGAATTGGGGTGGGTTCAAGGAACTTATGAAGAGACAGTTTGTGCCCATCAACGCGTCCTGGCTCGCCTGGGTCAAGATGAGGAATTTGAAGCAAACGGATGACATCCGGGGATATGTTCAGGCTTTCAATGTGCTGTTGCTCGAAGTCGCAGACATGGCAGAACTAGAAATGGTCTTCAACTTTGTGGCGGGACTGGCCCCATGGGCCAGGCGGAAGTTGGAGGAGAAGCCACTTAAGACTTTGAACGAGGCAATTGAAAGGGCTGAATGTTTCTCGGATGTCCCTAGGGGCGAAAGGCAAGGCCGTACGGAGCTGAACCACAAGAAGGTCCGGTGGGAGGGTGACTCCTTCCAACCGGAAAAGAAGTGGGATAGGCCACGCGGCGACAATGGCACATGGAAATCGAAAGGAGGGCCCTCACACGTCAAGACGGCACCCGGTGCCTCGAAAGGAAAACCAGGTGCGACGGCTTATGGCGGGCAGAAGGCGACCTTCGATGGAGTGTGCTTTAATTGCGGGGAACCCGAGCACATGGCCAAAAAGTGCGCGAAACCCCGACAATTGAACATGACTCGGGCAACCACGGAGTTGTCCAAGGATTCCATTAGCCGCTTGGTGGAGGCAGTGGTTGCCAAGACTTGCAAGGTAGGCAACTACTCTTGTGAGTTGTACCAGGAAACTGGCGCCCTGCGCAAAGGGAGTCAGTTATTGTTCGTGAGTGGGATAATTTCCGGAACTAACATGTCGTTGTTGGTGGACACAGGAGCGTCACACTCCTTCATGACACCGGCAACGGCACGGAAGCTGGGACTCCCGACAAGTGAAGGGGGGGCTTCTATTGAGGTGCGTTCTGCTAAAGGAGAACCACAATTGGCGACGAGGTTGGCATTCAATGTTCCTCTTCAGCTCGGGAGTTGGGAGGGACGTGAGAACTTCACCATTTGCAAGATCGATGGAGTGGATCTCATTTTGGGGATGACCTTTTTGAGCAAATCAGGAGCGGTCATAGATGGCCGCAAGAGAATAGTCACGCTACTGTGTGGGAATGGTGGCGAAGTTTTAAGAGTGTCGGAAACGCCCAACCCAGTGGGAGGGCGAATAAACCTATTGTCAGCAAAAGAGTGGGCCGTGGAGGAGCAACACGAGCCCCAATTTTTGCTCTACGTAAGACAAGTGAAGGGAGAAGGCGATGGGGAGCCGAGCCCATATTGGATCAAGGGGATTTTGGAGAAATATCAGGATGTGATGCCGGAGGATTTACCAAGCGGCTTGCCACCGCGAAGAGGAGTTGACCACAAGATTGAGGTGATACCGGGATCGGCGCCGCCTGCCAAGGCGCCCTACTGGTTGAGCCACAAAGAGTTGGTCGAGCTGAAGACTCAGCTCAAGGATCTAATGTCAAAGGGGTACATCCGGCCGAGTAAGTCACCTTACGGAGCCCCGGTGTTATTCGCGGATAAAAAGGACGGGACGCTGCGGATGTGTGTCAATTACAGGGCTCTGAATAAGGTGACTATCAAAAACCGATACCCTTTGCCGAGGATCGATGACCTCTTCGATTGGTTGGCAGGAGCGAAATATTTCAGCCGGATCGATTTGCGCTCCGGGTATCAAAGTATGTGAGAATTTTTGCCAAGATCGCGGGGCCGCTGTCAGACCTCCTGTGTAAATCCAAAGTCTGGGTATGGAACACCTTTTGTGGCCAAACTTTTGCCGAGTTGAAGCAGTGGATGACGGAAGCTCCAATCCTAAAAATCCCGGAGTTCGATCGCCCATTTGAGATTCATACAGATGCGTAGGACTTTGTGATTGGAGGTGTACTCATGCAGGATGGACGTCCAGTGGCTTACGAAAGTAAGAAACTGAATGAAGTGGAGCGGCGGTGGCCAACGCACGAGAAAGAGATGAAGGCAGTGGTGCATTGCCTTGAGCTTTGGCGCCACTATGTTGGTTCCAACCCAGTGAAGGTGTTCACGGACAATGTCACGGTGAAGTATTTTGTCACGCAACCTAAGTTGTCCCCAAAACAACTTAGGTGGCAAGACACTTTGGCGGTGTTCGACGTGGATATCCAGTACAAACCGGGACGAAACAATGCGGTGGCCGATGCTTTAAGTAGAAAGCAGCAGCTCATGTTAGTGTACAAGGGCGAGAATGCGCTCCAGAGGAAGATCCGGAAGGCTTATCGGAAGGATGAGATGGCGAAGTCCGTGATGCGGGACTTGAGGATGGGGGTTAAATCGCAGTTCCACTTGCAAAATGGACTACTCCGGTACAAGCAAAAGCGTCTCTACGTGCCGAAGGGAGGGATCAGAGATAGTCTTTTGAGAGAATGCCATGATGGTCCGCTTGCGGGCCACGGTGGAGCCAAGCGCACTGCAACACTCTTGAAAAAAGAGTATTTTTGGCCCAAACTCAGGGAGGAGGCCGAGGAGTATGTCAAGACATGCACCACATGCCAACAAAACCGGAGTGAGTACAAAAAGCAAGCGAGGCTGTTACAACCCTTGCCGATTCCAGAGGGGTCTTGGGAAAGTGTCTCGATGGACTTCATGACTATTATGCCGCTGTCAAAAGGATTCGATGCAATCATGGTGGTGGTGGATAGATTCAGTAAAATGGGCCATTTCATCCTCACCAAGGAGACGACAACGGCGCAGGAGACGGGACGACTTTACTTCGCCCACGTCTTCAAGCATCATGGACTCCCGAAGGATATTATCTCGGACCGCGATCCAAAGTTTACTAGTAAATTTTGGAGGGTACTTTGGAAGAAAATGGGGACGAGGCTCAAAATGAGCACCGCCTTCCGACCTACAATGGACGGCCAAATGGAAAGGGTGAATTCCGTGGTGAAACAGATCTTGCGGAATTACGTGTCGGCGGATCAATCGGACTGGGTGGAGCACTTGGATGCGGCAAAGTTTTGTTATAATAACACAAAACACTCCGCAGCGGGAGTTTCCCCTTTCGTATTGGTCTATGGAAAAGCACCTCTGGTGCCGACAAGTTGGGCCGCCCAAGACGTTGAGGAACCGGCAGCAGTGGCAGTGCTGGAAGAACGCGAGTGTTTGTTGAAGCTCGCAAAGTACAACATTGCCAAAGCTAGGAAACGGTATGAACGGCAGGCGAATCGGAAGCGGAGGGGGGTTAAGTTTGAGGCAGGCATGGAGGTCTGGTTGAACATCAAGAATTTTGACTACCATTCTTGAATCTCTTCGACTTAAGCAGTGCCTCCACCTCGTACTCAGGTTCATTTTCATGATCCAACAGCACAGGTGGCGGACGCAACACTTGATGCCGATTCGGACGCGCTTCATCTTTAAAGTAAGGCTTCAAAAGGGAGACGTGGAATACCGGATGCACCTTGCTGTTTGCTGGCAGCTCCAATTCATACACACCCTCATTCATAACCTTCCGGATGCGAAAGGGTCTTGCGTACGAAGGTACGAACTTGGGTGCGTGCCTTAGAAATGGGAAACGAATCTGAGGCGGTTACAACTTTTGAAGGGCGACCTCAAAAGCGGAAGAAGCGTTGATGGGGACATCAACCTTGGATCGTGGGGGAGGAAATGCATGCTTAGCCCGACTTAGCTAGCTCAGGAATCCGATTGCAAAAACTTGTATTGTACAAATTTTGTTATAAATGAAATGGTTTCCAAATGTAGTGCGTCCTATTTTGTTTGGAATGGTGATGCATGGTATGATTGGCTAGTGTGTAGAATGCATGCTAAGCTTACAAAGTGGGAGAGGTAAATTGGATTAATCGTGTGTTTGTGTAGTGCCGAAATCGGGCGACTCCCACCCAAGGGGCAAGGAAACTTGCACCTTCGTTGGGAGTTCACGTGCTAGTGCGCACCTGGCGCGTGCGCGTACTATAACTGCGCTACCGAGGGGGTTGCCTTGTAGTGCGGGCTAACGCGGAAGCTACGTGCTTCTGTTCACGTACTATAATCGTGTAACCTCGGGACGAAGTCGTAGTGCGGCTTCGGCGTGTTCCCGTACCTCAGGCCAGCATTCCAAGGCGGACCCAATTGTAGTGATTGGGGCGCACGGTTGGTTCAAGGTTATCTTCCTAGTAAAAAAGGGTTCAAGGCGAACCCTTGCTCAAGGTGATGCCAAAAGCGACATAACGAGCGGTCGCAAGCAAATGTTGTTGCAGTAAGGCGATTCGATCCTCGGGGAGCATCGTTCATTGGCCCTGAAGTGGGTCAAGAAGAGTGCACTGGGAGGAGCTTGAGAGGCTCCACCCTTGGCCGGGACTTGGAGGAAGTCGGCCGAACTAGCTAGTGGAGAGTAGAGTCAAGTGGGGGTTTGGTTCTTAGCCATGGGACGCCATGGTGTGGAAACAAACTCCTTGATGTGGGACGCCACAACTTGGGATGTTCGTTTCTACAAAATGGACAAGTCGATGAGGACATCGACTCCCTGTTGGTAGGGGTGTGTGTCGCGGCCCTTTGCCTTGAGGGCAGGGGGTCGGGACACGTGAGGGGCTGCCCCTGTGGTGGGGGCAGTGGTACCATTAGTTGCGGGGGCCGAAGCACCCTTGAGTGCCCAAGGCTCTCAAGGAGGCGGAGGCGCTCACTAGGTGGAGCCCCGCACACCGGGTTGCGGTGGGGGTGGTTCCACAAGGGGTGGTGATAGCTTAGTGGGACTTAATGGGGGTGGCATAGGATTCACCATGGGGGCGGAGACCTTGTGGTGGGAGTCGTGGGGAGTCTTGGGACTCATCACAGTCCAATGGGACCGTGGTGGGTGAGCCAAGACTCACCGCGACTCATCACCGGGAATCGAGGGTTTTCGTGGTGGTTCGCCATAACATGGCATGGTTGTTTGTGAAACCCCCGCGGATAGTCACAGAAGTATATATAGGGAGTAGTAACCCCGAGAACGGTGCAAGCCCGTTGGTGTCCAAAAACTAGTGAGTAAGCGTGCGAGCCGGAAAGCGACCAAGGTGTGGGGAGCTATTCCGGACTGCCATCGACCAAAGGGAATTTCCACTAGGCCCAAATTGGGAGAGGGTCTTGTGGAGGAGTAAAGGGGGACCGTTATGTCCCGGTAAGCAGCCGAAGCTCCGAGTTGGCCCGGCGGCCAGTTAGGGAGTTAGGCGCGCGCATCAAAGCGAGTAACTATGACTTGAAGGGGAGCTTACCGAAGTGAGGTGTGCGACAGGAGATTAATAGAGAAGGAACAGGAATTTGAATGGAAAAGTCAATTGATGAGGAAGTAAAAGAATTGGCCGAGTTGATTACTAATCTACCAGACAATCTTTCGATAGATATCTTTAAGAAGCTTTGTTGCAGCGATAAAGAGATACTACAATTACAGTTGGTGAGCAAAGGATGGTATAGGGAATTATCGACCATCTATAAAGAAGACTATTGGAGGAAAAATATAGTTGAGCAATGGTATTTAATTTCAGCTGATGGAGCAGAGTTAATAGAGGATGGAGAAAATATTTATGAAACTGGAAGAATGATGATCGTGTTAGATAAAGATGACTGGTGGTAAAAGTTGATCCAAGGAAGGGATAGAGAGAGATAGAATAGTCTAGCATCGTTATTTTACAATCGTATAGTGCTTTCCCTGCAAACGAACCTCGAAACTAATTGATCTTTTTTCCTGGGGTTCATTCTAGTTTTTTTTTCTATAATATGGCTGGTCATCACCCCAGCCTCACCACCGACAGCACGCTCTAGGATTGGCCGGTGCTCAAATCCGGACCAACCTCCTATGAAAACAAGCGCCCACACAAAACTAACATGACGCACAGTCAAGCATGCAGATGTGGTGGGGATCCAAACACAAGAAACTCAAACAACAACTCCCCCACACCAAAAACTACTCCACGGTGTCGCTCTTGCAATGACACCCCAGCCCAAACCCGGACTGACTCTTTGCCTCCACCTACGGAAAAGTTTTGGCCTACAGAGAGGGTGAAAGACTACAAGGAAGAAAGACTAAAACAATTCCTAATCCCAGCATGCTCTCATCCCACTATCATATCTCCACACTCTCTTGCTGGAGCAATAGACAAGACTATCTTTCAAGGGTCTCTCAAATAACTCTCTAGGAGCCCTCAAGATGTCTCTCAAACAATCTCACTAAGGCTCCCAAACCTTGCACAGTGGGACTCCAAACAGTACACCAAGGCCCCAAGAGCCTGCGAAAACTTGGCCCTCGAGGGCCCCAAATAGTCCATCACACCAGTCACTAAGAACTCCTCAAGCTCGCCAAATATTGGCCTCCAAGGACCCCAAATAGTCCTCAAGCTTGCCAAATGTTGGCCTCCAAGGACCCCCAATAGTCCTCCAAATAGTCCTCCAAACAGTCCTCCAAGGACCCCAAATAGTCCTCCAAGTAGTCCTCCAAGGACTCCAAACAATCCTCCAAGGACTCACTATGTTCCCAATGCATCCCCAAGTTCCCAATAGGTTCCCAAAGTTTCCTAAGAATATTCATGAGAATATGCCATAGTATTCCCCCAATATTCCCGTGGGCCTATACATATTTTCCTTGTATTTCCCTTGTATTCTCCTTAGGAATAGCCATTTCCCCCTCATAGAGTAGTTCATTTTCCCCTTGGTTTAGCCATTTCCCCCTAAGCCACTTCCCCCTCTATTTCCTTAAGGTTTAGCCTTACCAAGCTAGGGTTTGTGCTCCTGCTTAATCCCCTCAAGCATCCATGAATTCTATGGGATAGCAAGGCAAATTCCCTTGATCTTCTTCATCTCAAGCTACTCAAGCTCACGTAGCAATGATTTTGCCACACAACAAGCTCCATCACTCATTGGAACTCAAAATCAAGCTTGTACCTCCTTTGGCAAGCCACCAAGCCTTGATCATTCAAGCTCCCTTCACTTACTAGCTCAAGAGCCACTCCTCTCAAGCTTGAAAGGGCAAAGCTCAAGCCAAAAGCATGCTCCACACATGCATCACAAGGGAATAAACTTGCTTCCTTCACCTTCTAGTTCTCTTCAAGCTTGAAGTTGGAAGCCACACTTGGGAAGCATGCTTGAATGATGATCTCTCTTCAAGGACTTCACACAATTTGTTCTCCAATTAGCTCTTCCAATGCCCTAAGCTTGGCTCCACACCACCATCATTGGAAGATTCCTCCACATGCTCTCAAGGGGTCACGGCGAAAGCGGGTTATGGCAATCACTAAGGGCTTGGTCCATTATGATATCTTGAAAGATCTAGACTCGTTACAACCTTGCGACAGTTGCGACAGTTGTTGGCTATTGCGCCTCAATGTCGATCATCTTTACAATCTTCTCTGGTTAGGAGACAATCATCAAACAATGGCGATATCATCGGAGGTATCGGATGAATATCAAGATTAGCTGTTAACGATTCTAACACCTCATCGACTTGTCTAGGATTCACACTATCGGAATTCTTTGGAACATATTCCTCTACAATAAGGTCCATTGGTAATAGCTTACGACCTCTTGTAGTCACTGCCTTGACCATGGAAACATCTAACTAGTGACCTCTTTCTATAGGGCTTCAACATATGGGAAATGCTAGCTGGAAACAGTGTGCGGCACCGCACACTATTTCAGCCCGTCATCATTGTTCTTTTTCTCTTTGAAATGTAGGCACTTAGCACATTCTTTCAGGCTACACTCACACTGAAATGTCAGCACTGTTTGTGCCCCTCTTCACTTCCGTTTTTTGCTTCAAAATGTACCCCTCCAGGAGTGTCTTACAGGCATGAATCAAACCGCACGAAACAGTGTGCGGCACCGCACACTGTTTGTGCCCCCCTGAAACAATCGTATTCGTTTGAACTTTGGCCCCCAACTCCTCTGTTTGAGTCCAGTCACCTCTGTGTATCCCCCTTGAATCACATTGAAATGCATGATGGAAACAGGGCTTGAATCATATGGAAATGCAGGCTGGAAATAGTGTGCGGCACCGCACACTGTTTGAGCCCATCATCAATGTTCTTTTTTTCTTTCAAATGTAGGCACTTAGTACACTCTTTCAATCTTCAGCCACACTGAAATGTTAGCATGGAACAGTGTGCGGCACCGCACACTGTTTGTGCCCCTCTTTACTTTCGTTTTTTTTGCTTCGAAATGTACCCCTTCTGCATTGAGTTAAAGGCCTGAATCACACCAAAATGGAACCACAAAACAGTGTGTGGCATCGCACATTGTTTGTGCCCCCCTCAAACAATCGTTTATAGCCCCCAGGTCCTCTTTTAGAGTTCACTCACCTCTGTGTATCCCCCTTGAATCATATTGAAATGCATGCTCTAGACAGTGTGCGGCACCGCACACTGTTTGTGAGGTAGTACATCAAAGGATGACAGTGCAATGTGCCACCCTCACAAATGTTCTAGAGCAAGCCACAACAGAAGCCAACAAGCAGAGGGAGAGATGTGTAAAGGGAGAGATGTGTAATGGCAGAAACTGAGGTAGTGAAGCAAGTCAAACTCATTGTGGACCTGAAAAATACAATATGTCGCGACGAGGGTGCTTTGCAGCAATACAAACAGGTTGAAACAAACCAAGAGAAGTACATCCTGGAGTTGCAACACACAGTAATGGCCAATAGGAATCAGCTATCTGTGGCTAACAAGGCAGGGAAGGAAGCCAACAATCTGGCTGCTGCCTATGCAAGCCTAGTTGAACCTCATGCGAAGCGCATGCAAGGTTTACAGCAGCAGTTAAGTGCCTACAGACTCCAGGAGGAGCAGAATCTCAGGAGTGCTACACAGGACAGGGTGGATGATCACCTTATGAAGGTCTGGTTAGCACAAGGGCCAATTGAAGGGAGAGCACCGAGGAAACTCAACCAGGAGGAGATGAATGACCTCAGACAGCAAGTGCAAAACATTGCTACAACTACTATAGACAATGTCTATAGTAGGATAGCAGAGCTACAGGAGGATGTGGATACACTACAGACTCAAGTGGATGACTTGAGTTCAAACATTGACAAGAGGCTCATGATTCCTGAAGAACACCTAATGGATACTTACTTGAAGGCCAGAGCGCTTATTTTCCAATCTTCTTGCAAAGAGGTGCAGGAGGCACCAGTGGTGAAAGGGCCAGTGGTACCAATACCACAGCAGGTGGCAATGTAGGTGATTGAACCTGTTGTTACAACAACCACACAGTCAGAGGTATGGGGAGATGTTGCTTTCCACCCACCAAGGACTCCTGCTACACTGCAATACAATCGAGCTATGATCATGCCATTCAACGACATCCCCAATGTCTTGGATTTAGCTTGGAACGAATTTGCTCCTCCGCAATCATTTGCACATTACTACCAAATAATGCGCATTTGGTTGCCAGTGGCCACTCGAACTAAACACAAAACCCACAAAATTAGAAACAAACTAAAAACAAAATGACAAGCAAAGGAAAGAAAACAAGGTGAAGGAAAATGGCTCATCTTTGCGTCCATGAGCTCAATGTTGCCCTCGATCCCCGCTAGTGGTGCAGCCCCCAGAAGGCCCTCTCGGAATAAGGGTGGAAGCCTGTCCCATGCACTCAATAGGCTTGCAGGTGGCGCCCCAAAGTCCAGGGTCTTCTTCATTGACCACTCAGGCGACGGACTTTGCAAGGGGCCCTCCAAAGCCAGTGTCACCCTCTCCTCTTCCCCCTCCCTTTCCCGTGCCCCCCTATTTCCCTCTTCCCTCTTCTTGTCTTCCTCCCTCTTCCTTTCCTCCTCCTTCCACTTCATTGCGGCCTCCTTTGAAGCCTCCCTCTTCTCCCAAGGTGAGGAGGAACCGCCCCCCCCCCTTATGAGCCCCCCCCTTATAAGCCCTCTTGGCTGCAGAAGAAGGGGAAAAGACATTGGTGGTGGGGATAAGCTCAAGTTGCCCATACCTGTGCCCAGATCTGAGAATGCGCTTCCCCGCGTAAGTGTAAGGGCCCTCCATCAGCTTGTCATGGTTTTAGTCATGGTTAACTAGAATTACCTACTTCTAGTTAACTAGGACATTTTAGATATTTATATCTATATTTTGAGTGTTGGGACTTCATTTGGTCTCATATGCCAAGTGAGGTATCAAGCCTCACTTGGGACATGGGGATGGGTTTTCCCCTTGTGAGGGTTGAGGAGGGCTCATCTTCTTGTAGTTGAGCCTCCATGAGCCTCTCTCACCTCCATAGCTCTAGGTATTGAGTGGGAGTGTGTTGAGGGCTTTGTAGGGTGGATTCCTTTAGCAAAGGTGCCCTTGGCATGACTTAGTTTATGTGATAGAGTGGATTTCACTTGGAAGGACTAGGGCTTGTTCTTAGTGTGATTGCTTCATGCTTTGAGAGCTTCATTGTCTTCCACTTCTCTCATTTCTCATCTCTTATCACTACAAGAAGATCACCTTATGCTTGTGAGTACGGAGTGTAAGAATTAGTTTTGCACTTGTATGTTAAAGAGGTTGAGAGCTAGGAGAATTTAGCTCTTGTATCACAAGGCTTGCAAGGGGTTGCAAGGAAAGATGCTCGAGTGTTACATGCACCAAGGAGTTGGAGAGCTTGAGAAGAAAGCTCTTGAGTCACAAGGATTGCAAGGAGGAAGTCTTGTGTGTGTGGAAGCATGGATTCTAGGATTTGTTTGTATGCATTATGGAGTCAATGGTACTATGCGCCATGGCTTGTGGAGAGTGACTAAAGGCTTGTTAGTGCTCATTTCACTATCAAGCTAGAGTTAAGCAAGTTCAAAGTGTGGATATTGTGGAAAAGAAGCCAAGGAGCTACATAGGCTTGGGCTTGAAGACAACAAGGGCAAGTACTTGGAGAGCACTAAGAAGCTCAAGAGGTTTTGAAAGGGAGCATGTGAAGAAATCTTCCAATCATGGTGGTGTGGAGCCAGCTTAGGACGCCATTGGAAGGGCTTAGAGAACATATGGTGGGAAATCCTTGAAGGGAAATCATCATTCAATGTATGCATAGCTTCACCCTAACTATGTAATGTGACAAGATGGGGAGGCAATACTTGGCTATTCATGCTCTTGGTAGTGTGAGCTTTGTGGTGGATAGTTGACCAAGCAAGTGGTGCATGTGTGGAGCATGCTCTCTTGAGTTTGTAAGTTCAAGTTTGAGAAGGGGAGCTCTTGAACTAGCAAGAGGTGAAGGCCTTGAGATCCATTTGTGTGTGAAGTGGAGAGGTGTTGATTCATGTTACAATGAAGGAGAGCAACACATAGGCCAAGAGGTCATGGAACATGCATTCAATGACCAAGGGGAGCACATGGATGATGGATTAGTGCAAGACCCCAAAGGAGGCATATGACGTGAGAGTAGGATCCAAGGTGGATTGCTTGGGAGCATATTGTAAGTGACAAGCATTGCTCCTACACATTGAGATAATTTGTGTTGATTTGGAGCAATTGGCAAGTGATAAGGAGACAAATGCATGATTGCTCGGTAATGGAGATATGGTAGTTTGCAATCAAATCCCAAAGACTAGAAGGGGGATTGATTTGGTGGCCAATGACTTGCAAGTTGAGTTGGACCACTTTTGGTTGTACATTGGGGTGGAAGAGAGCAAGAAGATGTCTCTTAACACCACCTAGAGACCATATTTTTGCTTGAGTAGAAGCATAGAAGTCAAGGATTTGCATTCTAGCTCTTTATTACAAACCCTAGTAGTGTATGCTCAGACTATACCTCTGTTAGTATACCAAACAGGAGTTTGTCCCTTGGACTATACCTTTGTTGAGGTATCAACATATATGAACATATATGAACCCTAATCTGAGACTATACCTCTGTTAGTATACCAAACATGAGCTTGTCTCTTTTACTATACCTCTGTTGAGGTATCACCATATGTGAACCCTAATCAGGTCAGACTATACCTCTCTTAGTATACCAAACATGACCTTGTCCCTTTTATTATACCTCTGTTGAGCACTAGAAGCATTTGTGTCTTTTCCGAATCGACTGGGTGTCCGCCAACCACTCCAGGAACCACTTGGCAGTAAGCGGGACTACTGGAGAGTCGAAACGGACAATGTGGGCCCACGGGGGCATTTCAGACGGCGGGCAGAAGCAGGGTCAACGACTCCGGAGTTGTAGCAAAAATCCGGACTATTTAATTAATTGCGTAAATACATAAAATTTGAAAAAAGCGGAAATTACAAGTGGTTCTAATTACTGCACATGCGACTATAAATTTTCATTCATAATTCGATTAATGGAATAAAGATATTTATTCATTAAAGTGAATATGTAGTCAACTCAACTACTCCATGAACCACTGCGCATTGATTGCACCCGTGATTCGGGGCCACATTTGCTGACGTGTGTTTCACAAGAACAGGCAAACAAAATCTAGCCTTTGGGGGCTTGCATATTTTAATATGTACTGCCTCCACCTGGAAGTGACATGGAAGGTCCATGGTGACATCGTGAAAGCTGGAATTGTAGGGTTTGCCATTCTGAACACCGCCATGGTGGACATGTATGCCGAATGCGGGAGCATTGAAGATGCAAAAGTAGTGTTCGACTGTGGCTCAACGAGATGTGGTGTCGTGGAGTGCGATGATCGCATTGGCAGCAAGGCAAGGATGTATGCATGATTTGAGCAGAGGCAGTGATAGCTGAAGGAGCAGGATAGAGTGTGGGTCCATATTCATCTAAGAGGGTCGGATTTCAAGCTCCAGATTACATATAGATCCCTGTGGAAGGATAACTACAAGAAACCTCCATGGGTAGATGGTTAGCTGGAAGCGGCAGCTGTAGCGGCACAGTTGATAAAATCAGGCACCTCAACCATGACCACAGCTTCTGGAAGAGGATCAAGAGAGGGAGTCCACAATGCCTCTTCTGGCACTTATGGGCATGTGAAGATGCTTTATGAGGCAGGCAGACTGAAAGAGGCTCTACAGATTTTAAACCAAAGAGGCATTTCAGCAGATGTAGATACGTATGTGTGTCTTGCCTAAGTGCATCAAGATGAAAGGCCTAGAAGTTGGAAAGCAAGTGCACACTCACATTGTCCAAAGTGGATTCACACCGAACGTTTTTCTACTCAACAACCTTGTCAACATGTATGTTATCATGGATGATCACCAAGTGTTCAACACAGAATGCTCAACGATCTTTGATCACGTGGAATATAATGTTGGCAGAATTACCAAGCATGGGCGTGGTACGAATGCTTTGGAGACCTGTGAGCAAATGATGCGCGAAGGGGTGGAGCCCAACCACATCGCATTTGTATGTGAGCTGCCAGGGCAGTGTTCAGATTGACATTTGGTACAATTCCAGCTTTGATGATATCCCCATGCACCTCTTTGCGTTTCTCCAGGCCGGCTGCCAGGCTTGCACAAGCATAGCGAATGCACACAACCATGATGTGCTTCCCCCATCATTTGCTCATAGGTCTCCAAAGCCTCCATTCCACATCCCTGTTGTGCATACCCTGCAAGCACATCATATCGCACTCCATGACACCACATGTCGTTCAGCCATAGTGTCGAACACTCCCTTTGTATCCTAGATGCACCCACATTTTGCAAACATGTCCACCAGGGTATTGTTCAGAATGTCATTTGGTACAATTCCAGCTCTAAAGATGTCGCCATGCACCTCTTTCCCCATTTCCAAAGCTGCCAGGGCAGTGTTCAGATTGACATTTGGCACAATTCTAGCTTTGATGATATCCCCATGCACCTTTTGCTTTTCTCCAGGGCTGCCAGGCTTGCACGCACATTGCAAATGCACACAAACATGATGTGCTTCCCCCATCATTTGCTCATAGCTCTCCAAAGCCTCCATCCCACGTCCCTGCCGTGCATACCCTACAAGCATCGCACTCCACGACACCACATCTCGTTCAGCCATAGTTTCAAACACTCCCTTTGCATCCTAGATGCACCCACATTTTGCAAACATGTTCACCAGGGTATTGTTCAGAATGACATCAGGTACAATTCCAGCTCTGCAGATGTCGCCATGGACCTCTTTCCCCTTTTCCAAAACTGCCCAGGGCAGTGTTCAGATTGACATTTGGCACAATTCTAGCTTTGATGATATCCCCATGCACCTTTTGCTTTTCTCCAGGGCTGCCAGGCTTGCACGCACATTGCAAATGCACACAAACATGATGTGCTTCCCCCATCATTTGCTCATAGCTCTCCAAAGCCTCCATCCCACGTCCCTGCCGTGCATACCCTACAAGCATTGCACTCCACGACACCACATCTCGTTCAGCCATAGTTTCGAACACTCCCTTTGCATCCTAGATGCACCCACATTTTGCAAACATGTTCACCAGGGTATTGTTCAGAATGACATCAGGTACAATTCCAGCTCTACAGATGTCGCCATGGACCTCTTTCCCCTTTTCCAGAGGTGCCAGGGCAGTGTTCAGATTGACATTTGGCACAATTCCAGCTTTGATGTCCCCATGCACCTATTGCCCTTCTCCAGGGCTGCCAGGCTTGCACAAGCATTGCAAATGCACACAAACATGATGTGATTCCCCCATCCTTTGCTCATAGCTCTCCAAAGCCTCCATCCCACGTCCTTGCCGTGCATACCCTACAAGCATCGCACTCCACAACACCACATCTCGTTCAGCCATAGTGTCGAACACTCCCTTTGCATCCTAGATGCACCCACATTTTGCATACATGTCCACCAAGGTATGGTTCAGAATGACATTTGGTACAATTCCAGCTCTGAAGATGTCGCCATGGACCTCTTTCCCCTTTTCCAGAGGTGCCAGGGCAGTGTTCATAATGACATTTGGTAAAATTCCAGCTTTGATGATACCCCATGCACCTCTTTGCCCTTGTCTAGGGCTCAATGCACCCACATTTTGCATACATGTCCACCAGGATATGGTTCAGAATGACATTTGGTACAATTCCAGCTCTGAAGATGTCGCCATGGACCTCTTTCCCCTTTTCCAGAGCTGCCAGGGAGGTGTTCATAATGACATTTGGTACAATTCCAGCTTTGATGATACCCCATGCACCTCTTTGCCCTTGTCCAGGCTCGATGCACCCACATTTCGCATACATGTCCACCAGGGTATGGTTCAGAATGACATTTGGTACAATTCCAGCTCTGAAGATGTCGCCAAGGACCTCTTTCCCCTTTTCCAGAGCTGCCAGGGCAGTGTGCAGAAGGACATTTGGTACAATTCCAGCTTTGATGATATCCCCATGCACCTCTTTGCCCTTGTCTAGGGCTGCCAGGCTTGCACAAGCATTGCAAATGCACACAAAGTGGCCGGGCTTCACCCCCTCCCCCATCATTTGATCATAGGTCTCCAAAGCCTCCATCCCACATCCCTGTTGTGCATACCCTGCAAGCATCACACTCCACAACACCACATCTCGTTCAGCCATAGAGTCGACAACTCCCTTTGCATCCTCAATGCATCCACATTTGGCATACATGTCCAGGTCAGGGCAGTGTTCAGAATGACATCTGGTGCAATTCCAGCTTTGACCGATGTCACCATGGACCTCGTTCCCCTTTTCCAGGCTTGCACACGCATTGCAATTTGGAAAAGGGGAAAGAGGTCCACATGGCGACATCTTCAGAGCTGGACTTGTACCAAGGTGAATGCCTGTCAGATTACCAGATGCAAAGAGGTGCATGGTTGCATCGCCAAAGGCAGCAGCTGCAGCGGCACAGTTGATAAAGTCAGGCACCTCAACCATGACCACAGCTTCTGGAAGAGGATCAAGAGAGGGAGTCCACAATGCCTCTTCTGGCACTTATGGGCATGTGAATATGCTTTGTGAGCTGAAAGAGGCTCTACTGACTTTAAACCAAGGAGGCATTTCAGCAGATTCAGATACGTATGTCTGTCTCTTGCATAAGTGCATCAAGATGAAAGGCCTTGAAGCTAGAAAGCAGGTGCACACTCACATTATCTAAAGTGCATGCCAAAAAAATTTCTACTCAACACCCTTGTGCGGGGCATCATGGATGCTCACCAAGTGTTCAACAGAATGCCTCAACGATCTTTCATCACGTGGAACACGATGCTTGCAGGGTGTGCACAACAGGGGCGTGGTATGGAGGCCTTGGAGAATGTGTTGAGGGCACCTTCTTCTTCGACCTATTTCAGCCTGTTTTTCCCTCTCATCAGACTCGGCCCTGAATTTACATATTGAATTGTCAAGGACAATGTGGTGAGGGCACCTTCTTCTTCGACCTATTTCAGCATGTTTTGCCCTCTCATCAGACTCGGCCTTGAGATGCATATTGAATTCTGTAAGTTAGCTCGTTGGGTGGATCTGTGGTGGTTTGGAATGACTATGACAAGTAACTGTCGATGTGGCAGCAGGAAAGTATCCAAAACAAATAACAAAGATGAGGAGAAGGTGTGGAATGAATACTTTGTTGACCCTAGTGAATGGTGGAACAACCGAGGCAAAAAGTTGAATGCCTATTAGATGACAGAGAGTAGCAGACGCAATTCAGCATAGGAACTAGTGTGATTGGGTGTTTCCTAGGTTGTCATTGTCAGCTGCTAGCAGCAAGGGCAAAGATGAATGCATGATTTGTGCAGAGGCATGGATAGCTGAAGGAGAAGGGATAGAGTGTGGGTCCAGATTCATCCAAGAGGGCCGGACTTCAAGCTCCAGATTACTTGTGATTCCATGTGGATCAATAGCTACAAGAAACCTAAATGGGTAGATGGTCAACTAAGGGCAACAGCTGCAGCGGCACAGTTGATAAAATCAGGCACGTCCTCAACCATGACCGCAACTTCTGAAGAGGATCAAGAGAGGGAGTCCACAATGCCTTTTCTGCGGGGCATGTGAAGATGCTTTGTGAGGCAGGCAGACTGACAAAGGCTCTAGGTCTGGACGCTGGAATCAGGTGCACACTCACATTATCCAAAGTGGATTCATGCCAAATGTTTTTTCTACTCAACACCCTTGTCAACATGTATGTTAAGTGTGGGAGCATCATGGAAGCTCGCCAACATTTCTACAGAATGCCTTAGCGATCTTTGATCATGTGGAATATAATGTTGTCAGGATTTACCAAGGATGGGTGTGGTAGGAATGCTTTGGCGACCTATGAGCAAATATTGCGCAAAGGGGTGAAGCCCAACCACATCACGCTTGCGCATGTTTGCAATGCGTGTGCAAGCCTGGGACCTCTGGAAAAGGGGAAAGAGGTCCATGGTGACATCATCAAAGCTGGAATTGTACCAGATGTCATCCTGAACACTCCCCTAGTGGACATCTATGCCAAATGTGGGTGCATTAAGGATTTTTCAACACTATGGCTGAACCAAATGTGGTGTCATGGAACGCGATGCTTGCAGGGTATGCACAACAAGGACCTGGTATGGAGGCTTTGGAGTCCTATGATCAAATGATGGGGGAAGGGGGGCACCTTCTTCAATAGAACAACGGCTACAAGTGGGTAGATGGTCAACTGGAAACAGCAATGGCAGCAGCACAATTGATAGAACAAGGCCCACTGCTAATGAAGGTACCTTCTTCCCCTGCTATCAGAGTCGTCCCTAAATTTTCATGTTGAATTCTACAAGATAGCTCGTTGGTGGATCTATGGTGGTGTTGGAGTGATTTTGACATGTTACTGCCAATGTGGTCGACAGGAAAGTATCGAAAAACAGATAATAGAGATGTGGAGAAGCTCTGGAATGAATACGGTTCTGACCCCAGTCAATGGTGGAACAATCCAGGCAAAAAGGTGAATGTCTATTGGAAGCAGACGCAAGTTAGCATATGAACTAGTGTGATAAGTAGGGTTGGGGTGTTTGCTGGAACAATTCTAGGGTGTTATTGTCAGCTGCTAGCATCAAGGTAGGATGTATGCATGATTTGTGCAGAGGCATGGATAGCTGAAGGAGCAGGGAGCAGTGTGGGTCCAAATTCATCCAAGAGGGCCGGATTTCAAGCTCCAGATTGCCTACAATTCCCTGTGGAAGCAGCACACACCTCGCACACACAAGACCTCTTGGGTGCATGGTCAGTCAAATCCTCTATGGGTCATGACACAAGGTTGAGGACAATGTGGTGAGGGCACCTTCTTCTTCGACCTATTTCAGCCTATTTTTCCCTCTCATCAGACCCAGCCCTGAATTTACATATTGAATG
Source organism: Takakia lepidozioides (assembly GCA_030704615.1). Taxonomy (NCBI): domain Eukaryota; kingdom Viridiplantae; phylum Streptophyta; class Takakiopsida; order Takakiales; family Takakiaceae; genus Takakia; species Takakia lepidozioides. The sequence continues at coordinate 12,048,160 of CM060734.1, forward strand.
TTGTAAGTTAGCTCGTTGGGTGGATGTGGGGTGGTTTGGAGTGAATTTGACAAGTTACTGCTGATGTGGCAGCAGGAAAGTACCCAAAAATAGATAACAAGATGAAGAGAAGCTTTGGGATGAACACTTTCCGACCCTAGTTAGTGGGGGGACAATGGAGACAAAAAGGTGAGTGCTTGTTCGACTACAGAGAGAACCAGTTGCAATTCAGAATTGGAACTATTGTTAAGTCCTAGGTTGGGGTGTTTTCTGGAAGAACTTCATGCCGTCACTATCAGCTGCTAGCAGCAAGGCTGAGGGATGTATTTGTGATCTGTACACGGGCAGGGATAGCTGAGGGACCAGGGATAGAGGTCCAGATTCATATTCAGGTTCAGGCTGAGGGATCAATAGCTACAAGAAATCAGCTAGAGTAGATGGTCAATTGTTGTAAGTGGAAACAGTAGCGACAACACAATTGATAGAATGAGGTGCTGCTAATGAAGGCACCTTCCTCAACACATTTCAGCCTATTTTTCCAAATAGGGTTGGGGTGTAAGAACAAATCTAGGCTGTCATCATCAGCTGCTAGCAGCAAAGCAATGATATATGCATGATTTGTGCAGAGGCATGGATAGTTGAAGGAGCAGGGATAGAGTGTGGGTGCAAATTCACCCAAGATGGTCGGGCTTCAAGCTCCAGATTGAATCTATAGCTATAACAAACCTGCATGGGTAGATGGTCAACTGACAGCAACGGCACAATTTATAAAATCAGACACTGCTAATGAAGGCATCTTCTTCAACACATTTCACCTTGTTTTTCCCTCTTATCAGAATCGACCCTAAATTTCCATGTTGAATTCTGCAAGTTAGCTGGTTGAGTGAATCTAGTTTGGAGTGACTTTGACATGATACTGCCAATGTGACAACAAGAAAATATCAAAAAACAAGTAACAGAGATGAGGAGAAGTTGTGGAATGAATACTGTTCTGCCCCAGTCAATGATGGGACAACCAAGGCAAAAAGGTGAATGCCTGTTACATTTCATAGACTAGCAGACGCATTCAGCATAGGAACTAGCGTCAGAAGCTGAGTTGGATGTTTCCTAGAATAAATCTAGGCTGTCATTGTCAGCTACTAGCAGCAAGGCAAGGATGAATGCATGATTTGTGCAGAGGCATGTGTAGCTGAATGAGCAAAGAGTGTGTGGGTCCAGATTCATCCAAGAGGGCCAGATTTCAAGCACAAAATTACCTATGATTCCCTGTGGATCAATAGCTACAAGAAACCTGCATGGGTAGATGGTCTATTCCGTGGGACTCAATTTGTCACTGAGTCTTGCATTCAATGGGTGCAATAGCCGTGCACGCATTGCATGATTTCTTTTTCGCATTGAACAAAAACCAGATGACAAGTGAACGCCTCATTAGACAATGGAACGATTTTCGATTGATCTCGTATTACACTGGGACGTATCAGAGAGTACATTGAACACACTGGCCAAGGTTTGAAAGCGAACGAAAATCATTTGGATGGGCAACCATCCGTTGGCCCATTGAACGAATTTCGATTGGTCTCATATTACTCTGGGGCCTCTTACATGGCACATTGAACATAGTGGCCAAGTCTCAAAGCGAACCAAAATCATTTCGATGGCCAACCATCCGTTGAGCCATCGAATGAATTTTCGATTGATCTGATATTAGTCCGGGACCTGTGAGAGGGTGTCTGGAACGTGCTGGCAAAGTTTGGAAGCTAACAAAAATGATTTGGATGGGCAACCATCCGTTCACCTGTTGAATGTATTTTGTTGGAGCTACTATTGCTTTGGGACCTGTTGGACCGTGTTTCGCGTGCTCACGATTTGTTTTTCATTCCGTTTTTGAATGGGGCGTGTAATGTAGCCATATGCAATGTGCGTGCCAAATTTGGGAGCGATCAAAATTCATTTGGACCCAAAACCATAGTTTCTTCCCTGTTTTGCACTCCAAACTTGATTTGTGTTCTACTTCGTGCACTCTTCATAGAGAGTTCTGCAATAGTGAGCGAAAAGAGAACACCTTTTTGGGGGGGGGGCATTTTTGATTGGTCCAAATTTTGGCGGGGGAGTAGCCGTGGGATGCTGGAAGCCGCAGAACAAAATTGAGCCAAAAACAAAATCGATACGTGCCAGAAACCCCCACTGAAAGGCAGTGCAAACCTATTTATTGGCTTAAAATAAATTTAAATTCAATTAAAAATGTGGAATGGCTTGAGGGGGGAGCGCGTCGATGGGGAGGCAAATGATTTATTCGTCTGTTGTGTCTCCGCACATGTGTCGCACACACGTTCAAGCACGTGCGGGCAAAAGATGGGCTTCAACCACAACCGTTCAATGGGTGCAATAGCCGTGCACGCATTGCATGATTTCTTTTTCGCATTGAACAAAAACCAGATGACAAGTGAACGCCTCATTGGACAATGGAACGATTTTCGATTGATCTCGTATTACACTGGGACGTATCAGAGGGTACATTGAACACACTGGCCAAGGTTTGAAAGCGAACGAAAATCATTTGGATGGGCAACCATCCGTTGGCCCATTGAACGAATTTCGATTGATCTCATATTACTCTGGGGCCTCTTACATGGCACATTGAACATAGTGGCCAAGTCTCAAAGCGAACCAAAATCATTTCGATGGCCAACCATCCGTTGAGCTATCCGAATGAATTTTCGATTGATCTGATATTAGTCCGGGACCTGTGAGAGGGTGTCTGGAACGTGCTGGCAAAGTTTGGAAGCTAACAAAAATGATTTGGATGGGCAACCATCCGTTCACCCGTTGAATGTATTTTGTTGGAGCTGCTATTGCTTTGGGACCTGTTGGACCGTGTTTCGCGTGTTCACGATTTGTTTTTCATTCCGTTTTTGAATGGGGCGTGTAATGTAGCCATATGCAATGTGCGTGCGATTGATCTCATATTACTCTGGGGCCTCTTACATGGCACATTGAACATAGTGGCCAAGTCTCAAAGCGAACCAAAATCATTTCGATGGCCAACCATCCGTTGAGCCATCCGAATGATTTTTCGATTGATCTGATATTAGTCCGGGATCTGTGAGAGGGTGTCTGGAACGTGCTGGCAAAGTTTGGAAGCTCATAAAAATGATTTGGATGGGCAACCATCCGTTCACCCGTTGAATGTATTTTGTGGGAGCTGCTATTGCTTTGGGACCTGTTGGACCGTGTTTCGCGTGCTCACGATTTTTTTTTCATTCCGTTTTTGAATGGGGCGTGTAATGTAGCCGTATGCAATGTGCGTGCCAAATTTGGGATGGCATGCATCTGGCTTTTTGTGTATCTTGGCATCGGGAGGTCAGGTTGGACCTACAACAGGGATGACTGTAGACGGAGTGTCTGAGGACCCTGAGGCTAGTGAGGAGCCAGGTGGTACCCGAGATATACATGAGGATTCGGCTGTGTTGGACTACCTCCGTACTGGAGACACGGCAGCCACTGTGACTGCCAAGGAGAGGGATCGGATCCTGCAACAAGCCAAGAGGTTCAAGTGGGAGGGGATACACCTGCTCCGAGTATGGGAGGATGGTCGGGTGAGGATTGTGCCTCACCCCACACAGCGTGCACGGTTAGTGCGGCATGCCCATGAGGAGTTGGGGCATTTTGGAGTGCGACGCACTCACAGTTTACTGCAGGGGCAGTATTGGTGGCGTGGTATGCATACAAAGGTGCAACAGTTCGTGGCTAGGTGCATGTTGTGTGACAGGGTGCGTGCTTTATTCAACGCCCCTACATCACAGTTGCATACTTTACCAATCATAAGATTGGGCTACAGGTGGAGTCTTGACTTCGCAGGACCGTTGTCACTGACTATGCGCCACCACATATATGTGTTGGTGATGGTGGAGCACTTCTCCAAGTGGATTGAGTTGGTCCATTGCCTGACAAGGCTAGTGAGGGGGCTGCGTATGCATTCTTGGATCGTGTGCTTAGCCGATTCGGTGCTCCAGCTGAGGTACTCACGGACCAAGGGAGAGAGTTCTTGGGGGAGTTTCAGGCTTTGTGTGATAAAGCCTTGATAGACCACCGCACCACTTCTCGGGATCATCCTGAGGCCGATGGCTTGACAGAGAGAGTTGTTCAGACAGTGAAGAGGGGTTTGCGCAAGTATGGCTTGCAGACGGGACACCTAGGAGATTGGGATCTTCAGGTGCCTTGGTTAGCCATGGGCTACAGGTTCAGCAAACAAGCATCACTTGCCTCTTTCTCACCGTATTTCCTTCTCTTTGGCCGAGAGCCGGATTTGCCTGCAGCCATTCGTAGGGACACTGCTCAAGTCCTTAATCTTGACGCCGGACGTGTGGGTACGTGCATGTGGTCAGTGTACAGAGTTGTTCAAGAAAGTCATGCCCATGGCTTTTGAGAACCTTGGCATTGCACAACACCGTGATACGTTGAGGTATGTCATTATACATGGTGGAGGATATCGTCATGGGGTTCGGAGGTTTAGCCCTGGTGACTATGTTTATTTACAGCAGACTGCTCTTACGACCTTGGATGTCACTGCATGACATGGGAGGCCAAGCTCATATGAGTCAATACACGAGATCCCAGGCTCAAGTTCACAGGTTGCAAGACAGCGACTAACGATGGGACAACTCTTGCACCCGGCCTCTTGATCTATCGAGTTTGAGTGTAGTAGGGACAGTGGTGGAGGACTTAGTGAGGCTATCATCACTATCACATCTTGTGGCTACCTGGACTTAGAGGGACCTAAGCACCAGCTAGGGGGGCAATTGTGTGGACTACTGACTGCCATAGTGGGCAGCATAGCGGCAGCCTAGTGACTGATTAGTTGTAGCCTAGTGGTTGGACTAGTGGCTGGACTAGTGGTGGACTAGTGGTATACTAGTGTGTGGCGTGCATATGTGTTGTGTGGTTTTGGACAGCGATGTAGTTGTGTAGCGATATGTATGCGCACGACAGCTGTCAAGTTATTTTACCACTAGTGTGAAACTTGCTAGGAAATAGCTAGCTTTTACATATTGACATTTGGGATTGGCCCAAGTGTCAATTCAGGGGTCAAGGCAGATTTAGGCCCTGGAGTGGTTATCTTCACGGCAAGCGCGGGAGGCTAATCTTTCTCGAGTTGAGTCTCACCGCGCCTAGCTATGGCACCATAGTATGGATTCCCCATGGCGTAGGGTGCACTTGGCTTGACTTGTATTTGAGTGATGAGGTTATATATGCATGAGTTCATGCTTCAGCTTTGTGAGCTCGCATGAGCTTGTGCTTGTATTCTTCTTCTTTATCATTGTGTGGACTAGTGACTGCCATAGTGGGCAGCATAGTGGCAGCCTAGTGACTGACTAGTTATAGCCTAGTGGTTGGACTAGTGGTGGACTAGTGGTGGACTAGTGTGTGGCGTGCACATGTATTGTGTGGTTTTGGACAGCAATGTAGTTGTGTAGCGATATGTATGCGCACGACAGAGTTAATGTCTCCATAGACCAAGAACATCTGGCCTTCCATAGATGCCATAGAGTGGCCTCCCCGAGTGCTTCAAAAACCGGACACTCGACGGCGATGGACTTAGCATTTTTGTCATAGTTGAGAAGTAGCACAACCCGATTGGATGGGAAAGGTTCCCAGGCACTGTACAAAGACGCTACTAAAGGCCAGATCAGCAGTGAAGCCTGACAGTGGATGAGGCAGTGCTTAAGTGTCTCAATGGAACCTAAGTGGCAGCAAGAGCAGAGTAATGCCTCTGGAAAATTCAGGAACCGATCCACTTTAAAGCACTCTATTTGCAATCTGCCACAAGAATGCACTGACTTTGGTTGGTTTTTTCTTATCCAAATTAATTCGTAAGTTGTTTTTTTTTTTTTTTTTTCTTCGGTTAACCCTTAAGTTCCCAAGCGACCTGAATCGGGTCACTTCGAATTTGCAGTTCGACCTAATTTTTGCAGATATCATCTGATGCCCAACCCTGAAGCTTTAACGACAAGGGATTTGTCTCGAGTATGATGCAAAAAACAAAATTAAAAAAAAACAAAAGCTACGACCTACAAAAAATATCTTAGATCTCTCATTTACATTTTGGGGCCTGAAAAGGGCTCGTTGACCGTTGACGTGGCAGGTAAACAAGCCCAAAACAGATTGCACTCCAAAGGCCATTTTTGGCAGAAATTAGCAATTTTGGAGAAAAACATTTCACCTTGTGGTGTGTGAGCATTACATACACACATCCACCATTGGCTTTTAAAATTTTCGTAGAAAAAAAAGTACTTCATGTGGAGGCACATTTTCTCTTGTCAATTTTGAGATTTCAACCCCTATGTTATTGCATGCAAAGCAAGCATAGGTGAAAAAATCAGTTGGACCTGCGATTTAGTGGGGTCATAGCCACCCCACTATTGATTTGGAAATGGTGGGTCTTGGGGCAAGCAAAATTGGATAAAGCTAGGTTTTGATTTGGTCAAACCAATTTCTTTCTCATTTTTTTTTTGGGACTGATATTTGAGGTCCGGGCCAACGCTATAATCTCACAATTTCCACGGTGGACTTGGCTCATGTTTTGTTATGTCATGCATAAATGAGCTGGGCCCACTGCTAAGGCTAGAATCTGTGGATGATTTTTGGTAGGTTTCTAGGGGCAATTTACTGCAGCTGGGTACCCAAAATTGGTAAAATGTCAAAAAAGGGCTTGGGAACTTAAGGGTTAACATGGAGATCCCTGTTTTTTTTCTTTTAATGAAGTATATTAGAAGTATATTAGAAACTTCATCAGGCAACGAACTTGAATTCCCATTGGTTCATTGACGTCAACTGTAAAATAATACAAATATCCGAGTCTAGACTCGAGGTTTGGGAGATGCCGGGCCTGAACATGCATGCACGCATGCATGTGGTCATGGGCACATTCATAGGTGCCATACTCTGTTCTTCCTAAACCCTTCTCTCTCTCCCTTTCTCGATCAGTAAAAGCCACAGCGCTCTCTGTTTTCTGTCACATTCTTCAATAAAAGAGACTATCGTCTGCCTCACACTGCGTGCTGTTTCTCCTCCGGAAATCTCAAAATTTCCCAGTCCTACACTGTACTGATCACATACATAGCACGTTTGTCTCTGACACGGCATTGATGCTTAGGATTCGGCAGTCAGCCGGGGGCTTCGTCAGACTAGCATGGTCGGAAGGGGATTGCGTGCGGGAGCAGCACATGTGAGGCTGTAGGGATTGTAAAATCAGGAATTTCACTTCAGCATCTTCATTTGGCGCAATGGTCGGCTTCGAGATGAACGACCGGAAAAGTAGGCGACCACTCCTGCTCGTCTCTGTCTCTGCTCCTATCTCGCTGCATTAGTTTTAGTAGATCTGTATCGAAAGAATCTAGAGTTGTTGTCACGGTTGAATGTCTCATCTTCGATTCTTGAGGAAAATAGCAGAGGAGATTTGGTGCTTAGTTTTCAAAGTAATTTTGTTGCTTCAATACTAGTTAGTGTAGTCACTAATGTGATATTAACCTGCGTCAATCCATTAGCTGAAAATGTGGTCGACATACAGCTACTATTCAAAGCAGCTTGATGCGAAGGTGGAACCTTTCAGTGTGTTGATTTTCCATCTTTCTTTCGTCTCGTAATCAATGTCGTAATTGACTCCACATTTGATTTGTGTCCAATCGGGCCTAGTTGATGGTGCTCAGTGAGGCTCTCAATGGCTTTCTCTAATTCCCAGCCAAGCCGAAACTGGACCCTTAGTACAGGAAAGCTATCGCTAATTGGAAGGCAGAGATTTGAGCTCAATATACTTTTTGTTTTCATTCAAGGTGTTTCTCGCTAATTGTTTACGGAATTGTCCTAAAGCTGAACATACATGCACCAGTCTTTTAAGCTAGTAGCAGGAAGCTTGGTTAGTAGTGATTATTAACTGGAAAAATGTTGATCAAACTTACAGGTGGATGACCCCATCAAAACACTGTGATCTAATCCTCACTAGCTGATGGTTGTATCTGGATGGAGTATATGAGACATATCATTACTTTTCTTCTCTTATGCTAACACCTGAATCCATGGCATCTGTGAGCTAAACAGGGTGGCCTGGGTGGATGGTACAGAGATTGGGATCGGGCTCACAGGTTTTGGGGTCCTGTTCTCGTTCCTTGGCATCATCTTCTTCTTCGACAGAGGTCTTCTGGCCATGGGGAATGTAAAGCTCTGCTATATTTGTGTTGGTGTCTCTTTCTGTCACAAATACAGGAGACAATGTCAGCCCTGTGGCAACCGGAGATGGAAATTTGGCCTAAGTTCCATGTCCTGGTGCATTAAAATCCCCATAATTGGCTCCAAGGGGGTATATGTCTGACTGCCTACGACCTGTTCACAACCATCTTGTCTGTGTTAGTCCTGATGGATGCATTTTGAAATGACTTTCCATATGGCTGGCGGGATAAAATTCACAGAGCATTTCACAGCAAAACTTCACCTGTTTTAATCTTGTGTGACATACACATTTGGCTGACAGGCGTATTGCAGATTCTTTTTGTTGCAGGAGTAACACTCACGATTGGCTTCAAGTCAACCATATCCTTCTTTCTCAAGCCTCGCAACTACAAGGTGCTTAATGGTAGCCACAACAGATAACCCTCAGCCAGAATAGCTGAGATCTCAGGTCTTGTATAAGAATAGGGCATGAGATTACGCTACTTTGAAGTCATGATGATCTGAAAAGTTGAGTCATGCTTATTGACAAATGCTCCTTGAATCTGGGGGTACATGCAGGGGTCCATATCATTTGCAGTAGGCTTCTGCCTGGTTCTGGTTGGTTGGACGGTTGTGGGCATGCTGCTGGAGGCATATGGCTTTATCGTTCTTTTCAGGTAAGCTGCACCTGGCCATATGTGCTCACAATGTTGGCCATGATTTGCCTCAAGGTTCTTGCATAGCCAGCCTTCACAAGGAACAGTCTAGATTGCTCTCTTCTCTCTCTCTCTCTCTCCATCCCTGTTCTCCCCTCCTACACCTATCTTGGCGTTGAGTTTTCCTCCAACTGTAATTGGGAAGCACATATTCAAAGAGTGGTTCAATCTGGCAAACGCAAAGTGCTGGGGCTCACTAAATTTTTCCACTGCAGAGGGATCAACTCTGAAGTAAAAAAAACCATGCTTTGCCGCGTTATCAGGCCGGCCTTGGAGTATGCATCTGCTGTATGGGTTGATAACTCCAACCAGGCTAAGTCTCTTGAATCCATCCAAGTCGGGGTGCTCAAGGAGTGCATGTCAGCATGCTCCAAAACAGCTAATGTGGCTGTTCGGGATGGGTTTGGCATTCCTCCCTTAAGCTCCCGACGCGATGAATTCAAAAATCAGATGGTGGGGTCAGCTTCAACGGATGGCTAATACCAGATATCCTAAGTTGATCGATTCTATATCTTGGAAGCAGGAACACCCTGTCAAACAGGCTAAATCCTGGCGGAAAAGGGTAGAAGAGATTTTCAAGGATCTGCATCTTAGTCCACTAGCCATGACCCTGCTGGATAAATCTGGCTTAGAAGCTGAAGTTTCCAAAGCAATGTCTATTGCCAGGAAATTGTCTGAAGAAAATGAAGTTAGGCAGAAAACTTCCCTGAACCTGTTCCAGTCTGTGACATGGGTGAGGCCATCATGGATGACCTCAAGGGTCTACCACCCTCGGCACTAGACTGAAATTCAAACTCAGGGCGGGTAGCCTACCTTTGAACAACAAACAGTCGCAGAGAGGAAAGGGGGATTGTAAGTGCCCGTTGTGTGGGCAACCTGAAGACAATATTCACTTCCTGTTTCATTGTCCTGGGTACTCTCAACAACGGGACACCCTCTTCAATGCCATCAAGGAAATTGTGCCTGTACCTCTGTTTAACAACTTCGAAAATCTTGAGGCTGAGCCAAAAGCCCAGGCCCTTTTGGGGTCTAGCTATTGGGCAAATCACACACATCAGATTGACGCTTGTGTGAAGGGATTTCTGGAGGATATCTGGAAATCTCGGATCAACTGTTTATTCCAAGGTAAATCATACTACCGGCGTCAGCCCCTGACAAAGGTAGTTTCTGTCCCTTTATGTTCCGCTCAAACTGGGCGCGGGGTCAATGGCCACAAGGCTACGGCAAACAATGTCTTATGAGTACATTCTCTCTCCATTGGCAGTGTGTAAGGTTCTTCTGGCTCCTCTGACTCTGTGCCCTGCTTCCATTTTGCAGTGGCTTCTGGCCAACGGTGGTGGTATTTCTCTATAGAGTCCCTGTTCTGGGCTGGTTTCTTCAGCAGCCTTTCTTATTGGCGGTGAGATATCAAGACACTGCTATACCATGGCCGTAGTCTTTTCTGACTCTTGCTCCTTCCATTTATTCTCAGGCATATGAAGTTCGTTTTTCATTCTTTCTATCCCTTGAGCAGTAGTTGCTTTGGGGCTGCTTTCTGGCTCTGGTTTTGTCTCCTCTCCCTTGTTTTTTTCCCTTGTTTTTTTTCCATTTTGTCCCATAAGCTCTTCGAGCTTTCCGCGGCCGTTATAAAGTACCATTTCATTTCATCTCATTTCTTTCTTTTCGCTGATTTGCCTCACTGCTTGAGAATCTTGATTAACTGGATTATGTTGGAAATGACCACAAAGTGAAAGAGAAGCTGACTAAAGCACCTGGTGGAACTGTTGTGGCAGTTTTTTGACCGGTTCCGAGAACGAAGGGTGCCTGTTTGATGGCACCAAAGCTTTTGCTGCAAGTTCTCCGGAAGTTGAGTCTTCCGGATGTTACGTAAACATTCCAGCATGCTTTGCTTCATTTTTCCATGGGTGTAAAATGTAGATCCGATTAATTTGTGAAGTGCCAGAGCTAGAGTTGTCTTCATCAGAAGCATTACTCATTGTGGGCAAGCTCCCTCTCTCTTTTACAAACCCCCACCCCCCCCACCTGCACATCTGCAAGCAACAATATATCAACTCTCTTTGTCAGTTATCCTAGGCTGCAGTGGCAGTTTCAAGCTTGGTGGTAGAATATCCCACAACAATCCCTGGAATGCAAGATACTCAGCAGTAAGGAATTTGGCCATGGTCAGGGTCAACGAATTTGACTATATATATATATTTATATATGCATATGTTAACTTTTTTGTTTGGTCTTTTTGTTTTTTTTGTTTTTTCCAAAGAGGGGACAGCGGCCCTCAAGAAATATCATTTATAAAGGGGAAAAAAAAAAACCACCAGGGAGTCATGGAGTATATACACTTCGCGTCTCAAGAGACAAAGAGAACAGTCAAAGCGAGGAACGATAGAGCTCAACACAGGGGGTGCAACCAGAGATGCAACCAGAGAATATAGAAGTTGTGTGGAGAGGAAGTGAGGGGAGAATGAGTCTCCTTGGATACCCCCCCTCCCCTTTTTCATTATTCCACGACACGTGGAGAAGGAGGCCATTGGTTGGGTGGGGGTTATTTTTTACCGCGATTTCTGTGAGGTCGTTGCAGAATGTTTTCATAGGCCTTCCTCTGGCTTCAGGATCATTTTATTTTACAAAATTAGCTTTTAGGAATTATTCTGACACCTACTTAAACTCGTTTAGGGTGAAGGGTTTAGAACTACGTTTTATTAGTAAACCTCGTTTAGTGTTGCTTTGATTGTTGCAGAATGACAGAGGGCCAGAACGATGAACGTCATGGAAGAGATGACCCCAATGAACATGGACCTTCCCCTAAGAAAATCAAAGGGTAAAGGCAAGACTTGAATAAGGAAGTATATGGTGACCCTGGTATACTTGCAGAAGAGGGCTGGGAGGATGTTCCGGAAGAGTTCAGGTGGCCGATGGCGAGATGCAAAAAATTCGTGAAGTGGTACCACATCAATCGATTGTGGCCTTTAGATAGGCATGACGTGCAAACCCGAAACAATTACACAGAATCCAGGTCTTGAACGAAAAGGGCCAACTCCCGTACACCTTGGCAGCCATGTTATACGTGGAGGTCATACTGTTGCGTTCAGTGAATTGGCAAACTGCTAGTAGGAAGAACGCAAGGATGCTATACGATTTGGAGTACATCCCGGACACGTTTGGAATACAACCGGCTGCAACGTTAGAAGAACAACTGGTGGAAAGAGACCAGCGAATCAGGACCCTGCAGGACCGACTAGACTGACAAAAACTATGCATAGCCGAGTTGGAAGTTAGATTGCAAGACATGCCTCCAAACAATGAAGGCACTGTTGTCCACAATGAGGATCGAACAAACGTTGTGGACAGAAGAAAACTTCCCTGAACCTGTTTCCAGTCTGTGACATGGGGGAGGACATCATAGATGTGCTCAAGGGTCTATCCCACTCTCGGCACCAGACTGAAATTTAAACTCGGGGCAGGAAGCCTACCTTTGAACAGTAAACAGAAGCAGAGAGGAAATGGAGAGTGCAATTGCCCATGGTGTGGGCAACCTGAAGACAATATTCATTTTCTGATACACTGTCCGGGGTTCTCTTACCAAAGAGACGCTCTCTTCAAATCTATCAAGGGAATTGTGCCTATACCTCTGTTTACCAACTTTGAAAGTCTCGAGGCTGAGCCAAAACCCCAGCCCCTTCTGCTCAGTTTTTTTTTTTTTTTTTTTTTTTTTTTTTTTTCGGTTTCGTCATCTCTTCCTCTCTTCCCTCTCTCCCTCTCACTTTTGGTGTGCTTCCGCCAAAATCTTTTCTCTCTCTCTCTAATCTTCTCTGTAAAAACACATTGAGTCTAACTGGCATCCATGTATCCACTGTAAGAAAGCAAGCAGCCAAAGAAGGAGCAACGAGAATGGTTGTCCCACCTCTAGAGTCTATAATTGTAGGGTTCCACCAAGCAGAGGCAGAAAGCCAGAGTGATTGCCCTAAAGAAGCAATTTTCCTAGCGTTAAGCTTGTGCTCTTGCAATAACAGAATACTATTGAGAAGTAGAAGAGATGAGGCCCAATTTCTTATTCTACTGCGCTTAGGCACGGATGCCTCGGAGCCAATTCCCCTGATATTCCTAGAATACACTTTCCAACTCATGGAGGCAGAACTGTAAAGCCCGTGATTGGGTCACGATTTGATGGCTGGAGGGGGGTAACTTTGAACGTCAGTCGGGGGTCGGCAGGAAGAAGAGAAGGCATCCATTTGTAACCCGGTGGAGCCAAAACTTTCAAGGAGCCCACAAACCAAATATTGACACAGTCAGGGCATGAGACAGCAATCTCCATAAAACCCCGGACTGACTGGCCTCCACCAAAAGAGGCTTTGGCAACTACAAGTACAAAGTAATGAAAATAGTAAAGAGATGGAGAGGAAGAATAGAAGCCCGACCAAGCAAGATCTAATCCTGATCTATGCTATCAACTGCCAGACTTCTCTCAAAGTGCCTCGCTCTGCATGATGGTAAGGTGTAGGAGGTATATCTATGTCCAGAAACCTGCCACAGCCAAAGCTTCGAGTTGGCCCGGCGGCCAGTTTGGGAGTTAGGCGCGCACATCAAATCGAGTAACTATGACTTGAAGGGGAGCTTACGGAAGTGAGGTGCGCGACAGCATATATACAACCATGCAGGCACCCAATTCTCTGATCAACCATCTATCACAAGGATTCCCCCCACAACCTTCACCGCATGTGCCCTCTCCCTACAGCAAAGAACCCATCTGGTATTCTTTTCGTCTCATAGCTTACAACATTACACGAACACAATTACTTCCTAAGGTCACGTACTTCTTTTATTTATGCAAGTGCACATCAACAATCCACAGCCAAGCATCAACACTCCGTCCAATAACAAGGCTTAGCTGCAGAGGGCTTGCCCACACTCTCTTATATCAAACCCACATTACCGGTTTGCACAATACGATAAATTCTCATTGTAGCCCTTTCAACACCAACAGAATTCCCTACATCTCCAGCGATTCTACCGGCTACTTGCCTATCTCCACACTGTCCTTGAGAGAATCACACCATAGTATGTTGAAAGCAACAAAACCCGCCTCCGAAGATGTCACGTACACACTCCTCCCAAAAAGACTGCTCTTGCCGCCATCCCCCTGGCACCACGCACAACCACGATTATTACAACCTAATGTGTTTTACCTGATTCCCCTCATATCGTGCCACAAAGGTGACTCCCCTCTCCCTTACATCACAACAACAGCCCCTACTGCTCCATCACACTTCATAACACACCCTCATCCCCCAAATGGGATAACTACTCCGTCTCTCTGTAAAATCCATTCTCCCAAACATTCTCTCTTAACTGTATATGCCACAACCACATTGTCACTCACCAATATCTTAACCGCCATGTTAACGTCGCCCTGCTACATCCACGCATACACGGCCCACTGTCACATAAAACTAACGCCCATATTCAACATGCATAGCCCCCACTAGCATTACATCTATCATTACTTCCTCAAACTCGAATTATTAGCTCTGCCCGCCACAAAGCCAATCTCTCCTTCTGCACACAAACCACCTCTTCGTCTACTCCCCACTGACGGGGCCACCACATCACCCTGCACAAGGATTAAACTCCCCCATCCCTTCCATCATGTTAATAAGACACAAATACTGTCGTTGCGTACTCTGCTAACGGCCACACTTAAACCCCTCCGATGCCCAAGCCGGCACCACAATAAAAGCTATCACCCCTGCGTTATAATCTGCCTCCTCATACCGGCCGCCACGTTAAATGTGCCCCTCTCTCTCACCATTCTTATATATCCCCACAACACCAGCTACAAGAACTCATCTCCTCCTAGCTTCACTCACGTTGATCACACTCTCCTCCCAGCCGTTTCTCCATCTCTCTCCCTGTTCAGGGTATCACTACGTATATCTAGTTCTAAATCCTATAGCATTCAAAAGCAAGCTGGTGTGGGGCTCAGAATTGACGTGTCTGTCGATTACAAGGACATGCGGTTTGTTACACCAAAGGTGTACACGCTGGGATTTTTGTAGGTGAGCAAGGCCAGCCCTGAGTGTTTGTGCTTCTCCGTTGGGGCAACTTTGCTAAAGTGAATCTGTGCCAAGTTGTCTTTGCCGAAGATACTGCGAAACGCAGCTTCCGTCGCGGACTGAGAGTGCAGCTGGTTGAGATTTTTTACCACTAATGTAAGTGCGTCGCGTTCTGCTACCGCTTCCTGAGGTGTCGCTATAATCCCAAGCATATTAGCCCATCAATTGCGAGGCTGTGGCTTAATCAGGGTGTGGCCGACTCAAATTCGGACCAAACACAAATTTTTAATGAAAAATAAAATAAAAATAAAAAATAAAAATCTTCGCTCAATATTGCAAAACTCTCTATGAAGAGTGCATGAAGTTGGAGACAAATCCACTTTGGAGTGCAAATGAAGCGCAAAAATCATGGTTTTGGGTCCAAATGACTTTTGATTGCTCTCAAATTTTTGCACGCACATTACATATGCTGTTGCTAAGCCAGTGGTTCAAGAATGGAGCAAAAAACAAAGCATGAGCAGGCGAAACACAGGTCTCAAGATGAAACAAAATTCATTCAATGGGACAACGGATGGTTGGCCATCTGAATGATTTTTGTTTGTTTTCAAACTTTGTCAGTATGTTCGGTATGCCATCTCACAGGTCCCGGACGAGTATGACATCAATCGAAATTTGTTCAATGGCCCAAATGACAATTGCCCATCCAGATGAGTTTGGTTTGTTTTCAAACTTTGCCAATATGTTCAACATACCATAAGACGGGTCCCAGTGTAATATGAGATGAAACGAAATTCGTTCGATGGGCCAACAGACATCAAAATGACTTTCGTTCGCTTCGAAACTTCCGCAGCATCTTCAGTATACCGTCTCACAGGTCCCTGAGTAATATGAGATGAAATGAAATTGGTTGAATGGGCCAACGGCGCGTTCACGTGTCATACAGTTTTGCTCTATTGCGAAAAAGAAATCCTCTCATGGGTGAACGGCTGTTGCATCCATTGAACGAATGTGGTTCACCCTCAACTTTAGACCACATGTGCTTGAATATATGTACAGCACATGCGCAGAGATTCAACAGAAAAAAAGAAAACATTTGCCTCCCCAACGACGCAATCCCTTTACAACCATTTTTGAATTAAATCGGTTTGAATGAATTTTAATTCAATAATTAGATTTAGAATGTCTACAATTGCGGGTTTCTGCTACGCAATGATTTTATTTCTGGGTCATTTTTGTAATATGAGATCAAACGAAATTCATTCGATGGGCCAACAGATGATTGCCCATCCAAATGATTTTTGTTTGTTTTGAAACTTTGGCAGTATGTTCAATGCACTGTCTCACAGCTCCCGGACTAATATGAGATCAATCGAAATTCATTCAATGGCCCAACGGATGGTTGCCCATCCAAATGATTGTTGTTTGCTTTGAAACTTTGGCAGTATGTTCAGTATACCATTCAATAGGTCCCAGAGTAATATGAGATCAAACGGAATTAGTTCAATGGGTCAACGGATGGTTACCCATCCAAATGTTGTTTGCTTTGAAACTTTGGCAGTATGTTCAGTATATTGTTTCACAAGTCCCGGACTGATACTAGGTCAATCAAAATTCATTCAATGGGCCAAGGACACGTTCACCTGTCATCCAATTTTGTTCATAGGGAATAAAAAATCCTCTCATGGGTGAGCGACTATTGCACCCATTGAACGGATGTGGTTCAAGCTCAACTTTAGCCTACATGTGCTTGAATGTGTATGCAACACCTGTACAGGGATTCAACCAAAAAAAAAAACACTTCCCTCCCCAACGATGCTCTCACCCTTCAACCAATTTTGAATTAAATCGAATTTAAATTAATTTTAAGTAAATAATTAGACCGAGAATGTCTATGATTGCGGGTTTCTACTACGTAATGATTTTGTTTTTGGCTCAATTTTGTTCTGTAAATTCAACCCTCGCACCACTACATCCCTGTAAAACTTTGGATCCAAAAAAATAAAAATAAAATAATCTTCGCTCATTATTGTAGTGAAAAGTGCATGAAGTTAAAGACAAATGGACTTTGGAGTGCAAATGAGGGAAGAAAAATGTGGTTTTGGGTCCAAATGACTTTTGTTCACTCCAGATTTTGTACGCACATTGCATATGCAGTCGTTAAGCATATGGTTCAAGAATGGAATTAAAAAAAAATCATGTGTAGACGAAACGCAGTCCAATAGGTCCCACAGTAATACGAGATCAAACGAAATTCATTCGATGGGCCAACGGATGGTTGCCCATCCAAACCATTTTTGTTTGCTTTGAAACTTTGGCAGTATGTTTAGTATATTGTCTCACAGGTCTCGGACTGGTATGAGGTCAATTGAAATTCATTCAATGGGCCAGCGTTCATGTAGTCGTTGACTCGTGCCCCATCCACATGAATTTTTTTTGTGGTTTGAAAACTTTGTGGGTATGTGGTTCATACCTATGTGGTTCACATCCTTGTACGCCGCATTCATTTGGCGATGACATAATATAACATCTTCTATTTCCAACAACAACAAATGTCTCCCAATCGGTTGTCGGTCATATAATTTGTTCTGTTGCGGCACCCATGGAACCTCTGGGAGTCGGAAAAACCTCCCCCTGGCCTCACTCCAATGCCCTCCCAAATTACAGCAAAATTGCTCTCTCTCTCTCCCACCAATCGATTATGCCTCCCGCACGTATCGTTATCTCCCAGTCAGATGTGACTCATACATATTGGGGTGATGTACTATTGTATTCCAGTTTGCGGCATGTATGTTATGCATTCCTCTGCCTGCATCCCACAACGAGTTTTTGCCCCAATGCACACAATTGAGAAATGAAAATGGTAACCCATCCAATGGGAGGTTGTGCCGATTGTATTCATAACCTATCGGCATAAGATCCTCCAAGCCCACCAGCTCATAGAAACGGCAATGGATTGCTGCACAACATTCTGGGCAAGCGCTTTCCAAATTGCACGTGCTCGGACTTCGACAACACGATAAACAGCTCCATTGGAAAGAGAGGAAAATTTGTCCCATGCAAACATCTTTACTACATCTACATTCACAGGATGTGATCCTCAACGCAACACGTGCATTCACCAATGCACAATGGGTCCCAGTGATGTTCAGACACTTCTCCAGCGAGATAGGATAGTTCAAATCTGAGGCGCTGCATTACACGCCATCTTATGTAGGAGGAGTGAGACCCTATGCCCTAGCAATGTCCCCGACACCCATAGTAGCGCCAACGGTGCCGCAATATACAAATGCTGTTCCTACCAACTCACAGGCAGATTCAAGCGGTCAATCCTATTCGCGAGTGGGCCATCTAGAGGCACAAGTCACTTCTCTCATCAAGACCATTGAAACAATGGGCGACCGCATGAGCTCAATCGGTGAGCAGATTACCAGCTATGTGGGGTACCGAGATGCGGCCCCAGTTAGAGAGTCCGGCCCCAACCCGGCCAAGGTATGGTGTTCCAATTGCAACAACTCGGGACATGTGTCTCAACACTGTCATTATCCCGTTCGGGAAAGGCAGGTCAGCCGGAACCCAACTTATCAAGATAGGCCAAAAATGCAATTCAATCAATCTCGTAGAGGATGTCAAAAATGCAGAAGAACCACTCACCCAACTGAAAATTGTTGGAGTGACATTGTGTGTTTACACTGCGGCCAACGAGGTCACCCCTTGGACAATTGTCCCCATAGACAAGTGGACCAGCCTATGCCGGCCACCATTCAACAAGTAGAGAGGAATTTGGAAGGGCAGCGAGCACCCTTCCCGGATCAGTATACCACTGAACCACCCAACCCTCTACCACAACAGCATAGCATGTATTTTGCTACTCCAACGCAAGTAGCGCAATGGCCTAGATCAGATCAGGCAGGCCCATCATATTCTAGGGCAATGCAGCTATGGGACAGAATGCCCGGGCAGCCTCAAATCTTGCGGCTCAGATAGCCCAGGGTTCTTCTAATACGTGGTCTCCCCCTCAGGATGTAAGGGTGCAGGGAGGGCAGCAGCCGTCCACTTCGACGCCATCCCAGCAGCAGGCCAGTATGCATCCCGGTCAGTCGTCCCGTCAACAGGAGACGCAAAAGTCAATTGGATTTCAAATGAGCTCGGCACCACTCAAACTACGCAGGCTAGCCCAGAGGAAGGTAGCTATGCAGTAATGACCCGACAGCAACGAGATACGCTAGGGAAAGACCCTAGGTATGTGGTGTCGGAGTCAGCCACATCGGCATCAGAACAGGAAGATCTGAACTTTAAAGTCATGAAGTCGGACGCACGGAAGATGGCGGAAACTGTACTCAGGGAGGAAGAGAATACCCATCCCAAAGAGAAGGAGGTAGCATTTGCAGAGACCGAATCTCCAGCAGTCCGGCCAACCATTTCTCGGCCACTTTTGACATCCAGAACAAAGAGTCCGGCCAATCGACCAGTAGCACCAGCGAAGCTTCCCAAAAGGAGAACACACTCCACTATGCACTTCACCGATGAGTTGGAGCCATATAATCTAATGGAAGATTTGCGCCACATTCAGGCAAACATTATATTTGCCCAACTCATAGCACTGGCACCAACAGTTCGACATGCTCTCAAGGCATCCTTGGTGAGGAAGCGAGTAGGTACTTTTGCTCAGACCCACCACATTAACACCCATGTCGATCCGGGCCCAGTAGAAATAGAAGTGGAAATTGTCGACCGTCTGATACGACGTTGTTTAGTGGATGATGGGAGCTCAGTCAACATCATGCCACTCTCCACCTTGTCAAAGTTAGGATTGAACATGACAAGGGAGTCTCCATTAACTATCAGACTGGCTGACCAACGGAAGATCAGACCAGTGGGTCACTTAGCGAATGTTCGGCTAAAGACCGAAGGCTACACGTACGCGGTAGATTTCCAGATCATAGATTTCCCCATCGATGAGTATTCCTACGCACTCCTACTAGGGAGGCCATGGTTGGTCCAGTCCCGAGCTCAAACGGACTGGGGGGCAGGTACCATCACTTATGGGATAAAACCTTACACGACTACAGTCGCTTTTCTTTCGGGAGCGCCTCACCA
This sequence comes from Takakia lepidozioides, assembly GCA_030704615.1. Classification (NCBI taxonomy): domain Eukaryota; kingdom Viridiplantae; phylum Streptophyta; class Takakiopsida; order Takakiales; family Takakiaceae; genus Takakia; species Takakia lepidozioides. Next base: position 12,068,201 of record CM060734.1, read on the forward strand.
TGAAACAGATGAGGATGAGCTCAACATGATTGGTTCTGAAGAGGAATCTGCGGACTTGAGTGAGGAGGACTGATGGACAGATAGAGAGATCCATCCAACGTCACATGCCCACCGAGTATTAGCAACCAGCACCGCGCCTCGCAGAGAGGTTAAACGAAGGAAGGTAGGACTAGAGGACACTGTCAAGTCCCTAGGTCCGGGTTTATATGAATGCGAGTCTGATGCAAACTGCATCGCCTGGTTGTTCAGAGAAAACCAAGGCAAGGAGGTGATGGTACACTCGGTATCAACCGAGGCACTTCCAGAGTTCGAATCACTAACCGAGCTCTTCTCGATATCCGCCGAACAGGTTGGTCTGCAGGAACCAGAGATTCCTCAGGAGGAGAACGACGAGATTATTGAAATGAGAATTGTAGAGGAGGCCGACCTAGAAAGGGATGTGATGAAACATAGTGCCCCCTACATTCCATATTTACAACAAGGGTCAAACGGATCAAGGTTTGAACCACGATCAACCTTCACAGCCGAGCCAACAACGCAATTGGTCGATATGGCGGTGGGAGGAGAGTCACCCAAGATGGTGAAGGTTGGATCCCATTTGACAGTAGAACAGGCGGCAGAGTACCAGGCCTTGTTCAAAGAATTTAGAGACATCTTTGCGTGGTCCCACACCGAGTTGAAAGGGGTGCCCTCTTATGTGGCCATGCACTCTATTCCCTTGATTCCGGGAGCTACACCACGACAACAGCGAGAAAGGAGGGTGAATCCCAATCTGGCTCTTCTCATCAAAGCAAAAATCAAAAAACTGCTAGCCGCTGAGTTTATCTTTCCAGTGGAGACATCAGTCTGGGTGTCCCCCATGGTGATTATTCGGAAAAAGAATGGAGGATTAAGGGTATGCGTAGACTTCCGCCCCCTTAACAAGGTAACGCACAAGGATCATTTTCCCTTGCCGTTTATAGACATATTAGTGGAAGAAGTAGCAGGGAAGGAACTCTACTCTTTCATGGATGGATTCTCGGGCTACAATCAAGTGTTGATCGACCCGAAAGATGTGTTGAAGACCACATTCACCTCACCCTGGGGAACATTTGCCTACACAAGGATGCCCTTTGGCTTGTGCAACGCACCCCTGACATTTCAGAGGGTCATGATGTATGCTTTCTCGGACATTGTGAGAAAGAATCTAGTCATTTTCTTAGATGACTTTTGTTGCAACGGGGATGCGAAGGATCACGTTGTGGCACTACAAAAATGCTTCACTCGGTGCAGAGAAAATGGGATATCTCTCAATCCAATGAAGTGCGTATTCGCAATCACACATGGACTGCTACTGGGACACATAGTGTCCAGAGACGGCGTGGCAACAGACCCGGCAAAAGTAAGCGCCATCGTCGAACTTCCCGCACCAGAGACGTCATCCAAAGTGAAGGGATTACTTGGCCACACAGGGTGGTATAGGAAATTTATGGACAAGTATGCAACAGACGCATTACCTCTGACTCGACTATTGAAAAAGAACCAAGTATTCTCCTGGGATGCAGGGTGTCAGGAGTCTTTCGAAATGCTCAAGGAACGGTTGGTGTCTGCACCAGTCTTGGCAGCTCCGGATTGGAACACGCATTTTCATGTTTATGTTGATGCTTCAGCGGTGGCAGTAGGATGTGCCCTTTGCCAACCAGACGCTGATGGCCATGATCATCCGATATCTTTCGCCAGTCGACAGCTGACATTCGCTGAAACTAAGTACAACACCACGGAGTGAGAGGCTCTGGGAATGATTTTTGCCGTAAAGAAGTATCGGCATTATTTATTGGAGACCCCATTTACATTTTTTGTTGATCACATGGCATTGCGATACTTGATCAACAAACCTGACCTGACAGGGAGAATAGCAAGATGGGTCATTTTACTTCAGGAATTCGACTACAAGGTAGTCTACAAACCGGGAAGGCTTAACGCCAGGCCGACCATCTCTCGCGATTGTCAGAGAAGATGGGGGACGAGCCCATTGACAATGATTTTCCGGATGCCTTCTTATTCTCGATTGAGACGGTTCCTCCTTGGTACGAGCACATTGCTCAGTATCTTAGCACCCTAGAATTTCCACCAGGATTGGATCGACACGCACGAAGACGACTTCGATTGCACAACATGAAGTTTGCCCTTGTGGGAGGGCAACTTTATAGGAGGGGATTGGATGGACTCTTGAGGCGATGCGTCACTCCAGAGGAGGTTCCCCAGATTTTAGAGTAAGCTCATGACAGCATGTGTGGAGGACACTTTGCAGGGCGACTCACGGTCCAAAAGGCTTTGAGGGCAAGATATTACTGGCCCTCCATGTTCAAAGATGCGCACATACATGTGCAAAAATGCGACTCTTGCCAGAGGTACGCTAAAAGGGATAACAGGCTTGGAATGCCGTTAGTTCCCACTCTCCCCCTTGCTCCGTTTGAGAAGTGGGGAATCGACTATGTAGGGGAAGTGCACCCCGCTGAAAGTCGACAAAATTGCTACATCATCGTAGCCACTGAGTATCTGACCAAGTGGGCAGAGGCCAAGGCGGTCAAGAGGGCCAACGCCCAGGTAACCGCCTCTTTCATTTATGAATATATTATTTCCCGATTCGGGTGCCCCAAAGAGATAGTGAGTGACAGGGGCTCTCACTTTATTAACGACATCATCGAAGAAATGATGGCAGCATTCTCCATCAAGCATCGCAAGGCTACCCCCTATCACCCTCAGACAAGTGGTCAAGTAGAGCGCGCCAATCAGACCTTGTGTAACATCCTCTCCAAAACAATTAGGGAGCACAAGCGGGACTGGGACACCAAGTTGATCTCAGCTTCGTGGGCGTTTCGCACTACACATAAGGTAACCACTCGACACACCCCCTTTTCATTGGTTTACGGGGTGGAGTCCATTATGCCCATCGAAACAGAGATTCCCTCATTGCGACTGGCCATCACCGAGAGATTGGCAACATCCGAGTCCCTGAAAGAATGACCCGAGATGCTGGAGGGGTTAGACGAGCTTTGGCAGGCAACAGCTCAACACATTGAGGCCGTCCAGCGAAGGAGGAAGGCTCGGTTTGACCTGAAGCGCAAAAAGAGGATTTTTGATCCAGGAGATCTGGTATTATTGTTTGACAGTTGGAACGAGGAATTCAAGGCCAAGTTCGACTCATACTGGATGGGGCCCTATCTTGTCAAGACAGTCTTTGACAACGGCTCATTACAATTGGAGACACTGAGGGGAGTGGAGTTCCCCAATGTGGTGAACGGTGTCCGGTGCAAGCACTACTACATGTGAGTTCCTTTAACCAATGAATTATCCCCCCCCCATTAAGGGAAAGGTGCTAAGGGAGATCTTAGTGGCCTTTGCCCTGTCGGGAGAGATCTTTAGGATTTCTACCTGGTTGTTCGGAAGGAAATGTTGGTATTTCCTATCCATGATTCATTGGATATTGGAGCTCCATAATAGGTGGAGTGTGGGGCAACTAAGTTGCAATCATCCAATGAAACTTCTCCACTGGGAAGAGGTCAATATGACTCTTACCCGTTAGGTTGTTGTACACCCTTTATTGGAATTCCAAAGGTAGACCTTGGGATGCGGGGCAACGTCGTTGCAGTAAAGAGGTGATTTGTTCTCCACTTATGTTTTGGGTAGTTATTGGAATTCACAAGGAAAGACCTTGGGATGCGGGGCACATATAGTGCAATAATCTAACCCACGTTGTAGAATTAGAAATTTGTTGATATGGCATAAGCTATGAAAGCTATGACCATCCAATTGCCAATGTAGAAGACTTCATACATCTTCGTTACTAATCACATGTTGTGAGTTTCTCTATTTTTCTTCTTCACCAAGTGAAGAACCACAGGTGTAGGAATGGGAACAATGGGATGGCTAATATATGCACTCTTGTTCAAGGCACACTGTCGATCATTACTTGTCTTTTTATCACAGAATATATTTGTGTTTGCTCAAAGCATATCTCGAAAAAAAAGTAAGTGCTTGCTGCATCAAGCACTCCACAGTATACTGATGCTCCCTACATGGGGCACAGCGACTTCCCGCACGGGGATTCTAACCTTAAACCTTTTGTCATTTTCACCTTGCCCCGCTGCAGCATTCCTTGAAGAGAGAGAAAAGTCAGAAGCAGTGAGGGGGTAAAAGGTGAGTTGTACAACAGTGGTTGCTGCTCCCCTCACATGAGTGAAGGATGTTCGGCACAGGAAAACCCAGAAGGGCCTGTGACCTTTTAGCATTAGGATTAGCATATGTTGGTTCGTCTATTACTAGAGTGTGGTCCTCTGAGGTTCAGAAAGTATCCTATCTTTTTAGGTGTCTCACCATGAACTCTGCGATCCTACGAGTCATGAGGATAGTTACCAGAGTGTGGTCCTCTGAGGTTCAGAATGTATCCAATCTTTTCCATTGACGCGAGAGCTGCTCTTTAGCCCTCCCAGATGCTTCCTGTTTAGGGGCATTTAGGCCCGTCCGAGCTCGAGTCGAGGCCCTAGCATTTTACAATGAGCTGTGCAAATCCAGGAGAGGTTGCAAGCCATATCAGTAGTAGTATAGAACCAAAGTCCTTCCAAGGCTGTGTTAGAATAGGATTATCAAATTGCACCGTGCATATCTCTCTTGCATCATCTAGGGGATTCGAACCCAGTCCGGTGGGGGAGAATGGCGGTTTTGAAGTATTTTTTATCTGGGAACTCCAACTCTCTCTGAAGAGGGCGAGTCGGGTGGTTTTGAAGTATTTTTTGGCTTTTTTCTTTTATTTTTCTCTCCTCTCTCCCGGAAGACTTGAACTCTCTCCGAAGAGGGAGAGCCGAAGGGAATTTACTCTTCATCTTTTTCATGGCACTTAAGAGAGTCGTTGACTCCAAGGAATATCAGTGATACCCTAATAGGGGGATTGTGCGAACCAGAGATTTTGAGTTCTTTTACACTCGGGGCGAGTATTCCCCATTGGTCACCATATATGTAGATGCATATATTGGTACATATTTATTTTCAAATCGTTTTTGATCTTAAGGCAGACAGTATGCATTGTATTGCCAAAGCAGGGCAATTTGCGAGTTATCTGGCAATCGCTGGTAAAGCACGTAGGAATTTAGATTATGTCTCAGATGACCATGGAGGAGCTCTGGCAGCTGCATCGACGGCGAGTTAGGCTGCCAATTCGGTACCAGTAACGACAACATACACCTGTTCGAAACAATACATGGCGACTGTTCCAGTCCCGGATTGCGATCTCTCTATTCTCCCGCCTTTCAAGTCCAGTAGGAGCATGCGGCGAGGAGTCTTGGCAATTAGAGGAAACAATCTGTACAACGATGAAATATCGCGACAAAGCAAGTGCTGCATCGGAGCAAACGACGGATGAAGGAGCTTCCCGGCAAAGTTTTGAACTCCTCAGCGATGCAAAGTGTGTAGGAGGAGACTCCAGATGATCTGTGTCCCAGTGACAGGGCCAAAGACCCCCTGGGGACACCACCAGTATTTTTACTGCCAGGAAGCAGCAGACTGCCTATATGGCGAAACCATAGAAACCAACCAAAGATGTGGCTTTACTTCCCCGATTCCCTTGAGATTTTGTGGACAGCTACAAGCCATCTAATTATAATTTTTCACCAAGTTTGAGGATTTTTGGAGGTGATGAGAGACGGCATCAAATTATCACGCCAGAGGCAGTTGCGAAAGGCGATTAAATGGAATTCTAGATCATCCAATGGATGAAAACTGGAAATTCGACCTGCAAGTGGAGGGATGAGAAGACAACCTAGCGTCAACTGGTTATCCATTGGATGGATGAAAAACCAGATTTATCATTAACACCAAGGTTTTCCATCCATGGTTATTATTTTATGGTGTTCTATTGTTTTTAAATTATAGATTCATTTAGGAAATAATAGTTTAAGTCTATCCTTCACTAGTTTAAGAGGCCCCAAAAACACAATAAAAGAAGAGCAGGCTCCTCTTGTTCTTCAATCTAGTCTCATTTCCTTGTTTTGGCCTCTTGCTTGTGTAGTTAGTTTTGAGCTTGAGGGAGCTAGTTCCTAGAGAGTTGAGCTTGTGGCTCTCTAGTATTAGAAGCAAGCATAGTGAGAGCAGGATAGTCCTAGCTCAAGGCCTTGTGGCCATTTGAGGCAAGAAGTAGAGGAAGCGCTCTATGAAGTGGGAGACTTGAGGACGAGTAGGAGTGCCGGAGGAGGACCAAGCTTGAGTACCATTCTACCGAGCGATTTAGTGCATCCCAAGCACCACTTGTTTCAGAGGGTGACTTACCATACATTCTTGACCTTTGAATTCATTTATTTCATTTATTGTTCAAGCTTTGTCCAAGAAGGGACCTTATAAGCATTGTTTGCTAAAAATCTATAAAAACTAACCCTCTTTCAAAGAGGATGTGTGTGCATCTCTATGTACATGTGTGAAGAGCACAGGTGTGAAGCCCCAGGAGGCAGGGCCTTAGGAATCTAACCCAATTACGTCATGGAAGTGAGGGTAGATGTCCATTATTATGTTTAAGGAGAGGGCGAGCTTGCATGAAGTGGCGAAGCTCTTGTCAAATTTCCCTTCCTAGCTTAGTGGCAACGGCCATATTGCATGAGACAGCGAAACTATCGCCAAAATTTCATATTATTAAGTTCATATCTATGATTCATAAGTCCCCTGGCCATAGAGGACCATGGGAGGCGTTGCTAACTAGCTTTATAAGTGGTTAAGCTATTTTGTAGAGGGCTGCCAAAAAGGCAGAGCCCAGCACTTAAGTGTCGGCGCCCTTAGGGGCCTTTGGGTTGGAGGTCAACCAAGGAGGTTGCCTAGAATCGCCATGGAGAGGCGCATCTAACACGGGTGGCGCGGCCTTCCCCCGTGGGGGGAGTTGACCCCTGGAGCAAAGTACGGATTGCTGGTACACTGCGTGGCAGCACCAGGCGCCATAGCTGGGCCCGCGCAGGTACGACACGAGCGGCAGAGACGACGGAGCCTGCCTATTACCCATTGGACCCGCGCCGGCGGCGGGCCAGTCACGCCGCGCCACGTAGCGCTGGCCGCGGGGTATCGGTTTTAACCGCTGGATATTACGACGGACCCCGCCAGGGACTGTTGGTCCCTCGGACGGGTATTTTAAGGGGATTTTCTCCCTATGCCTTTGATTTCTTGTGCACTATTCATGGTGTTCTTCTTGCATAGGAATGAGGGCGTGTTTTAGCAAAAGATAAGAAATGGTTGGAACCATTTGATAGGCCCCAGTGAGGCCATCAGTTTGATATGTATTCCGGGGTTTGTGAAAGCACGGCTCACGGGTGGATGCCACAGGCAGAGAGAGAGAGCCCAAAGACAAGGGGGAGAGAATCCCTGGTGGGGGTTTCACAAGGTAGAAGATGACATGTTTCAACTTCGTTCTAGGGCTGGTTGCCTGCATAAATTAATCAGATTATATTGGAAGTAGGTGGAAGAGGCGCAGGGAATGGACCTTGGGACCCACTGAATGTTTAATCATTGTTTACACACCAGGGTGGCGAGCAGATGAGAAACTGATGGGCGGCAGATTTCATTCATCCTGGCCCGGTGATGGTTTAAGTTGCTAATGCATTCTTGAGTGGTTTGGTATAGGAATTTAGGGGCGCTCCCAAGTGGAGAGCGGTTCCCCAATGCTCCCGACATAAAGGGCGTTCCCAGGGCGTTCCCCTGGTACCTTGAGGGTAATTTAGTTAGCTCCAGCACCCTACGATGATTCTCTATTTCTACGAATTTCATGCATTTGTAGGAATATTTTAATGATTTGTTCTTTATTATTTAGCAAGGTAATTCACCTTTATTAAGGGATTTTATCCGGACCCCCTTAACTTAAAAACAGAAGTTTTAATGGCGGTATCGCCTCCCTTCCGCCGAGGACATTTGAAGTCAAGTACCTCGCCGCTGGGGGGGGGGTGGTGGGCAAGGAGCTCATATGAGGGAGAGTGTTTAGCTGCAGTGTAGGCCATGACACACTTCAGGTGCTATTTATACAACAATCTCTTCACCCTTGTCATGGATCACCAGCCACTCAAGTGGTTGATAGAGTCAGACAAGCTTATAGGGAAGCTTGCACGGTGGGCACTCATACTCCAGGAGTATGATTTTTAGGTGGTGCATCGACCGGGTTTGGTCAATCGGGATGCGGATGGATTGAGTCGCAATCCATGCACGAGCCAGCATGATGACACTGGAGCTCGGTGGCATGGTGAGACGGACGAGGAGATGGTGTCGGGATGGCACGCATCTGCATTTCTGTGTATCTTGGCAGCGGGAGGCTAGATTGGACCTACAACAGGGATGACTGTAGACGGAGTGTCTGAGGACCCTGAGGCTAGTGACGAGCCAGGTGGTGCCAGAGATATACATGAGGATTTGGCTGTATTGGACTATCTTCGCACTGGGGACACGACAACCACTGTGACTGCCAAGGAGAGGGATCGAATTCTGCAACGAGCCCAGGGGATACACCTGTTCCGAGTGTGGGATGATGGTCGGGTGAGAATCATGCATCACCCAACACAACGTGCACGGTTAGTGCGGCATGCCCATGAGGAGTTGGGGCATTTTGGGGTGCGACGCACTCACAGATTACTGCAGGGGCAGTATTGGTGGCGTAGTATGCATACAGAGGTGCAACAGTTTGTGGCTAGGTGCATGGTGTGTGACAAGTATGGCTTGCAGAAGGGATACCTAGGAGTTTGGGATCTTCAGGTACCTTGGTTAGCCATGGGCTACAGGTTCAGCAAGTAAGCATCACTTGCCTCTTTCTCACCATATTTCCTTCTCTTTGGCCGAGAGTTAGATGTCTGCAGCCATTTGTAGGGGACGCTACTCAAGTCCTTGACCTTGACGATCCGGACATGTGGATACGTGCATGTGATTAGCGTGCAGAGTTGTTCAAGAAAGTCATGCCCATGGCTTTTGAGAACCTTGCCATTGTGCAGCACCGTGATATGTTGAGGTATGCCACTATACGTGGTGGAGGATATCGTCCTGGGGTTAAGAGGTTTAGCCCTGGTGACTATGTTTATTTGCAGCAGACTGCTCCTACGACCTTGGATGTTACTGCGGGGCATGTTATCCTGAGGGTTCGAGAGGTGTTGCAGCGCGGCCAGCCCCCCGTTGCTGCAAATTGCTTGATAGAGATGGTGAGGGAGAGAGAGAGGGTGACTGCATCACCAAAAATAAAACAGTGTTTCGCCCAATGACCCGTTTTTCCACATCTATTGCAGTTGTAGGGCAACATCTTCTTCTGCGACCTTGTACCGCCTCCAAAGCTGCGATCTCCTTCCCTCTGGTGGAATTTCTTGAATTTCACACAATTTCACTCATAAGGCCTCATCTTTGTTGTTCAATGACTTCTTGTTGATGTTTTTGAGCTCTCGCCGGTTCTCCTCATGCAGCAACATACCTGTCAATTCTTCAAGAGAAGGCATCTCCCTCTGAGTCATAATAGCTTGTGTGTAATGATCATACGAATCAGGCAAGGCATTCAAGACCATCTCTACGAGATCCCATGTGGGCTGGGGTGCATGCGCGCACCAGTGCACCCCCCCCCCCCCCCCCCCCTTTTTTTTGCTGCGAATTGCTTGACAAAGGTGGTGAGGGAGATGGAGAGGGTACCTGCATCACCCAAATTTTTTTTTTAGTTGGGATTCATTATGTACCTTGCCTGTTTGATTGGTACTGACCCTGGTTCCTGTTCAATCTTATGCTGACAGATCTCAGGTGGTATCCCTTTCAGATCCTCGTAGCTCCAAGCAAATACATCTCTGTATTTGATGAACAGACTTTTAGCTTCCTCAAAGAATTCTGGCTCCAAATCAGCCCCTACCTTCACCATCCTCGGTTCCTCTTCAGTTCCCACATTCACTTCTCTCACCTGCTCATCAGCTGTGATTGTCCAACCAATCACCACTTCATCCTGTAAACTCACAGTGGCTGGTTCCTCTAGGATTTCCATTTCTCCCTCTCTTTCTTCATAGAAATGTGGTGGGTAACTGCTTGTTTCACCCTCAATTGGTGTTGCTGTCACTACACCACAGCAGATACCTTTTAAACAACTTAGGCCTTCCAGTTGCATCTCTGCAACCTGCTCCCACTCTGGGTGTGCAGCAAACAGGGTAGCTTCCTGCTCCTCATCAAGTCCTCCCCTCCAGTCATACTCCCTGACCCCTCGAGGTCTTCTCGTAGCAGGTAGTCTACTAGATTTCTTAGTGGTGATTTGTATCTTGTGCATCCCATCATGCACAGTTAGTAACTGGGAATTCTAGTCATGGAATACCCTGGCCTGTTTCAGCCACGGTCGACCTAGCAATAAGGAGTAAGCTTCCATGACTTCATCCATTTTCAACACAGTTACTGTGATTTTAAAGATCATCTTTTGAATCTGTATCTTAACTCCTCTTATCAATCCCAATGGCTGAACACTTCTTTGATCTGCCATTGTTACTGTAAATGGGGCTGGTTTCATGTTACTTAGACCAAGCTTCTACCTTAATTGGTCTGTCATGATATTCACTCCAGAGCCTCCATCTATCAGTACATCAGTTAGTTCTATGCTTCCAATTCTCAATTGGATTACTGGCATAGAATCATCAAAGTCCATGACTGTTTTTCGCCCTTCCGGCTTCACATTATAACTGGTCACCTTACTGTTCAGGTCTGTGTTCCCTGTCACATGGGCAATCTGATTGATTGCTTGATACAGCCTGTGCCTACAATAAGGTGCCACAACCAATAGTTGTCCAATGGTAATCTCCGCTTTGGACTGGCATATTACTTCAGCCAAAGTCCCTTCATTACTCTGCATTTCTGCAGCTTCTTTTTTCCCTTCATCCTCACTCACTTCCTCTTCTCTTTCAGAATCAGAGGAATCTGCCATAGGAATATCAGTACTCTTCTGCATTTCCCTTATGGTATCTGCCACTTCCTTGTGCAGTTCCTTCTCATCTCTCCAAGCCTCATCATCTTCAGGCACATCACTGCCATCTTCATTATCATCACCTTCCTCATCTACTGGAGGTATTAATTTAGCTTTGCTTCTGGTTACTATCATTGTACTTACTTCTGGTACAACACATGGCCTAACCATGTGAGCTGCCACCACTGGCCCCTCATTCACAGGAGCTCTCATCTCATTCTGGTGTCTGATCCAGAATGGACAGGCTGCCTTGCGATATCCTGCCTGATTACAATAGTAACACAGTTCTTCCCCATTAGGTCCTCGCCCTTGGTCTGTTCTGGGATTGTTTTTGTAATCTTGATTCCCTGGCTGGTAATTCCCCCTTGGATTACCCTGATAGTTGCCTCTAGAATTTCCTTGGTAATTCCCTCTTGGATTACCTCTCCCTTCCATGCCATTGTTATAACCACCAGGCCTACCATAGTGGTCCTGATCACTGTTTCTTGTTGGCTGGGGCTGCACTTGATGCACCCTTACTTGCCTAGGTTCTCTTGCAGCTGTCCTTCTGTTGTAGTAACAATTCTCAGTAGAATGGTTATCCATTTTACAGATAGTACAGTGTTTCTCCTTCATGTGGCATTCAGTGGTGGTATGGCCTTCATTCTGGCATTTTGCACACCAAACACCCTTCCTCCAATGTGTTGCAGCCTCTGTGGCATACTTCTTCAAGATTTCTTCTAATCTTTTCTCATAGTTATCCCTCTTCAACTTTTCCTTCCTCTTACTCTTCCTCTTAAGCTCTTGCTCTTCTTCCTCATCTGACTCATCCTCAGAGTCCTCATCATCCATTTTCTCTCTCCTGAGCATTCCCAATTGCTCAATTCTGTTCGCTGTTTCAAATGCCTCCTCCACTGTATTATGGGGTAACATATCCACTTTCTTTTGCAAAACTGGTCTTAGTCCACACACAAACCAAGTCTTCTGTAAACCTGGTGCTGGTACAGCAGCCAGTTTTTTCATCATCAATTCCATCTTTTCCATATACTCCTCAACAGTTTCATGCTTCTTTTGCTTTAACTGTTGTAAACTTCCATACACTTCATCCTCAGTTTTACTTGTCCTGAACATATTTCGGAATGTTGTATTCAAGCCATTCCAGGTTAGGAAATGATTATCAGGGAATCTTGCATACCATTCACTTGCTTTCTTTATAAGTGAACAAGAAAACAGTCTCATCTTGGCATCATCATCATTCTCATTGTTCACAATACACATGTGCTCAAATTGGCTAATGTGTACATCAGGATCCCCTTTTCCTGAATATATTGGAAAAGGTGGTTTTGCCCATGTTGGTTGTAACGCCATCTGTGGCCCTACCCCCTGCCCACTGACAGGTGCTGGCCCCCTTGCTGGTGCTGGTCCTCGAGGACCTGTGGTAGTTGTGGTGGAACTTCCACCAAGTGCTGGCCCCTGAGCACTCCTTGCTATTGGCCCCACTATATTCACAGTATTCCCAGCTCCAGTTGCACTACTTCCCACACTCCCTGTCCCCCCAGAGCCAGATCCAGGCTGCCTGCCTGATCCCCCTGAGCCGACACCTTCGTTGGCCTGTGATCCAAGTGCTCCACTTGATCCAGGTCCAACGGGTTGGGATGTCCTGGTTATAGTCTCAACCTCAGCTGTTGGGTCTACTTCTTCATACTCTTCATCTTCCAATTTCTTCTCCCTGTTTTCATCTTCCAAGTTCTGCCCTTGGGTTTCTTCTTCTTCACTCATGTAACTCAATTGCAATGGTGTTGGAGAGTTTGAACTCTCCGTTGGCTCTGCCACATCCTCTCCTCCTTCTTCATCTTCTGTTTCAGAAACTGGAGTTCATGCTTTTGGTGTTCCATGCCAACTCTTATCAAAGAATTCTGTCAAATCTTTTATCAGGGATGTACCTCAGATCTTTCACCTCGTGGTTGATCTTCTTCCTGTACCAATTCCCTTAATCTTTCTTGCAAAGAAAAAGGAGTGGCATCCAACTCTAGTTCTTCCGGTATGGGTGATGTACTCTCTGATCTTAATGGTGTGAGAGGTCCAGATGATTCCCCTATGTCTATTCCTCTCTCCCAAAGATATGGATAATTAGCTTTCAGATAACTTTCTCTTTTTGCTGAATATCTCTGGAGTCTAGTTTCTCTTTCATCACTCATGTCCCATGTCTTTCATTTCTTTAATGTGGCAATAACCAAAACTCTCTTCTGTAGTATCTCTCGTATATACCTGGGTTTCTTTCAAGCTTCAATGCACCCTTGGCTATACTAGAAGTCTCCGTTACCATATAACCATATGGCAAACAAGTCTGAAAAGCTGTTCTTGGTGTGAGTTTGATCCACAGAATATCCTTTGAAATCCAATTCTTTACCAGTATAAGCTCATCATGCATATGAGTATAAACATTCACCTTCCTTTTCTCCCAGCCTTCAAACTCTACTCGCTTAATGGATAGCAATGCTATCACATAAACCAGTGTTGGTAACCAACGTGCTCTTCCTCTACAGGCCACCTGATAAATCTTTATCACTTCTTTCTCCAGACCCCACTCAGGGTCAACATCATGCACTCTCTTAAGAATGTTTTTTTTACAACCGTCTGGCAATTCCAAGAACCTCTGAAAGAATTGTTTGGACAATCTTTCCTTCTCAGTTCCACAGGGAATTTGATTCACATCAAATTCTTTAATTCTCCAACCACCATGATCCCACCAGATGTCTGTCACATCTGGTTGTTCATGACCCAGTTCCCCAGTATGGTCGCCAAATGTCGAGCGGCTTTTACTCACCCATCCCTTCGCTATCCGAGGTGGAAACTCCAAGATAGAAGAGTTGGATATCTCTAAGCACTCAGCTTGCTCAGAACAATCAGTCATGACCTACAGCTAGTGAATCATGGTTGTGCTTCCTATTTGTATTCCTTCTTGCCTTCATGTTATCAATTTACCTTACCGTGTATACTGAAGCATCAGATTGCTTCAGTATCTACTAAGTTCCAATTAATCATGCATTCATTCCACAGCTTCTCTCATGTCTCTCTACACAGTATGTTTGTATCGATTCTGTATCGGATTAAGATTAATCATGTATCATGCCTATGCCATGGTGTCCCTAATCTACCCTATTGTATAATTTTACAGCTTGCATGAAGTAAGCCTCAATCAAGTCATCATCTCCTCTTCACTATTTCCGCTCTCTGTTACGTCTCCTCCTCTCCTGAGCAAGTCGCCCTCCTCAAGAAGTGATCCTCTTCCTGTTGCCGCCCTGCCTAATCTACCCACAAGCTGTTCTAACCACCTAACTAACTAACCGTCACCCCTGAAGTAACACGTTCCCTCTGCAGATGTCGTTCCCACACAGTCGTTCCCTGTCAATGATAACTGTTCCCCATGTACACTGTGACAGGCTGTGTCAAGCTGTGCCGAGCTGTGACTGGCTGTGTAAAGTTGCGTCAGGCTGTGACTGGCTGTGCAAAGCTGTGTCGGGCTGTGTCAGACTGTGTCTGGCTGTGATAGACTGTGATGGGCTGTGTAAAGCTGTGTCGGGCTGTGACTGGCTGTGCGAAGCTGTGTCGGTTATGTCAGACTGTATCTGGCTGTGATAGACTGTGACGGGCTGTGTAAAGCTGTGTCGAGCTGTGACTGGCTGTGCGAAGCTGTGTCGGGCTGTGTCAGACTGTGTCTGGCTGTGATAGACTATGACAAGCTGTCTACCCCCCCTAAAGCCTGTGCCTGCCACTCCTAAGGCTCCTGTTGGTCTCAGTCTACCATTCATAAGTCTGCGCAAAAATTAAGGGTACCCCACAGAACCCGTAAAAGCGTCTAAGTCCCAAGCAGCCCTCTAACACATGGTCTACCCGGCAAAGCTTCGGATTCCTCTCTGCCGCTTGGTATCATTGCAGGTGGTCACACCTGCCCTCCCAGGCGATATCGCACTAGAAGCATTCGTGTATTTTCCGAATCGACTAGGTGTCCGCCAACCACTCCAGGAACCACTTGGCAGTAAGCGAGACTATTGGAGAGTCGAAACGGACAATGTGGGCCCACGGGGGCATTTCAGACGGCGGGCAGAAGTGGGGTCAATGACTCCGGAGTCGTAGCAAAAATCCGGGCTATTTAATTAATTACGTAAATACATAAAATTTGAAAAAGCGGAAATTACAAGTGGTTCTAATTACTGCACATGCGACTATAAATTTTCATTCATAATTTTGATTAATAGAATAAAGATATTTATTCATTAAAGTGAATATGTAGTCGCTTCAACTACTCCATGAACCATTGCGCATTGTTGCACCCGTGATTCGGGGCCACATTTGCTTACGTGTGTTTCACAAGAACAGGCAAACAAAATCTGGCCTTTGGGGGCTTGCATATTTTAATATGTACTGCCTCCACCTGGAAGTGACATGGAAGGTCCATGGTGACATCGTGAAAGCTGGAATTGTAGGGTTTGCCATTCTAAACACCGCCGTGGTGGACATGTATGCCGAATGCGGGAGCATTGAAGATGCGAAGGTAGTGTTCAACTGTGGCTCAACGAGATGTGGTGTCGTGGAGTGCGATGATCGCATTGGCAGCAAGGCAAGGATGTATTCATGATTTGTGCAGAGGCAGTGATAGCTGAAGGAGCAAGATAGAGTGTGGGTCCATATTCATCCAAGAGGGTCGGATTTCAAGCTCCAGATTACCTATGGATCCCTGTGGAAGGATAACTACAAGAAACCTCCATGGGTAGATGGTTAGCTGGAAGCGGCAGCTGTAGTGGCACAGTTGATAAAATCAGGCACCTCAACCATGACCACAACTTCTGGAAGAGGATCAAGCGAGGGAGTCCACAATGCCTCTTCTGGCACTTATGGGCATGTGAAGATGCTTTATGAGGCAGCAGACTAAAAGAGGCTC
This sequence comes from Takakia lepidozioides, assembly GCA_030704615.1. Classification (NCBI taxonomy): domain Eukaryota; kingdom Viridiplantae; phylum Streptophyta; class Takakiopsida; order Takakiales; family Takakiaceae; genus Takakia; species Takakia lepidozioides. Next base: position 12,084,082 of record CM060734.1, read on the forward strand.
TACAAACTTTAAACCAAAGAGGCATTTCAGCAGATGTAGATACGTATATGTGTCTCTTGCATAAGTGCATCAAGATGAAAGGCCTAGAAGTTGGAAAGCAGGCGCACACTCACATTGTCCAAAGTGGATTCACGCCAAACGTTTTTCTACTCAACAACCTTGTCAACATGTATGTTAAGGGGAGCATCATGGATGATCACCAAGTGTTCAACACAGAATGCCTCAACGATCTTTGATCACGTGGAATATAATGTTGGCAGGATTACCAAACATGGGCGTGGTACGAATGCTTTGGAGACCTGTGAGCAAATGATGCGCGAAGGGGTGAAAACCAACCACATCGCGTTTGTATGTGTTTGCAATGCGTGTGCAATCCTGGAAAAGGGGAACGAGGTCCATGGTGACATCGGTCAAAGCTGGAATTGCACCAGATGTCATTTTGAGCACTGCCCTGACCTGGACATGTATGCCAAATGTGGATGCATTGAGGATGCAAAGGGAGTTTTCGACTCTATGGCTGAACGAGATGTGGTGTTGTGGAGTGCGATGCTTGCAGGGTATGCACAACAGGGACATGAGAGGGAGAGGCGCCTTCGGTACTATGAGATGCATCATGCCATGAAGAACTCCCCAATCTTTCAACAGGAGCATCATTTGGGCCAAGCGGCCTAGCTACCTCGCCACATATGGGATCCCTCTCCACCCTCTCTCTCTCTTGTGCATTGATCAGCAAATCCCGTTGATGAGGTCATAACCCTCCTAACCTCGGTGGTTGGAGAAACACCGGGAGCAATGTCCAATTGGCCCATCCTAGGACCATCTTGAAAAATCTTTATATTATCCGTATATAATGCTTCTAACGAAGGAGAGAGGGTAGCGCTAGATACTGCAGGCCCAATGGAGGACTCAACAATAGTACCAGTAGTATCCGGCACAGGAGCCACTTCAACTACAACACCTTGGCCCAAGAGGGGGGCATCATCATAAACACGGTAACCTCTTGATAAGGTTCCTGATGGAGATTGGCTATTTTTTTAAATTTGGGTGGTGGCATGCACCCTCTCTATCACGCATGCTCTCTGTCAAGCAATTCGCAGCAAGGGGAGGGGGGGGGGGGGGCTGGTCGCAATGGTGCGCACAGCCACACCAGTGCACTTGGGCTTTTATTTTTTCAAATTTGGATGATGGCAGGCACCCTCTCTCTATCACCCTAGCTCTCTGTCAAGCAATTTGCAGCAATGGGGGGGCTGGCCGCGCTGGTGTGCGTAGACACCCCAGCCCACATGCGCAATTGTTTTTGGATTTTGGGTGATGTAGGCACCCTCTCTCTCACTCACCACCTCTGTGCAGCAATTCGCAGCAACACGGGGGCTGGCGCAGCCACCCCAGCCCACATGGTTTTTTAGTTTTTTTTTTTAGTTTTTTTTAATAAATTTTGGGTGATGCAGGCACCCTTTCTCTCTCCCTCACCACCTCTGTGCAACAATTCGCAGCAACAGGGGGGTTGGCGCAGCCATTCCAGCCCACATGGGTTTTTTTTTTAAAATTTTTTTTGGGTGATGCAGGCACCCTCTCTCTCTCCCTCACCACCTCTGTGTAGCAATTCGCAGCAATAGGGGAGCTGGCGCAGCCACCCCAGCCCACATGGTTTTTTTTTATAAAAAAAATTGGGTGATGCAGGCACCCTCTATCTCTTCCTGACCAACTCTGTGCAGCAATTCGCAGCAACAGGGGGGCTGGCGCAGCCACCCCAACCCACACGGGTTTTTTTTTTTTTTTTTTTTGGGTGATGCAGACACCCTCTATCTCTTCCTCACCACCTCTGTGCAGCAATTCGCAGCAACAGGGGGGCTGGCGCAGCCACCCCAGCCCACATGGGTTTTTTTTTTTTTTTTTGTGATTTTGGGTGATGCAGGCACCATTTCATCCTTCCTCACCACCTCTGTGTAGCAATTCGCAGCAACAGGGGGGTGGGCGCAACCACCCCAGCCCACAAGGGTTTTTTTTTTTTTTTTTTTTTTTGGATTTTTGGTGATGCAGGCACCCACTGTCTCTTCTTCACCACCTCTGTGCAGCAATTCGCAGCAACAGGGGGGCTGGCGCAGCCACCCTAGCCCACATAAGTTTTTTATTTTTATTTTTATTTTTATTTTGGGTGATGCAGGCACCCTCTCTCTCTCCCTCACCACCTCTGTCAAGCAATTCGCAGCAACGGAGGGGGCAATTCGCAGCCACCCCAGCCCACATGGTTTCATCATCAGGCTCTGATTTATTTGGTGAACAAGCCTTTGATAAGTGGAATAATAGCAAGGTGGTTAATAATCTTGCACGAGTTTGAGTTCGAAGTTGTTTACAAGCCTGGCCGTTTGCATCTTGTGGCAGATCACCTGTCACGCCTATCAACAGGAGAGCCCGCTACAGGAGTAGACGACCAACTACCTGATGCGAGTTTGTTTGCAGTGGAGGTGCAGGGAAGTGCAGATGACTAGTTAGATTGGCAGTGGCCAATCAGATACTACCATACTCATGGTCAGTGCCCACCTAGTTATGGAAAGGAGCAGAGGAAGAGAATTGCTATCAAGGCTTTACCTTATACTATGGTAGGGGGCAGAATGTATAAGCTAGGACCTGATGGAGTACTTAAACGATGCTTGTACCACCATGAAGTAAATAAAGTTTTGGAGGAAGTTCATAAAGGAGTGGCTGGAGGTCATTTTGGAAAAGAGACTACCAGTAGAAAGATACTACTTGCAGATTACTGGTGGCCTACTTTGTTCAAGGATGTACACAAATATTGTAAGAGTTGTGATGAGTGTCAGAGGCTAGGACCATTGCAGAGATTTGGGAAGATGGCTTTGCATCCTACGATGCTTGCTGAACCATTTCAGAAATGGGGACTAGACTTTGTTGGACCAATTAACCCACCAGCCAAGAATACACAGAACAAGTATATAATCACAACCACTGATTATACTACAAAGTGGGTGGAAGCTAAAGCTCTGAGGGACAACACAACTAAGTCCACAGCAAGGTTCCTGTATGAGAACATACTTACAAGATTTGGCTCTCCCCTGGAATTTATCAGTGACCAGGGAAGTCACTTCATTAATGAGACCATAGAACTATTGACTAAAGAGTTCATGATTGTGCGTAGGAAGAGTACAACTTATTACCCACAGGGTAATGGGCAGGCAGAGGCTACCAACAAAATACTATGTACTATCTTGGCTAAGATAGTCAATGCAAACAAAATAGATTGGGATACAAAGTTGTTGACGACTTTGTGGTCATACAAGACTTCATATAAAGTCACCACTAAGTATACACCATTCCAATTAGTTTTATGGTATGGAAGCTTTACTTCCAGTGGAGTTCTTGTTACCTACCATGAGAACGGAATGGGGAAGGAGAATGGAATTGGAAGATTCAATTAAGGTCAGGAAACATGAATTATATCATGTGGAAGAAGTACGTGCTGATGCAGCAGATAACATGACCATAATTCAGATTAAGAGGAAGGATCAATTTGATGAAGGTAAACTGAAAACTTTTAAGACGGGTGATTTGGTTCTATGGTTGCAGAAGAAGGGGAAGATTAAGGCTTCTAAGCTTAAATCACCATGGAAAGGACCTTATGTCATATAGAAGATATATGATAACAACATCGCCATGTTACAAACCATTAACAAAGAGATGTTGGGAAGAGTCAATGCCAATAAGTTGAAAGGATACAGTGGTATCCACGACAAACCATTGCAACACGATTTGCATATTGAAACACAGACACAGTCACGGGCTGCACCGGTAATACCAACGGAGCATGAAGCACTTGTCGTAAAGCCGAATGTGTATGGCCTGAGCGGAGAACACGGGTGTTCGCACAGTTATCACAGCCCACCATAGCATCACACAGCCTATCACAGCCCATCACAGTGTCACACAGCCTATCACAGTCCACCACAGTTAGACACAGCCCATGCGGGTTACACAGTCCATAGGGTCAGTGACAGGTGGACGCGGGTTAACGTCAGAAAAGTGGCCGTCAAGTGAAAGAGAAGTTTGGAAGTCAAACTCGGAGAATGTGCCACGCAAACAGGGGAAGTCAGAGGCATGTCTAAAAACGAACACGTGGTCACTAGGGCGAAGCACACCGCTGTGCATAAATTATAGAAGTGGGTATCATCATGCAAGAGAACAAATCGGGCCGTCAAAGTACCTACCCGGTACATCAGCCAAAACTATTTGTGGGCCCATTAATTCATTCGGGGCAGGGGTAACGGAACCCTTTCCGAGTACAGAAAAGAGGGATTTTTACCACATGTGCTGTCCTACTGGACATTCCAGGTGGGAATGTCCACGGAGGGGGAAAGAATTAAAAAGTTACCCATGCAGGCAACAGCCAATCAGGAGCGAGAATTTCATGCAGGTGGTTCCCTCCAAGAAACAAGAACAAGAAATCGGAAGAGTTATGAGCGGAAGAGTCGAGGTGGCTCTGAATAGCCCGTGTCTCGACGGGAGGGGCAATCAAAGCTATAGCTTTGTAGCTATGGCGGATATAACGGATTACACGCTCGCTTTACTACTCACGCAGTGGCGCAAGGACGAACGAATTGAGAGTACATTCTCTCTCACTCGATACTTGCAAGCCCCACAGGCTTACACGGGGGAATGCTTGCGCGTGAGCCTGTGAGCCTATGAGCCTGGCTAGGCTCACGCCACGTCAGCAATCATCCACGTGTGCAGGTCCTAATTCCGTGCTCCCCCCCCCCTAATTACCGCGGATCAGTTGTCGCCTATGTCCCTTTCATCGCCACCACATGAATATTCTTTCCGACCGAGAACAATGGTAGGTTTGTGGATGGTTTAGGATCGAGGACATGATTTTTGAATGAGGAGATCGTCCGCTAGAGAATTGAATATTAACAGCAAACCCTTTTTTTTGCAAAGTAGTTCATTCATTCCAACCCACAAACATTTTTCAATGTTGGAATCTGAAGACCTACCCCAGGCAATCCCTAACTGTACTTACGGGAACGCGCGAAGATCTTGAAAAATGAACTACTTCCAGAGTCTGCAGCAATATCATCTATGAACACAGCAACCCCTCCTTGACGTTTTTTTCCTCCGCGACCCCCATGGAGAGGCGAATGCATTGTTTGTTGGGACAACACCCGTGCGCAAGCTTCCGCGTAAACCGGCAAGCGGTAAGCTCTAGGGGGACTCGGGGACATGTAGTATCCTTGGAAACCGAAAGGTGTCCGCGTATTCGATGACACCTGCCGAACTCTGGAAAGCAAGAAGAGGAATGGTGGTAGATGTTATCATCCAGAAATAGACAATGTAAGCAACCATCTGTCGAACGGGAATGACACAATGAAATGCAACATATTTTGCACGACTAGAGCCGAACTTACTCACACTCAAAATCGGAGTCCACGTCGAGATCCTCGTCAGGCGCTTTGGGCTCCTCAAGAAGTCCCTCCGTGGATGGGGCAGAAGTAGTGCCCGACTCAAGCTGATGAAGCTCACTTGAGAAGAGCTCCGTATCAGCCTCCATGCCGAAGAAGTGCCTTCCGGCGCTTTTGCACGCATGAAAAGATGCTCCTGCAAATCGAAGATGAACGAGAAATCAGAACATGGCTTCCCTAAGCTCACTGCCCACATTTCAAACACAGTGTTGAGGGCCCCACCTGTTCCCATAGACAAGTCAACCACTCGTCCACCGTGACGGCTGCATGTCTCCACCAAAAGTCTGCATGAAAGATGGGGATTTCTCCCGTGCACCTCTCCAAGGGATACCAGTCGACCTTTTTGTGGTATGACCCGAGTCCACGTAATTGAAGATTACATCATCCTCCACAGGCTCGCAGGTGGGGTCAATGTGAGCTGCAAGGTCCCTCAACTGGAACTCAGCAATACCAGGAGGAAGAGTGTCCTTACGCACCCTCGCCAGGCACAAAGCTTCGAACACCCGAGTCTGTCAATAATCACGAAGAGAGCATGAGGCAAAAGACAAAACCAACTTTTGACATGTACATCAGAACTACTTTAATTCAAAGGAACAACTCACTTTCGGCCCCGGGAACTCGCCCTTCGTAAGAGGCAGAGTGTTGATGCATGTCCAAGTTTTGATGACACGAAACCCGGAAGCTTTCATGTAGCTGAAAAGAGTTCTTCGTGCCGACATGTCATTTGACTGCATGAAAAGAAGAGCCCCCGAGTCAGAAAGGAATTTGCTGCTGAATGAGAAGGCCCACTGCCAGTAACGAGAATCCGATTTGTTCCAAGTGGGGGTTGAATTGGAAGGCAACACATCAGGGACAGGGAAACCGTCAGGAATGTCCAGCACCACAAGGTCAGTCGCGTATGCCTGCTGAACTCCATTCACCCAATCCGGCCTTTTTGTGACCTATAGCCAAAAACAGGAGACAGTGTCACAAGCCCAATCTTGATCCAACAGGAAATCAATCCCATCGACAAGCCAGAACAAGTTGCCAAAACAAAATTATTCACACAACAGTTAAGACATATGTGCTTACCTGAGTGAAGAACAAAACAAGCATGTCCCATGATTTCGAGGGCACCCCTTTGAATGTCGACTTCCTGGATTCCATCATTGCCAGAAAACTTTCATTCACCACCTTACGATGGAACTGGCCCAAAACCCTGGATGGATGTTCTCTCGCATCGAAAGGTTGCTCCCTCGACTTTGCTGTTCTCTTATCCCTCCTAGTTGGAGAAGGCTGTCTTTCAGCGACCTCTGACGGGCCCTGTTCCTGCGGAGCTGCACTCTTCCCCTTCCCCTTCGGATCCCCGGCAATCTTCCCCTTCCGTTTTGGAGTAGCAGATTTCTCAGGCTCTTTTGCAGCCAGAGCAGCAATGATTCTGTCCTGAATGTCTTTGTCAGCCAGTGGGGCAAATGCCACGGCGTTGTCGTTAAGGTTTCTCAAAACAACTTCATCGAATGGTGTGTCCTGTTTTGGTAGATCGAGGTACCACCCACAGTCTCTGAAGTGCGCCCTGCTCCAGTCTCTGGCAATACCAGCCGTGTACATTGTCTTGTCATTGGAGGGGTCAGCCCACGAGTAGATGAAGTCTGGGTCATTGCTAAGGTACTTTCTCGGTATGAGGACATGATACATATACCTCAATGACACACACACCCAAAATCTAGACAGTCAATCGATCTGATCAGGACACAGATCACACATCACGAGAAGTGTATTGGCATGCAGGTCAGTAACACTGATAAACCAACGTTTGAAAGCCCGATTCAACATTGCGTTGACGCAATGTTGATTCGAGCTGAAATGGAAAACACCAAATTTGGAGAACTGCACTTTCAACAAGCACGTACGAGATGGAAAGCCCATTATCCTAAAACATCTCATGCACAACATTGGAACCCCAATCAACCTTGCGTTGACGCAAAGAAGATTGACGGATACACCTATGATAATGTAGCATTGAAAGAGACAGTGCTTGGCAACGGAATTCAACATTGCGTCAACGCAAGGTTGTTTTCATTAACAGAGGAAATGGAAAACAGTGATTGAAAACCACCATCCGAATATCTGTTGGTATGGATATTCAACCTTGCGTTGACGCAAGGTTGAATTCCTCTGTTGAAACAACTGTCCAGGGTATTTTTGATAACCTTAACTTTCCTACAATTGTATGGAAATCGGGGTATTTTGGCAGGATTAATCTAGCAATCCATACCGTCAAACAATGTTGCGTCAACGCAAGGCTGTTTGATGGTACAGTGTAAGCTCTAAACAACATTTCAAACAGACTCCAAACCGACTTTAAGTTCATCCTGGCAGCATTGCAACTGGAAACCACAAAAAAAACAGCCCAAGAACAAAGGAAAACCTACACAGCCAGGCCCTTCATCAACCTTGCGTTGACGCAAGGTTGATTTTCCTGTCAATTTTTGCCTTTTCACATGCAGAATAACGACTTCATTGGATACCCCAGGTACATGAAAGTGAAACCAAAACAAAGGGATACAAGCTTGCGTTAACGCAATGTTGTTCGGCTGCACGTCCAGAGCCTTCATAGCTCCCTGAAAACCTCCGAATTCGCAGTTCTACATGGAAAAAACAAAACAAGAATACAGAAACATACACTTCAAGTACCAGAATTGTTTCTTGGAGGTCACACCTGTACAACACTCGTTTCATTGCTTGCTCGCTGTTGTACTGGTTTTTGAATTCGTAGGACTTGGAGATTCTTTTTTCTCTCTCAAACTCCCTGAAAAAACAGGTGTTCCAGACAGCGAGCTTCCATCTCCTGATATAGGCCTCCAGTGTGATCCGGGGGCAAGACATCTGGATTTTGTAGTCTGCCATTGACTCCCCAAGTGCAGCCACCGCTCGTTTTTCCAACTGTAGCAAGAAAGATCATAATAATTGTGGAGAGAGCACGGAGCAGCACAAGCATTTGAAAATGGTTTTGTGGAAACTTTACCTGGCTCCAGAAGGTTGCTTTGTGTAGCCACTGGTCGAATGTGTGGTCGCTTACAACTTTTATTGCTTGTGTCTTCGAGTCCCTCTGAGGAGATGGGAACATGTTGGTGTCTCTCACAAGTGGATCGGAATTCCAGATCTCCAACCACTTGATTTTGGTTGCATTGTCCACCATTGAAATGGAGAGGCGATGCAGTTTCTTTTGGGTCATCTCTGGCTTTGAGCCATACTTGTCATAATGTGCTTTCACCTGTTCCAAAAATTCCGTGCCAAGACTTGGATCTGCTATGCGGATTTGTTTGTCGAACGCACTCATGAGGTTCTTCCTTTGATTGTTCATCTCGAATTTCATTATGTCCTCAAGCCTAGTAGCAGACCTCTGCTCTTCTGTGTGGGAAGCATAATACTCTGCTTTCGCCTTCAAACCAGTTTTTGCTATTTCTTGCTGCATACATTACAGGGAGAAAGAATCAAACACTGCCGTTTCTTGATAAAATTTGCAGTAACAACAATCGGACAGATATCAAGAAGCTTACCGTGTACATGTAGTCAAGAAAAGCCTTCCATTGTCAGGCTGTACCATGTGCTTGTCTTCTTTTCAGCACACCTCTTCATCTGCTGAGGACTGAGCACGTTCTTGAATGACTCCAGTGGCATCAGCCCTATCTTCTGGATACGGAATAGAGTGTGGCAGAGATTTGTTGTCATATGGGAGGTATCATTGGACCTGGAAAAACCTTCAACTCATAAGATGATTTCTAATTGTGTAAACGCAGATCGGAACGGGAACAATGTTGGTAACTTACTTGTTTATGTCGTGCATGGCTGTCAAGATCTGCGTGACACGTCCTTTGTGGTCGAGTACCATGGAAACCACGCTCCAATGCCATTCGATCTCGTCCGAGTGCAAGCTTGAAATGTAATCCATCTAGGCAAGCAGTCTATGGTTCCCATCCCAGACAAAAAACATCTTTCCCATAAATGCTTTTGTGGAGGCCTTTTTGGACAGCTTGAACTCAAACTCCCTGTTTACATCCCGCCAGCATGCATCCCAACTTTGCTCTATCTCCTCTGTTACAGGACACTCCTCTCCTTTCGTGTTCACAGTGGATACATAGAACACAACAGATCCCTTGACATAGCCGTGAACAAAATTGTTTTTCAACTTCGTGATGTCGTTCCTCAATGCGGGTCGAACCGCGGGCATGGAGATCATCTTGCATAGTGGGATAACCAGGTTTCCGCCGGGAACCTCCATCGACAGAATCACCTTCGAGGAGTTCACTTTCTGCCCACCCATAACGATCGTCAAGGATTGTGTTCTTCTGTGATAGTTCTGCGCGCTACGTGTCCTTGTGCACAGTATAAACCGCACACTTTGCTTATCACTAATCCCTCCCGCTTTCTCCTAACCATACTGATGTTTAGACTACAAACCTCACTAATCTACGACCAACTCACTAATCAGGCTGCCGGTAGGGCTGCTAATCCGCAATTAGCAGAATAATTACCTGGACAACTTACAGAAAAACGTACTAAATAAAAGATTACAAAACAATAATAAGCAATAATAAATTGAATGAACTATTAAGTATGTTCACAAGTTTTCATCTTGGAGGCGTCTTTTATTATTTTCGCTGCAATATTTATTGTCCTCTTTTACCCGAACTCCAATCGCCTCCAATTGCTTTAGACATGACTCGGCGAGGCATCATAGTCATTACACTCCGGTGCGGCTTCCAAACTCACCCAGTTCAATTTCAATCTATTCATATGCTATGATGTAGATGTGTTTTGAATCGGTCTATCTGATTCTGACAAAGAGCCATCCAATCTTCTATGTTGAGAAAGTAGCCTGAGAATAGCGTATCCATCGGTTGGACGTCGCTCATTTCAAAAATAAAATAAAATAAAAATAAAATATGTATTTTATTTTCTTACAAAAGAAAAGAAAACGACGCTCAATTGAGGGTCGTTTTTTTTTTTAATTTCAAAAAATCCTGCAATGTGAGAATACAGGACATGCGCGTCCTGGTCGGAGGTCGATTTTTTTTATAAAATAAAAATAAAAACAAAACAAAATATATCTCTTTTACATAAAGAAAATAAAGTGATCGCACAATTCGCGTCCGCTTCTTTTTTTAATTTAAAAAACTCATGCAATGCTGAGAAAATAGCTTGAGCGATAGCGCGTCCATCGGTTAGACGTCGCTCCTTTGAAAAATAAAAATAAAATAAATATTCGATAATTATTTTTTTATTATTTTTTATTATTTGTTTTAAAAAAAAACCAACGCCCAATTGAAGGTCGTTTTTTCCTTAAATTTCAAAAAATCTTGCAATGTGAGAATACAGGACATGCGCATCCTGGTCAAAGGTCGATTTCTTGAAGAATAATTTTTTAAAAGAAAACATTTTTTTTTATTAAAAAAATGAAAATAAAGTGACCGCACAATTGACGGCCGCTTTCTTTTTTTAGTTTAAAAAACTCGTGCAATGCTGAGAAAATAGCCTAGCGTAGCGCGTCCATCGGTTGGACGACGCTTCTTTTTAAAAAAGAAAGGAAAATAAAAAAAGATAAATACTTCAAAAACTCCTGCAATGTGAGAATACAGGACGTGCGCGTCCTGGTGAGAGGCCCATTTTTTTTAATAAATAAATTAAAGAAAAACAAACTATTTTCTTTTTTATAAAATGGGCTGCTTCTTTGTTTAATTTAAACAACTCATGCAATGCTGAGAAAATAGCCCGAGCGTAGCGCGTCCATCGGTTGGACAACGCTTCTTTCTAAAATGAAACGAAAATAAAAATAAGATAAATATTTCAAAAACTCTTGCAATGTGAGAATACAAGACATGCACGTCCTAGTCAAAGGTCAATTTCTTGAAGACACAAACTAGTTTCTTTTTATAAAATGAAAATAAAGTGACTGCACAATTGACTGCCGCTTCTTTTTTTAGTTTAAAAACTCATGCAATGCTGAGAAAATAGCCTGAGCGTAGTGCATCCATCGGTTGGACGACGCTCCTTTCAAAAAAGAAAGGAATAAATAAATAAATAAATAAATATTTCAAAAACTCCTGCAATGTGAGAATACAGGACGTGCGCGTCCTTGTCAGATGTCCATTTTTTTTTAAATAAATTAAAAAAAAAACAAACTATTTTCTTTTTTATAAAAAGAAAATAAAGTGACCGCACAATTGACGGCTGCTTCTTTGTTTAATTTAAAAAACTCATGCAATGCTGACAAAATAGCCCGAGCGTAGCGCGTCCATCGGTTGGACAACGCTCCTTTCTAAAATGAAAGGAAAATGAAAATAAGATAAATATTTCAAAAACTCCTGCAATGTGAGAATACAAGACGTGCGCGTCCTGCTCAAAGGTTGATTTCTTGAAGAATAAATTTTTAAAAGAAAACAAACTATTTTCTTCTTATAAAATGAAAATAAAGTGACCGCACAATTGATGGCCGCTTCTTTTTTTAGTTTAAAAAAATCATGCAATGCTGAGAAAATAGATTAAGCGTAGCGCGTCCATCGGTTGGACGACACTCCTTTCAAAAAAGAAAGGAAAATGAAAAAAAGATAAATATTTGAAAAACTCCTGCAATGTGAGAATACAGGAGGTGCGCGTCCTGGTCAGCGGTCCATTTTTTTTAAATAAATTAAAAAAACTATTTTCTTTTTTATAAAAAGAAAATAAAGTGACTGCACAATTGACGGCTGCTTCTTTGTTTAATTTTAAAAACTCATGCAATGCTGAGAAAATAGCCCGAGCGTAGTGCGTCCATCGGTTGGACAACGCTACTTTCTAAAATGAAAGGAAAATGAAAAAAAGATAAATATTTCAAAAACTCCTGCAATGTGAGAATACAGGACGTGCGCATTCTGGTCGGAGGTCGATCTTTTAAAAATAATGTTTTCTTAAAAAACTATTTTTTAAAAATAAAAATAAAATAAAGTGTCCGCACAATTGACGGCCGCTTCTTTGTTTAATTTAAAAAACTCATGCAATGCTGAGAAAATAGCCCGAGCGTAGGGCATCCATCGGTTGGACAACGCTCTTTTCTAAAATGAAAGAAAAATGAAAATAAGATAAATATTTCAAAAACTCCTGCAATGTGAGAATACAGGACATGCGCGTCCTGGCCAGAGGTCGATTTTTTAAGAACATTATTTAAAAGAAAACAATTTTTTCATTAAAAAAATGACCGCACAATTGACGGCCGTTTCTTTTTTTAATTTAAAAAACTCTTGCAATGCTGAGAAAATAGCCTGTGCGTAGCGCGTCCACGATTGGACGACGCTCCTTTCAAAAATAAAATAAAAATAAAAATAAGATAAATATTTCAAAAACTCTGCAATGTGAGAATACACGACACCCGCGTCCTGGTCGGAGGTCGTTTTTTTTTTAAAAATGTATTTTAAAAAAAAAAAAAAAATTGGTGTGGTTCAAGCTCAAATTTAGCTCGCATGTGCTTGAATATGTGTGCAACACATGTGCAGAGATTCAACAAAAGAAAGAAAAAAAAAAATGCCTCCCAAACGACGCACTCACCCTTAAACCAATTTTGAATTAAATCGATTTTAAATGAATTTTAAATAAATAATTAGACTTAGAATGTATATGATTGTGGGTTTCTGCTACGTAATGATTTTGTTTTCGGCACAATTTTGTTCTATGTATTCAACCCTCACACCTGTGCATCCTTGCAAAAATTTGGACCAAACAAAAATTGAAAAAGAAAAAGGTCTTCTCTTCGCTCACTATTATAGAACTCTCTATGAAGAGTGCATGAACTTGAAGACAAATCAACTTTGAAATGCAAATGAGGCGCGAAAAATCGTGGTTTGGGGTCCAAATGACTTTTGTTTGCTCCCAAATTTTGCACGCACATTGCATATGCTATCGTTAAGCATGTGGTTCAAGAATGGAGCAAAACAAAATTCATGAGCAGACAAAACGCAGTCGAACAGGTCCAAGAGTAATACGCGATGAAAAGAAATTTGTTCGTTGGGCCAACAAATGGATGCCCATCCAAATTTTGCTTTGAAACTTTGCCAGCATGCCCGGTCCACCGTCTCACAAGTCCCGGATGAATACGACATCAATCGAAATTCGTTCAATAGCCCAACGGACGGTTGCCCATCTAGATGATTGTTGTTTGCTTTCAAATTTTGCCAGTATGTTCAGTATACCATATAACAGGTCCCAGAGTAATATGAGATCAAACGAAATTTGTTCGATGGGCCAACGGATGGATGCCAATCCAAATGATTTTTGTTTGCTTTGAAACTTTGGCAGTAGGTTCAGTATACCGTCTCACAGGTCCCAGAGTAATATGAGATGAAACAAAATTCGTTCAATGGGCCAAGGACGCGTTCACCTCTCATCCAATTTTGTTCATTGGGAGAAAGGAATCATGTCATGGATGAACGGCTATTGCACCCATGGAATGGATGTGGTTCAAGCTCAAATTTAGTCCGCACGTGCTTGAATATGTGTGCAACACATGTGCAAAGATTCAACCAAAAAAAAAAAACATTTGCTTTCCCAACGACGCACTCACCTTAAACCAACTTTGAATTAAATCAAGCAATGAGGAGGATTTGGTTGACCTCACTAAAGCATTGTGGTCTTTTCTCTCGGGCATGATTGGAGCCCAATCCGTTGTTGATTATGTCAGCACGAACTCCTACAAATCTTCCCGCCCACCGATAGATCGAAATCACGTCTACTGGTTTTGGTTTGGAAGATTTATTGATCCTTCTGTTTGGCAGTACCCACCGCAAAAAGAACCCGATTATCTCGGTATGTAGTTTAACATTACCGTATTTTGTGCGTAGTCCATCATTGTTACTTGAACTTGCATTTGTACTTTGACGTATATTGACTTCACATGACTTTTGTGAAATCAATGATGTTCTTTGGATTTTCTTTAACAATTCCCTGCTGTGCTGCTTCCTCATAGTAATATTCCAGGATCAAGTTCATAATCAAATTCGACAGGAGAAGAAAGAATAACACCAGCGGAAGGCGGAGCGGAGGGACCGCGAGGCTTTACGGTCATCAAGGTCATCAAGTACAGCTACCAGTGACATTTCTGGTCATATGTTCAATCAATCTCCGCTGTATCCATTCCCTCATGTGCACAGAGTTCCGCCATCAGTGGTACCCGACGGCGCTCTCGCACATATGCCTTGAGTGTGAGCCGCTTGGGAAGCAACTCTGTATAATGTATTATTGATGAATTAAACTATTGGTTTGTTCATTAATCACATTCTCTATGTAACACAGTCAATGTTCTGCAAGCTCCTGTGGGCCTGAATGTTCGTCAACGAAGTTTGAGATATGTTCGATCAATCTCCGACTGTATCCACTTCCTCAGGTTCACAGAGTTCCGCCATCAGTGGTAAACCGACGGTGATCTCGCACATATGCCTCAATGAGTGTGAGCTGTTGGGAAGCAACTCTGGATTATTGATGAATATAACTATTGGCCCGTTCATTAAACACATTCTTTATGTATCACTGTCAATGTTCAGCAAGCTCATGTGGGCCTGCATGTTGGTCAATGAAGTTTGAGATGAACTTCCCTGATATCTCATCTTGTGGAGTTTGCATGGAACAGCAGTGCTATCAAATGTTATCAAAACAAGGACAACCAGCATTTAGCCCAGTGGTAATGGGCACATACCACGTTGGATATGGTTGTGGGTTCAAACCACGGTCTGGTGTGTCATGAAGGTGTCCACCTTTCAGCTGGAAGGCAGTAGCCCTTGTGGTGAAGAGACACCATAAGTTACGTTCCCTTCGGGAGGCGTCATACTTCTTTAGTTTGTCAAAACAAGATGACTTCATTAACATTGGAGGCTGAAACAGATGAGGCTGGAGGCTGGAGGACTTTGTTGTGTACTCAATCCACACCGAAGTTTGAAACGGATTGTGGAGGCTTTCAAAAGTACTTCATAATATTTCAAGAGAAGGAATTTTATGATGTTTGCATAATACGATGGGGACCAACTGACACGATCATCGTCTATGACTGAATTCGGGTTCCATAACACGCAATTCAATCACCCAAGATGGTCGTCTCATTTGGTCCTAGACGGATTGTGGAAGCTTTGTAAACTCCTTATCTTTAAATGGATTGAAGTAATTTTGGCTGCTTCCAAAATCCCTCCCAGAGCAACTGACAACATCCTCGTGGTTGATTGAAATTGGGTTCCAAACCGTTTGTTGTGGTTTTCCATGGTGATGAAATTGAACCCATTGTACTTCATAACAAGGTTGAATAAATCTCTCCGTCCTATGGAGGCTACGTCATGATAGCCAATAATTGCAGTCGTTACATTTGGACGTCACGTCTGGATGTTTAAATCCTCCACCAACAGCACGTGACGTCCAGACGTGACGCACGTCTCGATGTAACGTCTGACGTAACGCAGACGTATTCGCAGACGTGTCCGCGCCACGTCATGTCCGGAAACAACAGATTCCCTACATCTGATCTGTATCCTCCTTGGCCTCGTCGAGCACTAATATGTGGAGGGCTATCTCTAGTACTCCCCAATGCCCGAAAATAGAGATAGCACCTTCATGCCATCTGGGTAGAGTTGTCGTAGCAATGAGAAGTGAAATCCAACTGTGTTTACAGATAAGCTTTGAACGATGGCTGCCGACATCGAAGGAGGAAGCGCTTCAAATCATCCACCAGCAGCATGTGACGTCCGACGTGACACACATTTGGATGGGACCACTCTTCAACCTCCATTGGAGGCTCCATAGAGCCTAATTGGAGAGAGAGCAATCAGCAGCTGGTAGTGTGCGGAGGCAAGGCTTGGTCGATATATATGGATGGACTAGCCTTTAACTTCCATTGGAGGCTCTACAGAGACTAATTGCACAGAGACTAACTTGTTCATCTGCATAGGGGTCTTTGGATATGATGTTGCTTTCTGTAGGCGCTTCTATCATCTAAATGCTTGGCCACAAAGCTGACTCCAGTGTCTAAACGAACAGTACTAGCAGAGCGCATTAATCAAGGTGTAGACACGTTGTGCTGACCGTTGCATACATGCAAGAAATGTGGAAATGCAGATAACAAAGAAATTGAGAATATGTAGCTTCTTCTTCTTCTTCTTCTTCATCCTTCTTCCTTAGCATTGGTTGAGGAGTTAAGCTAAAAACTGTTTTGGTGGTATAACTTATCGACTGGTGCACTTTCACTTTAATTTCTTTTAGAGTGCTGACTTTTGGGGTCTCCATAATTGGATGTATTGTAGAGGTTGGAGATCTTCCAATGTTAGAGGTGTTTTGTAGAGGTTGTGATGGACGTTGCCCGTTTGGTAGGGATGCGATCTCTGAGGTTGCAATCAATTTTAGGGCAGTCTCCAGAGCGCGAGCATCTAGATAACAACGGCAATCGGGCCGAGTATACTTCAAATGATGGAATCCATTTGAACAGTGATAAAATGATTGCGGGTTCAAATGCAAGCATTGAAAACTTGGTTCTTTACAAACACAATGGCATCAAATACTTGTTGGTGTGTTGGACTGCTCCCAACTTTCAATCTTACCTTGATTAGCATCCACTCAATCTTCAGAGACAAAGCTGTCCAAGAACTCACTGTCCATCGTGAGAAAAAAGAATTGGCCGTCAATTGCGTTCCATGGGTGCAATAGCCGTTCACCCATGAGAGGAGTTTTATTTTTTCAAAATGAGCAAAATTGGATGACAGGGTGAACGCATCCTTAGGGGTGCAAATGATGAATGATTTGAATGATTTGAATGATTTTTGATTGATCTCATATTTGCCCGACCCATTGAATGAATTTCATTTGATCTCATATTAGTCTGGGACCTGTTACATGGTATACTGAGCATACTGACAAAGTTTCAATGCAAACAATAGTCATTTGGATGCCCAACCATCCGTTGGCCCATTGAATGAATTTCCTTTCATCTCATATTTGTGAGGGACATGTGGAATGGTATGTGCAGCATACTGGCAAAGTTTGAAGGCAAACAAAAATCATTTGGATGGTCAATTGTTCAATCGCCATTGAATGAATTTCGTTTGATGTCATATCTGTCCTGGACCTTTCGGATGGTATGTGCAGTATACTGGCAAAGTTTGAAATCAAACAAAAGTCATTTAGATGGTCAATTGTTCGATCGCCCATTGATTGATCTCATATTTGTCCGGGACCTTTCGGATGGTATGTGTAGTACATTGGCAAAGTTTGAAATTAAACAAAACTCATTTGGATGGTCAATTGTTCGATCGCCCATTGAATGAATCTCGTTTGATCTCATATTGTTCTAGGACCTTTCAGATGGTATGTGCAGTACACTAGCAAAGTTTGAAAGCAATACGCTGGTCCATTGAATGAATTTCGATTGACCTTGTATTAGTCCGAGACCTGTGAGACGGTATACTAAACACACTGCCAAAGTTTCAAAGCAAACAAAAATCATTTGGATGGGCAACCATCCATTGGCCCATTGAACGAATTTCGTTTGATCTCATATTACTCTGAGACCTGTTACATGGTATACTGAACATACTGGAAAACTTTCAAAGCAAACAACAATCATTTGGATGGGCAACCATCTGTTGGGCCACTGAATGAATTTCGATTGATCTCTTATTAATTCGAGAGGCAGGAAGGCAGTAGCCCTTCTGAGTCAAGTGACACCATAAGTTACGCTTGCTTCGGCAACGCGTCCACTTTTTTTCTTTTTTTAGTCCGAGATTTGTGAGACGGTGTATTGAACATACTGCCAAAGTTTCAAAGCAACAAAAATCATTTGGATAGGCAACCATCCGTTGGCCCATCGAATGAATTTCGTTTGATCTCATATTACTCTGGGACCTGTTGGACTGCGTTTTGTCTGCACATCATTTTTTTTTAATTCCATTCTTAAACCATATGTTTAACGACTACATATGCAATGTGCGTGAAAAATCTGGGAGTGAACAAAAGTCATTTGGACCCAAAAACACATTTTCTTCCCTCATTTGTATTCCAAAGTCCATTTGTCTTCAACTTCATGCATTCTTCATAGAGAGTTTTGCAATAACGAACGATTTTTTATTTTTTATTATTTTGGTCCAAATTTTTGCAAGGATGTAGTGGTGCGAGGGTTGAATTCATAGAACAAAATTGAGTAAAAAATAAAATCATTATGTAGCAGAAACCCGCAATCATAGAATTCAAAGTCTAATTATTTATTTAAAATTCATTAAAATTCGATTTAATTCAAAATTGGTTGAAGGGTGAGAGCATCGTTGGGGAGGGATTTTTTTTTTAATTTTTTTTTTTCTATTGAATCTCTGCACATGTGTTGCACACATATTCAAGCACATGTGGACTAAAGTGGAGCTTGAACCACATCCGTTCAATGGGTGCAACAGCCGTTCACACATGAGAGGATTTCTTTTTCCCAATGAACAAAATTGGATGAAGGTGAACCCGTCCTTGGCCCACTAAATGAATTTCGATTGACCTAGTATCAATTTGGGACTTGTGAGACGGTATACTGAACATACTGTCAAAGTTTCAAAGCAAACAAAAATCATTTCGATGGGCAACCATCTGTTGGCCCATTGAACAAATTTCGTTTGATCTCATATTACGATGGGACCTGTTGGATGGTATATTGAACATACTGGCAAAGTTTCAAATCAAACAACAATCATTTGGATGGGCAACCATCCGTTGGGCCATTGAATGAATTTCGACTGATCTCATATTAGTCCGGGACCTGTGAGACAATGCATTGTACATATTGCCAAAGTTTCAAAGCAAACAAAAATCATTTGGATGGGCAACCATCCATTGGTCCATCGAATGAATTTCGTTTGATCTCATATTACTTTGGGACCTAATGGACTAGCTTCCCCACCAGTGACACGCTATATGGGTACATTAATTGCCATTTATCAAGGCATGTGCAGAGCCCGCCAAAAGATGGCGGGGCTGCAGGCGGAATGCTCCCCACTTGTGGCACGCTAGCGCGCCCGCCAAACCTCCCGCTCGCCAAGCTCTCACGTGTGGAATGCTCGTTGATGCTCGCTTGACTGCACGTGTGTTTGATTTTGCGTTGCGTGGGAGATAGCGGGCCCGGAAGGACACGTCAAGATTCAGGGCCCTCATGAAATTTGTCGTGCCCTCAACCTAAGCGAGGGTTTTAGCGTCTCTCCAAGCCTCATCATCTTCAGGCACATCACTGCCATCTTCATTATCATCACCTTCCTCATCTACTGGAGCGTGACGTCGCACCACGTGGCGAGGCCCCTCTTGACAGGTGCGGGGTTCCAGCCCCTGCCCCTGATTTGCTCATAGGCAAGAATAAGAATAAGTAGCCATTAGTGGCGGTCATTTAATTTTTGAAAATTAAAAAAACACAGCGACCGCCACTGTTGGCAGTCGCTTCATTTTTAAAAATTAAGAATAAACAGCGATCGCCACAATTGGCAGTCGCTTTATTTTCTTTAAAAAAAATAAAATGGTGGTCGCTTCATATTTTCGTTTTAAAAAAAAATCGACCGCCAATTTCGCGGTCGCTTAATTTTTCTTTTGAAAAAAATAACGTCTGCCAATTTGTTGGTCACATTATTTTCTTAAAAAATATGAAGCAATCGCCATATTGGCGGTCGCTTAATTTTTTTAAATAAAACAAAAAGCTACCGCCAATTTGGGGTCGCTTAATTTCTTAAAAAGAAAAATGTAACGACCGCCAAATTGGTGGTTGCTTCATTTTTTAAAATAAAAAAAACAGCGTCTGCTAGTCAGGCGGTCGCTTCATTTCAAAATCGACAGCCAATTTTCCGGTGGCTTAATCATTTTAAAAGGAAAAGCAGTGACCGCCAATTTGGTGGTCGCTTTATTTTATTTTTTCTTTCAATTTCAAGCGATCACCAGTTTTTAAATTAAAAAAATCAGCGACCGCCAGTTTGGCGGTTGTTTTTTTTTCTCTCTCTCTCTCTCTCTCCCTTAAAAAATACGATTAATAAATAATAAAAGCTGCGACCGCCAATTTTGCGGTTGCTTGCAGTTTTTTTTTTTTTTTTTTTTTTTCTCTTTTCCAATTTTTGGAATGGTTTTCTTAACCCTTAACTTCCTACGCGACCCGAATCGGGTCTTGACCTGTAAGAATAATTGGCTGACAACATAGTCCCCACCCACAAGTTGAAATGAATGCATTGGGAGTAAAACCCTGACCTGTAGATTTTTGCAAAAACACTGGGGTTAGGTAAGGAGAGGGGCTAGCCAGGGTTGACTACCTACGTGGCAACTTTCTATTGGTGCATGCAACAGTCAGCTCCAAAACACTTGGCCCACTTAGGCCTCAACTTTTGAAAAATTCACCATTGGATTCCTAATACAGTTTGACATTATGATGAGGATCATAGGAACTCATTCTCTCACCGTTCGGGTAGAAAATATTCTTGGATTTCTGCACACTTTCTGACAATGTTAGAAATTCCATGTTTTGGAACATATCTGAACCCCCCAAAGAACACATACAAAGGAGCATGTAGCATCCTTTGGCATTAGCATGAAATTTTGTGCATGCTTGCATATCTTGGAATAGGATATGGCCATAGGTGTGGCGGGCCCAACAAAAATCAACTGGATAGTGCCATTTCTTGGTCAAACCTGACATTGCAGGTTTCTCAAACTCCCCCAAAAAAAAAACAACCCCTACCAAAGCACTATAATCTTAAGATTCTTGTGGTGGAATTCTTTGGAATTTGGTATATGGATGTATGTGGTAGGTAGCAACTGATTTATAAGGTTCATATTTTTTGATGTACTATGGCA
The DNA here is from genome assembly GCA_030704615.1 of Takakia lepidozioides. Classification (NCBI taxonomy): domain Eukaryota; kingdom Viridiplantae; phylum Streptophyta; class Takakiopsida; order Takakiales; family Takakiaceae; genus Takakia; species Takakia lepidozioides. Next base: position 12,105,387 of record CM060734.1, read on the forward strand.
AGTGGGTAGCTTGCTTATACTGTGCAAGGGTAGGAAATTTTTAAGGGCCAAAAAACTCTATCTGTAGGAAGTTAAGGGATAATATGGAGCGACCGCCATATTGGCGGTCACTTAATTTTTGAAAATAAGAAAAAAAACGAGCGACCGCCAATTTGCGGTCAATTTAAAATAATAATAATAAAAACAAATCAACAACTGCCAATCTGGCGGTTGTTACATTTAAAAAAAATAAAAAATAGCTGCAACTGCCCATTTGGCGGTCGCTTCATTTCTTTAAAAAAGAAAAACAAACGGCGGCCGCTTAATGGACATGCGCATCTTTTTCTTAAAATTAAAAAAAAATAGTGACCGCCAATCTGGCGGTCGGTTTATTTTTTATTTAAAAACAAAATGGTAGTGACCGTTAATATTGGCGGTCGCGCATTAATTAAATATTTATAAATAAATAAACGTTATCCACGTGTGTTTTACACCATGGCTGCCATGTCATTAGAAAAGGTAGAAGTAGATAGTAAAAGTTAAATGTAAAAAAATATACATGGGTAAACGTCCGGATTGGATGTGACGTGACGCACGTCCAGACGTCACCTGTTAGTGCCACATCACGTCAGGAATGATACTAGGCTCTTCTCCAAAGTGTCCTCCAGCCACTCCCTTATGAATTTCTTCCAAAACCTTATTGACTTCATGTTGGTACAAACATGTCTTCAGTACTCCATCACGTCCTCACTTATAAAGTTTTCTTCCTATCATAGTGTATAGTAAAAGCCTTGATGACTATTCTCTTTCTCTGCTCCTTCCCATAACTAGGTAGGCGCTGTCCATGGGTCAAATAGTATTTGCCACTGCCAATCTAACCAATTATCAGTCTCAATCTCTACTGCAAATAGACCAGCAGCAGATAATTGATCTGCCTAAACGTGCTCCACAAGGAAGGGGCCGACTTGGGAATGTTTCTTCACAATATTTGCCCATGGAATTGCAGCCTCTAAGTCCATTCCGCCATTGGCTTCGGACTGAAGTTGAGGGCGCTATTGCTCGTCGTGAGGTGGTGCAAGACATTGCATCGTCCCTCCGATGAGCCTTTTGCATGGCCTTCAGGCATGGAGCAAGTTTTCTTATCCGAAGACAAAACAAGAGGTGGAAATTGGAAGGTGGTATGCTAAGCCAAGAGGAAAACGTATCTATCATGGTTGGGGATCTACATGGGGCGAGGAAAATGCGGAGGAGGAAGAGACTGGTCGTGATGATGCTGATGTTGGCTGAGGTTGGGTAGAGGGGGTACAAGAGGATGATGACGCCCCGGAGAATGCATCCCGGACCCTATGTGCGTTCTCTGAATGAATTCGGCGCCAAAATTCGGATGAAATGACCAGAATGGATCCGTGACTGTGGAGGAATTTCGGCGCCGTAATTGCGATGAAAACAGTGCACATGAAGGACGATTCGCGTGTAGTAAATATACTTCGGCGCCGAAATACAGGTGATCAGGCCCATCACGAATATATATATATAATCAGGTCCATCACGATGGGAAAAAAAAAAAAACCCGTCACGGATAAATTTCGGCGCCGTAATAGGGATGATCGGCCCATCCAGAGGAACCACAAAAAATTCGGCGCCATGCACATGACGGACGATTCGCGTGCAGTGGATGTATTTCGGCGCCGAAATACAGATGATCGGGCCCATCACAATGAACGAAAATAAATAAATATTAAAAAAAACAAAAAAAACCATCACGGATGAATTTTGGCACTGTAATAGGGATGATCGGCCCATCCCGAGGAAAAAAAAAAAAAAAAAAAACTCCGTCACGGGTGAATTGTGGCGCCATGCATATGACGGGCGATTCACGTGCAGTGGATGTATTTCGGCGCCGAAATACATATGATCGGGCCCATCACGAGGAACGGGAAAAAAAAAAACTAAAAAAAAAAAAAAAACCAACTCCGTCACGGATGAATTGCGGCGCCATAATAGGGATGAATAGGCCCATCCCGAGCAAAGAAAAGCATTCCTGGCCTGAATGAGTTCCACCGTTGGATGAACTGCAACGTCGTAATTTAGATGAACGGGTTTATCTTGAAGACGATAAAGAGCGTTTCGGATGATATGCGATGTGTTTTTTGGATGAATTGCGGTGCCGCAATAGGAATGAATGGTCCCAGCATGACACCGGTCGTCCCATCCACCGATGAATTACGACGCCGCAATAGGAATGGGCTGACCCAGATGATGGATGAACAATGACACTATCATAGGGATGATAAGGGACATTGCTATTTTGATGACAAATTTTATACATGGAAAATGACGTTTTTTCTACGAAGTTGCATTTTTGTAATGGTTGTAAAGACATGAAGTATTCATTTATATGCCGCTGCAGTCGCTATTGCGATGTCGTAACTGCGTACAGCAGTCGGTGAATATTGACCATTGGGTTTCACGTCGAGGTGTCCGTGCCTTTGTACCTGCAGATTCGGGCTAAGAAATCCAAGTTCTGTAGCATATAATGGCGTCGTAATTGTACTATATCCTGGTTTCATTTGGAATTGGATGACTTATAGACCTGGCCCGGAGTCCTCGTAAGTCCTGATAATGAAATATGGGTACGAGAATTGGTCGATGAGGCTGTCATCCGAAAAACTTTCCAACGAATCCTCAGACAGAGGATTAACGTCGCCCTTACTATGACTTGTTCATGATAGACCTGTTGTCTACGTAGCAGCCACTTCTAATATTGGACCCATCCAATTGGGTTCAATGTCGTTCTTTCTTCTCTGCTTACGAGCCAATTGCGGTGCCATTATTGGAATGTATGTGTTCTATGACAGGGTGACAGAGAAGGCTTTCATAGAAACGCACATGGCACATATGCTGTATAGAGTGCAAGAAGTGGGACTTGCACCTCTGAAGCACGTCAAAACAGCCATCAATCCGGAGCCCTCCTCAACACTCACAAGGGGAAAACCCATCCCCATGTCCCAAGTGAGGTTTGACACCTCACTTGGCATGTGAGACCAAATGAAGTCCCAACACACAAAATACAAATATAAATATCCAAAATGTCCTAGTTAACTAGAAGTAGGTAATTCTAGTTAACCATGACTAAAACCATGATAGTTTGTACCAAGTTCAGTCAATGGGTGATTCGTGATTCCAACGCAACTACGTGTCATAGAGACTAAAATTTCCATTTCGTCTGCACACAATTTTTTTTTAATTCCACTTTCAAGCCATATGCTTAATGACAGCATATGCAATGTACGTGAAAAAATTAGGAGTAAACAAAAGTCATCTAGACCCAAAACCGTATTTTCTTCCCTCATTTGTACTCCAAAGTTAAGTTCTCTCCAACTTTATGCACTCTTCATAGAGAGTTCTAAAATAGTGAGCAAAGTTTTTATTTTTATTTTTATTTTTTTGGGTCCAATCTTTTGCACAGATGTAGTGGTGCAAGGGTTGAATTCACAAAACAAATTTGAGTAAAAAAAAAATTCATTACGTACCAGAAATCCCCAATCCTAGACCCCTAGGCTAGAGGGTATTGCGACGTCCCAGAAGGCTTGCGACGTCCGGGAGACGGTATGACGACGACATTGCGACGCCCTAGCAAGGCTGTGACGTCGGGGAATCACAACAGCGCCCTTTTTTGCAAAGGTCATGGCAGAGGCCAAGCTGAATGGATCCCTTGCTGCCAATTATTTAAAGTCCTCCTTCTGGCTTACAATATAACAGGGCTATCTTGCATGTGGGAGACCGTGTCAACCGGGGCGACCTTATTGTTTGAGACAAAGGGCAGGGAGAGAGGATGGGCACTAGGATCTTTCTTTTGCATCGAGATCATGGTAACCAAATCGATTGAAGGGTTTCCAGGGGTAAGTCTTGGTCAGCATTTGGAGAACAAGAACCATGTCTTCCAACATTCTTGCCCTTGTACAAAAATTCAATAATCCTAGAGTCATTTTTTGAGTCGCAACTTCACTAGAATCATTCCAAGATCGCCACACCTCCGAAGGATTTTTTTCATGGATCAATCATTGAAATAAGCTACATGCATGTACATGTACAATCAATCAAAGGGATGAGTACACTTTTGTGCGAGAATTATTATATAGCTTTGATTACGTTGTCGAGCGGCTTTTACTCACCCATCCCTTCGCTATCCGAGGTGGGAACTCCAAGATAGAAGAGTTGGAAATCTCTAAGCACTCAGCCTGCTCAGAATAATCAGTCATGACCTACAGCTAGTGTATCATGGGGGTGCTTCCTATTTGTATTCCTTCCCGCATTCATGTTAGCAAGTTACCTTACTGTCTAAAGTGAAGCTGTGGAATGAATAGATGAGGGGATGGAACCTGGTAGATTGCTGAAGCAATTTGATACTTAATTAGGTCTCTCTACACGTATCAAATATGTATCTCTGTTGGTCAGTCCCACACCCTTGTTCACGGTTCAATCATCGTATCACCATTTTGCCGTTTTCGGATCTCCGGCGGCCTGTTTTTTTGCAGAAACTACGAAGACACCATCCACACGCGTCCATTGCCGTTTTATGAGGTTTTGGACCCTGTAGTGGGCAAAGATTTATACAATGTCGGGGGTTGTGAATTCAAGTTCTGGGGCGGGGTCGTCTGGGGGTCGGAGGAAGAGAAAACGTGTCCACGAGCGGGCTAGCCAGGTCAACAAGCCAGACTACCCAGGACCGGATGCCTTGGATAGGGTGAAAGAAGTGGTAGTGGATTATTTCAAGGCGAGGACCAATTTACGGGATGTTGTTGGCATTCAATGCTACAAAGGTTGTACGACAACAACAAGAATGGGAGAGTCACATTAGCCCATGTAGTACTTCGGTTCATGGGCAAGCCATTCAATTGGCCTGAGCCGAAAGACGTATATAGGACAGAGTAGACCATAGTCTCGTAGATATGAGATTTGTGGCGGTACAATGGTTCTTTTATGAAGACATAACTCAATTTTGATCGTGTATGTAATAAATAAAGTCTCATTGTAAATACTACATTGCATATGCTCGACCCTGGCACCTGTCATCGCAACATAAATGGTTTGTGTACTGGCTCACTGTTTATATTTGTAATGTTCCAAGGTTTCGGATATGGTTATGAAAAAACGATGTATTATTTCCGTATGAGTTAGACAACAAACGTCTCACATCTCATTCAACTGTGCGACACTACCATGAGAGACATGGATCGGAAAGTAATAGGTGCACATGCGACCTTTAAAACATTCGAAGTTACAAACAGTGCCACAATACACGGCCGGTTTTGTTGAAATGACATCTGTGAGGTTCGAGCGTATGCAATTTATAATTTACAACGAAACTTTATTTGCTCGGGGGACCGATACTGCTGCTGGAGCGCAACTGATGGTGCGAGTTCTCTATTGATTAAAGCTGTCACAACCAATGTCAACAATCATATTTACGGTAAGGTGTTTCATGCTATTGTTGTTCCTCTAGCTGAATTCTGTAGTACTCTTTTTGTTATTCCCTCTGAGACTGTCATGTTCAAACGAACGTATCAGCCACCCCGGCCAACTTGCAGGCTGCAGCCACGACCCACCATAAATTGAATGAATTGGAGATTTTGTGCGAAGTTCCTGGTTCATGTCCGTGGTGGCTGTTACGGAATTCGGAATATGGCAGTCGCAGTGGACCCGATGTTATTGGCATGGGAGTAGCAAAACGATTCATAAGGAATTCAGGTACATGAACATCGGCAGTATGAAACACCTTGCAGTACATATGATTCTTGAGATTGTTTGCACGGATTATTTGTGTTTGTGCTTTCAAGTGGCGAACATTTCTGCCATGGTGCGGAAGATGTGCATTGGCCACATTAAACGGTTGATGTGATACCATTTCACAAATGTATCACATCGCATTTGTGAAAATGTATCGCATGAACCGTTCCATGTGGCCTACGGGAGTCTTCGATGGGTACGAGATCAATGTGGCCTATGAGATGAGCTTCCACCAACAAACATGTGATCATTTCAGAAACGCTTGAAGCAACGATGGGCAAGGTTCTTCATCCAGATGATCAACATGTTGAGGTCTTCTGTAATGTCTCTTGCTTCGTAATGAGGTGCTTCTCCAACTCTTATTTTTCCAATGTTGATGTCTTCCATCTGGAACATATCCACACATGCGTATATAAAGACTTAAAAAACCAAATGACCATCAAAACTGGAAGCTGGGGATGAGGTTTATAAAAGTGGAGATGATCATTTGCTTATTTAAGGATTTCTGCACACATGTGTGGATCTGTTCAAAGTGGAGAACATCAACATATTGGATAAAGTGGACATGGAGAAGCACCGCATTACGAGGCAGGAGACACTACAAAAAGAGCTTCAAAAGGCATACCATGTAACAGGTCCAAGTATAATCGAAGACGAAACCCCATTCATTCAATGGGCGATTGAATGTTTGCCCATCCAAATGATTTTCGTTTGCTTTCAATCTTTGCCACTATGTTCAACATACCATGTATCAGGTCCCGGACTAATATGAGATCAATTGAAATTCATTCAGTGGCTCAACGGATGGTTGGCCATCGAAATGATTTTGGTTCGCTTTGAGACTTGGCCACTATGTTCAATGTGCCATGTAAGAGGCCCCAGAGTAATATGAGATCAATCGAAATTCGTTCAATGGGCCAACGGATGGTTGCCCATCCAAATGATTTTCGTTCGCTTTGAAACTCGGCCAGTGTGTTCAATGTACCCTCTGATACGTCCCATTGTAATATGAGATCAATCAAAATTCGTTCGATGGGCCAATGAGGTGTTCATTTGTCATATGGTTTTTGTTTAATGCGAAAAAGAAATCGTGCAATGCGTGCACGGCCATTGCACCCATTGAACGGATGTGGTTGAAGCCCCTCTTTTGCCCCCATGTGCTTGAACATGTGTGGGACACATGTGCAGAGACACATTAGACGAATAAATCATTTTCCTCCCCATCGACGCGCTCACCCTCAAGCCATTCCACAATTTAATTGAATTTAAAATCATTTTAAGCCAATAAATAGGTTTGCATTGCCTTTCATTGGGGGTTTCTGGCACGTATCGATTTTGTTTTTGGCTCAATTTTATTCTGCGGCTTCAAGCATCCCACCGCTACTCCCCTGCCAAAATTTGGACCAATAAAAAACGCCCCCCAAAAAAAGTGTTCTCTTCGCTCACTATTGCAAAACTTTTCTATGAAGAGTGCATGAAGTTGAACACAAATCAAGTTTGGAGTGCAAAACAGGGAAAAAACTGTGGTGTTGGGTCCAAATGAATTATGTTTGCTCCCAAATTTGGCACGTACGTTGCATATGGAGTCATTACACGCCCTATTGAAAAACAGAATGAAAAAAAAATTGTGAGCACGCGAAACACAGTCCAACAGGTCCCAAAGTAATAGCAGATCCAATGGAATACATTCAACGGGTGAACGGATGGTTGCCCATCCAAATCATTTTTGTTTGCTTCCAAACTTTGCCAGTACGTTTGAGACACCTTTTCACAGGTCCCAGACTAATATGAGATCAATCGAAATTCATTCGATGGCTCAACGGATGGTTGGCCATTGAAATGAATTTGGTTCGCTTTGAGACTTGGCCACTATGTTCAATGTGCCATGTAAGAGGCCCCAGAGTAATATGAGATCAATCAAAATTCGTTCAATGGGCCAACGGATGGTTTCCCATCCAAATGATTTTCGTTCGCTTTGAGACTTGGCCAGTGTGTTCAATGTACCCTTTGATACGTCCCAGTGTAATACGAGAGGGGACCAGGGTCACTGTCCGAGGTCAAGGAATTTGATGCTGTGGCCTGGTTTTCTCTAACATCCACTAAAATTGACAGTATACCACCTCAAAACATTTCAGAGGAATCCACCATAGAAATGGCCAGATTATAAAGGGGAATTTAGTTTATGACAAAACAAAACCTCGGGTATTCTGTGACATAGTTTTCAGTTCTTGTTTGGGAGCACATTCTTCACCAGATAACCCATCTCCCCAAACATTTGCAGAGATGTTTTGCTTGTAAACGCCCTTGTAGTGGGAGCATTCGGGGCGTTTCTGAAGATGGGCAGCCCAAACTTCACTTGCAATACTGAATCCATGGAATCGACAAATTTCAAAGGTGGGTAGGTGTCAGTGTTAGGCGGATATTTGATTCTGCCTCAAACCCCCGGCGGACTTCTAAGGAACCTTGGACTAGGCGCATACTAAACTTCTTTGGTGGCATCCTCGATTCCTTGACAAATTCGAGAGGTGGACAATCTCATCGAAAAACTCCAAGAGCTTGAGAAAGCACCTCGGAATCTAAAGAAGGAGAGAGACAGACAACTGGGTTCTCCCTCCACTGTATTCGTTAAAAGTGAACATGATGGTAGAAAAGTGGACATGAGCATATTAGAAGGCCTATGGAGTAAATTTGGAGAGCCGCGCCAGTGGGCGGAAAATAAACCCCTAGTTGATTTTACTATATAATATGTTTTTGTTTTGTTTTTTTTTGTTTTTTTTTTCCTTTAGTTTTGCTTAAAAGGGGACAACAGGGTGTGTTGAAACCAGTGTTGGGCGGGTATATATGTTGACATATATACCGGGTAATAATCAGGGTATCATACTATTGAGACCCGCCACCCAATTTTTTGGTGGACCCGGCTTGAATTAGAACCGGAGAGGGCCATCTCACCACTTACCCGGCCCAAGCTCGAATTGGCGGGGGCCAACTTGGCTTACTACATGGGATCGAACTTGAACCTTGAAAATCGGTCGGGTAGTAACTTTTGAACAAGACCTTGAGATTTTATTACAACCTAGCTGCATTCATGGGTAATAATTATGCAGCCACATGGGGTCCGCATTTGAGACGACTGTTAGTCAAAGGCTTTTGGAAGGAAAACCATATATGGAGTTGCAGGCCGAGTTGGAGCACTCCTATCTCTTTTCTCTTTTCTGTTTTTCCCTTTTCTGAACCAATTCTGGTCCTCTTAATTGTGATTCTTCATATTTCATTTTTTTTCCCTTTGTTTTTTTCTTTCTTTCTGGTCCTCTTAAGATCTTAATGTATCATAACTGAAAATCAGGTTATATTGATAACCGTTGTATGGGACCTGGTGGTGTTCCACTTGGATAATGACATATTATTAACCTGAGAATTTTTTTTGGGGACCCTTCTATTGATAACTCTAACCGCAACCCTATATAACCGCCTCCATACCGTTTTAAGCAAAGATTCCTTACCAGACCCTTCAATATGCCCAAATTGTCATACCCGCCCAACACTGGTTGAAACTTGTGCATTGGCATGTACGTCTGGGATTCAAACCCGTCTTCTGTCTCTCTGCCTTGGGGTTGGGGCTCTGCCTCTGTGATGCCTCCATGGCTCAGGAAGGGGGTTTCTTTTCCCCCTCAAGGCCCAGTTGCTGGATCTGGTGTTTCCACGTCCAGAAATTTCCAAAAACTGCAAGGTCAGATGTGCTCTTTTGCATGGAGGGGGGCCACGCAAAGTTGACTGCTACGTGGCCATCTCTGATTGGACAACACTCACCGGAGGGATTTGGAGTTTGAGCAATATTTCATAGTATCTTGTGGAGGTCAAATCTCAAATTCTAAATCTTTGTAACCCCCCCCAGAAACACATACAAAACACCCCCATGCTAAACCTGACATTTGCCCCTCATTTTTTGCATGGACATGTCATTCCTACCACAGATTAGGAATGTGTGGATTAAACACTCCAGAAAAATCTAAAAACCTCTCAAATTAGTTGGTCAAGTTAAAAAATCATGTTTTCAGAAACATGAACAAAAAATTCATCCTCTCTAAAACCATGTAATCTCCCACATTTCATGGTGAAACAAGTTCATTTTGGGTGAGTGAATGCAAGTGCCAGGTGCGCACCTACGTGCAAGGTTAATTTTTCTAGATGATTTTTGATAGGTAGTTAGTCTCATTTTACTGGGCATGGATAATAAATTTTAGGTGTCAAAAAATGAACCATGTAGGAAGTTAAGGGTTAAGCGTTAGATGATCTCCTGATAGTCCAAGAAATTCACTAGGAATTTAGAATATGATGCAAATAGCCTACTGGCATCTCTCCGAATATTCATCAATAGGTAATCATAGCCCAATAAACAAAAGGCAGGACGATTGAGTTGGCAGGGTTAGTCAGTGATTCTCGAACAATCCTATTTTGTTTTTTGTTGGCAGTTTATCTACCAGAAAATCTAACAAATGAAAACTTTCAGCCAAGGTGGCAACAAGGCAGGGTGTGAGGTAGGTGTGACCTTCTCTCTTCCTCCCCCCCGGACAACTTGGGTTCACAGTATTAATTTGAGGAACTGAGAAACATTTTGTGTTGATGCTGACGGTAAGTAGACCAAGTGACTCGGATCTTGGGACGATTACAATTACGATGGGAAGGCGGCGCGAGGATCCGTTTTACAAAAGATAGAAGGATGCCAGACCACCATTTCTAGACATAAGTGGAAGAACGAGTTGCATATAGCAATAAAGTATTTAATAGTTTATCTTTATATTTTAATTATTTTTAAAGTTATTTTTAGTATTCATCTTTTTAGTCATAACCTAAACTTATTAGAATCATTAAAAGTTATATTACTGTATGAATTAAATCAACACATGTTTACTATTAAAATAATAATAAAATATTCAAAATTTAACTTTTATACAACCAGTCACTTGTAACTACACAATGCTCTTAAACATGTAACAATCAAGTATATTATATATATATATTCAAAGATCTATCACACAACATTCAGTCTCACTTTCATTTTCTAAACATCTAAAGATCGGACATGTAACAATCTGATTCTAAGTATTTCAATCTATTTTTTTCTTTCTACTGTAATTAATTAAGAGAGTCGGACTATAGGCAATTTTGTCAAAAACTGCGGAAGATGTACAGATATGTTGGAAGATGCTAAGCGAGATCATGAGAGACTTGAAAACTCTAAAAGAAAAGAAAATTTCCTAAGGGAAAAAAAATAAAAAAATACTATAATAAATGTATCAACTTTAGTCATTATATTTATGAATCACATATACTATTTATTGGTATGTACCGACAAAATTGGTAGGTTGTCATCATTTATTATAATTAAAACAAAAACTTTATTTTCGATAAATGTTCATACATCCATTTGTAATGCACTGACATCCTTTTTTGAAATAAACCTTTACGTGTTAGTACCTATGTTAAAAATAGAAAAATAGTAAGATATTATTTATAACTGCCCTTAGGACTCCTTGAGATTGCCCTAAGGGAGAAAAAATAGAAATATGTAAATTATTATTTATAATTTCCCTTAGGACTGCTTAGGGCGGCCCTAAAGAGTCCTAAGAGGGGGGAAATGAAAACATACATATTATTATTTATAATTACCCTTAGGATTCTTAGGACAGTCCTAAGGAGTCATAAGAGGAAAAAAATGGAAAGACATAAATATTTGTCCTTAAGACCCGTTTAGGCAGCCTAAGGGGTTATAAGAGGAGGAGAATGGAAACATATAAATTATTATCTATAATTGCCCTTATGACTCCTTAGGGCGGGTTTAAGGAGTCCTAAGAGGGGGAAAATATAGATATATAAATTATAGGAAAATAAAAACATATACGTTATTATTTATAATTACTCTTATGACTTCTTAGGATAGTCCTCATGAGTCCTAAGACGAGAAAAATGGAAAGACATAAATATTTGTCCTTAAGACCCGTTTAGGCAACCTAAGGAGTTATAAGAGGGGGAAAATGGAACATATAATTATTATCCATAGTTGCCTTAGGACTCTTTATGATTGCCTAAGGAGTCCTAAGAGGGGAAAATAGAAATATATAAATTATTATTATAATTGCCCTTAGAACTCCTTAGGGCCGCCCTAAGCAGTCCTAAGAGAGGGGAAAATGAAAACATATAAACTATTATTTATAATTATCCTTAGGGCTTCTTAGGACAGTCCTAAGGAGTCCTAAGAGGAGAAATGGAAAGACATAAATAATTGCCCTTAAGACCCGTTTAGGCAACCTAAGGGGTTATAAGAGGGGGAAAATGGAAACGTATAAATTATTATTTATAATTGCGCTTAGGACTCCTCAGGACGGCCCTAAGGAGTCCTAAGAGAGGGGAAAATAAAAACGTATAAATTATTATTTATAATTACCCTTAGGGCTTCATAGGACAGTCCTAAGGAGTCATAAGATGAGAAAAATGGAAAGACATAAATAATTGCCCTTAAGACCCGTTTAGACAACCTAAGAGGTTATAAGAGGGGGAAAATAGAAACATATAAATTATTATTTATAATTGCCCTTAGGACTCCTTAGGGCCGTCCTAAGGAGTCCTAAGAAGGGGAAAATTGATACTTCTTTTCAATAGTTTCATTTGTCTTTGTTCTTCACTTTTGGTTCTCTGTTTATGTTTCTTTCTAATTTCTATTCTTTGTGTGAGTTTTTCGATAGAATAGAACTTTCTCTTCTTTTTTTCTCTTTCATTCTGTTGTCTTTTTTTCCTTTGAAAACTCTATAAATATGCAGAACGAGGGTCATTTCCTTCACTTTCTTCTACAAGCAAGCTTTTTATATAGAATAGAATTGTCTCTCAATTCTGCTCCTTTACCATCGTTTGTGTTTCTTCTTTGCTTCTGTTGTTTGTTTATGTTTCTTTGTTCTCTTGGTTCTGTGGCAAAATAGAACTGTCTCTTCTCAGTAGCCCTCATTTGTTTTTTTCTTTCACTTTCTGTTCTTTGTTTATGTTTCTTTCTAATCTCTGTTCTTTGTACTTTTGTGTGAGTTGTTCAGCGGAATAGAACTTTCTATTCGTTCTTTCTCTTTCCTCTTTGTTTGTGTTTCTTCTTTGCTTTTGTTGTTTGTTTATGTTGCTTTGTTCTTTCGGTTCTGTGGCAAAATGAACTGTCTCCTAGTTCTAGTTCTAAGTAGCCTTCATTTGTTTTTTCCTTTGCTTTTTGTTCTTTGTTTATGTTTCTTTCCGATCTCTATTCTTTGTATTTCTATGTGAATTGTACAGCAAAATAGAACTTTCCATTCTTTCTTTCTCTTCGTTCTTTATCTTTCGTTTTGTTTTGTTCCTCTTCGTTTGTCTTTCTTCTTTGCTTCTGTTGTTTGTTTATGTTTCTTTGTTCTTTCGGTTCTGTGGCAAAATAGAAATGTCTCGTAGTTCTTCTGAGTAGCCTTCATTTGTTTTTTTCTTTCACTTTCTGTGTTTGTTTATGTTTCTTGTTTTATCTCTGTTCTTTGTATTTCTGTGTGAGTTGCTCAGCGGAATAAAACTTTCTTTTTTTTCTTTCTCTTCGTTCTTTCTCTTTCGTTTCGTTTTCTTCTATCATATTTGACACACTATCAGATAACTACCAAAACCACTATCTTATATTTCCAAGAAATCATCAAAATTCATTACACTGTGATTATGCCACTTTAAATGTTACATCATAATCTATAGTGTATATGATATTCAAGCATGATATCAATATAGTATATACAACTTAGAGAAAATAAATAAATAATTATAATCAGAATTATATATCTAATATATATAAGTATATAAAATGTTTATAGTATATTAAATAAATAAATTTAATAATAAAGTAAATATATTTTAAAATCTAGCTATAATCTAACGACGTTGCTACATAAATCAACTATCATTCTATCCATCAACGAGTCAATTATCATTCCATCCATTATCATAAATCAATCATTATTAGTTACAATCATGTGTTATTTTTACTTACTACATAATTATTTATTCATATCACTTTATATCTTACCATTACATTTTCATATTTCAAATTTAAAATCTTAAATATTTATATTATTTATTTAAAAGAACTAAAATTATAATATATTTATTTATTTAAACATAATGATATATATTATATATTATAAAATAAAATATATTATCAATTTATATCATGCTTTCAATGTCAGATTCATCATTCCAATTTAAATCTAATCAATCAAGTTATCTATCATATTACATCTCAAAAACTTCAAATATTTCAAATATACTATTTATATTAACTAATTTATGTAACGAATAATAATTAATATAATATATATTAAATACTTTAAATTAAATCTATATATAATATATAATGTATAATACTATATTATATCATGTTTTCAACCTCAGATTTCATCATTTCAATAAATTCAAAATCCATTCAATCATATTATATTTCAAAATCTCCAATTTTTTTAACCTTTATGGTTAGTCTTGAAGGCCTTTTGGGCCATAATTTTGTATGCTATAATGGATAGCTATAAGGGTTCGAATCCCTATACAATTTTTTTTCTTTTTTTGGAAAACCAGTGCTGAAACCAGTCCATCGTTAGAATAAATGTAAAAAATATGTTAAAGTTTATCGTCTTCGTCATGGTTGACCGATTTGTTTTCCTGCTCTATGAAATCCTTAGAGCGGCTTAGAACGTTATAAGGGATCCTTACAACGAGTAAATAGCAATTTAGTTTTTTTAAAAGTTTTTTAAAGTTTTTTTTTCCCCAATTTAAGAGATCCTTACATTGGCTCCAAGGGATCATTAGAACAAATGTAATAAATATGTTAGGGTTTTTCTTCTTGGTCATAGTTGACTGTTGAGGCCGTATGGCACCCTTTGAGATTTAACTCTTCTTCCCCTTCAATAATTCAACTATTAACAATATAGTTATTTGGCTAAAAATAATGTGATTTTTGGCTAAAATATATTAGGGTTTAGCCAGAACTTGTCGACGTGGCCTTCTGTCTTGACGAGAAACAAAAACTTGGCACTAGCTGGCATCCTAACTAGTACGTGCTGTCCGAGAGTTGCATACTAAGTTAATCTGCGTTCTACTTTTTGACTTACTATGATAAATGTAGTCCTGCCATTGCATAAAAGCCTCGTACTTGTGTTATTAAAACAAATACCACTCCATTACTGTTGCGAATAGTTGACTAGTATACGTACCATCAGTATACTCATTGCCAAGCTGCAGTCCGTGTTAATCAAAATCAAAATTACAGACACCCAATCGATAGTTTTGTTTACTGTGATATCGTTGGGAACTATCCCCCCTGCCGCTCTACACTCCGTCCACATAATCCTGTTACAATACATTAACATTAACATTAACAACATAATTTATCTCGCAACTCGTACCATCATTGTGGATTGTTCAATGCCTTCAAGTCGACTGCTTTGTACCAACTCATCCCAAGTTGCTTTTGGTAGCCACAAATGTTTTTGTGGGTCGTCCAGACTTGTTGTGGGTAACGTAGTGCGGTGCATCGCTCGCCCAACAAGCAAGCGATTGTGCTCGCTTAGCTGTTGAGTCACGTGGGTTATTTTTTTCAATAAAGCCAGGGTTTGGCTTAAATGATGTATCATTAGCTTTGTGGAAAAGTATTGTTTAAGGTTGCTAGAATCTCACAAAATATTAGCACTTGATGGAGAAATGATGTTGCAGATTGCATTATTATAATTCATGCATGGCTGGCTTCTACCGAAGCTCAGTTGGATAGTAAACTGGGTGCCACCAAGTGAGTCTGGGTTCAAATCCTGCTACCACCCGGTTGCCCGGTTACCCCAGTTATACTAACTGGAGTTGGTTATGTAACACCAGAGATTAAGTAAGCAGTCAGTCAGTGAGTCACTAATCCACAGCCGCATTTGTGACCTAAACCATAAATCACGGGTCTTCAATAGTGGAGGGCGGCAGCGCCCGTGCGCCGGCAAATTAAAGGGCCACCCTCTGCTCACGTCACCCGGTACCGCAGCCTAATTAGTGAGTTGGCCACAGCTTAGTGGGATTTGTAGTGTAAACAGGGGTATGGTTAGGAGTAAGTGGGAGGGATTAGTGATAAGCAAATCGTGCGGTTTTGTACTGTGCACAAGGACACGCGGCGCGCAGCGCGAGTGTTTGCCACGTGCCAGAGGTGCGTTGGTGGAGCCGTCAAAGTATTATTATTTTGCCGTTTTCTGGTTTCCCGCCCGGCGCCGCCATCATGCGCTCCCTGCGGGATGCTTGTGATGGGAACGAGTTCCCAGAAAACATCGCTGGAGTCACGCTGACAGAGCGCATTAGTGAGCGCGGATGAGTGTTTAGTGAGGACACGTTGAGAGTGTGAGTAGGGTACAGTAAACGCCAGCCATGTCTGCATGTCTTTTAACCCTTAAACGCCCAGTGCCATGGTTTGACTTTTTCAGAAAACATGACCCCTCTAGTGAAAAAAAGGTGTAACTTTCAGAAAATTAACTGTTTAAAGAACTTGACAGTATAAGGAAAAATGAGAAAGCTGAAACGTTGTAGCCGGTGATTGTTTTGATCCATGGATGTGGTGCATCATGGCAAAAGTTTAGGATTGAGAATTTAATCAAGTCAGTACAAGGTCGGTCATTCATCTAGTCTTCAGAGAGCAAGGACTTCGGCATTTGAGGGCACAATTCATCACACCATCGCCCATCTCTCTCACATCTGTGCATGTTATAACGAAACATGGCACTATAGTAAGTACCCCACTTGGCAGTCACGCATAACCATTGTCAACTGAAATCAATAAAAACTTGACATTATGACGCAGAGAAAACTTGCCCAGAGATTAACTTACAAGTAGCTTGTTGAGCACCCAACACCAGACAAAAGCGAGCTGATGATTGATGCAGAGGCATGCACATTGAGGGGTGGTGAGGGAAGGCACACTGCCCCCAAGCATGAAATGGGGGGAAAGCTGCAGCACACAGTAACTTATGTCAGTGTAGCAGGTAGGATCGGAGGAGAAGGCATATTCTACACACCCACACAGTCTTCTAGGCAGCATTCAGTCTTCTTCCAGTCTTCTACTTGCAGGAAGTGTACCATGAGCACAGGGGTGGGGCAGTGCGCAGGGGTTATGTGGGTCAGGCTATACGTAGATCACTATAGGGGCCGTTGAGAATCAAAGCTCCACCATAGTCAGAGGGAGTGCCGGCCCGAATGTATGTCCTATGACGTTTAACATTTTTTAACGCCATCACGTTAACTTTATGTTGCATACCCACCTGGTGCCCCCTTTATGTTGCAGTCCCTACAAGATCCCCATCTGGGCTTTGGTGTTTTAGCTTCCGCCCTTCTTTGCATCCAATGTATCGATCCTCCTGGTATTAAATATTTTCCCACACCTTGGGAGCCGCCTGCCTGGGTATCAGCAAGTGTTGGCGAGTAATGAAGGGACCTTCTACTTCGCTTCTCTTTGGTTTTTGCAGTTGGGGTTCATCTCCATCTCTGGCCTCGAATCTCCTATAACCTCCACTCTGTAGAGAGGGTACCGGGACAAATGTTTATATGAAAGGTCAGCCATATGGAAATTATGCAGAAGAAGCAAAAAGAAAATGTTAGGAGTGTAGATAAGAGGTACAGAGGGTTGGAAGAAAGGTGAAATAACATATGCTGTATAGCGCAACAAATCTTTGTCATGTTCTATCCGCCCGCTTATTAATCATTGTGTATTGTCAACTTCCTTTTACTAGATCTCACCCTACATTGCAACACTGCTTGGTCTCCGAGTTTGGATTCCCCTTGAGAATAGTGCCTTCAACTATTTCCAATTCTACTGGGATTTAGAAAACTCTACAGCTTATCTCGGGGATTCGATCACTGCCGCGCCAAGTGGAGCTAAATTAGACATTTTCCTTTTATTAATATAAACTATGATCAGCTACATCATATTTCTCCACAGTTTTATAAAGACGCTATGTTTTTATTTTTTTATTTTTCACAAACAGGGGACGGAGGCAATGTTTTTCTTTTGAAATTCGGAAAAAAGCCCGAGTAGCTACAGAGTTTTGCAAAAACTAGGCGTACGTTCTGTTCATCCATTCAAATTAGGATAGAATCATCCACATCCATAACTTTTTTTTGGGGGAGAAATTTGACGATTTCATTCATTAAAGAAAGAATCTTCGACAGAATATTATTTTTTATTTTTTGAGGTCGCAATTTGGCGAAAATTCGCCAAATAAAAAACCGAAGGACGGAGGCCCTGGAGAACTTTATTGAATTGCTCATTATTGAAAGGAAAAAATTAAACCCTTTGCGTGCCCTTAGGCTGCCATAAGGCATAGCTCACGGAAGGCCGTGCCGGATAACTTAGGAACCATATTCATAAGACCCGATGTAAAACCTTGGGAGATAGCATGCCATGAAGGGCCAGTATCCCACAACTATGACCATAGCAGAAATAGACTTAAACTGGTTGGGACCCAGAACCAAGAAACTGAAGCGATTTTAATCTGGAAAGCTAAAAACCGACAAGCAGGGGCCTGGAGGCCGAGAGGGAGATGGCTAGAAAGAGACCAGGGGCTTGAGAGGGGAGGAGACCTGGGAGGAGTGGGGCAGGAAGAGGAGAGGGGCAATTGAAATATGAAAGAGAGAGGTAGGGTCAACGAAAGGGTGACGCTATTATCTTATAAAGAGAAGCGTTTTTATATCGTGAATAAACAAGTAGACTAGGCCAGATCGGACCCCTGCTACTTTATTCTCTGATCCCAGACAACCCATCATTTCAAGATTTTATGTTCTCGGGGATTGTGCCAAAAGAGATGATGATCATTGCTTTAGGGTTAAAGCTGAAAGTAGCTGAGTAGGTGACCAACCCGAAAGGAAGTCCTAAATAAGGAATTGAACCCGGAAACGCCAATTTCCCGGGAAGTTGCTTAGGGAAACGGGAACACGTTCCCGTTTCTACCGCGTGGTCTGGTCAGCGTCGCGGAAGTCAGCCCACGCGGTCAGTTAGAGCGTAAGAGCATCCCCACTCTACGCCTGTATGGACCCCTGCACCCGTACTTCTCGTAAAATCGCCGCCAAACGTACCCTTGCCCCGCTACCCTATACGCCGTTCAGGGCGGGCACTGAACCGCCTCTCTTTCACTGTATCCGTGCACGATATTCAGTCCCTGAACCCGTCCCTGAACCTGAGTCGTCCCAACCAAGGAGATGTCAGAGCGCACCTCCACGCCTCTCGCTTCCAATCCTGCATTGAAGGCAGGCGATGGGTCCCAAACGTGATATGAGAACATCGCTGGAAACTCCAGCAAGGCAGGAACATACGATGCAGGGGCGTAACAAGGGGCATGGGTGTGGCTACGAGCAGTTGACCCCTTCACACACCTTTCGAGAGTCCTGAACCAACCCCTTCACAATAGATGTCGAGGGGCCATTTCAGTGAGAAGGGTGGGGATGCTCTAAGAGCATGCCCAGCAGGCGCTCTATCTGGGGCGCTATCGTCAACATAGCGCGGCCACCGAGATCGCGCATCCCCAGCAGCACTTTCACGCGCTTCAAAATGGTGAGCCTCACCAAAAATCGTCGCACTCCCGCGCTATCTTCCTGCCCATTGGTGTGTGGCATTCTCCGCTACCTACAGCTCAGCCTCACACATAATGACGAGTGGCGGGACAGGCGGCGGGGCCCACGGTCACCTCAGCCTGCGCCATTACTCCACTTCGGTTATGGTGCGTTGCTGCTGAGGCTCTTGCCAGCAGACGCGCTATCTAACTTGCCTGCCTCACCATATGCCTCACGAGCATGGTGATAGCGCGGCAGTTTAGTGAGCCTCTGCTGGGCATGCTCTAATAAGTTGGCGGAAGTGGCGCGGTAAACATATGAAACGGCCGGGCCACGAACAATCAGCGCCGCCTGGCGGCGGCCGCTGCGGGCGGCTGGGCGGCGCTGCTACGTGACAGCGTAAGGTAGCGCCATGTTTGGGAGGCCTTTCCACCTGGCTGCAGTTGGTGGGCTGCGTGTTGATGCTCACGTCCACGTGGCCTGTGTGGCTCCACAGCGCACGCACACGCATCAGGGCAGACAAGGCAGGCAAGCAGCAGACATGGCCAAACGTTGGTGAGTGTGGAGTTGGCGCTTTATTGAGGGGGGCGTGGATTTGGTCCGGTGTGGTCTTCATCATCCACATGTTGGTCTGGATTTGGGGGCAGATCTCACCCTAATTCATCTCGTATTATGTTGATTTACCTGAGCAACATTTAAGGTTGCGTGACTTCTACAGTAACTTAGATCTTTTTTTGGATACAGTTTTGCTTTTGGCGAATTGATGAAGCGTTTGAAATGAGCGCAGTCGCATGCCAAAATCTAGCCGAGCATGAGCATAACGAATCTTGTCTCACGAGGGCGAACTGGCACTGTTCCTCGTCCAGTGCGTAGGCAACGCTGAGGTTGGTAGTGTTTGTAGTTTGTACCCGGCCCGGGTTGTGAAGCCTTAAACGGAAGGATTGGGCAAGCAAGAGCCCACAAGCGAATAAAGAAAACATTGAGAATGTGGCAGAGATTGTGGGTGGGTTAGTTAGAAAGGCAAAGGGGGCGGTCATTAGAGTAGTTCAAAAGACGTCATAACTGACTGGCACATGCACTAACCGAGTCACTAACCAGCACTTTAAGACTGAGAGCGCCGCATGTAGTTACAACAATCTGGCCACATCTACGCGCGCGCTCCCCTGCCACCGCCCCGTTCACGCCGCGGTTCACCGCGCGGCCATCTATCAGGGCAATAGCCAGAGGTTTCCCCGGTGACTCCCCTCATGTGGAAAGGACAGATCATCCATTGACTCGACAGTTCAGCGAAGGGCCCACCCGTCAAGACGCGGCGGGCCGGGTCGGGCGGGGGCACGAGGGGTTCGGGCAGTGGGGATACGAGGGCGGGCCGGGACTCCACTGGGTCGAGAATACCGGGATTCGGGATCGCGGGTGCCAGCAATCCCCGCCGGTGAGGATTCAGGAGGTTGACGCGGTTTGGGGGGGGGGGGGGGGGGGGGGATTATTATCACCCATCTGCCCACCGCCCTCGCTTCCTAATACGACCTTAATCCTAGCATGGCTGTGAGCGACTTGATGGGGGGGGGGACAGAATCAGCTTGCTTGTATGTGACTCGTCTGACTATCGAAACTAAGGCCCGCTTTACACTAGGGCCCAAGCCCAAGCCCAAGTGATAATGGAGCACTCCCATTGGCGGAGGCCTGAAAATTGGGCCCAACGGCTTTACACTACGGCCCGAGCCCAAGAAAATGGAAGTGGGTCATTTGCCTACATGGCACAAGTTTTGGCGCCAACTACCCTCTTAAAATGGAGACCCAAGTCTCAGCTCTTGGGCCCAAGAAGTTTGGTATTAAAATAGACTATTTTTGTGCGATCATGATTGTTTGATCATGACCCTTGAAGTTGGCCCAAGACCAGCCTAAGCAGGGTTTTTTTTCCATTTTGGCTAAGAAGCGTAGATGGCTACAAAATTTGAAGGCTAAGTGCAAAGGTGGCAATGACATAGATGCTTAGCTAAAAATCAACTGGCTACAGGCTATTTCATTTGCATGCAATATGGCGATTTGAGCCCACTCACAATCTGAAATCTAAAATAATTAATCAAAGAAGTCCAAAGATGGCCAGCAAAAACCATAGCCTCAATTTCAAATAGCAAGGGTCCAGGTCATGCTCCATGGCGAGCTCTCCACTGTTGATCGCGCAATGGGGCGACAGCCGCTAGATGTAGGGCTGTGGGGAGCGTGTATTTCTGGCGCAATATGCATGTTCCCCTGGAGCTTTCTGGCACCAGCCCGTGCGCGCGCCCCTATTTTCTGGCGCATTTTTTGTTTTTTTTCCCAGGATTTTACATAGGGCTGTCGCAGCCCTTTGTTTTTTGTCGCTTTTAGGCTCCATTTCGCCTAAAAAAGAAGCGCTGAGCCCAAGAGTGGTAGAAATTGGGCCCAGGATTTCTTGGGCTTGGGCCCTAGTGTAAAGAGGCCCTAATAATTGACTGTGTGAGCTTGCCAATCCGAGAGTCTAGTGGAATGATCCTGCCAGATGGCCCTTTTGAAAGAGGCCACACCTCTTTTTGTCCCTAGCTCCGAGGCCTCTAAACAAAGGAAGCGTGCTTGAATCAATGTGTGTCAGACCAATGAGACCTATTAAGTTTAGGCATGAGGTTTGAGTAGAACATTCAAGCCAGAAATTATAGGGGATTGTTAGGTTGGGCAGTTGATAGAAGGAGCAAAAGTAAATAAATCAGGCGGAACCGTGAAGCTGCACTGCTATGGTGTGTTGTGTGTTCCTTGGCTGTGGGTCGTGCAGCAACCTTACTTACAACTAGAGATGAGAGAGAGCTCTTGTTCTAACTATGTAGTAACTAGAGCATAATTGGATTGCCTCAAGAGTCAACTCCCATCATGTGGGCCCCCATAAAGTCCTACACTTTGCCAGGGGGTTTGACAAACTGTTTAATATGACTACACAAGTTGGGTCACTCTCTTCTCTGAAATCTCGGGGCTCTGCCCTAATGAGTTTCGCCATCCATGAAAGTTTTGCAACCATGAATAATCAAGATGTCCAAATATAGTGCAACTTAATGGTGATATTAGTTCAATGGATCCCAGGACCAGTTGGCAATCATATGTCCTCACTTGCAGCCTTATTATTACTACCGGTACTACCCCTGCTCCTGAAGTTTACAACACCATCGAGTTATTGGCAGATTTATTGGTGGAGAGCAGATCACAATTAGAGCAATAACATACCATCAATTTGTCTAACGGGGGGGCCCATTATATTTGACTAAAGCTCACATGGCTCCACTGTCCAATTCTGCTGCAAATCTTGGCAGTCCAGCTATGCTAAGCTCCAGCCCGGAACTTTACCCTGAAGTTAGCAATGAGCAGGCTACAGCTCCTGGCCTGCCCATCAACCAAGATTCCATCTTCCTCATTCCTTCTCTCTTCACAGTCCTTTCTTTCTTGAAATTGAAGCTCTACTCTCGTGCACCGATGAGGGGTTGCAACAATCTATGCCTCTGCTCTGCAATCTTGTCTCTAATTCCCTTCATTGATAATTGTCCTGCCAGGCGGCCTCACTGTTCTGCGGCTGCCATTGAGCTCGCGATGTTCAAACTGTCAATGTGAAGGAATCCCTCGAAGAACCTGCTGTAGCCCAATTATGAGGGCCATAGTCGCTTCAAATCCAAGTTGAAATCAAATTTGGATCATACGTTATAGACGGGCTGACTTTTGAGAGCGGTATTATCCATCGGGCGTGCATTCTAACGTCAGGGGATTCTAATTCAATCTCGCTGGGATCATTACCCAATCGCAGCCTCTGTTACCCTGATCGCCCGCACCTATGCTTATTTCTCCATAACCATTTATCTATCAAATTCAAAACGTAGGGCCTCTGTCCCCCTTTTTGATTAAAATATAATAAAAAATGATTAAAGACTCCCTTTAGAAAATGGAATACAGAGGCTCCACAGACATTACCCACTGCACATGTGTCTCTGAGATCATTGACGGCATTTTTCTCAACTAAAATCAAACTGCCACCTCCGTGTATTCTTGTCCTTCAACCTTCCATGGAAGTTGCTATGCCAACCTGCTGTCGATTTTCCTCACACTGGATGAGATCAAATTCGCTGATTTGGATGAACAGAACTAGCATGTCACGGCCCCCCCAAAGCCGCTCGTTCGACGGCGACGGGAATGGAATCCGAGGACTCGGCCAGTTTGGCTATACTGTAGCTACAGAGGTTTGCTCAGACGGCGAGCGTACGGCGAAACAGGGTGGGTGCCCGACGCCGAGTGGGGCAGGACGTGGAAGGACGTGACGTCCAAGGGCGCGACGTACGTCGCCGCATGGAGCGCGCGTCGCGCGCGCCAACGCGTTCCACGCACGCAAACGTGCGGCGCTCGGATGGCAGCCAACTCTGACACGCCTGCTCCGTCGTGCCGCTCGAGCTCTCTCTCTCTCTTTTGCTCGCAGTCTCGTGCACGCTGCGTGTGTGAAGGGGTAGGGTAAGTCAAGTTAGCAATCCCTGGCACTCATTTGCGGGGTGGGTATGGGGGGGGGAGGCGGAGCATGAATCTAGGGCAGGCAGTCCAACCTTCGTGGCATTTTCTGCTACGGTCTTTCACAAACTAGGAGTACAGAGGAGTGGAGGGGGTGCAGCGGCAGCGGACGGTAAGAAGCAGCAGGCCGGCCGGCGTCACAAACGTATAGCTTGGCCACCGTATCCTGTACATCATACACGTACCAGATGCTGCCAACATATAATCGACGGCAGAAAATAAGGCTGGCGCCAGATATCGCCAGAGATATACGGTTATCAGTATACGGACAGCTAGGTATCGCCAGCCCACCACCAACTGGTACTGTACGTTATACTCTACCGCCTACGCATCCACCCGCCCACCGTCGTTAGCCGGTCTCCAAGTGGAGTGACCGGGCGGGGCAGGTGGCCGGCTGGTGATTGGGCCACGTGACGTAAGGCAGGATTTAACTGACGTGGCAGAAGGGGAGCCAATGGGCGATGAGCCGCTGCTTTCCCTCACAAAGTTTTTGGCGCCAAAATGTTATGGATTGCGGCGCTACCGTACCGTATTAGTATTCGTATATTGTGTGGCATCGTATGGAGTACGCGATCGCGCCGCCGCCACTCTTGTCCCCCTTGTCCCCTTTGTCCCGGCCCTGCACGCTAAAGACGGCGGAAAGATGAGGGGCTGTGTGGGAAGGATGTGGGCCCAAGTAAAGTAAAAACTAACTATTTGGGTTTCACCCGACTCTGTGGCGAAACTTGGGTACATTAATTAGGCAGCACCTCTGCATTGAGTAACTTGTAGTACCTCAGTATTTTTTGTGTACCGCATATTTGTGTATTTATGTTTCGGTAATATTGTTCATTTCTACAAGTTTGCCATGTGACCAATGGTAAAATATTTTTCATTTACTTGTGTGCACTTGGATGGGTCCCCAAAGAGTCTTGAGATTAATAAGGTACAGTGAGCCTTTCTGTGTTGGTTGTCACTTGTCACCCATTCCACTGTGCCCATCACATCTACATACTCATGTACACAAAGGGCGCACGGCGGCATGATGTGTAGCTAATACCACATATTACAAAGTTTTTCCTGGACATGGAGTGGAGCTATACAAAATACTGCTCCATAGCTGCAAGCCGTTGAAAGGCTAAGAAAATTACAAAGAGGCTAAAGGTGCACTATTGAGTTCAGTGTGTAAGTTGCTGCCCTCCTACCCCCCATCTCCGAAACTCAAGTTTTAATCATTTGCAAACTTTGGTTGCTTCCAAGTTCTGGCACAGCCCCAATGGCAAAAAAAGAAAACATATAATTCCTGACTCATGGGTTATTTCCATGTAGAAGCAACATGAGGAGGGTCATTTATCCACAACGGTATGGACAGTGCCAACAAAAAGTAAGCCTGCAAGTGTAGTACGTGCTTCTATATTCATCGTGTCCAAGCAATGATGCTGCCACACCGCATTGTTTACACCCAACATACCACGCAACATTCTGACTTTGGACCAGCCTCACTCCCGCACACTCACTGTCCATTGCACGTCACACACAACTGCAAAATTAAAGGCTTGCCTCGAGTAGTAAATATTTGATGCCCAAATTTGTACATAGAAGCTTACTCCAGCAATCATGTATTCACGTGGGTTTTGGATATCCAAGCTCTCAGTCCTACTCCCACATACCCTCCTCTCTCTCTCTCTCTTCATCACAGGGCCCAAGGTTGATCCATGGATTTCATGCCCGCTTTCCTACTCAAGCTCCTCACAAAACAGCGGATATGCTGCCCACATCTCACGCACTGTCGGTGTAAAGCGCCCTCCCTCTGCACTGTACTCGCTGCTCTGCCTGCGCTAACCACCCTGCCCCCACCCCGACTGCGACCCCCCTTCCCACCCTTCCCTGTGAAGATGCTCATCGCGCTACAAACTCATCCGAAAATATCAGAAAATCAAAGATACTTCGCGTCAATGCCTCACAGAGCCTAGAACCTTTTCACCCGCCGTCACTTTTCACTACCTTAAAACAAACTTTACTTACTCTTACCTTCACTGTACCCTTTCTTTTACGTGGGACTGCGTCTCTTTACGACGCGGCCGTCCCCCGGGCGCCCCGGCCCGGCTCCGCCTGCCCGTTTTCCAGACCCTGCGCCCGGATGCCGCCGGTCACCGGCAACCGGTACTTGCACCACAAATAGCGGGAACCCCCCCCCCCCCCTTTTGTCCTTTTCGCCCACTCCACGCCGGTCAGTCTGACCGGCATTCCGGGTCGCTGCCCCCATACACCAGATTCACGGACCCGTGGACTCAATGGGTCCGACCGCTGCTTCGGAGAGCGCCCCATCGGCAAATGAGGTGCCACCCTCTCCCACCTTCTTTCTACTCCATCCCACTAATTAATTTCATACCCCTTCGGAAAACATCCATGGTAGAATTAAGAATGGAGTACTCACACGTGGCGTGAGTCCATGATCCAGGTATCGAATGACGTCCCAGCACAAATTGGGGTAAGAGAGAGCCGTAAAGAGGGGTGAGGCCCAAGCCGGCGCGGGTCAGCCAATGGGCTGTGCAGCGTCCTCGTTCACGCGTGTGGAGCCATGCGCCCATAGCCATCCGTACGTGCATTCATGCCATGCCATCAATGCCCGCTGCCCGGCACTAACCATCCATCCCCCACCCCGCCTTCTTTGCATCTTCCTTCCCAACCCGCAGATGAACGTCGCCCAGTAATTGTCATTCATCCTGTTAGACGAATGATCTCCTCGGATGAGCCCGTACTGGGCATCCATGGATGCCCATAAGCCGGGCAGGCCGCTGGCCGGCGGCGCCGGCCGAACAAGCAGGTCGTCGCCCCGGGACCGGCCCCCGTGCTCGGGACTCGAGCCCGGGCTAGCCACGGCCGGGCTTTGGTCCGCCACCGGGGGTGGCCCGTGAATAATTGAGGTCCGCCTTCTCTCTCGCTCTTACTTAGTTATTTGCTTCACAAAGCCAAGCCTGCCTTATCTCATCAATTAACTTATAGCCAGGGTAATTTGTCTCTGAGATCCCAAGACCGTGCATGCGAGAGTAAATAGGGTGAGCGTCAAAAAAAGCGTGTGTCTGAGGATTGGAGCGCAGGACCAGGTGAATACATAAAGCGGGTTGGCGTCACGGGTGACGTGACGGGGAGCGCCGGCATGTCGCAGACGACGGCCGTGCTCGACAGCGGGCCCGTCCCGGACGGACGGGCCGTTCTTGGACGCCGGGATGCACGTCGGGAAAAGGCGTCGGTTTCGGGGACGTCCCGGGAGGAGTGGACGTGAAGGTGGTGCGGCAGGCGGACGTCAGGTACCGGGAAAAAGCGACGACGGCCGTGGAGCGGCGGCGCAGGGGTGGGCAACAGTTGGTGAGGGATCGGGCAGGGCGGGCAGGCGGGCAAGAGGCTTGTACGAGACGCTTCTACAGACGAGGGAGGTCGTCTCTCTCTCTCTTCAGAATCGCAGCGCGCAGTTGAGTTATTTGCAGAGTGTTTGCGGGGGTTATTTGTAGCAAACTCATTTGCCGGTTCCTGTTCTCAGTAGACTGTAACGCAGTCGTAGTCTAGACTCGGTCTCGGCCCAGTGTCGCGGTGTGCTAGAGTAGTGGGGGTATATAATACTAGCTTGTCTCGCCCTCGCCTCTTTTGTTGTAACCTGTCTAGCCCCAACTTCGTCCGGTCGCTGTAGAGGTCTGTCGTATTCGGGGTCTGGAGTTGTAGTCGGTTGCTTGCTGTAGGCTTCCTGCCTGTTCGTCCTCAAACGTTGAGCGTTGTCTCTCTCTCTCTCCACCTCCGTTCGAAAGCTTTGTGTCCTCCCCTGGACAACCTGTGTGGTGCTGTCGTCCGACGTCTTTTGCTGTCCTCGTCATTCCCGACGCGCCTGTGTGCATTGGCCGAAGCAGGTGGAGAGAAAAGGTTTTCTGTAGTAAGGGGTGAAAGCGTCCTTTCTCCCTCGGTGCAAGCCTCTAGTGTCCCTGGCTTCTGAATCGGGTTCATCACAGTCGGTTGGCGCGAGCCCACGTACTTCTGGAGGTTTGTTTGCTGAATAACTTGCCAGCGGAGCGTCTGTTGTGTGATGAGAACTGCAGTGCTCGCTTGAGACTACTTCAGAGTTGTCTTCTCTATTACTAGTAGTTGCCATGAGCTTCACTCCGACTGATTGGAGATTGTATTGTGCACCCAAGGGCGCCAAGGAAGATGAATGCTGAGTGACTCATTGTGTTGGTTGACTTGCCCTTCGAAGGAAGGAAAGCGCTAGAGGTGGACTCGTCGCCTAACGGCCCTCCTTAGAGGCTGGAAATCAGCTGGCTCGGTGCTAGTGATGGTTGTTTGAACATTAGTTCTCAATTGAGTTCCTTGGGGTGCGAGGTGTAAGGCTGTTCCAGAGCGATACTGCAGCTGGCACTCTATCGAAAACCTTGCCTTGGGCATTAAGACTCCAAAAGGTTCTCTGTGTGTGGGAGGATTAGACTTCCCGTTCGAGCAATGGCGCCTACCACTGCAGGCTGTTGCTCAATGATGCACAGCCGGACCCAAGAGCATATTGAGTCCGGATCAGGAAGACGGAGATTGTCGATGGACAGTTGGGTATGCCTCCCGTTGCTCAGGCCCATTCGCACAGGGCATGCAGTGTCACTGCAATCTTCTACCTCGGCTGCGTGCTCTCGGCTAGAGGAGTGTACCAACATTTCGCTAGACACCACTTGTAACGGGGATGAAGAGGGGAAGCCACGGGAGTCTGGCTGTGAAACACCAAAGTCGAAAGAGCACAGAATACCAGAAGTAAACTTCTGCCCCCCTGCTCCCAGGAAGCCCCGAGTAATGGCCAGGAGGCGAAGGGTGCAACCTACCAATTTTTTCAACCCTCCAGATTTTGAGGCATTTCTCTCCCACCACAAGTTACAAGTGAAGAGTTAAGTCACTCTTCTCCTGTAGGGGAAAGAGATGCTTTGTACATTCACTCTACAACTTTCCACTCTTCTCTGTGTGTGAAGGGGGTGGGAGAGCCCACCAATTGGGCAACTGACTATGAAGGTCCAGGTCCAGTTCTGATGGGTTCAACTGCAACGCGCTCTTCTTGTGGATACACTTGCACTCACCCAGGATTTGTAGTGGCAACTGGAGAGAGAACTTTTTACGGTCCTTGCGGCACTGCGCAGCAGCTGAAGAACACTGAGTTTGTACCTCAGTGTGTGTCACATTAGCCTTGGTAGTCCAGCTTGTAAATGGTCCGTGCAAAGCTTATGCACTTCGTAGAAACAAGGGTTGTGGGTGCGAATGCAGAAGTTAGGGGAAGCGGGTTGGGACCCGCATGGACTCGCTTCCTTGGGGGTGCACGAGACCGCCTTGGGAAGAAAATTTTGTCAGTCGCAGGATGGTTGCCGTGTACCATTGTGGTTCAATTCACTGTTTCTTTGTACCCGGTGGAGAACAGTAGTGAACAGTGAGTGGTCGTATCCAATGAGACTCTCTGAAGAGAACTGATATAGCATAGTTTTGTAGGAAAGGTTTTGGGTAAAGCCCTTGTGCCGGTCAAAATGTTTGTTATGGGTGGATTTGGTGGGCTCAGACTGGTCATCCAGAAGACACTGCCACCCTTCTGAGGCTATGGCATTGGGCCCCCAGTGCCACAAAGCCCAGGATTCTGTATTTCTAACAGGTTCAAAATAACCGTCGTTAGCTTTTTTCTTCCTTTGCGACATTCTCTCACCGGCTGGCTACTTATGGTGCTCTTCTCGCTTTGTTCCCAGTGTATCCCTTCAGTATATATGCTTGTGTTCTGGGACTACGTAGCTGGGCTTCATGACCGGTGTGCCATAGGTGTAGTAGCACTGTGTAAAGGCGGGAAGGTTTTTCTCCCCTAGCGAACCTAATTCTTATTATTTGAAGTAAACGTTCTCAACTGTTTAGTGTAAGAATCTGTGTTTGTGTCATCGCAACCGGCCAGTAGAGTAAAAGCTCTCCTCGAAGCGACTTGTGCTACCACTGGCATGCACGTCAGGACTTATTCCAGTAGTAGTGGAAATCGAATGAGAACAAGGATGTCCTGGGGGTGTGATGTGTTTCTATTACTGGTGGTTCGCATCTGGTGGTCGACTGAAATGTGACTAAAGGGTATCTGGACTTAGAAGCTACAAAGGCAGCTGTAGTTTGATAGGGTCCCTAACCGGGGAAAGACTGCTATACTTCGCAGCCCATCAAATGTGATGAACTGGCCTATGGACTTACTGAAGCCTTACTCACTCATGCACGAATGCAACTCCACAGTACTCGAAGGCTTCTTATCTAGAGGTTTAGTCTTTGTATCCTTCACTATTCTCTATGCTTGCTGTTGTCCTGAAGCAGGTTCCAACCACATGCCAGTGATTATGAGGAGGTGGGAGAGGAGGTGGGAGAGTCCCTAATCCCCAGTCCATGTTTTGGAAAGAGTAACGGGGTAGCAAAACACCACAGAGATTACTACACACATAGATACTGGACCTTGGTAGACAGTCCCTACAGGTGGATTTGTGGACGCTAAATGCAAGTCTGTAGTTGAGCTGTACGTAGAAACTGCAGCTGCTGTCTTGTAGTTTCCTCTCCCTTGCTCCTGTTGACTGTTTCCTCGTGACCAAATGCTTTAGTTCCAGCCGGCTACCCAAATGGTTTTCACCCACTCAGGCAAAACTTCGAGCAGCGGCAGAACTGCTCACCCACTCATGACTGTACTTTCCAACCACCACCTTTTACACTTGGTGAAGTGGGGAGGCATTGGCAAGTCACGAACTCTGGGAAGTACATAGGTCTGTAGTGGAAGGTTTCCAAGTTATTTCCAAGGCTCTGGATACATTCATGGGAATGCCAGACAAGGTGATGTGCTCAAGGCAGGGTTCAAATCTGAGGGATTCATGGAAGGTGGCTAGTGAGGAGCTTGTATTTATGCAATCATGTTTATTCTCCTGACCTCACACAAGCCTTTCTTTGCTGCTGTTTTGTGGAACATATTGCTCACTTCTGTAGTGTCAAAATAGTGGGCATTGTTTGCTGGGCATTTGCATAAGATGTTCAGCACTGAGAAAGAAACTGATGAATAGTAACCTGCACATCATGAATTCTTTTTCCAGTAGCGAAATTTCCCTTGGGGAGGCGTGGAATGCCAAGCAGTCTATCCAGATTCAAAACAACCTGTCTATCATGGTCACATGAGGGCGGTAGTGCTGTGACGAAGAGCGTTCTCAGATGCGTATTGCACAAGAGAGTCTGGTGTGAGGGATGGTAATGATGGTCTGTGGAGTAGTGAGAGGGATAGTGGGTAATAATAGGTCATGAGCGATGCCCAAAACTCCCGTTACCATACAATAGACGTGATTTATGTATTGTTGACAATCGTGAGAAAGACTTCAATCTGCGTGTTTGAACAGGAGTCCACCTGATTCTTTTGAGCATCTTTTTGTGGGATTGTTCACACCTTTTGCACCACTTCCAGCTGAATTGATGAGTGGAGCAGCAGTTTAACACCCAGGCATGGGCCCCAGCGTCGGACCCAGTCAAGGGGCGTATGGGCACAGAGTATGCAATCGAACACGCCACTGTTTGAAGGTGTAATTTCATACTGTTAGTAGTTACAGGGCTTGGTGCCAGCTAAGGAATTGTTGCAAGCCCTTCACAAAGACTTGGGACTCGAGTTAACTTCAGAGTTCCAAATCGTAACAGTCATGATCAAAGATAAAGAGAATGAATGAGGCTCTTTTTAGTAAGCAGATTGAGCAAAGGTGGTCCTGTAGCAGCTCTACGTGAAATAGCTTCAGAGTCTACCTACTCTGCCTCATGTTTGTTCTTTCTAGAAATTTTGGAATGCATGTGTGAGAAAATGTCAGTGGGGTGATTCTCTATACAAACCCCAGTAATCCATAACAATTCCTTGTTAGGTCATCCTGCAATTCACCTCTCGAGTACAACTCAAGAACACAATGCAAACTCCGGATGGCCCAAATAGGAATCCTGTAGAATGTAGCTGTCTATGTCAGCGACAAAATGGCGACGAAATAACTTGTTCGGTCAGCATGTTACCGAGTTCAAGTGGGCGGGGAATTTCTGTGACAATTATCAAAACCCATCCAAACATGGCGTGCAACAAAAAACCCAGAGTACCAGGAAACTTGGTGAGTTGAATCATGGTACCGGCCATGAGTATGAGTAAGAGTTACTTCCGCTTGCGGAGGAGCAACAACTTGTCGATTGACACAGAAGAACCAACCCGATTTGATGGTCGCAGAAACTGTTCAGTCTGATTGCCCAACTTGGGCAATTAAGGTCCTGGCTGTCTCCCTCAAACAGTTTTCCTCCAAGAAAGGACAAGACAAGTGATTATGGCCCTCTGTCTTGCGGCCATAGAGCTGTCGTCTCCACTCCAAATTGCTGAGTATCGATCGGAAGAACACAAGGAAGGAGCGACTCACCCACACTGCTCCGGACACAGCCGTGCATCTTCTCCCGCTTGGATGAACATGATGGAGAAAGTGGATGAACGCAGAATGACACATCCGTGCAAACCCATCTGCCCGTGCAATGAGTGCCATGATGGCCATACTAAAGACACCCATCAAGTCCATACCAAATACGCATATACCTTCGTACAGTATACGCAAGCCGCCGTATTTGACGTTGCCATGATGGCCATCATGGCATGTCCCATGCCCACCGCCCATGCTTACTATTCCGGCGCTCCCCCGCCCCCGCCGCCGGGCCAACCTTCGCTATCGCCATTTTGGCAATTGCCTGTCGCCTAATTGCATTCAATGTTGCCAATCTGGCAATAAGTATCGCCATTTTGGCAATTTCCTGTCGCCTAATTGCATGCAATATTGCCAATCTGGCAATAAGTATCGCCAATCTGGCACTATATTACCATTTTACTTACTCACATGGCACATAAAAGCCTCAGTGAATATGGGTCGAGTAATAGCCGTCGGCTTCATGAGTATAGCCATAATAAGTCCACCAAATTATGGGTATAGCCAAAAACTACACCCTAACTGTAGCCACTTTGCTCCACATAATGTCATCAGATCCATAGCCAGGGAGTTTAGCCATTTAGTCACATTTAGCCATGGTCGGGGTCATAGACAGAATTGTTTTTTAATCGATGATCAATACTTTTATCCGTTAGGAGGCCGTCGTCGTCGACGACGACGACGGGGTACAGTGCAGGGAAAGCAGAGATGGTCGTCGTGGTCCCCGTTGTGTGGAGGGGGTGGACATTGAAGGTGGGGGGGCGGGGGAGCAGGAGATCATGGGGTGAAGGGTGTGGGGGGGGGTGGGCATGAGCAGCTTCATCGGCGGTGTTGTTATCGCTGTGGATTATTGTATGGCGAATTGAACCGCAAGGCTGTCTTTTTGCTTTCCATGTGCTCACGTGTTCTGTCCAGACAGATTTCCTTTATGAGTTCACCTGAGGAAACGCATACTGTCCATTTTCTTTCTCGGATCATGAGCATGAAGTGTATTAAGATGGGTTGAATGTTACCCGCGGGATGCAAAACATTGCTTCTTTAAGTGGTGGTACCATCGATCTCATGTGGTGCTGCAGCATGAGTCTGTTGACTTGCTAGTGTTGCCAAACATTTTATATATGTACAAGGGAGCTGAATAAAGAGAAGAGAACTATACAAGACTAGTAATGGTTTCACCTCCCTCCCTTGGCTTCACAACGGTTTCGAGGTCCTAGAATTCCACACTTTCACATAGAGGAGACATCACGCGCTATTCGAACTTGAGCGAGATCAGGGCTTTTGCTGAATTCTCTTTCCTATAAACTGTAGTGAAGCAGTCAGGGTAATTTTGTTGGGTTTCCAGTGCGGTCAACAGGCCAGGAAGCTATTAACCCAAGAAGACGGCTTGTCGGCAGCTTGTCTGGACCAGTACAAATTAGAGTAAGTGTTGTTTTTGGCCATCCTCCATTGGTCCCCCATCAAGTCTCAAGAGAGTTTCCATCTCCAAGCCTCAGTTAAGTTAGTCGTGGACAAGAGCCATAAGTGAACCGTGGTAACCCTCGCTGCGGCGAAAGCGGAGCCGAGTTATCTTGTTTGATGCTAATGTTGGGACTGTCCCTCACGATTTGTCAACATTTCCACTTATGTTGACGGGTCGTGATGGGCGCTCTCAGCATGCCACTTCAGTATTCAACTTGTTAAATGCAGAGTGACCATCTGGTGCTTAGATGACAGATCAGGCTCGGAGCTATTTTCTGCCAGGCCCTTTTCACCTACTATTGTAAAACACCATCAAAGTTTCAAACTTGCATGCACCTGATACATCATAATTCTGAGCAGCTTCGACATGCATGTGCGAGTGAAAATTGATGGGGGAAAGTGAACTGTGCATCGATCATCGACAGGTTTCCCATCTGCTCACAAAGAGGGGGGTTGGGAGGAGACGATGCCTGTATGGTCTCCACGACGTTGAGGCATGAGGAAATCTGTGTGGATCATTCACCTTACAAAGAACTACGTTTGATGGAGCAAGTTTTTGTTTTGTGACCCTTCTTTAAAGGAGCACAAAGCAATTTGATAGAGAACTGAACTGTGAATAGCAATAGATATTCTTTGGTAGGTATTGAAGGATTTTGCTGCACCATCCTTCCCCACGCAGAAGGAATGTGGCATTCAACTTTAGAGATGTTTGTACCTACCATACGCTGCCACCAAAGGCTCTTATTAGCTGGTATGTTACCAGGCTCCAGTAGTGCTTGAATGTTGTAGGTTAAACTACCAAGAAAATAATACATAACAATGTTACTAGCGAAATTTCCTTTTTATCTGATGGTATCTGTCCTACCATCAGTACTGCACAGGATATTTGTCTCCAATAGAAGCATGAGTGTGAATCGAAGAGCACTTGGTTGATAATCAAAGCTATGGCAACAGCACTACTTTCCCTAACAAAGCCATAGCACGGCCTACTTGGAATCGTCACCCCACATCATCAATTGGCAAAGAATTCTCTGGTGGAATTCTCAAGTGGAACTGCAACCTAGTTCAAAACCTTTACCACACATTCTAAAGACAATTGACTCCCCTGACTCTTATCAGCTTTAGTGCCTACAGGATACCACACCACATACAAAACAAGTCCAACGAGTATTCCTCAACCATCCGTGTGTGTTGATATACAAGAACTGTGCTGGAGAAGTGGCAGTTCTCCTCAAGTATTGCTGCACATACTGCATTGGAACCACCAACAAGTGGCTCAAAACCCTCATTCAAAAGCCCACCCAGACTTCTGACACAACAAGAGAATTTCAAGCATATTACTTTTAATTTGTAGGAGAAGCTGATGTGAATCTGCCTCTGACTTACATTACACAACATGCACAATGCATTGCCCTTCCGGCTGAACGTACCCTAATTAATTCCAACTTCGAAGTCCAGGGTTCCTCTTTGTAAATCTACAGTCCATTGCACCATTGCTCTTCGCTATCTGCAGGTCATTGCAATATGCATTCAACGCGTTGACATATGCATTGAAAAACAGAAATGTTGTGGAAACCCCCAGGACCAAATAGGTAGCTCTAGAACAGCCTCTTCACCCATTAATTGAGATGGAGGCCAGTGCCATATGATCTCTTCCCCTTTCACACATCTTACAACATAACTCGGTAGAGAGGTTGGCATCCCTCAAAAGTTGGACCAATCAGTGGATAAGGGTTGTAAGCTGTACATCTGCGACTTCTTACCACGGAGCCAACCTCCCCTGTAAAAATCAGAGAGTGGAACCAGAGGAATAGGCAGCGGACCACATATGAAGAATTCTGAAGAAGGGAACATTACTCCAATGGTGGGCCCATCCCCATGTTATGTTCTATTGCTATCGAACTGTTTCTGCAAGTTACGGAGCTCCCGCCGCAGCTGTAGCACCTCCGCAGAAACATCAGTTGCCTTTAGATCCTGCCTGAGCTTCTTCACCTCCTGTTCCAGCAACTTTACATGGCTCTCTTGTTCTTTGAGGGTTAATAGCAATGAGCCAATGTCTACAGCTTCCGCCCTTTGGGCAACTGCCATCGCCTGCACAAACCAAAGCGTACTTGTTCAATTGCATAATCAAATTTAGGTACATAAACAGAACTAAAAAATTGGCCCTAGATTCCGAAGAGGTTCAATTTTTCAGTGGCAGATGCAATTGAGGGTTCCCTCCAGGAGTTGAATTGAATGCCTCTCAACAGGCTTTATCCATCAGTGAAGTGCCAAAATTAAATCAACTGGTGTACCGCACAAGTGATACTTAATACCGGTGATTGAAGGGCTGCTTAAAATTTTCCCTTCATAGGAAAAGAGTTTTGGTGACGAATTTTACAATGCTGGAAGAAATATGAAATTTGATAGCTAATCAGAATCAGAAGCAAATGTGCTTTAGTGATATGTCGATAATAACTCTGAAGCAAATGTAATGCCCATCATTCAAAGAACAAAGGTTCTTTGAGCTTAGGCTATTACCTCTGTTGGGATGTGGCCGCTTTCTAACAGCCCCTTACAGAGTGACTAGGGCATCTTTTCCAAAGGCCCCAAATACCCCTATGCACAAGGCAATCACTTGGAAGTTTGGTAGACCAGATTGCCAAACAACCCACCGAGAACCCATGATCATCTGGACATGACCGACCTACAGTATGGCGACAGTGCCCTCACCACTGCTATCTGTTGGTAGCTTGTAGAAGAAAGAATGGAGATAATCATTTGACCATTCCACCAACACTTGCCATTGACAGGACCTTGAGGGAATAGTTTCTGCAGGATACAAACTCTCCATTACTCGCTCCTACCCACCAGAGTATATCATACTTCCAAAACTCCATACTATCCACTCTTCTGAGAGGTTTTGCATGTAACTACTTTAGGGGCTGCCATTAACTTCATACTGCAAAGCAGATGGTACATATAGCACTCTACCTCACACACAAATGACATATGGGGCTGTGCATGCACACTCAGTCACGAGACAAAAGAGGGAAAGAGGAATTGAGTCATGACCCACCTTCTCAAGGAGCAGGACGCGCTGACCTTGGTTTCCCACTGAAACTTCCTGTTTTTGCACAACCTGGA
This sequence comes from Takakia lepidozioides, assembly GCA_030704615.1. NCBI lineage: Eukaryota > Viridiplantae > Streptophyta > Takakiopsida > Takakiales > Takakiaceae > Takakia > Takakia lepidozioides. Next base: position 12,142,361 of record CM060734.1, read on the forward strand.
GAACCTGAAGCAAATGCTGCTGCATATACTCCACACAGTGCTGCTCCACCAAACCCTGCCACCAAACAACACAACAAAGCCTGCCTTAGCCAAAGCCTATCCTTTCTGGATATTTCTACTCCTCCCACAGGTCCTCCTCCTGAACGATATATTTGTTCTTGTTTTTCTCTCTGCCCCATACAGACGATTTTGCAGGCCTTAGACCACCAGAAAGTCTACAGGGGACGAGATAGACAGTCTCAACAAGATGTACTTTAATACATGGGCCACAGACTACTACACATTTGTAAATAGCAAAAGGGAGTTGCTGATTAGACGTTGCTTTCCATAGGCCGGACAATATACCTCTCACCCTTTCTGGACAGACCAGGAAACGGGGGTGGAAGGGATGGGAGGGGAGCAGACTAGGGGCCACAACTGTCGTGGAGGGGTCTCTGGTTGCGAGTCTTTCTTGACCAGTTGTTCTGGACAAAATTGTAATGAGAGATGCACTGAGCTGTATCGCTTTACAGCTGTCCCCATGCTTGGAATGGCCCTCCCACTCAAGGGACCCATCCCTAAGGCTGGTCTTACTTCTCCAGCATGTTTCAACAACCTTTGAATGTAAGCTCGCAGCTGCAATCCTGGGAGATTTCAATGCCCGTGTAGGTGTAAGACTGGAAGATTAGGGATCTCTTTTTGTACCCCATAACCACTGGTCATAAAGGTCACCATGCCCCTTGTGGTTGAAAACTACAGCAGCACTTTGTGCACGTTGGCTCTGGTGGCCATGGAACTGGATGATTGGGCTGAATCCTCTCACATGCGCAAGCAGGTTTCCGTTGCAACAGATCCACTCTTGACCACATTTTCACTCTTCAGACTATGGTAGAACGGCAAGCTATGACAAAAAATTGGTGTATGTTTGCTTCGTAGACTTTTGAAAGGCTTTTGATTCAGATCCTCAAGACCTTCTTTCCAACGGCTCCATAGGGTGGGAGTCCCTCCGGACATCCTATATGTCCATGTATGAGATTGTCATTGGCATGGTCAACGTCGCAGGGGAATTCTCAGCAGAGGTGCATAGCAACATTGGGGTCAAACAGGGCTGCCCCCTCTCACCTACCCTTTTCGGAATCTACACTGGAGGGTTACATCTCAAAAAACCATGGAGTTGGGGTGCCGTTGGATGGGGGACCAACGCAATCAGATCTCCTCTATGCTGATGATGTTGCCCTCTTGGCACAATCTCCTGTCTTCCTGCAACGCCATCTTCACATCCTGGAAGTGTTCTCCAAAGACTCTGGGTTGCAAGCCAATCTTAGCAAAACTAAGATCATGGTTTCCAATGGCCAGGCGGACATCTTCAACCAACAGGAAATTGAGATTGTCAAATCATACCAATACCTGGGTCTGGTTATCCACTCTCCCAAATTCCAGTTTGCATCAACTGCCCTGGACAGATTGATGAAGGGCAAGGCTGCCTCCATCCACCTTCAGGCCAAATGCCAACAGATACATCTGCGCCCACCCCCAACCAAAAAGTGGCTATTTGACAGCGTTGTCACCAAGGCCGCCACTTATGGTTGTGAGTTCTGGGCACCTGGTGTCCCAGTTTCCTGGTGGAAAAAAAATTGGAACCATTGCAGTCATCTTTTCTCCAAGCAATGCTTGGCGCCAGAGGCACAACTCCATCTCACATCCTATGTGCAGAGTTTGCATGCGTGCCACTTCAAACCGTGGCCCTCAAAACAGCAGGTTTCAAGCACTCCTCGTATGCTCGAGTGTGCAGTTTTTTTGAGCGCAATGGACTCTCTATTGCTTCGCTATTGCCACAAAATCCAGAAGGGGTGGAAATCACATCCAAACAGGATCGCAGCAGACTCATTCGAAGGGAACTTATGGAACTACATGTCAGCAGAACTTGGAAGCTACCCAATCTCACAACAAAACTCCATTTCTATCGAGAGACATATTTGGTTCTCCGTGATGAGAATCTTGCGGCCCACTTACCTTTCGCACCTTTATCTCCTTCCCTCGTGAGGGCATTGGGGCGGTTCAGGGTAGACTCCCACAATCTACGGATAGATTGTACTCATAAGACGTTGTTTGCCGTAGCCTTGTGGCCATTGACCCCGCGCCCAGTTTGAGCGGGAACAAAAGGGACAGAACCTACCTCTGTCAGGGGCTGACATTGGTAGTAAGACTTACCTCCATATAAAGAATTAATCCGGGTTTTCCAGATATCCTCTAGAAATCCCTTCACACAAGCATCAATCTGCTGTGTGTGATTTGCCCAAAAACTAGGCCTCAGGAGGGCCTGGGCTTTTGGCTCAGCCTCGAGACTTTCAAAGTTGGTAAACAGGGGTACAGGCACAATTCCCTTAATAGATTTGAAGAGAGCGTCTCTTTGGTGAGAGAACCCCGGACAGTGTATCAGAAAATGAATACTGTCTTCAGATTGCCCACACAACGGGCAATTGCACTCTCCCTTTCCTCTCTGCTTCTGTTTGCTGTTCAAAGGTAGGCTTCCTGCCCTGAGTTTAAATTTCAGTCTAGTGCCCAGAGTGGGTAGACCCTTGAGGTCATCCAAGATGTCCTCCCCCATGTCACAGACTGGAAACAAGTTCAGGGAAGTTTTCTGCCTAACTTCATTTTCATCAGACAATCTCATGGCAACAGACATGGCTGAGGACACTACAGCCTCTAAGTCAGATTTATCCAGCAGGGTCAAGACTTGCGGATCCAGGTCCAGGTCCTTGAGGATCTCTTCTACTCTCTTCTGCCAGGACTTAGCCTGTTTGACAGGGCGGTCCTGTTTCCAAGATATAGAGTCGATTAACTTAGGATATCTGGTGTTGGGCATATGTTGCAGCTGACCCCACCATCTGACCTTGAATTCATCTCGTCGGGAGCTTAAGGACGGAATGCCAAACTCACCCCGAACAGCCACATTGGCTGTTTTGGAGCATGCTGACATACCTTAAGCACCCCCACTTGAATGGATTCTAGAGACTTAGCCTGGTTGGAGTTATCAACCCATATAGCAGATCCGTACTCCAAGGCAGGTCTTTGCCCTTGCCAGTTTGAACAACTTTCCGGATATGTGCATCGCAATTACAATTGGAGGAGAACACAACGCCCAGGTAAGTGTAGGAAGGGAGGACCGGGATCTCTTGGCTACCCCACTGCCACTTAAGATCACTTCCTCCCTCTCCTCTGTCGTTGAATGCTACCACTGCACATTTGCTGACATTAGCCTCTAGCCCCCAAAGATCAAAGTATCTCTTCGCGCAATCAATCAACTCCTGGAGATTGGTTGGAGTCTCCCCTATGCCTGCGAAGTCATCCGCAAACATAAGGGCTGGTATGGTGGTATCAACCACCCTTAACCCAAATCCCTCACTTTCCACATCCTCGAGGAGTTGATTGATGAAAACATTGAAGAGCAGAGGGGAGAGAGTACATCCTTGAGCTACACCTTGGTCTATGTCAAAGAAGTTGGACTTCTGTCCGTTAACAGTGACACAGCTTTTGGTGTGAGCATACAAGTTGTGGACAACTCTCCACATCTTTCCCTTGATCCCACAAGACCAGAGGCGGAACCATAGGCCATCTCTCCACACTGTGTCATAAGCCTTTTTGACATCCAGGAAAAAGATATAAGTGGGTTTCCCTTCTTTTTTCCTTCCCTGGATAATCTGGCTTAGAGTGAAGATATGATCCACACAGCCCCTGTTTCGCCGAAAGCCAGCTTGGCCTTCGTGGAAACAACCTCTAGACTCCAGATCAACCTCGAGACGAGTACTTATAACCTACGGATAGAGACTGGTAGATGGGAAAACCTGCAACGGGAGGACCGCCTATGCCCAGCTTGCACCGGGCGCAACCAGGAGATTGAAACTGAAAAACAATTCTTCTTTTATTGCCCTCTATATTATGAGATCCTTGGGGTTCCACTGTCTATTCCGTGGAACTCAATCTCTCACTGAAGTCTTCCACTAGGCCTTGACCCTTAGACAATCCCTTGAGCAGTAGTTGCTTTTGGGCTGTTTTTTGGCTCTGGTTTTGTTTCCTCTCTCTTGTTTTTTCCATTTTGTCCCGGAAGCTCTTTGAGCTTTCCGCGGACGTTATAAAGAACCACTTCATTTCATTTCATTTCTCCTTTCTTACAGTCCGCTAGAGTCTTTCTATGAGGTACCATTGATGCTGAGCAACCAAAGCAAACAAACAAAAAACCTACACACCTGTGGCAAGGTTTGCAGGCACCCGACTTGCTGGAATGGGCAATTCACCAACTTCATTGGGCACACAGTAACACAGTGCTTGTCCATCTCACCCCTTTGCACCATAGCCTCACACTTTTGTTCACATCTAAGAAGTTTGAAGAGGCAGGACGCATCATGTTCATCTGCATGCAGTGCTGAAAAGACATCCCCACAGCCCTGATTGTTGCAAGTTACTGGTCTCAACACGCAACTTATTTTGTGATCCGCTAGTTCTTCAGTGTTCTCAAATTTCATCTCACAGTGGTAGGCATTGCTGCGATCTACACGTTTCATTAACGCCTTGGCCAGCACCTAGCAAGCACGCCAACAAAATATAAGTGTTGCATAGAAAATTCCAACTACATTATCCTGTATGCCATACCAACACATTCACTTGTGCCAAGAACTCCAGAGTGATAACTGAAAGACTCGGAGTCACCAGTACTTTGATTTCAGCATTTGCCCGAATAAATGGTTAAAACTTCAAGGCCAAGGCTGAACATCCTGTGATTGCCACTTTTGGAGATAATCAATGACCACATTGTTCAAAAGTATAAGGGCACGTCACTGACAAGGGAACAATCCTCTGACTTTTATAAAATTTCTACAGGTGAGGATAGTTGCATCCAACACCCACACCAAAGATAGTCCTTCAACTCCAAGCACATTGACAATCCAGCGGATCATCATGAGTAACTTCTTCAATGCTTGAAATATACATTGCCCCTAGAGGAGGTGCTTCGCAGCATGCTTGAAACATTTTGGCACTGTAACTCAAACAAATTGGGTCAAAAATGGTATAACCATCTGATTATTTTCGGCGAATCAGTTTTATTTCTTCTACTTCTGATACAGCATCTAACTAAGCATTGACACTTTCATGTTCAGACAAGTTACCTCTCGCCGCCCAACCATCCACACACCTGTGCGGTCTAGCTCCTGAACAAGCTCATCGATTTTGTCCTCCCTTTTCTCACTGTACATTAGTTTACTTGAAACCCTGGTGAACAGATTCTTCTTTGAGCGGATGAAAACCTCAAACATCTCATCGACCACATTCATTGGAATCATAGCCTGTTCAAGGGCGTGTGCCTTCAGTATAAAGTCTACATCTTAATTCATCGAATGCAAATAGAGATTCTACAAACAAAGCAGAGAGCCTCTCGAAGGTCAAGAGAGATAGCCGCCCCCCCCCCCACACACACACACACAAGTAGGCAGTGAGATCAAACATTATGTCCAGACTAATAGCTTTTATATGCTGTTTCAAAGCCCAGTATAAATGCATGGGGCCCATGAAAAACAAAAGAAAGAACAAAGTAGAGCTGATCTCTACTTCTCTGGGGAACTTTTGCACTAGTAACAAAGACACCTCTCTGTTGTTCCTTGACGTTTAAACAGTGGTTGGTCAGTACTGAATGGTCATCTTGTAGAGTCTTGGAAATATACCTGTCCCATTGCCTGATAACTCACAACACCACTGCCGCTCGCATATGCCTCAGTCTGGTGGTGCAGGAACTCCAGCATCTCCTTCTTGACATCTGGCACCATGGCAACTGGCTGGCTAAAGGGGGCTCCAGCTGTCTTCTCCACACAGGCTGCGCCGAGTGTGACCAGCAGAGCATGTGCAATGCGCTGCACTTGCTCCACATCATAGTACCCACACTCCTGTAGCACAGGTGGGGTGCCCACTTGCTTTTCCTCTCCTACACAAGCCCCCAATGTAGCTTTACTCTCACATAGGTGGCAAGTTCTCTGGAAACCAGACTTCCATCACAGTTTGACAGATCAAAAAGCTGGCAAGAGAGGCTACATGCAAAGGCCCACTACGAGTATCCTAACTGTGCTATACACTGTGCTGACAAGAACATTTTTCTTGTTTATCCTCCCTTGCTTATTTTTCTCAGGTAGGTTTAGACCATCAGTAATGGGCAAGATGAAAGATGCTGATCCAACAAGGAAGATATCTGACGTTGAAGTAGCCATAATGTTTGAGGGTGTCCACTTGGTTGGGGGCCCTTTTTCTGAGAGCAGGGGGAATCAGCCAGTTTCCATGTTTTGTAAGGGTTTACACGAGCATGGTACTCCTTAGTTGACCATACATCAGGCACCGGCGATGATGCTCTCACTGGATCAGCATGCAAAGCCTCCTATTGGTGCAGCAACAGAGATGGATATTGCTCAAGATCTGTCTACAAAGCAAGCATGGCCAGACCTATAGAAGCTTTGGTTAATTGATAATGACTACACAGGGGCTCAGAAGGCAGGTCAAGATCCAAACAGCCAGTCAGAATCTGCCAAGGATGCAAAGTACCACAAAGTGGATTGCTGTTCTGCAAATAACATTCATATTCATGAAAGAGTTCATGAGGATGTTGAAAGCCCAGAATCTACAAAGCCTGATTGTGAAAGTTGTGGTTGATGGGCCCTCAACCATGCTTTTGCAGCAGATGATTGGCATCACAAACCCCATTTCATCATATTTCAAATCTCCATGTTTGAAGGATTCACTTGTTAGAGAATATGGAGAGTTCTGGGAAGTGAACATTGGGTACTAATAAGTCCTAACCAGGATAGAACTTATGACCAGGAATTGCAACGAAATATTGAGTGACATAGTCCGTCACAAGCCATGACTATACAAAACAACTTAGGTCAGGCAATGGCTTTACAACCCCATAGCAAACACCAGAATGACTGAAATCTGCAGAATTACAGACAAAGGCTATAGCAGCATACGTGACCTTGATTAACATACAACCACGTCATCTGAGAACCTTCGCCTCACTTGTGAGGGCATCGCAAAGAAGCCCCAATGACCCGAGGAGCCCCTGGAATTGGAATTGCAGGCAATTACCATTCAGAGGATTGCATAGGATTCCATAGAATCGAGACACAAACAAGGCGTCAAAAGCAAATCAAACGCACCTCCTACATCTCTCCCGAGATAGACAAGGTGGCCCGACCCGCCTCCTCCTCGCAGCGATCCAAATGACAGCATCAATTCAATTCAGACCTGTCCTTGATAACTCTCATACCCTCAAACCCTGCCTCGCCGCTGATGTGGCTCTACCCTTGCCCCCGACCACAGAAAATGACAGATTGGGCGTGTATAGTGCCTTGTTGTGGTATTCCAGCTGCAACAAGAGCAGGTCTCTTCCAAATAACACCTTGGCCAATCACGTCTTCAGTTCACAGCACTGATTTGGACTCAAACAGGAGGAGATGGAGAGATGGAGAGAGACCTACCTACGCTATGTTTGTAATCAAGTTCAAGTTACAAGGACCGCTCGATGATCTATCAAATTGAAGTTCAATCCTCTGCATCCGTCTGGAATGAGATCTGGACAAAAACACACGCTTACTGAACTGTTCTCAAGAAGAGCTCTCCCCTGCCAGGTCCTCCTTATCAAAGACCTCTCTCCTTGAAGAGATCAAGACAATTGAGTACAGATGCGCACTAACAGCTCTGCCTCAGAAATCCTGTGACTTATGCCTCTATGCTTCGTAGGAATTGATTTGGTTTTCGGAATTTCTTAAATGATTTTGAGAGAACATCGACTAATTCTTCGTAGACTTTGTCTACAGGGAAATCACAACCACTTAATACAATGAAACAAATCCACCCAGATGACAAGAGATAATAAAAGATGTAAATTGGACTTACTAAGGGGGCTTATTTCATCATTTGCTCTGCTGCTATTAATTTATTATGTCATGGTTTGCGCTTTTTTTTTTGGGCCCTCCACGGCCCACTACTTACTAACTTAGTAAGTAGTAAATTAGTAAGGAATAAGAGGTAGAGACTCTTGGGGCCCTCCGTCTCCAGAGCCCACTACTTACTAACTTAGTAAGTAATAAATTAGTAAGGAGTAAGAGATAGGGTCTCTCCTTTATATACCCTCAAAGGGCGCTGGGACCTTCTAGAAGGCCGCCGACCCCTCAAGCGGTGGGACCTTCTAGAAGGCTGTCCTGACACGTCACTCTTAGAAACCACCACGCCAATTTAACCATGAACCGTCCCCTTTAGTAGGTCTCACCTTATGAAGCGGGAGTTACAGTAAGCTACAACAGGAGTTGAATTAATAACTGTCATGTAAAGGGTGGGGAAAAAAAAGTAATTCCTGAACCACCCTCTAATCTTTACACCAACTTCAAACCTGGGCCCTTATCCTTATTCAGTTTCTGAGATTGGAGAACGGCGGTTGATGAAAGACATAGAGCGCAACGAAAACACTAGACAAAGGGCACGGAGGGATGAGACGGCCAGCCATCTCGTACATGTAGCTCGAAATTGTTTCCTCACGGGAATTTGTGTTGGAAAAGGGTTAGGTAAGTGACAACAGTTAGAAACATCTGACATGTACGAACTAAATGTTTTTTCCTTTTTTGGAGGATGAGTTGAAACCTTGGTCATGTGGGAGGGGGCCCAACCTCTGCACAGATGTGTGGCTAGTAGGTTGGAGCTCGGTACTACTCTGTAATCAGCAAGAAGGGGAAATTGTGAGGCTCTGGCGTCAAAATGGCATTAGACGGGTGTACAAGCTGTGGTAGGGCATGGGCGGCACACCCAATCTACCCAGCACTGTTTCCTATGATGTGCAGAGACCAAGTCTGCTCCTTGACGCAGTACTACTGCGCCACCTCCACGTCCCTTGCCCCCATCTGTATTTGTTACATGTCTTATTATCTGTTTATCTTGTGAGCTACTGACAAACACAAATATAAGAGGCACTTCCGCTGGCGGGCAACAAGAGAAACAGTGACATGAACAAGACCAAACCATGACATCAACCTTGAGAGCTGCTCCTTGTTGCACTGTTGGAACACACTAGACATAGAATGCGAGTTGAACGCGCGCGTGCCAGCCTGCCGGTACAGTCGCCGGGGCTTGCCGGAGTCGGGACGCCCTCGGCGAGGCCTGCAGTCAAATCCACACCCCCGTGCCGTGCCGTTATTGCCTGTATTATAGTACAAAATATAAAAATTCTTGCTTGGTTGCAGGAAAGCGGTGGGTAGCTTGGTGGCTGGATGCATTAACAATTATTGCAACAGTGCCGGGATCAAACCACGGCCATGGCGCGATAGAAATTGCATGTTTATGGATTTGACTAAGATACTATCAGGTTTTTGCATCTCCAAAAAATTTCTAAGCGGATCTCCGCTCCCCTGTTCCCAATCGCTGCTCCCCTGTTCCCACATGCATACCGCTCCCCTGTGTTACCGCTCCCCTGTTACTACTCCCGGCTCCCTTGTGCTATTGCTCCCCTGTTTTTAGCCTCTAGCACAGCATACCATCCCTTCATATCTCACTCCCAATCTCTGTTGTGCCACTATTCGCTCCCTCCTTCTCCCTCGTTAGCAGGTTGGCTAGGGTCTCGGAGAAGTTCCCCCTCACTAAGCCTTCACGGCCTACTCGGTGGTTATTTTTTCCACCTATGTGATACAATTTTTAATTAATTTGATTAAAAGGGTCTCCGTCCCCTTTCTTTAAGAAATAAAATAAAAAATCATGTATCTAATGTGAGGGTTTACACTAGACATGATGGGAGTTTAATGCGCGCATGCGAGGCTTGCTGGTACAATCCTCGGAGCTAACCGGAGGGCCCGCAGTCAAATCCCCACCCCCGCTTCCCTCGTGTATGCTTCACGCCCATCCGAGGGTCCCACGCTCCATGTTCCCAGCCCTTGCTCCTTTGTTCCCACTGCGGCGCTCCACTGTTACCGCTCCGCCGCTCCCCTGCTCCCCGCTCCTCCACTCCCATGTTATTGCTCCCCGCTCCTCTGCTCCATTGTAGAATTGATCAAAAGATGTAAGATACTAAGTGGTCCTGAAAACGCTAAAGGAGGACAGGAACTAAGCTGCATTAGAATCACAGTCCAATGGTCATCTGGAGATAAACAAAGCAGCTTGGAGGCGGTGAGGCTTGAAGGTAAGGAGCTGGACAGGAGCTGCGGTGACATTATCAAGAAGAGGTGCAGTAATCAGAACTTGAGCTGAGTTCTAAATTTGGGGTCTCGACTTTTCTTGTGTCGCCAGTTGAAATCTGCTTCCTCCCCATCACCAGGGGACTTCCCATTGAGGGGGATGGATTGTTGCCAGGTAAAGCGCATGTTGGGAAGACTGGAGCCGAGCAAGTTGCCTTTGCCAGGACTGATGGAAATCTTGAAGCAACTTCCTTCCTCGTTGCTACTTATAAAGGATCTGACTCTTTTTTCTTTGTCCAACTGTGACAAAATTTCAGGCGCTTTGCTTGATTTGCTGCTCACAGGGAATTTACCAAAACTCCAAGGAAAACTGATTGCTCGGGATTTTGTTTCAACCGGACTCTCATCTATATCTGAATTCCAGCCAAGGAAGTTCTGGGAAGAGCTGCACATACAGTGTCCCACATTTTCCGCCTCTCAGTTAACATATCATGATAAGTATGAAACAAGACTGATCTGCCCCTAGGGGGTTTTCCCTCATAAACCCAATTACACCTGGTTCTCCATAAATTCCACAAAGTGTGGGCTCTAAGAGTGGCCCACATTGGGCAAACACTCATTGGCAGACCAGGCAAAAAGTTCAAAAGCAGGAGAGATGGAGAGGGAGGAGATGGGAAGGAAGCCCAGTGAGAATAGAATGTGAGAACCAGCCTCCAGATCATGCTAGATAGATTGTAGAACAGCAAGCAGTGTTCAATGGATTCTGTTTCTGCAAGACAGAGAGTGCATGTAGGGTTATCCTTGTGTGTTTGTTGTCTGACTGGAAGAATTCTATGCGTGAGCTTCCAAAGCTGGAAGCCTGAAATCTTTGCGGGTCTCTATTTTCTCCATATATCTTTCCGTATCTTATCCGAGATTCCTTGGGCGAATTGGATGTTGCCCCATTTAGTGGACCATTTGCCTGCAAAGGAGCAGGGTGGGTTGACAAGGGAGTACCCATTTTTCACAGAGTAGCTGAAAAATGGGCTTTTCTTCTTATCCATCCACTTCCACTCCCCCGGGTCAAACTGCAGATCTTCCAGAGGGCATGTGAGGAACTAGGTAAGAGTTTCATGACGAGCCCATTGAGCTTCCATCCCTGGGGGGTGCACTCTTTATAAAATGTGCGTATCACGTGCGTTCGTCGGCTAATAAAAAAAACCCCTGTATATGGGTCCTGGTATAATTTATACCCCCTCTGTACATACTTTTTGAAAATTATAAAACCCTCTTCTGTAAATATATAGAAATTTTTAATTTTTAAAAAGTACTTGAAAATTCATATCTCCCACACCGCAAGTCCCAAAATTATGAGACCAAGCCGGTGCACCCCTCCTCATTGAGGGCTTTCCAATGGTACCAAACACCAGGGCTGGGGCCCCGCGGTTTGGGAGATCTCAACGATGACACAAAACACAACAAACTGTCTTTCATCTATATTACTGTTAATCGTGACATTTGTTTCAAGAATCGTGGAGTAACCTAGTGGTATGCAGGTACTTGTGGTGTGTAGGTGGTCTTGAGTTCAAATCTGTGTAGCGAAATACATGTATTTTTGAAGTTTTTGAAAAACTCAAGATTACATGGTGATTTTGAACCCACGATGAGTGTCATGACAATGCTAATCTTCACCACTATGCTACCTTCTTAATCACGATAACTCGTTGCTGTAGACTTATATTTAAGGTATTGTTTACCCCCCTATGTATGTATAATGTTGTACATGGGGAGGTCCCTTCTTCACCGTCTGCACAACTTTCTCTGCCAAGCCATCGGCCTCAGGGTGATCCCGAGAAATGGTACGGTGGTCTATCAAGGCTTTATCACACAAAGCCTGAAACTCCCCCAAGAACTATCTCCCTTGGTCCATGAGATGGAGCACCGAATCGGCTAAGCACACGATCCAAGAATGCATATGCAGCCCCCTTACTAGCCTTGTCAGGCAACGGAACCAACTCAATCCACTTGGAGAAGTGCTCCACCATCACCAACACATATTTGTGGTGGCGCATCGTCAGTGGCAACGGTCCTGCGAAGTCAAGACTCCACCTGTAGCCCAATCCCATGATCGAAAAGATGATGCAATTGTGGCGTAGAGGCGTTGAATGAAGCACACAATACCCCCTCCTATGCACGCACGTGGCTGGTACAGGTGCACCCCCCAGGCTTCCATCCCTGCGGTAACGGGTTAACATTTCCTTTGTCATCAAGCACTCTTATGTGGAAAAAGATTATCTTATCCACCTCCACAATTTCTGTATATGCGAGATCACCCTCACAATCAGCCTATCAGGCAGGGGCTATCCAATTCCGACTTTCCTCACTCAGTATGGGAGTCATGTACTGTGAGACATTGGCAAGAAGAGTGCCCCCCATGCCTTGGATATCCTTCTGCCAAACCTTTCTAATATAGCCTCTTCTGTTAGGAATTCCTCTCCTGAGCGCATGGCTGCAATGTGGGTGAAACCTTGCCCTCCCCAGAAAGCCTATCTGGGGGTTTGCGTGAGCAAAATACCTGAGTCCATGTTGGAGTTTGCAAACAGGGGTTGCCGTAGACATTCTTGCCGGTTGCCAGGCATTCTTTGAGTAAGGTTTCCTCTGATGCTTTACCAAGCTTTCCATATAGATTGCCCGGGGTCCAGAGCCAAGTGTCACAACAGCGTTATTACCTTGAATGATCCATCTGAGTGGTTGAGCCCAGAGGGTGGAGGTTGCAGGTATGGAGCCCATGAGGTAGGGTTTAATTAGCTTGCTCTAGGGGGAGTTCCTATGAGTGATCGCCCTAGGAATCCATTTTGCCAACAAAAGCCTTTATCTGTGCACCAGGGTCCATGATTCCCAGGTCGCCTCGGCTTTTCTTTTGACACATTGATTCCAAAAGAGGAGTGCTCTTCTCACCGGTGTTGTTGGGGGTGGCTCCCCAAATAAAGTTGCGTGTGAGGCCTATAATTTCCTTGACCATGACTGAATTGGGGTTCTAGACAGCGAAGAACCATATTGCGAAGAACCATATTGAGGCTTGCAGTACTTGGTTTGCCACGAGGGCCCTTCCCACAATTTAAAGCATTGCACACTACAACAGATCGCGGTATATCTGACTACCGAGCCGCGGTAGTCATGGTTTCCTAACTTTGACCATGACTTCCCTGTATTTTTGGGCCAAATGGGGCTTCACGTAGTCGTTGAAATGACTACGTGACCACGTGGTCCTCTGGGCGACTACTTTGGTAGACGTCGTCATGACTGTATGGCTCCGCACTAGATGGAAGGGTGGTCAACGAGGTTGACCAGCGCGAGCTTGCCACCAAATAGTCGCTGGAATGACTTCTAGTGCAAGCTTGGTAACCAAAATGTTTAAAAATTTAAGAAGTTACTTATAGGGTTGCCCATTAGAGGACTGGGACTTGGCCTCTTTTTGGCTTTTTTTTCTCCTGAGCATTTTCTTAGTAGTATTGAATCAAGAGATGAGAGATGGAACGCGATGATCAAAGGATATGTAGAGGCGTGGGATGGAGGCTTTGCAGAGCAAATGATGCAGGAAGGGGCGAAGCGCAACCTGCACCGCAACCGCAAATGTGGGCTCTTGGCTCCTTTTAGTACCATGATTTGGTATTCTTCCTGATGTTTACAAGGTTCTTGGGAGAGTCAGCTTGGTCTTAGCAGTCCGTGTTTCAATCGACGCCCGCTCAGCTACACCGTGGTGGTTCTCACAGACTAATCCGACATTACCTGACTACAAACACAAGCAGCAGACACAAGAGGTCATCTTGGGTTCATGGTCAGTCAAATCCTCCATGGGTCATGACACAAGGTCAAGGACAATGTGGTGAGGGCACCTTCTTCTTCGACCTATTTCAGCCTGTTTTGACCTCTCATCAGACTCGGCCCTGAATTTCTTCACGATGGTGGGACAACCCCAATCACAAGGTGTGGTTTTTTCTTAATGTACCATGTGAAGAAGTTAGTCCATCCTGCAAATGTGGGCTCTTGGCTCCTGTTATGATTTGGTATTCTTCCTAATGTTTACAAGGTTCTTGGGAGAGTCAGCTTGGTCTTAGCAGGCCGCGTTTCAATCTCTACCTGCTCAGCTGCACCGTGGTGAATGTCTGTTGGAAGCAGATGCAAGTCAGCATAGGAACAAGTGTGATAAGTAGGGTTGGGTTGTTTGCTGGAACAATTCTAGGCTATCATTGTTAGCTGCTAGCAGCAAGGCAAGGATGTATGCATGATTTGTGCAGAGGCATGGATAGCTGAAGGAGCAGGGATAGAGTGTGGGTCCAGATTCATCCAAGAGGGCCGGATTTCAAGCTCCAGATTACCTATGACTCCCTGTGGAAGGATAGCTACAAGAAACATGCATGGGTAGATGGTCAACTGGAAGTCGCAGCAGCAGCGGCACAATTGATAAAATGTGGCACTGCTACTCAAGGCACCTTCTTCAACACATTTCGCCTTGTTTTTTCCTCTTATCAGAATCAGCCCTAAATTGGTGAGGGTACCTTTTTTTTTCAACCTATTTTAGTCTGTTTTTCCCTCTCATCATTAGGGGTTGGGGTGTTTGCTAGAAGAAGGCCGGATTTCAAGCTGGATCCATTGCTACAAGAAACCTGCATGGGTAGATGATGAACTGGAAGCCGCAGCAGCAGCGGCACAATTGATAAAATTAGGCACTGCTAATGAAGGCAACCTTCTTCAACACATTTCACCCTATTTTCCCCTCTTATCAAAATTGGCCCTAAATTTTCATGTTGAATTCTGCAAGTTACTGGTTGAGTGAACCTTTGATAGTTTGCAATGCGTGTGCAAGCCTGGCACCTCTGGAGAAGGGAAAAGAGGTCCATGGCAACATTGTCAGAGCTAGCAATACAGATCCACCCAACGAGCTTCTATCTGTTTGAGTTGAACCCTTGAATCATCATCAAAAGAATCTTACAAATCTCTCACCTTCCTCTATTCCATCTCTCTCACACAAATAGCCAGATTGTCATCCATTGTTGTCACACTTGTGTTGGTAACCAGCTAGACTCCTGCAAAATCAGCTGTGAGTAACTATGGCCACTTCATAAAGAGACTGCAAAGGAAAAAGCATTGGAGATGGAGAGATAGAGATGGAGAAGACTAAGTGGCAGACTTGTCCATAGAGGAAAATACTCAACAAACCTCTTGGTTACTGAGAGACCTTCTCCACTTGTCAAACAGGGATGAGTCTGAAACAACATCGACCGAGACCAGGGAGCTCTCACGAAACACGGCAGATGCAGATGACACAATTTGCAGTCTTGCTGCTACCAGCAGCCCTGTGAGTAGAGCCCCTCCTAAAACACTGGCCAGTGCTGCTACCCACAAAGACAGTCATCATTTCAGTTTGATTGGATGTTTGCATTCATGCTCCACCAGAAAGTGCCACATACACATGCCATTCGCATGTAAGTATCTCCATACTACTACTATTGAGCCCAAGCCTTGATGTGATGTTGCTTGGATGGCCATGGAAGATTATTATAACAATCACCAAGGAGCCTAATAGGCATTATCACAACCTCAAAAGCCCTGGCAAAAGCACTTCCAATTAATGTACTCTTCATTGCCCCTATGGTCTGCACCCTCTCAACAACTACGTGTGTGGGTGCAAGCTGGATGGAAATTAGCAACAACAATATTTCAATCTCCTTGCACATTCAGTCCCAAAAATGCCTTCCTTACTGCTGACCTAAGCAATAAGTTGTATAGAATAAGTTGATACTTAACTTACCCAAATGTCAAAGTTTCCATTAATACCTGGAAGTACTAATCACCACATCCCTCATCTTCTGCAACCCAAAAGCGAGTGAAACCTAATCCCAGATTCCATTCAACCCTAAACCCTGTACTGCCTGAGACAATGACACGAGCAGAAATGCAGCAAATGAGGATGTAACTCACAAGCTGCGTTGATATACTGCTATGGTGAGCCGAGCGGCCTGGAATAAGAGTCTCGACTATGGTCATGAGTGCTTGGCCCTTAGCAAGCTCTTCGGGGCAGTATGGCCACCATCTGCAGCCATAGCTGCAATCGCCTGCCATGGAAGAGCATCCCCATTCACCTCTAACGTGTATACATCATTCCTGTATGCCCTGATCATTGGATATGCCTTTGATCTCTCCAGTAATTCTCCCTTCTCCCTTTCAGTGGTGTAGTTCCTCATGTTCCCGACATTGTTCTTCCATTTACTCGCCTGACTGTCACTACTGTCAATTTTGTTGTTGTCCTCATATTGTCCATGGCTCTCCTTTTCAGTGGCACCGCTCGATGGCTGAGCTCGAGCCTGAAAGCAGCAGCATTGCCGCGTACCAGTGAATTTTGTGTGGCGAAACAAATTTGTCATACTGTGAGTGTATTCTAGGAAGGTCTATTAGGTGATGTCCGATTGCCACTCCTCTCGAGAATGTGGAATTGCATCTAGTTTCCTCACATGTGTGTCCTTCCCTCGTATAGTTCCCAGAGCATGGATGTAAACTACACCAAGAGTCTTTTCTACAACCACGTTCAGAAAACAACACGGACTGTAAAAGAAGTCCATAATGAAGCCTTTGGTCCCTTACTAAACCATCTTGGCCAATACTCCCAATACATCGACATAAACTGCACTTTTGTCGTAACCTTTGATGTTGCTGAGATGCAATAATATAATATGTTATACTAGTGGCTGAGAATTGCAGGGATTCTTGTGGATATGTCACATGCATTTGCCTCTGAATCAATTCCCCTGAGGAGGAGCAACCAGGGGTCTGAGCACCGAATTGCATCTCTCCCAAAGGGGAATTCAAGCTCGGGTCTTGTGGTAACTTCCTCTAGTACCATCTAGTACTTGTAAACATCAGGAAGAATACCAAATCATGGTACTAATGGGAGCCAACAACCCACATTTGCACTATGGACAAACTTCGTCACATCGTACATTAAGAAAAAGCCACACCTTGCGTTTGCGGTTGTCGCACCATCGTGAAGGATCTTTAAAAAACTCATGCCAGCTCTGCTCCGTGCTGCAAATTCAGGGCCAAGTCTGATGAGAGGGCAAAACAAGCTGAAATAGGTCGAAGAAGAAGGTGCCCTCACCACATTGTCCTCGACCTTGTGTCATGACCCATGGAGGATTTGACTGACCATGAACCCAAATGGACCTCTTGTGTGTGCTATTTGTGTCTGTAGTCCGGTAATGTCGGATTGGTCCATGAGAACCACCACAGTGCAACTGAGCGAGCAGAGATTGAAACACGACCTGCTAAGACCAAGCTGACTCTCCGAAGAACCTTGTAATCAGCAGGAAGAATACCAAATCATGGTACTAACAGTCGCCAAGAGCCCACATTTGCACGATGGACAAACTTCTTCACATCGTACATTGAGAAAAAGCCACACCTTGCGATTGCGGTTGTCCATCCGCTTCCCATAGTAGTCGATGGCCACATCATGCACCACATCTTCATGCCCCGATTCTAGGGTTTGAGTCCCTGTCTGCCCCCTATCCCACCAGCTCCGCTCGTCGTCTCTCATGATCAGACTTGACACTAAAACAAAACAAACATAGCTCCCCCCTGTTTGACGTCTCTCATGATCAGACTCGACACTATAAGAAAGCAAACACAACTCCGTCTTGTTTGTCATCTCTCACGATCAAACTCGACACAAAGAAAACAAACAGATGGCAGGGGAGACAAAAAAACGCTAAGTCCCCTACTCATGACTGGATGGATGAATGTAGCGATAGATGGATGGATTTTGGGTTTTCCATCAATACATCCATCCATTCATTTGTTTTTCCATTTTTTGGCCATTTTAATTTCATCCATTCATCCAAAATGAATCATTAAATGAGTTTCACTGTTAGTTCATCCAATAGCTGCAAGCTCAGGGTTTGCATTATCATTTGTTCCTATGTTCATCCAATAGTTGCCAGCAAGGCGTTTGTTGTATCATTCGTTCATACGTTCATCCAGTGCACAAAAGTTATGTTTGATACATTCATCCAATAGTTGCCAACAAGGCGTTTGTGTATCATTCGTTGAGATAATACAGTTGTTTTGTGTCACTAACCTTAACTAGCAGTCGATTAGTTTACTATTAATCTGCTGGGTCAGTGAAACAGTAGTTAAATAATTTTACTACTTATTATCCTCATACTTAACACTGCGACCTAGCAGCCCTAAATTCGAGCACATTCATCCTAATTCATCCTAGTTCACTCATCCTAATTCATCCTAATCATTCATTCATCCATTCATTACTTCATTCACAGGGTGTGGCTTAGTGCCCGCGAGCAATGATATGTTGACACGTCGTCATTTGCAATCACATCCTGCATATGTTTCATCCATTTATGTTTGCATCGTCCACGTAGACACTCCTTGGGCGACCGGCAATCGCCACGTGCAGTCGTGAATACTGGCAGTCATACATTCACATGCCCACATCATCTTGTTGCAGTTTTGCCATGACTCCTAGTCGTATCTACCATCTTTCCCTATCTGGTCAAACGTGTTTGACCGCAGATCCTGACGTGGCGGAGGTACAAGGTGTCAAGTTATTTTACCACTAGTGTGAAACTAGCTAGGAAATAGCTAGCTTTTACATATTGACAATTGGGATTGGCCCAAATGTCAATCCAGGTGTCATGGTTTTAGTCATGGTTATCTAGAATTATCTACTTCTAGTTAACTAGGACATTTTAGATATTTATATTTATATTTTGTGTGTTGGGACTTCATTTGGTCTCACATGCCAAGTGAGGTGTCGAACCTCACTTGAGACATGGAAATAGGTTTTCCCCTTGTGAGTGTTGAGGAGGCTCATCTTCTTGTAGTTGAGCCTCCATGAGCTTCTCTCACCTCCATAGCTCTAGGTATTGAGAGGGAGTGTGTTGAGGGCTTTGTAGGGTGGATTCCTTTAGCAAAGGTGCCCTTGGCTTGACTTAGTTTATGTGATAGAGTGGATTTCACTTGGAAGGACTAGGGCTTGTTCTTCATGTGATTGCTTCATGCTTTGAGAGCTTTCATTGTCTTCTACTTCTCTCATTTCTCATCTCTTATCACTACAAGAATATCACCTTATGCTTGTGAGTGCGGAGTGTAAGGATTAGTTTTGCACTTGTATTTTAAAGAGGTTGAGAGCTAGGAGAATTTAGCTCTTGTATCACAAGGCTTGCAAGGGGTTGCAAGGAAAGGTGCTCAAGTATTGCCTGCACCAAGGAGTTGGAGAGCTTGAGAAGAAAGCTCTTGAGTTACAAGATTTTGCAAGGATTGTAAGGAGGAAGTCTTGTGTGTGTGGAAGCATGGATTCTAGGGTTTGAGAATCCTTTGTATGCATTATGGAGTCGATGGTGTGCGCCATGGCTTGTGGAGAGTGACTAAAGGCTTGTTAGTGCTCATTTCACTATCAAGCTAGGGTTAAGCAAGTTCAAAGTGTGGATGTTGTGGAAGAGAAGCCAAGGAGCTATATATGCTTGGGCTTGAAGACAACAAGGGCAAGCACTTGGAGAGCACTAAGAAGCTCAAAGAGGTTTTGAAAGGGAGCATGTGAAGAAATCTTCCAATCATGGTGGTGTGGAGCCAAGCTTAGGGTGCCATTGGAAGGGCTTGGAGAACATGTGGTGGGAAATCATCATTCAATGTATGCATAGCTTCACCCTAACTATGTAATGTGACAAGAGGGGGAGGCAATACTTGGCTATTCATGCTCTTGGTAGTGCGAGCTTTGTGGTGGATAGTTGACCAAGCAAGTGGTGCATGTGTGGAGCATGCTCGCTTGAGTTTGTAAGTTCAAGTTTGAGAAGGGGAGCTCTTGAACTAGCAAGAGGTGAAGGCCTTTGAGATCCATTTGTGTGTGAAGTGGAGAGGTGTTGATTCATGTTATGATGAAGGAGAGCAATACATAGGCCAAGAGGTCATGAAACATGCATTCAAATGACCACGGGGAGCACATGGATGATGGATTGGTGCAAGACCCCAAATGAGGTATATGGCGTGAGAGTGGGATCCAAGGCGGATTGCTTGGGAGCATTATTGTAAGTTACAAGCATTGCTCCTACACATTGAGATAATTTGTGTTGATTTGGAGCAATTGTCAAGTGATGAGGAGACAAATGCATGATTGCTCGGCAATGGAGATATGGTAGTTTGCAATCAAATCCCAAGGACTAGAAGGGGGATTGATTTGGTGGACAATGACTTGCAAGTTGAGTTGGACCACTCTTGGTTGCACATTGGGGTGGAAGAGAGCAAGAAGATGCCTCTTATGACCACCTAGAGACCATATTTTTGCTTGAGTAGAAGCATAGAAGTCAAGGACTTGCATTCTAGCTCTTCATTACAAACCCTAGTAGTGTATGCTCAGACTATACCTCTGTTAGTATACCAAACAGGAGCTTGTCCCTTTGACTATACCTCTGTTGAGGTATCACCATATGTGAACCCTAATGTGAGACTATACCTCTGTTAGTATACCAAACAGGAGCTTGTCCATTTTACTATACCTCTATTGAGGTATCACCATATGTGAACCCTAATCAGCTCAGACTATACCTCTGTTAGTATACCAAACAGGAGCTTGTCCCTTTTACTATACCTCTGTTGAGGTATCACCATATGTGGACCCTAATCAGCTCAGACTATACCTCTGTTAGTATACCAAACAGAACCCTCATTTTCAGACTATACCTCTGTAAATGTATCATCAACATAAGGGACCCTAGCAACCTCAGACTATACCTCTGTTAAGGTATCAACAGTGAAAGGACTTAGTGAAATTTAAGGGCCTTTGGAGGATTGTTTGGAAGATATTTGAGGGCCCTTGGAGGAGTATTTGGAGGATCTTTGGGGTCATTGGAGGAGTGTTTGGAGGATCTTTGGGGTCCTTAGAGGACCCTTTGAGGAGCTTTGGTGGACAATGTTGAAGAGCTCTTGAAGGATTGATTGAGGGATATTGAAGGATACTTGCCACGGCCATACAAGCGAGTGGATAGAGACAGGAGGGAGAGTGGTGGGATGAGAGCATTATGGGGTTAGGAATTGCTTTAGTTTCTCTTCTCCATAGTCTTTCACCCTCTCTGTAGGCCAAAACCTTTCCGTAGGTGGAGGCAAGAGTCAGTCCGGGTTTGGGCTGGGGTGTCTTTGCAGGAGCGACACTGTGGAGTGTTTTTGGTGTGGGGGAGTTGTTGTCTTGATTTTTTTGTGTTTGGATCCCCTCCACACCTGCATGCTTGACTGTGCGCCATGTTAGCTTTGTGTGGGCGCTTGTTTTCATAGGAGGTTGGTCCGGATTTGATCACCGGCCAATCCTAGAGTATGTTGTCGGTGGTGAGGCTGGAGTGATGACCAGCAAGACCACCAGTGTTTCTTCTATGGTGAGGCTGGGTTGATGACCAGCAGACCATAAGAGTGCTTGCGGTGGATGCAGGTGCAGGTACAGGTCTACGTTAGAAACCTATTATTCCTGCTTGAACCAGTAGCCGCAACAGGTTCTTTACCCGGTTACCTTGTAGAAAGTGGGGATTAGAGACAGGTTGACAACCGGTTGGGTTGTGAGTTTTCATCACGGAGGTGCCACCAGCTGCTGAGGGGAGTGCCGGTACAAGCACCAGCGATACTAGTGGGTACACAAGACAAGGTGTGCGGTTTAGGCCACTTTCACCTTCAGTGTCTTCTGAGGAAGGTTCAGACTCGGAGTCAGGAGGATTCTCGCCGAGGGTGCAAGTCATTTCCGTGCCATTGTTGTGGGACACGATGGAGGAGATGTATGGAGCTACCAAGGGGCCACGTAGGTACTCTTGAGCTGTGGGCACCATCGAGCTTGATGACTTTATACAAGAGTTTGACAGTTGGTGTGATTTGCAGCAAATGCGCAATCCACAACTGTTTACGCCCTTTATGGCGTGGAAGGGGCTATTCCAGCACCTTGAAGGCCCATGGATGATTACCATGAATTTAGGCGGGGACATGCGGTGGAGATTGAGGAGTGGCGAGAGTATTGGTCACCTAACTATGTCTCAATCACTAGAGGCAAAAGGGCAGCGGTGACACCAGCAGCTACACAAACATCTCCAACTACAAGCACTAGTAGTGGAACAAGTAGTGCCGGCACTTCTGCAGGTGGTACCAGTTCAAAAGGTGCTACTACTCCTCCTGCCACAATTACAACACATGTGCCTAGATTCAACCCGGTGGTGGAGTTCTTCCAGGAGTTGCGGAGGAACTACCAAGGTGTACGGACAGAGAAGCTGCGAAGTTTGCAAGACTTCCAGCGCAAATCCAGTGAGAGCTTGCGAGAGGCCTACACTCGTATGAGGCGCTTGATAAGTGTGACCCAAGGGATTACTGAAGCTCAGGCAGTCCAGTTCTGGTATGGAATTTTGAACAAGGAGCTCAAGAGAAGGGTGCGGGATGCAACCCTGTTACAAGCGGCCCAACCCACATTAGCGGATGTGTTTCTGCTGGCTGAGCGGATTGAGCTCAACATGGTGGAGGAGCGAGTTGTTACCATTGGATTTGGCAAGGACATGCCTGCACAAGGTGCAGCTGCCAGCCAACAGGTACAAGGGACTGCCCAACAGCGTGGTCAGGGGGGCAAGGTTGCCCAACCCAAGTTCCATGGAGCTTACAATGGACCTCAGGTGCAGAGGCCCGTGACATCTTTTGCAGGCCAACAGCAACCAGGGGTGATATGTTGGACATGTGGAGGACCCCATGTCAAGAGAGATTGCCCAGAGAGTGGCAGAAGGCCGGCACAAGCACAGCCTGCACAGTTGCAGTGTGGGCATTGTGGCAAGCATGGGCATGGAGCTGCCCAGTGTTATGACTTGCATCCTGAGTTGCGCCCAGGCCAGTTCCAAGGGAACAATGGTGGCCGGGGGCGAGGTGGACCAGCCCAGAGAGGACGAGGTGGTCGGGCACGAGGTGCAGGCCAAGGGCAAGCTCAACATGGCCAAGGACGCGGAGGTCAGGGTGTTGACCAAGGCATGGCCAACCGGCTTCAGCAGTTAGAGCAGAGGCTCGCTGCCATGGCTACAGCTCAGGTGGTACCAGCTCCCAGGCAGGATGGTCCACCTCCTACTCCTGAGGGAGGAGATATGGGAGGCATGGGATTCATGTGCGGAGCAGCACTACCACTAGTGCAGGTGGAGTCTGCTGCAGCCGTGACTCGAGGAGCAGCACGAGTTCCTGAGCCACGAGGTGCAGAGGTGGAATTGGATCCACACCGTGGGGAGGCAAGCCGTCAGGCGAGGCTTCCTCAGTCATTCACATTGGCGGAGATAGTGTCGACGCCATCCATGGCACCTAGTTCTCGCCCGACTGTTACCGAGGCGGAGGTTACTATGCCATTGGGGAGAGCTACACGTGCAGCACCGACACCTGCTACCAAGGCTAGTGCAGCCGGTGTGTTATCGGGGGCAGCCACCTCTGTGTGTCAAGCCCCACTGTTCTCGGCAACCATGATTGCGACGCCGGGGGTAAGACCAGCTGCAGTGTTCAGACTAGCAGCAACACTCTACGAGAGTGAGGAGGTCACTTTATCTTCTGCGGAGTTACTGGAAGGTGTAGTGGCAGAGGGATCTTCGGATTTGAGGGTCAAGACTGCCATGGCTGCGCCACGGCAAGCTGCAGCTGCCAGGTTGACGGAGCTGCCAGCTAGACCAGCCTTTGAGCACGCCATGGTGACACATGGAGTTGTCTTGTTAGACAACCAGGGAGGCATTTTCACTTTGAGTGGACCGGCAGGCAAGAAGTACCGGCCACTGCGGGTCTTGTTGGACTCAGGAGCTCAGCCACTGATGTTGGGCAGAGCTGCTATTGCAGGTTTGGGCTTCATGGAGGCGGATATGGAGCCTTGTCCTTTCCAGATACAGACATCTCTGGGAGGATCAGAGCAGGCTCGGGGCATGACACGGCGTGAGTTGGCCATTGGACTACAACCAGATCATCCTGTAGATGGCTCAGTGATGCGAGCCAAGGCCATTGTGACAGACGCGGTCTCTTACAATGTCCTTGTTGGTGGGGCAGTGTTATATCCCATGGGCTTCACCCTGGACTTTTGGGAGGAGTCAGCATCCTACAGGCCTGGATGGCAGTCAGGGGATGGTCGTCGTGCACAGCTCCCTGTGACATTCATTGGGGGTATTGCGGCTGCCCAGCGGGGCAAGATGCCAACACTAGCCGCCTTTACAGCTGCAGTTAGTTGGCCTGGAGAGTTGTTGGAAGGCAATGCCCATGCAGAGGATGTGCCACCTCCAGCAGAGCAGGATGACATGCATGGTACGGCGGAGTTGTCTGCCATGGTTGCTCACACTCCATTATGGGGTACGAGCAAGGATTTGCAGCAGGCTGCTGATGGACGGGTAAAACAAGCTTGGGTAGAGGCCTTCATACCGTCAGGAGAAGAGGAGAGTGCGGTGATTGCACCAGGACCACCTCAGTTGTCGCCATTGGACACCACACCTCTTGTGTGGCAGTGCCCGGATGAAGGCATATGCCTTCTGGACTTGTTTGGCGGGATCAGCACTGGATTGGCTGCAGTACTGCAGGCAGGTGTACGAGTTCGATGTTACCTGTATGTGGAGAGGGATGAGACTACACGACGCGTCTCACTGTGCCATGTTGCTCAGTTGGTACAGCAGTACCCTGACTTGTTGCCAGTGTCTGCAATTCGTGGATACCAACAAGCCTTGCCAGCAGACATTTCGTTGCTGGGGGCGCAGGATTTGGAGGGGGTTGGCTCCATTGATCTGGTAGTGGCAGGTTGGCCCTGCCAAGGGCATTCATCAGCCGGGCATGGCAATGGATTGCGAGACTCGAGGACGGGTCTGTTTTGGGAGATGGTGCGGATTTTGCGCCACCTGCAGCTTCATCAAGCTGTATCTCCAGTATACATCTTGGAGAATGTGCCACTGATGGGTGATTCTCGGGCCAGGGTGATGGCCAGTGTGCATCAAGTCCTGTCGTGGCTTGGGTCAGCAATGTTGCTGGATGCAGCTGCAGTGGGGTCAGGGGCTCATCGTCCACGGCTATGGTGGACTAACTTGATGTCACCCGCACTGCTCAAGCGTGTATTTGATGGGGTGCAGCGGCCAGCACACCTCACAGTGGATAGCATTTTGGACACAGGGAGGCAGTCTCAACGTGTGAGACACGATGACCGTTTGCCTTTGGCAGTGGTCAACAGGGTGGGTCAACCACGAGCAGCATTACCTACACTGCTCAGCTTCCCAGGATCCCATGCTTTTCGGGATGGTGGACCTGGCCTCTTGTGGGATAGCCAGTTGCAACAATTAGTGGAGCCCAATGCTGACGAGCGCGAGCGGGCGATGGGTTTTACCACAGGTACCACGGCGGTGCCATCTCTTTCTGAGGCATCACGTCAGGTGTTGGGGCAAGCAATGGATCTAAATTGCTTGACCTGGATTATCAGCTTGGCTATGGCTGAGCAGCGCAGAGTACGGAGTACACTTCCCTTCATGGTCTCCCTGCCTACCGAGACGGTACAGGCAGCGAGTGGGGGCGAGCACGTGAGGACCACGAGGTGCAGGCCGCATCCATGGCACACGTGGGAGGTGCTCGGTGTTCAGAAGGAGTTGGCAGCCAAGGCGGCGGTGATGGATCAGGTTGGGGATTTTTCTCGGATTGAGGAGGTCCTCAAAGATGGGATGATGGGGCAGGATGGGACATTGTCACTGACAGAGGAGGCAGTGATCACTGCTCAAGAGGTTGCAGCATAGCAACCACGGGACGCGTCTTCTACCTCTAAGCCTGCTGGACTCAAGGTTGCAGTCACGGAGGACAACTGGGAGCCTGATGTTGGACCTATAGTCACCGGAGGAGAGAGACGACATATACGGCGGTTCTTGAGGGCTTACAATAACTTCTTTGCCTTCAGTTTGAAGGACATAGGAGCACTGAAGGGTCAAGAGATTCACATTGAATTGGCTACTGACACGTCAATCTTTCGAAGACCCTATAGATACAGTGACATGGAGAGGTCCTTGATTCAGATGAGAACTCAGGACCTTTGGGAGGCTGGTTTGGTGGAGCTATCTGGGGGAGAGTATGCTTCAGCCACAGTGATGCCAGCCAAGAAGGATGTCTTTGGCAATTGGACGGAGAGACGTATGTGCGGTGATTACCGACCTGTAAATCGTCAGACCAAGTCCGATAGGTATGTCATGCCAACACCAGAGGAGATCTTTGATGCCATTGGGCATGCCAAGATCTTTAGCACGTTGGATTTACGATCCGGATATCACCAGTTGCTGATCAAGGAGGCGGATAAGCAAAAGACGGCATTATGGGGGATCAATGAGCACGGGAAGGATTGCCTATACCAGTGGCGGTTCTTACCATTTGGGCTTAAGAACGCTCCGGCAGAGTTTCAGAGAGTCATGGACAGGATTCTAGCAGGGGTGGAGTTTGCTCGGTGCTACATAGATGACATCATCATCTTTAGTGCTACGGTGGAAGAGCATGAGAGACACCTTCAGGGGGTATTTGAGCGCTTGAGGGCGCACGGATTGAAGTTACATCCGGGAAAGTGCAAGTTTTTCCACAACCAGATTGAGTATCTGGGTTACATGATATATCCTGGAGGATTGGGGGTACAGCAGACTAAGGTAGAGTCCATTGCACAGGTTCCACGCCCCACGGATGTGAGCCGAGTTCGAGCTTTCATGGGGTTAGCAAACTATTATAGACGGTTTGTTAAGGGATTTAGTGCCATTGCAAAGGCTCTAACCAAGCTGACCAAGGTGGACCATTGTGGTATAGCTTTCTAGGATTGTGTGCTTAGATTGTGTGGTGGACAACGATGTATGTTGTGGCACGATGCTTAGATGCACGACACAGGGGTCAAGGCAGATTTAGGCCCTGGAGTGGTTATCTTCACGGCAAGCACGGGAGGCTCATCTTTCTCGAGTTGAGCCTCACCGCGCCTAGCTATGGCGCCATAGTGTGGATTCCCCATGGCGTGGGGTGCACTTGGCTTGACTTGTATTTGAGTGATGAGGTTATATATGCATGAGTTTATGCTTCAGCTTTGTGAGCTCGCATGAGCTTGTGCTTGTATTTTTTTTTTTTTATCACTCAAGAAAGATGAGCTCGTATCTGTGAGTGCCAGATACGAGTTAGTTGTAGCGCTTGTGGTTTTTGCTTGAGAATGAGAGAAACCAGGTTGTTATGCAAGGAGCACCGTGGAGCTCTTGGTTGTTAGAAGTGGAGGCGATGTGGGTTACGAGGTGGTAGACCTTGGCATTCGATCTTCAGCTTCAGAGATGAAAGCACCATGCTGCAAGATTGCAAGACCAAGCGAAAGGGCTGATTTGGCTTGGGGCAAATCAGTGCACTTTGTGGAGTATGTTGAGATTGGGTTTCAATCTTGAGCTTCAGCATTGAGAGGGCTCTTGTCATGGCAAGAGCAGGGCTAGAACAAGAGCTAAGAGGTGCGGCAAGGCCATGGAATGTGCACCTAGGGTTTCAGAGCTTGGAAGAAGAGCTCTTGCACCACAAGAGGAGTGTCTTGTGGCTGGAAATGTAAGCCTTAGGGTTTCAGGAGCTTGGCAAGGGCTGTGGAGTGCTTAGTCTTGTCTTAGAGAGCATCAAGGAGCTAAGGAGCCAAGATAGGGGGCTGATACCTCTTGTGTGAAGAGGTTGCATGTGTGGAGCATGTATTCAGCTCATTGAAGCTTCCATCTTCAAGCTTGGAGGGCAAGCAAGGAAGAGGGAAGGGCTGACTTCCCTTATGTGAGAGCAATGCATGTGTGGAGCATGCTTTTAGCCTATTGAAGGCTTGTACTTTCAGGTTTGGGAGTGCAAGAAAGGAAGGAAGGGGCTGGTTTCCCTGTAGGGCATGTGTGGAGCATGCTTCCAGTCCGCTGAAGCGTGTATTTTCAGGTTGGTGGGTGCAAGAAAGAAAGCAAAGGGGCTGATTCTCTGGTGGTGAGAGTGGGGCATGTGTGGAGCATGCCTTCAGTCCATTGGGCTTTTGTTTTCAAGCTTTATAGAACTAGAAGAGAAGGTAAGGGGCTGATCTGCTCTTATGTAACAGTCCGACACTTGTAGAGCGTGTTCTGAGTTGGGGTTTCAACCTCAAGCCTAGATAGAGCATGGCTCTTGAAGTGGCAGATGTAGGGGGCTGGAATAGCCTCTAAGACAGATACTATGGCCAAGGGAAATGTTTGAATGAGTGCTCACAAGGGCTGGAAACCAGCAAGGCTTGGTTGTTTGCCATTGAGTTTAGTGGCGTGTTTGGGGAGAAGGCTTGGTTTGTGGCAACCATCTTCCTCATGGCTTAGGGCTACTATTGGTGGTGTGTGGGAGCCGAAAGAGCAAGAATACCTTGCTGATTTCTTCACAGCCACCATAGCTCGGTGCAAAGAAGCCTAGAGTCCAAGAGACACAAACCCTAGCTTGGCGTGGCTAAACCCCTTGGAGAAATGCCTAAACTGCCATGAGTGGCTTGTGGGGCTGTGACGGGCTGTGATAGGCTGTGATGGGCTGTGGTGGGCTGTGACAGGCTGTGCCCTGTGACCTGTGTAGGGCTGTGACAGGCTGTGCCATGTGGCCTGTGGGTGAATCGGAAGCGGAGGGAAGTGAAGTTTGAGGCAGGCACGGAGGTCTGGTTGAACATCAAAAATTTCCGACTACCTCCGGAAGTGAGTCCAAAGTTCGTACCTCCATATGCGGGACCCTTTCGCATCCGGAAGGTTATGAATGAGGATGTGTATGAATTGGAGTTGCCGGCAAACAGCAAGGTGCATCCAGTATTCCACGTCTCCCTTTTGAAGCCTTACTTCAAAGAGAAAGCGCGTCCAAATCGGCATCAAGTGTTGCGTCCGCCACCTATGCTGTTAGATCATGAAAATGAACCTGAGTATGAGGTGGAGGCAGTACTTAAGTCGAGGAGGTTCAAGAACCGAGAAACAGAGTATCTCGTCAAATGGAAGGGCTATCATCATGTGGAGGCATCTTGGGTGCGTGCCTCAGAAATTGGAAACACATCCGAGGCGGTTGCAGTTTTCAAAGGGTGACCTCAAAAATGGAAGAAGCGTTGATGGGGACATCAACCTTGGAGCGTGGGGGAGGAAATGCATGCTTAGCCCGGCTTAGCTAGCTTAGGAATCCGATTGCAAAAACTTGTATTGTACAAAAATTTGTTATAAAGGAAATGGATTCCAAATGTTGTGCGTCCTATTTTGTTTGGAATGGTGATGCATGGTGTGGTTGGCTAGTGTGTAGAATGCATGCTAGCTTACAAAAGTGGGAGAGGTAAATTGGGTTAATCGTGTGTTTGCGCAGTGCCAAAATCGGGTGACTTCCATCCAAATGGGCAAGGAAACTTGCGCGTTCTTTAGGAGTTCACGTGCTAGTGCGCACCTGGCGCGTGCGCATACTATAACTGCGCTACCGAGGGGGTTGCTTTGTACTGCGGGCTAACGCGGAAGCTACGTGCTTCCGTTCACGTACTATAATCGTGTAGCCTTGGGACGAAGTCGTAGTGCGGCTTCGGCGTGTTCCCGTACCTTAGGCCAACATTCCGAGGCGGACCCAATTGTAGTGATTGGGGCGTGCGGTTGGTTCAAGGTTATCTTCCTAGTCAAAGAGGGTTCGAGGTGAACCCTTGCTCAAGGTGATGCCGAAAGCGGCATCATGAGCGGTCGCAAGCAATGTTGTTGCAGTAAGGCGATTCGATCCTCGGGGAGGATCGTTCCTTGGCCTTGAAGTAGGCCAAGAAGAGTGCACTAGGAGGAGCTTGAGAGGTTCCACCCTTGGCCGGGACTTGGAGGAAATCGGCCGAACTAGCTAGTGGAGAGTAGAGTCAAGTGTGGGGTTTGGTTCTTTGCCATGGGACGCCATGGTACGGAAACAAACTCCTTGATGTGGGACGCCACAACTTGGATGTTCGTTTCCACAAAATGTACAAGCCGATGAGGACATCGACTCCCTGTTGGTAGGGGTGTGTGTCGCGGCCCTTTGCCTTGAGGGTAGGGGGTCGGGACACAAGAGGAGCTGCCCCTGTGGTGGGGGCAGTGGCAGCGATAGGTATGGGGGGCTGAAGCACCCTTGAGTGCCCAAAGCACTCAAGGAGGCGGAGGCACTCACTAGGTGGAGCCCCGCACACCGGGTTGCGGTGGGGGTGGCTCCACAAGGGGTGGTGGTAGCTTAGCGGGACTTAGTGGGGGTGGCATAGGACTCACCCTGGGGCAGAGACCTCGTGGTGGGAGTCGTGGGGAGTCTTGGGACTCATCACGGTCCATAGGGGCCGTGGTGAGTGGGCCAAGACTCACCGCGACTCATCACCGGGAGTCGAGGGTGTTCGTGGTGGTTCGCCATAAAATGGCATGGTTGTTTGTGAAACCCCCGCGGACAGCTACAGAAGTATATATAGGGAGTAGTAACCCCGAGAATGGTGCAAGCCCGCTGGTGACCAAAAGCTAGTGAGTAAGCAAGCGAGCCGGAAAGTGACCAAAGAGTGGGGAGCTGTTCCGGACTGCCAACTACCAAAGGGAATTCCGCTAGTTCTAAATCATTGGAGGGTTCTTTGGGAGATCAAGGGGGGACTGTTATGTCCTGGTGAGCAGCCGAAGCTCCAAGTTGGCCCGGCGGCCAGGTTGGGAGTTAGGCGCGCGCATCAAGCGAGTAACTATGACTTGAGGGGGGAGCTTACCGAAGTGAGGTGCGCGACACTCTATAATCTAACAGGCATTCAGCTTTTTGCCTCGGTTGTCCCACCATTGACTGGGTCAGAAAAGTATTCATTCCACAACTTCTCCTCATCTCAGTTACACGGTTTTGGATACTTTCCTGCTGTCACTTTGGCAGTATCATATCAAAGTCAAGTTCCAAACTATCAAAGGTTCACTCAACCAGCTAACTTGTAGAATTCAACATGAAAATATTTTAGGGCCGATTCTGATAAGAGGGGAAAACATGTGAAATGTGTCGAAGAAGGTAACTTCATTAGCAGTGCCTGATTTTATCAATTGTGTCGTTGTTGCTGCGGCTTCCAGTTGACCATCTACCCATGCAGGTTTCTTGTAGCTATCCTTCCATAGGGAATGATAGGTAATCTGGAGCTTGAAATCCGGCCCTCTTGGATGAATCTGGACCCACACTCTATGCTGTTCCTTCAGCTATCCATGCCTCTGCACAAATCATGCATACATCTTGCCTTGTTGCTAGCAGCTAATAATGACAGCCTAGAACTCTTCCCGCAAACACCCCAACCATACTTATCACACGAGTTCCTATGCTGACTTGCATTCACCTTTTTGCCTTGATTGTTCAACCATTGACTTGGGTCGGAAACATGTTCATTTTGGAGCTTCTCCTCGTCTCTGTTATCTGTTTTTCGATACTTTCCTGTTGCCACATTGGCAGTATCATGTCAAAATCACTCCAAAACTACCATAGATCCACCAACAAGCTAACTTACAGAATTCAACTTGAAAATTTAGGGACGACTTTGATAACAGGGAAAACAGGATGAAATGTGTTGAAGAAGGTGCCTTCGTTAGCGGTGCCTGGTTCTATCAATTGTGTTGCTGCCGCTGCTGTTTCCAGTTGACCATCTACCCATGGAGGTTTCTTGTAGCTATTTATCCACGGGGAATCAGAAGTAATCTTGTGTTTGAAATCGGGCCCTCTTGGATGAATCTGGACCCACACTCTATCCCTGGTCCTTCGGCTATCCTTGCATGTATACAAACCAGGCATACATCCTTGCCTTGGTGCTAGCAGCTGACACTGACGGTGTGGAGTTCTTCCAGAAAACACCCCAACCCTACTTATCACACTAGTTCCAAATCTGAAATGCCTCTGCTTCTCTTTGTAATCCAATAGGCATTCACCTTTTCTAGAGCTGCTAGGCTTGCACACGCATTGCAAACACAAACAAACGTAATGTGGTTGGGCTTCACCCCTTCCTGCATCATTTTGCTCGTATGTCTCCAAAGCCTCCATCCCGCAACCCTGCTATGCATGTCCTGCGATCATTGCATTCCACAACACCACATCACATTCAGCCATAATGTCAAACACCCCCCTTTGCATCTTCAATACTCCCACATTTGGCATACATATCCAGCAAGGCAGTGTTCAGAATGACATTTGGTACAATTCCAGCTTTGACAATGTCACCATGGACCTCTTTGCCATTTTCCGGGGCTACCAGGCTGGCACATGCATTGCAAATGCCATCTGATTGGGCTTTACCCCTTCCTACATCATTTGCTCATAGGTCTCCAAAGCCTCCATCCCACGATCCTGCTGTGCATATCCTGCGATCATCGCGCTTCACGACACCACATCACGTTCAGCCATTTTGTCGAACACTGCCTTTGCATCTTCAATGCACCCAAATTTGGCATACATGTCCACCAGGGCAGTGTTCAGAATGACATCTGGTACAATTCTAGCTTTGACGATGTCAGCATGGACCTCTTTGCCATTTTCCAGGGCTGCCAGGCTCGCACACGCATTGCAAACGCAAACAAATGTAATGCGGTCGGGCTTCCCCCCTTCGCACATCATTTGCTCATAGGTCTCCAAAGCATTCATACCACACCCATTCTTGGTAAATCCTGCCAACATTATATTCCACGTGATCAAAGATCGTTAAGGGATTCTGTTGAACACTTGGTGAGCATAGATGTACACCAGGGGAATGTTCAGAATGACATGTGGTACAATTCCAGCTTTGATAATGTCAACCATGAACCTCTTTGACCATTCCCAGGGCTGCTAGGCTTGCATATGCATATTATAAACACAAATGAACATGACCTGGTCTGGCTTCATCCCTTCCCACATCATTTGCTCTTAGGTTTCCAAAGCCTTAATAATCCCATACCCATGCTGCACATACCTTCAATCATGGCACTCCAAAACACCACATCTCGTTCAGCCATATTGTCAAACTCTCCCTCCGCATCAGGCTTGCTGCACCCACATTTGGCATACATGTCCACCAGGGCAATGTTCAGAATGACATCTGGTACAAATCCAGCTTTGATGATGTCACCATGGACCTCTTTCCCTCCAGAGCTCCCATGGTTGCACACGCATTGCAAACACAAACACACGTGATGTGGTTGGGCTTCACCCCTTCGCGCAGCAGTTGCTCATAGGTCTCCAAAGCATTCCTACCACACCCATGCTTGGTAACTCCTGCCAGCATTATATTATATGGAGACAAGGGTGTTGAGTAGAAAAACATTTGGCGTGCATCCACTTTGGATAATGTGAGTGTGCACATGCTTTAATCCAGCGTCCAGACCTTCCATCTTGATGCACTTAAGCAAGGGACAGACATGCGTACCTGAATCTGCTGAAATGCCTCATTGGTTTGAAGTATGTAGAGCCTATGTCAGTCTGTTTGCCGCAAAACATCTTCACATGCCCAGAAGTGCCAGAAGAGGCATTGTGGACTCCCTCTCTTGATCCTCTTTCAGAAGCTGTGGTCATGGTTGAGGTGCCTGGTTTTATGAACTGTGCCACTGCAGCTACAGCCTTTAGTTGACCATCTACCCATGCAGGTTTCTTGTAGCTATTGATCCACAGGGAATCACATCTGGTATAATTCCAGCTTTGGCGATGCAACCACGCACCTCTTTGCCCTTTTCCAGGGCTGCCAGGCTTGCACACGCACTGCAAACGCACACAAACCTGATGTGGTCGGGCTTCACCCTTCCCCAATCATTTGCTCATAGGTCTCCAAAGCCTTCATCACGTGCCTTTGTTGTGCATACCCTGCAAGCATTGCATTCCATGACATCACATCTCGTTCAGCCAGAGTGTGGAAAACTCCCTTCCCATCCTGAGTGCACCCACATTTGGCAAACATGTCCACCAGGGCAGTGTTCAGGATGACATCTGGTACAATGTCACCATGGACCTCTTTCCCCTTTCCCAGAGCTCCCAGGCTTGCACACACATTGCAAACACAAATAAATGTGATGTGGTTGGGCTTCACCCCTTCGCACATCATTTGCTCATAGTTCTCAAAAGCCTCCATCCCACACCCTTGCTGTGCATATCCTGCAATCATCACACTCTAAGACACCCACGTCTTGTTCAACCATACTGTCAAACACTCCCTTCATACATGTCCACGAGGGTTTGTGGCAGCAGGAAAGTATCCAAAAACAGATAACATAGCTGAGGAGAAGCTCGTTGGTGGATCTATGGTGGTTTTGGAGTGATTTTGACATGTTGCTGTAGGTAGGGTTAGGGCGTCAGTGTTAGCTGCTTCAGCTGCTAGCTGCAGCAAGGCTGAGGATGTATTCACGATTTGTACACAAGCATGGATAGATTGTGGGTCCACATTCATCCAAGAGGCCCGGATTTCAAGCTCCAGATTACCTATCATTCTATGTGGAGGATAGCTACAAGAAACAGATGGTCAACTGGAAGCCCCCGCAGCAGCGGCACAATGGATAAAATCAGGCACTACTAACGAAGGCACCTTCTTCAACACATTTCACCCTGTTTTTCCTTCTTATCAGAATTGGCCCTAAATTTCCATGTTGAATTCTGCAAGTTAGCTGGTTGAGTGAATCTTGTTTGGAGTGACTTTGATATGATACTACCAATGTGACAGCATGAAAGTATCCAAAAATAGGTAACAGATATGAGGAGAAGTTGTGGGATGAATAATCTTCTGACCCCAGTAAATGGTGGGACAACCGAGGCAAAAAGGTGAATGCTTGTCAGATTACAGAGAGTAGCAGATGCAATTGACCATAGGAACTAGTGTGATTAGTTGAGTTGGGTGCAATTGTACTCTCTGTTTCCTCTCTGCTTCTGTTTGCTATTCAAAGGTAGGATTCCTGCCCTAAGTTTAAATTTCAGTCTAGTGCCGAGAGTGGGTAGACCCTTGAGGTCATCCATGATGTCCTCCCCCATGTCACAAACTGGAAACAAGTCCAGGGAAGTTTTCTACCTAACTTCATTTTCATCAGATAATTTTCTGGAAACAGACATGGCTTTGGACACTACAACCTCTAAGTCAGTAGGGTTGGGGTGTTTGCTGGAACAATTCTAGGCTGTCATTGTCAGCTGCTAGCAGCAAGGCAAGGATGTGGGCATGATTTGTGCAGAGGCCTGGATAGCTGAAGGAGCAGGGATAGAGTGTGAAGATGCTTTGTGAGGCACGCAGACTGACAGAGGCTCTACAGACTTTAAACCAACGAGGCATTTCAGCAGATTCAAATACATATGTCTGTCTCTTGCTTAAGTGCATCAAGATCAAAGGTCTGGAAGCTGGAAACATTAGCACATGCAAAGAGGTTTGGTTGCATCACCAAAGCTGGAATTGTACTAGATGTGATTCTGAACAATACTCTCGTGGGCATGACTGAAGGAGCAGGGATAGAGTGTGGGTGCAGATTCATCCAAGAGGCCCGGATTTCAAGCTCCAGATTACCTATGATTCCCTGTGGAAGGATAGCTACAAGAAACCTGCATGGGTAGATGGTCAACTGGAAGCTGCAGCAGCAGCACAA
Source organism: Takakia lepidozioides (assembly GCA_030704615.1). Lineage (NCBI taxonomy): Eukaryota > Viridiplantae > Streptophyta > Takakiopsida > Takakiales > Takakiaceae > Takakia > Takakia lepidozioides. The sequence continues at coordinate 12,178,092 of CM060734.1, forward strand.
TTGATAAAATCAGGCACTGCTAATGAAGGCACCTTCTTCAACACATGAGACCCTATTTTTCCCTCTTATCAGAATCGGCCCTAAATTTCCATGTTGAATTTCTGCAAGTTAGCTGGTTGAGTGAATCTAGTTTGGAGTGACTTTGACATGATATTGCCAATGTGACAACAGGAAAGTATCCAAAAATAGGTAACAGAGATGAGGAGAAGTTGTGGAATGAATACTTTTCTGACCCTAGTCAATGGTGGGACAATCGAGGCAAAAAGGTGTATGCCTGTCAATTACCAGATGTCATTCTGAACACTGCCCTGGTGGACATGTATGCCAAATGTGGGTGAATCGAGGATACAAAGGGAGTGTTCAATACTATGGCTGAATGAGATGTGGTATCGTGGAGTGTGATGCTTGCAGCCACCGCGCTACCTGTCAGCAAGACAACTCCCAAACTCCAGTCCTTGACTGCCACAATGGGGTAAGGGTTCCCTACCTGTAATTTTCCATTTTGCACACATCGAGTTTGTGTAATGGTCCTTAGACATATTCTTAGCGATGTTAGTTTGTTTCACATATGTCAATGTTGTGGTTGCTATGGTATTGCCTGAAAGCTTGCTCATGTATCTTTTGCCGTTTTTGGGCTGGATGGCAGTTGAAGGTGGGTGACCAAGTCCGGCCAAGCCAGTGTATGCATCTTCTGCTCAGGCATTTGGAAGTCTACTTGGACTTTGCAGCTTTGTGCATTTTTGTAGCGGCACCGGATTAGATTATGGAACGGATCTCTAAACATTAAGTCACGTTGTATTTGAATTGATGTTCCAATTTCAAATGTGCTTTCATGTTTCAGTGGTGTTTTCGTGTGTTTTCAATGGTGATTTCATGTTTCAATGCTGATAGAGTCAGGCCCATGACTACGGTCATGTACACGACTACCTCCCATCCACAGAGCCTCCGCCACGTGCCACTTTCACCCCTCGTGTTCGCCTATACTCGTGCCACGTGCAGTATCTAGAGTGCGCCATGGAAGTCATATGTTCCAGTCATAACGACCACCCCACCCCCATCCTGCATAATTTGACTCCACGTGTGGACCTAGGATTAAACGTCCGAAGTCATATATGCCAGTCACGAAAGACCCTCCCGCTCCATATTGTCATGCCACGTGTCATGTCCAGTCTAATCCACGTGTTATCCTGGGGTTAATCCGCGGAAGTCGTATATGCCAGTCGTGAAGACCCTGTTGCCTTCCCTTTGACATGACATGTGGCATATCCCTTCCGTTCCACGTGAAGCCGACATGGATTCGCAGTCATTTATTATGGTCTTATCAATGACTATGATTAGGCGTCCCCGTTGCCACGTCAACAGTGAGCTCCACGACTGGCAGATATGACTCTATGGCGCTTACGACTCATTTGTCACAACTGACTAGGTTTATCTGACTAGGCATTCATGCAGTCATAAAAGGCTGATACAACTAGAAAATAGCAGACGTAAAAGCCAGAATCTGTTGTAGTGAGCCCTCTTGCATGAATCTGAATCCACATTCCATCCCTGCTCCTTCAGCTATTCCTGCCAAGAGAAAGAGAGAAGGAGGGCACGACAGGGAGAGGGTAGCCAGTGCTGTACTCATTGTTTGGGGGGGTGGCTGGCATGTTGCTCACGAGCTGAAGCAAGCAGGCTGCGCCGCCGCCGCAGCAGCTAGCCAGCCACCAGCAGAGAGCTCCCGCATTTGGTGAGTATTCAGCGATGCTCCCGCACTTAACATACATGTTGACGAGGCAGGCGTTGCATAAAAAAATGTCTGGGTTAAATCAAGTTTGGATAAGGTGAATGTGCACCTGCCCACCAGCTTCCACGCTTTTTCATCTTTATGCTAAAATGTCTCATCGGTTTAATTAAAGGGGGCAGGGCAGCGAATCGACATATTACGTAGCTTTGTGCTTCAAATCCAGCTTTGCTCGACGAATCTGTACCCACACTCAACCCCTGCTCCTTCAGTTATCCATGCCAAGAGAGAGAGGGAGAGAGAGTGTAGGGCAGGGCAGGGCATGGAGAGGGAAATCCATAGGTTCATATGTCGTTCAGAGAATGAGTGAATTTTAAATAAAGCCACTGTGAGGGCAACATGTGAGGGCAACATATATGTTATGCTGCCCCCCTTAGACTGTTTTGAGGAGCCTGATTTTGGGACTGTAGTGCAATTTTGTAAATCTGAGTGACACTTGTTTAAGACAATATCTTGTTACTCTACTGCTATCTTCAGTGCCTATGTAGTGTCCTTTGCACTTTGTCAAACTGTTGTTTGAGGAGCTAGATTTTGGGACTCCTGTGCTATTTTGTAAATTTGACTGGCAGTTGTTTAAGACAAGGTCTTTTTATATCTTAAGTTCCTATGTTATGTCCTTTGCACTTTCTCACTTTGTTCTTTCTTGTGATTCCTTGCCTGTGAATGAAGCATTGATTTGTTCTAGTATAGGTAGTAAGCTGCAATAGGTAGAATCACTATAGCAGTAGAAGTATAGATTACAGAAAGACATGTGCATGACTAGGGTTCTACTATAGGTAGTAAGCAATATCACTTTAACATCACTAAACAACCTTCAATCATGCATTGACACATGTCATATCCAACATAAAACACCTGGCAACGAGCTCCTATAAGCATAGTCGTGGTTCTGACTGTTATATACATTTAACAAACCCCTCATATGATGCCACGTGTCCACATATCAGGATGTTTGTAGTCACGACAATGACTGCAAGACCTCCTCATTATATGCCACGTGTCCAGATATTAGCATGTTTGTAGTCAGGATAATGACTGTAGGACCTCCTCATGGATATGCCACGTGGCAGTTTCTGGAGACGTCATATGGCGCACATCCACAAAACCTCCTGGACTTATTAAAAAAAGACACGTGTACATTTTGCAGCAGCACACTAAGTCATGTATGGTAGAAATACATATGACTGCCAAATGACAGTGAGATGTATCACTTGGTATCATCTGACTACAGTCATCCATGACCGACCATCCTGTACTCATTGTATTCACTTGGTTTGCACGACTTGCAGCTAGCGCAGTCATATGTACGATTTATGACTACGGGATAGTCATATATACAGTCATATATACCGCGATTTGTTGTAGTGGCAGAACTCCAGAATGCTAGTTTTCTTTTATATTTTGCAAGTACTTCTCTCATCCTGCTTTGCTGCATCATGTTTAAACCCACCTAGTGGCCTAGCAGAGTGTGAGTTTCCCCTTCTTGGAGCCACCTCAAGCCAATGTCAGCACCCCAGGATTGACAGTGTGCAGCACTTGTACCATTTTGCAGCACAGAATGCCAATAGACTTTTTCCAGTTGACCTTTAACACGGAACCTAGGCAAAAGGTATGCAGGGCATGGAGTGCCCTATCAATGTTGCTCCGAGTGGAATTGTCAGTAGCAAAACAATGTCGTCTGCGTACATTGATAGTTTGAACATCTCTGGTATGAATGTTGGCAACTGCAGCGCAATAATGTCCACTCTGTGGTCAACTAGGTGTCCCAGCGAGTCTGCTGCTATTAGAAAGAAAAATGGAGCTAGGGGACAGCCCTGTCTCATATATCTGGATATGGGAAAGCTCTTGGATACCACGCCATTCATCATTACTCTGCTCAAAGCAGAATGCAACAGGATGTGAACCCAAGATAGAAAAGGACCCCCAAGCCCTGTTTTCTCCAAAGCCCCCATCAGAAATGTCGAGTCTAGGGAATCAAATGCCTTCAAAAATCTAGAATTAGGAATGCCAAAGGTTGATTGTTCACTTGTGCTCTGTGTAGGGCCTCATGTGCCAGCAAGATGTTGTCAAGAATCATACAATCCTTGAGAAATCCAGTTTGATCATGTCTGATTATCTTTAGCAAAAGAGGTTGCAACCTCAAAGCAAGGGCCTTTGCTATTATCTTGTAGGTGGAATTCAGCAATGTGATAGGGCGGTAGTTGGCCATTTCCTCCCTGTCTCCTTTCTTGAAAATCAGGGTGATCAGCCCCTCAGAAATCTGTGATGGCATAATTTTTTTCTCCAACATGTCATTGGCCATGAGCAGGTAATTGTCGCCAATAGTCTGCCACATTGCTTTGAATAGCTCTATTGGGAGCCCATCCAAGCCAGGCGGTTTCTGGGATGCCATTGAATCGACTGCCTTCCCCAATTCATCCATGGAGAATGGTTCACTCAAGGCTGTTTTGTCCCTTTGAGAGATTGGACAGGGAATGTGTTGTAATAGGGATGTTGTGGCACGGTCCTTTTGATCCGATGGCTATTGTTTTTTAAAAAGCTGCTTGAAATAGCCTGCAGCCACCGAGGCCATTATCTTGGGACTGTCCACTATGAGGCCCGAGGCAGAATCCCACAAAGCCAAACCTCTGCCAAGCATGTCTGGACAGATTCTATTGTACAGCCACTCTCATGTCCTGGTCTAGAGAATTCCACTCCAGCCCATATAGCCTGGCTTGATCACGCCTCGGTCCACATTATGCTAAACACTCATGGCTCCAGGGTGAAGGGCAGGGGTTTCTTTAAATTGAACCCTTCATTTCTCAAGGATCCGCTGGTGATTCAAACTCTTCAGGAGACATGGGCTGCTGCGGATGTACCCTTCACTTCCCCAACCTTGCTCTTCCTGGTAAAACTTGGAATTCTCAGAGACAGATGTCAGGAAATCTCCAAAAAAAATGCAGAAGATAACAATAGAGGGCAGCAAGCTTTGACGAAGTGCCTGGAGGTTTTCCAGTTTCAATTGCAGACTGGGCATGAGGGTCCCCAGACAATGCTTTCATATAAAACTGCCAAGAGGAATCTGTCCTTGCTTTTACACGCCAAAGAAGAGTTCATGAGGATCAAGGTAGGAGAGAACTGGTCACTCAAAGGTGAAAATTAGATGAACAAATATTTCTTCATCAAAACAGCTCAAAGACATTCTGCAACCCTAGTAGGGAGTGGGGTTTTGTTTGTTTGTTTCTTGTTGTTTCTTCCCATTATGAGGCGCCATTGAGGCCCGCTCAAGCACCAGATGAACTTTAACTCTCCATGTCTTGGGGCTGTAACATCCAATAAGCCCACAGCCCATGCACAGTGTGTCCTAGGAATTCTTTTCTGCTAAGGATAGACCATGAGCAGACTGCCCTAGTCTGTCCGCATCTTCCTCCACCATGTTGAAATCTCTTCCCATTATCCAGTGTTGGATATGTGTGTGTTGCAATAGCTTGTCCCTAATTTGATCCCAGAGACCAACCCTCTCATCTTCCCCATTCGGGGCATAAATTGTCGCACACCTCAGTTCGGTAAACTCCCCTTCAAGTCATAGTTACTCGCTTTGATGCGCGCGCCTGACTCCCAACCTGGCCGCCGGGCCAACTTGGAGTTTCGGCTGCTCACCGGGACATAACGGTCCCCTTCCGCTTCCCTCTAAACCCTCCACCTATTTGGGACTAGGAGAATTCCCTTTGGTAGATGGCAGTCCGGAAGAGCTCCCCACTCTTTGGTCGCTTTCCGGCTCGCTCGCTTACTCACTAGTTTTTGGTCACCAACGGGCTTGCACCGTTCTCGGGGTTACTACTCCCTATATATACTTCTGTAGCTGTCCGCGGGGGTTTCATAACCAGCCATGCCATTTTATGGTGAACCACCACGAAAACCCTCGACTCCCGGTGGTGAGTCGCGGTGAGTCTTGGCCCACTCACCGCGGCCCCAATGGACCGTGATGAGTCCCAAGACTCCCCACGACTCCCACCTCGAGGTCTCCACCCCATGGTGAGTCCTATGCCACCCCCACTAAGTCCCACTAAGCTACCACCACCCCTTGTGGAGCCACCTCCACCGCAACCCGGTGTGCGGGGCTCCACCTAGTGAGCGCCTCCGCCTCCTTGAGTGCCTTGGGCACTCAAGGGTGCTTCAGCCCCCCATACCTATCGCTGCCGCTGCCCCCACCACAGGGGCAGCCCCTCATGTGTCCCGACCCCCTGCCCTCAAGGCAAAGGGCCGCGACACACACCCCTACCAACAGGGAGTCGATGTCCTCATCGACTTGTCCATTTTGTAGAAACGAACATCCAAGTTGTGGCGTCCCACATCAAGGAGTTTGTTTCCGTACCATGGCGTCCCATGGCAAAGAACCAAACCCCACACTTGACTCCACTCTCCACTAGCTAGTTCGGCCGATTTCCTCCAAGTCCCGGCCAAGGGTGGAGCCTCTCCAGCTCCTCCCAGTGCACTCTTCTTGGCCTACTTCAAGGCCAAGGAACGATCCTCCCCGAGGATCGAATCGCCTTACTGCAACAACATTGCTTGCGATCGCTCATGATGCCGCTTTTGGCATCACCTTGAGCAAGGGTTCACCTGGAACCCTCTTTGACTAGGAAGATAACCTTGAACCAACCGTGCGCCCCAATCACTACAATTGGGTCCGCCTTGGAATGCTGGCCTGAGGTACGGGAACACGCCGAAGCCGCACTACGACTTCGTCCCGAGGCTACACGATTATAGTACGTGAACGGAAGCACGTAGCTTCCGCGTTAGCCCGCACTACAAGGCAACCCCCTCGGTAGCGCAGTTATAGTACGCGCACGCGCCAGGTGCGCACTAGCACTTGAACTCCCAAATAAGGCGCAAGTTTCCTTGCCCCTTGGATGGGAGTCACCCGATTTCGGCACTGCGCAAACACACGATTAACCCAATTTACCTCTCCCACTTTTGTAAGCTAGCATGCATTCTACACACCAGCCAACCACACCATGCATCTCCAAACACAATAGGACGCACAATATTTGGAACCCATTTCCTTTATCACAAATTTTTGTACAATACAAGTTTTTGCAATCGGATTCCTGAGCTAGATAAACCGGGCTAAGCATGCATTTCCTCCCCCACGCTCCAAGGTTGATGTCCCCATCAACGCTTCTTCCGCTTTTGAGGTCGCCCTTCGAACGCTGCAACTGCCTCGGATGCGTTTCCCATTTCTGAGGCACGCACCCAAGATGCCTCCACAAGATGATAGCCCTTCCATTTGACGAGATACTCCGTTTCTCGGTTCTTGAACCTCCTCGACTTAAGTATTGCCTCCACCTCGTACTCGGGTTCATTTTCATGATCCAACAGCATAGGTGGCGGACGCAACACTTGCTGCCGATTCGGACGTGCTTCATCTTTGAAGTAAGGCTTCAAAAGGGAGACATGGAATACTGGGTGCACCTTGCTGTTTGCTGGCAGCTCCAATTCATACACATCCTCATTCATAACCCTCCGAATGCGAAAGGGACCCGCATACGGAGGTACGAACTTCGGACTCATTTCCGGAGGTAGTCGAAAATTCTTGATGTTCAACCAGACCTCTGTGCCTGCCTCAAACTTCACTTCCCTCCGCTTCCGATTTGCCTGCCTTTCATACCGTTTCCTAGCTTTGGCAATGTTGTACTTTGCGAGCTTCAACAAACGCTCGCGTTCTTCCAGTACCGCCGCTACTGCCGGTTCCTCAACGTCCTGGGCGGCCCAACTTGTCGGCACCAGAGGTGCTTTTCCATAGACCAACACAAAAGGGGAAACTCCCGTCGCGGAGTGTTCTGTGTTATTATAACAGAACTCTGCCGCGTCTAAGTGTTCCATCCAGTCTGATTGGTCTGCCGACACGTAATTCCGCAAGAATTGCTTCACTACGGAATTCACTCTTTCCGTTTGGCCGTCCGTCGTAGGTCGGAAGGCGGTGCTCATCTTCAGCCTCGTCCCCATCTTCTTCCAAAGTGCTCTCCAGAATTTACTCGTAAACTTTGGGTCGCGGTCCGAGACAATATCCTTCGGGACTCCATGATGCTTTAAGACGTGGGCGAAGTAAAGTCGCCCTGTCTCCTGCGCAGTTGCCGTCTCCTTGGTGGGGATGAAATGGGCCATTTTACTGAACCTATCTACCACCACCATGATTGCATCGAATCCTTTTGACAGCGGCATAGCAGTCATGAAATCCATCGAGACGCTTTCCCAAGTCCCCTCTGGAATCGGCAAGGGTTGTAACAGCCCCGCTTGCTTTTTATACTCGCTCCGGTTTTGTTGGCATGTGGTGCATGTCTTTACATACTCCTCTGCCTCCTCCCTCAGTTTGGGCCAGAAATACTCTTTCTTCAAGAGTGCCGCAGTGCGCTTGGCTCCACCGTGGCCCGCAAGCGGGCTATCATGGCATTCTCTCAAGAGACTATCCCTGATCCCTCCCTTTGGCACATAGAGACGTTTTTGCTTATACCGGAGCAGTCCGTTTTGCAAGTGGAACTGCGATTTAACCCCCATTCTCAAGTTCTGCATCACGCACTTTGCCAGCTCATCCTTCCGGCAAGCCTTCCGGATCTTCCTTTGGAGCGCCGTCTCGCCCTTGTACACCAACAAGAGCTGTTGCTTTCTACTTAAAGCATCGGCCACCACATTGTCCCGTCCCGGTTTGTACTGGATATCCAAGTCAAACACTGCCAAAGTATCTTGCCACCTAAGTTGTTTTGGGGACAACTTGGGCTGCGTGGCAAAATACTTCACCGTGACATTGTCCGTGAACACCTTCACTGGGTTGGAACCAACATAGTGGCGCCAGAGTTCAAGGCAATGTACCACCGCCTTCATCTCTTTTTCGTGCGTCGGCCACCGTCGCTCCACTTCATTCAGTTTCTTACTTTCGTAAGCCACTGGACGTCCATCTTGCATAAGTACACCCCCAATTGCGAAGTCCGATGCATCTGTATGAATCTCAAACGGACGATCGAACTCCGGGATTTTTAAGACTGGAGCTTCCGTCATCCGCTGCTTCAATTCAGCAAAAGCTTGGCCACAAAATGTGTTCCATACCCAGACTTTGGATTTACACAGAAGGTCCGACAGCGGCCCCGCGATCTTGGCGAAATTTCTCACATACTTCCGGTAATAGGAGGCGAGTCCTAGGAAGGATCGCACTCCCGGGACCGAAGTCGGAGGCTCCCAGTCCAAGATCGCCCTCACCTTTCTGTCATCCATTTTGATCCCATCCTGTGTAATCACGTGCCCCAAGAACTCCACTTTTGTGACCCCGAATTCGCACTTTGAAGCTTTGGCATACAGCTTCCCTTCTCGCAATTTTTGGAACACCCTTTTGAGGTGCTCCAGGTGCTCCTCCTTTGTTTTCGAGTACACCAAGATGTCGTCGATGTACACGATCACAAAGTCATCCAACCACTCCTGGAAAAGGCTGTTCATCAGCGTGCTAAATGTCGCTGGTGCATTGGTGAGCCCAAAAGGCATCACCAAGAACTCATATGAACCATACCTTGTCCTGCACGCGGTCTTCTCCTCATCTCCTTCCGCCACCCGAATTTGGTGATAGCCGGAGCGCAAGTCGATCCGGCTGAAATACTTCGCTCCTGCCAACCGATCGAAGAGGTCGTCGATCCTTGGCAAAGGGTACCGGTTTTTGATAGTCACCTTATTCAGAGCCCTGTAATCGACACACATCCGCAGCGTCCCATCCTTCTTGTCTGCAAATAGCACCGGGGCTCCGTAAGGTGACTTACTCGGCCGGATGTACCCCTTTGACATTAGATCTTTGAGCTGAGTCTTCAGCTCGACCAACTCTTTGTGGCTCAACCGGTAGGGCGCCTTGGCAGGCGGTTCCGATCCCGGTATCACCTCAATTTTGTGGTCAACTCCTCTTCGCGGTGGCAAGCCGCTTGGTAAATCCTCCGGCATCACATCCTGGTATTTCTCCAAAATCCCCTTGATCCAATCTGGGCTCGGCTCCCCATCGCCTTCTCCTTTCACTTCTCTAATGTAAAGCAAAAACTGGGACTCGTGTGTCTCCTCCACGGCCCACTCCTTTGCTGATAGAAGGTTTATTCGCCCTCCCACGGATTTGGGCGTTTCCGACACTCGTAAAACCTCGCCACCATTCCCACATGGCAGCGTGACTACTCTCTTGCGGCCATCTATGACCGCTCCGGATTTGCTCAAAAAGGTCATTCCCAAAATGAGATCCACTCCATCGATCTCGCAGATAGTGAAGTTCTCACGTCCCTCCCAACTCCCCAGTTGAAGAGGAACATCAAACGCCAACCTTGTCGCCAACTGAGGTTCTCCTTTGGCAGAGCGCACCTCAATAGAGGCCCCACGTCACTTGTCGGGAGTCCCAACTTTCGCGCCGCCGCCGGCGTCATGAAGGAGTGCGACGCTCCTGTGTCCACCAACAACGACACATTAGTTCCGGATATTATCCCATCCACGAACAATAACTGACTCCCTTTTCGTAAGGCGCCAGTTTCCTGATACAACTCACAAGAAAATTTGCCTACCTTGCAAGTCCTGGCGACCACCGCTTCCACCAAGCGACTGATGGTATCTTCCGACAGCTCCGTGGTCGCCCGAGTCATGTTCAATTGCCGGGGCTTCGTGCACTTCTTGGCCATGTGCCCGGGCTCCCCGCAATTGAAACACACTCCATCAAAGGTCGCCTTCTGTCCGCCATAAGTCGCTCCACCCGCTTTTCCTTTCGAAGCACCGGGTGCCGCCTTGACGTGTGAAGGACCTCCCTTCGATTTCCACGTGCCATTTTCGCCGCGTGGCCTATCCCACTTCTTTTCCGGTCGGGAGGAGTCACCTTCCCGCCGGGTCTTCTTGTGGTTCAGCTCCGTACGGCCTTGTCTCTCACCCCTAGGGACATCCGAGAAACATTCAGCTCTCTCAATTGCCTCGTTCAAAGTCTTGGGTGGCTTCTCCTCCAACTTCCGCCTAGCCCATGGGGCCAGTCCCGCCACAAAGTTGAAGACCATTTCTGGTTCTGCCATGTCCGCGACTTCGAGCAACAGCACATTGAAAGCCTGGACATACCCCCGAATGTCATCTGTTTGCTTCAAATTCCTCATCTTGTCCCGGGCAAGCCAGGACGCGTTGAGGGGCACAAACTGTCTCTTCATCAATTCCTTGAACTCACTCCAGTTCAAGGTTTCCGGGCTTGGGCCTCGGTCGTGAAGGCGTTTCTGCCACCATTGTTGAGCATAGCCCCTCAAATAGGTGGGAGCCACTTCCACCCGATCCTCGTCACTCAACTTGGCCGCCCGGAAGTACTGCTCTAGCTCCAGGAGCCAGGTGTTGAGTGCCTTCCGGTTTCGAACGCCCTTGAAGGTGCCGGGTTCCTTAGGCTTCACCTTAAACTTTGCCTTGGTGGAAGTGGCATTAGCCGCCTTCAACACGTCTTTCAACGTCCCGCCAAACTGCGCCAACAACCCTTCCCAAAAGGCTGCCGGCATGGGAGGCATCTCTTGGTTTGTCGGAGCTCTCAAAGATTCCTCGGGCTCCGACTCCTCGGATTCCTCCCGCTCCTGAGCGGCCTCATTTTCGGAAACATTAATCGCTTTCTCAAACGGCCGCCTCGGTGACACGTCGCCCCCATCGGGCTCACCGGGATCATCATCTTTTGGGCTGTTCCGCTTTCGCTTCGGCTTGCCCGACCCCATGATGAGGCCAATCCCAAGGACGATCGCGTACTGAACTCTAAGCTCTGATACCAAGTGTCGCACACCTCAGTTCGGTAAACTCCCCTTCAAGTCATAGTTACTCGCTTTGATGCGCGCGCCTGACTCCCAACCTGGCCGCCGGGCCAACTTGGAGTTTCGGCTGCTCACCGGGACATAACGGTCCCCTTCCGCTTCCCTCTAAACCCTCCACCTATTTGGGACTAGGAGAATTCCCTTTGGTAGATGGCAGTCCGGAAGAGCTCCCCACTCTTTGGTCGCTTTCCGGCTCGCTCGCTTACTCACTAGTTTTTGGTCACCAACGGGCTTGCACCGTTCTCGGGGTTACTACTCCCTATATATACTTCTGTAGCTGTCCGCGGGGGTTTCATAACCAGCCATGCCATTTTATGGTGAACCACCACGAAAACCCTCGACTCCCGGTGGTGAGTCGCGGTGAGTCTTGGCCCACTCACCGCGGCCCCAATGGACCGTGATGAGTCCCAAGACTCCCCACGACTCCCACCTCGAGGTCTCCACCCCATGGTGAGTCCTATGCCACCCCCACTAAGTCCCACTAAGCTACCACCACCCCTTGTGGAGCCACCTCCACCGCAACCCGGTGTGCGGGGCTCCACCTAGTGAGCGCCTCCGCCTCCTTGAGTGCCTTGGGCACTCAAGGGTGCTTCAGCCCCCCATACCTATCGCTGCCGCTGCCCCCACCACAGGGGCAGCCCCTCATGTGTCCCGACCCCCTGCCCTCAAGGCAAAGGGCCGCGACATAAATGTTCAGCACACCCACCATGCCAAGCGTTTGACCCAGGTTCAATACTAGAAACTGGACTCTACCCTGGATCCAGACCTCGTTAGAAATAGTAGATTGTTGTAGAGAAGGAGCGACCAGAATTGTAGTACCCCCCCTTGAGTCTATGACTGTTGGGTTCCAAAAAGCAGTGGCAGAGGGCCATAGAGACGCCCCAAGAGAGGTGATTTTAGTTTGATCTAACTTACGCTCTTGTAAGAAAAAAAGGTTGAAGCCACGAATAAACCCCGAGGCCCAGGTTGTAACCCTTGCCCTTTTGGGGGCAAAGTGGTCTGATCCTAGGCCTCTTACATTCCAAGAGCAGAAGGAGAGGTTCATGTGGGGGTGATTGAAAGGCCCGTGGGGTTAGCACGATCTGATGGCCATATAGGATTGAACAAGAATTTTGTACGTCTGTCAGATGGGGGAAGAGCAGAGACCCATTTGAATCCCCTGGGAGGGGGGAACAAAGCTGGAAGTTTGCAGGTGAACACTGTACTGGACCTCTTCCTTTTGCTTTTGTAGTTCATGGGTAGAAATTGGTTTGCACTATCTCTGTGAATTGAGGTTTTCTAGATGTTCCAATAAAGAGCTTGTGAAAAAACAAAAAAACGTTGAGGGGGATGAGGGGAGGACAGAAGCATCCCACCAACCTGGGAGAAGTTTCTGCTGACTTGGATGGCTGTCCAACATAAGGGTCCAGACCCTTTTGCAATCAGCAGCATGCATGAGAGCCAGAGAGCAGAGGGGGGAGTAAGTATGAGAAATCATGCTTACCATTGGGGGTGATTCGACCGTATCCTCCGGTAGCGGAAAAGTGATGGAGTTGTCTGGAGCGGCGTTGGAAGAGATATTAAACTGATTGTCCATAGCCAACATCAGCTCCCTGTTCATGTTTGGCTGCTGCTGGGGAAGTCCACCCTTCTTTTTTTGCATGTCGTAATGCTCGTCCACCATTTGAGGCCCTCCTCAAAGATCTGCTTGTTGCAAGCCCATTCATTAGGATCCTTGACCCTGCAAGACAGGTAATATTTGCACACCCAAATCCAAGAATTATGGGCACCCGTGGTGTCCAGGTCTCTACTGTAGATAACAAGCATGACCACTACTACGTTTGCCAAGGGTGGGGGGGGGGGGGGGGGGGGGGGGGGGGGGGTAGCGATGCCTCAGCGACCTCCAAACGCCCCGCGTAGCGACGGAAATACACTACAGCGCCCGGGGCAAATCGTGCGGGAAGTCGCAGCCACGTCAGTTCGACGTCGCTCCTGAAATGTCGCAGATTAGCGACCTCGGGGAATCGCTAATCCCCCGGGCCCCCCTGGACACGACCTCCGGCGGCGGAATGACGCCACCCCTCTGGGCAGTCACAATATTGCGACTCCCGGGAGTCGCAACTAGGGGCTAGGAGGGGGGGGTCCATCCCTCCCCCTGCGTCGTGGGGCAGTCACAAGGACGTCGCCCATCCCCAGCAATAGCCACGCGCCGGCGTCGCAGGCACGTCGCACCCTGGGACATTAAAGCCCCCGCTCTGCGACGCTTGGACATCGTATAGGGGAGCGATTCTGCCTAGGGGACCGGCGACACCCGGGAATCGCAATTCCGTCACTGCCATTTCCGGGCATCGCTAGTCTGCCATGGGAAGGGGGGTTCGCTGGCGACGCCCGGGAATCGCTAAGACGACGCAGCCCCCCTAGGCTGTCGCTAGCTCCAGGGGAGAGCACATTCTTATACAACTCCCGGGAGTCGCACCAACGTCGCAGCCCCTGGGCAGCGTCGCTCGCTCCACGATGGGGCGGTTCTTTTGCGACGTCCCGGAATCGCTAGAGTGTCGCTGGTTGCCCGGGGCCGTCGCTGGGGGGGGGTGGATAGGAGGGTAGCCAGCTGGTTTTTGGGGTGGGGTTTTGGGGGTTTTTTTTTCGTTTGGGGGGGGGTTGGGGTGTGGGGTTTTCTTGGGGGTTGGGGTGTGCCTTGTGCTTGCAAGAATTGCATGCATTCTAATCTATAGGTCGACACACCATATCCACATGTCCATTAAGGTTAGAATGAGGATCGAAATGGCAACTGAAAAAATATATATGGAAAGCGACTACGCCTCTTTCCCTTACGCTCTCTCTCCTCGGCCTGTCCTTTCCCCTTCCCCTCGACTACTTCCCTCCCCCCCTCCACTACTTCCCTACCCTCCTTGATGATTAAGGGAACCTTGGGGACACGAGGTCTTTTACTCTTTCTCTTACCATCCCCACGGGCAGGCACCACCACTGTCCCTGCTTTGTCGGTGGCAATCCCACTGCCTGCCACAAGCTTAGCCATGAATGCGCCAAGCTCCTGAACACAAAACCCACAAAATTAGAATCAAACCAGAAACAAAATGAAAAGCAAAGGAAAGAAAAAAAAGTGAAGGAAAGAGGCTCACCTTTGCGTCCGTGACCTCAATGTTGCCCTCGGTCCCCGCTTGTGGTGCACCCCCCATAAGGCCCTCTCGGAATAAGGGTGGAAGCCTGTCCCATGCACCCAATAGGCTCGCAGGCGGCGCCCCAAAGTCCAGGGTCTTCTTCATTGATCATTCAAGCGACGGACTTCGCAAGGGGCCCTCCAAAGCCAGTGTCACCCTCTCCTCTTCCCCCTCCCTTTCCCGTGCCCCCCTATTTCCCTCTTCCCTCTTCTTGTCTTCCTCCCTCTTCCTTTCCTCCTCCTTCCACCTCATTGCGGCCTCCGTTGCAGCCTCCCTCTTCTCCCAAGGTGAGGAGGAACCCACCCCCTTCTGAGCCCCCCCCCTTATAAGCCCTCTTGGCTGCAGAAGAAGGGGAAAAGACATTGGTGGTGGGGCTAAGCTCAAGTTGCCCATACCTGGCGCCAGATCTGAGAATGCGCTTCCCCGCGCAAAAGTCAGGGCCCTCCATCAGCCCATGGGGTGGCGTCCCAGCCTGAACATTGGGTGCACCACCCTCAAGTGGAGGCTCATCCCCAGCCTCTTTCGAGGGCGTGGAGGCCTCGACGGCCTTACGGCTTGGTCCTCTCACATAGCCGCCTATAGGGCTGGTGAGTTTGGACCAAGTGGTCCGTGTCACACGGCCGTCAATGACGGGAGCATTGTCAGGCTTCCCTACCTTAGCGGCAGGCGATTTCTGCTCCTTCGCCAGTGCCTTCTCATTGTCCTTCGCTGGCGCCTTCTCCTTGTCCTTCGCCATACTACGAGCTTATCCCTGCGCCCACAACACTACTACCGTGTGATTTCACATGCCAAAAACAAAAAAGGCCTGACTTGCTATTGCTGTCAGCCCCCCCCCACCATTCCAAAAGGAAAAGAAAAAAAAGGGTGGGGGGGGGGACTGAGAGCAGCAGCAGCAAGTACTTGCTGCCGTAGCTCTCAGCGCCCCCCACCATTGCCAAAACCAAAAATGTGGGGGGGGGGCTAAGACCAGCAGCAGCCTCTCATCACCCCCCACCATTCCAAAAACAAAAAACGAAAAGGTGGGGGGGGGGGGGATTGACTGAGCAACAACTTCTTTTCTATTTTTCTTCCCTCATCTCTCCCACTCTCTCCCTCTCCCTCTCCCTCTATAACTCTTTGGATTTCATCTGGCCTTAACCTTTTGAGGTTATTTAGTTTTTCATCCCAACCTTTTTCATCCAAATCTGGATGATTTTATTATAGGGTGATGAAACTTAATGTACAGAAAGCTGGATTTACCATCTATTTCTTTCATCTAAACTGGATGATCTACATAAATAATGGTTACCTATTATCAAATCCAAGAGAATAATAAAACTCCCATCATAAATGATGGCAGTTATTAAACCTAAGCCTATACCATAACCCTAAAAGATACATTTCTATGGGATGTCATCCATTGATAAAGTGCCTCTCTTGGTAAAATGTGATTTTTCATCCACCCTGGATGAAAAATCGGGAAGTTTTGCCCTAAGCAGGCCGACACATTTCACAGCACTGAACTCGTGCTTCAGTGAACCTTGATGATGCGCCGTATAAACCTGCTCCCCTGCTGCTCCATGGTACTCGTGATGACTGGCTCTTGGGATGCGCATTGGTGGTTAAACAGATTCTTCTCTGGCAGACGACAAAGCGGTGATCGCTTTGATCAGAAACTCATGGTTTTTTATTTTGTAGCGGCGCTTTTACTCCTTGTTGGGAAGTACTCTATCCCTATTTATCTATAGATTACATGTTGCTCTCTCTTTGTGTATGAGCCATTCTCTATCTGTGAACGCTTCTACTCTGATTGCGTTCTGTTGGAGACGATCTGTTGGATGCCATGGCGCAGGGCATACCACAAACACTCAAGGTTTTTTGAGTTTACCCTCGCTTGAATTGTGATCTGTACTTGCTTTAGAATTCAACACTGACATGGATAGCAACTGTGAAGACCTGCCATTTACCTGCTGCATCCTCACTAACACACATCGCTATGTGGTGGTTTTTGGGACGA
Organism: Takakia lepidozioides; assembly: GCA_030704615.1. Classification (NCBI taxonomy): domain Eukaryota; kingdom Viridiplantae; phylum Streptophyta; class Takakiopsida; order Takakiales; family Takakiaceae; genus Takakia; species Takakia lepidozioides. Next base: position 12,194,835 of record CM060734.1, read on the forward strand.
GCACAGGTGAGGGTCTTCACTTGTCTTGATTTCTTGAAAGCTTGCAGCTCCTGTTCTTGCAAATGTGGATTCTGCTGTTGCCTATGCTGCTGATGCCATCTACTGTTTCAAACTGCCACCATGCCGCTTCAGACCTGCTCCAAGATGGCTCCAATGAGGATCTGCTTCTCTCCTTACCCCTGTTTCTGGTTTTTTACAACCACATTTGCATGTGTAGGAGTTAAGCTATGAAGGATACAAGGATACAAAATAGCAGTTATTACTCTGACAGCCTTGATACTTGGCTCTGAAATGAAACTTTTTGGTATGACTCTGATGGATCAAAAGGATAGGCTTTGATAGATAACACACATTCTTCAAGGCCCTCATATCATTTTGGTTTCATGGCTTGATAACAAACAGGGGTTTCTGAGCTGCTCTTTCACCTTGGCAGAACTATTTTATGAGGCCTTAAAATACCATGCTAGGCCTAGACCTGCTTAAGGGGCTCTACCCTTTTGTTTCTTCTTCCTTTTTAAGAATCTTGCTTATATCTTGGTTCTAAAACATCATCTTCAAACCAAACCTGCAATCTGGTTTTTGAAATAAGTTTGAAATGAATTTTTGGGATGATGATGCATACTATGGTGCTTTCATGATATGAATGACCTGAAATCCCACCCTCCCGCCCTGTTTTTTCAGAGACCCTGAAATGTAATGGGGTATTCAAATGAGATTGTAAACATGAAAGGGAATGTTAGATGGTGCCCTGTAAAGGGATGTTTTGTCTTTCAATGACAATGACCTTAGCGGTCTTGTCCATGTCTTGACATGCATGTATATCTTCCCTCTCTTTATTTGATCAGTGTACTTAGTGGTTTTTGTACACACCATCTACCCCTTCTCCTTTTCACCTTCTCATTTTGATATATTGACAAATGTTCTCGGGGGGCTTTGACAGAAAGTCAGCAAAGGAGGTCCTAGCTAGAATGAGGACCTCATAGCCCAGGGGTATCAGTCCCCACTACCTCCTCCAATTCCTGCTGTGCAGGCAACCCTCGCACAAGTCACACCAAGTGACTTCCATGCTGCATTGCAAAAGATGGATACTGAGGCCGTGGAAAATTCAGGTGATGAAAACCCCGTGTTATTACTTGAAACCTTGGCTTTGGAAAATTGGGTTGCACTTGGCATCATGGCAAATAAGAATGGCAGGTACCTGGAGAAGCTCCAGGAATTCAATACTAAAATGATTGAGGTACTGGAAGATGATGCCGAGGAGCTGATACAATGGAAAAAGAAGGGATCAGCCATTGAGGCAGCTCTTAGAATGGCGAACCCAGAAGATGACCAGACTGTCTCCATGCAGAAATCTACAAACACATCTGAAAAAGACTTCATCCCTTCTGTAAGTAATCACCCAATCCTTGGGCACATGATTTTACCGGATGAAGAAAAAGAGGCAGTGAGAGAATTCTGTGAACAAGTAGAAATCTCACAAGTGGAACAAGAAAGGGCAGCAGGTGCCACTCCTGGAAATCTGTAGTTTGTCCCTTGGTTGCCTCCCCGTGCAGTTGAATTAGAGGTTGCCAATAACGACCACATGATGTGGCACCCACATGCTAATATCAATTTATTGGCACCCATTTCTATTGAAATGTGGGTCAAATGGGGCAACATAACTCCTGCTGAACGCAGTAGATGTGCACAGGATGCTAAGGAGGGTTTTCAGAGAATAAAAAAGGAACCTATTGCTGTGGCATGGCCACTAAGGACCTTCTACTACAAGCTCTGTGACAAAGGTGAGAACCTTACCTTGAGGACCAAAAATGACTTGCCGACTGGTTCGGCCAGATCCAAAAATCACAAGAGTCAACTCTTCAACTGGCATCGTCCCTACATAAGATGTAACTGTGGACAAGGAGGGTCACCCTCTTCTTGCATTGGGAGTGTTGCTTGGTTTGACCATATGGTATGGTATATGCTGAACAATTTGATTGTGTTCTTCCCTGATGATGCCTATCCTTCGGTGCAAACCAAGTATTACAGCTTTCTGGTGTGGATCATGCGGGCTGCCAGATCTGCTGTACTTGCAAAAATTACCTTCCAGATGACCCGGGGCTTCATAATGGAAGCAGCTTGTGAATTCTCAATTGACCCCAAGCCAAGTTGCTTGGGAAGTTAGGAGAATCCAAGGGGGCTAGATACATTGAGAAACTTCTGAAACCTGGGTCTTTTTCAGACAGCCTTCCCAGGCCACAATTCAATAGCTACAAACGGCAGCGTATGGAGGGGCAGACGCCTCCTCAACAAGGCAAGAACAATGCCACTCGAGGCAGAGGCACCCCTGGTCGTGGAAGAGGTCTCTACCAAAGAGGAGGACGCTCTGGCAGGGGACAATACTCTACCAACACCTCTGAGAATTCAAGAGCAACGAATCGGTCATCACTTGGGGGTTCGGGTGCTAATTCCAGTACCACCATCAACATCGCCAGCCAGGAGTCATACAAGACTCGTCGTATCACTGACGAGTTCTCCCCAATACGCAAACGAGATTTTGGATCATGGACAGATCTTTAAAAATCTCATTTTTTGTATGTTCCTCTATTTTGTATGTGCAGATGCGTTGTTTGGTCTTGAGGATGGTTGCAGACAAATTGAAACTCATGCCCATGGCAGGAAATTCATAAAACAGGCAGCAAAACCTGCTCCCTTGGGATTCATTCATATGTTGTACCCAAACTGTGGTATGGAGTGGATAAACCCTAGGAACTTGATAAAAGAAGCTTTTTTGGAATTTGGACAAAATGACTTGGCTATTCTCATCGATGAGATATTTTTTGGATGGACATATCATAAACAAAGCAACTCTGAATACTATCAGCCTGCTGCTGTTTTCCGTGATTTTTGCTTTATGCAAGACCTGATTCACTCACCAGATTGTCTATGTGCCAAGAGGTTTCATGATTTTCGGGATGTGGATACAAAAACAGAATTCCATCTATCTGGTTCTACACCTACGCAACACGTACGTACCATGGACCTAAATATTATTAGACACGCAAGGCTGAAAGAACTATTCAGCCTAGGTATGAATCACATCCTTCTCAAACGTACTTTGCTGAAAGACGTTGTTGAACAAGTGCTTTGGCTTTCCATAGAACCTGTGAAATTTTACATGTAGACCCATGTGAATCTTGGGCCGCAACCTGCAGCCAATGGGTAAAAAACACATGCTGGGATAGATTGAAACAAAAAGCCGGTAGAGGAAGGTACAACTTCACTCACCATGAACGCAATCCTCTTACTGTAAAAGAGGCAAAAGATGAACTTTCATGGCTTCTCAATCACCTGTATTTTTCTGGTCTTGACAAGGCTAACAACAACGTATGTTTTATGTGTGTAAAGCACATAAGAACTCAAGCCTTCCACAGATTGATGGGTAAAGACTTTACACCATGCAAGCAAGCTGAGGTATGGCTGCCACCTGACCTTGTTCTAGGAAACATTTCCGTGGAAATACAGAGTCTGATTCCGGAGATACCTGCTCCCTCCTATAGACTACCTTACATTATGGGAATCTACAAGCTACATAAGAAAAAATACAGATGGATTACCAATGCCCATAAATGTGTTTTCAGTGAACTAGCTAGCCTTCTTACAAGGGCTACCATGAATCTTCTACCATTGGTAAAAGAATGGGCCAAGACAAGGCTGGATACTTATGAGCAATTTTTCAAAGTATCTACTTGCTATGTATTGGATTATTGACTCCATCACTGACTTTACACTAAACCTGCCTGAAAAAGTCCATAACATCTTTGTTGCTGACATTACACAATGCTATGAGAACATACCTTTGACAGGACAAGATAACTTAGGGGACGCCATTGAACACGTGGTGAAGATTGCATTCCAGCAACACCATCGGTCTCACCCCCGAGCACGTCATACTCTATGGATTCCAGCCAAAAACGGTACTTTCGGAAAAAGTAGATGGGGCACGTCTTTCCCAAAATCAGGTACCTGGATTGAACTTTCTGAAGTCAAGCTACTTATGCTCCACAAATGGCTTATGTCACACTGTTTTGTTGCCTTAGGGGACCGTGTGTGGCAGCAGATTTCTGGAATACCTATGGGTTTTTCATGCTCACCATTATGGTGCAACATGTACTTCCTTTCTTATGAAATCAAATTCATCTTAAGGCTTGCAGCTTTAGGACAATTCCAGCTTATGCCTATGTTTAAATCTGCCTTCAGATACATTGATGATATATGCTGGCTGAATGTGGGTGATGCAATGCTATTCCTGGACCCATGGGCAGACAGAAGTAGCAACAACCCTTGGTGGATCTACCCACTCAATGTAGTGGAGATCAAACCTGAGCTACTACGCACTAAAACCGATTCCCAATACGTGGGGTTGGAAGCTTGTTTCATGAATATCCAGATTACAGTCTCAAACAGTGACACAGGTGAGTTCCATTTCCAGAAATATGACAAGAGAAGACTACTCCCTTTCTCTTACACTCAATATATCCAGTTCTTATCCAATAGGCCTGTGAATCAATCTTATAACATTGTGATTTCACAAGCTGTGCCTATTCTATACATTTCCAGCAATGCTGATTTGGCTGGGAAGGAGTGTAGCATTCTGATTAACACTCTTGGGAGGAATGGTTTCAAGACCAGAAAACTTGCTCGTATCTTGACAAAATTCCTTGAACGTGGTTCATTCCCTGGCCTGCTCTTCCCTGTACAAGAGCTTATTGAGAAACTGAAAGGTACTTTCTAAAAACTTATACAGAGCTAAGTTATACCATTGAACTCTCCGTTCTTTTCTAGTGATACTATACTAGTTTTGCTATGATACATTTTATGCCATCGTTTCATTCTTGATCCGAGGAAGTGAGGATGTAGGATTCTACTCCTTTGGATAATATAATCTGAGGATAGAACTACATGGAAGAGGGAAAACCTTATGAGAAGAGGTCTGGTATGCACTCCCTTACGGGGTGAGTGCATACCACACTCACTCCGTAAGGTTCTGCCATGCCAGGGGATTGGCTGGTGGGTCCCTCTCTCTCCCTCTCTCCCTCTCCCTCTATAACACTTTGGATTTCATCTGGCCTTAACCTTTTGAGGTTATTTAGTTTTTCATCCCAGCCTTTTTCATCCAAATCTGGATGATTTTATTATAGGGTGATGAAACTTAATGTACAGAAAGCTGGATTTACCATCTATTTCTTTCAACTAAACTGGATGATCTACATAAATAATGGTTACCTATTATGAAATCCAAGAGAATAATAAAACTACCATCATAAATGATGGCAGTTATTAAACCTAAGCCTATACCATAACCCTAAAAGATACATTTCTATGGGATGTCATCCATTGATAAAGTGCCTCTCTTGGTAAAATGTGATTTTTCATCCACCCTGGATGAAAAATCGGGAAGTTTTGCCCTAAGCAGGCCGACACACTTCACAGCACTGAACTCGTGCTTCAGTGAACCTTGATGATGCGCCGTATAAACCTGCTCCCCTGCTGCTCCATGGTACTCGTGATGACTGGCTCTTGGGATGCGCATTGGTGGTTAAACAGATTCGTCTCTGGCAGACGACAAAGCGGTGATCGCTTTGATCAGAAACTCATGGTTTTTTATTTTGCAGCGGCGCTTTTACTCCTTGTTGGGAAGTACTCTATCCCTATTTATCTACAGATTACATGTTGCTCTCTCTTTGTGTATGAGCCATTCTCTATCTGTGAACGCTTCTACTCTGATTACGTTCTGTTGGAGACGATCTGTTGGATGCCATGGCGCAGGGCATACCACAAACACTCAAGGTTTTTTGAGTTTACCCTCGCTTGAATTGTGATCTGTACTTGCTTTAGAATTCAACACTGACATGGATAGCAACTGTGAAGACCTGCCATTTACCTGCTGCATCCTCACTAACACACATCGCTATGTGGTGGTTTTTGGAACGAGCACAGGTTAGGGTCTTCACTTGTCTTGATTTCTTGAAAGCTTGCAGCTCCTGTTCTTGCAAATGTGGATTCTGCTGTTGCCTATGCTGCTGATGCCATCTACTGTTTCAAACTGCCACCATGCCGCTTCATACCTACTCCAAGATGGCTCCAATGAGGATCTGCTTCTCTCCTTACCCCTGTTTCTGGTTTTTTACAACCACATTTGCATGTGTAGGAGTTAAGCTATGAAGGATACAAGGATACAAAATAGCAGTTATTACTCTGACTGCCTTGATACTTGGCTCTGAAATGAAACTTTTTGGTATGACTCTGATGGATCAAAAGGATAGGCTTTGATAGATAACACACATTCTTCAAGGCCCTCATATCATTTTGGTTTCATGGCTTGATAACAAACAGGGGTTTCTGAGCTGCTCTTTCACCTTGGCAGAACTATTTTATGAGGCCTTAAAATACCATGCTAGGCCTAGACCTGCTTAAGAGGGCTCTACCCTTTTGTTTCTTCTTCCTTTTTAAGAATCTTGCTTATATCTTGGTTCTAAAACATCATCTTCAAACCAAACCTGCAATCTGGTTTTTGAAATAAGTTTGAAATGAATTTTTGAGATGATGATGCATACTATGGTGCTTTCATGATATGAATGACCTGAAATCCCACCCTCCCGCCCTGTTTTTTCAGAGACCCTGAAATGTAATGGGGTATTCAAATGAGATTGTAAACATGAAAGGGAATGTTAGATGGTGCCCTATAAAGGGATGTTTTGTCTTTCAATGACAATGACCTTAGCGGTCTTGTCCATGTCTTGACATGACATGTATATCTTCCCTCTCTCGCTTTGTCCCTTTGTCTCCCTCTGTCCCATCAGGATGTGGAGAGAGAGGGACTGTTGAGGGGAAAAAAAAAAAAAAAAAAAAACGGTGGGGGGTGTGGAAGTGACTGGAGGAGCTGCTCTCCCTCTCTCCCTCGCTACCTCTGTCCCTCTGACCCTCTGACCCTCTCTCTCCCTCTGTCCCATCACGATGTGGAGAGAGAGGGAGAGAGAGGGAGTGATGAGGGAAAAAAAAAAAAAGAAAAAAAAAGTGGGGGGGGGAGTGACTGAGCAGCTCCCTCTCTCGCTCTCTCCCTCTCTCTCCCTCTGTTCCCTCATCTCTCCCCTCTCTCCCTCTTTTCCCTCATCTCTCCCATCAGGATGTGGAGAGAGAGAGAGAGAGAGGGAGAGAGAGGGAGTGATGAGGGGAAAAATAAAAAATAAAATAAATGGGGGGAGGGGGACTGAGCATCTGCTGCTCAGCCCCTACCTTTTTTTTTTTCTCTCTTCTCTCTCATCTCTCCCTCTCTCTCCCTCTGGACAATGGGCTTATGGAATTGTTGTCCCGACTTCCATCCTTGAGGAAATTGAAAAAAATTGCAAAATTGGGTTGCAGGGAATTTTGGATGTTCTTTATCCAAAATATTTTTATTAAAAAAAACTATATTTTTAGTGAAATATTTCTTCACTAAAAAACTGTGAAATTCCCGTCAGTTTCTACTTTTTCAATCCAACCTGGATGAAAAAAAAAGACTTCATCTGACATGACCTAAATACAGGGCAAAACAGTTTTTTTTATATAAAAAATCCCCCATGTTTTTCATCTAACCTAGATGAAATACGGACTACATCCGTTGAAGTGCAAGATAGGATGAAAGCACGATGTCTTTCATCTTCCACGAATGAGAAACGGACAACGTCCGTCGGATGGACAGACTGGTGGATGTTTTTCATCCTGAGAAGGATGGATGACGGGCCAGGCAGGAGAAAACCCTGCGCGACCCTAATGTCTTTCTTTTTGCGCTGCGAGAGCGTGCACGATGGCGGCTTGTGAGGAGTGATGGTGCTCGTGCTACAGATACCTTGAGCTGCCAATCGTTGAGTGTTTATGGCTCCTGTGAGCAACGCCTGGGCGAGCTCTTTAAGGCGATGGCGGTGGCTTAGTGATGAGGGAAGATTCCCTGTCTCAGTTGTCTGTTTTTTTGCTGCACAAGGGAACTGCGGCAGTGATGGCGGAGGCACCACCTGCATGCCTAGGATGTTTCCCTAGTAGCCCTCCTCTGGATCTTTGATGAATGGCGGCACAAGGAAGTCTCTCTCCCTCCCTTTTATAAACCCTACCTTTTGAAACCAAGCTCTTTTTTTCTTGTGCTTGGCAAGATCTTGTTTTGGTTAAGGTAGCAGTGTTGTGGTGTTGGCGGAGTCCTCCCTGCACGGTTAGGCTTGTGGAGAGATGATGACTCTCCCCCAAACAGTAAAAAAGGTTTTTTTTTCTGTTGATTTTGCTTCCTTGTTTCCTTTGGCATTCTCTGCGCTTAGATTGAAGTGCATTTGACCTCGATAGCAAGTGTGGAAACCTCACTAACTCACAATGCGTTGTGGTTGTTTTTGGGACGGGCACAAGTGAGGGCTTCCACTTAATATTATGATGCTGCTGGATGCCAAGTGGGATTGCAGAGCAGGGGAAGGTTTTGTTTGCCAGGGACTCATCCTAAAATGTTGAAAAACTAAACTACTCCATGGTTTTTCTTGATCATGCCTCTTTCTTTCCTTGATTTTTGAAGAACAAGTGTAATGCTTTCTACGATGGGCTAGTTCGGCCCAGCCAGTGGAAAGACTTTGTTATGATGTGACAGTCGGGTTTATGATGGCTTGTGGAGAGACACACATCTCCAGGCCCTAGTTTGCATTGCTTACCTTATGGTAGTTGGAAACAAATTGAGAGGCTGCAAGGAACTGTTTGCTGCAGCTACTCGGGTACCTCTGTTTAAAAGACCCCTGTTATGTTCCAACCCAGATGGCTTTGATTAGCTAGATGCTTAGGCTAGGGTATGGTGAAGTTTCTGCCTGTGGCTATTCGGCTGACACTAAAATATGGCAGTAATATAAATGGTAACTGGTTTTTGAGGCAGCCAGGGTGGTCAAGTGCAAATACCCCCTGGACATGGTGTAATGACATGGTCAAATGTGGAATGATGTGAAGGGTGTACTGACAGTACCATATACTGTCACAGGATGTGTATGCAGTTCTTTATATTTACCTTGCTTTGTCACGAGCTTTGATTTTCAGCTGTAGCAAGAAATAAAGGTATAGGGGTTTCTGGAAAACTTACCAGACATATCCACATCCCCTGTGGGGGCAAGCTGTAGTGCACACCAGTCTAAACAAATACTGGCAAGACAAGGTATTTAAATTTGTGATATCCAAGTGTTCCTTTCCTTTTTAAGAAAACCCTCCATGACACCCATGGGGTTTTAGTAAGTATTGAAGACAATAAATCTGTATGACTATGTGACCTGCACCACATCAAGGCCAAAATATGGCCAAGTACCCGCCAACCCACCCAGACTTATGTAAGTGTATCATGATCTTGACTGGTGGTCAATCAGCATCAGTGGATTATGAATCATACTGACATGAACACATTACTGTGCATGGATGTAATTCTGGATTTTCTGAGCTTGATGATTGATGGATGGTGCCACTGTTAAGTGGCTGATATGTCTATTTATTCTTTCGTGACAATGACCCTAGGGGTCCTGTCTTTGTCTTGACATGGCAAAAAGTATCTTCCCTCTTCCTCTTTTCCCTCATGTGTCCCTTTGTGCCATCAAGATGTGGAGAGAAAGGGAGGGATGGAGAAAGAGGGAGTGATGAGGGAAAATAAAAATAAAAAAGGAGGTGGTGGGGGGGGGGGGGGGTTACCTGAGCAGCACCAGCTGCTCAGTCACTCCCCCCCCCCACCTTCTTTTTTATTTTTTTTGCCTCATCTCACCCTCTCTCCCTCTCTCTCCCTCCCTCTCCCTCCCTCCATGGATCTGGCTGGTTCTTTTAAAACTTGATAGTTTAAGACCAGTGGTATGTACCTAACCCCTAATTAACCTTCTTGGAATTTGGTTAATTTCGGTTATTTACATTACCCGGATTTTTGGTATAAGGTCAGGATCATAATGGAGCCATCCTATTATTTAATTTTTTCATCCATAAATGGATGTCATCCTCAGATGATGACACAGAGATGAAAAATCGAGAGACAATTTCATCCAACGCGGATGAAATCACGATAGATTTCATCCTGCGCGGTAGAGTTCATCCCATGTGATGTATTTCATCCCGAATGGATGAAATCGTGGGAAATCACGTGGATGAAATCGCGGGAAATCGCGCTTCCTCTCTTCCCTGCCCTAATCCTCTGCACGACGATCGTGCTTAAGGGATGGCGAGAGCTGAGAGATGGTGGCGGGGGGCGCATGAAGCTCGATTCAGGCGCCCTTGAATGCTATGGAGCTGCGCCATTAAGGCATTTAGGTGTTCTGGCAAGATTCAGTATCTTCTTCCCCTCTTGGGGTGCGCAATGGCGGCAGTACCTGCAATTTCCCTGTGGCGGTTGTCTCTAATGCTTGGCGGGCGATCTACCTGTGTTGTGGTTGCTTACTGTGACCTTCATTGATCAATAAGATACAAGCGGCGATCTTAAGGCCTCAGGGAAGTGTCTGAACTCTTTGAGTTTGGGCGATTCACTTTCTTTGTGCATGCTTTGTACATTTTGTTGTGCATTCTTGTTTGCTGGTCTTGAGAGCTATGGCGCAGGCCTCTCTTCCACAAGCCATCAAGGTATTGGCTTGAATATGTTCTGATTCTTTTTTGCCCCTGCTTTGTATTGCATGTTGTACAGCGATAACAAGCGTGAGACCTCCGATTCACTTGGGGTTCCACATCGTCTCTAACTTGACTGTTTCTGATTGCATGAGATGGGACCAGGTGAGGGTCCTCACTTAACATGGATTTTAAAGCTTGAAGTTGATTGGAATCGAGTTGAAGAAGCGACGTCATCTGTATCTTTGGGGGAGAACAATCATTTCTTCCTCTTTCCTTTGATCTTGATGGCTCCTATGTTTAACCTAGTATGGTGGACAATCAATCATTAGGGCGACTATCTCTTGTTCCCTATGGCATACTGATGTGACAATGGAGCAATGATATGACAAGCTAATGGCTTTAAAGAGATCTGGTAACATGCTACAATGTAGGGCAGACCTGTTTTCATGACCAGACAGTGTTCTTGAATGTACAAGCATTGGAAACTTGGCCTCTTTTAGAAGCTGGTGTAGATGCATATATTGGTACATATTTCTTTTCAGATCGTTTTTTATCTTAAGGCAGACAATTTAGGCATTGTACTGCCAAAGCAGGGCAGTTTGTGAGTTATCTGGGAATCGCTGGTAAAGCACGTAGGAATTTAGATTGTGTCTGAGATGACCATGGAGGAGCTCTAGCGTCAAAATGACCGTAGGGAGCTGCATCGACAGCGAGTTAGGCTGCCAATTCGGTACCAGTAACGACAACATGCACCTGTTCAAAACAATACATGGCGACTGTTCCAGTCCCGGATTGCGATCTCTCTATTCTCCTGCCTTTCAAGTCCAGTAGGAGCACACGGCGAGGAGTCTTGGCAATTGGAGGAAACAATCTGTACAACAATGAAATATCGCGACAAAGCAAGTGCTGCATCGGAGCAAACGACGGATGAAGGAGCTTCCCGGCAAAGTTTTGAACTCCTCAGCAATGCAAAGTGTGTAGGAGGAAACTCCAGATGATTTGAGACCTAATGGCAGGGCCAAAGACCCCTGGGGGCACCACCAGTATTTTTACTGCCAGGAAGCGGCAGACTGCTTGTATGGCAAAACCATGGAAACCAACCAAAGGTGTGGCTTTTCTTCCCCGATTCCCTTGAGATTTTGTGGGCAGCTATGGTCCATTTTATTGTAAATTTTCACCAAGTTTGAGGATTTTTGGAGGTGATGGGAGACGGCATCAAATTATCACGCCGGAGGCAGTTGCGAAAGGCGATTAAATGGAATTCTAGTTCATCCAATGGATGAAAACTGGAAATTCAAACTGCAAGCTGGAGGGATGAGAAGACAACCTAGCGCCAACTGGTCATCCATTGGATGGATGAAAAACCAGATTTATCATTAACACCAAGGTTTTCCATCCATGGTTATTATTTTATGGTGTTCTATCGTTTTTAAATTATAGATTCATGTAGGAAATAATAGTTTAAGACTATCCTTCACTAGTTTAAGAGGCCCCAAAAACACAATAAAAGAAGAGCAGGCTCCTCTTGTTCTTCAATCTAGTCTCATTTCCTTGTTTTGGCCTCTTGCTTGTGTAGTTAGTTTTGAGCTTGAGGGAGCTAGTTCCTAGAGAGTTGAGCTTGTGGCTCTCTAGTATTAAAAGCAAGCATAGTGAGAGCAGGATAGTCCTAGCTCAAGGCCTTGTGGCCATTTGAGGCAAGGAGTAGAGGAAGCGCTCCATGAAGTGGGAGACTTGAGGACGAGTAGGAGTGCTGGAGGAGGACCAGGCTTGAGTACCATTCTATCGAGCAATTTAGTGCATCCCAAGCACCACTTGTTTCAGAGGGTGACTTACCATACATTCTTGAATTCATTTATTTCATTTGTTGTTCAAGCTTTGTCCAAGAAGGGATCTTATAAGCATTGTTTGCTAAAAATCTATAAAAACTAACCTTCTTTCAAAGAGGATGTGTGTGCATCTCTATGTACATGTGTGAAGAGCACAGGTGTGAAGCCCCATGAGACAAGGCCTTAGGAATCTAACCCAATTACGTCATGGAAGTGAAGGTAGATGTCCATTATTATGTTTAAGGAGAGGGCGAGCTTGCATGAAGTGGCGAAGCTCTTGTCAAATTTCCCTTCCTAGCTTAGTGGCAACGGCCATATTGCATGAGACGGCAAAGCTATCGCCAAAATTTCCATATTATTAAGTTCATATCTATGATTCATAAGCCCCCTGGCCATAGAGGACCATGGGAGGCGTTGCTAACTAGCTTTATAAGTGGTTAAGCTATTTTGTAGAGGGCTGCCAAAAAGGCAGAGCCCAGCACTTAAGTGCCGGCGCCTTAGGCGCCTTTGGGTTGGAGGTCAACCAAGGAGGTTGCCTAGAATCGCCATGGAGAGGCGCATCTAACACGGGTGGCGTGAGGGGAGTTGACCCCTGGAGCAAAGTACGGGTTGTTGGTACACTGCGTGGCAGCACCAGGCGCCATAGCTGGGCCCGTGCAGGTACGACACGAGCGGCAGAGACACGGAGCTTGCCTATTACCTACTGAACCCGCGCCAGCAGCGGGCCAGTCACGCCGCGCCACGTAGCAATGGCCGCGGGGTATCGGTTTTAACCACTGGATATTACGACGGACCCTGCCAGGGACTGTTGGTCCCTGGGACGGGTATTTTAAGGGGGGTTTTCTCCCTATGCCTTTGATTTCTTGTGCACTATTCATGGTGTTCTTCTTGCATGGGAATGAGGGCGTGTTTTAGCAAAGGATAAGAAATGGTTGGAACCATTGGATAGGCCCCAGTGAGGCCATCAGTTTGATATGTATTCCAGGGCTTGTGAAAGCACAGCTCACGGGTGGATGCCACAGGCAGAGAGAGGAGCCTAGAGACAGGGAGGAGAGAATCCCTGGTAGGGGTTTCACAAGGTAGAAGATGACATGTTTCAACTTCGTTCTAGGCTGGTTGCTTGCATAAATTAATCAGATTATATTGGAAGTAGGTGGAAGAGGCGCAGGGAATGGACCCTGGGACCCACTGAATGTTTAATCATTGTTTACACACCAGGATGGCGAGCAGATGAGAAACTGATGGGCGGCAGATTTCATTAATCATGGCCCGGTGATGGTTTAAGTTGCTAATGCGTTCTTGAGTGGTTTGGTATAGGAATTTAGGGGCGCTCCCAAGTGGAGAGCGGTTCCCCAATGCTCCCGACATAAAGGGCGTTCCCAGGGCATTCCCCTGGTACCTTGAGGGTAATTTAGTTAGCTCCAGCACCCTACGATGATTATCTATTTCTACGAATTTCATGCATTTGTAGGAATATTTTAATGATTTGTTCTTTATTATTTAGCAGGGTAATTCGCCTTTCTTAAGGGATTTTATCCGGACCCCCTTAACTTAACAACGGAAGTTTAAAGGGCGGTATCGCCCCCTTCCGCCGAGGATATTTGAAGTCAAGTACCCGGCCGCTGGGGGGAGGCTTGGGCCAAGGAACGGCCATTGTTTTATAAGACCTCGGGAGTTACATAGAGGTTTGAATTGTTATCATTCACCCGATGGACTGACCATTGAGGTTGAATTTTGGGATCGCTCTAAGCAGGAAAGACTGACTTGGGAAAGCGGATCCGGTCCCTTCCTAGGAGGTAGGACACTAATCCACCTCGGGATTTTGGGGGGTGCATTTGGGCGGGGGATAGATGATCCCCGTCTCCCTGGGCTCGGGATTCGTTTTGTGAAGGGATTTGAAGGTTCGTCCCGGCTATAAGCGTGTTGGGAGTCGAGGCATGTAGGAAGTAGTAATAAACAAAGACTTGGAAGGCAATTACGATTAAAGACGTAGAAAACCCATAAACAAAACGTAGGACTAGGAAACGCAAATCGCCCTGTGAAGTGGAGTTGTTAAGCTTTGCTTTGCCGGTAGGAAGTTAGACTATTTAGATCCGTCCATAGCTGCCACGGACCCCTGCACTTACCGCAGCCGGGTAGGCGGTTCGTTGAGCCCAACCTACACCGCAACTTGCCACGACCCCCTAGGCTAGTATGTCGTCACCCTGGCCACGCGCGACCAGGGCTCGTCATATTTTGGTGCGTCTGCCGGAGGTAGGTAAAAGTCAGGGCCTCTCAAAGTACTTATGGATGAAGTAATGATATTTGTCCTTGTGCTAGTTTTTTCTTACTTTTTGTTTTATTGCTTATTCATGAAGTTACTTCATCACGTGGAGGTCGAGGAACCCCCAACCCCCCTTCTTAGGGAACCTCAACGTGCAATCCTCGCTTGAAGCACATCTCACCTGGCAAGTGGCGTATTTAGGGTGTTGCCCTCTATGTCGAACCATCGCTGACAAGGGAATCGATTTTCATCGTCCTCGTCCCACTTTCCGGAGGTCTAGAGAAGCTATCTCCTATCTAACCAAGAAGAGTTTTATTGACCTTCCTTTTGATTGGATGTGTTGGTTGTTTGGGTGTGGATTAGAAGACTATTTGGAGGTAGAGGAACGCCTGCCTCACCCGAACACTACCATCACCTATATCTGTCCACCCAGATTTTACAACAGCCGCAGTGAAAGTGCAGCAGCATTGATCATTGAATTAATCACTGACGGCCGATTGGACGTGGCACCGACCATACATGATATTACTTGGATTGAAGGTCCTCCTTCAGCAGCTCCTCAAGGCGTCATTGCGGACCCAGAGCGGCCACCGCCATTTTATTTTGCACGGGAAATCCCCACCAGTTTCCTCATATCATTCCCTTAAAGATAGTGCATGCTATTTCTTCCATTAGCAGCTCTCCTTGGACCTCAGCGCCAGGGTCACCTATGGGAATAGACGAGGACTTGTCAGCAGCAGAATAGGTAAAGCTGCCTCCAGCGATCGGGGAAGACCCCACAGTTGCATTTATGCTTTCCATTTCATTTAACCATGTTTGCCAATTGGCACAATCAATGCAATGCTTGAAATCTAAAACGTCATCCACATCATGCTTTGGAGTGATAAGAATTTGCCGCATGAACTTCTAAAGTGGGTATGATTTTTGAGGCTAGGATCAAGAGGATTCGAAGCAGATTCTGGCAACATAAACCAGAAATTCAACTTATAACAGAAGCGTACATCGATTGCTTAGCTCAACGGAAAGCCATCAAGAAAGGGTGGATAGACGAACGGGTTCGGTGTGAACGACCCTCGTCAACAGACACATCGGAGCATTTCTACTGGTGTAACAACAGGCTTAACTAGCTGTATTGTTCATGCCCGGGGATATACCTAGGGGCCTTGCACCCCAGGTCTTCCTTCACAACGCATTTAAGGTGGCAGGTAGATTTCTTCACTCATTGTCACATATGCCAGCTCTTGGCGTCCCATTATGTGCGTAGACTGGATGAGTGTAGGTATTGCAGCATACCTCGACCACCTAAAGATTGGAAGATACCTGGAAGATTGCACACTGACGTGCCTCCATCGCCACGGTTTCATGGAAGGTATGCAAATTTGACCTTGTTTATTCTTGACATGGTAGTTCAAGGAAATATAGGTCCTTCAGTACAGACTGAGGCAGGAGAATCCTCGTCGGTACAACAGTGAGTGTATGTCTAGCTCAGGATCGAGAGACACACTCCCAAGCTTGGATAGCATATCGTTTGACACCAGGTTAGAGAGAAGACTGGCTAGAGAAGCCGTCCGTGATCAGTTGCTAGGGAAAAACCCAGCATTGAGTCTAGAGTCAGACTCAGAAACTAGAAGTTTGGGAAAGATAGAGTGGGAAGGAGAGGACACGGAAAGTTCTTCGGACGTCGAGTGTTCACGAGTGGTTTCCCCTATATCTAGTCCCCCTTATACCCCACCGGCCAGGTCAAGGAGTCCCTTGCCGTCATAAGTGTCAATCATGGCACATATTCCATGACCTCCTGAGGTACCCATTGTGGTTCCAGCAGGTTTACCCCCGCTAACATTGCCCAGGCATCTGCCTTGGTTCTCCGGGGAAGCACATGAAAATCCAGAATATCATGTGAAAAGCTTCATTCAATGTTGCTACTCTAACCAAGAACTAAATGATGCCTATTGGCTGATATGGTTTCCCACAACCATGAGGGGAAGAGCATCTACTTGGTATTGGCAACAGGCTCCAGGTATATTTATTACTTGGCAGCAGATTCGGGACGCATTTCTCGATCATTTCCGGGCAGTCCACCAGTTCACCAGTGTCTTGATGGCACTGGCAAGGATTCGCCAAGGCCCCACAGAGGAGGTAGCAGACTTCGAAATGCGAATCAGGGAGCTAATGCGACTCCAAAACCCTTTGACCCCCCTAGATGATGGGGTACTCCAAGATTGTTTTTTGAGTGGATTACGAGAGGCCACTCACTTTCATGTTTTGCAGCAAAGACCTGCAACTTTGGTAGATGCCATACAAGCGGGCAAGGAATTTGACAACATGCATCGCCAAGTACAACGAGCTAAGATGCCCGACTTTGCTGTACCATCGTACATTTCAATCGAGCCCGCGCAGGAGCCGGCACCATTAGCGGTAATCCAGCCTGCGCTGCATTACACGCCATCTTATGTAGGAGGAGTGAGACCCTATGCCCCAGCAATGTCCCCGACACCCGTAGTAGCGCCAACGGTGCCGCAATACACGAATGTTGTTCCTACCAACTCACAGGCAGATTCAAGCGGGCAATCCGATTCGCGAGTGGGCCATCTAGACGCACAAGTCACTTCTCTCATCAAGACCATTGAAACAATGGGCGACCGCATGAGCTCAATCGGTCAGCAGATTACCAGCTACAAGTGAGTGGTAAAAGACATTACGTGGCACCGGTGGTTAAGGACAGTGATTCGAACCACTCACGTCCGGGTCCACCTGTTAGCTGCACACCAGTGACAATTCCATTGGCAGCCCTGTGTCGTGGTAAATGAGGATCATACAGGCTGATTTTGTCCTTCAACTTAAACTGCACACAGCACCCACCATAAAACCCACATTAATCAACCCATGAAGACATACATGTACATTGAATAATGAGGACCGCCCAGTATAAGCAATCACTGAAAGTACTGAAAGTGTAGAGTACTTTTGGTAGCATAAGAATATCTGCCACTGTGGCTTGGGGTTGATATTTGGGGGTTGCCTTTTAAGGCGCCGTAGTTGGTGCACTGTCGGTGGCAGTATCAAGAGCGGCTTTCTCAGCCTGCGAACATCACGCCCAACACCCCTTAGCAGTTTCATTTAGCAATGCATCTACTAATAGTTTGAAGTACCCAACATGTAAATGGCCACATTGTACAGAACTGATAGCCAACAGGTGCATGCATGCTCACCTCTAGTACGGAAACTGCTGCATGGAGAGGTGCCTCCTGAAGGCCCACCTGACTCTTGCTCCCGCTAGAACTTGGTGTTATGTCACCATTTGCATCAGTCAAGGACTTTGTGCCTTTGGCAGCAGTGGCTCTGGTTACACGCTCTCCTTTTCGCATGTACTTCTTCTCAGCTCCCTTCACGATGGCTGGGGTAGGGTCCTCTGCTTTAGTCCCCTTCTACATGCCAACAAAACAACAAGGTATAGTACATGAGTACGTCTATGAATACCTGATGCATAGAATTCATGGCACACACCAATAAATAGATCATTCATGAAATGTTTTTAGAGTAAAAAACAGAAAGCCCAAGGACAGGAACAAGATAAAGTCTTTGAGGGCGTACCTCTTTCTGTGGGGAAGTTGGCTTCACATGCTGATCTGCCAACCCCCCTACTGTCACCCTTACCAGCACTCTCGGTGGAGCAGACGTCCTCACCAGCAGCCAATATTGGTGTCCCGCCAGCTCCACCTCCCTTCTTACGTGGCAATTTATCAGGAATTCCCTTGCGCCCCAATTTTACTTGGGTCACCACAAGGTCCTCAATGGCAGACGACTTTGGCTTTTCCCCAACCTCAAGAGGTTCTCCCTGCACCCAAGCAAAACATACCAGAGCAATAAACTTCAAAGTCAACTAACACTGAATGGATGACAACCACAAAAATAAGTTGGGGTGAAGGTGCACAATCCACCTTCTCCGTAGCAGTCTTGCCTCCCAAGCCTGCGTCGGAATCGCAAGGTTCAATAACAGTACATATTGGGATAGTAGTTGGAGGAGGGGCGGTTGCTGACATTCCCAACATCATTGCCATCAATGCATCCAGTTGCAGCCCAACACAAGCCCCTCCACCCCACAAAGTTAGCAATTATGGAAAATAAGGTCAACCGGGCAACAAGCAAGGTCGGCAGTTCGTGAACGCATACAAACCTTGGTCCAACGTGCCAAAAAAAGTTTGGCATTCAATGGCGTGAATGCATGGAATGTCATGCTCTGGCGCCCTAGCAATGTCCCACATCCATTCAATATTAAGACCCTAACACATGTTCTAACCCTTTGAAATTTAATCCATGGGTGAAGCCATACATAGTTCAATTCGTAAGCCATTCATCTTTCTAAACAAGGTTTCCAGGTCATTCACATTTAGGAAAGAACCTTGGTTTGATATATAACATTTACCACATATATGCAGATTGTAAATTCATCACAAAAGCAGATTGCAGGTCTGGAGATAAATCTCCGGAACCAGGCTCAAAGCATATCAGGTTCGAAATGAAACAATCAGCCACTCATGCCTTGAGTTCATGAAGTTTTTACCTCGGTTGTCCCACCATTGACTGGGGTCAGAAAAGTATTCATTCCACGGCTTTTCCTCGTCTCAGCTATTACCTGTTTCTGGATACTTCCCTGTTGTCACATTGGCAGTACTCGCACCAAACTATCAAAGGCTCACTCAACCAGCTAACTTGCAGAATTCAACATGAAAATTTAGGGCCGATTCTGATAAGATGGAAAAACAAGGTGAAATGTGTTGAAGAAGGTGCCTTCATTACCAGTGCCTGAGTTTATCATTGTGCCGCTGCTGCTGCGGCTTCTAGTTGACCAGTCACCATCTACCCATGCAAGTTTCTTGTAGCTATTGATCCATCTGGTACATTTCCAGCTTTGGTGATGCAACCATGCACCTCCGATGCCCTTTTCCAGGCCGCTGCCAGGCTTGCACACGCACTGCAAACGCACACAAACATGATGTGGTCGAACTTCACCCCTTCCCCCATCATTTGCTTTCAGGTCTCCAAAGCCCCATACATCGCCTATGCTCTACACACCCTGCAAACATCACATTCCACAACACCACATCTCATTCAGCCATAGTGTTGAACACTCCCTTGGCATCCTCAATGCTACCATATTTGGCATACATGGCCACTAGAGCAGTGTTCAGGATGACATCTGGAACAATTGCAGATTTGATCATGTCACCAGGGATCTCTTTGCCCTTTTCCAGGGCTGCCAAACACACTGCAAACACACACAAACCTTATGTCGGCGGGCTTCACCCCTTCCCCCATCATTTGCTCATAGGTTGGAGCCTCCATCCCGCACCCCTGCTGTGCATACCCCGCAAGCATCGCACTCCACGACACCACATCTCGTTCAGCCATAGTGTTGAACACTCCCTTGGCATCCTCGATGCACCCACATTTGGCATACATGTCCACCAGGGCAGGGGCAGTGTTCTGAATGACATCTGGTAATCTGACAAACATCCTCCTTTTAGAATTGTTCCAGCAAATGCCCCAACCCTACTGATTTAGAGGCTGTAGTGTCCAAAGCCATGTCCGTTTCCAGAAAATTGTCTGATGAAAATGAAGTTAGGCAGAAAACTTCCCTGGACTTGTTTCCAGTCTGTGACATGGGGGAGGACATCATGGATGACCTCAAGGGTCTACCCACTCTCGGCACCAGAGTTGACCAGTTGGCCATCGACCCACTCGTAGCCATTGTGCTATTGAAGAAGGTGCCCTCCCTTCCCCCATCATTTGCTCATAGCTCTCCAAAGCCTCCATCCCACGTCCTTGCCATGCATACCATGCAAGCATCGCACTCCACGACACCACATCTCGTTCAGCCATAGTGTCGAACACTCCCTTTGCATCCTAGATGCACCCACATTTTGCAAACATGTTCACCAGGGTTTTGTTCAGAATGACATCTGGTACAATAATAACTCTGAAGATGTCGCCATGCACCTCTTTCCCCTAAGCTGCCAGGGCAGTGTTCAGATTGACATTTGGCACAATTCCAGCTTTGATGATATCCCCATGCACCTCTTGCCCTTCTCCAGGCCGGCTGCCAGGCTTGCACAAGCATTGCAAATGCACACAAACATGATGTGCTTCCCCCATCATTTGCTCATAGCTCTCCAAAGCCTCCATCCCACGTCCCTGCCGTGCATACCATGCAAGCATCGCACTCCACGACACAACATCTCGTTCAGCCATAGTGTCGAACACTCCCTTTGCATCCTAGATGCACCCACATTTTGAAAACATGTTCACCAGGGTTTTGTTCAAGATGACATCTGGTACAATTCCAACTCTGAAGATGTCGCCATGCACCTCTTTCCCCTAAGCTGCCAGGGCAGTGTTCAGATTGACATTTGGCACAATTCCAGCTTTGATGATATCCCCATGCACCTCTTGCCCTTCTCCAGGCCGGCTGCCAGGCTTGCACAAGCATTGCAAATGCACACAAACATGATGTGCTTCCCCCATCATTTGCTCATAGCTCTCCAAAGCCTCCATCCCACGTCCCTGCTGTGCATACCATGCAAGCATCGCACTCCACGACACCACATCTCGTTCAGCCATAGTGTCGAACACTCCCTTTGCATCCTAGATGCACCCACATTTTGCAAACATATTCACCAGGGTTTTGTTCAGAATGACATCTGGTACAATAATAACTCTGAAGATGACGCCATGGACCTCTTTCCCCTTTTCCAAAGCTGCCAGGGCAGTGTTCAGATTGACATTTGGCACAATTCCAGCTTTGATGATATCCCCATGCACCTCTTACCCTTCTCTAGGGCTGCCAGGCTTGCACAAGCATTGCAAATGCACACAAACACGATGTGCTTCCCCCATCATTTGCTCATAGGTATCCAAAGCCTCCATCTCACGTCCCTGCCATGCATACCCTAGACCAAGCTGACTCTCCCAAGAACCTTGTAAACATCAGCGAGGACTTAAGTGCACAGCAGCGATAGGGCTTAGTGGGGCTTAGTGCTTGAGGGAAAAAAAAAAACATCGCATTGGTCCATGAGAACCACCATGGTGCAGCTAAGCGAGCAGAGATTGAAACACGACCTGCTAAGACCAAGCTGACTCTCCCATGAACCTTGTAAACATCAGGAAAAATACCAATCATGGTACTAACAGGAGCCAGAAGCCCACATTTGCAGGATGGACAAACTTCTTCACATCCTACATTAAGAAAAAACCACACCTTGCGACTGCGATTGTCCCACCATCATGAAGGATCTGTAAAAAACTCATGTGAGCTCTGCTCCGTGCTGCAAATTCAGGGCCGAGTCTGATGAGAGGGCAAAACAGGCTGAAATAGGTTGAAGAAGAAGGTGCCCTAACCACATTGTCGTCGACCTTGTGTCATGACCCATGGAGGATTTGACAGACCATGAACCCAAACAGACCTCTTGTGTGTGCTGCTTGTGTCTGTAGTCAGGTAATGTTGGATTGTCCATGAGAACCACCACGGTGCAGCTGAGCGAGCAGAGATTGAAACGCGACCTGCTAAGACCAACTTGCACGAGGACTTAGTGTGCACAGCAACGATATGGCTTTAGTGGGGCTTAGTGGGTTAGTGCATGAGGGGAAAAAAAACAACACGAGGAGTTTGAACTCGCGACCCCGTGACACACAGGAAGAGCCCTTACCAGTACGCTACATGCGCACATTTGAAATACCCCCCCCCCCCCCCCCCCCCAAAAGTATGTATATATTGTACATACGTGATGGGCAACTTTTTAAGTTTTTTAACCTTTTCACAAACCCTATAAGCAAATTTTTTTTAAATTTTTTTTTTTTAAAGGAAACCTCAGGCCCTTGAGGAGGGGGAAAAATTAACCCCCTTTCATTTATGGGCCATGAGACCTACAGGAGGATCAACGCCGTCGTCACAAACAATCCCACACATGGGGTAATACATCGGGTTTGAACCCTGAACCACCAGGGCGACACACTCTGCATTTACCAGCCGATGTGCTTTTTTTAAATCTTTTGCACTTTGATTTTTTTTTTTAAATTCATTTTAGTGGTTACAAGTGAGTACATAGATGTATTCCATGGAGATAAACAAAACTGTTCATCTGGTGTCTTCACGGTGGATGTATCCCATGGAGCGTTACACGAAAGTTCTTAAGGGATACGTTAGGAATTACGGAAAGCCAGAAGGGAGTACGGCTGCAGGGTATGTTCTGGATGAGGCCATGGGGTTCAGGATTGAGTATATGCAATCATTTGATGCAACTCAACGGCGGACTTGGGATGCAACTCAACGGCGGAAGGGGTTGAGGACGAGGTCTTCGAAGGTGTCGGCAAAAAGCGGGACATGACTGGAGCTGGGAGAGATGCAGCACAAATTTTGTATGTGCTGAACAATACCAATGTCATGGCTTATTGGGTGCAGTGAGTACTTCTTTTCATTGCACCTTATTCATATCAAGTTCAATTTCAATTCTGACTGTCACCAGTGTAATCAAACCACCCACAAAGTCACAAATGTCAGTGGTTCATTCTGATTATAACCAATGCTGTAGTAACGGAATGTCTGAGTGAGTGACTTGTTGGAAGAGCATGTTCTTTTACAAGTCATTCTGCTCACTCCTCCAGTGGTTTGAAACAGTGGTTTTCAAAGTATCATTCATGCTAGGTATTTTTTGCTAAGTAATGCAATACTTCATTGCTAACATGTATCATTCTTGTTGCCATTTTGTGACAAAAAGTATGCAACAGATAAGGCACAGTCACAGCAGACAGAGAGGCATGTGGTGATGAGTGGCGTGCCAATCGACGTCTACCTTATCAGATCAGCCAATACCTAGGTCATTAGATGGTCCCACGGCTCTAAATAAAGAAGACCTGGCTATGTTGGCTACCATTCAAGCGGCATTTGTGCAACCAACCGCTATTCCAGTTGAGCAAAGTGATTTAGAGGGTGACGAATATGTTTCAGATTCAGAATAAAATTTATTGTTGGACAAAGCTGTAGCTCCAAGCTACACAAACCACTTAAAGTTTTTCATGTATCACCCAAAAAGTGGTACCAATCACTGTTGTGTAGGCAACCACTCATGAGCAACCACTAGCATAGTGGTTCCAATTACTGCAGTATCTTTCACCACCCACTCTCCACCACTGTCAAAGTGGTACAAATCAATGAGGTGTCTTTAACCACTCAAGATCAACGTGCACTGTCCCTGGCCGCGTGGAATATTATATTTATAAATTAAAATATATTTCCAAATCATAAATCACAAATAAATTTTGAATTATTACACGTGGAGTAGTAAGTGGTTTCAACCACTTCCCATCACTGAGGTGTCTATAACCACTCACAATGTACCACTGCACTCGTCCACGTGCAATATTATATTATATTAATTAAAATGTATTACCAAATAAATAATAATAAATAAAAACAAGTTATTACACGTGGACTACCGAGTGGTTGAAACCACTTCCAACCACTGTCTGTGATGCCACCGTGGCATTTCATTGGGATTAACCACTGGCAAGTGGTTACTAGTGGTTTATAGAGTGGAAAAAGACAGTAGTGGTTAAAGGGCCAGTGGTTATTCCACGTTTTTCTTCTAGTGGTATGATACGACGTTGTTTAGTGGATGATGGGAGCTCAATCAACATCATGCCACTCTCCACCTTGTCAAAGTTAGGATTGAACATGACAGGGGAGTCTCCATTAACTATCAGACTGGCTGACCAACGGAAGATCAGACCAGTGGGTCACTTAGCGAATGTTCGGCTAAAGACTGGAGGCTACACGTACGCGGTAGATTTCCAGATCATAGATTTCCCCATTGATGAGTATTCCTACGCACTCCTACTAGGGAGGCCATGGTTGGTCCAGTCCCGAGCTCGAACGGACTGGGGGGATAAAACCTTACACGACTACAGTCGCTTTTCTTTCGGGAGCACCTCACCACGAAACAGATGAGGATGAGCTCAGCATGATTGGTTCTGAAGAGGAATCTGAGGACTTGAGTGAGGAGGACTGGTGGACAGATAGAGAGATCCATCCAACGTCACATGCCCACCGAGTATTAGCAACCAGCACCGTGCCTCGCAGGGAGGTTAAGCGAAGGAAGGTAGGACTAGAGGACAGCGTCAAGTCCCTAGGTCCGGGTTTATATGAATGCGAGTCTGATACAGACTGCATCGCCTGGTTGTTTGGAGAAAACCAAGGCAAGGAGGTGATGATACACTCGGTATCAACCGAGGCACTTCTAGAGTTCAAATCACTAACCGAGCTCTTCTCGATATCCGCCAAACAGATTGGTCTACAGGAACCGGAGATTCCTCAGGAGGAGAACGGCGAGACTATTGAAATGAGAATTGTAGAGGAGGCCGACCTAGAAAGGGATGTGATGAAACATAGTGCCCCCTACATTCCATATTTACAACAAGGGTCAAACGGATCAAGGTTTGAACCAGGATCAACCTTCACAGCCGAGCCAACAACGCAATTGGTCGATATGGCGGTGGGAGGAGAATCACCCAAGATGGTGAAGGTTGGATCCCATTTGACAGTAGAACAGGCGGCAGAGTACCAGGCCTTGTTCAAAGAATTTAGAGACATCTTCGCGTGGTCCTACACTGAGTTGAAAGGGGTGCCCTCTTATGTGGCCATGCACTCTATTCCCCTGATTCCGGAAGCTACACCACGACGACAGCGAGAAAGAAGGGTGAATCCCAATTTGGCTCTTCTCATCAAAGCAGAAATCGAAAAACTGCTAGCCGTTGAGTTTATCTTTCCAGTGGAGACATCAGCCCGGATGTCCCCCATGGTGATCGTTCGGAAAAAGAATGGAGGATTAAGGGTATGCGTGGACTTCCGCCCCCTTAACAAGGTAACGCACAAGGATAATTTTCCCTTGCCGTTTATAGACACATTAGTGGAAGAGGTGGCAGGGAAGGAACTCTACTCTTTCATGGATGGATTCTTGGGCTACAATCAAGTGTTGATCGACCCGAAAGATGTGCTGAAGACCACATTCATCTCACCCTGGGGAACATTTGCCTACACAATGATGCCCTTTGGCTTGTGCAATGCACCCCTGACATTTCAGAGGGTCATGACGTATGCTTTCTCGGACATTGTGAGAAAGAATCTAGTCATTTTCTTAGATGACTTTTGTTGCAACGGGGATGCGAAGGATCACGTTGTGGCACTACAAGAATGCTTCATCCGCTGTAGAGAAAATGGGATATCTCTCAATCCAATGAAGTGCGTATTCGCAGTCACACATGGACTGCTCCTGGGACACATAGTGTCCAGAGATGGCGTGGCGACAGACCTAGCAAAAGTAAGCGCCATTGTCGAACTTCTCGCACCATAGACGTCATCCAAAGTGAAGGGATTCCTTGGCTGCCCCAAGGAGATAGTGAGTGACAGGGGCTCTCACTTTATTAATGACATCATCGAAGAAATGATGGCAGCATTCTCCATCAAGCATCACAAAGGCTACCCCCTATCACCCTCAGACAAGTGGTCAAGTAGAGCGCGCCAATCAGACCTTGTGCAACATCCTCTCCAAAACAATTAGGGAGCACAAGCGGGACTGGGACACCAAGTTGATCTTAGCTTTGTGGGCGTTTCGCACTACACATAAGGTAACCACTCGACACACCCCCTTTTCATTGGTTTACGGGGTGGAGTCCATTATGCCCATCGAAACAGAGATTCTCTCATTGCGACTGGCCATCACCGAGAGATTGGCAACATCCGAGTCCTTGAAAGAACGACTCGAGATGCTGGAGGGGTTAGACGAGCTTCGGCAGGCAGTAGCTCAACACATTGAGGCCATCCAGCGAGGAGGAAGGCTCGGTTTGACCTGAAGCGCAAAAAGAGGCTAGGAGATCTGGTATTATTGTTCGACAGTCGGAACGAGGAATTCAAGGCCAAGTTCGACTCATACTGGATGGGGCCCTATCTTGTCAAGACAGTCTTTGACAAGGGCTCATTACAATTGGAGACACTGAGGGGAGTGGAGTTCCCCAATCTGGTGAACGGTGTCCGGTGTAAGCACTACTACATGTGAGTTCCTTTAACCAAAGAATTATCTTTCCCCCCATTAAGGGAAAGGTGCTAAGGAAGATCTTAGTGGCCTTTGCCTTGTCGGGAGAGATCTTTAGGATTTCTACCTGGTTTTTCGGAAGGAAATGTTGGTATTTCCTATCCATGATTCATTGGATATTGGAGCTCCATAACAGGTGGAGTGCGGGGCAACTAAGTTGCAATCATCCAATGAAACTTCTCCATTGGGAAGAGGTCAATAGGACTCTTACCCGTTAGGTTGTTGTACACCCTTTATTGGAGTTCCAAAGGTAGACCTTGGGATGCAGGGCAACGTCGTTGCAGTAAAGAGGTGATTTGTTCTCCACTTATGTTTTGGGTAGTTATTGGAATTCACAAGGAAAGACCTTGGGATGCGGGGCACATAAAGTGCAGTAATCTAACCCACGTTGTAGAATTAGAAATTTGTTGATATGGCATAAGCTATGAAAGCTATGACCATCCAATTGCCAATGTAGAAGACTTCATACATCTTCGTTACTAATCACGTGTTGTGAGTTTCTCTATTTTTCTTCTTCACCAAGTGAAGAACCACAGGTGCAGGAATGGGAGCAATGGGATGGCTAATATATGCACTCTTATTCAATGCACACTGTCAATCATTACTTGTCTTTTATCACAAAATATATCTGTGTTTGCTCAAAGCATATCTCGAAAAAAAAGTAAGTGCTTGCTGCATCAAGCACTCTGCAGTATACTGATGCTCCCTGCATGGGGCACAACGACTTCCCGCACGGGGATTCTAACCTTAAACCTTTTGTCATTTTCACCTTGCCCCGCTGCAGCATTCCTCGAAGAGAGAGAAAAGTCAGAAGCAGTGAGGGGGTAAAAGGTGAGTTGTAGAGCAGTGGTTGCTACTCCCCTCACATGAGTGAAGGATGTTCGGCACAGGAAAACCCAGAAGGGCCTGTGACCTTTTAGCATTAGGATTAGCATATGTTGGTTTGTCTATTACCAGAGTGTGGTCCTCTGAGGTTCAGAAAGTATCCAATCTTTTTAGGTGTCTCACCATGAACTCTGCGATCCTGCGAGTCATGAGGATAGTTACCAGAGTGTGGTCCTCTGAGGTTCAGAATGTATCCAATCTTTTCCGTTGACGCGGGAGCTGCTCTTTAGCCCTCCCAGATGCTTCATGTTTAGGGGCATTTAGGCCCACCCGAGCTTGAGTCGAGGCCCTAGCATTTTACAATGAGCTGTGCAAATCCATGAGAGGTCTCTGCAGCCATATTAGTAGTAGTATAGAACCAAAGTCCTTCCAAGGCTGTTTTAGAATAGAATCATCAAATTGCACCGCGCATATCTCTCTTGCATCATCTAGGGGATTCGAACCAGTCCGGTGGGGGAGAATGGTGGTTTTGAAGTATTTTTTATCTGGGAACTCCAACTCTCTCCGAAGAGGGCGAGTCGGGTGGTTTTGAAGTATTTTTTGGCTTGTTGCTTTTATTTTTCCCTCCTCTCTCCCGGAAGACTTGTACTCTCTCCGAAGAGGGAGAGCCAAAGGGAAATTACTCATCATCTTTTTCATGTCACTTAAAAGAGTTGTTGACTCCAAGGGATATCAATGATACCCTAATAGGGGGATTGTGCGAACCAGAGATTCTGAGTTCTTTTACACTCGGGGCGAGTGTTCCCCATTGGTCGCCATATATGTAGATGCATATATTGGTACATATTTATTTTCAGATCGTTTTTTATCTTAAGGCAGACAGTTTAGGCATTATATTGCCAAAGCAGGGCAGTTTGTGAGTTATCTGGGAATCGCTGGTAAAGCACGTAGGAATTTAGATTATGTCTGAGACGACCATGGAGATCTGGCGTCAAAATGACCGTAAGGAGCTGCATCGACAACGAGTTAGGTTGCCAATTCGGTACCAGTAACGACAACATGCACATGTTCGAAACAATACATGACAACTGTTCCAGTCCTGGATTGCAATCTCTCTATTCTCCTGCCTTTCAAGTCCAGTAGGAGCACGCGGCGAGGAGTCTTGGCAATTGGAGGAAACAATCTGTACAGCGATGAAATATCGCAACAAAGCAAGTGCTGCATCGGAGCAAACGACGGGTGAAGGAGCTTCCCGGCAAAGTTTTGAACTCCTCAGCGATGCAAAGTGTGTAGGAGGAAACTCCAGATGATCTGTGATCCAGTGGCAGGGCCAAAGATCCCTAGGGGCACCACCAGTATTTTAACTGCCAGGAAGCGGCAAACTGCCTATATGGCAAAATCATGGAAACCAACCAAAGGTGTGGCTTTTCTTCCCCGATTCCCTTGAGATTTTGTGGGCAGCTATGGGCCATCTAATTATAATTTGTCACCAAGTTTGAGGATTTTTGGAGGTGATGAGAGACGACATCAAATTATCACGCCGGAGGCAGTTGCGAAAGGCGATTAAATGGAATTCTAGTTCATCCAATGAATGAAAACTGGAAATTCGACCTGCAAGCTGGAGGGATGAGAAGACAACCTAGCGCCAACTGGTCATCCATTGGATGGATGAAAAACCAGATTTATCATTAACACTAAGGTTTTCTATCCATGGTTATTATTTTATGGTGTTCTATCGTTTTTAAATTATAGATTCATGTAGGAAATAATAGTTTAAGACTATCCTTCACTAGTTTAAGAGGCCCCAAAAACACAATAAAAGAAGAGCAGGCTCCTCTTATTCTTCAATCTAGTCTCATTTCCTTGTTTAAGCCTCTTGCTTGTGTAGTTAGTTTTGAGCTTGAGGGAGCTAGTTCCTAGAGAGTTGAGCTTGTGGCTCTCTAGTATTAGAAGCAAGCATAGTGAGAGCAGGATAGTCCTAGCTCAAGTCCTTGTGGCCATTTGAGGCAAGGAGTAGAGGAAGCCAGGATTGCACACGTCAGTGACGTCACGTCACGTCGGACCTGACGCTGACGCGACCAACGTCACGTTAGTTTTGCCGGAAAATCAGTAAAACATGAGTTAGGTGAAAAATATGTCACGTAGGTAGACACGTTGTATTCCAAGCGACACCTTGGCAAGTGAATGAATTGTTTTATAAATTACTCCATCCGCCAATAGTTGAGGTCATTTTTAAATCATTATTGTTAAATTGGTGCGACCTCCAAATGGTGGTGGTCGCAAAATTTATCTTATTTTCTAATAGTTGCGACCACCAGTAAAGGGGTTGTCGCAGCATTTTTGTTTTTTAAAAATAGATGCGACCACCAGCAGGGGTGGTCGCATTTTTTTCTTTTCTTAAACAGTTGCGACCACCGCTACTGGTGGTCGCACAATTTTTATTTTATTTGTAATAGGTGCGACCACCATCAGGGGGGTGGTCGTAGATTTTTTTTTTTTTTTTTTTTTTTTCTTTTTGTTTTGTTTTTAAGAACTATTCTCGTGACCACGAGCATGGGGGTGGTCGCAGCATTTTTTATTTTTTTTACTAGGTGCGACCACCAGTAGGGGGTGGTCGCAGAAATTTTCTATTTGTTTAATAGGTGCAACCACCAGCAGGGGGGTGGTCGCAGAAATTTTCTGTTTTTTTAATAGGTGCGACCACCAACAGGGGGGTGGTCGCATCACTTTTTTTTTAAATATTTGTATTTTTAATAAATAATCTCTGTGACCACGAGCATGGGGGTGGTCGCAACATTTTTATTTTTTTTAATAGGTGCGACCACCAGCATGAGGGTGGTCGCAGCAGTTTAAAAAAATAAATAACATGCGACTTCTTCGTGCGACCTGGAGCGGTCGCAGCATTGGATCTGATTCGTCGAGCGTGTGAGGCTTGGAGGCTGGAGGGTATATAAGGTGGTCCCAATGCCCCTCACTTCTTTTGTGGCAAACACTTTTGTGGCGAGTGAATGTTCTCTATTCCTTGAGCAAGAGTGTAAGCCCAAGAGGAGGGTGCGGACTTTTTGCTGTTGTGGTTTCCACCACAGCCACTGCAGTAAATTGTCAAAAAGCACAATACTACATGGTGCATTGATCCACTTGGATTGACGCCGTAGTGTTGGGCCATCGCATTCTGTTCTAACTTCTATTGCTCTTGACAAATCTACCAAGTACACTAGTGTTCTTCGTTCAAGCTTAAGTCTGTGGTTAGGGTTTTGGGTGTGAGGATGAGGGAGGAGTGGATCCATTGGTTCACCATAGACCCGCACAAAAAGGACGGTGTTCAATGCAATCTTTGTGCATTGAAGTTGGCGGGTCGCAAAGATCACATGTTATATCACCTCGGCTACAGAGATGGGAAGAATGCAGGGGTTAGTTTGTGCCCAAAAGCCTCCATGCGAGTGAAAGCCCACTTTGCCCAATGTGGAGGCAATATCCCACCGTCTCTTGATGTGGCCACGGCTTCTGAGCCAAACACTCCAGGTTCGAATCAAACTGTTCCTCAGAGTTGTACCCAAGGGGATTCTTGCGAGGCGTCTACTGTTCGTGGAGAAGCCGGTGGGTCAGGAGCAACACCCGATTGTACGCCAGCACTTGTACGGACCAGACCATTGAGGCAACAATCAATGCAAGAAGACTTAAATTTGTCGCATAGGATGACTCTGGATAAGAAGTGGGCCCAATTTTTCTACGAGGCCAATATTCCATTCAATGTCTATTTATAGGCGCGACCACCAACAGAGGGGTGGTCGCAGAAATTTTGTTTAAAACAAATAGGTGCGACCACCACCTGCTGGTGGTCGCACTATTTTCCTTTTCTTTAATAGATGCGACCACCAGCAGGGAGGTGGTCGTAAGGGGGTGGTCGCATAATTTTCCGATTTTTTAATATCTACCAACAGTTAGTAGCTCAGTTGGTTAAGTGCACTGAGTGTGACCCGGACGATTCTGGGGTCAAATCTTGCTACTTGATGGGTGTGGTATGGTTCGTATGTGGTGCCCCATTCCTACGCCTCTTGGCGCATAAATGAAAGAGGTTATTTTCTCCTCTCACTACTAAGGGGCATGATTTGTGAGCTGTCGCTCCCAGGTGTTTCCCAAAATAAAATAAAATAAAATCTACGACCACCAGCAGGGGTAATCAGTAAATCAGTAAATATGTGCGACTACCAGCAGGGGGGTGGTCGCAACATTTTTCTTTTATTTTAACAGTTGCGACGACCACTACTGGTGGTCACACAATTGT
The DNA here is from genome assembly GCA_030704615.1 of Takakia lepidozioides. NCBI lineage: Eukaryota > Viridiplantae > Streptophyta > Takakiopsida > Takakiales > Takakiaceae > Takakia > Takakia lepidozioides. The sequence goes on from CM060734.1 coordinate 12,226,779, forward strand.
TTTTTTAAAAATAAGTGCGACCACCAGGAGGTTGGTCCCCTTGCACCTATATGTATGTTTGGAGAGGCAGATGAAAAGCACATGTATTGACTCCCCATGGATTTGTGAAGGGGAAGATGAATGTTAGGAGCTGCACTTGGCTTTTGTGGCTTTCGAAACCATAATAGAAAATCAACAATGTAAAGGTAATGACGAAACACAAACACACGCACAACCACCAAACCCTTTCTTGGGTACACATATTCCACCATTTTTATTTCCGTACACGTATGCATATACCCAAACTGAAGCATGGATATCCATGGAAACATACTACACATCATGTGACAGGTCACAGAAGTTATAGGTGTACCTAATTCCGTCTGGCACGACGACGATGGTATGATCTCACGTCTAGTACAAAATCTTCGTCCCCACTCACTTCACCCCCGTTCCCATGATCAGTGCTAGAATCATGATCTCCATCTGTTCTTTCGTTTCCAGACGCAACTGGCCGTTGGACCTGTAGTCGTCCTCGGAGTACGTTCAGTTGTCTCTCTGGTCGATTTCCACTCCTATCATGAATACCATGTAGGGTATCAGGCCTGTTCACAGGTTGGTCACCAACAAAAGGTTGCATAATTCTTTGCCGTTTATGGGCTTGTCCCGGATTTCGTGGTGGCCTTGGAGCAGGTCTCGTATAAGGAAGGCTACTCGCACGTACATCAGAGGGGTCGACATGAGAGGAAGGGGCATGAGATGGACCAGCGAGGGTCGAGGGAGCACGGTTCACATGTGGACGTCGTCGGGCCAGATGAAACGACAATGGCCGGTCGTCGTCATCCGATGGTTTGACTTGCAGAAGTCCCGCAGCAGAAGAACCATCTCCCAATATCGGAGTAGCGATGGAAGGAATTACATGAGGGGGAAAGAGACTAGATGGACCAGCATGGGATGGACCGGCTTGAGAAAGATAAACATGAGATGGAGCGGGGTGAGATGAAGCACGGTTCACAGGGGCACGATGTCGGTGAAGGAATGACAACGGCCGGTTGTCATCATCCGACGATTCGACTTGCACATCTCCCGCAGTCCGTGGAACTTGTGGTGGGGGAGAGTTGACCTCAACTTCATTGTTGAGAGTGTGCTCCACTGGGGGAAGGGGGTCCGCAATTGGGATGATACCATGTCATAGTTCATCAACAACAAGGTCATCAACGGATGATGCATTGCAGCATCATCGTCATTAAATTCATATGGGTCATGTGGAGGATTGCCCACATCATCGGACCCATCCCAACCGTCGGAGTCGAAGTCCCTCGCAGTGTCAGTGTCATCATTGCTGTTAGATTGGACCTCTGAGGTAGATTCTTCAGACAAGAGATTCTTCTCGTACCATATAGATGCGTCACTTGCTCTCATCTCTCGCAGTAGCCTACAATTCGTGTAGACATAAACCAATTTGTTAGCCCTGGCAGGATTCAAGCTGTTGCGAATCTTGTTGTGAACAAACGAGTAACTGCTCCAGTTCCGCTCACAGGACGAGGTAGAGCACACTTGAGCAAGAATACGCTTTGTAATGGGAGCTAACGTTCTTGCTCCTGCTCCAATCAGATCCCACCATTCATGTGGCAACATGTTCATTGCTTTTGGATCCGGCATGTCATGGAAAGGATTCTGCCGATCCGAGAAGCACTCGTACTCGGACAACGCTCGCTCTGCCATGTTCAAGGGCACAAGTTGCATGATGACCCGTACAAGCCCGGCTTTGGCATCCACATCGTCTCTCAAATCCGTATTGTCCAGCAATAATGGATTCAGCAAGGCCCCCGCATAATGCAAGTCCGTGCGAACCATCCGTTTGCGGTTGTAAAATGCATCCTCGGTCCTTGCCGCCAAATCATCGTCCATAGAAAATGGAGGACGCCTCAAGGATTGCACGTGATTCTCAAGGTTTTCCAATATCAACCATGCTTTACCCATTATTGGTTGTTTTCCATCAAACTCCCGCAAAGCAATCAACACTGGCTCCACCATGTATACAAAATTTGCACATTTCGCCCAGAAATCGTCGGAGCGAATGATTGCGCGGACCCTCCAATTTTTGCTCAAAGACTTGGACTTACGAGAGTCGCGTAAGGTGCCCACATACGCATCCCATTGAGGGTCAATGATCACCTGCTCCAGACCCGCCCTCACAGTCACCAGTCGATCCACCATCAAAAAATTTGTGGCAAAGCGGGTTTCACCCGGGATCCTAAGGCTGTATTTGGGTTCATGTTTTCTAAACAATGCCAGAGGGATGTGATGTGTACGAATGAACGTCACAACCGACTTTGCCCTTTTTACTAGTTGTTTCATCCATGATTCTTTTCCCCAATCCTCCAAAAGGAGATCAAAGATATGAGCAGCACACCCTTGGTAATATAGATGGGGATATCGTACAATCAAAATATCGGCCATATTAACCATGTTAGATGCATTGTCCGTGCACACTTGGACAATTTTATCAGCTCCAATTTTATCGATGTAACTCGTCAACAACCCTGCTTGATAACGTGCATCTTTTCTCTCCCCGCTTGTGTCAACGGATCCTAAAAATTGTTCCCCCGCATGACAGACCAGCATGACATTGAACAGTGGTCGATTAGTAACAGAACTCCAACCGTCCGCACATATAGTGCTTCCATATTTCCGGAGAGAATCACCTGTCTTTTCATTCACCTTTTGGGTGAGGTCAGACATAGCCTCTTCTAGCAATCTCGTGCGGAGATCGCGATAACTCGGAGGTGTGTATGTGGACTTGGATATATATGCGACCACCTCCCTGCTGATTAAAAAAAATAAAAATCTACGACCACCCCCTTGCTGGTGGTCGCACCCATTAAAAAAAAAAAAAATCTGCGACCACCCCCCTGCTGGTGGTCGCATCCATTTAAAAAAAAAAAAAAAAAACTGCGACCACCCCGTTGCTGGTGGTCGCACCCATTAAAAAACATAAACAAATCTGCGACCACCCCCCTGCTGGTGGTCACATATAATAAATAAAAGAAAAAAAGATGCGATCACCCCTGCTGGCGGTCGCAGCTATTAATAGCGTGCGCAGTCATGATGACAGCGCGCGCCCCGAGTGTGGAGGGGGGGCTTATAAGGCCTTGAAGGCCATTCTCTCCCTCACTTTTCTCCACACCAGGACTTGGTGGGCGATGGGATGTTGTATTCATTGTCATTGAGTCCAAGTGGAGAGGGGTGCTATTGGTTGGGTGGGGGGTATTCTGGGCCGTTGGATTCTACGAAATCGATGCTGAGTATCTCCCGGGAAGCCCTCCTCTAGCACCCATGTTTTTTTCATTGCACATTGCGTCATATCACTTAGAACCGTCGAGGGAGTGACACGTGCCTCTAGTACTTGGGGAGGATTCATTAGGGAGTAGGATTAGGTACGATTTAGGAGGGTTGGGAGAACATTTTTCTTAGCAAACACCTGTCGAGTAGGGGTAAGCCAAAGCCATAAATGGCGGAGGAGAAAGACAGAGGAGGTCATCCCAGGGATGACGATAATGAACCTGGACCTCCCAAAAAAAAACCAAAAGGAGCCAGGCGTGAACTTCGTTGGGACATATACAATGACCCCAACATTCTTGCGGAACCAGGTTGGGAAGTTTGGAAGTTGGGGCAGCGGTGGTCGCTTGGTGACTGCAAGAAATTTGTGGACTGGTGTCACATAAATCGTTTGTGGCCCAGAGATAGGCATGATCCACAAACCAAACAAAATCAAAGCTAGCTTGCATTCCTGCGCCAACCCGCATTTCCGCCACAGGGCAGAGGAGGTACATACAACATTGTGGGGTCAACCGTTCGTCAACAACAAGGTCCCGTATTTATTTGCGGCCATGTTGTTGATTTTATTGCGACCAGTGGATTGGCAAACTGCCACTGCGAGACAACGTACTAGACTATGCATGTTCTCTGATATCCCAGACTTGTATATACGTCAGGGGCAGGACATCATACGGTTCGATGGAAACGACGAGGTGGAAGAAGGAGGAAAGACGGATGGAAACGACGATGTGGAAGAAGGAGGAAATGCAGACCAACCTCCAGATTATACGCCGCAATAGGTCTCCGCAGCCGGGCCTTCAACGTCTGAGGTGGAGGGGGGCGAGGTTGCTCTCCGTTGGAGGAACAGTTGGCCGCACATGAACAACACATCAAAGACCTGCAGGACATTGTTCATTTGCAACGGTGGCAAATAGCAAAGTTGCTTGATAGAATGGGGTTGGGGACTCTCGACAGCGTACGCGGTGTGCTTCAAGATCCGAGGCCAATCACCAACGAGCAAGACATATTGGCGCGTTTGAATATGCCACCAATGGACATTGACCGCGTCATCGACGGGGTTGACTCAATCGGGCATGGGAATGAAGTGCAAACGTCTGAATTGGACCCGGCGAGGGTTGAGGAAGAAAGACTTGCGGCGGAGAGGGCAAGAAAAGGGAATGACCCCATAGTGGAAACTGGGGAATGTTCAGCCGTGCAAATTACATCGGCCCAAGAACAGGAATTAGAGCAGCTTGTGGGGGAACGCGAGCAAGCTAGGGCTGTTGTATATCGGTACTCAAATGCCATGCAAATCCGATCGTGGCCATGGTTGAAGGGGAATTGGCGGAATTGGGTGACATGGGCGGGCCATCTAGCATCGCGGGAAACACGGATAGAAGAAGCGTTGTCCTCCCTCCAACGTGCAGCACGTTTGTCGAATTGAAGCGTAGATAACATCTATGCTAATTTGCACGACACTGTGCGTGATGTATTCACGTAGTACACTGGATTCACCACATGGGGTGATGTGCATGCCATGTTTGAGCACTGTGTGCATATAATTTCCGATACCAATAACAGCATAAACTGGGATTTGGAAGTAGAGGAGGAGTGGGACACCAGGCCGAGGATGTCATCCTACATTAATGAGGATAAACGGACGTGGATACCACAGAGCAATCCAGCGTCATAAGTAACAGATGGTACGGTGTGCACAATGTGCCTAAATCCTTATGGACTGGAGGGAGGCTATATGTTTGGTTCATGTGGCCATTTGTTCCATCCCACATGTCTCAGCCATGCGAGCCAGCCAATGCCCTGACTGCCGTGGACCAATCCATCGACGTTTCTACGAGTTGTTTGGGTTGCAATACAATATGCCCACGAGATACGAGTACAACCGGTACAACACGCCATTGGATGTATCGCCTTACGATTTTTTAAATTGGCAGCACTGGGGGGAGACAATGACATGGGATGCTCCAAGAGAGATGCACACCTTGGATGCGAAGACGTTCACTAGGGTTAAAGATCCGGTGACCTTTTGGGTGACATCCAACTGGGAAATAACCGTGCGTGCTAGAGGCATACGGGACCTAGTCCAAATGAAGTTTTTTTGCCGGAACTTGGGAGGGCATTGGAACTGTACCAAACAAAGATTCTTCCGACTGCCTGAGGATCCGTGGGTGCCAGCGGAAAACGCCCCATACAATCGCGAACCGATTGGGAGAGACCTATTTCTGAGGAAGTTGGAGGCCGCTAGCATCCGTTGGAGGATATGAATGAGACGTACTGGGTGCCTCGTCGGATGATGGGCCATTTCTTCTAGAGTTGCGCAGAGACCCCCAGCAGGAGGAGGTGTTGGACAATTTCAAGGCTGTCATCACGAGTGTGGAAAAGTATTGGCAGAACACATGGCGTGACCAAGTTGCCCCTATCCCAGGGGTGTTCTTGCCACTTCCAAACATATCGGATTTAATTGAAAAATTGCATGTCGCCGTAGCAAGAGCGACACAGAGGGCATGTACAATGCAATGGCAAAGTTTGAAAGCATTTAGAAATCGGCACATCAAGTAACCATTGGTTCCTCCTGTGAACCATTTTTTATTGATCTCATACTTCTCCGGTCCATGTATGAGGCATGTAGAACATATTGGTAAAATTTCAAATCATTCAATTTTTTTTTTATCAATGAACCTTTGGTTTATCCTTTCACACCATTAATGATTAATCACATAAATGAACAGACGCATAAATCATTTGCCTCCAAATGATTTTGGTTCGCTTTCAGACTTGGCCAGTATCTTCAATGTACCATGGAAGAGGCCCGAGAGTAATATGAGATCAATCGAAATTCGTTCAATGGGCCAACGGATGGTTTCCCATCCAAATGATTTTCGTTCACTTTGAGACTTGGCCAGTGTGTTCAATGTACCCTCTGATAAGTCCCAGTGTAATATGAGATCAATCGAAATTCGTTCAATGGGCCAATGAGGCGTTCATCTGGTTTTTGTTCATTGCGAAAAAAAAATCCTGCAATGCGTGCACGGCTATTGCACCCATTGAACGGATGTGGTTGAAGCCCCTCTTTTGCCCGCATATGCTTGAACATGTGCGGAGACACAACAGACGAATAAATCATTTGCCTCCCCATCGACACCAAGCCATTCCATAATGTAATTGAATTTGAATTAATTTTAAGCCAATAAATAGGTTTGCACTGCCTTTCATTGGGGGTTTCTGGCACGTATCGATTTTGTTTTTGGCTCAATTTTGTTCTGCGGCTTCCAGCATCCCACCACTACTTCCCCGCCAAAATTTGGACCAATTAAAAATGCCCCCAAAAGAAAGTGTTCTCTTCGCTCACTATTGCAGAACTCTCTATGAAGAGTGCATGAAGTTGAACACAAATCAAGTTTGGAGTGCAAAACAAGGAAGAAACTGTGGTTTTGGGTCCAAATGAATTATGTTCGCTCCCAAATTTGGCACACACGTTGCATATGGCTACATTACACGCCCCATTCAAAAATCAAATGAAAAAAAAAATCGTGAGCAAGCGAAACACAGTCCAACATGTCGCGACCGCCAATTATGGCGGTCGCTTTGTTTTTCGAAATTAAAAAGGAAGTAGCGACCGCCATATAGGCGGTCGCTTAAAATTTGTTTAAAAAAAAAGCAAGATTGGTGGTCGCACTGGCGGTCGCTTTATTTTTTGAATTTTAAAAAAAGAAATAGTGACCGCTATCTTGGCGGTCGCTTCAATTTATTTTAAAAAAAAAACAAGATTGGCGGTCGCATTGGCGGTTGCTTAATTATTATGGCGGTCGCTTTGTTTTTCGAAATTAAAAAGGAAGTAGCGACCGCCATATTGGCGGTCGCTTAAAATTTGTTTAAAAAAAAAGCAAGATTGGTGGTCGCACTGGCGGTCGCTTTATTTTTTGAATTAAAAAAAAGAAATAGTGACCGCTATCTTGGCGGTCACTTCAATTTATTTTAAAAAAAAAACAAGATTGGCGGTCGCATTGGCGGTTGCTTAATTTAAAAAAGAAAACAGGCGACTGACGTATTGGCGGTCGCCTAATTTTAAAAAAGAAAACAAGCGACTGCCGTATTGGCAGTCGCACAATTTTGTAAATATGTACAGAACAAGCGACCGCCATATGGTGGTCGGATAATTTCAAAAATATATAAAAACAGCGACCGCCATTGGGCGGTCTCTTAATTTAAAGAATATATAGAAAAACAAACGACCGCCATAAAATATAAAGATTAAAAGCGACCACCTTACTGGCGGTCGCGTTTTTTTTCAAAATATTAAAAATAAAAGCGACCACCATATTGGCGGTCGCTTTATTTTAAATATATTAACAAATGAAGCGACCGCCATACCGGCAGTCGCATTATATTTCGAAATAAAAAACAATATTGACCGCCATACGGGCGGTCGCTTAAATTTAAAAATATACAAAATAGAAGTGACCGCAATATTGCACAAAATGAAAGGAAATAAAAGTGACCGCAGTAGTGGCGGTCGCTTGTTTTTTCATAAATAAAAGTACGGACCGTAGTATTAGCGGTCGCTTAATTTCAAAATTACAACAAATATGGTTGTACAGCCTTTTTCGGGTGGGCGCAATTGGTTCGTTATTTATTCATTGCACTTTCACTTTCATCCCTCTTTGATCATATATAAGGGAGGAGGGTCACCAAGCTCCTCACTTCTTTTGGCGCAAATACTTGAGGTTGCTTTGGATGTTCTCTTCCATTGAACGAGAGTGTAGCCCAAGAGGAGGGTGCGCACATTTTGCCGTTGTGGCTTCCACCAAAGCCACTTCAGCAGATTGTGTATAAGCTCAACACTACAACCCACATCGACCCACTTGGGTTGTTGACAGGTGTAGAAGTGTTGGGCTATCGCATTGCACTCTACATTCACAACACGTTCATTTATAGGTGACTGTTTTTTGTTGCTTACATCGCTAGGTCCCAGGGAGTGGATATTGGGTGAAGATGAGGGAGGAATTGAGCCCTTGGTATACGACAATCCCGAACACTGTCAGTGCCACTGGTAGTGTTTAGTGCAACCTATGTGGATTAAAACTTTCTTATCGTAAGGATCGGTTGCTCGCTCACCTCGGCTATAAAGGTGTGAAGAGCGCTGGGGTGGGTTTATGCCCCAAAGCATCTATGCTGGTAAAAAACCACTTTGCCCAGTGTGGAGGCAATATTCCAATGTCTTTGGATCTGGACATGACCTCCGAGCAGAACACTCCATCTTCCCGTTAGGATGCCCCGATTAGTACCCAGGGCGACTCTTGTGAGGCTTCGGGTGTCCTTGGACAAGTGGGTTGTGCCGGAGCAATACCTGCTTCAACACCTCTTTATACCCCTACACTTCAATGGAGTAGAGGATTACGGCAGCAATCCATGCAAGAAGGTCTTAACTTGTCTGCGAAAAGACAGTTGGCGCAGTTTTTCTTCGAGGCCAACATACCATTTAATGTGGCAAGGCTTCCGGCATTTGTTTCTGCCGTTAGAGCAACCTCGGAGTCCAGATCCACGTACGTACCTCCGACTTATCACAATCTCCGCACATGATTGCTAGAAGACGTCATGACCGAGCTTACCCAAAAGGTCAACGATAGGATGGGCGAGTGCATCAGAAAATATGGAAGCACTATATGTGCGGATGGTTGGAATTTTGTCACAAGCAGACCGTTGTTCAATGTCATGCTCGTATGACTAGCTGGAGAACAATTTTTGGGATCGGTCGACACTAGCGGCGAGAAGAAATATGGACGTTATCAATGCCAACTATTGACGGACTTCATCGAATAGGTCGGAAGTGATAGAATCGTGCAAATATGCACAGACAATGCCACTAACATGAGAAACACTTGTCGTGTGCATACATATCGCTACACAACTACATCGCTGTCCAAACCACACCACACATATATGCACAATAAAGTAGTCTGCCACAATGATAAAAAGCTAAAGGACACACACTCTCAACACAAGAAATATGAAATCCATTGCTATCACTTTTTAAAATAGAAGTCGAGCCAGGGGCACCCCAAGCTATGGGGACTCCACCCCACAACAACCTACACTCCCATCATAAGCACACACAGCTTTTAAACGCAAGAAGGAGCTCGGTCGCGCAGGCTCAACTCGAGAGAGATGAGCTGCGCGACTGCCGCTCTCGTGAAGATAAGACGGACCAGGTGTCAAACTAAACTTGACACCTGATTTAACACTTGACCTAAATCCAAGTGTTAAATACAAATAACTAGTTTTATTCTAGCTGTTTTCACACTGTGCTTATTTAACTTGACAGCTGTCGTGCGCATACATATCGCTACACAAACTACATCGCTGTCCAAACCACACCACATATATATGCACAATAAAGTATCTGCACAATCGCCCCCCTAGCTGGTGGATAGGTCCCTCTACCTCCAGATAGCTACAAGATGTAATAGCCACAGCCGTACTAAGTCCTCTATCACTGTCCCTATTGTACTCAAACTCTATAGACCAAGAGGCCGGGTACAAGAGTAGCCCCATCGTTAGTCGCCGTCTTGCAATCTGTGAACTTGAGCCAGGATCTCGTGTGTTCAAGGTCTCCTAGTAGCTGGGCCTTGCGTTTCTTGTTAGCCTTCCATGGTTGTATCCACTCCCACTATCCAATGCAATGTGGACATAACCAATCCCCATCGGAACCATCTCAAGAGGTGGTCAAGCATCCCATATGCCAACCTCTAGAGCATCGATCACACCCAGCATGGTGGCTGCCCCTTTAGCAGACCCACAACATGCACCTCAAACCTGCAGATACCACTGCCAGGTTTGGGTCAATCCTGCCATCGACATTCGGAAGGTGACATGGCGCACAATTACGCACATGGTCCTTCCAAGTTATGCCATCCCGACCCTCCAAGACCAAGACGCCTGAGGGCAAGACCTCTCGAACCCTCAAAATAACACGTCCTGCAGTCACATCCAGGGTCGTAGGAGCAGTCTGCTGCAGATAGACATAGTCACCAGGGTTGAATCTCCGAACCCCAGGACGATAGCCCCCACCACGTATGGTAGCATACCTCAACGTATCACGGTGTTGTGCAATGGCAAGGTTCTCGAAAGCCATGGCATGACTCTCTTGAACAACTCTGCACGCTGCTCACATGCACGTGCCCACACGTCCGGATCGTCAAGGTTAAGAACTGTAGCAGCTTCTCTGCGAATGGATGTAGGCAAATCCGGCTCTCGGCCAAAGAGAAGAAAGTATGGTGAGAAGGAGGCAAGTGATGCTTGCTTGCTGAACCTGTAGCCCATGGCTAACCAGGGTAACTGAAGGTCCCAATCTCCTAGTGTCCCTTCTGCAAGCCATACTTGCGCAAACCCCTCTTTACTGTCTGAACAACTCTCTCTGCCAAGCCATCGGCCTCAGGATGATCCCGAGAAGTGGTGCGGTGGTCTATCAAGGCCTTGTCACACAAAGCCTGAAACTCCCCCAAGAACTCTCTCCCTTGGTCCGTGAGTACCTCAGCTGGAGCACCGAATCGGCTAAGCACACAATCCAGAATGCATACGCAGCTCCCTCACTAGCCTTATCAGGCAATGGAACCAATTCAATCCACTTGGAAGTGCTCCACCATCACCAACACGTACTTGTTGTGGCGCATGGTCAGTGGCAACGGCCCTGCGAAGTCAAGACTCCACCTGTAGCCCAATCCCATGATCGGAAGAGGGTGCAATTGTGGAGTAGGGGCGTTGAATGAAGCACGCACCCTGTCACACACCATGCACCTAGCCACAATTGTTGCACCTCTGTGTGCATACCACGCCACCCAATACTGCCCCTGCAGTAGACTATGAGTGCGTCGCACCCCAAAATGCCCCAACTCCTCATGGGCATGCCGCACTAACCGTGCCCGCTGTGTTGGGTGAGGCACAATCCTCACTCGACCATCCTCCCACACTCGGAGCAGGTGTGTCCCCTCCCACCTGAACCTCTTGGCTCGTTGTAGGATCCGATCCCTCTCCTTGGCAGTCATAGTGGCTGCCGTGTCTCCAGTGCGGAGGTAGTCCAACACAACTGAATCCTCATGTATATCTTTGGCGCCACCTGCTCATTGCTGGCCTCAGGGTCCTCAGACACTTGATCTACAGTCATCCCTGTTGCAGGTCCAACCTGGCCTTCCGCTGCCAAGATACACAGAAATGCAGATGCATGCCATCCGGGCACCATCTCCTCGTCCGTCTCACCATGCCACCGAGCTCCAGTGTCATCCTGCTGGCTCGTGCATGGATTGCGACTCAACCCATCTGCATTGCGATTGACCAAACCCGGTCGATGCACCACCTGAAAGTCATACTCTTGAAGGATGAGTGCCCACCGTGCAAGCTTCCCCGTAAGCTTGTCTGACTCCATCAACCACTTGAGTGGTTGGTGATCCGTGACAAGGGTGAAGAGATTGCCGTATAGATAGCACCTGAAGTGTGCCACGGCCCACACTGCAGCTAAGCATTCTCCCTCATATGAGCTATACTTAGACTCTGCAGCATTGTTCGAGCGGCTAGCATAAGCCACTACGAACTCTCTTCCCTCATCATCCACCTGTGTGAGCACCGCTCCAAGCCCCAGCATGCTCCAATCTGTATGCAGCTGAAAAGGACGCCCCCTGATAGGTCGTCTCAAGATGGGCGCCGAGGTCAACCTCGCCTTGAGCTCTTGAAAAGCTTGTTCTTGCTCATCTTCCCACTGCCACTCCTGGTCCACCTTGGTCAGCTTGGTTAGAGCCTTTGCAATGGCACTAAATCCCTTAACAAACCGTCTGTAATAGTTTGCTAACCCCATGAAAGCTCGAACTCGGCTCACATCCGTGGGGCGTGGAACCTGTGCAATGGACTCTACCTTAGTCTGCTGTACCCCCAATCCTCCAGGATATATCATGTGACCCAGATACTCAATCTGGTTGTGGAAAAACTTGCACTTGCCCGGATGTAACTTCAATCCGTGCGTCCTCAAGCGCTCAAATACCCCCTGAAGGTGTCTCTCATGCTCCTCCACCGTAGCACTAAAGATGATGATGTCATCTATGTAGCACCGAGCAAACTCCACCCCTGCTAGAATCCTGTCCATGACTCTTTGAAACTCAGCGAGCGTTTTTAAGCCCAAATGGTAAGAACCGCCACTGGTATAGGCAATCCTTCCCGTGCTCATTGATCCCCCAGAATGCCGTCTTTTGCTTATCCGCCTCCTTGATCGGCAACTGGTGATATCCGGATCGTAAATCCAACGTGCTAAAGACCTTGGAATGCCCAATGGCATCAAAGATCTCCTCTGGTGTTGGCATGGCATACCTATCGGACTTGGTCTGACGATTTACAGGCCGGTAATCACCGCACATACGTCTCTCTCGTCCAATTGCCATAGACATCCTTCTTGGCTGGCATCACTGTGGCTGAAGCATACTCTCCACCAGAGAGCTCCACCAAACCTGCCTCCCAGAGATCTTGAGTCCTCATCTGAATCAAAGACCTCTCCATGTCACTGTATCTATAGGTCTCCGAAAGATTGGCGTGTCAGTGGCCAACTCAATACGATCTCTTGACCCTTCAGTGCTCCCAAGTCCTTCAAACTGAAGGCAAAGCAATTCCTGTAAGCCCTCAGGAACCGCCGTATACGTCGTCTCTCTCCTCCGGTGACAATGGGTCCAATGTCAGGCTCCCAATTGTCCTCCGTAACTGCAACCTTAAGTCCAGTGGGCTTAGAGGTAGAGGACGTCCCGTGGTTGCTATGCTGCAACCTCTTGAGCAGTACCCCTTCCTCAGCAATGACAAGCCTCATCCTGCCCCATCATCTCATCATTGAGAACCTCCTCATCCCGAGAAGAATCCCCAACCTCATCCATCACAGCTGCCTTGGCTGCCAACTCCCTCTGAACCTCGAGCACCTCCCACGTGTGCCATGGATGTCTACACCCCGTGGTCCTCACCGGCTCGCCCCCTCTCGCTGCCTGTACCGTCTCGGTAGGCAGAGAGACCGTCAAGGGAAGTGCACTCCGCACTCTACGTTGCTCAGCCATAGCCAAGCTGATAATCCAGGTCAAGCAATTGAGATCCATTGCTTGCCCCAACACCTGACGACGTGATGCCTCAGAAAGAGAAGGCACCGCCGTGGTCCCAGTGGAAAACCCATAGCCCGCTCTCGCTCGTCGGCATTAGGCTCCACTAACTGCTGCAACTGCATCCCACAAGGCCAGGTCCACCATCCCGAAAAGCATGGGATCCTGGGAAGCTGAGCAGTGTAGGTAATGCTGCTCGTGGTTGACCCACCCTGTTGACCACTGCCAAAGGCGAACGGTCATCGTGTCTCACACGTTGAGACTGCCTCCCTGTGTCCAAAATGCCATCCACGGTGAGGTGTGCTGGCCGCTGCACCCCATCATCATGCACGCTTGAGCAGTGCGGGTGGCATCAAGTTAGTCCACCATAGCCGTGGACGATGAGCCCGTGACCCACTGCAGCTGCATCCAGCAACACTGCTGACCCAAGCCACGACCGGACTTGATGCACACTGGCCATCACCCTGGCCCGAGAATCACCCATCAGTGGCACATTCTCCAAGATGTATGCTGGAGATACAGCTTGATGAAGCTGCAAGTGGCGCAAAATCCGCACCATCTCCCAAAACAGACCCGTCCTCGAGTCTCGCAATCCATTGCCATGCCCGGCTGATGAATGCCCTTGGCAGGGCCAACCTGCCACTACAGATCAATGGAGCCAACCTGCTCCAAATCTTGCGCCCCCAACAAAATGTCTGCTGGCAAGGCTTGTTGGTATCCACGAACTGCAGACACAGGCAACAAGTCAGGGTACTGCTGCCAACTGAGCACATGGCGCAGTGAGACGCGTCGTGCAGTCTCATCCCTCTCCACATACAGGTAACGCCTTACCCTACACCTGCCTGTAGCACAGCAGCCAATCCGGTGCTGATCCCGCCAAACAAGTCCAGAAGGCAAATGCCTTCATCCGGATTGCCACACAAGAGGTGTGGTGTCCAATGGCGACAACTGAGGTGGTCCTGGTGCAATCACCGCACTCTCCTCCTCTCCTGACGGTACAAAAGCTCTACCCAGGCTTGTTGCACCCGTCCATCAGCAGCTGCTGCAAATCCTTGCTCGTACCCCACAATGGAGTGTGAGCAACCATGGCAGGCAACTCCCGTACCATGCATGTCATCCTGCTCTGCTGGAGGTGGCACATCCTCTGCATGGGCATTGCCTTCCAGCAACTCTCCAGGCCAACTAACTGCAGCTGTAAGGCGGCTAGTGTTGGCATCTTGCCCCGCTGGGCAGCCGCAATACCCCCAATGAATGTCACAGGGAGCTGTGCACGCGACCATCCCCTGACTGCCATCCAGGCCTGTAGGATGCTGACTCCTCCCAAAAGTCCAGGGTGAAGCCCATGGGGTATAAACACTGCCCCACCAACGAGGACATCGTAAGAGACCGCGTCTGTCACAATGGCCTTGGCTCGCATCACTGAGCCATCTAGGATGATCCGGCTGCAGTCTAATGGCCAACTGATGCCGTGTCATGCCCCGAGCCTGCTCTGATCCTCCCAGAGATGTCTGTATCTGGAAAGGACAAGGCTCCATATCCGCCTCCATGAGGCCCAAACCTGCAATAGCAGCTCTGCCCAACATCAGTGGCTGAGCTCCTGAGTCCAACAGACCCGCAGTGGCCGGTACTTCTTGCCTGCCGGTCCACTCAAAGTGAAAATGCCTCCCTGGTTGTCTAACAAGACAACTCCAGGTGTCACCATGGCGCGCTCAAAGGCTGGCCTAGCTGGCAGCTCCGTCAACCTGGCAGCTGCAGCTTGCCAGGGCCCCGTGGCAGTCTTGACCCTCAAATCCGAGGATCCCTCTGCCACTACACCTTCCACTAACTCCGCAGAAGATGAAGTGACCTCCCCACTCTCACAGAGTGTTGCTGCTAGTCTGAACACTGCAGCTGGTCTCCCCCCGGCGTCGCAATCATGGTTGCCGAGAACAGTGGGGCTTGACACACAGAGGTGGCTGCCCCAATAACACACCGGCTGCACTAGCCTTGGTAGCAGGTGTCAGTGCTGCACGTGTAGCTCTCTCTCCCCAATGGCATAGTAACCTCCGCCTCGGTAACAGTCGGGCGAGAACTAGGTGCCATGGATGGCGTTGACACTGTCTCCGCCAAGGTGAATGACTGAGGCAGCCTTGCCTGACGGCTTGCCTCCCCACGTTGTGGATCCAACTCCACCTCTGCACCTCGTGGCTCAGGAACTCGTGCTGCTCCTCGAGTCACGGCTGCAGCAGACTCCACCTGCTCTAGTGGTAGTGCTGCTCCGCACATGAATCCCATGCCTCCCATATCTCCTCCCTCAGGAGCAGGAGGTGGACCATCCCGCCTGGGAGCCGGTACCGCCTGAGCTATAGCCATGGCAGCGAGCCTCTGCTCTAGCTGCTGCTGAAGCCGATTGGCCATGCCTTGGTCAACACCCTGACCTCCGCGTCCTTGGCCATGTGGAGCTTGCCCTTGGCCTGCACCTCGTGCCCGACCACCTCGTCCTCTTTGGGCTGGTCCACCTCGCCCCCGGCCACCATTGTTCCCTTGGAACTGGCCTGGGCGCAACTCAGGATGCAAGTCATAACACTGGGCATCTCCATGCCCATACTTGCCACAATGCCCACACTGCAACTGTGCAGGCTGTGCTTGTGCCGGCCTTTTGCCACTCTCTGGGCAATCTCTCTTGACATGGGGTCCTCCACATGTCCAACATATCACCCCTGGTTGCTGTTGGCCTGCAAAAGATGCCACGGGCCTCTGCACCTGAGGTCCCCTGTAAGCTCCATGGAACTTGGGCTGGGCAACCTTGCCCCCCTGACCACGCTGTTGGGCAGTCCCTTGTGCCTGTGGGCTGACAGCTGCCCCGTAGCGCTATGGGCCTGTAAAGGCATGTCTTGCCAAATCAATTGTAACAATCGCTCCTCCACCATGTTGAGCTCAATCCGCTCAGCCAAAGAAGAAACACATCTGCTAATGTGGTTGGGGGTGCTTGTAACAGGGTTGCATCTCGCACCCTTCTCTTGAGCTCCTTGTCCAGAATTCCATACCAAAACTGGATTGCCTGAGCTTCAGTAACCCCTTGGGTCACACTTATCAAGCGCCTCATACGAGTTTACGCCTCTCGCAGGCTCTCACTGGGTTTGCACTGGAAGTCTTGCAAACTTCGCAGCTTCTCTGTCCGTACACCTTGGTAGTTCCTCCGCAAACTCCTGGAAGAACTCCACCACCGGGTTGAATCTAGGCACATGTGTTGTAGTCGTGGCAGGAGGAGTAGTTAGCACTTTTGAACTGGTTACACCTACAGAAAGTACCAGCACTACTTGCTCCACTACTAGTGCTGGCAGTGGGAGCTATTGGTACTGATGCAGCTACTGTTCGCGTCGTGCCTCGAGTAAGGGGGAAGACGTAGTCAGGTGACCAATATATCCTCCACTCCTCAATCTCTGCTTCATGTCCTCGCCTGAACTCGTGGTAATTGTCCATAGGCGGGCCTTCCAAATGCTGGAACAGTCCCTTCCACGCCATGAATGGGGGTGAATAGCTGTGGATTGCGCATCTGCTGAAATCACACCAGCTGTCGAACTCTTGGATAAAGTCATCCAACTCAATTGTGCCCACAGCTCCAGAGTACCTACGAGGCCCCTTGGTAGCTCCATACATCTCCTCCATGTCGTCCCACAACAATGGCGAATGAAAGTGCACACCTGTTGTTTGAAGCCTCCGAGTCTGTGTCTGACTCTACAGTAATTGGGGTAGCGGTGAAGGTGGTCTGAACCGAATACCTCGTCTTGTGAACCCACGCTCACTGTTACTGCCTGTAGCCGTACTCCCCTCAAAACCCTTGGGTAACTCCGTAATAACACTCACAATGTGCACCTCCTCCACGTGACACTATAAAGGCTCTAGTACTAATCTAATAGTGACACGGGTGGCACCTGTTGCAGTCTAAGGGTCATATCCCAATGGCTCAGGGCACCTGCACCTGCATCCACCGCAAGAACTCCTATGGTTGGCTGGTCATCAACCCAGCCTCACCATAGAAGAAACACTGGTGGTCTTGCTGGTCATCACTCCAGCCTCACCACCGACAGCATACTCTAGGATTGACCGGTGATCAAATCCGGCCTAATCCCTATGAAAGCAAGCGCCCACACAAAACCAACATGGCGCACAGTCAAGCATGCAGGTGTTGGGGGGATCCAAACACAAGAAATCAAAATTTCAACACCCCCACACCAAAATCCAGCTGCAATGCTGATCCTGCATAATAGCCCAGCCCAAAACCCCGGACTGACTGGCCTCCACCAAGAGAGGCTTTGGCAACTACAAGTACAAGGTAATGAAAATAGTACAGAGATGGAGGGGAAGAATAGAAGCCCGCCCAAGCAAGATCTAATCCTGATCTATGCTATCAACTTCCAGACTTCTCTCAAAGTGCCTCGCTCTGCGTGATGGTAAGGTGTAGGAGGTATATCTATGTCCAGAAACCTGCCACTAACCTTGTCCCAAGCTACAGTAGCTCGCTCTAACCAACCCTCCTCCTCTTTCTGCCAGGTAGAGACAAAGCAATACTCCCCTATCTCCCGCTCACTGAACACTAAAGAAAACATAGGTAGGGTCTGATAGTCTCTCAACTCGAAAGCTTTGAGACGGTTGCGGGTGTCCTCATTGCGAATGACTGCATCTCCTTCACGCACAACAAACATGTCATTGCTGATGAACCCCCGCTTGTGGTTGCCCTGTGCAGAGCGTATCCGGCTGCAACCGTGTCTGATTGCACAAACTTGTGTAGCTCCTGCTCCTCTGCTCCAGTACACCACGGCCTTGTGGCTGAACACCTTGGTCCCCGGGGCTGTCTTTGGCTGTGTGTTCCAAGCCTAGATTTCACCCACTTTGGTATTTCACCTACAGCTGCAGAACTGCTGGCTCCAACAGAGTTCTGACTGTCCAAGGCGATATTGAGGCCCTCAACGCCAACTACAGCTGTCTGTTGTCTACTGCTAATGCCTGACTCCTAGTATGCAATCAACTCGTCCAACTGTTCTCCACTCAAATCAGTCTGAGTTCCTTGGGAAACATAAATCCTGTCCCCTTGTGTGCACAGGCTAAGAGAAGAGACCTGCCCTTCAATTACGTCCTCATTTCCCCCAGCCATGCAAGGAGTACATCCACAGATTTGTCTCTCATATAGACCAGCACAGGTTCTAGAGACAGGATTGTGGATCTTTCATGGCACACTCACACTCTAAAAATTCCATAGATTTTTAGCAGAGTCCCAAAAACGAAAAACCAGGTCTAGATAGGTAGATTTCCCTTTTCTGTAGGTCCCTGCGCAAGTTTTGGGTCCAACGGCCTTGGTAGGCCAAAGTTATGGCCAAACAGGCTCTATCTAATTTAAATTAGATCAAAGAACGATTTTTTTTTATTTTTTATTTTAAAATACTTGTCTTGGTTCCTGTTCCCTGGTTACCTACGGGTTCCCGAGGCCGTTCCCCTCGCACTGTGAGCACACTACTGCCCCATTTCCGAGCGCACTCCACAGCAGCAGTCTTCCGTGAGAGAGAGAGAGAGATAGAGCTATGGCGGGACTTACAACAACAGCACAGGGCATCACCGCGGCCCTTGGCATCAGCGGGCATGGGGGCATCTCCTATTTGAGGTATTCGGATTGACCTAACCTGATCTTCACAAAACCGCAGTCCATCAGCGTTGGTTGTCAACAGAACCTGATCAATCATGCCACTTTCATTGTGGCGCAAGCATGTGCTCTGGTCACGCTTGGTGTAGCGTTGTGCTTGACTGGCATTGTCATCCTCCACATGTTCATATCATGCCTGCGATCACCACCCAAGTCGACCCCAACCAGTATTGACAGTGAGTGCAACTCGGTTGTTCTCCACACGCTCCATCATGCCTGCGATCAGCTTCCACACAAGGTGGTCCATTTCCGATGCCTGGCCTCCGCCCTCAATGTAGATGATACTCTTAACTCCCAAATGTATGGGCCTGAGCAGCTCTCCAGCTATCCATTTCACTCCAGGCACTTCGTATTCATCCTAGGGACGTTGTGGTAGTACAGATATCAGCGTTCATAGCTTGCGTGGCAGGTTTGAATCTTTCTTACAGTAGTCACATTGTAACAGAGCCATCAAGCAACAAATTGCAGTAGGCAATCGTTTACTGGATCCTTGCAACAGCCTTCCTTGCAGGATTCTTTACCTAGTTGGTTCACATTAGCAAATGAATCAGCATCTTCATCTCGTTAAGTGGTTGGAATGCCTGAGCGGTCACTGCCCATCAATCAAACTCAGACGGAGAACGATTTGCTTGGTCTGCAAGGACACTCTTTGTCAGTAGGTGTTTGCCCCAAACAGCCAGAGCTGCAGCAGGTCTGCACACCCAGCCCGCAGGTGGAGCAAGACTGCAAGATATTTGGGTTCACGTTGACAAACAAGCGGACATGGCCAGTCTCCAGTCCCCAGATCACTCAAGGTGAGGATTCTGAAAGCTCAAGGCATTGCCCAGTGGCAGAAATAGCTAAGCCTTCTACCTATGGCAGCTTGGGGACAGGAGCATCACTTGTCATGGTTGAGCAAGAGATAACCCCACAATCCACGGGCCCCAACACCAATCTTGGAGGGCACGGACGACACTCGCAAGGCCTGACCACTCAACAACCTCTACTGCCGCACAGCATCCTTGCCTGCAGCAGGAGTCACCAAGGCCCTGGCAGCTACGGTCGCTATGGTCGGTTTTCCCTGCATGTGATAGTATCGCGCAGCTGGTGGGTGCACTAAAGGCTGGCAATGAAAGAGCACAGAAAGCAGCACTTGAGGCTTGTTTCCTACTACGTCAAGCCTGATCCTCCAGTCCTGCCGAGGTAGAAAAAGCACAAGCCATGGCAGCGTCAGAAGCCATCCCTATGCTACAACTGTTGATGAGGACATGCCCCCCACGCTTTCAGAACAAGGCAGACAGCCTGCTGCAATGCCTGCCAGAAGGACGAGAATATTGTTGGCTTTGAACTGTTGCAGCGACACTTCGAGTGGTTCCCGCCTTCCTGTTATGCTCCACTAGGCACACATAGCCAGTCTACCTGCAGGCTCTCGTAACCAAGCTATATTATAATAGTGCTTAAAAACAGGAACGTCACATTTAGCTTAGCCCTAGAAAACTAGATACAGTTTCATCTCTCTCGAGTGATAAACAAAAGCTAAAAGGACACACACTCTCAACACAAGAAATATGAAATCCATTGCTATCACTCTTTAAAATAGAAGTCGAACCAGGGGCACCCCAAGCTATGGGGACTCCACCCCACAACAACCTACACTCCCATCATAAGCACACACAGCTTCTAAACGCAGGAAGGAGCTCGGTCGCGCAGGCCCAACTCGAGAGAGATGAGCTACGCGACTGCCGCTCTCGTGAAGATAAGACGGACCAGGTGTCAAACTAAACTTGACACCTGATTTAACATTTGACCTAAATCCAAGTGTTACATACAAATAACTAGTTTTATTCTAGCTGTTTTCACACTGTGCTTATTTAACGTGACACACTGCAGACATGTTGGTGGCACGTTATCCCCATATGTACTATCAAGGTTGTGCTGCTCATATCATTGACCTCCTTTTGGAAGATTGGGGAAAAGAACAGTGGGTTAAACAACTTGTCAAGCGAGCGAAGACTGTTGTGTCGTTCATCCGCACACACCACATCTCTTTGGCAATATATAGGAGGCTCGAACCCAAATACAGCCTCCGCAATCCAGGCGAAACTCGTTTTGCCACTAACTTCTTGATGGTGGATCAGTTCGTGACGGTGAAGAGCAGTCTGGAGCACACCATCATCGATTCTCAATGGGATGCGTACACAAGGACATTGCGGGACTCCAGAAAAGCCAAGTCATTGGGCAAAAGTCGAAAAGTTCGAAATAACATTCGCAACGATGATTTCTGGAAGAAATGTGAAAACTTTGTTTGACAACCAGTAATGGGCAAGGCATGGTTACTAATGCAAAATCTTGATAAGCACGTCCAATCCTTGAGGCATCCTCCCTTCTCCTTGGAACCTGAACTTGCGGACAGTGCTGAGGATGGGGGGATGCCTCGGCGTGAGCCTGGTCACGTGAGCGCGTGAGCACAACTGTGCTCACGCCACGTCACCTTGCGCCAATGCCACATCACGAGGCTCACTCCACGTCATCACACTTGAAGACCGCGTCACCACGCGCCCAGGAAGAAGTGGAGTGTATTCCCGCGGATTGGCACCATTTATCGCGGAAACAAGGTGGACGACATAATAAAAGGCAGTGGTCATTCCCACCTAAAAGCAACAGATGAATAAAGGATGGATGAATGTACAGTTGGATAATAAACAGATGGATGAGTGTGAAAAATGAATGTAGATGGATGAATGAGGGATGGATAAGAGTCAAATGGATGAATGTATAATGGATGTTGAGCAATGAAAAATATTCATGACAGGAAGATGCATGACTAAAACTTTAGACGAATGCACAACGTATATGACATGAGTGTGGAAGGTTTGGGGTGGATTAAAGAGTACAGAGGATGAATGTACAATGGATGTTGAACAAAGGAAAACATTCATGAATGGAGCACGCATGAATACATTGTAGATGAAAGCACAATGGATATGACAAGAGTGAGGGAGGTTTGTGAGATGGATTCATACATATTGCAATTTAAATGGTAGTTGATTCTTTGATTATTTTTCTTTCCAAAGGAACAACTACGGTGGAGGAAGGGGATTCAACGTTTTCCAAAGAGGATGAAACAGAATATTAAAAGAACATAGTTCAGTCTGACTCAGAGTCAGTACAATGTATCCCCGCTTCCTCTGCATCTAAGTCTAAGTATTTAAGAACTCCGGATCTACGCTGGCTACACCTACGGCCGGGCAGTAAAAATTCAGGGGATAGGGACTCGGGCGCGTGAAGTGTCATTGCTTCGGCATAATCAGGAAGCAAAAAATTGGAAAGGGGCTGTCGAAAACAGACTCGCCACAAATGACTGTATCTCCTGAAGATCCACCACTGCCTTTCCTGAAAGACAGCCTGAAAAAGTTATTACTGTAACTTTGATGTTATTGAGAAATTGAGTATGACTCCCAAAGTGGGTTTAGCACTTACTCACATGAAAAGTCGTTGTCGACCTGCTTATCTTCGGGATCGTCATCATTTCGAATTTGAATCCGATCAGTCTGTGTGCCTGAAGTGGAGCCAGACAAAAAGGGGAGGAGCACTATGTGTTGTAGAGGTCAGAATCACCCTCCATACCAAAAAGGCTTCTTCCGCCTGCCTTGCATGCATGATAAGTTGCTCCTGCACCAGATAGGAGGACATGAACAGTTCGGTGGGGGGGATTTAAGCAGATGGAACTGGTGAAAGAAAATCAATTCAAAAGGGAGAGAACGAACTTGTGGACACAGAAAGATCGACCACCCGTGCAGAGTGGTGGCTGCATGACTCCAGCAGTATTTGCATGAACGCTGGGGATTTTTCTTTTGCACCTCTCCAGGGAGTGCCATCTGGTCTCTTCAGAGTCTGACTGGACTGCATGAAGTTGTACAAAATGTCATCGACATGCGGCTCATAGGGGGGTTGACGAAAAAACCCTGGTCAGAAATCTCAAAGCTGCGGATGGAGGATAGTGTCTTTGAGGTGCGAATCCTCCGCAGGCAGATCGCCTCGAACATCCTCGTCTGCCAAAGATAGCAGGTTAGTGTGGTAAACACAATCTATAGTGGAAGTGTGTACATCGGCTATATTCAGAACTCAGGCACAAAACAATCATTTTTATCACGAATCGGTGATGATCGGTGTCGATCATGACAGATTCTTCTAGAGTGGAGTTGTAGAGAACATTGAAAATCATCATGAAAGCACAAGCAGAAGGGAGACGGCATACCAGCTGACCAGGGAAACCCCCTTTCACAAGGTAGAGAGGCTGTTCACACAATTCCATGTGTGCAAAACTTCAAACCCTGAAGACTTCAGGTATGATGCCAATGCCCGACGACTATCTTGTCACATGACTGAAAAAGCAGAAGTGTCCCTACATCAGAGAGGAAATTATTACAGAACCCGAACACCCAACTCCAGTAGTTGTCCTCGAATTTGTTCCAGCCTGGCGTCTTGCCCTTTGGAAGAACTTCTGGCACAGCCTGGCCATTCGGGATGTCGAGAATGACAATGTCAGCCGCATATGTTTTGTGCACACCGCACACGAAGGTGGGACCTGTGCTCACCTGCAACAGACATGTTTTTTTTAAGAACGGTGGAAAAAATGTTTTCTAAGAACCAGACTGAAATACTGCCAATGAAACTTTCAGAGAAAAAAGAAAGAAACTGGAATTCTCACCAGATTGAGGAATGAGATTATGTTGTCCCAGGTAGGCGAAGGCACCCCAGTGTATCCTCTCTTTCGACTCTGCATCATCGACAGCCAACCCTCATTGACAATTTTAATCTTTCCTGCCCGAATCAGAACGGGAAGGGTGTGGCTTGGCATCGAACACGCACTGAACTGTGCGGGTATATCTTCCAGCAGTGAAGTCCTACCCACTCTCCATCTCTTTTTCTTTCTCCTTCCCCTTGTCCTTTTCCTTCTCTTTGGACTTGTCTTTGTCCTTTGGCTTTGCTGGTGAGATGGTTATGACATCAAGAGCCTTGTCTTTTGGTTTGCGGCCCGCCTTCTTTCCCTTCTGCGGCGTTCCCTGAGCATCAGGCTCCTTGGCAGCCAATGTTGCTATGTTTCTTTGGTACTCTTCGTCAATCAGAGGCGCCAGCATCTTAGCATTATTGTTCAAATATTTCATATGTTGTTCTTGAAAGGTCGTGTGCTCCGGTGGGGCAGTCAAGGTACCAGCCACAGTCTCTGAAGTGAGAAGGACTCCAGTCCTTCAATATCCCTGCAGTATACATGGTTGGATCGTTTGCAGGGTCCGACCACATGTCAAGATAGTCTGGAATACGCTCTTAGGTGATTTCCTTCCATAAGCACATATTTCGTGTACCTGTTAAACAGAGATAAATCCCAACCCACCAAAAAGCGCGAAGTGAGAAAGATGCAAGTAGCACAGAATGAAAAAAACATGGAATGAAATGGCTCTGAGAACTGCTCCAAGGACCTTTCGGGACCACGCGACAGCTCCGGATGTGAATGTCGTAAATGCCATTCAAAACATTCCATTCAATGATACTATGAATACACCCTAATCCACGTGAATGCAAACTCTCGCTTTGGAATGACACAGACATAGAAGTGAATGTCGTCAACGACATTCACTTTGGATTTGTGAATACACTGCTAATCAAGCCTATTGATTTCTCAAAAGAGGCAAAATCATTGGATGGAAATCAGAAACTCGAGTAAGGAACCCTCCCCAAAAACTCAATGGACATTCATAACGAACATAACACTGAGGACCTCATAATAACACTGGATGTGAATGGCGTCAACGCCATTCACAAAATTACGAACAAGGAACCAATTAATACACCCTTAGCTCCCAATCCATGTAAATTCAAATTGTCGTTGTGAATGACACAGACATAGAAGTGAATGTCGTCAACGACATTCACTTTGGATCTCTATAACACAGCTAATCAAGCCTCAAGATTTCTCGCAAGAGCATGCAGAACAACTGAATGTCTGCATTGACATTCAGCAAACTGAAGTGAGGAACCCTCACTGTAAACTCTATGGACATTACAAAAACTTACATAACTCTGAGGACCTCTCACAACAACTTTGGATGATGGAATGTCGTCAACGCCATTCAGGGACATTATCAATTCTAATCAGGGACACTATAATTACACCCTAAGCTCCTAATCCAGGTGAATTCAAATTCTCGCTTAAGAATGACTCAGACAAAGAAGTGAATGTCGTCAACGACATTCAATTTGGATCTATGATTACAATCCTTATTAAGCCAAATTATTTCCCAAAAAGTGCAGTAGAGTTTCCAGTATGATATTGCACCTGTACACAACTCGCATCATGGCCCACTCTCCTCCAACCTGACTGTCAAAGTCGTTGGACCGTAAAATGTTACCATCTTTGGAGAACTCCCGGAAAAAACAGTATCTCCAGGTGAGACCTCTCCACTTCCTTATGTATGCCTCCAATGACATTTGGGGAGGGAAACAATCGAAATGTTCAAGTCCTTCAAAGTCTGATCCAGATCAGCACAATGACGGCGCGCTTTTTGAGCTGCAAATTGTATATTTGTCAGTATTGCAAGTAAGATACTCATCACATAATTGAAGAAAAGAAAACGGCTTATTTGAATACACACCTGACTCCAAAATGTAGCTTTGTGAGCCAGTTATCAAACACCAAATCACTGATTCCTTCCACCTTTGTGCCAGGCTGTATGGTGCTCTTTGGGAACTGATTCAAGTCATTACTGTCTGATCTGAGTTCCATATCTCCAACCACCTTATTTTTTGTTTGTGGGGTCGACCATGGATATGGCCAGCCGGTGCAATTTCTCCTGCTGCATCTCCGGTGCACATGCTTTCATAGTGAGATTTGATCTGCTGAAGGAACTCAAACCAAGTCCAGGATCTACTATTCTAAGCTGCTTTCCGAAGGCGGACATCAATTTGGTTCTTCGCATTTCAAACTCCTTCTTTATTGCTGCTTCCACACCCTTTGATGTCCTCAGTTCCTCTGGTGTAGTGCGGTAATATTCGGATTTTCCCTTCTCAGCTGCCTCTGCCAGTTCTTGCTGCATTGATTCAAATAGTGATTAGCACCGAAGGGACTACAAACATGTATTCGAAAAGTAAACTGAGTACAGACTCGGGCTTACCGCATACATGTACTCCAGAAACGCCTCTCGAGTCAAAGAATACCAAGTGCCTGCAGCTCTTCCTGTTTCGCACTTCTTGATTATATTGGGGGGGAGTACTGTCCGAAAATCATCCAGCTTCATCAGACCAATCCTCTGAATTCGGAATAGTGTGTGGACCAAGCTTGTTTCACACATGCGATTTCTCTGTCGATCTGCAAAAACATTGGAAACATTGCATTCCTTAACACTGTTTTTTTGGGTTAACAAGACACTACAGAGGGAATGAAATCTCTAGGATGACTTACTTGTTCACGTTGTGCATAGCTGTAAGAAGCCTATCGATGTGGTTTCCTGGATCCAAAACCATTGCCTCCACAACAACATGCTTGTCTTTGTCTTTCGCATGGTGTTTCTGGATGTATCCCATCCATGCCAGCAATCGGTGGTTGCCGTCCCAGACGTAGAACATGTGGTTGCAGAATTGCTGGGTGTTCTTTCCCATCATGAGGCCCAGCTCGAACTCCTCATTGGCATCTTTCCAGCACTCATCCCAGGTATCACTGATCTCTGGAGACACTAATGTGCTTTCCCATTTATATCCGTCAGTGACACATAAAAAAACTTGTGCACCAAGTCTGTATCCATGCACGAAATCACTCTCCAATTTTGTTATGTCATGGGAAAGAGGTGGACGCACAAACTGCATAGATATCATCCGGCACAGAGGGATGTCCAGACGCCCTCCAGATACGAGCATGTCCCTTATAACCTCCTGAGAGTTACCTTCTGGAATGACATGAGTTCTTTCACCTTGTCAAGGTAGTGCACTTCAGATTCATCTGCTTCATCGTTATTCTCTGAGCTTTTTCCAGATTCGTCCCCATCTCCAGATCCTTTCCCCTCTGATCCTGTGGGCTTGGACCTCAAAGTTTTCTGCACAATGCCATTCAAATCTGACTGAGTAATGTGCAAATAGTGAACGGCAGTAACGACCATCACTCTGTCTCGACGAAACTCACAATGAATGGTGTGAAACAAATTCAGAACCATCTACACAAGCAAAGCTGATCCTGCCGAATTCTAAACAAAAGCGAGAGCGAGAGCGAACGGCGTTAACGACAATCACAAAAGACAAGGACCTGCCGGATCGGTGTTGTGTAATGACATATATGTGTAAGTGATTGGTGGCAACGACATTCAGTATAGTTTAGGACGGACAGTAAGTGCAGATTATTCAGATTGACTCCATTGTGATTACCGTCGCAAGCATTCACGGTTTCTTGTCTATGTCGAGAGTACTTTCAATCGATACTCTACCTGAATCTACAGTATGGTCTTCAAATCTTTGATTAGCGGTACCGCCTTTCCACTTCTCTATCTGTTCAACCTCATACAAAGAAAATGCATTGCAATACATTATGACTGAATATGCCGACCCTCACTCTCTCTTCAAACACATAGGTACATAAATCTCATGAGGAGAATCGAATTGTTAACGACGCTCGCAATTCAGTAGACTTCAATCACATGTTCCTGCTAAAGAAGGGAAGAGGAAGGACTGCTTGAAAGGCAATCAGACAGACTGTATGATCTGAACAACAGTGAATGACGGTACCGTCAGTCACCCACTCATTGTGATGTAAACCCTTAACAGAGGAGTAGAAAGCAAATCACCGTTGTTTCATGGTGATGGTCGGTAACGACAATCCCTTTCTGGGACATTCCACTCAATCTCTACGCAGATCTTCAACAATGAAATGTAAGTTAGAGAAAACTTACTGGCGCCTTCTTAGGTTTTGAAATTGGATCCCCTTCTGCAGCTTTCCTCTTCCCTCTCACATCTGCTGGAATTTCTGTCTGCTCTAGGGTTTCTGGACCTTCTCCCGGTTCAGCGTTCCTCGTACTTCCACCTCCTTCAGTTTCCCTGCGAGTCATCTCTGCATCCACAGGCTGGTTTCCAACGCGCACACTGTTATCGCCGACTGTGTCACAGCCGCTGCCTCAGTCTCGGTCTGCTCTTGTGAATCAGTCTCCGCGTTCACCTGCTGCCTTGGCCCTGTGTTCTCCAACAAACGACGCCTCGTCATTTGCTCTCTTGCTCTGCGTCTCTCTCTAAGGGAAGTAAAATAAAGAGACTTTCTTCTCTTTCGTATTGTAGAAGGAACCCTCTCCAGCTTGACTACCACTCTCCCTCTAAGCGCGAAAAGTAGAAAAACGAAGTGACTCCCGATTTCTTGCGGGATTGCGTGCGTTGTTGCTTGTCTCTAGAAGCATCGGATTCCCTCTCGCGTGACCGTTACACATAGTCGTTCCCTTAATAGTGCACATGCCAGCAATTAGTGTACAGCTGTTCGTATTCAGTTATCGATGTCTGACGTGTGTCGCCCAAAATAAACGGCGTGTTCTTTATTAGAACAGTTTCAATATTTAAAAATAACAGCGAATCCCAGAAATCTTGGCGCACAGTCTTAGACAAATATATGTAAATGAACGAGAGTTTGATGACAAATTTTGGGATATCATACACGTTCATCCTTGTTAGCCAACCCCACGTTCGTTTCACTTTTGAACTTTCCAGGTGCGCATGATCATTGGTAGTAGTATAAAGATACATTTACTTAATCTGCAATCCCACCCTCAGATCATGTGGCATGCTTCCAGGAAGTCGGCTTGTTATTGTGTTTATTGATGAGGTTCTGATTAACGGTTTAACAGCTGCCGACATTGCTCCTAGGGATACTCTGACCACTGGGCCCACAAAAAAGTAATTAAAATGGACGGCTGCATATCTGGAAGGAATAACAGAATATGCACAGTCGTCGTCTGAGCTTCCTCCGCCATATTCTCTGCTTATTCTTCAACTGTGTTCTGGAGACATCAGTAAACCGATTTACACTGAAAGTCTGCGATAGCAAGGTATCAACGTACGCGAGGAAGGAAGATGGCTTCCTCTGAAGCGGAGTTCTTCTCTAACGACAAACCAGTGCCGTTCTCCCATGAAGTCCTTGACAATGGATTTGCAATTGTTCTGGAACATGTCTTGGCTACCCGTTTTTAGCTTCAGAATGGCTCCATCTTTTTGGAGAAAGAGGTGTACGATTTGAAAGGGAAGTTGTTGAAATACTCTTTCCAAAATCGTGATGAGACGGCTCATGTCAGCCAGTGGAGAGTGCGCCCTGGTCGATACAGAGTACTTGGAGAGCCTCGGCGAAAGTCCCTTGGGTCATATGTGACGCCCGGGACTGCTGCTTCGGTCGTTGAAGACAAGAGGGAGGTGGTGGTGAAAAAAGAACAGACGTCCTCCACTCCAATCGTTGAGCTTTCAGATTCGTCCGATGATGACATAAGTGAAATTCCAAATCCAGTCCTTCCTACTGTGGTTGGAGAAGCTGATGAAGAAGAGATTTGTAGTGTCATTCCCAAAATTACGGGTGATGGGAGGAATGGCTGGATTCAAAAGTGAGTTGCGAGGAATTGATTGGGAATCTTTGAAGCAGGTGCCTGTGAAGTTCTTGCCAGAGGCTTTTGATGGCGATATCCTATTCGAACTGCCTCCTCCTCCGCGAGTTAGAGGTGTAACAATCATGATGCATGGAATGGACAAAAAACACGGCGGGCACCCGTGGTGCAGAACAAAAACATCCAATATTCAGAATGATGACAAACTTGTTTTCAGGAGAACAGTTTGCAATGGACACCTTAGGTGTGATAATTTGAATTGCAGACACTTTCTTCAGTCTGGGGTTCATAATCAAAGCGAATGGGAGGGTCTGGCGGAAAATCCATTTCAGCCTGGGACTGCCCCACCACCGGCAAACACTTTCGTCTGCAAATTCTGCAAACTTGTGCCATCCTGCTTGGCGCTCTGCGGAGCAAGAATGTACTATGTTGTCCACCGTTTGGAAACAATGACAAGAGCTTGTGTGCATTTCGGATTCCATAACCATCCCGTCTCGAAGGGGGATTATAGGGACAGTGTTGAGACACTATCGAGGTTGATTAAATAGGAGTTCGGGAGAAACCCATCCGCAACAACATCTGCAATTGCTCTTGGCGCAAACAAGTCCTTCTTGGAAAGCCATATTTTGAGTGAAGGGGATTCTGTGGGGACTAAACTTGACGGTGCAGCATTGGACCTGGTCATGGATCATTTCTCTACTTTGAGTTCACCTAACATTCGGCATCAGATCAATGCATTAAGAATGGGCTCTGGTATCAGAGGCTACATAGACAACATTTTGGAGTTGAAACGAGTGAGCAAGTACGATTACATCCAGGACAATGTATTCCCAGGTCAAGGTGCCATCAAAGTTTTTCTTTTCAAAATGTCGACTGTTGGGGAGGGCAGTGGGGTTAGCCTTGTGAAGCGGATGCAGAAGACTGGGGACTTGTAGAACTGTTTTCTTATGTTTGATCATGTGAAACGAGTGAAGGATTGGACGACAATGGCTTGTCATGTCTACGATCCAGTGTACCAACGAGTTATGACAATTGCAGTTTGTGACATGCAATCCGAGGATACGAAATCCCAGAAGCTCATGTGGAATTCCCTGATACGTGTCATGGGCTGCCATCTCCAAATTTCGCAAGTTTCATGGCGGATAGTGCTCAAGCAAATTTCAATGCTGTTCGTATTGTCTTCGGATCGGGTGACCCAAAAGTGCCAATGCGAGGAAGAGAGCGTACATGTCTATTCCATTGGACACAATCTCTGGAAAAACATACAAAGTCGGACATCAAACCAGAGATGCAGACTCAGCACCGTAAATTGTGCAAAGAGTACAAAGATGCTAGAACAATGAAGGAGGCGGACACTTTGTTCCAAACAATTCGTGCCTGGTGGTTCTCTTCTGGAGCTGCATCACTTGAGAGTATGAGAGCATTGGAAGATTGGCTGGCGTTTTGGCACTTCCGGTATAGACAGTGGGGAGCAGCCATGGCAGTGGTACGAGGCTTATATTTCTTGCTTTATTCATACATTTACTTTCCATTTTATTGTCTCCTCGCTTTCTTTATGTTGTTTTCTGTTCACTGTTTTGAAGTGTGGTTCTCTACTTTGCAGAACATGTCCATTGAGGAAATGGCGGACATGCCATCTTGCAATTTGGCAGAAACTGTGCACAACGCATGGTTGCAGCAGTCTGGGAAACGAGGTCGGGATTTGTATGTGGCAACAACAGATGATTTGATACGTGCCTTGCAACAACAAACCCGATACCGCGATTTCTTGCGAGGTGGGGTTGGTGGCAAGGGTCCGGACAAATGGGAGTTGATGTTGCGTGCTGCAAACAGATCTGGGGATCCAATCAAGATAGCACGGGCGGTGAGCATGTATGCCCAGGGAACGCCACTTGTTTCTAGATTTCCACATCTTGAAGGGGAGGAGAGATTCGGCTCCTGTAAGAGGAAATTGAACACTCCACCTGGTTTGGATTTCGATTCGCACAGGGCAGACCGTGATAACTTCTCGAAGCCTCGTGTTCCCCTGCATGACAGCTCCATGTCCGGAACCTCCATTGTGGAGGAACCTCCAACACGACGGCAAGCTCCAGCATCAAACAGTGCCACTGAAATGGTGCAGGAGAGAAACAACCCCCTTGATGTGCTTGAGTCCGCATGCCCCGACCACGTTTGGCACATAGAACGCACAAGTGTAGGGTTTCGTGTGAAATGTACAGCGATCAGGGCAACTAATTTCGAGAAGTGCACTTCATCTATATCCAGAGGTGGTGCCCGAATTTCTGCTCCGACTTTCACGGGTTTGATGCGTCCATACGGTCAACCATAAGCCAAGAACCACAAGTTCTGGTTTTGCGCAGATGATTGTGCCAGATGTGTGCATGGAACTGTGCGTCCTTCCGTAGTGATGAAGCCATCTCCTCCAACCGTTTGGCCCGTGAAGGTGGGAACACATCTCAGATTTCAGGAGATTGAAATGCTGGAGGAGGCAGGCTTTTCCCTTGCGAGACAACCCCAACTCCATGCATGTGCTACTACTTCTGTGTCCTCCCGGGTCCCCCCGACAAATCCTGACATGTGGCCAACCAAACGAGATGGAAAGCTCGTTCGGCGTTTCCCTCCAACCGCTGAACACTTTGGCAAAGTGGAGTCCGCAAGAATGCTCCAAGCTCGTGTTGGAAGCACCACGGAAGTACCCAATCCAGGATATGGTCGGGTATTCACAATCATCACTTCCACATCTACTGTTCATGACAGGATCTACGACATCACGGTTTCCAATTTCCCCAATTGCACATGTCCTGATTTTGTGAATATGCTATCAACCAATTTGGGCAAGAGAGGTAAATTCATACCCTGCAAACATTTGTATTTCATATTTTTGAAGAGGATGATTTGCGATCCCAAACGTGACAACTTCATTCACCAGGCCACTATGAGTTTCAACGAGGTCGATACTCTATTGCAGCGGGATACAACACATGGGTAGCATCAACTATGCAATGTGGTATGTGGACGACCATGATTTGAAATGTGTAATTCACATCAATTCGTCGGCGGTGCAATGATATGGCCTCCAACTATACGGAGTGAGCTCTGAGTGGCAACTTTTAAAAGCACATTTGTCATTGCACCGTTCGAAGTCTACATGTCTTGCTGTCACTATGCACTACAATCATCTTTTGAAGAATATCCGAACTCTCATTGTTATTTGAGGAGGGAGGAAGGTCTTCCCGTGGCAGCCTCTATGGCGCACACTTTGTGAGGATATTTTCTCGTCCTCGTAATTGTAAAAGTGAAACAAGCATTTGCAATTGCACAATGTTGGATGTTACAATTGTAGGCCTGATGGTAGTCTTGATTCTATTTAGGCAAGATTCCCTGCATTAATTCCACGGTCATAGGACCATCCTCGGTTATAGGCGGCGCATGTTAATGCTGACGTGGCAGATGACGGACAGTGCCACATCATCATTTGCCGCCACATCAGCATGCTGACATGACGCTCACGCCACGTCAGCGTGGGTGCAGGCTCACGCCACGTCACTCCTGCGTGAGCGTACGCTCGCGCGCTCACGCCATTGCGTCGTTGCTGAGGATGCATTTTACGACCGTCGTTCGATGCTTCGAACGGACTTGCATTATGCGGGGGCTTTGCTCAATCCATTCTTGCTCGACAATACCATGCTCCGAGACAACGCTGATGCCAAGGCCGGCCTCGTGCGAGTGCTCATGCGACTGGCTCCGCCGAACCATGTAGAAAGAGCTATATCCGAGTACCAATGCTTCTCAGATCGCCGCGACCCTTTTGAGGACATGCCGGATCCAAAAGAGCTCAATATGTTGCCACCTGAATGGTGGGATCTGATTGGAGCTGGAGCAAGAACATTGGCTCCCATTGCGAAGCGTATTCTTGCTCAAGTGTGCTCTGCCTCATCTTGCGAACGCAATTGGAGCAGTTACTCATTTGTTCACAACAAAATTCGCAACAGGTTGAATCCCGCGAGGGCTGACAAATTGGTGTATGTGTATACCATTTGCCGATTGCTACGTGAGAGGACAGTGGATGATGCTGCAACATGGTATGAAAGGAATTTGCATTCCAAAGACTCTACTTCTAAGGCTGATTCGATGAGTGATGATACTGAGCCTCAGAGAGAATCATCTCAGAGGGAATCATCTTTTCGATAGTGAAGATGGATCCGATGATGCTCCCGAAAATGCGTATGACCCGTTTACATTCACAGAGGATGATGCTTATATCCAGCCGACCTTTGATGACTTTCTTGAAGAAGTGCGTATTGCAGATGAAGGTGAAGCTGCAATTGTGTCATCCCCAGAACATGGTCCTCAAAATGAAGTTGGGGTCGACCCTCGCCCCCCACTACACGCTGAAGCCACTGGTAGTGCCCCAATGGAGCTTAAGGGTGATGTACTGCCAGGACCAATCGACGTACGCAACCATGTTCATACAAACGATGGTGTCGAACCCATTGTACAGTCGACGGGACGGGATCATGCCTCACCGATATGACCAACTCCACCACAATGTCAAAATCGATCAGCTCTCCATCAACACAGCGGGCATTAAGGAGCAACAAGATTGATCTGTTTTCCACACGCATGCATCATTCTGCTGCATTGGACCGGGCGGAAGTTGAAGCCTCGGATGATGACAACCTGCCACTACAATTCCACCTTAACCGACGTGTTGCGCAGCAGACCCGTGGTTCCTCACATGCTGGACCATCTAATGCCGGTCCATCTCAGGCAGTCCCCCCTCCGGTACCTCCTTCGAGACCACCTTCGATTGCGTCCCAAGTCCATAAACGATAGAGAACAGTCCAACCTTTTGTAGGCGATCGGCCCACAAACAGGCCAGATACCGTGGATGGTATTCAAGACCGAAGCGGGAGTTGACCTCAGAGAGAACTAAATGTGGTTCGAGGTCGCTTGCAGATTCAAAGGCCTGGACATATGAGGTCGGATAGGGAGGACGATTCCAGCACTGATCATGGCAACGGTGGTGAAGTCGAGGGTGACCCGGATTTTCAACCCATCGGAGCATTAGGATTATGATCTTCTTTGTCCCGCCGTCGAAGCAGTAGAAGGAATTGAAGCAAAACAACTGTAGGCATGCATCAGCACTTTTTAGTGGATATGTTTATATTTCTGTACTGAAGTAATACCAATGTGATCATTGTCACTATGAGTATTTGTATTGCTGTTGTGTATGTGTTGGGAAAAAAAAGATGTTGCCCACGTGTATACCAGCCAAAATGTCGGCCAAAGGCACCGTCACTTGCTCATGTTTGTGTTCGGTGATTTGCTTGTGGAATGGAGAACAATTGTGCCATGCTTCCAACTGTGCATTCATTTTTATTTAAATGGAGCGACCGCCAAGGTGGCGGTCACTTCTACGAGGTCTGCCCCTCTGCGTGGAGCGAGGAATGAGGGGGGGGAGGGGGGCATATAAGCTCCCAGTCATTATTTTGGAAATGAAACGACCGCCGTTACTGGTGGTCGTTTTTTTGTTTTTTTGGAGCAAAATGGAGCGACCGTAGAGGCGGTCGCCGTTATTGTTGTTTTTTGTAATTGCAGCGACTGCCATTAGTGGCGGTCGCTTTTATTGAAATCTGGTTGGAAATGGAGCGACCGCCATTTATGGCGGTCGCTTTTATTTTAATTGTTTTGAAAATGAAAATGGAGCGACCGCTAAGGTGGTGGTCGCTTCTACGAAGTATGCCCTGCACATGGAGCGAGGAGTGAGGCGGGGGGAGGGGGGCATATAAGCTCCAGGACATTCTCCCCTCACTTCTGGTCGCTTGAAGTTATTTTTTGTTTTTATAAATGTAGCGACCGCCATTACTGGCGGTCGTTTTTTTTTTTTTTTTGGCGAAATGGAGCGACCCCATAGTGGCGGTCGCTTCTACGAGGTCTACCCTGCGCGTGGAGCGAGGAATGAGGGGGGGGGCATATAAGCCCCCAGTCATTCTCCCCTCACTTCCATTACTGGCAGTTTTTGTTTTTACAAAATGCAGCGACCACCATTTCTGGCGGTCGCTGTAATGGTTATTTTTTAAGATGCAGCGACCGCCATTACTGGCGGTCGCTTTTATTTTAATTATTTTGGAAATGAAGCGACCGCCGTTACTGTCGGTCGCTTTTTTGTTTCTTGGAGGAAAATGGAGCGACCGCCATTAGGGGCGGTCGCCGATATTGTTGTTTTTTGTAATTGCAGCGACCGCCATTAGTGGCGGTCGTTTTTTTTTAAATTTGGTTGGAAATGGAGCGACCGCCATTTGTGGTGGTCGCATTTATTTTAATTGTTTTGAAAATGAAAATGAAGCGACCGCCATTACTGACAGTCACTTTTATTTAAATGTTTTTGAAAATCAAGCGACCGCCATGATTGGCGGTCGCTTTTATTTTAATTGTTTTGAAAATGAAGCGACAGCCATTGCTGGCGGTCGTTTTTATTTTAATTTTTTTGAAAATAAAGCGACCGCCCATGTTGGCGGTCGCTTATTTTTTTTAAAGTTTTTGAAAATGAAGCGACCGCCTATGTTGGCCGTCGCTTATTTTTTTTAAATGTTTTGAAAATGAAGCGACCGCCGATGTTGGCGGTCGCTTATTTTTTTTAAAGTTCTTGAAAATGAAGCGACCGCCCATGTTGGCGGTCGCTTATTTTTTTAAAGTTTTTGAAAATGAAGCGACCGCCCATGTTGGCGGTCGCTTATTTATTTTAAAGTTTTTGAAACTGAAGCGACCGCCCATGTTGGCGGTCGCTTATTTATTTTAAAGTTTTTGAAAATGAAGCGACCGCCGATGTTGGCGGTCGCTTATGTTTTTTAAATGCTTTGAAAATGATGCGACCGCCTATGTTGGCGGTCGCTTATTTTTTTTTAAGATTTTGAAAATGAAGCGACCGCCTATGTTGGCGGTCGCTTATTTATTTTAAAGTTTTTGAAAATGAAGCGACCGCCCATGTTGGCGGTTGCTAATTTTTTTAAATGTTTTTGAAAATGAAGCGACCGTTTATGCTGGCGGTCGCTTATTTATTTTAAAGTTTTTGAAAATGAAGCGACCGCTTATACTGGCGGTCGCTTATTTATTTTAAAGTTTTTGAAAATGAAGCGACCGCCTATGTTGGCGGTCGCTTATTATTTTATTTCCGGAAAATGGTGCGACCGCCGGTTCTGGCGGTTGTTGTTTTTTTTTTTTTTTTCCGGAAAATCGAGCGACCGCCAATTCTGGCAGTTGCTTCTAGAAGATTCGCCCTGCACGTGGCCCGAGAAATGAGGGCGGGGGGGGGGGGGGATATAAGCCAAGGGAGGCTTATTCTCCCCTCACTTCCTTTCCACACAACTTCTGTGTGCGTGGCATTTCATTATTCCACGACACGTAGTCAAGTGGAGAAGGAGGCCATTGGTTGGGTGGGGGGTATATTTTGCCGCGATTTCTGTGAGGTCGTTGCAGAATGCTCCCATAGGCTCTCCTCTAGCCTCCAGGATCATTTTATTCTACAA
The DNA here is from genome assembly GCA_030704615.1 of Takakia lepidozioides. NCBI lineage: Eukaryota > Viridiplantae > Streptophyta > Takakiopsida > Takakiales > Takakiaceae > Takakia > Takakia lepidozioides. Next base: position 12,264,010 of record CM060734.1, read on the forward strand.
AATTAGCTTTTAGGAACTATTTCGACACCTACTCAAACCTATTTAACGGGGGAAGGGTTAAGAGTTACGTCTTTTTAGAAAACCTCGTTTAGTGTTGCTCCGATTGTTGTAGAATGGCAGAGGGCCAGGACGATGACCGTCATGGAAGAGATGACCCCAATGAACATGGACCGCCCCCTAAGAAAATCAAAGGGTCAAGGCAAGACTTGAATTGGGAATGGTGACCCTAACATACTAGCAGAAGAGGGCTGGGAGGATATTCCGGAAGAGTTCCGGTGGCCGATGGCGAGATGCAAAAAATTCGTGAAATGGTTCTACATCAATCGATTGTGGCCTTTGGATAGGCATAACGTGCAAACCCGAAACAATTACGTAGAGTCCAGGTCTTGCACGAACTTGCATTTCCAGCATAGGGCGAATGAGGTGCATTGCACATTATGGGGTCAATCTCTCTTAAAGGGTCAAATCCCGTACACCTTGGCAGCCATGTTGTACGTGGAGGTCATATTTTTGCGTCCAGTGAATTGACAAACTGCTAGTAGGAGGAACGCAAGGTTGCTATACGATTTGGAGTACATCCCGGACACGTTCGGAATACAACCGGCTACAACGTTAGAGGAACAACTAGCGGAAAGAGACCAGCGAATCAGGACCCTGCAGGACCGACTAGACTGGCAAACACTACGCATAGCCGAGTTGGAAGCTAGATTGCAAGACATGCCTTCAAACAATGAAGGCACTGTTGTCCACAATGAGGATCGAACAAACGACGTGGACATGGACGCGGAGTTTGCGATGCCCGATCGCAGTATTGACCTCATCATTCAGGAAGTTACGGACTTCCTTGACCCTGTGGCCGATGAAACCATGGTTGAGGAACAACGAATTGCGGATGAGAGAAGGAGGAAAGGAAAAGAACCAGTACTGGAAACCGGGGAATGCTCGAGGGTCGCCATTCAATCGGAGATGAACCCGATATTAGATGTCGACCGCGTTACAAAGGAGCGGGACATTGCCATGGCAACTGCATGGCGCTTGTCCAAAACGCTGGAGATTCAGGCATGGGTCCCATTGAATGGCGATTGGGAGAATTGGATACAATGGGCGACCCATTTGGCCTCCAGAGAAGCACGGGTAGAGCGAGCACTGTCAGGCTTGCAACGTGTCGCACGCATGTCGAACCGTAGCGTTGATAACATTTATGCCAACATGCAAAGGTATAACGATCTCCGCATTGCATCAAGCGTGTTCGCCGGGTATACCAATTGGGCAGATGTGGATTCTATGTTCGATCGATGTGAGCACAGAATCTCGGGGTCGAACAGAAGCATAAAATGAGAATTGGAGATAGAGGAAGAGTGGGACACCACAACAAAGATGACCAGCAACATCAAACCGGCCTAGAGGGAGGAGATACCACGAGGCGTTTTGCCGTCATGGATATCAAATAGCACAGTTTGTTCGATGTGTAGGAATCCATACGGCCTAGAGGGATGTCATGTGCTTGGATCATGTGGACATATGTTCCATCTCACATGTCTTATCCCGCAAGCCTTGCGGACGAGCGCTTGCCTAGAATGTCGTACACCAATCCATCGCCGTTTCTATGAGCTGGTGGGCTTGGAGGATCGGATGCCCATAGGTTTTGAATACAATCGACACAACCTCCCATTGGATGGGCTACCATACACATTTCTAAATTGTGTACATTGGGGCAAGAACTTGGTATGGGATGCAGACAGAGAGATGCATGGCATACATGCCGGAAACCCGACATACGTCAAAGATCCCCAGTATTTATGGGTCACATCTGATTGGGAGATAACCATACGTGCGGGAGGTATTCGAGATTGGTGGGAGAGAGAGCAATTTTGCCGCAATCTGGGAGGGCATTGGAGTCAAAGAAGGTCCAGGTTTATCTGACTCCCACAGGTTCCATGGGTGCCGGAGGAGAACGAATTGTATGACCGACAACCGATTGGGAGACATTTGTTGTTGTCCGAATTGGAAGATGTTATAATATGTCAATGCCGAATGAATGATGTGTACGAGGCGGCTTATCGTCGAAACGACACAATGATTAGGGACAGGGCCCGCGAGAGGCAGTTGGAAAGTTTCAAAAGTACCATCAAGGCAGTTGTAGAGAAATGGAGGCGATTATGGACAGACCGTTATCATCGTGTTTCGGGGGCTGTATTGCCGGATGTGGACGGCCTCGTTGCCGATTTGTATGCAGCCCGAGCACTTGTTCTCGATCCACCTCTGCCACGTCGTGAGAGTGAAGAAGAAAGTTAATTTTCGCCGCGAAGTAGGCGGATGCATGCCAGAATTGATCACATGCCATTGGGCCTTCATTGACCACGAGATCACGGTCGCAAGCTCTGGCAATTGGCAGTGCAAATCAGGCCACAACATCAAATTCCACATCCTCGGACAGTGACGACTAGGCTTTTAATGACTGGCAGCGTAGTACATATACAATATGCATTTTTGTTGTACCTTGAATATTGTTGGAAAACACAGTGATGGCATTCCGCCAAGTTTGTATATCACCAATTTTGTTAATACACAATGCACATGTGCGGCACTTGCCAATTTCAATTGCATGAGCAGCATTTTCTTCACATTTACACTCGTGTGATGGGGAAGAAGTAGTTCACCCTGTAAACAAATTTACAATGGTGTCATATTTGGTCATGACGTGTATGTGGGTATTTGCAATGAACTCCGAAAGCTGGAGAACGAGGAAATTTGATGTTAACAAATAAGTTATAACGAGTTACGAATGGTCGTCTTCCAAACAAATTTCGTCTGGTCCCTGCGTATTTCATAATCATTTCGCAAAATCTATGATCTTTTACGAACATACCCACAAAGTTCTCAAAGCACAAAATAATTTCGATTGATCTCATATTACACTGGGACGTATCAGAGGGTACATTGAACACACTGGCCAAGTCTCAAAGCGAACGAAAATCATTTGGATGGGCACCATCCGTTGGCCCATTCAACGAATTTCGATTGAACTCATATTACTCTGGGGCCTCTTACATGGCACATTGAACATAGTGGCCAAGTCTCAAAACGAACCAAAATCATCTCGATGGCCAACCATCCGTTGAGCCATCGAATGAATTTCGATTGATCTTATATTAGTCCGGGACCTGTGAGAGGGTGTCTGGAACGTGTTGGCAAAGTTTGGAAGCTAACAAAAATAATTTGGATAGGCAACCATCCGTTCACCCGTTGAATGTATTCTGTTGGAATTGCTATTGCTTTGGGACCTATTGGACTGTGTTTCGCATGCTCATGATTTTTTTTCATTCCGTTTTTGAATGGGGCGTGTAATGTAGCCATATGCAACGTGCGTGCCAAATTTGGGAGCGATCAAAATTCATTTGGACCCAAAACCACAGTTTCTTCCCTGTTTTGCACTCAAAACTTGATTTTGTGTTCAACTTCATGCACTCTTTATAGAGAGTTCTACAATAGTGAGCGAAGAGAACACTTTGTTTTTGGGGCATTTTTTATTGGTCCAAATTTTGGCGGGGGAGTAGCCGTGGGATGTTGGAAGCCGCAAAATAAAATTGAGCCAAAAAAAAAATCAATACGTGCCAGAAACCCCCACTGAAAGGCAGTGCAAACATATTTATTGGCTTAAAATAAATTTAAATTCAATTAAATTGTGGAATGGCTTGAGGGGGGAGCGCGTCGATGGGGAGGCAAATGATTTATTCGTCTGTTGTGTCTCCGCACATGTGTTGCACACATGTTCAAGTACATGCGGGCAAAAGAGGGGCTTCAACCACATCCGTTCAATGGGTGCAACAGCCGTGCACGCATTGCAGGATTTTTTTTTCCGCATTGAACAAAAACCAGATGACAAGTGAACGCCTCATTGGACAATTGAACGATTTTTGATTGATCTCGTATTACACTGGGACGTATCAGATGGTACATTGAACACACTGGCCAAGTTTCAAAGCGACCGAAAATCATTTGGATGGACAACCATCCGTTGGCCCATTCAACAAATTTCGATTGAACTCATATTACTCTGGGGCCTCTTACATGGCACATTGAACATAGTGGCCAAGTCTCAAAGCGAACCAAAATCATTTTGATGGCCAACCATCTGTTGAGCCATCGAATGAATTTCGATTGATCTGATATTAGTCCGGGACCTGATACATGGTATGTTGAACATAGTGGCAAAGATTGAAAGCAAACGAAACTCATTTGGATGGGCAACCATTCAATCGCCCATTGAATGAATGGGGTTTCATCTTCGATTATACTGGGACCTGTTACATGGTATGCCCTTTGAAGCTCTTTTTGTAGTGTCTCCTGCCTCGTAATGCGGTGCTTCTCCATGTCCACTTTATCCAATATGTTAATATTCTCCACCTGGAACAGATTCACATATGTGTGCAGAAATCCTTAAAAAAACAAATGACCATCTCAACTTTTATAAGCCTCATCCCCAGCTTCCAGTTTTGATGGTCATTTGTTTTTTTAAGTTATATACGCATGTGTGGATATGTTCCAGATGGAAGATATTATCATTGGAAAAATAAGAGTTGGAGAAGCACCTCATTACGAAGCAAGAGACATTACAGAAGACCTCAGCATGTTGAACATCTGGATGAAGAACCTTCCCCATCGTCGCTTCAAAGTTCTAGCGCTTCTGAAATGATTACATGTTTGTTGTTGGAAGCAGATCTCGTAGGCCACATTGATCTCGTACCCATCGAAGACTCCCGTAGGCCATATGGAACGGTTCATGTGATACATTTTCACAAATGCGATGTGATACATTTGTGAAATGGTATCACATCAACCGTTTAATGTGGCCAATGCACGTCTTCCGCACCATGGCGGAAATGTTCGCCACTTGAAAGCACAAACACAAATAATCCGTGCAAACAATCTCAATAATCATATGTACTGCAAGGTGTTTCATACTGCCGATGTTAATGTAGCTGAATTATTTAGGAATCGTTTTGCTACTCCCATGCCAACAACATCAGGTCCACTGCGACTACCATATTCCGAATTCCGTATCAGCCACCACGGACATGAAACCAGGAACTTCGCACAAAATCTCTAATTCATTCAATTTATGGTGGGCCATGGCTGCAGCCTACAAGCTGGCCGGGGTGGCTGATACGTCCGTTTGAACATGACAGTCTCAGAGGACGTTGGCATGGGAATAGCAAAAAAAGTACTACAGAATTCAATTAGAGGAACAATGCTATGATACCTTCAGGCTGGCTGTTTTTTTAGGAAGGCGACTTATTCAAAAACTGGATTCTAAAACAGTAACCTTTATGGTCCAGCAAGTAGCCTAGCATGACAGTTTTAAATATTTTTTCATGGCCTAAACCTGGTCATGATACACCTTGCTAGGTGTAGAGATATTCTTACTTAGATAAGACTAAGCAAGAAAGACACTTGTTGCTTGAAGGGCTTGGTTCTGGAGATTATCTCCAGACCTGCAATCTGGTTTCTGAAACGAAGGTACAATCTGCAAGTATAGGGGAATTTTTTATTAAACCATGGTGCTTTCATGATATGATTGACTTGGAATTCTGAGTTATTTAATTTTTACCCTAGCAGAGCTGTTTATGAGGCCTTGGAATACCAATCCAGGCCTGCATATGCCTGAAAAAACTCAGCCCCGTTTCTACTTTATGAATCTTGCATGTGTCTTGGCACTGATAGATCGGTTTCAAGCCAACACAAGATGCCTTTTTAGGAAGATGAATGGCTCAAGAACTGGATTATGTAAGGCTTGACCCATGTCAACAAAAAATGAGGAATCATTATGTCAACAGGCAAATTCTTAAGACATGTATGGCTTGTTGTTTCAATTGCAATTTAAAGTACTATGTGCTTGGCTCTCGAGATTTATCTCCAGACCTGCAATCTGGTTTTTGAAATGATGTTACAATTGGCAAGTATGGTGGTGATCGTTGTATGTCAAACTATGGTGCTTTCATAATATGATTGACCAAGAATCCCACCCTCCCACCCTGTTTTTTCAGATACCCTGAAATGTAATGGGATATTCAAATGAGATGGTAAACATGGAAGTGGTTGTTAGATGGTGCCCTGTAAAGGGCTGCTTTGTCTTTCAATGACAATGACCTTAGTGGTCTTGTCCGTGACTTGACAGGACATGTATATCTTCCCTCTCTTTATCTGATCAGACCTTACCGTAAATATGATTGTTGACATTGGTTGTGACAGCTCCAATCAATAAAGAACTCGCACCATCAGTTGCGTTCCAACAGCAGTACCGGTCCCCCGAGTAAATAAAATTCTGTTGTAAATAATAAATTGCATACGCTCGAACCTCACAAATGTCATTTCAACAAAACCGGCCGTGTATTGTGGCACTGTTTGTAACTGCGAATGTTTCAATGTTTCTGACAGGGTACTGAGAAAATGATATATTGGATCCATAGGAGTTAGACAACAAACGTTCCATATCTCATTCAACTGTGCGATACTACCATGAGTGGCATGGATAAAAAAGTAATAGGTGTACATGCGACCTCCGCACGTTTAAGTAGAGACCTAGTATCAAACGTTCGGAGGTCGCATGTGCACCTATTACTTTCCGATCCATGTCTCTCATGGTAGTGTCGCACAATTGAATGAGAGGAGACGTTTGTTGTCTAACTCCTACGGAACTAATACATCGTTTTCTCATAACCCTATCCGAAACCTTGGAACATTACAAATATAAACAGTGAGCCGGTACACAAACCATTTATGTTGCGATGACAGGTGCCAGGGTCGAGCATATGCAATGTAATATTTACAATGAGACTTTATTTATTACATGCACGATCAAAATTGAGTTATGTCTTCATAAAGGAACCATTATACCGCTAGAATTCTCATATCTACGAGACTATGGTCTACTCCGTCCTATATACGTCTTTCGGCTCAGGCCAATTGAATGGCTTGCCCATGAACTGAAGTACTACATGGGCTAATGTGACTCTCTCATTCTTGTTGTTGTCGTACAACCTTTTGTAGCATTAAATGCCAACAACCTCCCGTAAATTGGTCCTGGAACATACTTTGATCATAATGAGCGCCGCCATTTATTCGTACCGCTATCTTCCCAATGGCAAATGCCTCCGACGTCATGTCCTTGGGAGGGGGGGGGGGGGGGGGTGGCATTCACATTGAAAACCGATGCAATATCTTTTTCCACCCACCATCTTTTCGGAGTTCCCGGTCCAGCTTGTCTTGGTTTTCAAACTGGTACGGTGAGGCTTTGTGTATGCCCAATGGGGTGGCTAAGCCCCAATCATACACCCCAATCTTGATCTCCTCGGTGTCATCTGGAAAATGCAACAAGATGTTGTCGGGGGACAAGTCGTTGTGCAGGACACCGTTCTTGTAGACAACATCCATGATGCACACCAGTGCCGATGCAAGTTTACTGCACACTTTCCGGAAACGAAGCAAACGATCGCATTCCTGGAATTCTGCTTTCGTTCCCCTTTGTTCCAAAATCACCCTGTTGTCCGAATCGTTGCCCCATTTTCTGTCAAGGTTCATCATGTCGCGTTTTGTCCCCCCATTTCACCAGCGAGTGTAACCCTCTACCTCACGTGCATTCACAACAAAATACGAGATGACACCCGGATGCTGGAACTTCACTGCCAAACACTCGTCGTTATGTTGTCTCAACGCCTTTTCTGGATTTTTGGACTTGGGTTTTTTTCCCGCTAGCTCCCAACGCTCCGGTATTCTAGAATCGCCAACAATCCAATAGTGACAGACCTTAGCATACCCTCCTTCTTTGTAAGGGCCAATCTCTACCACCTTCGCAGTAGAGTTCAAGTAATAAAGACCAGTTGTGCCTTCCCAACAATGACAATGGAATTATGCATGAGGATGTGGCAGCAATGGAGGACCTCTTAATGCATTAGATGGTAGATGAGGCCACGGACTCTTTGAATGACATGGAAAAAGAAGCCAAAACTCCCTTATACAAAGGGGCCAAAGTGAGTAGACTTTCAACCATCTTGTTGTTGCTCAATTTGCAAATCCGGTTTGGCATAAGCAATGTGGGTATGTCCGCCATAATGCGGACTATTGCGGACTACATCCTTGCCCCACATTTGAATCCGAGAATGCCACGATCAAGAAAAGAGGCAAGAGCAGCCTTGGATGCTGTGGGGATGGGCTATAAGATTTTTCATGCATGTCCATGTGATAAAACCCTGTACTACGGAGAGGATGCGAAACTCACCAGGTGTCCAAAGTGCAACAAAGACCGATATCGGGATGATGTTCAAGGAAAGAAAGCCCCGCGCAAGGTATACCCGCGCCACAATACACTTGTATATTGCATTCTACCTTTTTGCAACCGCTACAAGACGTAAGGTTTTATTTAGAGATATGAATGACACTGATTATGATATGGGGCCGACATGGGGATGGTGCCAGAAAATGCACTACTTTCCAATCATCCCGCGACTGCAGGCACACTACCGAAGCCCCTCATTGGCAAAATTGATGGGATGGCACGCCTCGCATCGGAGCCCCCCGGGAAAGGTGTGCGGGCCACAAGATTCACAAGCATGGAGGCATACTAAAGAGTTTTGGCATTTTCTCTTGGAGGACCCACGACATGTCTGCCTCGACTTCTTCTTGGATGGGGTCAACCCATACTCTGTCCAGTCATGTAGTCATTTCCACTTGGCCGGTGACCATGGTGAATTACAACATCCCTCCGTATCTTTCAATAAAAAAAGGCCATATCATGTTGGCTGCCATTGTACTGGGTGAGTGTTCCCATTTCATGCTTATTATTTCTTTGGATTTTACATTAATCTTCTTCTCTTTGGCGCAATTCCGATGGAAGATTGATGAGTGACGTAATGATGGAGTAAAATGTGTCATTCATTATGAAGTCTAAATTTCATGGTGGAGCATTGAAACAATGATGTGAATGTCGGATAGGGAAAAACAAGTGAAACACATGGACACTTACTTGTGACCTCTAGTTGATGAACTTAATAAACTATGGAGGGGGGTGCCGGCATTGGATGCTTCAATTGACCATATGGCTTGACAATCTTTTCAGATGAGAGGCATCTTGCTTTGGACAATGCATGATTATCCAGGTATATTCTGTTCCCCATGAGAAACCCGCGTACATTTACCTGTTAAGGGATATTGATGAGGATTGGGATTGATTGAAGTAGCGGCAACAGTCTTCTGCACCGTAGTGGGGTAGATGCACATAAAAACTTTTTGTCTTTGCTAATATGACGGAATATCTATTGCAAGACATCCTGACCATTGCAGTACGTGGGACATTGACTCTCGAGGTTCGCGAGACAGTCTATAGATTGGGAGCCTTGTTCCAGGGGATTTGCTCCAAAGAGCTGGAGGAAGCGGACTTTCCAAGCATGAAGAAGGAGGCGGCGGTGGTCATGTGTATATTGGAGATGCACCTTCCTCCCTCCTTCTTTGACATCCAAGTGCACTTGGTAGTGCACTTAGTGGAAGAGACTTCAATTGCTGGCCCCGTTCATTCTCGGTGGATGTACTACCTTGAGCGATACATGAAGACTTTGAAAGCACATGTAAGACAAATGGCACACCCGGAGGGTAGCATGGCGGAGAGGTATACATTGCAAGAGGCTATGTCCTACTGCCTGGAGTACTTGGCAAGGGTGGATAAGGAAGCCCCTCGGATGTGGAAGGAAGGACTTACTGTTTGATCGGGGTTGAGCACCAAAGGGTACCACACATGCCTGCATTGTGGCGATGAACTTGATGCACAAAGCTCCAGCAATCTTCGCAAGATGGTGTATCCCAACTACCGCAAGTTTCTTCCTATGAGCCATCATTGGAGAAGAAGAGACAAACACTTGTTTGATGGCAAAGTGGAGTCCCCAACCTGTGACACCATCCGGGCACTTTTGGGAAGACCGATGGAAGGAGGCCCATCCGGAGGGGTCCGGTGAAGTGGAGGTGCCCGGCATGAAGCGGCTTTCAATCTTCTACGAGTTGCCATATTGGGCGGTACATATTCCACAAAAACACTATCAATTTTGCTATGCATGCATGTGATATTGCATGTTTTGTATGATTGAGCAAGCGCATGAGTTTGTACTGAAGAACAGCCCATCCATACATGAGTGGGAGGCAAGATACAATAACCTTGTTCAGCAACAACAGGAGGAGACGGTTGCGTGGAGGCGGAACCATGCAAGGGCGACTACACGCGCTCCGCGAGCAAGGGGCCGGCGTAGGAATGTTTTTTCACAAGATTCGCCCATGGAATTGCAGCCTCTAAGTTCATCCCGCCATTGGTTTTGGACTGAAGTTGAGGACACCATTGCGAAAGGTGAGGTGGTTTCAGATTTGGTATAAGACATTGCAAGGGGCCCCTCTCAATTTGCGACCTCATACACGACGGTTTGGATTCATGGTCGTCATTTCCGCATTCGTGCTCTTGACATGAAATGCAAAACAACGTCTGATTCTGGCTTGTGTGCCTCATATTGGCAAGACTCCGTGTGGGGCAGGGGAGATACATGACCTACCATGAGCACACTCAACTACATTGGAGAGCTTGAGAGCATACTCCAACTTCAGTATACAAGGCACCAGCCTCTTATCTTCAAAGGAAGGTGGTTCCACCCACATTTTGTGGGGCCCTCCGCAACACTAGTGGAAGACGAGTGTGGTTTCATACGCGTCAATACAGATAGGCTCGAGTCTACTCATCGTCCCTCCGATGAGCCTTTTTCATGGCCTTCAGACATGGAACAAGTTTTCTTCTCCGGATCAGGAAATTGGAAGGTGGTTGTGCATGCTCAGCCAAGAGGAAGACGTATCTATCATGGTCGGGAATCTACATTGGGCGAGGCAAATGCAGAGGAGGAAGAGACGGGTCATGATGACGCTGATGTTGGCCGAGGTTGGATAGAGGGGGTACAAGAGAATGATGACGCCCCGGACAATGCATCCCGGACCCTATACGATGAGGCTCCATCAAATGCGGATGTTGGAGAAGAAGATGAAGACATGGTCATTGAAACCAAGGTGGAAGATGATTCAGATGTGCCTTTTGGTGACCAAGCCATTTATGACAATGACTCTGATGAGCAAGAAAACTTGCAGCTCGATGAGGACGAAGAAGCTCCGGATGATGATGTTCAAGTTGATTAGACACGTAATCAAAGCTACATAATAATTCTCGCACATAACTGTACCCATCCCTTCGATTGATTGTACATGTACATGCATGTAGCTTATTTCTATGATTGATCAATGAAAAATCCATGAAAAAAATCCTTTGGAGGTGTGGTGATCTAGGAATGATTCTAGTGAAGTTGTGACTCGAAAAGTGACTCTAGGATTGTTGAGTTTTTGTACGAGGGCAAGAATGTTGGAAGACATGGTTCTTGTTCTACAAGTGCTGACCAGGACTTACCCCTAGAAACCCTTCAATTGATTTGGTTACCATGATCTCGATGCAACAGAAAGAATCTTCGAAATTGGTGTGAAAGACAACAATGTTGCCAAAGCCATTGCCAAAGCAATTTACCCTCAACCCTCTATTCCCATGGCCCTTCCTTTTTTCTTTCTAGTGCCCCCACCCCCTCTCCTTGCCCTTTGTCTTTAACAATAAGGCCGCCCGGGTTGATCATGGTCTCCCACATGCAAGATAGACATGTTATATTGTAGGACAGAAGGAGGACTAAAAAGATTTGCAACAATGGATCCATTCAGCTTGGCCTCTGCCATGACCTTTGCAAAGACACAGAAAAGGCGATATTGCGATTCCCCACTATCGCAAACCTACTGGGGCGTCGCAATGCCGTCGCAATACCGTCGCAAGGCAACCCTTGGAGGTCGCAACCCCCTGCATTTACAATATCTATGATTGCGGATTTTTCCTACGTTTTTTTTTTTTTTAAGCTCTTTTTTGTTCCGTGAATGCAAACCCCACACCATTACATCCATGAAAAAGATTGGACCAAACAAAAATGAGAAAAAAAAAAACAAAGAGTTTTCTTCACTCACTATTGCGGAACTCTCTATGGAGAGTGCATGAAGTTGAAAAGAACTCAACTTGGGAGTGCAAATGAGGGAAGAAAATATAGTTTTCAGTCCAAATGATTTTTGTTCACTCCCAAATTTTGCATACGCATTGCACACGCCGTCATTAAGCATATGGCTTGGGAACGGAATAAAACAAAATCATGTGCATGTGCAAAAAAACAACATCCCACCTGAGGGGATGAGGAGGAGGATGTGGCGGCGGCCGTCAAGTTTGCTGGGATCGGCACCAATGGTGGTAGAAAGAACTCTAACCCTTTTATACATCAGGACTAGAGAAGGAGCACTATAAAGATTGGAAGAAAGGGATCAATTGACCCAGGCATCTGCCATGACCTTTGCAAAGAGACACTAAACAGGGCCTCTTTGCGACTCCCGGACGTCACAGGCCCGTCGCATTATCGCTGACGGGTGACTTCTAGCAGTCGCAACCCCCGCGAGGTGGCGTGCAGCCCTCGCCACGTGGCGGCCAAGGGGGAAATGGCATCCTTGCGACTCCCCAACGTCGCTGCCCTGCTGGAGCGTCACTAGGCTGTCCTACCGACGACGGGACATCGCAATACCCCATCGAGCTGGGCGGCCAAGGGGAAATGGTGACGTTGTGACTCCCGGACGTCGCAGGGACGTCGCAGGAACGTCGCAGTACCCTCTAGCCTGGGGGTCTAGGATTGGGGATTTCTGGTACGTAATGATTTTTTTTCTTACTCAAATTTGTTTTGTGAATTCAACCCTTGCACCACTACATTTGTGCAAAATTTTGGACAAAAAAAAAACAAAAAAAATAAAAATTCTTTGCTTACTTTTTTAAACTATCTATGAAGAGTGCATGAAGTTGTAAAGAACTTAACTTTGGAGTACAAATGAGGGAAGAAAATACGGTTTTGGGTCCAGATGACTTTTGCTTACTCCCAATTTGTGCACATACATTGCATATGCTGTCATTAAGCATATGGCTTGAAAGTGGAATTAAAAAAAATTGTGTGCAGACGAAACGCAATATTTAGTCTCCACGACACGTAGTTTCGTTGAAATCTCGAATGACCCATTGACTGAACTTGGTTCAAGCTCATATTTGGTCCACATGTGCTTAAGTATGTTCAGATCACATATGCAAAGTTGCAAATGACGAGCATCAAGAAGAAATATTCACCCCCGATGTCGTAGGCCCTGCATGAAGTTGAAGAAAACTCAACCTTGGAGAACAAATGATGGAGGAAAATATGGTTTTGGGTCCAGATGACTTTTGTTCACTGCCAAATTTTGCACGCACATTACACACGCTGTCATTAAGCATATGGCTTGAGAATGGGAAAAAAAAGAATCATGTGAAACCACAAGTCTACTAGATCCTTCCAAACTTCGAAAGGATTGTCAGTTCAAAGCACACACCACTTCTGGGTGGGGATCATGTCATTCGAGATAAGACTCATCGAGGTTATGTAGAAGTTATCTTATGTATCTAGATGTCAACGTTGTCTCCTCACAATGGATGCCTGCTACGACTTAGGTGATTATGTCAAACAACTCCCACAAAAGCAACGCCGTGCAACTGGAGCACGTGATGCAAAATGACACCAAGACTCCGCGCTATGTAAATCACATGGAGGTTGAAATGTGAATGGGATATCCAGCAAATTACACCCATCATGTGCAAGTAAAGGGAGCCGACAATTACTTAAATGCTTTCATTACAAACATGTACGTAAATATTTTTAGCTTATATTTATGACCAGCATAGTGTATCTACGTGATTTTGTGGAGGGAAAGAATGTGAATTAAATATGATGCAAGAGAGGCCAATTTACAATTGGTCTACATGAACATCACTAATCGCTTCGGTCGTTAATGTCATCCACTGATTGTACTTCATCCAGGCTTGAGGTGGTCAATAATTTTCAAACCCAAAAAAAACATCTAGGAAGGACACGTAGGGATCAGGCATCCACTCAGTTACGTTCTCGGTCATCGCATAGGAACAAAAAGGAGAAGTTGAAGACCAGCATCAGATGGATGTTGCTAAAATGTAAAGCTCTCATGATTGCATTTCAGAGGATTTTCTTTGGATAAAGCCAAATTTCACTTAGGGAATCCATTGATCCGGAGTGTTGAAAACTTGGAGTGAGGCCGCTTCTCTTGTCTTTCTTGCATCTCTAACATGGGATACTCTAATGATAGTTTGGAACTGTTCGCAGTTGTGAGCATTGTTCAACCAGCATTGATCTCTCCTTTTGACGATCATAGTTTAAATTAGTGCAATGTAACCAAGCAACCTCTATATATTGAAATGTGCGTAATTTATGGCCCTTGGCTTGCTCGTGTCTATCCGTAGTGATTTATTTGTCCAGGGACGACCTGTTCTTCCGCTGCAACAAACTCGTTCACAAAATGCTCTTCTTTCGTAGCAACCACCGGTTATTTCACAAAATGTTCTTCTTTCGCTCCAATCCATTTCCCAGGACTCTCAAACAGGGGCTGTAATGGAACCACACTATGACCGGCAACCTTCAGCTCCTTGTGTCCAAGAATTGGAACTTCTGGTGTAGTTCTGCCTGATTTGATTCAGTGCACACGAGAGAGTCTCTTTAGACCTTGTCCCTAATCAAAGCCACTGAAACCAAAACACATCATTCTACTAGATTTACTTGTAACAAGTTCATACCTTTTTATCCCAAGAACCAAAAATGATCGGTAAAAATAGAGATAGCTTCACCTTATCAGACCTGTTGTCCCACCCTTGCAAAATGTATTCCAGCCAAAGCTTCTAGGCCTGTTGATTGACCTGCATACAAAAGCCACTAAATAATTAGATAAAACTCCTAATTGTCTGAGTCTCATAAGGAATAATATTGTAGGCTTCCATGGACGCTCTTTTATTTCTTTTTATCCCAGGTTCTTTCTCTTTCTTTCTCTCCTTCCTCAAACAAAGTGTGGCTGGCGGTGCAAGTACGGGTTCCCACAGGTCCAATGTCCTCTAGTGTAACTCATAGACACCGTTTGCAGGGTACCTTCAACGAGACATCTCTCAATGTCCGTTACCCATTCCTCAGAGACCGACGATTGCCACAACATAGCAAATATGCATAAAGTTGTCCCTCAACAAAGGAGTGAGCTCCTCTTGTGTTAGAATGTGCATTTATTCTACCCTCGACAACTCTCCCATATTTGTAGGATTAGATCAGGTCTGGTTACCTACCCACGACGGTGCTTAATTGCACATTGACGGTGATCCTTATCTCTTACTATGAATGACTAGAAGCACAGCCTCTCCACAGGACTCTCATTGTATATAACCTGTTCATGCTTTCCGTTACATTCACACTCTTGAGCATACTAATCTTTAGCATGTTGTCTTCTTCTCACCGCCTAGTCATGTGTATGAATCTGTTGTTGCTGTGAGTGTCTACAGTAGCTTTACATGTTCATGTTTTCCAACATGGTATCAGAGCTAGTATGTTAGTTCCTTCGAATTAGCAACTAAAGTTAACGAGTGTGGACAGGCGACAAGTAGCGTAGAACTAGATAGAAGCCGTTGCTCCAAGTGCACCGTAGAATGTGATATCAACATTGCATTCTAGCAGAGAGACTAGAAGACTCCGGCCGAGGCCGGCGTAACTAAGAGCCACTTCACCTTGCGGCTACTGCCCCCTTTCGAGGGTGGGCCCTATTGCATTCTAGCATATCTCTCATTGCATACTAGCGTTAGACCAACGGTTCTCTCCAAGCTACGACTATGGCACCCGTCAGCTCTGCCCCACGGCTCATGGATAGATTTGGTGGTGAAGACTTGGCTCTTTGGAAATACAAGATGCAGCACATGTTGGTGCATCAAGGTTTATGGAGCGTCGTAACAGGGGAAGAAAAACAACATGCGGAGACAACTTCGAACGGAGCTGGAAGACAACCTATAACTGACGGAAGTTCGAAGACAGATGAGGTGAGAAAATGAAAAGAGAGGGATGGGAAGGTTCATTCCATCCTTATTTGGCATCTCCAAGACTCTGTCATTCGATGCATCAAGACTTCAAAGACGGCATCTGAGGCCTGGAAGAAGCTAGAGGAGTTGTACGAAAAAAAATCTGTACCTGAGCAATTGATACTGCTTAGGAATGTGCTAACTTCCAGATTGCAAGAAGGGGGAAACTTTTCTGATCACGTCAACAAATTGAAAGATGTCATCGATCAGTTTGAGGCTGCAGAATGTAAGTCAGCCGAACCCTTCAACCTACCCATTCTTTTGAACAGTTTGCCAGTGTCATACGATAACGTGGTAGTATTCATTGGCAACAACAAAAACATAAAGTGGGATGAAGCGGTGACCATTCTTCTCCAAGAAGACACTCGTCAACGACAACTTGGATTGCACGATGAAGAGACCACTGCATTAGTGGCCAGATATACCAAGAACCAAGCTATTGGTATGAAATGTGTCCAAAATGCCAAGGCAAAAGGTGGTAAGAATCCTGATCAGAGGAAAGTTGTCATCTGCACACATTGCAAGAGACGAGGACATGAAGCAAAGGATTGTTGGAAGAGAATCGTGGAGGAAGTCAAATCCAAACCGTCATCATAGTCCAACATGGTAAATGCCGAAACTTCACTGTCAACTACTTTAGATGTTCTACTGATGGCTCAATATGATGCATCGATATGCGTGAGCATTAGTGCTTTTGATTCTTGGTTGTTGAACTCAGGAGCCACACACCATATAACATCTAGATCAGATTGGTTTGTGGAATTCCAAGAAGCCCATGTTCCAAGGAGAGTGAAAGTGGCCAATGCCACTTGCAGTGAAATTATAGGTCAGGGAACCATACTTACACAGCTTCCTAATGGCACGACCAAGGAGCTAAAAGGTGTACTTTGTGTTCCAAGTCTAGAGAACAACCTCCTGGCAGTAAGTAAATTGGCAGATGAAGGTATGAATACTTTATTCAAGAGAAAAGGTTGTGAACTCTATGATGACGACTTGAATTTGGTGGCAAAAGGAGATAGAGTTGGGGATCTTTACTCATTGACACCAGTGCAACAGTATTGCGCAAAAGCATCCTTAAGTGGACAAGAAAATTCAGCAGAGATATGGCATAAGAGATTGGGGCATCTGAATTTTCAAACAATGCACTTGATGGAAAAAGCTCAAGCTGTCACATGGTTTAAGATTGAAGATGGATCACACCTAAAACCCTGCGAAGGGTGTTTGCTTGGTAAGCAACATAAGGCACTCATTCCTAAGACCACAGGCAGCAGGGCTGCCCATGTGCTTGAGTTGGTCCACACTGACGTGGTTGGACCGATGAGAGTTCCTTCACTTGGAGGAGCCAAGTATTTTGTGGCATTTACTGATGATTTCTCTAGGAGGGTGGCTGTCTATTGCTTGAAAGAAAAATCAGGCGTCCTTGATGCATTCAAGACCTTTCATAAGATTGCAGAAATGCAAATAGGTTTGAAGTTGAAGGCGATCAGGAGCGACAACGGTGGAGAGTTTACTTCTCTAGCTTTCAAGGAATATTGGAGTCAAAATGGCATCCAGAGATACACTTCTGTTCCTTACAATGCCTTTCAGAACGGCCTGGCTGAGAGAATGAACATGACGCTGATGGAGACTGTCTGTAGCGTGATTCATGACAACAAGCTGATCAAGGCTTTGTGGGCTGAAGCGATAACTACCGCAACATATATTCGGAACTGAGTGATCACCAAGGCATCTCAAACCAAGATTCCTGAAGAGATTTGGTCTGGTAAGAAGCAAAGTGTTGATCATTTTAGGGTTTTCGGATGTAAGGCTTATGCTCATGTTCCAAAAAAAAAAAAAAAAAACCAAATTGAAGCCTAAGAGCGTTAAGTGCATTTTTGTGGGCTATAGTGAAGAAGCGAAGGGATACAAAATGTTTAATCCATTCCTTAGTAGGGATGTGGTATTTGATGAATTCAATACAATACAAGGACAGGAGTTGAAATCTCATGGTAACACAGAATTGTGGAATCTTTGGGATTTATTTCCTATCAACCCTATTGAGTGTTTTACAAGGACGGAACTTGAAGAGCAGGTTCAAGAAAATCAGATCCATGATGCTCCATACGATGAAGAGAGACTGCAAGAAGTAAATGTGCAAATTGATCTTGACGACAAAGAGTCGACATGTGATAGCATTGCAGATCGTGATGATTTGAGAACAACAGTCGAAGAAGATTCACATGAAGAGGTCGAAGCAGTTGCCTCTCCATCTGGACGATCACCTTCAGCAGGAGCAAATGAACACCTCAGTCGCCTTGACAACGTCAAGGTAAGAACTCGAAAGCCTTCACTAAAAGTCCGAGAAACCCTAGGTCATCCGATGAGTTTCTCAGCAATTACCGTACCTGGAAATGTTGATGAAGCATTGGAAAGTGATGCTACCGGATGGACAACTGCTATGCAAGCAGAATATGACTCTCTCAATGGAACTTGGATACTTGTGATCTCCCGACAGGTAAGAAGGCAATAGGCTGCAAGTGGGTCTTTGCTTCAAGTACAAAGATAATGGGACGGTCGATAGATTGAAGGCCAGGTTGACAGCCAATGGATATTCACAACGGGAGGGAGTGGATTACTTCGATACTTTCTCACCGGTTGTGAAAATGGCGTTAGTAAGAACGTTGCGGGCTCTTGCAGCAGAACAAGATCTGGAGATACACCAAATGGACGTTAAAACAACATTCCTAAATGGTGATTTGAAAGAAGAGATTTACATGCAACAGCCCGAAGGTTTCGTTGTTGAAGGAGCCGAAGGAAAAATATGCAGGCTCAAGAAATCTCTGTATGGATTGAAGCAATCCTCACGAGCTTGGTACCAACGAATCGATCGGTATTTGTTGGCTCAAGGGTTTTCGGAGTGGAAAAGCGGATTCAAACGTCTATGTGAAGCGAGCAGCAGAGTTGTTCGTCATCCTTGCTTTGTACGTTGACGATGCAATATTGATAAGCAACAATCTAACCTTTCTTGCAGAATTTGAGATGGTAGATTATGGGGATATCAACTACTCTCTTGGAATCCACATCATCCGAAAAGGACAATCCATATCAGTCAGAAACGCTACTTGGAGAATGTGCTGCAGGAATTCAAGATGGAGGATTGTAAGCCTATAGCCATACCCATGGAAGCAAACTCGAAGTTGTCCATTGATATGTGTCCAACTTCAGCAAAAGAGCAGGAGCATATGAAGGGAATACCATATCGAAAGGCCATAGGTTGCCTAATGTATGCAGCGATTCTCACAAGACCTCTGATCTTGTTAAGTCATTTTATGGAAAACCGGGTTACCTCCATTGGGTTGCGGTCAAGCGTGTGTTCAGGTATATCAAAAGCACTATTGACTTTGGTATTTACATTAGGCACAGGTGAGACAGGTAGCAAATCTGGGTTTTGCAAGGATATTGCGATTCGGACTATGCAGGGGATGTGGATGTAAGGAAGTCCACATCTAGTTACTGTTTTATCTTGAATGGCGGGGTTATTTCCTGGCACAGCAAGAAACAAACAGCCACGGCCCTATCAAGCACAGAGTAAGTACATGGCTGCCACAGAAGCTGCCAAGGAGGCCAAATGGTTGAGGAGATTACTCCATGACATTGGAATGAAGCAAATTGATCCTCTCAACCTCAAATGTGACAATCAGAGTTGCATTGCACTGGCTAAGTCTCCCAAGTTTCACGGAAGATCCAAGCACATAGCAACTCAGTTTCACTTCATTCGAGAGAAAGTGGAGGAGGAAGAATTTTTGTTGGAATACTGTCCAACTAAACTGCAGGTTGCAGATATTTTTACCAAGCCGCTGCCAAAGGGAAGCTTTGAACTTCACAGGGAAAAGCTACAAATAAGGCCTCTAAGTCGGGTTGAAAACTGAGCAGGAGTGTTAGAATATGCATTTATTCTACCCTCAACAACTCTCCCATATTTGTAGGATTAGATCAGGACTGGTTACCTACCCACGATGGTGCTTAATTGCATATTGATGGTGATCCTTATCTCTTACTATGAATAGCGACTAGAAGCACAGCCTCTCCATAGGACTCTCATTGTATATAACCTGTTCATGCTTTCCGTTATATTCATTCTTTTCACTCTTGAGCATACTGTTCTTTAGCATGTTGTCTTCTTCTCACCACCTGGTCATGTGTATGAATCTGTTGTTGCTGTGAGTGTCTACAGTAGCTTTAGATGTTCATGTTTTCCAACATCTTGCACCTCTTGGAACTGTGCCAGCACATCCAGGGGCTAGGTACGATCCCTGTCATTGAACACCAAGAGGACACCTGGTGGGTGTTTCCTAAGAACAGTGCATCCACTCTTGGCTCGATATGAAGCAAGCGATGCAAATAAGTACACACATTCAGATATACTACCTAGAAGTTTGAGATACTGAATTGAAGGAGCTGTTAGAAGGACAAAGGGATGGATTACACTCACATTCTTCTACAGCCCTTGTAGGTCCATAATGTGCCTTTCGACCAGAATGGGCGCAGCTTCTTTTGTGTTGGGTCAAGCACAGTAGGGAGCCTCCATCGCTCCGAAGCACACTCTTTAGAGACCTGCAAAATTCGCTTTCGGTTTCCCTGAAGGATGGATTTGTTTCGTCTTTCTTACTCCCAAATCCATTCCTTCCTGCACCAAACTGACAATAGCTACATGGCGAAATAGCCATCGCTTGCAAATAACGTCCACGGATGTCTATGCTACAGTTCAAGTCCACACCCGAAAGGGTGCAGTACCCGCAAAGGAAGAGGCTCTTATTTACGCTAAGGTTGGCGTCCTCTCTCTCTCTCTCTCTCTCCAATTCAAGCTTCGTGCACAGTAATTTGAAGACCACACTCAAGATGATACAAACTTATCCTGAAGAAAAGCTCTTTAAGGATAAATGAGCCGCTTGTTTCGTGGCAGAAGCATTCGCACAGGAATTGGGAGACACGGGGCTGTTCATCCTCTATACAAATACAATACCGTATTTCATTTGGTCAAGTGAAAGGAAACCAAGCATTTTTTTATGAGATGTCCAGATCGGTATGATCCGTCCTTGTACAGAACTTCCGAGTTTACGATTTAGATTCTCCTTCAATCTTTTCTCTCTTTGCTCATGCACAGCGATGGCGGGCTCTGGCGCTCTCCTTCGCGTGGTTGGAGAGGCTATACCCAAGGCCCTGTGTTCCACTTCCAGTGAACGAGCGGGAGGCCGCACTTCATGCAGGACATTGTCGGGCCATGCTTTGGAGCGGAGGTGGGTAAACAATTTGGAAGGGCCTGGCCCGAGATCTTTACAAGGGATCGCTATGACTGCTACGACGGCCCTCCGCCCCCCAGAAAACCGGAAAAAGGTATGGAGTTCTTTGCATATTTTTTGGGGTCTTCAACCTGTGAGCGTCGGCGAAATGCAGGTTCTGTCTTTGCACTCATCTGAGTCGAAGAAGTTCACTTGTTTGTGTGAACGTGAGTGTAATCGGCATCGTTGTCCTGCTTCCGTTAGCCTCCCACTAGAATTCTCTGGAAGATTTCTGCTTTTTCCATCCAGTGAGAGAGAGACACACACGCAGATTTTTGCATTGCTTGCTTGTGGGATATACTGTGTAGGGGGAACTTCCTACGTGTTTTTCTCACATGATGAGATTTGGAGGGCTTGCATTGCCCACTAGAATCCCGCCAAAACGTGGCTGCAAGCTCACTTTCGAGCGCAAACTGGACATAGCACCTGCACATTATCAACCTTCCAGTTGCAGGTTTCTTCTCACCAGGTTATGGAAACTCATCCCCAGAGCCACTCAGCGCTGGTGCAGAGCCAACAACAACTTTGTTACAGGAAATTGAGTGTTGGCATAGAATGGTGCTAGAGAGCACAATGTTGATTACTTCAGTGCTGCTCTAGCCCCAACCTGACAAAGGTCGCAGTGATTGCACTACCAGTCACACCACTGTGCTTGAGGAATAAAAGTGATGTCCCATAGACCTTTCCCTGCTAAGTGGGCTGTTTCATACCTTTTAAGTACCTACGAAAATAGTGAAGCCTCCTTGAGCTGGGGTTGAGGTCTTAGCCCACCATGGCATACATAGAGAGATCAATTTTGTGGAAAACTGACATACTCGAGAAAGGCAATCAGGAACTGCTAAATATATTTTCTTTTTAGTGTTGTCTGCATGCAGACCAAGCTACGAGTATAGAACAGCTTTGGCAAAAGGAAAGGACCACAGTTCTCATAAGGTGAGAGAATCCCCACTGGTATTCATCATCGTTGAGTCTTAGGTGATTCACAAGGTTTCAGCTTCTAGGAGAGTGAAGGAGACATTGCTTGGAGTATGTAGAAGGACAGGGTTTTTTTTGTAACTAGGAATGTCGAATCACGCAGGATGGAAGGGTTGAATCAGGCACAATTGTTTACTGGACATCAGAGTGGTGGCCGTTGTACTACCTCCACCATCACTACTACTTTTAAAAGAGGACCCAGTCAGGGAATGGACATGATTACATCTGGCACTCATGGGGATGTGAAGACACTGTGTAAGGTGGGAAGACTGAAAGAGGCACTGCATATTTTGGATCAGCAAGGCATTCTAGCAGACTCCAATACTTACATCTGTCTCTTGCAAGGGTGCATGAAGGTGAGAGCCCTGGCAGAAGGAAAGCAGGTCCACGCCCACATTCTCCGAAGTGAATTCACGCCAAACATATTTCTAGTTAATACCCTCATCAACATGTATGTAAAATGTGGGAGCATGGTGGATGCACGACAATTGTTTGTGGAAACGCCCCAACGAGATATATTTACATGGACTATGATGATAGCAGGATATGTTAAGCATGGACACGTCGAGGAGGCTCTTAGAATCTATGAGCAGATGCATCAGGAAGGTGTGAAACCCAATGCGGTCACGTATATTACTGTCCTCAATGCATGTGCTAGCGCAGGTTCCCTGGAAAAGGGCAAGTTGATCCATGCTGACATCATTCAAGCTGGAATTTCTTCGGACTTAAATTTGGACACCACCCTTGTTCATATGTATGCCAAATGCGGGAGTGTAAAGGATGCACGTCAAGTGTTTGACAGAATGCCTAATCGAGATTTGGTCTCATGGAGTGCAATGATTGCAGGATATGCTCAGCTTGGGCATGGTGAAGAGGCTCTCAAAATCTTTAGTGAAATGCAACAGGAAGGAGTGAAACCTGACAGGGTCACATTTATCAGTGTTCTCAATGCATCTGCAAGTGTGGGAGCCTTGGAAAGGGTCAAGCAGGTCCATGCTGACATTATCAAAGCCAGGATTGTGTCATATATCAATTTGGACAATACACTTGTTGATGCATATAATAAATGTGGGAGTGTGGAGGATGCGCATCAAGTGTTCAACAAAATGGTGAAACGAGATGTGTTTTCATGGACTACAATGATTGCAGGTTATGCTCAGCATGGTTGTGGTAGGAAGGCCCTCCGATTATTTGAAGAAATGCAATTGGAAGGCTTGAAGCCAGATGGTATCACGTTTATTTCAGTCCTCTGTGCATGCAGCCATGGGGGCCTAGTGGATGAAGGCTGTCACTACTTCGATTGCATGTGTCAAGATCATGGCCTCACCCCAACAGTGGAGCATTTTGGCTGCATGGTGGACCTTCTTGGTCGTGCAGGGCTAGTGGATGAGGCGCATGATGTCATTGACAGAATGCCAATGAAGCCAGATGCTTTGGTGTGGGGGGCCTTGCTTGGTGCATGCAGAATTCATGGTGATGTGGAGGTAGCAGAACGTGCCGGAAAATGCATGCTCGAGTCGTATCCAGAGCACTCTGTACCTTATGTGCTGCTATCGAACATTTATGCTGCGTCTGGCAGGTGGGAGGATAAAGCGAAGGTGAGAAAAATGATGGAGGACAGAGGTGTCAGAAAGGAGACAGGGTGCAGCTGCATTGAGATCAACAACCAGGTGCATGCATTCGCTACAGAAGACAGATTACATCCACAAATTGAGGAAATTCATTTTGAGCTGAAGAGATTGTCTGGGGAGATGAAGGATGCTGGTTATGTGCCTGACATGCGTTTTGTATTGCATGATGTGGATGAGGAGCAGAAGGAGATTTCTCTCTGCCATCATAGTGAGAAGTTGGCCATCGCTTTTGGGCTCATCAGCACACCCGCTGGGACACCTATCCGCATCATCAAGAACCTTCGGGTATGCGGTGACTGTCACACTGCCACCAAATTCATATCGAAGATTGTTGGGCGAGCTGTTGTTGTACGGGATTCCAACCGTTTTCACCACTTCCAAGACGGAGTTTGTTCCTGTGGGGACTATTGGTGAAACAAGCAATATGCTTGAACGGAAGTGTGCCATTTGAATGGAAGGAGGAAGTCATAGCTTGGCATAGATTTTCAAGAAATTTGACATCAGTACATCACATTTGGTGAGATGCCCATGGTCTTCAAGAGCCAACCCTGCAGCAAGACTTCTTTGAAAGCAAACGAATAAGTTGGTCCCCAAGGACTGACTTGTGTATGGAGAATGATGGTAGTTATAACAGGTCCCAGACCAGGTCTCCTGATATTAAGCACCCACTTCAAATGGAAGATGTTAGAAGAGCCATATGAGCTACCTTTGTACCCAAGTTAAGCAAGGTTGCTTCTTCATAAAGTGAGGATACACCACCAAAGGAAACCACATTGGCCAGGAGGGAAAGCAAACTGTACACCCATAGCATCACTTGCAATGTGCTCAAGCAGTAGGTCCCCATGAAATTGTAGCTTGACAAGTAAGGACAAGTACCTTGCTTGTAGCCATACTGCCGCAGTAAGGTAATTATTAGCAGTTTGAACAGAGCTTTAGGCTTCCAGTCTACTGGAAGTTTGGACAATATCACCAATCATTACGACACCATCTGTCGTGAAAAATTGGTGGATATCATGTCGACGATTATTGATGATCAGAGGTTCTTTGACATCCTTCAACAACTTCGTGCTCATCTCCCAAATGAGAAGAAGCCATGGCATCTAAAGATACAGGGAGGCTATACTAAGTTAACCACTTAGAGCGGGCTCTCAATCGACTGGTTCTGTTTTGGGCAGATTGTGTTACTAGGAACAGCCACATTCAAAAGAGTATTCATTGATCATGCCCAACATATGTTGGCTACTAGTGCATTACCTCGAGTCATTTACTGTACATGCTGGCAACCTCATACTGGAATGTACAATGTACAAAGCCAGGACTGAGGCCTTCCAGCTGGAAACAAATGTACTGCTGTGAAAGGGAGAGGATGTTTTTTATAGTAGTGTGGCATTTGGTGGGTCATAAAGCTTTTCTTGGGTGCTCCAGTGCTACCCCCTTTCCTCCCTTTTCGTTGCAGGAAAGAAGAGACAAAGGATAACACTATGAGAAAGGAAGATACATTGTTCTTTGACCATGACAGTGAGCCATGTAGTATTTTCAACATGCTGGACTGGCTTTCTGAGTCCCTCACATGGTGAAAATATGAAGAGTAACAGCTCCCTACAACTTATGCTCTGGAGTCTGCACGCATCCAAAGATAACTAGATATGTTGCTGATGGCATCTTTTCCAGTTCTCCTGAATGGGAAGGGTTTGTAGCCTTATTTCTTCCGCTATCCCATCAACTTCTGAACAGCCTCTTCTGAACACGTAAAGTACTGCTAGTTTTTTTCCTTCGTATTTACAGGGTGCTCCCGATGCAGAACATACAGCGGGTTCCTTCCCCCGAAAGGCCCTGGCCAGGCTGGCGAGGCTTCTTATGCAGGGCTTACAGTTCCTCCTCTTCAAAACTTTTACACATGGCAGCATGTGCTAAACGCTGGGGAACGCCCTGATTTTCGAGGCAAAGGGCCTTTGCCTCACACTAGCGCCCTGGGCTTGGGGCCCTTAAATCAGATAGCTGCGTTACCCTAAACTTTCGCCACCAACAGGAGAAATGTTGTCTAGTGATGCATTGAATCTTTTGGAATGCGTTTGTACTTTCCAATGATCGACATGTCAATTCAAACTAAACATTAAATATTAAGGACAACAGTAAGCACACCACCTGACTGCCAATGCTATTCCACTTGATGCTATGAAGTACCTGTTCAGATGGTTCTAATCACATACAGCCAGGGTAACTCTACGCATGTCTTTGTACTGTACTCATATAGATCCATTCCCTGTTGACTAGTGAAGCACACTGCCATATTGCTAAAATCTTGCTATTTTCAACCAGGCCTGCACATTCCACATCATCTGCCTAACTGGAAATCCTCCATTGAATGTGACGCACAGCTGATAGTGCCATCTAGAAGAAAAGGGAAGTGTCTTGCATCCTCTTCTTATTGGCCGCAACCTTCCAACAGGATGCTGCCCAGCTTTTGATTGAGACATCTTACAAGGGAAATCCACCAAAAGGGTGGGTGAAACTTGTCCATTCCAGAGAACGCAGATACAGAGTCGTGCAGCTGAGTTGCAAGTGAGAAAGAAACTCGTGGAACACCCTCATCCCGTAGAGAGTCTTTAAGCCAAGCTCCCTCCAGTGGCGTAAGTTTCTCATCGTCAAAGATACATTACTGTCTTCACTTGCAGGTAGGTATGTGCCCAATGAATCGAACACAGATTCCAGTAACAGGCCCAAGGGTAAAGAATCCAACATGTGCGCTTCTTGGCCAGCCCTGACGCCCGCAACAAATATAAATGCTTGACTGTGTGCCCGAACATACAAGGGTGCCCCTCCTCGATGCTCAGAACAAACCAAGTGGAACATCGTGTTGCTCCAATGCAATGCCAACCCCCTCCTCTATGTCTCAGATCCTTCATATATGTGTGTGTGCACGTGCCTTGCCTTTCCCCATCTTCCTGGCGCAACTTACAATGTCTTCAATATTGAGATTTCAAGAGCATCCAGAGCCACGGGGGGAGTCAGGGTAGCCCCATATAGTATCTTTGTGGTCATGAATGTCTTGTCACTTGACAAGGGCGTGCCCAAGATGGAGACAACCAGAGAAGCCAACCAGTACTTTCTAGCAAAAGTATCTCATCTCTTTCTCTTTTGTTTTTGGATGACATAGACCATGGGAACCATGCAATCCCCACCTCCCTTTTACAACATCAGCCATTGTAGTGTCGGTGCTGGTGCTGTGTGGCCTGATGTTGTTGCTGTTGCTGCTGTGCCGAAGAGAGGGGCTGTGTGTACTGGGTGAATGGCTGTGAATACATTGGACCCATGATTCCCTGACATCATCAAGTTTCCTGATTAGACATACTCACTAATGATTGGTATAATCTGATGCACTGGTCAGATCACCTCAAATATAACCTAAGATTGCTTAGCCTCTTCTATAAGAAGAGGTTTCAAAGATAGAAGTGTAATATCTGCATAACTCCTTTTGATACATCCAGGACCCCATCAGAAACCTATTTCCTAAAACCCCATTTAGTAAGGAGCCATTAATTCGGCTGTGTGAACAGCATCCGCTGCAAAAAAGCTGCACAATAAGGACATATATTAGCTGCTGCCATCTTTTTGTCTCACACTTACATCGTCCAAGCATATTTAACCATCGACTGACAATGCTAGACATGATGAGTGCAATTGGACATACCTGAGATTGAAGTTGACAACTGAGGCCGTAGTGCGATTGAGTGGAGGGACCATCCTGTGTGCAATCACCGAATCCCACCTGTGTGAACAAGCCCTGTGTCCCATGTGCCATAAAGTCCTGTCACACACAGCTCTTGCACATGAGTCAGAACTGCTGAACAACCAGATTTCCCCAAAATGAAATCGACGACCACATGCCTTAATACTAAGGCAAGCACCCCCACTTCTTACCTGTGAAATGAAGTCGCTCCCAACTGATGGGTGCTGGTAGCTAGCTTGAGAATTTTGGTTGATAAAATCTCCACTGTAAGCACCTTGGCTTCCTTGAGTTACATACTCAACTCCATAGGCCCCCTGGGATGCCTGTGACAATCAAGGGATGATATAATTTAATGCTACTTAACAGACTCTGCATGCACATATGAAAACCCTACGGTGTTCAATAATGGTACATGTTGGAGATACCCTGACAAAATGAAATGGATCTATGGGAATCTTAACAAATGAAAGGGGGAACTGAATGTGGTTGAGCTGTTTTGCTGCTTGATTGCATGTTTCCCTAACTTCTGTGCATGCAACTGATTTTGAAGGTTGTGTCTCCAATTTGTGAGAGAGATGTTGGATATAGGAGCTGACAAGGTGCCTAAAACTAACGTCAAAACAGAAGGGACTGGACAAGTGGCTTTCCTGTTGGAGGATCCTTGCAATGTACAATTTCCTGTGGACAAGCTATTCCACACTCATTGACCTAACTATGCAATGCCTTCTGAGTTCCAACAACTTTGTCAAACTAGTACTTTGAGGGGCCTTTCGGCCACTGAATGAGAACGTTAAGCTAAAAGCCCAAACAGAGTGAGCGCCCGGAGGTAAAGGACCATATGCAGATAATGAGGTCCATAAGATTGGATTACTTGAGATGCTTGTGCCCATAAGAAGTCACGAGGTAAAAATACCTGCGTAGAGAAATCCGCACCCGAGTAGGCCACATGTGACCCTTGTGATTTGAAGTCCTCGCCAAGGAAATCCTGGAAAAGAAACCATGCAGCTTCAATCAAAGCTGTGGAGAGAGGTCTCACCATTGTATCCATTCCACAGATCTGGGATCTCTGTAACTACAATAGATGAAAACATTCCAACACAACGACATTTCAAGTGGCTCAAATGTCATGTCCCCTCTGCTCACTTTCTCGCTCTGTCCTCTTCTCACAGAAGTATACCTGAGACATGCCACCAAGTGAGAAGCCATCTCGAAGACCCTGACTCAATCCTTGTGTTGGCATCTGCAATTTGCATCCCACAACTGCATTAATGAACACAGCCAGAATCACTTCTACATCTTCAACCATACTGATCCCAACCTAATTGCAAAAATAAGTAACTCAAACCGTCCACTCTAGGAAACACCAATAGAAGACCGACAAAATTTTGCCAAAATAGCCAAGATCTCCAAAAGAGTGGTGTCTCATGACTGGGAGAAAGACCCAGAGAAAAGAACGGAAGAAAGGTTATGCAAAGGCAGAGTCAAATACCATCGACACCCATTGACACACCCATATCTTCAACCAACTCTATCTGTTGAGGGCAAGCCCACAATACTGCTCACCTGGGTCATCAACCCCTGCTGTGTCATCGGTCCACCATTAGATGGTTGAGTTGCTGGACTATCAAGCCCTCCAAAACCAAACCCAGAGCCAGGGCTCGCATGCTGCTGTGATCCCTGCTGATGCGACAAGTGCCCCCCAATAGGCCCCCCAGTACTTCCCCGCCCAGCGCCAAATCCGCGGCTGCCAGCCTGGGGAACTTGTGGCATCCCTCCAATTGGACCATGCAACCCTCCTCGAGAGGGAATCGCATAGGGCTGGGTATGAGGGCCACCTGGGAAGGGTGGAAGGGGGACTCGTGCTGATGCCAAGCCTCCATGGTGCGGGATGCCTGATTTGTGGGATCCACCATTTGATACTGGACCAAACTGCATATACCTGCTCCCTCCTATTTGAGCAGAATAAAACTTCCAAGGTCAGACTTCAATCCATCGGTGTTCAAGAGAGAATACTGGTGAAAGATTGTAAAACAAGACATTCCAAAATATTCAATTTTAAAATTTTACAAGTGAGGCAGGACATCAGCAGGCTTTTCACCTTTACAACCAAGGCTGACCAATCTGATTTAACCCTTCTACAATCCATGAGAAACACACTGATGCATACACCCATAATTAGGGACACTTGTCGCACACTTGATCTCGGAGATGAGAGTTTGAGTCCAGGCAGGAACAGTTAGTGACCAAACTGTTGTGACAGGAAACCAGAAAAGCCTCAAAAAATTACTTGTGCAAGACATTGATGTCCGAAGTAGCCTTTCCTTGCCAAACAGTAATGACCATGCCCCCATGCACCAACTGACCAGTAAGTAGTCCTAGAAAGATGCTGCAGAGATATGACAGTCAAGTAAGGCAACAGGTCACCAACCACTTCTTCCATCAACACTCCGGCCACGCCCACTGCGGCGATCAGGGAATCCTGCTCCCGATGCACTACTCGCAGTAGGAACTGGAACAAACCCTTCCCCAGGACCCAAGGCTGGCCCTCCACCTCCAGGGTAGACACGGCGATCATTGTACACCTGTTGTAAATAAAAAAGACAATGGAGTCGCTCCATATTATAGCTTTCCCAGACATGGGCTCTGAATAATAGATGTGTAGGAAAACATATGAGAGGACCGCACACATGCATATAGCTATACCAAATGAGCATAGAAGCACAGGACATATGTACGTGGCCCCAGTGTGAACAAGCAGAATCCCCAGAGAATGTACGAGGTCCCTACATACATCACAAGTAGACCCATTGGCCAAGTCACCAGTCCCGAGAAGCCTTTGATGCAGAGTAAAATGCACAATACGAGATCGTGCCATAGGAGTTTTGCTATACCACCTCATTACTGAGGCAAAAAGACTATAACCTTCACTTGCTTCTCACCAGCATCAATACAAAACTAAGAAATCATGTTAAACGCCACCTTTTTGGGCTTCTGAAACTGCACCATACTTTGCTTCAGATTGTTAAGAGGCCCTTCCACCAGCACCTCATGCTCCTGAAACCCAACAAAACATTATTGTGATTAACAAGTAGATAATACATGCTGGGTGTGGTTTGACGATAAAAACAGAGAGGATAGATGATCGATCTTCCATACCTTGTAATGTGTAAGTAGACTATTCCACAAAGGCTGCTTGCTGAGCACCTTTGGATTGCCGAGTATTACGATTCCATAGCGGGCACGTGTGAGGGCAACATTCAGCCTCCGGGGATCATTCAGAAAACCAATCCCCTGCACACATAGACAATCGATTAAGGTCTGCGTAACTTAAACTGTGGGACCAGAGCTATAAGAAACCATCCCCTACAACATTTCATAAGACCCGTAGCAACAGAGATCAAATGGGAAGTAGCAGCAGACAGACTGAAAGTACCCAAGGTTCCATACAAGGGGCCCAGAAGTTGCTTCACGGGTTCTTTCTCATGGCTGAGATACATGCCCTCATAAGTACTTGAAATGAAACTTGAGCCCATCCAAAGATCAAACACGGTTTCAGAATCCATGCCTCTTAACAAGAGCGGCCAACCAAAAGGTCCAGATTTACAGCTCTTACCACTGTCGTAAGACATAGCAACATGGTGCACAACCACAAGGCATTCACATGATAAATTACAAGAAATAAAGGTAAATATACCTGGTGCTCATTGCTCCTTACGCATGAAAGGATGATGAAATCTTTCTCTCGACCTTGAAAAGAATCCACGCTTGCCACCTGCCACCGTTACCCTCGACTTCAGTGCAAAATTCAACAATTGACTGAACAACAACAGTGGGAATGATTACACGGAGCCTTTCGCCAGAAATTTGTCAAGGGAGGATATCTCATAGAAAGCAGTGCAGAACGAGAGTGTGTAAGTGCGAGCAACAAGATGGAGATCTGTGAGTGCGATGTTGTGAGGCACCACTGATAGTGATTTGCAAAACAAGATCTTAGTACCTCAATTTCCTTGTAAAGTTGCTGGCGGAGGTTACCATTTCTGGCCATGTGGTTCACAATGTAGGCACGCTGACCCTCATATGGTGTGATGACACCAATCTGCTTGCACAACCACAGTTAAGCCAGGAGTGCCCTCACACTAAGATATACACAAGCAATATAGAGGTGACCTAAGGTGATGGAATTATGGCTCACACCAAATTGGAAGAGATCACTCTGAATCACTGCACATGTTTTGAAGCTAGGATTTTCAGTGAGGCAAACAAAATAGAACTTTTGCTGCCTATACAGGCATCTGAAGCTCCAAGTATGCTTGCTCACGAAACAGCACAGAAAAGCTCAGTTAGCCAGATTACATATGATACAGAAAGATTATGCTTTCACATTCTGTAGTCACGTCTTCATGAAATACACAGAGAGGGTAGGTGATATGTGCACTCTATACAAGTTTGTGAGTGGAAACAATTCATAAGACAAGTACCTGGCTGGGGACAACCCCACTCCTTAGAAAACTTGAGACTATTTTTTCCACATTAGCAGCTTCAGTTCTGTTTAGATACGAGGTTCCACTTGCGCTGATTTCTTCTTGCCCCATCTGAGTTCCAACCCAGAACAAAAACATATCATCTTCTAATATTCACCATAGATTACAGCTCCAGATGAAGAGAAAGGTGATGTACAGCACCTGTCTAATCCTGAAGTGAGAAAGTGCAGCTAACCCATCCTATTTTCATACTAAAGATACGACATTCAAACCCAAAGCTTCCGGACAAAGGACGGGACCAAAAGTCAGAGACAACAATTTCATCACGTCCATATGTTGGCCCAGCCAGAAATGTGCAGAAGAAATTCATTTATCCCACCAAATTGACATACACCAAACGTTGCCTGGAGAAATGAAATGGTGCTTTATAATGTCCGCGGGAAGCTCTAAGAGCTTATAGGACAAGGACCAAAAGTCGGAGACTACGATTTCATCATGTCCATACGTGAGCCCAGCCAGATATGTCCAGAAGAACATTCATTTATCAAACCACATAGACATACACCAAACATTACCTAGAGATTGTACTCATAAGACGTTGTTTGCCGTAGCCTTGTGGCCATTGACCCCGCGCCCAGTTTGAGCGGGAACAAAACGGACAGAACCTACCTCTGTCAGGGGCTGACGTTGGTAGTAAGACTTACCTCCATATAAAGAATTAATCCGGGTTTTCCAGATATCCTCTAGAAATCCCTTCACACAAGCATCAATCTGCTGTGTGTGATTTGCCCAAAAACTAGGCCTCAGGAGGGCCTGGGCTTTTGGCTCAGCCTCGAGACTTTCAAAGTTGGTAAACAGGGGTACAGGCACAATTCCCTTAATAGATTTGAAGAGAGCGTCTCTTTGGTGAGAGAACCCCGGACAGTGTATCAGAAAATGAATACTGTCTTCAGATTGCCCACACAACGGGCAATTGCACTCTCCCTTTCCTCTCTGCTTCTGTTTGCTGTTCAAAGGTAGGCTTCCTGCCCTGAGTTTAAATTTCAGTCTAGTGCCGAGAGTGGGTAGACCCTTGAGGTCATCCAAGATGTCCTCCCCCATGTCACAGACTGGAAACAAGTTCAGGGAAGTTTTCTGCCTAACTTCATTTTCATCAGACAATCTCATGGCAACAGACATGGCTGAGGACACTACAGCCTCTAAGTCAGATTTATCCAGCAGGGTCAAGATTTGCGGATCCAGGTCCAGGTCCTTGAGGATCTCTTCTACTCTCTTCTGCCAGGACTTAGCCTGTTTGACAGGGCGGTCCTGTTTCCAAGATATAGAGTCGATTAATTTAGGATATCTGGTGTTGGGCATATGTTGCAGCTGACCCCACCATCTGACCTTGAATTCATCTCGTCGGGAGCTTAAGGACGGAATGCCAAACTCACCCCGAACAGCCACATTGGCTGTTTTGGAGCATGCTGACATACACTCCTTAAGCACCCCCACTTGAATGGATTCTAGAGACTTAGCCTGGTTGGAGTTATCAACCCATATAGCAGATCCGTACTCCAAGGCAGGTCTAATAACGCGACAAAGCATGGTTTTCTTAACCTCAGAGTTGACCCCTCTGCAGTGGAAAAATTTAGTGAGCCCCAGAGCTTTGCCCTTGCCAGTTTGAACAACTTTCCGGATATGTGCATCCCAATTACAATTGGAGTAGAACTCAACGCCCAGGTAAGTGTAGGAAGGGAGGACCGGGATCTCTTGGCTACCCCACTGCCACTTAAGATCACTTCCTCCCTCTCCTCTGTCGTAGAATGCTACCACTGCACATTTGCTGACATTAGCCTCTAGCCCCCAAAGATCAAATTATCTCTTCGCGCAATCAATCAACTCCTGGAGATTGGTTGGAGTCTCCCCTATGCCTGCGAAGTCATCCGCAAACATAAGGGCTGGTATGGTGGTATCACCCACCCTTAACCCAAATCCCTCACTTTCCACATCCTCGAGGAGTTGATTGATGAAAACATTGAAGAGCAGAGGGGAGAGATTGTACTCATAAGAGGTTGTTTGCCGTAGCCTTGTGGCCATTGACCCCGCGCCCAGTTTGAGCGGGAACAAAACGGACAGAACCTACCTCTGTCAGGGGCTGACGTTGGTAGTAAGACTTACCTTCATATATAGAATTAATCCGGGTTTTCCAGATATCCTCTAGAAATTCCTTCACACAAGCATCAATCTGCTGTGTGTGATTTGCCCAAAAACTAGGCCTCAGGAGGGCCTGGGCTTTTGGCTCAGCCTCGAGACTTTCAAAGTTGGTAAACAGGGGTACAGGCACAATTCCCTTGATAGATTTGAAGAGAGCGTCTCTTTGGTGAGAGAACCCCGGACAGTGTATCAGAAAATGAATACTGTCTTCAGATTGCCCACACAACGGGCAATTGCACTCTCCCTTTCCTCTCTGCTTCTGTTTGCTGTTCAAAGGTAGGCTTCCTGCCCTGAGTTTAAATTTCAGTCTAGTGCCGAGAGTGGGTAGACCCTTGAGGTCATCCAAGATGTCCTCCCCCATGTCACAGACTGGAAACAAGTTCAGGGAAGTTTTCTGCCTAACTTCATTTTCATCAGACAATCTCATGGCAACAGACATGGCTGAGGACACTACAGCCTCTAAGTCAGAGGGGAGAGAGTACATTACCTAGAGAAATGAAATGGTACTTTATAACATCTGCAGGAAGTTCAAAGAGCTTATGGGACAAGGACCAAAAGTGAGAGACAACGATTCCATCATGTCCATATGTGGGTGCAGCCAGAGATGTGCAGAAGAAATTTCATTTATCATTCCACAATGAAATAGAGAAATGAAATGTACTTTATAACGTCCCCGGGAAGCTCAAAGAACTTATGGAACAAGGAAGAAAGACACAAGAAAGAGAGAGGGGCCACAAACAAACAGCCCAAAAGCCACTAAAGCTCAAGGGATTGTCTAAGAGCCAATGCTTCAGCCAGGTAAGCTGCCAGGCATTTCTGATCCTTGTAATGGAGAAAGATTGGGCATCCCACAAAAGACAGTTAAATCTCCCACAGATCTCATTTTAGTATAAAGTGCAGTGAAAGAAGAAATGTTCTTCACTTTCAATCTCCCTGTAGTTCCCAGTGCAAGCAGGGGCATAGTCGATCTTCAGGTTGCAGATTTTCCCACCTACCAGCCTCTATCCTCAGGCTGTGCGAGCCCATCCTGACCTTCCCCAACTCCGCCTGACATGCAGTTCCATAAGTTCTCTTCTGATGCATCTATTGCAGCCATGTTTGGACGCAATATCCACCCCCCCCCCATCTGTGGCAGCAATGGAGAGTCCATTGCACTCCAAAAAGTTTGACATCCAAGCATACCAAGAATGCTGGAAACCATCTGTTTGGAGCCTGATAGATGTTGGGAGGGCCCCGGCTGTCAAACCTTTGGGTGAAGGGCTTGTAAGAAATATTGTAAGGCAGAAGACTGCCTTGGTTTGCAGTGGGACGCATGTAGATTCCGCACACAGAATTTGTGAACGTATTGTCCCTGTAGCTCCCAGCATTCCTTGGAGGAAAGACAATTGCAGTGGTTCTAGATTTTATTCCCACAAGGAAACTGGGACACCAGGTGGCCAGAACTCACAGCCATAAATGGTGGGCAGGGGTGACAACTGAATCGAAGAGCCACTTTTTGGTGGGGGGGTGGCGCAGGTGTATTTGTTTGAACTTAGCCTGAAGACATATGGAGTCAGCCTTGCACTTCGTCAATCTATCCACAGCAGTGGATGCAAACTGGAATTTGGGTGAGTGGATAACCAGCCCCAGGTATGGGAATGAGTTCACGACTTCAAGCTCTTGCTGGTTGAAGAGGAATCTAAGATACATACGCATGGCCATTGAAAACCATGATCTTAGCTTAGGTTGACCTGCAACCTGGAGAGGCCTAGAGAGAAAGAAAGAAGAGAGATGTTTCTTGTGTCTGCAAAAAGAAAAAATGGAAGCAAGGGAGAAAGGAACTAGACGTCCACAGGGGGCCCGAAAGGCTAATAAGAAAAAGTAGAACAAGAGTGAGAGATACCTGGACATAGAAAAGCATAGGCCGATTTGGAACCGGCCAAGGGAAGTCAATCTGAGACTGGAGTCGGTCCGACATAGTGACCCCATTCTGCAGTGTTCCCTCATAAAAGCTATTTGAAGGGAAT
Organism: Takakia lepidozioides; assembly: GCA_030704615.1. Classification (NCBI taxonomy): domain Eukaryota; kingdom Viridiplantae; phylum Streptophyta; class Takakiopsida; order Takakiales; family Takakiaceae; genus Takakia; species Takakia lepidozioides. Next base: position 12,300,428 of record CM060734.1, read on the forward strand.
TCGGAGAGGCACGGATGCATACGGTATTGGACCTGCCAGTTAATGCATATTTATCAAGCTCATCACAATGATCCCAAATGGATACCAAACATTTGCAGCAAAACTGACACTAAAAGATGTACTGTACCATAACAGGACTCTCGGCCAGGGTAGAATAATGATCCTGCCTACCTGGAGACGAATGGGCTTCACACCAAGTAACACAAGGCGCTCAAACAGGGACTGGGCTAGGCCAGCACGTGCAGCCTTCTTGCACATAATAACTGGGCCTAGCTGGCAATGATCCCCCACCAAAACCACCTGCAACCACCCTCCATAATATTGTCTGAGCCTATGCACCAATCATATGTGGTACAACGCAGCTTTAGAATAAATAAAAAACATTCAAATGAGCTGAAGGTCATGTACCTGCTTAGCCCCTAGCACTAATGGAATCAGACACTCTGGCTCTGTTGCTTGAGTCGACTCGTCAATTAACACCTGCAAAGCAACAAGCAAATACAAAATTCACTTCTACACACACGTTAAGCAATTTTATGGTTCTACTGACATTCTATTGAAGCAAGTAACGAAATAATAGACTTCTGAGAAACTTTCAGTGGGGGCTGACTTTACCTTCTATGCCTCCTTCAGGAAGGTGACTGGCAGCAACCAGAGCCACCCTAAATAGAATCAGGGACCGAATACACTATATGACTCATGAATAAACATTAACACTTGGAAGTTTGGCACTGTTTACAGCTATAATCACTTCAGAACAAGTACTAAGCCTTTAGGTACTCTAGATCTGCCAAATACCTGATACTTCAGATCAATATAGGAATCCTTCATTACAGACAGAGAATAAGAGTCGCAACTGGCACACAGGGGTGTACTTAGTCATGTGTAATTTCTACTCCCATCTCAAGAAATGAAACTACCTGACCTTCAGAGGATATCCAGATGCACATCTTGCATGATGCCAACACAAGCATGCATGGAACCACAACTAGAACTTCAAAACAGTGGGCCACGTGCAAACCTGACGGAACCGGAAGTTGGCAAGTCGGGGGTCGCCTGCACCCACACATGTACCACAGATCACATCTGCACTCTGAGCAATCTCCCTCTCCGTTGCCCTCTTCAAAGCCTTGTACTTTTTCTCATCAGCACTTGACAGCTCCCCTGGATGAAGGGCCCAGAAAAATGTCACAATGCCAGTAAGAAACTCATTTGGAGGACAATGTTGAAGAGCTCTTGAATGATTGATTGAGGGATATTTGAAGGATACTTGCAACGGCCATACAAGGCTGAAAGAGAGCTTGAGGAAAACAAAGCAAAAACATAAACACAGCACACCTCAGATGCATGCACGACAACTCTTTCAATACTTACCTTGCTCATCTTTCAGAATCTGCAGCTTATGTAGCTCACTCTTATCTGTTGTGTCCAAATGTCTCACCTGTACCCAACATCCCACCACCATATAGTATTGTACTAACCTCAGTAAGAGTCTGAGCACTTAACATGCTGCATAAAATAGAATCACTTGTCATGGGCAACATCTTACTTCACTTCTAGTCAAACTGTAGTAAGCAAACATCTGCCAAAATGCGACCCCTACAAGCCCTACTCTTAGATGAAATGCCGTCACAAAACAATAATCAGTTGCAACCACTTGTGTGGCAGCTGAGCCCCAATCGAACTTATTCACAATCACAACCAAAACTTTCAAACACTGAGGCTAAAGAAAGAAAAAGCAGAGAAAACACACCTGATAGTGTAGAGTGAGATGCTCCACTGGGGAGCTTACTGCCTCTCTTGACTTTGCACAGAGTCTCACCACCTGAAACAGCAAAATTTATCAAATCCCCACTTTAGATTTGAAGGTACTGGATGGATGGTGTTTTTCTGGCAGATCTCTGTAAGCAAGCCTTCTAGAGCTTGCAACTCCAGCAGTTCCAATACCTAAGTAGTAAGGTCCAAAATGTTATGCATTTGTAGTGCCACAACTTGCTTTGGCTTAACCTGTTGGCCAGGTTAGGCAGATGAACATGGGTAGGAAGTTCACCTTAAGACCAGTTGCACTGATCTTCTCTGCCAGTTGGTCCACCGCCACATTGCTCGGTGCGCACACCAAAACCTATTGATCAGTAGCATAATCAGCTCCAAAGCAAGGCAAAAGAGGGAAGACAGAGGTGCATAACAAGAGGTGTGGCAAATTGCTGCTGTCAATCACACCCCACACATAAGAAATCCCTCCTAACACGAAAAAAAAAACAAAAAGATGTAAACTACCATCCAGATAGCCAACGAAGGGCGAAATCATATAGGACTTGTGAAGCAAGGACAAACACAGGGGCCAAGACAAATTACATAGGAAAACCACGTATTCAACAAAAATAAATACATGGGACAAGTACCAAAATATAGCAGACTTTTTGCAGAATTACCTGACCCTGGCCCTGTTTTGCCAGATGATACACAATAGCTGCTGAAGTCACTGTTTTCCCCGTTCCTGGGGGACCTTGAATTAGGCTCACTGGCTTTTGCAGCACACTCTTGACAGCAAACACCTGCACAAAGGTCAGGTGGACACAGCCAAAAGATCAGCCACGTCAAGGAACAGGTCCTATTGCTTATCACAACATCAAGAAAGTCATGGGAAATTTCTTCATATGGCTGGTTCTATCAAATTGCTTCCAGGCTTCAGTGAAGTAAGGCATAGGTGGCATCACTTTTCAGAGCTGATGGATATTAACAACACCTATCTCATGCACAACTACCAAAGGGAAACCCTGTGTCAAGGTATACTTTATGGTAGAAAGTAATCCATTAGAACCAAGCCACGAACCAGCAAACAAATGTTGGCTGCACATAATATGAGAGTTTCAAGGGATTCCAGTTACCTTGAAATCATGACTCTTGTCAGCCTAAGCAATATTTCAACATCAACAGATCCGGCAAAGCTTGTGGAGAGAATCATGGCATGCAAACAGAGACATTCTGGGCGTAAGCCAAGAACAGACCCAGTTACATAGCAAGTATAAAGCAGGAATTACCTGTGAAGCATTCAGTTCAGGCAGGCCTGGAGCTCCAAAGCGACGAGGGAGCGTATTGCGGACAGTTTGCAATTCGACTTCATGCCCTAACAAATGGTGGTAAATATACCTGCAGGACTTTAGGTGATTAGAAGAAAACTACTCAGGATCGGTGCAAATCTGCAAAGCATAGACAAGCAATAATCATGATCCAGAGACAGCACACAGATTTTTGTATTACAGGTCGCAGAGAAATGAGAGGGGAGGCAACTGGAACATATAAGGAGGCGGAGGGAATCAACAGCGACTATTGGGGGATCTAAAAGGAGGGTGCTACAGAGGTACGTGATAAATGCTTGGGGTACTCAGAATCAAGGTTCTTACCCACTAACACTGGTCTCATCAACAGCAAAGTTCTTCATAGTTCCCTGCATCCGGTCAAAGCTGGTACTTTTCCATACAAAATCGACGCTGAAATTGTGGTTTGCATCAATGGGGACCCCCTGCAGTGGTTGAACAAAGAGACAAGTCAGATTACAGGCTGTAGTGCCTCAAGTTTTTGCTGTTTTGCCACGAGGTTACCAACTTTCCAAGACAAATTTCAGGTCAGCCGCTTATTTGAAAATTCGGAAGTACATTCTAAAAGGACACCCTGACAAAAGCCCATGGGTCTTCCACAGTTCTTGTGAGATGAAAAAAGTAAAGTTTTACACATTGCCTTCATGCTGTACAACGCTGATAACTATGCCTGCCATACTCTTCTATGGCCCTTACAAAACAGTCCCAACAGCCTTCAGGCAGCACAGCAAAAGAGGCAAGTAACAAAACTTCATAGATTTCTGACTATACAAAAACTAGCCGAAACCCAAATTGTTAGATTCCACCCCCTCTCTGATAAACAACACTTCCAGGTGCTTCATTATAAAGCCTTGCCTACTGTGTATCGCACAGACTTCCACTAAGTTGACGATGATCCCAAGTTTAAATGATCAACAGAGTTCATAAACAGACATCAATTTACAGGACACACCTGGCTAGCTCGCAGTTCCAGAGCCACCTCCTCTTGCGCTGTTAGCTTAATCTGCGATCCACACAAAATCAATGACAGCAGTATCAGCCCCCTATTTGACTCACATTTGGAAAAGGATATACAGCTAGTTGCCCTCTCCCTTTCTCACACCAACCCTAAGCAAATCTGCATGTGGAAAGTACATCTTTGACATGCAAATAAAATACTACCACGAGGAAGCTGCAAACAGGAATACCCTTCAGAATAGTGACGCTTTAACATACATACCAAGAGCACCATGTCACATTTGGTAACCAGTTCAGCCCATAAAAATACGTTTTTTAAGAAACAGAAAACAAACATGACACCAGATCCCATACCACATGGCCAACGGACTGCCATCCTGAATGGGCACCATCCCCGGCATAGCGCAACCGCAATTCATCTCCAGGAACTAACCGTAACTCATTGTCTTCCTGCACCATCACAAACAAGAGAACTAAGCCATGCCATGAACTGAACTCAACATTTCGACATGGACGAACACAAATACGATAGTAGATTTTGAGGATGGAAGTAGAAAAAAAGGAATAGATTGTAGGAAGCCAACAGGCTTATGTGAGTGAAGAATGAAAGAAACTTTGAAATGGCGACAAGGGTCTGTGACTGCCATGGGAGAAATAAAAAGAAAGATAAAAGGGACCATTGTAAAATCCACAGAAAGCTCTGAGAGCTTGCAACCGAACCTATGGACAAAGCACAAGTCTAAAGTAGGGCTTCTATCCTATGGCTCCTCTCCCCAAAAGGAAGGTTAGGATTACTCGAAGCTCCTGACAGGTTAGGCCTCTTTACTTGCATTTGTGGAAGGCTTTGGCTATTTTTAGAAAAATGATCTGGGGTTTCACCACTTTCCTGTTAAACCAGGGGAAGGAAAATAGATGGACACCGGGGAGGAGGAAGGACAGAGAAAGATATGTTTGCCCTTAACCATCCAGGATCATTGCTAACCTTGGGAAAGACAAAATAAGCAACACGCTTCTTGTTGAGCCCAACATCCCAACGCACAGTGATGTTATCCTTACTCTGACTCTCTTTCATCATCTGCAGGAGGCCCAGCACAACAATTGGAAAACACCAAGAACACACAGGTTGCACAATGAGCAATCACCAAACTGAAGTACCTACAAAAGTCTGTTTGGACTGATGATACACTCAAAACTCCTGGCATAGAACTCAATAGCCATCACCAGGAGAATTAGAGTTGTTCTCAGTAAAGTGCTGACCTGGATGAAAAATCACACCAAAACGAAATAGTATGTTAAAAGAACATAGCAACATTTAACTCTACACTGCATTAGAGAAAGCACAAGCAAACAAGCTGAAGGAATCTTTGTTGCTCTTTTGTGGAGCGTACATCACATTACCTTATCATAATCAGCCTCCAGCTTTACCAGTGGTCCAAACACATTTTGATACTGCCAAATAGAGTGACAGAGATAAGAAAATTATCAAACAGAATTGCAACTCACTACAGATTACGGAGAGAGAAACAAAAAACAAATGAGAGCTGCTCCTCAAGACAGACTCCCGCTTTCTCTTTTTTGGTCAATAAAGGACACTCCAGGACAGATTAACCAGAGTTTCAACCCTCTCTCTTGTCACTCTCTGGTAAGTGCAAACCGAACTACCAGCTCCAGTGAAATGGAGTTCCAAGTAACCAGGCTACGGAAAGAAGTGGACAGTGTACATCCCTCTTCCTACATCCCTGCCTCCACTTAGATATTATCTTCACCAGTTCATGCATATTATTGAAAGCGTAATCTCTCCTTACATTTTTACCATCAATCAGTAGCATTGGCTCTTACAATGGAAGAACAGCAATGAACAGAACGATTTTCACAAAATAAGTACGAGCCTGCAAAAGATGAACTATGTCAACATCCAATATCCCCACCTGGTAAGCATCTTGATACTTAAGAGCCACAGGTTGTGGTTCATCATCCACACCAGGCTTTTCAAGATCCTCCAATGTTGCATCCGGGTTGGACTTCCAGAGCTCCTCCACCTTATTTATTTGCTGGGCACTGATTTGACGTGCCCTGAGCTGCTCCTGCTCCGATGGAACCTGCCCACAAGCAAGCCATCCGAGCGCATGGAGGAGTCCAAGACAAATCCCTGTGAATGATGGTAGCGAAAGCTGCTGGGGCAGAGTGGCCTTACCATACCAACTGCGCCAAAGAGGCTCCAACAGGGCAGAGTGACTCAAATATGTGACAAGGCCTTGATTTCATGTACAATGACACCCTGGCCAAGGGATTTGAAAGGAAAGGCATGAGTAGCCCAAACACCACCTAGGATTGCCAGAAGTAAACGCAATTGCGAACTTCAGGTTTACACTTTAGCAGCTACCAAGCAACTGTGGCCCTACAGCCGTTTGCCTGAGCCATTCAATCTACGCCAGAGCCACATGTCCATTCATAACAGTTTAAACAATCCCATACCATTTTGAGAACCCGAGAAAAGACTTTGACAAACTCACCTTAACCAGCCATGACAAGAAACAGCGGTCATCGATAAGAGGTAGCCATTGGCTTAGATCCCAATTCATGTCTTTCAAGCCATTCACACTCAAGCATGGCTCTCGGCACAAGAGTACCACCAAACTTTCCGATTTCGCAGGAATAAAACCCAACAAAAATACGTTCCGACAGCCACAATTGTAGCATTCCAAAATTGTCTCTCCCAGAGGACTATCTTTATGTAGGCAGACCTCCTTATGTTTTGCCCGAACCTGTGATCAAGACACTAAAGGTTAGGGATTGTCTCTCTTTCTACTCAGCAAGAAAGATGCTAAAAAACCAGCCTTCGCACAGCAAGCAACTGCAGATGAATATAAGTTTCTGGCTGGATGCTTCCAATCTTCCGCTCAAATAAATCTACATACCAAAAACCCTAGCTACTGCCATAGATCATTGCGTCAAGCAGTACACATTTGCAACATTCCTTCGCTTATCCAATTTTAGAGAATTTGGGAAGTTCGCTCAGGATGAGGTCCACACTCACAATCATGATCAACAAACAAGCAAACAAAGTTGGAGGCTCATAAGAGATACGTTCAACGCATGCCCCAACCCTTAACTGTCGTGCAAAGTACAGCAAGAGAGTCATGTTTGGTTGAGGCAGGGGCTCCAAGCTTTTCACCCCCTCAACCCTAAAACGTAGGGAGAAGAACGAATGCACCACAGCAACCAGAAGCATACCAAATGATTGACGATATGAGAGCCGGATGTATTTCCACGGGAATTGCAGAACCATTTCCGACATGAGGGCACGTTGCAGCGGACTATGCACGCCGGGTTATGTATGCCACAATATTTGCATGCGTGCTCAGGAAGGTCTCGTTTGGAGTAGTCATGACTGTCGTCGTCTCCTGTATCCTCAAAACTGAGATCGCCTATACCTGCTGCCAACGCACCGAGAGCCTGACTGATTAATTTTGCATCGCTAGCTACGTCCACGGCTGCAACCATCTCCGCGGATCCAATAACCAAGTCATTCGCATCTGGCGCGGAGATAGACGTTGAGAGATGGGAGGTATCAGTCCACACGGAAGGCCGAGCTGGATGGCTAAGTTCTGTAAACTCCGGGTAATCGAAGTCATCTCCTTGAGTGTTGAATTCCAGAAAAGTGTAGGCATCTCCGTGTTGCTGCGTCGCCACTGAGTACACATCGTGTACCACAGCCGCTTGTGTGGCCATCGAAAAGAATTTACTCCGTCACACTGGATATGGAATCCAAGACATGTGGCGATGACAATATAGCATATGGCACACACCGAGATTCCTAGGCGCTCCAACACACTGACATACAGAACAACGGGGAGAGAGACGAGGGTTTTGGTTCCCCTTAGGGCACCGCCCCACCTTTGGCGATTGCTACAATAGCCACGCATTGCTACCAATAATAACCCGTATCAAAACCAAGTGTTATCTAAGGCTCATGAATCTACGAAAGATGACCATAATTTCTCAATTTCTATTCACTACAAGCTAGGTAGTAAAGTAAAAATAACTATTAGATAAAAGATAAAGATAAAGATAAAGATTCTTTAACGTCCAGTGAATTTACAAAGCCTACTGCTCAACACAGAGGCCATCGAGGGCCCAATGGACGGTCTGAAGGCATATATTAGAGAGCGAGTCAACAAATAACAGATGGGGATGTTTCGAGAAACAAGGATAGGAGAGAGGGGTCAATGGCCAGAAGGCTACGGCCCCGGATACAACAAAGACGAAAATGGATTTGGAAAACTAGGAAGTTCTGGCACCGAGCTGTTTTCTGAATTTACAGGGACCCTAGTATGGGTCGCGGACTTTTTTTTTTAATGGAGGATGTAATTTTGGGTCCAAGAGAGGATTTTGTAGTTTTGTTCCCCTATTTTGGGCCGAGGTACACCCATCGGGAGTGGCAATTATTGCAGACACACGGCCCAGGGTCCTTGATCCGTCCTTACATCCTTCTTGTGAACGATAATGATGTAAGGGCGAGAAAATTGGGCCACGGTGCCCGTATTTATTGTGATAGAAACCCCGATGTGTACGGCAATGTGACTGGGCTCATCAATAGTTCAGTTACCTTACCGCCAGGCCACACTGCCAACGTGTTTTGGGATGAGCGCCATGACGGGGATTGTAGATTGCACCCTTACATCAATAATTTTGTGATGAAATGTGCGAGGAGGACCATTCGGGCTGGAGTATGACTTTAGGCGTTAGCCGAGTTTCATCATGTGTAGATGGACGTATGAACTAGACATTTTGTACATTGAGGTGGTTTCCTCCACCATGTATATATATACAGATGCATCGATGTGTATTTGGGTGCATTTTTTCATGCTATATTCAAGGGAGTTTTGGTGGATGCTATATGTGAATTAGGGTGTTTTGAATTTATAGTACTTACCCCATTCATGTGGTGAAGCAATGTATGTATTCCCCTTGTGTGTATAATGTGTACTTTGGGTTTTATCCCATATGATAATGAATAGCGCTATGTATGGAAACTGATAATGACATGGTTGTTTTTGGCATCTTAGGATGCCGGCCACAACCCCACGACGTTAATTCATGAAGTTCATGATCTTGTCATGAACCGAGATTTTGTTCCTTCGGAGGGGGTGTGTGTCAAAAGGACCCGACCCCGTCTGACATGGCGGCCTTCGATGATGAGGATGACATTGTATGAGGACCTCTTAATGCATCAGATGGTAGATGAGGACACGGACTCTTTGAATGACATGGAACAAGAGGACAAAACTCCCGTATACGACGAGGCCAAAGTGAGTAGACTTTCAACCATCTTGTTGTTGCTGAATTTGCAATTCTGGTTTGGCATAAGCAATGTGGGTATGTCTGCCATAATGCGGACTATTGCGGACTACATCCTTGCCCACATTTGAAGCTGAGAATGCCACGATCAAGAAAAGAGGCAAGAGCAGCCTTGGATGCTGTGGGGATGGGTTACAAAATCTTTCATGCATGCCCATGTGATCGCACCTTATACTATGGAGAGGATGAGCGTGCCACCAAGTGTCCAAAGTGCAACCTAGACCGATATCGGGATGATGTTGATGGGTCGTTTCCATCCAACCGTATGATGTCATGCCCCTAACGTATATACAAGTCTGGGATATCAGAGAACATGAATCGTTAATCGATTGATGATCTGTTCATTTTATGTTTGATGTTAGATGTTTGCGAAATCATCCGATGTGCTTCTCTCTACTATCATACCTGAGCATGTGCTTGAGTTTTTTTTTGTGATGAAGAGTATTACATCATTGATCAACGGTCTTGCAATAATCTTCTGTTCCTCCATAAACAATTTGTTGATTTTATTTGATTATTTTATTTGATGATTGATGATTGGTGATTAATAATTTCATGATTTGATGTTTGATTTGATATTGATTTTGAATTAAGACCAAAGCTTTATACAAAGTGAAATCATCCGATGTTGTGCTTCTCTCTATCCTACCTGAGCATGTGCGCGCGTTTTTCTGTGATGAATAGTATTGCACCGATTGCAATTGCATCGTTCTATGACAAAACCTTTCGAATTCGTCAAAGAATCGAGGATGCCACCAAAGAAGTTTAGTATGCGCCTAATCCGAGGTTCTTTGGAAGTTATCTGATATATCTAGATGTCAACATGTCTCCTGACTCTGAAGACAACGATCTTGAAAACCAATAGCCACGATCTTGAAATAAGGCCAAAGCTTTATACAAAGCGAAATCATCCGATGTTGTGCTTATCTCTACCATCCTACCTAAGCATGTGCGCGAGTTTTTTTTGTGACAAAGAGTATTGCACCCATTGACCCCTTTCTCCTATCATTTTTTTCGAAAATTCCCTTCACTCATGGTCAGTGCCCACCTAGTTATGGTAAGGAGCAGAGGAAGAGAATCGCTATCAAGGCTTTACCTTATACTATGGTAGGGGGCAGAATGTATAAGCTAGGACCTGATGGAGTACTTAAACGATGCTTGTACCACCATGAAGTAAATAAAGTTTTGGAGGAAGTTCATAAAGGAGTGGCTGGAGGTCATTTTGGAGAAGAGACTACTAGCAGGTTACTGGTGGCCTACTTTGTTCAAAGATGTACACAAGTATTGTCAGAGTTGTGATGAATGTCATAGGCTAGGACCTTTGCAGAGATCTGGGAAGATGGCTTTGCATCCTACAATGCCTACTGAACCATTTCAGAAATGGGGACTAGACTTTGTTGGACCAATTAACCCACCGGCCAAGAATACATAAAACAAGTATATAATTACAACCACTGATTATACTACGAAGTGGGTGGAAGCTAAAGCTCTGAGGGACAACACAGCCAAGTCCACAGCAAGGTTCCTATATGAGAACATACTTACACGATTTGACTGTCCCTTAGAATTTATCAGTGACCAGGGAAGTCACTTCATTAATGAGACCATTGAACTACTGATTGGCCACTGCCAATCTAACCATTCATCTGCACTTCCTTGCACCTCCATTGCAAATAAACTCGCATCAGGTAATTGGTCGTCTACTCCTGTGGGGCTCTCCTGTTGTTAGGCGTGACAAATGATCTGCCGCAAGATGCAAACGGCCAGGCTTGTAAACAACTTCGAACTCAAACTCGGGCAAGATTATTAACCACCTCGCTATCCTTCCACTTATCGAGGTTTGTTCACCAGATATATCAGAGTCTGGTGATCCACATTAAACATAAACTTTCTTCCCAATAGGTAATGCCTGAATTTCTTGACTGCATAAATCATTGCCAGTGCTTCTCTTTCAGTTGTGCTATAGTTCCTTTCAGCACTGTTCATCAACCTGCTAGCATAGTACACAGGTGAATCTATATTTCCTGTAACATTTTGGGCTAACACCACTCCCAACGCTTCTCCTGAGGCATCACAGTAAACATGAAATACTACATGCCAGTGAGGGTTAATCAGCACAGGTATAGTTGTTACTGACAATGTAAGTTCCTCAAAAGCTTGTTGACATTCAGCTGTCCATGCAAACACTTCATCTTTCTTCAGAAGCTTGCTCAATGGTGCTGCTATCTGTGCATACCTTTTGACAAATCTTCTGTAATAACTGGTTTGTCCAAGGAATCTCCTTAGACTTTTAACATTTACTGGTGGTGGTGAGGCTTTAATGGCCTCTGTCTTCCTGGGATCCACAATAAGTCCCCTCTTACACACAATGTGTCCCAAAAGCACCCCTGAGTTCACACAGAAAATACACTTCTCTGGATTCAGGCCCAAACCTCTCATCCTGCATCTGGCCAAACATAACTCCAATTATATGCAAGTGCTCATTCTTAGAGTTGTACACACTGAAATCATCCAAGAACACCTGCATGAAATTATCCAGATACTCATGAAAAGATTCACTTATCACTCTCTGAAAGATTGCTGGTGCATTACAAAGTCCAAAAGGCATGACTTTGTATGCATAAGCACCCCAGTCTGTGATGAAAGCCATCTTTCCCTGGTCTTTTTGCACTTGATTATAACCACTGAAGCCATCCATGAATGAGTACATCTCATGGCCTGCCACAGTGTCCAATACCGCTTCTGTGAATGGCAAAGGAAATGGATCTTTCTTCGTGCAAGCATTCAACTTCTTGTAGTTCACACAAACTCTCAGTTTACCATTCTTCTTGGGAACTATCACAATGGGTGACAGCCAAGTTGTATACTCTATCGGGTATATAAACTTAGCCTCAGCCAACTTCTTGATCTCTTCTCCAACCTTCTGTGCATAGTTGGGATTCATTCTGTACCTTGCCTGTTTAATTGGTACTGACCCTGGTTCCAGTTCAATCTTATGCTGACAGATCTCAGGTGGTATCCCTTTTAGATCCTCGTAGCTCCAAGCAAATACATCTCTGTATTTGATGAACAAACTCTTAGCTTCCTCAAAGAATTCTGGCTCCAAATCAGCCCCTACCTTCACCATCCTCGGTTTCTTTTCAGTTCCCACATTCACTTCTCTCACCTGCTCATCAGCTGTGATTGTCCAACCAGTCACCACTTCATCCTGTAAACTCACAGTGGCTGGTTCCTCTAGGATTTCCATTTCTTCTTCTCTTTCTTCATAAAAATGTGGTGGGTAACTGCTTATTTCTCCTTCAATTGGTGTTGCTGTCACTACACCACAGCAGATACCTTTTAAACAACTTAGGCCTTCCAGCTGCATCTCTGCAACCTGCTCCCACTCTAGAGCATTTCCAGCGGTGCACGGTACATGAGCACGGTAAAAATGATTTGAAGGTGAACTTGACGGACCCACGAGGGCATGTGTCGTTTGACGTTTCACGATGCCCCACCGGTCGACGGCAAATGGTGACCAACATACTCTACTGCTCGACGTTCTTCCCTCCACTTGTTCTTCCCGCACGTTCTCCCTTTCTGCTCTCCGTGTCATGGATTTACAACGTTGGAGACAACAACTTCACTCCCAAATTAGATGACGATGACAGCGCCGTCTTGTCTATTCTTGTAGATCAGCTTGATGAAACCTTTGAAAACCATGAAGCAAAAAAGAGAGGCGGCTCTAGGGCTGGGCAATCTGCAAACATGGAGAGGGATAGGCAGCGAGGGCATGATAGAATCTTTCACGACTACTTCTCAGATTCACCAGTGTACTCTGCTGAATTGTTTAGACGTCGATATAGGATGAGCCGGAGGTTGTTTCTAAAAATTATGGATAAAATATGTACACATGATACATATTTTGTTAAAAAGAGAGATGCGGCTGGGCTTCTTGGGTTGTCTTCCATTCAAAAGTGCACCGCTGCATATGGAGTGAGTGCTGATGCTGTGGATGAATATTGCAGGGTAGGTGAGAGCACCGTGATGGAGGCCATGAAACGATTTGTGGCAGCCGTTAGGGCAATTTTTGAGTCTACGTACTTGAGGCAGCCAACCAGAGCTGACCTCTTGAAGCAGCTGGACATCAACAAAGCCAGAGGCTTTCCTGGGATGTTCGCATCAATTTTGATTGTATGCACTACAGATGGAAAAATTGCCCTGTAGCATGGCAAGGGCAGTTTCAAGACAAAGACAAATCCAGATCAATTATTCTAGAGGTCATTGCCGATCAATCCCTGTGGATATGGCATGCCAGGAGGAAATAATGATATTAATGTACCCTATGAGCACGTTCTCTAATTGTTTGTGTCTTTTGCTGCTCCTTGGCTGCTCGAGAGCCCTGCGGACGTTTCAGAACCTTCCTTTCGGTGAAATTTGCCGTGACATCCTGAACCTCCATAGAGCTGGAATTGTCTGCTTCATTTACTTGACCACTAGCCTTTCTCTTCATGGGCGGGGTTTTTCTGCTCATCTCTCACATCAGCCCACCTAGGTATATCCTTCAGTAGTAGCCAGCAGTGAATAAATCCAAACGACAATTTTTTAGGATGCTTCAGTTTGTAAAGCTCCAGTGTTTTTTGTAGTGTATCTTCCAGTGATGTTCCGCCCCATAATTACCTACAAACTTTGCCACATCGTGCTTGATGACTGCCCATTTTGTTTCTAAGCTCCTTGGTGGTCACTCTCCTCCCATGACAGGTCTGTGGCGATTGTAGTGCACTGAAACTCTCTCCCAAAACGTGACATTTGCATAGTTGCCTCTCCTCATCAGCCACAAAGTTCTTTCCTTTCTTGGTCTTTGCAGACATTGCTGCTCCTGCTCCTCTCTCTTCACATGCTCCTCTCAGCTCATTGCTTGCTGCCATGGATGCCGCTTCTCTCAGCTCGTCGCTCGTTGCCATCGCTCCTCTCAGCTCGTCACTCGCTGCCATGTATGCCGCTCCTCTCCTCTCAACTTGTCGCTCGCTGGAGCCCCCGGCCCTGGTATCCGCACCCCCGGGGCCCACACTTTGGTGCATGATACGAGCCCTCGTCAGCCCGGCCGGTACCTGCTGGAGCGACTAAAAAGCACGCCGACGTGCATTTATGGCGTGATGGTAAGGCGGTGTCTGCCAGGTGGTCCCTCCGCAACAAGGCACGTCGTCAAAAATTACATGTGCAGGGTAGTTTGATGGAGTTGCCGCTAGGGGAGGGGAGTGTTCGAAGCCGCGGGAGGTTACCGTGCAGTGGTGTTTAGTGTACCCCCGGTGGAGATGCTCTTAGAGCATCTCTAGCGGTCACGGCATGCCGCGCTGCAACGGCAAGCTGCAGATGCCGTCGCTGAAGTTGCTCGAAGCTGCACCCCAGTGGTCACCCTGCACGACACTTAAGCCACCGGCCCCCGTAAAATCCCAAACATTACCGCCAATTTGGTGGAGGACGCAGGGCTTGCACATGCTCATGACACGCGGAAGTCAACGAATGTTGACCGTCGTGGAGCTCGTGGAGCTCTACGTTGCCGTGGCACTTAGGGACACCAGTGGGGATGCTCTTATAAGGGCTCTAGTGGGGCACCTCTTCATGCTGCCAGCAGTCCCGATAGCCGACCCCTGTGAACCTATCCTCGGACTAACTAGGGCTAGATACTTAGGGGGCAGCCCGAACCGTGATTTTGGCAAATTTGGAGTCTAAGCATAAATATTAAATAATTTGGCCACGGCTATCATTTTTCAAACAAAAAGTCTATAAAATTGCTTCAAGGACCTTTCAGATCAGAGCTAAGCACAGTGAGATATGGGCAATTAAAAGTGAACCCCTGGGAGATTAAGCTTGAAGGGTTAAGGGCCCTTCCCCGCGTTTTCCATAAGAAGGAAAAAGGAAACAAGGCCAACTCCATCTCTCCCACCTGCCTGATGTATGTAGAGTTAGCATCTCCTTTAAAAGTTGTTCCCAACTGTATTTTTCTCCCTTAGATCTGAAATCGTTCTTGACATGACAAGGTGATCATGCCATTCTATCAAAGTAGGGCGAAGCATGGGATCCATCGTCACTGAAGCGGTGGGCTTCAGTGATGTATGCATGTTGCGTCTGATGGAGGCCATCAGAATAGGAAGAACTAATATTTATGAGGGGAGAGATTCATTGGTCGAGAAGTTCTCTAGGCTGCTATTGGCTGAGGTGGTGACATACTCATTCCTCAATCTAGCTCAATCTGATGTATTGAGCAGTTTAAGCGGTTTGCTGCAATGTAATAAGTACACTACAAATGCAGAGAGCCAGATGGATCAGGATCTTCATAGTACGGTTTTCATCATAACGAAATATGTCCTGCCGGTGCTCAACACGGATTTTACTGGAAGAGCACGAGGCAATTCGAAGCTATGCAGTGGCAGTTTGGCAAGCAGGTGACAAGAGGTTGGCAGCAGCAGTAGCAAAGCAGGCAGTCAAACTAAGCAAAGGTGCCATTGCCCTAAGCCTCTACTGCAAAATGATGTACTGGGTCACAGGGCCACTGTCTGCACTTGACAAGATTTGCAATACACCTATGGAGCTATTTCATTTTGCTAACTTCAGCTTGACTGCTCTTGCACTGGTAGTTGCAAGTGGCCACCAACCATCTGTTTTTGCTGTCATGTCTCGCTGTGGCCTTCTCTTCAAGCATGAATGTGGCCCCCAAGCATACCTTACATATAGGCAATTGGAAGTGTCAGATCATGCAGGGGAAAAGCAACATCAAGCAAAAATAACATCAAGCACCCACCCCCAAGAAGGAAAAGCTGGAAAATCCATGTGAAATAAAGTATGGCCACAAGCCCATGTCAATGAATTGCATATTGTTCGAGCTCCCCAAAATCCACCATGTTCGAGCTTTGCATAGCTCCCCAAAAATTGAAATCCACCCTAGTCTATCCCACCACCAGAACAATGTAGCATGGACCCTACAAACCAGTACTCCTCCCTTTTGCATCTGTCCTGCTACGGGTATTACATGTGGGACTTTTCAGATTTATGACATCTACCATCTTCTTTTGACCTTTTCAGTAAAGGTGATGACTCATCCTCTGTCGCAGGACTTTGAATAAGCCCAATAGCCTTCATAGTAGCCACAGGACTGACATTGTTCATGTTCTTCATAGCACTGTGGGTTCCTTTTGGATGCCCTTTCCTCTTTCCATGGCGTGCATTTTTCAGGGTTGCGTGCGGCCCATCACAACTCCTCTCCAAATCATCTGCAATGCACACAAAGACAAACACATTCAACAACTTCCATGTTTGTAAGCATGGCTTGATGCAGTGCTAACATGAAGTTGAGCAGAGTCATACAAAAATGAAACAAAATACCCCCCTACCTTCATTTGGTAGCAAGACCTTCCTCTGTGTCTTCCTGACGGGCTTTGGCGAATCTCCAACGTCTGCTTTGGAGAGTGCACCCTTTCTAGAAAGCTTTGGATTTTGTCTTAGATGCATTGAGCCTGTGGTTGCTGAATCAGCCTTCTGAGATCCTTCTGTAGTCGTGCGATTAGAGGATTCATGCACGAGTGATTGTTGCTGCACATGTGAAGATACAGCTTTCACAATGACTGGCCCAGTAGACTCCCTACCTTTGCTTGAGGAGACTCCATGCTCGGAAGAAACTTGTGCGATTGGTACCTGGCTTCCAGCTTGTTTGTCTTCGCATTCAAAAGCCTTCCCAGTGATGGCATGTATGTCATTGCCTTCTTTTGCTTCACCCACAATTGCATCCATAGAATTTGTGGCAGAATCATCATTTGTTTCTTCCTCTGAACCTGTAAACGCCCATAAGACACATGTTGAAAGACACACACATACAACTGAACTTTTACTCACAAGAAAATTACAGCATTCTGGATTGACAATTAACAATCAAAGAGGTAAGCTATTCCACGGGTACGAGCATGACTATGCCTTTGGATGGTGGAGGAAGAATATCAGGGGCTGTTACGGCACATAAAGGCTCGCCCTCTACATTGGTTGGCGTAGTCTCTTTTTCTGGAGATGGACCACCACTTAACCATGCTGCAATTTAGATTCACATGCAAGTAAATTCCATCAGTGGCCCACTCACAGAAGATTCCAATGCAACTACATGAATTCATATCCAAAACATGAAATGGCTGGGCCTGCTATCACATTCTAATTGCATGCAAATGCATTGTTCATAACATTCAGTTTATACTGCACTACGTACCCATCCATCCATCATCATGATTAGTTGCCTCGGTGAAGCACAAGTCAGAGATCCCCATCTTACATGCAGATATTAGGGCTTCAGAATTACCCCCCATGGTAGTATTGGTTGGTATGTTCCTTCCTTGTATGGAAGGTGTCGTTTCTTCATTCCCATCTCCCAAGTTCTTTACTTGCTTGGAAGCCCAAGGTTCTACATGCCAAGCCATCCCATGTCTACTTTTCTTCATGCCACTTGTCTCCCAATAGCAGGTATAGGGCCCTGGGCCGCAAATTACAGATGCAAACAGAGGTGGAAACAATTATCATAATATAGGTATATACTAGGGATAGATGAACCTTACAACAAGTGCATATTATGAACTTGTATGAGCTCTACACCACTAAAAAGATGTCAAAAAGAACATTGGCAGACTGACATATGCACGTAAATATAACAGTTTGTCAAAATTGGGAACTTCTACCAATAGCAATGCAGTACCACATATCCTACACGTCAGGGCCCAAATGAAGCACTAGGCAAAAAGCCAGAACATTACTTGGACTTGTTGGTAAGCGTTGCACTTCCTCAACATGGTCAATGGTAGTGCCTCCCATTGATAGCTTCCGTGGGTGAAAATCTGCACGTAGTTGTAGGTGACCTTAAACAGATTTAAACATACAAGATTTAGCCCCTCATTGCATTGCCAAGCATGTCAAACTCCATAAAGCCACATTGCTCAGTACTTACCTGACTTGTCAGGGCATTCATCGGGTCTTCTGAAATGTGCAACATCCCCATGATTTTCATTTTTTTGAGAACCTGCTTTTACACATTAATACAAAAATGAATTTACATGACGTCCAAGTTTCAGGTGCTCTAAAGGACTGCAACATTTGACCGCATGTCAACATACTAGTATTTCAGCAAGCAAATTAGGTGCTAATGGTGGATAAAAGCTTCAATGGTGCAGCATGAGTACCTGATGCCTGCGCAGAGCTACAAGGGGTAAACCGCTTTGGGGTTTCTTCAATTGTTCCTTTGCTTTCTGAGTTGAAAACCGATCCTGTTATTCAATGACCAAAACCATGATTGTCCACCCATTACACAAGCCTATGTACAATATGCTAGCATCATGAATTATACAATAATTAAGGTAATCCAGGCCTAATCAGTCACCCCCTCTTGACTTAGGTGTATGTCGGGCCCAGTGCCTCTACATGAATCGAGCAAAATAGGCCATTTGCAAGCTTCAACAGAATATTATATGACTTCAGTTCGATTAAATGTACCTTGTTTGGAGCAGGTTGCTACGCCTGAGCTGCCCACATGAGCTGGTGAAGTGCCTGGAAACACCTTGCAACCTGAAACAATAAGCAAGGGACATAAATGTATCCTAGCTCTAATCCTCCTATGTCAAACATCTAACAGTTCAGGTCTGCACAACAGGTTAGTACTTCCACACACACCATTCACTATTAAGATATTTGAACTGTAGGACAAAAGAAAGAAAAGAGACAAGACCTTTGTAACACCTGCAATCACCATTGTGGGATAGAGAAACACAAACAAATCTCGAGAGGGAATATGAATTGTTTTCTATATTGCTACAGCCATAAGCTAAATGCCTTCCAAGTTCCACCGCCTTAGACAAAAATAAGGGAGAGAGAAATGGTGAGAGCAAAGGGAGGTATAGCTAGTTATGAAGGGATACACCCCCTGTTCCCATCCTAACCAATCAGTTCATAGCTAACCCTAACTCCAGAGTTAGATTTTTTGGTATACCTTCATGAACCCCACCAAGGCATTGCTATAGCTTGGAATGTCAGAAAAATAAGGTGATTGTGGAGCCAAAAATAGACACTTGCTTGGATGCATGTACCTCTTGGTGTCCTTAATGGCAATATGTCACGGCTGGTTGCATCCATCCTTTGTGGTAGAGTGTCAAGGCCATGTGACCTCTTCCACATTGCAGAGAATTCCTCCTCACATTGAAGACAATTGCCACTATTCTCTAAGTGAGCACATAGACAGAAAGGATGTAGGTGTGGCTGCAAGATGCCACCAAAACATCCCAAGTCTCACTGTCAAAATCTCGCTTACAAACAGGACAAGGAAAAACTGCAATTACCCTTTCCTCTTCCAATGATTTGGTCTTAGGGTGTACAATAGGTTTAGGTCTGCCCATCATTGCCTCCCCTGCTTCCAATCTTTCAAGGTATTGCTCCACATAAGAGACATACAGTTGAAGACATGCAATCTCCGATTTGGCTTCCTCCAAAACATCCACTACAACTTTAACTTCAATTTCTGCCTTTGAGAAATTGAGGGTGCACATATCAACAGCTCGACTATATGCTTTCTTGAGCACCAACAAGTCACCTCTCTCCTCACGGATTCTTTCCAATGACACCTTGACATCCGCAAGCTTGCTGCGCAAATCATCCATGACACGGTTAGAATCTGATAATGTGCTCGACATTTTCTCAACCGAATATCCTGCATCTTCAAGGTCGTGAGGGCGATGCTCTATAAGCTGAATGGTACTACTCAGTCCACGTTCAATCTCTTTCTCTCTCTCTAACTGTGTTGAGTTCCTTTCTATGTCTTTAGAAACATCACTCAACATAGAACGCCGATCTTCCAAGCTTGATTGCAAATATCCAACTTTCTTCTGTGCAACATCTACTGCCAACTGTTTGGAAGTCAACATCTTTGCCAGTCTACTTTCCTCTTCCTTCAGTTCCTCCAGCATCCCCCCAGTATCCCAGAGCTCTTTCTTCCTGAGCTCTACATATTTGACCACCATATCTTGCTCGAGTTTGCGCTTTCCCTGTAACCCACGAACTGAACTTGAGGGTGTGTGTTCAAGCTTCTTCAGCCCTGGTTTTCAATCCTTACTGCTCTTCCGGTCCAGGTCAGGCGATGCTTCAGTGGTTGGCGGCTGTAAAGCATTATAACCAGGTGGGAGCAAATGCTCCATACATGCTGCTCGCATAAGAGAAATAACTCCTGCTCGATGCACCAGACCTCTGTTGGGCTCCGACTTAACACCCGATGCTATCGCAGCTGCGGTAGCTCGACTCTGTAGCAAAGTCAGCCCAATCGATTTTTTTTCCCGTGCTTTTGTAACGTAAACAAACGTAAAAAGGAAGCACTCATGATACCATTTGGGACCTTAGGACTCTGATAGACTTTGCTCCATAGCTCTTCTATCTCTTCAATGAGATCTTTAGGTGCAGCTCCTTTCAAATACCTGTGACCTTGCCCCATCATTTTCTCTCCCCAGTTTTTCTCTAGCTCTATTTGAAGCTTGAAATTCCAATGCTTCTCTCCTCCCTCTGAGGTAAGACCCCCACTTGGAAGCTTTACATGCTCAGAAAAAAAGAACCTGGGCAAACACAAAATGCTACGGTCTTTTTTTCTATCTCCACTCTTCCTTCTCTCTTTCTCGTGCCCGGATCCCAAGCTTTCTGATTCCATGACTGCCAGAAAACCCTAACCACGTATGTGCATGAAAACTGTAAGCTGCTACTACACCGGACTCCAAGACTCGAAGCACGAAATGGCATGGTAGAGAATGAAGGAGAGAGACGATGTACTTGGGACTGATCAATACGTCTGACATTGACAGATCCTCTATTGGCGCTCAAAACATTTGGAATGCACGGGTGTGGCTAATGGTGGCCGAATGCCATGCAAGCAAACTATATTAGTAGGTCCAATACCATCTCGACATGTTACACATGAATTTGAATATCCTACCACGCAGGTGATAAATAAAAATTATGTTTGAGCTAATCGCAGAATGCCACATAGGCTAACTTTCGCAATGTATATGTGATGTATGACACGTAGATTAATTGGAGGGCATTAAAAAATTGGTGCCACGTGTAGTGGATGTTTATTCAAAATAATACTATCTTCAGAGAGGATCGATAAGGGGATCCCTTATCCCAGGAGTATTGGTGCTACCAACGAGCCACATCTAACGAATTTAAAAACAAAGACCCTAAAATTGTTAATGTAAAAAACTTAAAACCGATAAAATACATAATACAAGCTGAAAATTTGACCCTCACCTATCCAATAGCCTCTAAATATATAATGCAAATGTCCACGTGGATCGACTTTTGTCCGTCAGATCCGGAAGATCCAATGGGTCAAAGTTTATTATATTTGGGACAACAGCTATGGGAACTTTTGATGGTAGGATTATCCATAGCCAAGTAACCAAGTTATTGGTTTTGTGGGTAATTCATCCTAAGAACTGAACGTTAACTATCTGAAAAGAGTTGGGATGTCAATAGTTGCTGGAATATACTCCGTCCATTAAGATTGCGGCATGTAGACTTATTTGAATTTTTCATCCACATACATACTTTTACATACATCCATCCATATATATATACTTTTACATAATTTTGATACTTTGACCTATACTTTTTGATACTTTTGAAGTTGTAACCAAAATCTTCAGGGTGCGCTATACCTTATGCACTTAAATGTTTTGCATTTGAGTATGTATTCATGAAGTAAAGTATCATGTCTATTTTGGCTTTTTTTTTAGTGAAAATTTCAAAATCGGGCAGCCATAATTCCTAGATTACACATTAGATGGTTCTGAAAATTTTACCATGGTTTTGTAGGTAGTTGATCTTATAGTGTACCAAATTTCAAACTCAACAGACCAAATCTGAAAACTTGACCTAAATTTGAAGATTTTTCATGCGTGACGCGGACATCATGACCACTTTGCATAAAAGTATCAAGTACTTCCACCTGGTAGCTCCTATCTCAAATATACTTTGAGAAAGAGGTTCCTTACATTCTTCTCATTCCGGAAAGTATATATATGATGGTATAAAACCTTAAAGGTTGTAAGTGACAATTGCGCAAAGTTGACAGACTGACAGAATCTCACCAAGTGGACAATACTTTTTGAGCCACTCTAACATGCATTGACCCAGAAGGAGAGAGAGGAAGTAGCGGGGAAGGGGAAGGAAATTTAAAGAAGAAGAAGAAGAAGAAGAAGTCCCGTGGAGATGAATGGGTGAGTGTGCATGCGGGGGAGGGCAGTGGGGTAGCAAAGGAACATGGGAAGGAGGCTACAAAGAAGGGAGAGGGTGGGAAGAAGAAGAAATCCTTGGGGATAGAGGACGTGGAGTTGGCAAAGATTGTGGTGCCATCGGTGGAAGTCAATCGCCATGGTGACCCTTGCGGTGCATTCCGGGAGGCTATGAAGAAGCCAGCCTTTGAACTCACAGCGCGGTGGTTCTCGTGGGACATTGAGTGGGCTGATCAGCACTTTGGTGCGAAGCGGGCGTATGCCTGTGAGTTAGACTGCCGGTTTCCGTGCAATTGGAGTGACATAAGGGTGTTGGAGATGGTGGGGTGGAACTTGAAGGACAAGAGGTACCGTGTCAGAGAGATCATTGGGAGGGCAATGGATGGTGGAAGCCTGTCCCATGCCCTCAAAGAGCCCTCAATAGGCTTGTAGGCGGCGCCCCAAAGTCCAGGGTCTTCTTCATTGACTGTTCAGGCGATGGACCTCGCAAGGGGATCACCTCTAAAGCCAGTGTCTCCATCCTCCTCTTCCCCCTCCCTTTCTCGTGCCCCCTATTTCCCTCTTCCCTCTTCTTCTCTTCCTCCTTCTTTCTTTCCTCCTCCTTCTACCTCCTTGCGGCCTCCTTTGAAGCCTCCCTCTTCTCCCAAGGTGAGGAGGACCCCGTTCCCCCCCCCCTTATAAGCCCCCCCCCTTATAAGCCCTCTTGGCTACATAAGAAGGGGAAAAAACATTGGTGGTGGGGGTAAGCTCAAGGTGCCTATACCTGGCACTAGATCTGAGAATGCGCTTCCCCGCGTAAGTGTCAGGGCCCTCCATCTGCCCGTGGGGTGGCGTCCCAGCCTGAACATTGGGTGCATCACCCTGAAGTGGAGGCTCATCCCCAACCTCCTTCAAGGGCATGGAGGCCTCGACGGCCTTATGGCTCGGTCCTCTCACATAGCCGCCTATAGGGCTGGTGAGTTTGGACCAAGTGGAACGTGTCACACGGCTGTCCATGACGGGAGTGTTGTTAGGCTTCCCTACCTTAGTGGAAGGCGATTTCATGTCCTTTGTCAGCGCCTTCTCCTTGTCTTTCGGCAGCCCCTTTTCCTTGTCCTTCGCCATACTCCAAGCTTATCCCTGCGCCCACAACACTACTACAGTGTCATTTCACACACCAAAAACAAACAAGGCTCGACTCTCCCCCTTCCCCTCTCTCCCTCTCACTCTATATTTTTCTCCTTCTCCCTCTCCCCCTTTCTCTCTCTGCTGATAAAAAATAAATAAATAAATGAGGGGGGGGCTGAGAGCAGCAACACTTGCCCCCACCCCGCCACAAAAAAAAAAAAAAGGTGTGGGGGGCTGAGAGCAACGGAAGCAAGTACTTGCTTCTGATGCTCTCACCCCCCCCCCCCCCCCCCCCCCCCCCATTGCCAAAACCAAAAAATGAAAGGTGGGGAGGGGCTAACAACAGCAACAACAAGTGCTGCTGCTCTCAGCACCCCCCACCATTCCAAAAAGAAAAAACCAAAAGGTGGGGGGGGGGAAGTGACTGAGCTGCAGCTCCCCACCTTTTTTTTATTTTTTATTCCCTCATCTCTCCCAATCTCTCCCTCTCCCCCTCTCTCTCCCTCTGTCCCATCTGGATGTGGAGAGAGAGGGAGAGAGAGGGAGTGTTCAGGAAAAAAATAAAAATAAATTTAAAAAAAAAAAAAATGGGGGGGTTGCTCAGTCTATCCCTCTGTCCCTCTTTTTTCCTCATCTCTCTCTCTCTCTCTCTCTCTGTTCCATCAGGATGTGGAGAGAGAGCGAGAGAGCGAGAGAGAGGGATTGTTGAGGGAAAATAAAATGTGGGGCGGGGGGGTAGTGACTGAGCAGCAACTTCCCTCAACAGTCCCTCTCTCTCCCTCTGTCCCATCAGGATGTAGAGAGAGAGGGAGTGATAAGCAAAAAAACAATTAAAAATAAAATGAGGTGGGAGCGGCAGCAGCAGCTGCTCAGTCAACCCCCGCCCCCCCCCCCATCTCTCCCTCTGTCTCATCAAGATGTAGAGAAAGAGGCAGAGAGAGGGAGTGTTGAGGGAATTTAAAAAAAAAAAAAGGTTGGGGGGGGGGGTTGATTAAGCAGCTGCTGCTGCTGCCCCCATTTTTTTTATTTTATTTTTTCCCCTTCATCTCTCCCTCTGTCGTTGTCCCCCTCTCTCTCCTTCTCTCCCTCTCTCTCCCTCTCTTTTGTGCTGCTCACAAAAGAAATAAACTAGAGAGGGAGAGAGGAGGCCAAGAATATAGAAAAAGAATGTGGGGGGAGGGGTTGGGGGGGTGCCGAGTGACTGAGCAACAGCTATTCCCCCTCTCTCTCCCTCTCTCCCTCTCCCTCTATAAATCTTTGGATTTCATCTGGCCTTAACCTTTTGAGGTTATTTAGTTTTTCATCCCTGCCTTTTTCATCCAAATCTGGATGATTTTATTTTATTGGATGATGAAACTTAATATACAGAAAGCTAGAATTACCATCTATTTTTTTCATCTAAACTGGATGATCTACATAAATAATGGTTACCTATTATAAAATCCAAGAGAATAATAAAACTACCATCATAAATGATGGCAGTTATTAAACCTAAACCTATACCATAACCCTAAAAGATACATTTCTATGGGATGTCATCCAGTGACAAAATGCCTATCTTGGTAAAATGTGATATTTCATCCATCCTGGATAAAAAATCGGGAAGTTTTGCCCTAAGCAGGCCGACACACTTCAAGCACTGAACTCGTGCTTCAGTGAACCTTGATGATGCGCCGTATAAACCTGCTCCCCTGCTGCTACATGGTACTCGTGATTGATGGCTCTTGGGATGCGCAGTGGTGGTTAAACAGATTCTTCTATGGCAGATGACAAAGCCGTGATTGCTCTGATCAGGAACTCATGGTTCTTTATTTTGCAGCGGCGCTTTTACTCCTTGTTGGGAAGTACTCTATCCCTATTTATCTACATATTACTTGTTGCTCTCTCTTCGTGTATGAGCCACTCTCTAGCTGTGAACGCTTCTACTCTGATTGCGTTCTGTTGGAGACAATCTGTTGGACGCCATGACGCAGGGCATACCACAAACACTCAAGGTTTTTTGAGTTTACCATTGCTTGAATTGTGATCTGTACTTGCTTTAGAATTCAACACTGACATGGATAGCAACTGTGAAGACCTGCCACTTATCTGTTGCATCCTCACTAACACACATCGCTATGTGGTGGTTTTTGGGACGGGCACAGGTGAGGGTCTTCACTTGTCTTGATTTCTTGAAGCTTGCAGTTCCTGTTCTTGCAAGTGTGGATACTGCTGCTGCCTAAGCTGCTGATGCCATCTGCTGTTTCAAACTGCCACCATGCCGCTTCAGACCTGCTCCAAGATTGCTCCAATGAGGATCTGCTTCTCTCCTTACCCCTGTTTACGGTTTTTTACAACCACATTTGCATGTGTAGGAGTTTAGCTATGAAGGATACAAGGATACAAAATAGCAGTTATTACTTTGACTGCCTTGATACTTGGCTCTGAAATGAGAACTCTTGGTATGACTATGATGGATCAAAAGGATAGGCTTTGATAGATAACACACATTCTTCAAGGCCCTCATATCATTTTGGTTTCATGGCTTGATAACAAACTGGGGTTTCTGAGCTGCTCTTTCCCCTTGGCAGAACTACTTTATGTGGCCTTAAAATACCATTTTAGGCCTATACCTGCTTAAGGGGGCTCTACACTGTTGTTTCTTCTTCCTTTTTAAGAATCTTGCTTATATCTTGGTTCTAAAACATCATCTTCAAACCAAACCTGCAATCTGGTTTTTTAAATGAGTTTAAAATGGATTCTTGAGATGATGATGTGTACTATGGTGCTTTCATGATATGAATGACCTGGAATCCCACCCTCCCGCCCTGTTTTTTCAGAGACCCTGAAATGTAATTGGGTATTCAAATGAGATTGTAAACATGAAAGAGAGTGTTAGATGATGCCCTGTAAAGGGCTGTTTTGTCTTTCAATGACAATGACCTTAGCGGTCTTCTCCATGTCTTGACATGACATGTATATCTTCCCTCTCTCTCCATGAAATTGAAACTGAAGGACATTTTTTCTATTGTCCTATATACTATGAGATCCGTGGGGATTCCACTGTCTACTCCGTGGAACCCAATCTCTCACTGAAGTCTCTCACTATGAAGATCAGAAATGCTTGGCATCTTACCTGCATGCGGGCGCCCGTGGCAGCTCCCTCACGTTGGCGCTCCGTCACACAGTCGCAGGGGCGCGCTCCCCCGCTCAAACAGCAAAAAAAAAACCAAAAAGAGGGAGAAGGGGGAGAGAGAGAGTGAGGGAGAGAGGGAGAATGAGAGAGAGAGAGAATGGGACGGAGAGGGAGGGCGCGTGCGGGTTTGAACGTCGTGGCGCATCACCACCACCAGAAAACACGCGGCGCGCAGGGGTAGTTGCGCCCGGGAGAGCTCGAGAGAAAAAAAAAAAGAGTAGGGAGGGGGGGAGGGGAGGGAGGAAGAGGAAGAGGAAGAGAGTGAGGCAGAGAGAGATTCAGATTGAGAGATTGAGAGGGGGAGTGAGAGGCGGCCGGTGCAACCGTGGCGCGCCAGTACGGCGATCCCACAGGAAAACCTCGGCGACGCCGATCAGATGCCTTCGCGAAAGGGAGAGAAGGGCGGCCACCTTGGTAGGAGGAGGAGAAGCCGCTGCGACTTCGGGGAGTCGCAAGAGCGTCGCTGCCGCCTGGGGACATCGCAAGGCAGTCGCAGCTCTGGCGCAGAGGTGAGTTCAAGCGGCCCCTCATATTTTCTTTTTCTTTTTTTTGGGGGGTTTTTGGTTCATGGGGTTTTGCAGGGATCATTTGGGTTTTTGGGTCTTTGGTTATTAGGGTTTTAAGGGTTACATAGTTTAGTTTAGGGTTAGTTATAATATAGTTTTGTTTTTAGGGTTTCATTTTTGCGGGGTGGGGACACATGGCTTTATGTTTGTAGGGTTTTTTTTTTCAAGGTTTTACTAGGGTTGGGAGTGTAATTCCACCGGAGGTTACAGTGGGTCACAGTACGGTTGGGAGAAACGTAACTCCACTGGAGGTTACACTGGGAAGATAGGGTTTAGTTTTTTGGGTTTTTTTCTCGGCGCGCGGGGGGGGGGGGTGATTAATTAGGTTTTTAGAGTCAAAATGCAATAATTCCTCTACCTCTCTCTCGTGCTAGGTCATGCTGCGTGTTTATCGACGTGTCACACTTAAGGATTCGTTGCCGGACGTACTGGTTGTGCCACAGCTACCTACTGAGGGCGAGACAGCACGTTCACCTCGTCCGCAAATTAGGCGGCATCGCCATGTCCACCCTTTGCCCCCACGGCCTCCGAGTCCAGAGGCACGAGCCCCGGGGAGACCCTGCCTGGACCGCCTCCCCAAAATTGAGTATTGGTGCAGTTGGTGTTGGGCCCGACTACCACCTCGGAGCACCAGACCGATGAGGCAGTGACCCCATGTTGTGCAAAAACATTACCGCTTGTACCAGATTGCTGATGCAGCAAATGTAAGTCGTCCTCATAGCTTCTGATGTACTCCTCAATTAAAAGTATTATATCTAATGAAACTTCGCGTTTGTGAATTGAGTATTGATGCATTTCATATCATGCATCTTGCAGCCCCGTCTTGATATCCAAGCTCGCAATTTTTTTGCTCAAGAGGCATACCGATGCAGGTTTCTTCCTTCTTACGAGGCCCATCATGTTTCGGATGTCAAAAAAAAATTCTCGTAACATGACGTAGATGCAGTTTGTGAGGTAGCGGGGTACGATGCACGTTTCTTTATTTTTGGGCACTGGGCCAGGCGTTTGCCGCCTGCGCACATACATTCGTCATCCTCGACATTGCCACCCCCATCATCACCATGATCCGCATCTTCCGTTCCTCCTGTTGTGTATGTTCTTTCCTCATCACCATCGCCATCCCAGCCATCTTGGCCGGTACTACTTCCACGTGAGATCCCTCATACCGACCGGCTACGTGTCCCTTCCCCTCCATTGCCGTCTCCACAGCCGCCGCCGAGTCCGTATCCGGGTTCTTCTGGTCCTCCAGAAGAACCCGGATGGATCCCACCTCCGCCAGGGACTGTGTATGACTTTGACCGATGGCTCACTAGGTTCCCACTCCAGGAGCCCCCCCCCCCCGCCCCACAACAGTATGGGGGACCCCCACCCCCTATGAGAGGTGGACCAAAGTGCATGGTTGGTCCGCGCCTTCGCCGACCTGAGGACGGCACCATACTTCATGGTGGTGCTAGGGAGCTATTCACGAGGGGAGTCCAACCCCATTTCTGGCAATGTCTTGTGCCTCGTCCAGTTCCCATTCCTGAGGTCAACCCTTTCTTTTTTGGGGTCGCATGTATTGCATGATGCTTGCAACTGTCAGGAGACAATGTTGACATCTAGATACATCAGATAATTTCTAGAGAACCTCAGATTAGGCACATACTAAATTTTTTTGGTGACATCCTCGATTCCTTGACGAATTCGAAAGGTGGACAATCTCATCGAAAAAATCCAAGAGCTTGAGAAAGCAGCTCGGAATCTAAAGGAGGAGAGAGACAGACAATTGGGTTTTCCCTCCCCTCGAATGCCATCACCAGCGTGGAAGGCTAAGCAAGATAAGCGAGAGTGGGCTCAAAGGCCAGAAGGCTACGACAAACAATGTCTTATGAACACCTTCTCTCCCTCTCTTGAAGGGAATTTTCGAGAAACAAGGATAGAAGAGAGGGGTCAATGGCTAGAAGGCTATGGCCCCGGGATACAACAAAGACGAAAATGGATTTGGAAAACTAGGAAGTTCTGGCACTGAGCTGTTTTCTGAATTTATAGAGACATTTCTCGAAATTATGATCAACTCATAGCCTGCATATGGCATGCTCCCTCATTCTGCAGCTTCATCGCTGGAATGGTTGGAGGATAGCGCATAGTCTTGGTGCCAATTTGCATCACTTGCTCCATTTGCACGTCGTTGTCTTTGTAGGAGTTGTTTGACATAATCACCTAAGTCGTAGCAGGGATCCACTGTCAGGAGACAACGTTGACATCTAGATACATTAGATAACTTCTAGAGAACCTTAGATTAGGTGCATACTAAATTTCTTTGGTGGCGTCCTCGATTCCTTGACGAATTCGAAAGGTAGACAATCTGATCGGAAAAATCCAAGAGCTTGAGAAAGCAGCTCGGAATCTAAAGGAAGAGAGAGACAGACAACCGGGTTTTCCCTCCCCTCGAACGCCATCACCAGCGTGGAAGACTAAGCGAAGTACAATCAGTCATGACCTACAGCTAGTGAATCATGGTTGTGTTTCCCCTTTGTATTCCTTCTTGCCTTCATGTTATCAATTTACCTTATCTGATACTGAAGCATCAGTTTGCTTCAGTATCTTCTTAGTTCCAGTTAATCATGCATTCATTTCACAGCTTCACTCATGTCTCTCTACACAGTGTGCTTGTATCGAATAAGTATCAGATTACGATTTATCAGGTACTAGGCCAATGTCAAGTGACTCTAATCTGCCCTACAGTATCACTACAGCTCTGCATGAAGTAAAGCATCTACTATTCATCTCTCCTCCTACTCCGTGCTCTCGTTCTTGCTCTCCGCCTGATCTCCTCTCCTCCATGACCATGAAGCGCTCCCCCGTGAAGTGTCCTTCTTTCCGTTGCCCCTCTCCTTATCTGCCCGCAAGCTGTTCTAACCACCTAACTAATTAACCGTCATCCCTCACAGTCGTTCCCTGCCAATGATAATTGTTCCCTATGTACTGTGACAGGCTGTGTCAAGCTGTGCCGAGCTGTGACTGGCTGTGTCGGCTGTGTCGGGCTGTGCGAAGCTGTGTCGGCTGTGACTGGCTGTGCGAAACTGTGGCAGGCTGTGTCGGGCTGTGTTGGCTGTGACTGGCTGTGCGAAGCTGTGGCGGGCTGTGTCGGGCTGTGTCACCCCTAAGGCTCATGTTGGTCTCAGTCTGCGCAAAAATTAAGGGTACCCCACAGAACCTGTAAAAGTGTCTAAGTCCCAAGCAGCCCTCTAACATTTACCCCTCCCCCTCTCAAAAAGCCGTGTCCTCACGGTTTATTGTTTGGGATTAGCAAACCTTTGTGAGCGAGCACCCTTCTGACGGTGAAAGTCTCGTGAAGGACTCCGTGTGCGAGCTCGAGTCCTGTCACTGGTTGACGGAGATGATTGAGCACTACTTGGAAATGTCAGTCCCTCCTTTGGCTGATATCGTGGTAACCTCTCAGGCATAGGAGATCCCCGTTGTTTCTTCTCTACCATCTGAATTGCGTAGTCCTCTGCCATGTCAAAAGAGTCCGCTGAAGAAACAGTAGTATCAGAGTCTTCGTCGCCCCTCAAAGTTCTGAAGAAATTGTATCATGAACTGCCGATGATGCAAGGACCAGTCCTTGCGTAGCAATCCTTCCAATCGCAGCTTCTTCAGTAGCTGCACCGCCTGTGGTGCAGCAATCGTTTGCTTCTGTAAGATTGTGGTGCTCTTCACCCTTATATCCTCCATTCCTCTCACTCTCTTTATTCTAGACAAACAGAAAGGTTTTGGTTGCAACAACTGAAGAAACGCCTGCAGGGCACAAAGCATAAAAGTATGGTTGGCACAGAATGAAATGGGTAAGTGCTTGTAAGCCTGTGGGGCTTGCAAGAATCGATTTAGAGAAAAGGTACTCTCCGCTCGTCCGTCCTTGTGCCATTGCGTAAGTAGTAATGCGAGTGTGTAGTCTGTTATTTCCGCCATAGCGTCAAAGCTATAGCTTTGATTGTCTATCCCGTTGAGACGCCCGTTACTTGGAACGACGCTGACTCTTGCGCTCAAAATCCCTCTAAATTCTTGATTTTTCTTCTTGGAAAATACCCTGTGCAGGTAATTTTGGCTCATGATTGGCTGTTGGCTCTGTGATTGGTTTTGTAATTTAATTCCCTTCCGTGGATTTACTTAGTGGTGACTTTATATGAAGTCCTGTATGACCACAAAGCTGTCAGCAGCTTTGTATCCCAATCCGTTCTGTTTGCATTGACTATCTTAGCCAAGATAGTACATAGTATTTTGTTGGTAGCCTCTGCCTGACCATTACCCTGTGGGTAATACGTTGTACTCTCAGGAGGCTCATCTTTCTCGAGTTGAGCCTCACCGCGCCTAGCTATGGCGCCGTAGTGTGGATTCCCCATGGCATGGGGTGCACTTGGCTTGACTTGTATTTGAGTGATGAGGTTATATATGCATGAGTTTATGCTTCAGCTATAGGCTGTGCCCTGTGGCCTGTGGGGCTGTGATGGGCTGTGACAGGCTGTGCCCTGTGGCCTGTGGGGCTGTGATGGGCTGTGACAGGCTGTGCCCTGTGGCCTGTGGGGCTGTGACGGGCTGTGACAGGCTGTGGCGGGCTATGCCATGTGGCATGTGGGGCTGTGATGGGCTGTGAGGGGCTGTGAGGGGCTGTGACAGGCTGTGACAGGCTGTGGCCTTTGGGGCTGTGACCCCTGTGACCTGTGTAGGGTTGTGACAGGCTGTGCCTGTGGCCTTTGGGGCTGTGACCCCTGTGACCTATGTAGGGCTGTGACAGGCTGTGCCTTTGGGGCTGTGAGGGGCTGTGACTGGCTGTGAGGGACTGTGATAGGCTGTTACTTGTGGCCTATGGGGCTGTGAAGGACTGTGATAGGCTGTGCCTATGGCCTTTGGGGCTGTGACGGGCTGTGACATGTGGCCTTGGGGGCTGTGACAGGCTGTGACCTGTGGCTTGTGTGGGGTTGTGACGGCTGTGACCAGTGGTCTGAGTGGGCCTGTGCTGGTCTGTGGTGGCCCGTGTTGACATGTGGACGGCCTATGCTAACTCGTGGAGGCACTGGTGGACTGCCTGAGGACTAGCATGCGGTCTTGAAGGCCAAATTTTGAAGCTCGTGGAGGGCGGTTTGAGGAGTATCTTCATGATATTTCCATGGTCATGCAAGTGAGGGAAGAGAGGAGAAAAAGAGTGTTGGGATGAGGGCATGCTGGGGTTAGGCATTGCTTTAGCTTCTCTTCCTCGTAGTTTTCCACCCTCTCATTAGGCCAAGACCTTTCCGTAGGTGGAGGCAAGAGTCAGTCCGGGTTTGGGCTGGGGTGTCCTTGCAGGAACAACACCGTGGAGATATTTTTGGTGTGGGGGAGTTGTCGTTCTGATTTCTTGTGTTTGGATTCCCTCCATATCTACATGCTTGACTGTGTGCCATGTTAGTTTTGTGTGGGCGCTTGTTTTTATAGGTGATTGGTCCGGATTTGATCACCGGCCAGTCCTAGAGCATTTTGTAACGATGCGTGAGGGTGCTCGGCATGAGAGGGAAGTGGGTCCCCTGCAAGCATCAATATTACATATACCTTGTAATTATGTGTTGCGACGGTAAGAGAGACCAATTCATTCACCAAGCCACACTAGGCTACGGAGAAGTCATCACCCTTCTGCAGCGGGACACCTCACGTAGGGCTCTGCCAAATTCTCTTTGAACACATACGAGCCATGCCCGCTTCCCACGCTGGTTTCCAGGTTACCGTGTGAAGACTTTGCATTTAGGACAAACACATACATTTCGTTCACGGAACCAGGGCAAATGCACATGCCATTCATTGTAAGCGTCTATCTGTGAGTTGAAATAAAGTGTGTCAATCATTCTGAGCTCAATTCTGCCATATTTTCATATTACTCTTTTTGTGCAGGCATTGCAGACATGGTGCATGGTGGCCCCCTTTGTTTTGTCCACGGTAATAGGCCCTCTTCTTGCAATCCTCGCCTATAGGACCTGCTTCTCCAGCAGATTTGTGCCGCTCATGCTTCCTTGAAGCGTGAGCTCAGCTCCCAGGCTCACGGGGCTGGGCTCACGCCGTAGCTACGCTGGGTTTAAAGTCTGTAGAGGCGCCTTTGTTAGTCTGCCTGCCTCACAAAGCATCTTCACATGCCCATCAGAAGAGGCATTGTGGACTCCCTCTCTTGATCCTCTTTCAGAAGCTATGGTCATGGTTGAGGTGCCTGATTTTATCAACTGCGCCGCTGCAGCTGCACTGCCTTTAGTTGACCATCTACCCATGCAGGTTTCTTGTAGCTACTGATCCACATGGAATCATAGGTAATCTAGTGGTATAATTCCAGCTTTGACGATGTCACCATGGACCTTTGCGTCCTTTCCAGGGCTACCAGGCTCGCATTTTGACATACATGTACACCAGGGGAATGTTCATAATGACATCAGGTACAATTCTAGCTTTGATGATGTCACCATGAACCTCTTGGCCCCTTCCCAGGGCTGCTAGGCTTGCATATGCATATTATACACAAATGAACATGACCTGGTCTGGCTTCATCCTTTCCTACATCCATGGCTCTTAGGTTCCAAAGCCTTAATCCCACACCCATGCTGCACATACCTTGCAATCATGGCACTCCACAACACCACATCTCATTTAGCCATGTTGTCAAACTCTCTCTTCGCATCAGGCTTGCTGGACCAACATTTGGCATACATGTCCACCAGGGTAGTGTTCATAATGACAACTAGTACAATTTCAGCTTTGACGATGGCACATGGCCAAGAGTTATCCCAATATCCCGCTGTCAATGAGTTCAATGCATATCCTTGTCACATTGGTAGTATCATGTCAAAGTCACTCCAAACTAGACTCACTCAACCAGCTATCTTGCAGAATCCAACATGAAAATTTAGGGCCGATTCTGATAAGAGGGAAAGGGAGATCCACCCAATGAGCTACTTACAGAATTCTTTATGCATCTCAGGGCCGAGTCTGACGAGAGGGCAAAACAGGCTGAAATAGGTCGAAGAAGAATGTGACATTGTTTGGCTTCAAGCCGTTCTTTTGCATTCCTTCAAATAGTTACAGGACCTCCCTATGACAACCATGCTGGGCATATCCTACAATCATCGCATTCCATGACACCACATTTCATTCAGCCATATTGTCGAACACTCCTTTCGCATCCTCAATGCACCCACATTTGGCATACATGTCCACCGGGGCAGTGTTTTATATGACATCGGGTACCATTCCAGCTTTGACGATGTCACCATGGACCTCTTTGCCCTTTTCTAGGGCTGCCATGCTTGCACACGCATTGCAAACGGAAACAAACGTGATGTGGTCGGGCTTCACCCCTTCCCCCATCATTTGCTCATAGGTCTCCAAAGCCTCCATCCCGCGCCCTTGCTAGGCATACCCTGCAATCATCGCACTCCACGACACCAAATCTTGTTCAGCCATACTGTCGAACACTCCCTCCGCATCCTCGATGCACCCACATTTTGCATACATGTCCACGAGGGTATTGTTCAGAATCACATCTGGTACAATTCCAGCTTTGGCGATGCAACCATGCACCTCTTTGCCCTTTTCCAGCACACGCACTGCAAACGCACACAACGTGATGTGGTCGGGCTTTCCCTTCCACCACCATTTGCTCATAGGTCTCCAAAGCCTCCACCCCCGCACCCCTGCTCTGCATACCATGCAAGCATCGCGTTCCACGACACCACATTTCTTTCAGCCATATTGTTGAACACTGCCTTCGCATCCTCGATGCTCCCACATTCGGCATACATGTCCACGAGGGCATTGTTCAGGATCGGGTACAATTCCAGCTCTGATAATGTCGCCATGGGCCTCTTTTTCCTTTTCCAGAGCTGCTAAGCTTGAACACGCATTGCAAACGCACACAAACATGATGTGGTTGGGCTTCACCCCTTCCCCCATCATTTGCTCATAGTTCTCCAAAGCCTCCACCCCACGTCCCTACCGTGCATACCCGACACCACATCTCGTTTAGCCATATTGTTGAAAACTGCCGTTGCATCCTTAATGCACCCACATTTGGCATACATCTACTGGGAGGGCAGTGTTCAGAATGATATCTGGT
Organism: Takakia lepidozioides; assembly: GCA_030704615.1. Taxonomy (NCBI): domain Eukaryota; kingdom Viridiplantae; phylum Streptophyta; class Takakiopsida; order Takakiales; family Takakiaceae; genus Takakia; species Takakia lepidozioides. Next base: position 12,336,073 of record CM060734.1, read on the forward strand.
ACAAAAACTTAAGAAAACAAAAATTAATGAAACAAGTAGAGAGGGAGGGACATGAAGACTAGTGAAGGACAAATTGAGAGAGACACAGAGACAGGGCGATGGCGCGAGGGCAAAACCTAGAGCAAGAAAGAAGGAGAGACGTTCGACATCACGATGTGATTGCTTCAAAGAATGACAACGCTCTTCTCTCTAAAAAAACCCTAAGTCCCTTGCAGGTGCACTCATGTCACATACGAATGACAAGATTAGAATAGCATTCATCCAACTAAATCATCCATAAATGATTATACTTGCCACCTGTCATCTCACAAACCTACACGTGTCCTGACAGTGTGACTTACTCTACACTGGTGTGAGACAAGCTTTGGTCAACACACATAGTCATACAGTTGATCTGAGTCCCTTAATCGACGTGTACTACCAATGTGACATAATCCACATTAGTGTGAAATAAGCCCAGTAACCTTTCTCACACCATGTATAGTCAGCATGCCACATCATATAGTTCCATCCCATTGTGTGGATTAATTTACGCTATATGGCTCATTCTCACACCGGTGTGAGATAAGCCTTGTACATTGTTGGACACCTTCTCTGTCAACAATCGTTGACCACAGAAGGTGTGAGCTTGGTGTAGACTAGTCTACACGAAGCGGCTTTTCTTACACTGGCTCATTCTACACCATTGAAATTTTATAGGGGTGTCAAATTTTGTATAAGAAAAGCCAGGTGAGAACTATCTTTGCTGTAAAAAGAACCAAGATCTCTTGTAGTGTTGAGAACACATGGGCGGACACTCCTATATCCTCACATTAACCCACTGTTCTCTGGTTTTGCTAAGTGTACAGGATGGAGAACCAATTGCATTCGGCTCTACTCCATAAGTGCATGACCGACACTCATTTGGCAGACATATCCAAGGCTACTCAACGACGGGTCAACTATCACATTCCCCACTGTGAAGAATGTGAAGGGAAACTATTCATGAGAATTGCCTTGGAAGGTCAGATCAATGCTATGGAAGTTCCTAATAGGGATTCAATTTCAGAGTTGCTTGAGTTGTATCATGCTTCTGCCTATGCTGGTCACCTGGGAATTACTAGAACCCTGAAACGACTTCAAGAAAACTATTACTGGAAGGGGATGGTTCAAGATGTTACAGATCATGTCTCCCGTTGTGTGGAATGCCATGCTAAAACGCTGGTTCCTAGAGCCCGACCTTTACTTCCTTTGCAATCCATCCCGGTGACTGATCCGTTTGCCAGGGTGGGATTAGACCTTGTTGGGCCACTCAATCCTACGCTGAAGGGACATTGCTACATTGTTGTAGCAACTGATTACCTAACTAAATGGGTTGAGGTTCAACCTTTAGCTGCCAAGGATGCACATGCAGTGGCACAGTTCTTCTTCAACGAGATCATCTTGAGACATGGCTGTCCCTAGGAAATTCTAACGAATCATGGCACAAAAATTTGTAACAGCTTAAGATTGTGTGTTTCAATTTGGTGTGAAACATTGACAGCACCCTATCATCCTCAATGCAACGGCTTGACTGAAAGGTTTAATCATACCATGTGTGCTATGCTCGAGAAGACGGGGTCACTCTTGGGTGATTGGGACACTACTTTACCCACTTTGATTTTTGCTTGTCGGACTTCTGTGCATTCGACCACCAGATATTCTCCTTTTGAGCTCCTCTACAGTACAGAAAGGCTCGTACTCCTCTTCATAATACTCATTTGCTGGCTCCCATAGCAAAGCCTTCTGATTGGTAGCACTTTGTGGATGTCATGCTTGCCAAAAAGGTTCAGTTTGAAAACAAGGCCAGGACTTATATTGCTCGGGCGCAGGCTGTGCAGGCTCACAACTACAACAAGAAATTTCAATATTCAGAAAAGTTCTTGGTGGGCCAAACCGTGTGTGTCCGTTTGCACCCGGGGAAGATTATTTCCAAATCCTCGAAGCGCATTGAGGGCCCTTACCTCATCACTGAAAAGCTTCGTGGTCAGAAGTTCTTGTTACTTCCTCAGCATCATTCGACTCCTCCCCTGGATCACCCAGTGCATGTGGACTCCCTAGTTCACAGCAAGTTGGTCTTCGATCTCCTAAAAAACAAAAAACAAAAAAAAGGTGGACGCTTTGCCGAAGTAAACGTAACTTATGTTGTCACTTGACCCAGAATGGATTCGATCTCCCTGACACACTACCTAACCCCTTGAGGAATAGAAGCATACTCGGGGGTCGTGAGATTAGCTTCATAAATAGAAGCACGTAGTTTCCACATTAGCCCGAACTACAGGGCAACCCTTTCGGTAACGCGGTTATAGTATGCGCACCAGCACGTGAACTCCCAATCAAGATGCAAATTTCCTTGCCCCTCACCCGATTTCGGCACTGCGGAAACACACGATTCATCCAACTTATCGTCGCTCGGTCTTGGTAGTTGATCACCCCTGAGCTCCATTGGGCCACTGCCAGTGGCCTATTTTGTTGGTTGTTTCTACATCCTAGCTAACCACACCATGCATCATCATTCCAAACAACATACAAAACACATCATTTGGAAACAATTCCTCTTTATAAACAAGATATGTACAACACAAGTCTTCAAATGCAATCAGATCCAACAACGGTAGTCGATTGACTTCGTTAACTAATTTTGATAGATTGTGTGGCTTGGGGAGATGATTCTCGTTGGAAGGTGATGGTTGAAGTTGTTCTTTGTATTGAACTTTCGAGTATTGTCCCTAAGATAATGCGTGAACTATTAAAGTAGACTATTTAGATATGAAGTAAAATGTACAATTTTTGTAAGTACTATGAGTGCTCTAGGCGAGGTGAGCATCATTACAAACTGTGTAAGGCAGGTCTATATGGATAACTCAGTGATCTATTCGCATCTCGTCCGTACAATTAAATTTGAAATGCTACGTAATAGGCACTAAGTCAAATGTGGGGTTGCTGTGTATACTCTTTTAGAAGAGGCTTTCCAGCCACCTTAGACTGATTTTTGTAGTCAGTAACTTCGGTGCCTAGTTTCTATCTCTACTTCTTCTTTTATTCCCCTCTCTACTATAAGATCCGTGGGAGATTCAACAGTCTATTCCGTGAAACCCAATCTCTCACAGATGAGATCAGAAATGCTTGGCAGCTGACCTCCATGAAGCTTTGACCCTTAGGCAATCCCTTGAGTAGTAGTTGCTTTTGGTTAGGTGGTTAGAGTATGCCAAGAACTCTAAATCCTAATTCAGACCGAGAGTGAGATGCTCCTGGAAATACAATAAATAAGCAGCTTACCTGCAAGATAATGACGGGCTTGAACTCGTGGTACTATGTCAAACTCTGCCTTCAGGATTACAAACAATGTGCTCACAAACACTGCAACCGTAGCTCTCGCCGTAGGAGAAGAAAAAATGGTGTTCCAAGAGGGAAAAAAAATAAAAAAAATGAAGAAAAGGACTATCCAAAGGTAAGCAAGCTCAAAGATCTTATGGGACAAAGAAATGAAGTGATACTTCATAAAGTCCACAAAAAGCTCAAATAGCTTATGGGACAAGAAACAAGGAAGAAAATGGGGCCCTAAGAAGCGCAAATTCTACCTATTCATATCAAGAAGTACCCCTAAGTTTGAGAGACTCATGAGATATGGCACTAGACATGGACCTCTTAATGAAAGATCTGTCAGGGATTGGCTGTCTTAGAAGAGGCAGTAGTGGCAGCCACAGATTTCATAATAGAGCGGCCAGTGAAAGAAGAAATGTTTCAGAGTCTCCATGCCCTGCTTGTCTTCCCTAGCACAGGCAGGGCTCAGAGGAAAACATAAACAAAATACAAAAAATTGAGGGGCTTGTCAATGAGCCCGAAGATTCTGAATCAACAATGGATTCCCGAAGATGGAGAGATTCATGCAGATGTGCAGCCAGGCCTGTGGGAAAGACTCCTCAAAGGGGTTTACTGTCTTCAAACAAGCAGTAGTAATGGCCCCAAATTTCTTAGTAAAACGTACAGGGAAGAAAGAGTTCCCACTGGCCTGTCTGGCTTCTCTAGCACAAGCTTGGCAGAAGCGTCAGTAAGCTCCAATTTGCCAGTCTTCCAGTCTCTATCCTTAGATTGTGAGAGCCCATCCTGAACCTTCCCAAAGCATGTAGCAAAGATGGAGACACACACAAGTAGTTGGGATGTAAGAATCATTTTTTGCAAAGGACCAGAAAGGTGTCATGATGTTGAAATGGGGTTCCAATCTAGCTCAAAATGTGCATAAAACGACAGAGGATGAGAGAGAGCTCACGAGAAGTGTACACGGGCATGACTGCCAGTAGCCACAGGTTTTGCCCTTTTGCCCTCTCCCCGTGAAACTACACGTGATCAACTCACAATGTTGAGAGCTGGTCCTGGGATTCCCGATCCATTCGTCAATCTACTCACCTTTTCAATCTATTCACTTCTACTTCGGATGCACATTTTTGCTACAGTCAGTTCCTCATAGTTCCTCACTGGAACATTTCATAGCATGCGGGGCCTTCTAGCTTGCCTCACACCAAGCCATTTTGCAGCTGGCTTACTGGTCCTCCCTGATGAGTTACTGATCCTCCCTGCTGGTTTACCGGTCATCTCAGATGGTTTAGAAACCCTTCCTGATGGTTTGCTTTCTCCCCCCGACGGTGTACTGACCCTCCGTGATGTCCGGCAAGAACCCCTGGTCTGTTTAAACCCTTGAAGTGCTGCTGGTGACTCCCCAACGTCGTCCTCATCTTCAATGTCAGCTTCTAGTTCAATCACCTCATTTACGTCAGCGACCTCGCTTTTCTTGCTGTGAGTCTTTTCTCCTTTTGTCTTGGCCTTCTGATCTGGCAGTGAACCTTCCTCATCACTGTGCTCGAAAACCACAACCTCCTCCTCTTTGACTTGTCTCTTGCGTTTGCCAGACCGTGCTGCCTCAACGACCTTCAATTATGTGTCCTCTTTGGTGCCTTGTTTGACTCTCTTGCACCGCACCACATCAAGAACAGCTGCATCTTCTTGGTTCATCTCCTCTTTGATTGTTTTACGAAGTTTCCTGGATTCAGGCGTCATTGATTTTTTCCCGCTTGAGCTCTTTTCCACTTTCTCTCTGGCTGGATACGATGCAGTTGACTTCTTAGTGGGACGTTTCATCTCTTTCTTCTCTGCCGCCAATGTTCTCCCTTCCGTCGGTGCTTCATCTGCATCCTGGGATGCTGGGTCCTGCTCAGAGGCCCTTACAATGTGGGTCCTGAATTTAGTCCTAGAAACGAGCTCAAACACGCATGCATCTCCATCTACCAAGTTATGGTCCAGCGAGAGGCCTCGCCATCCCCCACTCAGTCCCACCTTTTTCGCTAGATAGATCGTCTCCCATTCCATATCTTGCTCATCCTGCAGCATAATTCGGTCATCTTGTAATGGCAGGCGCACCTTGCAGAAGGCGGCCGGCAACCCGAGCCAAAACCCACTCGCTGTATGTGAGTGTAACATTGATTTCACGATGGAGGGAGTCTCTAAGCCTTTGGTGATTTCTTCAGCAGCTTCAATGGCTGCCATGCGAGCCTTATCAGAGAAGTACCGGCGAGGGAGACATTGTTTGTCTCCCCTGGACCCACACCTTGCCCGCAGCCCAGAAATCTCAAAATGGTCTTTGTAATCAACAACTGGCTTGGCAGCCACTCGAGAAGACCGCCTCTGCTTCATGCCTAGCTCCTCAAGGGAGAGGCATCTTTTCTTACATGACCGCGCAACTGTTGCACTGGATGGACATGATGACTTGGTCAAGCTCTTGGACAGTTCCTTGAGGCCAACCTCTAGCATACGTTTCTTGTTTTCTTCGATTCTCTTCCGGCGAACGTCCTCATACGATGACGAGTTTGCATTTGGTCCCATTCTCGAGAAGCTCTGCTGAGCAAGACTATGAGGTAGCTTGAACTATCAGCAATGCTGTTCCTTCTTGCCCTCCTTGTGCATTGACACAATAGTAGAATCAAGTAGTAAGTCTGTTATTGCTCACGCCATTAAGCACAGTACCCATCCAAAGGTAGGCACACACAGACAGACCAGCTGATGCGTGAGAGGAGCGTAAAACCCTAGCTAGTGTAGTTTTGGTGGGCTTTAAATAGCATAAAATCCCGCTTGTCCTGTTACGCCGTGGAGCCCATGGGCTGGGGCCGTAATCTCAGATTACGGGCAGATAGGCAGGTAGTTTTCTTTTCACACGGTCTACAATGCAGTTTTTACGTGAGTTTAAGTAAAACATAACCTCGTAAGAGGCCAAAAGGCAGCCAACTTCTACCGTGGAAAACTTTGAAAGTTTTTGAGGTGGTAGCTCACCTTCTCTACGGTCAGGTTTCATGGATCTGAGCCTTTCTCAGGCTGCACGTTCAGTTTTTATGCAGTTTAAAGAGCTTGTTACATTGTAGATGATTAAACTGTTGAGATGGGGCCTATCTGTTTTGGATTCCTCAAACTGTTGAGTAAGCAAGTATAGTGTTCCTCGATTGGGGAGCCGCCATAAAATCAATCCACCGTCGCTTTGCCGCTTTGCCCCTCTTTGATTACGTCTCCAGCTGTCGAGCTGAGCCCGTCGTCTTTTCTTTGGGAGTTCTCAGTATCATCGCACTGTGTTCTCTGTTGCTGTTCAGGTTCACATTGTCACTGGATTTGTTATTGAGATTTGCTATCTCTCGCTGTCTCTCAAAGAATTGTTTTTCTCGCCGCCAATCCTGCATGCAACTGATCCTGTCCTTTTCTCTCCCGCTTCCTTACTATGGCTTTATGCTTCTCCCCTTTCTCTGGCTTTCATTCTCGCTCTTGTGGCATTCAGCTCCGTCCTGCCTCTTCTTGACTTTACCGGAGCCGGACCGCTCTTTATCTCTCTATTTCTCTCTCGGTATTAGAAATGTTGTTTTCTTTGTGTCTCTCTGTTTTGAAAATACGCATTATGTATTTCTTCAGCTCTCGAAATTTTCTTTCAAGAACTTCGACCTGAGGCTACCAAAGAAGCAGATTACATTTCGTCTTTGGAGCGAGATCAAAGAACAAGGAATAGCGGAATCAGTTATAATCAAACAGGAGTATCAATGCCAATATGTGGGGTGTTGCTGCTACTGGTGGCGTTTCTGGCTTTGTGGCCGGGCGGTGAAGCAGACTCTAATCTACCAACATACACTCTCGGATTCCTATCACCTTCAGCCGACTCTGCCATCCCTGCTAGCCTTGCCACTGAATGGTGCGTCTCCGGCCATATCAATTAGTGCTACTACAGAATATCAAGAACGTTTCCTGTTGGATCAATGACGGTTTGTGTAAGAGCAAATCTTCCATGTTGATATAAGATTTTTCCTGGGAAGGTGAGACTGGATGGTAATGCGAACATTATGCTCTCCATTGCAGCAAGCCATTGGCGCTTTCCTTCATTTGAGTTTCCTGTCCCCGGGTATTCAATAATAACAGGGGAGAGTGTTAACGGATATTTGTCACTCCCAAGAGGCCCTTACCACAACCGATTTTTTCTCCTTTGTATTTACTTCTTTGTCCACTTTTGAGATTTTGTGAGAATGACCTGCATTGGAAACTTAACTTAGTTCGTGCTCAATTTTGTTCATGCATGGGCTGAATTTAAGATCTCTATAGGGTATAACAACTTTGGTGGTTTATAAATAGTGCATATTACTGTAAAGATAGAGGCTTTGTATAGTGACACATATTTTGAGCAAATGCTCTCCTGTCCCTTAACCTGTTGGAAATCTCACTCTCAAATTAAGCCGGTGACCTGATTCCAAATGCAGGTTTGAGGGGAGGAGCAGAGAGAGAAGAGGGCTGTGTGAGCATACCATCTAATGTTTTGAAAATATGTTAAATGTGAGAGCCTTGTATTGATAGACCCATGGGATGTAGCCCCTTGTGGACATTGAACCCCATCTGCTCCTCTTGTAAGAAGTATGGCATCGCCAAACATTGTAGGTTTTTTATTTCCCCACATGAGTATTAGTGCATCTTTCTGGAGAAATAACAGATCATAAATTATTTATCCTCTCTACAGCAGTTGGCCAGAGTTCAGCTTTTGAGTCAGGTGTAGACAATGTGTTACCTTTAAAGGCTTAACATACGTACCCAACTTGACAGACCACAACACAACATCCATACAGATACTCTTGGTTCTGGAGATGGACACAAAGACTCATCGCATTGACTCCAAAGCCCAATAAAAACTTGTTAACCAGTTAGAAATGGCTCAGTTCAATTTAGATTCATGGGGTGGATGCACCGAACAGTGTGGTTCAGAACATGCCACATGTAAAGCCACCTATTTCGAAAAACTCAGGATGTTCCACTACCTGCAGACCTAATAAATTTCTTACTTACCTTCTGTTGCACTTACAGTGGGTGCAAAGATTGTCTCCTGGTGCTTTTGATTGCTATGCATTGTCACACATAAGTCGCTCTGTGGACGTTATGACTTTTTCTCTTCCTGTTACAGCATTCCTCTCTCCAAGCCAAGCATGGGTCTTGGGTAGCAATATTATAGAGTGAAACTACTACTCTCTTTCTTCTGTCTGAATTTGAAACAGATTATTTGCCACTCTTAATAGCGCAAGCGCAGACCTTCAGGCACTGCTTCTGTACTGTCCTGGTTCCCCTTGTCCTACCTTTCCTTCGTTCTCAACTGTTTGCGGCATTGACCACAATTCCTGGTAAGCAAATAACAATGCCTCCCTCATCCTACTGAGTCCTCCACACCATATACTCTAGTCTTGAAGGCTTTGGCCATGATGTGTGGGGTTATTTGGCAGGCAGTCAGCATTCCGCGTAGCAGTGGAGGTACTCAACTCAGAAAACCGCCCATACAGGCTCACAACCCAATCGGAACTGAGTGAATGTGATTATGCAGGAGCTCGACGAGGGGCGTCTATCCTGGTGGCCCCTAGTACAAATCCGCCACTAATTGGTGCTGTTGGACCTGCCTGCACTGGGGCGGCCATTGCAGCTGCTGGGATTTTTGAGGAAAACAATCTTACCCTTGTTTCATTTGCTGCCACAGGGGAGCCTCTTTCAAGCAGAAATATGTTCCCTACCTTTTTCCGCACAGTGTAAGTCCATGGTGGCCTGTTCTGGTGAAGTCCAATTTGAGAGGTGGTTATGTTTCAGCTTTTTAGTTCTTTCAGTGCTTGTCTGCGCATTGATGGTTCAGCCTGATTCATTGGCTGGACCTTGAAGCATGACTGAATCAAGTCATCCAGCTATGGTACATATGGGACAAGGCAGCAGTCTGGTAGCTGTCATCATGTCCATATTATTAGTCTAATCACTTCACTTCACAAGCTTTGGACAGACTGAAGTTCTGGAGTCTGTCTGATTTGTATATGTTGCTTGCCAATTGCAGATATAGTGACCTGCATCAGGCTGCAGCTGTGGCAGCAAGTGTGAGTGCTCAATGCACCCTCTTTCCCCCTACAGCTAATCTGAGAAAATTTCCTTCAGATGGTGGGGCCCTCAATTTAGGGTCATTCCTGGAAATGGTTGCCCTTTTTTATTTTTTTTCCTTCTCTCGTGGTCTTATGTTTCAGCAGCTAAAAGGACCATTGTATATTCCCTGTGACAAGAACTCCAGGGCAGGTCTCCAAGTTGCCAGTTGATTACCATGTCATAGCTGTACAGCATTCTGAAGACTGTTTGAAGCGGCGGTGCAGATTGCTAAGCTGCAGATGACCAATGTCACAATCCTATCCACTCAGGATTACTACAGCATGAATCTGGCTGGTAATATTAATGAGGTCTGTTTCAACTCTTTGTTGCTGTTTGCTGTTTTTCATTAATGAGATGCTCAGCAAATAAGGTTCTGACGGTTGTGTCCACCATAGTCGGCTTCCAGAATCTTCAATTCTGGCTGGATAACACAACTTTGGGAAAAGAATTGTGTTTTTTGTTTGTCTATTGAATATGGTCGCTGTGTTGCAGAAACTCATCCTAAAAGTCTCTCGTGACAATGATTATCACTTGGTGGCAGGTGTCATAAGCGATGCTCCTACAGTGCTGTCTGTTTCAGCATTGGTTATTGTCTCCTTAGCTGTGTGAATACTAGATTCACCATAGGTTGTCATAACTTGACTGTGTTAAGTTGTGCTTGGTTGTAGAGTTGTACCCCTTGACAAGCGGCTCTTTGTTTGTATTGTTTGATGAGCCTGTATTGCTGGTAATCTTGACGTGCAGTCAGTAAATGGGGCAATCTCCATCCGTACGGAGCTGTTGGATTTTGGGGAGAACAGTACAATTGACACTGTCCAGCTAGGCAATATTCTGAACACTGTCCAGCCAAACGCCTTTCTTATCATGGTTGTGCATCCCCTCGAAGCACGTGACATCTGGCAAACAGCCTTCAAATTGGTAACATGTGTCAACTTCTGAAACAGCAATTTATACATGTTTCTGGAAGTTTATTTGAGTTTCCATTTGCAAATTCAGTTCTGTCACCGATTTCAGCAAGGGTTGAGAGATTTCCCATAGTAGATACGCAGACAGCAGTATTCCAACACATGTTTACTTAAAACATAATACCTATCAAGTCTTAAAAGAGCAGCGCTAAATAAAACTATACCAGCCACAGAAGACAGTGGAGCATGGATGATTGTACCAGTCAGTCTCCTTACCATAACTATCTTAACATATGACCTAGACTTCGAATGAATCTACATGGTTGCATGTTGCCGAGACTTTGTAGTAGAGTTTATCATGTTCTTGGATAATTGCTGCCTTAAGGAGTATTTCTTTTTCATTCTAACTAACAAACTTCACTTGTCTGTCTTACCATGCAAAGAGAAAAATGGAGTTTCCCTGGTGGTACTTAGGCACTGATGGAGTAACAGCCTTTGATCCTTCCAGTGAAGATTCAACAGGTAAAGTGTCTTGATGGTTGTGTCATGGTGCTTATATCAGTTGGCAGTCTCTGAGATCTCTGTTGCTGGACATTGTCTTGGAGGTACTGTTCATAAAACTGGGTGGACAGAGCACTAAGTATGCCTTATGGCTGATGTATCTGCCAGAATCTGCATTTGTGAATGCGTTGGTGGGAGAGATCGGGTTGTCTCCTTATGGTAAATCTCTCCTTATAATCTCCTTCATATCTTGTGTGTAAAACTCCTGCTGTCTTGCTATGCAAGTGGTTGTGCAAAACTGTATCCCAAAGCTGGATTGCCAAGACGGAAAGGAGGCATAGTAAGAGAGAAAAGGGGTGGGGGGATGGGTATGCATTTTATAATTTGTTGCTCCCTTCTCTCCCTCCATCATCTTTTTATTTTCTGTATCTTCTTTACTTGATTGATAGGAGTGATGGATCTCTTTAAATTTCATTCTGCAGGTGGAGACTATTCAGGCGACTCCTCTTGTGACAAGTTCTACACCTACTGGCAAAAAGCTAGCTACCCAGGCTTTCCATCCAGCAGCCAAAATAAGTCGCGCTCATATACACCCTATCTGATCGATACAGTTCGAGCGTATTTTGAAGTCTGTGACTCACTTGTGAAAAGCAACCTGCCAATCACGCCTCAAAATGTATTATTGGCATTCAATGGCTCTGGACCCGGGACGCCGAACTTCCAAGGGTGCACTGGACAAGTTGCGTTTGACCCAGAGACAGGCAGTCGGAGCACTGTGGCACAACCCCCTATATATGACCTTGTCACACTCACACAAACCGATTGGGAGGTACATGTATTGGTGACCTGTGTTTTTGGTTGCTTCATTGCTAGCTGGTACATTGACGAGACTTCTAGTCCATACAGCGAGAATAGACATATTTAGTTTGTAAGATTACGGCTTTGGCAGGGGCTACTGTCTCCCTCTACTTCCCTCACTCTCCTTGTAAAAGCCCTTCACAAAGGTAGTGTATGTTCCCTTTTGTTCTGCCCAAACTGTGCATGAGGTCTATGGTCACGAGGGTATGGCAACCATCTTATGAGTGCATTCTCTCCTTATAAAATCAATTTCTCATTCTAACCGCATGGAGCGGATTTATGCTGCAGGCCAAAGGGCGGATACAAAATCAGACTTTCGTGACATTGCAAACATTGTCAAGGCCTGGCAGTCAATTCGGGCCTAATTCGGTAACACCAATATCTCTTCTGATTTGCGTAGGACCTTCCTTTTTGCATGGATTATAACTTTTGCAATCCACCTTGCGTGGGATTTTAGTATGTTGGATCAAACATGGAGAGATGAAAATATCACCTTTGCTGTTGCAGCATGGACAACTCGACCCCCTTTGATTTGGGCGAAATTCCCACAGCTGTACTGGGTGGCACAGCAGTATTCTTTCTGCATACTTGCAGGTCCTTCACCCCTTAGTGTTAGGGGTTGAAATCACGATTGCTGTTTTTCAACTGTCTCTTCGCTGTTTTGATGATGATGAAGATAAGCTCTTATCATCCGCAGCTAAAATTGATGCACTTGGATTAGATTGTACACATGTGGGTGTGTAGGTGCACCTGTAGTGAGTAATAGATGGTTGCCCCTCTAGTGGTCACAAAATCTGTAGTGGTTTTTTGTGGCCAGGATAGAGAGAGTTGTTCTAAGAGTACTTCACTTTCTTTGGCCTCCTGGGCCTGCCCCCTGTTTCGACGGAAGAGACAAAGGGGAGGACAATGAAAGGAGGACATTCTAGATAGTCCCACTACCATTGGGGAACACCTCCGCACAGTAATAAGACTCATATGGAGAAAAATAGTTGAGAGAGAGATATGAAATGTAGTAAAGTGACAGTTCCCAGGAAGATACTGATTTCCCTGGTGCTGGTTGTGGTCACCTGAGCTTGCCTTAGTGCTCAGTCACAGCCAAACCCATCCAGTTAAAAGGGAATTGATTACACTTTGGTGTAAGCAATAGCATTGGCTTCAACTAAAAACTAGGAGGTCGCATCCAACCCCGCTACTTTAGCCCTTAATCTGGAAGTAGATGTAGCCTATATAGCTTTGTGAGCGCTCACATTGCCGATTACCCTGTCAAGGATACGGGGGAAGGAAAGAAAAGAAAACCCAAGATAGAATGAGAGAAACTTCATAACATCTAGGGGCCAAAAGGGTCATCAAAGAGAATGTGCTCAAAAGATGTTGGAAAGAGGGAGCAGACACTACTTCTGTCAGGGGCTCATTTCAGTAATGGAGGTCATTGGAGAGTGCAATTGCTCGTTGTGTGGGCAACCCGAAGACAATATTTTCTGATTCACTGTCCGGGGTACTCTCACCAGAGAGAAGCTCTCCTCCAATCTATCAAGAGAATTGTGCCTGCACCTATGTTTACCAACTTTGAAAGTCTCGAGGCTGAGCCAAAAGCCCAGGCCCTTCTGAGGCCTAGTTACTGGACAAACCACACACAGCAGATTGATGCTTGTGTGAAAGGATTTCTAGAGGATATCTGGAAAACCCGAATCAATGTCCTTTATGAAGGTAAGTCTTACTACCGACGTCAGCCCTTGACTGAGGTAGGTTCTGTCCCTTTTTGTTCCGTTCAAACTGGACGCGGGGTCAATGGCCACAAGGCTACGGCAAACAACGTCTTATGAGTACATTCTCTCTCTCTCTCTCTCTCTCCAATGTTCCACTCAAACTGGGCGCTCGGTCAATAGCCACAAGGCTACGGCAAACAACGTCCTCTCTGCTTCTGTTTACTGTTCAAAGGAGGCTTCCTGCCCTGAGTTTAAATTTCAGTCTGGTGCCGAGAGTGGGTAGACCCTTGAGGTGAGAGAGAGAGAGAGAGAGAGAGAGAGAGATACACATAGCATGTCAAAGCTAGACAAGGAAACACTAAGCACAGTGTGCCATGTTTGCCTCTTTTTAACGACATCAGACAGCCTAATCTAGGCACCATCAAACTGTCTCTACCCAGATCTGCCTCCATACCTCCCTTTACATATCCTTGCTGGAAAACCAGCTTTTAGGTGTACAAAGTGGCAAGCAGATGCACACTAGGTAGGCCCTTCTCAGAAACAGATCTGCCTCCTCACTTTCATATTATAGGAAGCGATAGTAGAAGTAGGAAGACACAAGTGTCTCCTTAAAAGTAACTCCTTTCCATGTAGGTACAAGCTCATAGATCCATCAAACCAAATAGAGCAAAAACAGCAATAATATGTGTACAATCAACACATACAAACAGATTTGAGGTTTGAGAGAGCTCAAAGCCTCACTCCCTTAGTCTCTTGCCCTTAGTAGCATTTCCTGCATCAAAAGAAGGTGAAGTGGCATCACCTGGATCCATCACAGCCAACCAACCAACCAACAGGTTAGTGATCCCTGTGGAACCCCAGGCTTAAACCCCTTCACATTTGTTATCAATGTCATCCCTGCAACAGGTCATACTAGCAAAGAGAGGAGAGGTAACATAGGTACAGAACTCAGTAGCACCTATTTCAGCCCATGCTCCAGAGGGAGGGGGGGTGGTCTCATGTCTGTAAGCACCCATTCCCAAAAGGAAGGTGTCACTGGAGCCAAGTACTCAAGCAAGGGGACACAGAGGCCTTTGGTTTGCAAAAGTATTCAAAGAATCAGAGTAGAGCTAATCATGTCCATGTAAGTAAGCATGACAACAGCACCTATTCCCAAAAGGAAGACCAAGTACTTAAGCAAGGGCACATATAGAAGCCCTTGGTTTTGCAAAAGTATTCCTAGATTCAGAGTAGAGCTTAGTCAAGTCCATGTAATTTCCTCATAGTGTCAACTCTCTTTGTGTTGCCATCCTAAGCAGCCCATCACAGTGTTGAAGGAGTCTGAATGGATACCTTGCTTGTAGACATAGTGTAGTCAGCTCCTTCAGCTCTTGCTTGCTCCTCTTCCAAATGAGAAGAGTGGCCAAGCATACTAACCATGTAGGGCAGCAGCTTTAGGTTAAGACCTCTAGGGTGAACCCTAATGAGTCACCCTCATGAGTCATCCTAGTGAGTCATCCCGTTATACAATTCCCCGTTCCGTTCTAGACAAAAAATCTGAATAGAATAACGGGATCAGGCAATTCTTGATTGCTGTCTATAAAAATCTTAGCAACATTTAAGGAAAGAGGGAGAGAGAAAAATTTCCTCAAGCCTCTCATTTTCAGGCAGTTCTTGAGTGTTGTTACAAAGAACATATCCACAGTCAAGTATAGAGAGAGAGAGAGATTGTACTCAAAAGACGTTGTTTGCCGTAGCCTTGTGGCCATTGACCCCGCGCCCAGTTTGATTGTCAGGGACTGACATTGGTAGTAAGACTTACCTTTATAAATAGAATTGATTCGGGTTTTCCAGATATCCTCTAGAAATCCCTTCACACAAGCATCAATCTGCTGTGGGTGATTTGTCCATAAACTAGGCCTCAGAAGGGATCGCCACTGTGCTTGATAAGCTCGTTGACTATGCCATCAGGACCACCTGCTTTATATCCATTTAGATGTTCAATTGCTTCCACAATCTCAGAAGAACTAATGGGAGCGTTGTAGGCTTTTGAAATATACTCCAGTTTATCAGGGCTGTTTTGAATCATAGGAACAGTTTTACCAACTGTGTCCTTCCATTCATCAGAGGACCCCTCACTGTTAGACCTAGAAGTTCTGCCAAGGATACTGTAGTGGGTTTCAAAGATTTTGACAATGTCAACTGATGAAGTTACCACTGCACCCTTAGTAGTCTTCAGCGCTTGTACTTGCTGACAGCTTTTCGGCTTGTACAAGCGTTGAAGGGCCAACCAGAATCTCTTGTCATTACCACCATGGTGGTTTGAGTTTATTTCACTGTATAACTTGTCCCAGTAGAATTTCTTCTGAGCCCTTACAAGCAGATTGATATCTTTACGGATCTGGTAGTACCTCGCCCACAATTCTTTGTTGGTTTTCAAATTGCAGCACTCTTTATAAAGGACTCGTCTCTCAGCTATCTTGAGCTTAATCTCATTGGTCCACCAATTAACAGCTCTACCGCAGACAATTAGTTTCCTCCCAATGATCTTGTCAGCCGCAGAGGAGACGAAACTCTCCCAAGAATCCACTGCTCTTTCGACTTCATTTCTTGCATTGTCAGCGCGAGACTGAAGGTCTTGGAGCGAATGGACAAAATGAGGAAGAGCCTCTTGCAAGGCCTGGACATACTCAGCCTTGACGTCTTCATTATGGAATTTTTCTATGCGCCACTTCCGAATCGAACGTTTCACAGATCTCTTGGTGTTGGGAAAACACCTTTTGATCTCAGTCCAAACCAGGAAGTGGTAAGAGGTACCAATATCAGTTCTGTCGATCAACACATTGGCACTCTGGGGAAACAAATTTTTGTCCATTATGATATAATCCACAATGGAACGTTCCCCAGTTTGGGCTTTCTCACGAGTCCACTGCACTTGGTCACCTTTTGCCCTATTGTTCAAGGCCAGAAGCTGAAGCTCTTCCAGACAGTAATTAACCGTCTGCCATTAGAGTTCAGCTCGTCCTCACCAAAAGGCCCAATGATATCATCCTGATGGAGACCTTTACCCACCCGGGCATTGAAGTCACCCAATAAAATCACCTGACCTTTGGCAAGGAACGAAGCACAGTCTAGCTTTACATCTTCGAAGGCTTTGTCTGCGTCAGCACTAAGGGTCCCCTCTGTGGGCATGTAAACACAACCCACAAAGAGGTCCTTCGTACTCATGCTGCCCTTCAGTTTCAGCTTTAGCCAGATACTATGCTCGTACCTCAAACCCTTGTTGATAATTTCACAATTGTCAAACAAGAAATCACGGACAAAGAATCCAACCCCTTTTTGACCGCGTTTGGCAGAGGCTGCCTTGAGAGTACACATCTTACCTGCCCATTTATAACCAATGACATCTCCAAAGAGTTTATCCGACGTTTCCCATGTTTCTTGCCCAGCACAGATATGAATATCATTAGTCCGAAGAACTTGTCCCACTTCGAGTTGTTTCCTTTGGTTAGTCAGCCCTGAGAAGTTGAAAGTGGCCAGCCGCAAGCCAGCCCTTTGCATGTGAATTGTTTGTCGTCTAGGTAGCTTAAGATTGCTCCTGGACGGCCAACCGTTCTGCAAAGGGGGGACAGTTACCCCCTGTGTAGATTTTTCTCGTCTTGTGTAAACTTTGAGAATTGGTAGACCATTCAGAGTACCAAATCCTTCACTTACACGACGTCCGCACACTTAGGGACAAGTTGAGAGAGAGAGAGAGAGAGAGAGAGAGAGAGAGAGAGAGAAACCCTTCCCTCAACCTCTCAACCCTTTCCTGTGCAATGAAATTTACTGGAATCTTGCTAGCTTTTGAAGATATCATTGTGCTATGCTTTGGAGTACATCTTTCAAGGTCAACGCATTGAAAAGTCATTCATGGCAATGCGCTTTCAAGGTCAAGGCATGGAAAAGTCATTCATGGCAATGTGGTGGGTTTTGTTTGGCAGGCTTATTACGCACCTAATCCCAATGGCACCCGGGGTAAAGTTATAGCAGGGACTCTTTTTGCAATTATTGCAGTCCTGGCTGCCGTCGCAGTTGGAGCTTACGTTTACATGAAAAAGAAACGAAGGGCGTATCAAACTGCATCATATGTGAGGGGGTTTGAGTAGGCAACCATGATTTTAAAATGGGAAGATTGTTCGAGCTGAGCGATCCCTTGTCATTACGGCCTACCATTGAAAACAGATGAAAGGGATATGACACAGGAACAGATACATGTCCATGCATGCCCAATTGATACAAATTGGCGGGATCAATGCGACACTAGGTTTCAATGGCGGGGGAGTAGACATCTGTTGTATAGGATCTTCAACATTCCTTGCAGAATGAAATCTGTGTAGTCCTCTCTCCACAGGTGCAGCTCATTGAAGAGATGAAGGGAATGTGAATGACTGCAATAAAATCAGAGTTTTGACTATGATGTTCTTACTTCTTACTATTCCAGGACAGAATATAATTACTCTCATGTATTCTTACTATAGAATCTTATATCCTAAGAATTATCAAAGAATAAAAAACGTCAATAATTGCGAACCGACCCATCGTTCGTGCAATCCCAATATTCAATTAATTAAATTCTGACATGGAAGAGGTTTAGTTGGATTGAGTTATAATTAGTAAGAAGGTTAGCAGGATCACGGGTTAGTTAGTAAGGAAGTAGGGGGGTCGCTAAACTCGCTGACCGAGTGCGTCGCTAAATCCGAACTCCCGGCTTCTTCTCCTTCGCCACCACGCATACCTTCTCCCTTCGAGATTGTTGGCAATGGCCGTCTGCAGCTGGGTCTGATACGGAGTGAGAGTTATCCGTTGCTTTCTTTCCTGGATCATCCCGCTTGTGGGTTTCGTTTTCTCTTTGTTTGCATCTCGGGTGTGCTCTCTGTTTTCGGCATGCACTATCCGTGGATCTGTTGCCTACGGTAGCAAATTACCGTCCTGATTCAGGTATTGATGTATGCTCTTGCTTTTTTGAATCCCCCTCGGTTTCTGATTGGTGGACTGATATCCCGCAATCGAAGACACTGAAAACCTGTGCCTTGTAGGAATCACGTTTGCAGGGTAGAATAAAGCACGCCCATAGGTGCATTTCAGTCGGAAAATGTCGCGCTTTGAGTGAGGTGGCCATATCCCACTGCATTGGTGTAAGATCTGAAGTTTTTCCATAGATCTCCATTTGTGTGTCATTCGTGATTCGATGTTGGTAGTTATCTGGTCTGGATCTAAGAAGAATGTTGAAATTTCAGATCTACGAGATTTATTAGTCTCTAGATCTCTGTTTCAATCTCTCTTGGAGTGTTTTCCTGTCTTTCACAGGATTGCACTTGCATCTTCTCATCGCAGTATATTGTGCACTTTTTCATGTTTCTGGTTATCTGGTAGCAAATCTCTTCATATAAAGAAAACCATTTTCCGTGTCACATTTCCTCTTAAACCAAGACATATGCTTTACTCAGTTCCTTGTAACTTTTCATCCTCCTCATCACTCTGCAATTGTCTCCTATCTGTGTGGCTACCTCACTTCTTTGTTCCCAAACCCACCTTCCCCTGCTTGCTGGTAATCCTGTTTCTTTCAAATCCATGTTTTCAAGTGATTTTCCAGTACGCGATTGCTTTCTACTTTTAAAAGAGAGGTCTAGGAGGAGGTAACGTGATTCTCGCATAGATTGAATGTGTACATTGGCTGAGAGTTTGTGATTGTGGTGGAAGCACTGATGTTTCTAGATGAGGCCTGTAACAACTGCTTAGACTTTGTCCTCACGGCATTCCACTTTGCATGTCAGCTTGGTACAGAATGCCACTTCGTTTGGGAAGGTTGCTCCTTGGTGCTCATTAATTATAATAGGGCCGCCACCCTCCTTGCACTCCCCCTTTGGTAGAAAATCAGATTGGGCCTCTGTTCTCACTGGAAGGATACAAAACCTTACATTGTTATTTTATGTCTGTTGCTGAATGTAAGCTTCCAAGCTTATAAGGTGGAGATTAACAGAAGTTGTGGATTTGTAACAATCTTCCTCAAAGCTGTCATTGTCTGGAACTCTTGACAAGAATTAGCCTAACATGAGCTCGACTCCCACATGACAACCTTTTGGGTATCTAGCCCCTCCCTTTTTTTCAAAGACCTTGGTTAGGAGGGTGCTGTTGACCAGATACAACTGCTGCGCAAGTAAGTTTACACATCTGTCGAAGTCAAGAGGTTATTAAGCAGATCCAGTGTTCTGCTTTGGGACAGGTCACAGAATTCCTTCTTGGCTCCACGAGGTGTTTGACAATGAATGACTCTTCATCAGAGGCTCCTTTGGAGCAACTGCAGGCGCCACATAATCTGGAGGCAGATTCTGAGCAGGCAGAGAGCGCTGAGCGAATTACGGAGGTGCAATCACAAAATGGTGATGACAACATTAACAAGACTGCCTCTTCAGACACACAATGGGAAGAGGTGAAGCTATTCAAACTTTAGTATGCTCATGTCCAGGGATGCAAAGGAATGGTTTAGTTAATGCTTTGTTTGCACATACACATCAAATGGGTGACACCAAGATGACCCACTGAGGCATGAAAGAGCAAAACCCCAACTTTTGTTGAAATTGAAGCTGGAGGGAAAATACAAAATCAGGTCAGAAATGCATAAGCATACACACATGGGGTTGCAAGTCAGACAGGGAGAGACAGACAAACACTGGTAAGATGGGAGCGGTACTGAGAAGAAGGTGAAAGAAATGCTGAGTTGGGAGGGGAACAGCATCGGGAGTGGGAGGGAAGGGTTCACCAAGGCAGACGCTACCTCTTCTGATGGCTTACACAAGTTGTCTTCCTATCCTGCATGATCTGCAGCAAGTAAAAGCTCTACAAAACCAGGTTGTAGAGCTGGAAGCAAACCTGAAAAAGGCAGAAGGAGCTGCTCAAGCTGCTATCAAACTGGCTGGAAATGGTGCAGAAGCTGAGAGCCGAGCATCTGAACTGGAGTTAAAGCTGCAGGATGGCGAGGCATTGATTGGTGAATTGAAGACCCTCGCAGCATCCCTGGAGGCAAAGGTCAAACAGATGGAAAACCAAGAGCCTGTGGGCGACGAGAAGGCTACATTGGTAGCAAGAGTGACAGAAGTGGAGGGTCTTTTGAGTGCTGCACAAACCCAGGTATGACAGCAGAAAGAGAGGCAGTTAATCTGTGCTATAAGCATGTAAATTGTGTTTCTATTTGAAATGAAAAGTTTATCTCCCTCAGAGGGAAAACCAGGCATCCCGTGGCTGTAGGTGCTTTCTCTAGCCTTCGAAGCCTTCTCCAAGCCTTGTTGAGCAACATGTGTCTAATTGGAAGCTGGTTGTCTAGTGACCACAAGAAATGTCATAGGAGACTCAGGCTGCACATTCCTGCACTCCTACTAACTATAAAATGTTGTCACAGCTTGACTCTCAGCACGCAGAACTTGCTACATCAGCAGTCAGAGAGGAACATTTGAAGGAGACTCATATTAAAGTGAGTCAGCTTGAGTCTGAAATTACCTCCTTAAAGGAAACAGTGGATGAATTGGATGGGAAGTTGGCGACAGCAACTGGAAAACTTGAAGAGCATGAAAGCAGTGCCCTGACCTTCACAGAGAGGTGCAATGAACTGGGGGAGAGGGTTAAAGCTGCAGAAGAGAGGGCTGCCCACCATGAGAATCGGTCCAAAGAGTTGACTGACAGATCTGTGGAGCTTGAGAGTTTACTCACAGGACATCAAACACAGGCCAAGGATGTTCAAGAGAAAGTCACTCCTTTGGAAGTGAGGGTAGCAGAGTTGGAACAGGATCTCAAATTAAAAGGAGAAAAGCAGGCTGAACTGGAAGAGAGAGTGAAAGATGCAGAGAACAGGGCTGCTCACCATGAGAGCAGTGCAAAGGACATGAGTGACAGATCTGTGGAGCTCGAGAGTCTATTGGCAGTACAGCAAAAGGATTCTACAGAGAAAATTGGCCCTCTGGAAACCAGAGTGGCTAAGCTGGAACAGGAACTACAAACCTTACATGAGATGAAAGATGGACTCAGAAAGACTGCCAAGGCTGCAGAGGAGAGGGCAGCTCATCATGAGGGCAGTGCAAATGAATTGAATGACAGAGTTTTGGAGCTTGAAGGACTGCTGACCATGCACCAATCACAACTGAAAGATGCTGGAGAAAAACGTGATCTTTTGGAGGCTGAATCGGCTGAGCTGAAACAGGAACAATGCAGCTCCCAGCAGAAGGAAGCAGAACTTAAAAAGACTATGATGGAAAGGGCAGCTCACTATGAAAATTCTTCAAAGGAATTTAATGACAGAGCTTTGGAGTTTGAAGGCCTCATGTCCACACACCAAACACAAGCAAAAGATGCTGGAGAGAAACTTGCTCTTTCCGAAGCCAGGGTGGTTGAGTTGGAGGAGGAACTGAAAAACATGCAAGCAAGAGAGACCAACCTGGAAGAAAGGGTAAAGGCTGCAGAGGACAGGGCTATATACCATGAGGGCAGTGTAAAACAGCTGACTGATAGGACTATGGAGCTCGAAAGTCTATTGGTCACACACAAATCTCAGGTTGAGCAGCAGGAAGCAAAAGCTGCCCATGTGGCAGAGCTGGAACAGGAGCTGGAGAGCTTGCAGGTGCAGTTCTTCAAACTGTAAAGTCATTTCATTATTTTGGCTGATGCTGTCAATTGATGTTGGAAGCATGTCACTGTCTTTACCAGAAGGTGTTTGGAGTTCCGAGGAGAAGGATGTTGACTTATGTATATAAGGTGTTCATATCACAGAGTGAGAGAGTATAAACAGATGTACACACCGAGCGTCTTTTCTGGTGAGTGCAGGGGAGAACACCAGACCAGTGGTGACGCAATCTGCTGGCGTTGAAAGCTGGTGAAACTCTTAAATTGTCTGCCACAGAGTTTTTACTACTTTATGCTAGTCTAGCAATGTAACTCTTTCTGCTTTGTGTGGCTGGGACGACTGAATGATATGGCGCTTGGACAAATAGATTGCCTGGAAAATTGGTTACATTCTGGCAGCGGTTGTGGCAGGTGTGGGATATTCATCCTGAATTCCGATGTCAAAGTAGATTAAGCTTTGGAATATAACCTTGTCTGATGTCTGATGTCAACTTAACAGGAAAGGCAAGCTGAATTAGAAGAGAAGGCGAAGACAGCAGACGAAAGAGCTGCTCTCATTGAAGACAGTGCAAAGCAATCAACCACAAGAACATTGGAGCTCGAGGGTTTACTGGCTGCACATCAACTTCAAGCTAAAGTAATGGAGGCTGAACTGGCAGAGAAAGCAAGAATTGCTGAGGAGAGGGCCTCCCACCATGAGGGCAGTGCAAAGCAATTCAGTGAAAGATCTCTTGATCTTGAGGCCCTACTTACCACACACCAAAATCAGGCCGCAGAGAGGACTGCCTCCTTGGAGGCTTTGCTGACCACAACTCAGAAGACGCACGCTGAGGTGAATGCAGACGCTGCAGAACTCAAGGAAAAATTGAGGGAAGCTGAAGAGAGGGCAGCACAAGCACTTAGTAAGGTGAGCATAATCAGACTTACACAACACAGGTGCCTGAAGCCTGCAT
Source organism: Takakia lepidozioides (assembly GCA_030704615.1). Lineage (NCBI taxonomy): Eukaryota > Viridiplantae > Streptophyta > Takakiopsida > Takakiales > Takakiaceae > Takakia > Takakia lepidozioides. The sequence goes on from CM060734.1 coordinate 12,359,101, forward strand.
GTATACCGTGTTATATTCGAGAGCAATTCCAAATTCCACATCACCATCGAACCTTTTTCAATACAACCAATTTGCAAGCAGGACGGTCAGAAAAGTGAATATAATACTAAACAACTCCACACTCCTTAGACCTTAAACAGAGTCACAAAATATGCAAGTAGAAAATCTTATAAATTTAAAACCTTGGCAACATATTTGATTAGTAGGAGACAGCTCCTGTTGACAGTTTCCTGTGAATTGGAGCTTTGGTGCCGTCTTCTTCAGATAAGATGTTGACCTGGATTTTGACTTAGGTTCCTCCTGTGCAATTGTGAAGGCAGGAGAAGCAGATGCAGTTGTAGCTGAGCTGCAGCTTTCAGTGGCAAAGATGAAGGAAGCAGAAAGTGTTGCCTTGGAACTGCAGGAGAAATTGGTGGCTCTGCAAGAGAGAGCTGATACTGCCGAGGGCCAGTATGGGGCTGCAGTAGAGAGCTTGGCAAAGTCAAGAGAAGAGTTTGGTGGACTCCAAACATTGGCAGCACAGTTGGGACATGAAAGGCAGCAGCTTGAATCACAGGTGTTCCCTTGTCTCTTTCCTCTTCCTCTGATGATTTCCTGACATAACAGCCAAAGCTGTCTTCCTACCTTGCTGTTTCTCCAAAATCATAATGAGATAGTGCCTATTTTTTGAGGTACTGCAGTGAATAATCTTTGCAGTGAGATACCTTCTTTACAGCCATGAAAATGACTATGACGGCACCCTCCTCACTTGGTGATGCCAAAAGGCTGTTACCCTCCGCGGGTCTAAATTTGCGGCGAGTTTTCCAATTGATGGTATGGTGTGCGGTTTTACATGGAAATTTGGAATGTCAGGAACAGTAAAGGAACAGGCTTCAGGCAATGGTAGTGGCTCCATTCTACTCTCCCCTCTCTTTTCTGCTCCATCATAAGCAGGTGCACCTACAAGGGTAAGCAAAGTCTATCTCTTTTTTCTGTAGACTGGCTCATTCCATTGAGTCCTTACATATCTAGATTCTGTAGTCGAGCACTATGTATATAATGCGCACAGTACCAACCCTTAAGGTTGGCTTCACAGGTGGGGCAAATGGCAAACATTGTTCAAGAAAACGAAAGCTTGCATAGCCAGGTGACGGACCTACAAGGACAGCTCCAAGAAATTTTGACAAGGGGAGAAGTGGATGCAAATGAGCTCAAGAAAAAATCTTTCCGCGAAGCAACTCTTGATGGAGAGCTGCAGGCCTTGAGGTCGCAAGCATCTGAGTTCACTGTTTTACGTTCACGTGTGACAGAGTTTGAGCAGAAGGTGCGGGAAGCAGAAGCAAAAGATCATCAACAGGTATTTGTGAGACTGTGTTTTAATACTTGTTGAGTATCTGATCACCCTCATCATAAAAGAGATGAAACTGTGGTATTTTGCTACAAGGCATTTTGAATGTGTTTTGTGTAGACTCGTTGACATGTTTCATTTGCAACCGGGATCCCTTGTTTTGCATGCCCCTCCCTTTGACCACCAAATCTGTTGTGCACTGTGGCATGCAGAATGCTAGCTTAGTAAGGGAGCAGCAAAGAGTGACAGCAGCTCAAGACGAAATTTCTGCACTGAAGGATCAGCTGGCCAATCATACCTCCCAAGTACATTCTCTTGTGTTCCTCATATGCATTCTTTGCTTTTAGCTTGCAGTGGAACCTTGTTGGATGACTAGTGAACTGTCAATACGTATTTTCCTGGTCACCTGTAGACTTTTGCAGGAGGTACAGGTGTAGATTTGAGAACATGAATGGAGACAAGGGAAGGCAATTTGTTGCCCTCTGAATGTACCCACACCTGTATGTCAAGTATTTGGGGTAAAGATCCAACAGTAGGAACAAACGTTTACTTACATAGCTTAACATTAAGCCATGCTTTGAGATAAAAGCTTGGGTCTGGAAAAGTCTAGATGGAGGTTTTGATCAAACCATGGTAAATCAGAGGCAACTAGTTGTTAAGATTTGGAATGCGAGACTAAACCTGGAACTTTTGACCAAGGTAAGTTTTAAGAGTGAAGGTATGGAGATTTGTAGGCCTGCTAAGTGGACGCATTCTGAGCTTGAAGTACAATGTTCAGAATGACTGGCAGTGGTTGATCTTAAACTAGGGTTTTGTGAAGTGCATAGACAGGATTTGTAGTTAAACTGACTAACCTCAAAAGTAGTGAGACCAACACACCATTTCCAAACTGATGTACATCAAAATGATAGGTTCACTCACCAGTCAACACAACACAGAGAGTTGTCATGGAGTATGACATGTGTTTTAAGTTTTGGGTAGAAACACATGCTCCTTGTATCTTAACTTTACTTGGATTTCTTCAATGTCATGTGGGTGCAGGGGGAAGGGGAGCTGGAGGCCACAATCCTGGATGTTACAGAGAGAGTTCGAACTGCTGAGTCTGAGGCTGCTAGTGCACGGCAGCTTGCCTCCGTCCTAGAGGTACTCTTTCTCTGACATAAGAGGGAAGGAATTGTAGCTGTCTTGTTTTTGAAAGATAGAAATGGGTGTTATGAAGAAATATTTCTATAGTTTCTCATAAGTAAGCATCTGATGGAGCTGAGTTCTGGCTCAGGCACAGGTTGCAGGACTGCAGGAGACCATTACAGCTCTCGATAGCAAAGTAAGGGCTGCTGAAGCTGAAAAAACAAAGCTTAAGAAGGATAACAAGGATTTGCGCAAGGCTGACTCTGACAAGGAAAAAGGATTTGCTGAGTTGGTAAGTGAAACTTGCTGGTGGGTTTGCTTGCTGTATGGTTCAACTGCCGAAGCAGGTTACATTGTGTCACAGATAGAGGAGCTAAGTGTTGAGATTCCTAATGGGTGAAGACTGCTGGTGAGAATATTGTGCTCGAAAGCTTTCTGGCTACAGACATGTTGCCCGGTTGGGACAAAGCTGTACAGGGTGAAGGACAAGGAGGGGGCAGGAAAAAGGGCTGCTACATGAGCAGGATTGTTAGCCGCATAAGATTGTTTGAAAGGAAGGATAAATCTGCAGGTTTCACTTAGTGAAACATTCCGACTAACAGAGCTACATTAATCGGCATCCCTCAGTGGTTGCAGATGTGGTTGTACATGTCAGAGTGACCCTTAACTATCACTTCTATGTTATTAAGATCAACTGGCAATCAGAGCAAATAGTGACACGGAAGGTCATGATGAATCCCTCATCTTGGTTTGGCCTCAACCTTGGAATCTCATCAGGCTTGCAAGGACAGATAATTAGCTACGTGTCTGACAAGGCTTTCTTTTTGCTTGATACTCTGCAGAGGTCATCATTGCAGGCCCTGGAAGAGAACCAAGGCAGTGTGAATGCTCGAGATCTGGTCAAGACCCCCGTACAGACACCAACTGGGAAAGCACGGAAGAGAAAGGGGAAAAGTGACAAATCATCCGAAGAGGAAGAGGCTGCTGCCCTGACGGCGCTCATCAATGAGAAGGGAGTGAAACCTGTGCACTCCCACACCCTCAGTGGTGGTCTACTCGCTGTGCTGATTGCCATCTCTCTCGCTTCATTCTTCCTTGGTTTCTGGCTCCCAAAGAGAATCACTTTTTAATTTTGAGAGCTGTCAAATAAGGCAGGTCTGTGGGAGCCATGTTTGCTTCCTTTGCATGATTTCCAATATTGGATAGTGCGAGGTACAAACCTTGCTAATTTCGCTAGAGATGGACATCCCTACATGGCACCGATTACAGCGTGTCCACAAGGAACATTGTTGATAACCCTTTCTGAATGTGTCGAACCCAAACAGTGGCTTGCTTTGGCCCAAGAGATCACAGATAGACAAAGAAACCTTCTCTTCAGCATGCCGGGGATTGTTGGCTTCGAAAGGGTTACAGCACAAAGATGTTGCTGCTGATGAGTACCTGACCACCAAATTTTCCGTGTGGATTTGTAGACTGTATACCTGCATTTCAAGAGTGGTTTGAGTAGGTTGCACTATGACTTCCTTGTCATCTTAGCTATATGGATGGTGTTTCAACCAAGTTCATCAGCAAGGCACTACATGACTGTACGCCCTCTTTGAGCTTCAATCTGAAGATCCAATTCAGTCTCTTCAAGTGGCTGTCCCCTTTCAAGTATAAACAGATCAAAGGGGTGTGACTTGCACAGGCATCAGACGTTAACCTTCAAGTGTTGATATGGACAACTGAAGAGCTCTGTATTATGTTTCTTGTGGATATATCCTCATTTGCTAATGCATCATTGCTGGTAACATTTATGACAAGCTATCTGAGGAACTAGAAGTGCTTGTGTGATGTACTAGATTTGAAAGCTTGTTAAATAATTGTAGCCTTGAATATGTGAGATGGTGTTGGAACAGAATTTTATGAATTCCTGTAAGATTGGCTATTTCAATTCTTATGATGAGTCATTCCAGGTTGCAAAAAGTAAATTCAAGTGTTTGGCTTCGAAGTCTATTGCCATTTGCATGCGTGATCCTGATAGTCACCTACTCTTGTTTCTTCTTAGCACAAAAGCAGAGAGTAAAAAGGTGGAATTTGAGCACATTGTGAATAGTTTTTCTTTGGGTGATGGTGTCCATGTGATGCACTTGTCCAAGCAAGCTTTGATTGTTTGCAATTACTTCTTCTGATCAGAGTTCACCCATGGGTGTGATAGAATGCCCTTGTAGATGAACATCACTTGGGCCTAGGAGTTCCACCTCCCACTACTTGATGATATGGACACCTAATCTCCTAACAGCTAGTTCCCAATCTCATGTGTGGCTTCAAATTTAGCCATCCAACAGAGCTGGGTCTGTTGTCATCTTTGAAGGAGGCCGGGTGCCATGTATTTTGGTTGCAGTGTCTAGACCAAATTGTAGACCATAGTACAAGGTGAACAGTTTGAATTCAACCCATCTAACATGAAGTGTTGTTCCCAAGTCACTCATCAAAACAAGCATGTAAGTTGGGCATATTCCCTTACCTTCAAGACATAAGAAAGAAAAGTTTGTTGGCTCCTCCCTATAAGGGAGAGACCCCGCATTGGTGCCAAAAATGAGTAAGATCCTGATATACCTCCACTAGATAGTACCTCCATGAAGCACATAATCCTCCCCCACTTAAATGTTAGCTTGAATGTACCTTGATTGGATAGGACCCATAAATGAATCTTACATATGTAAATATTCATAGCTTATATAGGCTAACTTATATAGGCTTATTTATTTATTTATATACATTAAAATAGAAAGCAGAAACTTAGCAGGCTCAAGGCTGCCAATCTCCCAGTCAATTTCAGTGCTGCTCTCTCCAGCCTTCTCAATCTGTTCAATATCCCAGTCAATATCTCCATTGCCATCCTCAAATCCTCCTGTCCCAACGTCTGCCAATGTTCTAGTCAATGCCTGTACTGTCCATCTCAAATCCTGCAGCCTTTTCAGGGAGAGCATCCTGTTCAACATCGCAGTTGATGGGGGCATTGCCCCTCTGAACCCCTGTAGCCTGTTCTAAGGTACTGGAGAAACCCTCCGCCTCTACTAGAGTAGCCTCCTCATTACTTCCACGGCCAACAGGGGGGTGGTCATGGAGCCCTTGAAGAGTTACTAACACCAGCCCAGACTCAGCCTGCATTAAAGATCCTCCATTTCCTCACCACTGAAAGTATCATAGCAGGGACAAAACCGATAAGATCTGAACATTTAGTGAAATGCTATTTGGCCAAACAATCCACTGCCAAATGGAGAAGTATGAGAGACATACCGCAAGGCTGGTGTGTGCATAAGAGACAAAGGTTTGATACAACTCCAAAGCTTCACCCACACTACTGTCGCAAACTGCTCTTACAACCTCCACGAAGACAGTGGGAAGGCTTTTGCCCAGTGCCTTCAGTTCTTCTCTCACATCATTGCCCTGCAGGATGCCACAGTTAGCTGCATAGCTATACTTTTTCTTTGGACACAGGTAAGCTGCTTCTAGTCTTTTCACTAGGAAAATTTATAAGGAAAATGTCTTCACATGAAAAAGATTTTGAAAGAGAATAACAAACCAAAATGCCAAGCTCCTGACAAGCGTGTTGATACTTGATGGCTGATGCAGCTGCATTACACCTGAATTCAGCCTCTTTTCGTTCCATATCTGTCAGCTGCTGCTGCAACTTTGCTATCTGCTTTTTTTGGTATGGACTTCCACACATAGCTAGTAACCATCTTCAGAGATCATCCCCTCCAGCATCCAAAGCAAAAAGCAACAAAGTTCCTGTGCAAGTATAAATGCACGTGCAGTTTCATGGGTACATGAGCACTACATCAGCTGTGATGTTTGAACTGGCGAACAGCAGGACCCACTTATAGAAATCTTACATCTCATAATTTGTGTGCTGCACCATGAGCTGGGCAGCTTCTCCAAGATGTAACTGTTCCTTCTCATAGCTGCGCACTTTGCCATCCCACTCACTCTGCCACACAGGTTCGACCGCCACTTAGGATAAACAAAAAGAGCGAACAAACGATAGAGAAAGGTGCCAGTCACAAAAGGATAATAATTTACAGCGGATCCAGAAAGTCGACCAAAAAGGGTGCGGACCTCTGGTGTGGCCTGCACTACCACATCTCTGATGTGCTTTGCTTCCAAGTAGCCTGTGCCTGCCCGTCAAGCCCACCCTGCCTCAACCACACAAAAAGCTGCACCTGATATCTAGTCCACCTCTATCCATGGTCATAGGATTGGCAGTGCACCACTCACACAGCCATATTCCTCACACTTGTAGAAGCACTGCTCAAATGAACTTCACCCTTTCTAGAAGAAACATCAATAGCAGCACATACGTCCAGACCATGAACGATTCAGTGTGCTTTACCTTGGTGGGCTAAAACCCCCAAAGGGCATCCGTAATGGTTAGAATCCAGAAGGATTATCCACTGAAGGGTATGGCATGGCCAACATTCCCAGGCAACAGTCAGAGGGAACATCTCTATTTTTTCTTTCTAAAACTGCCGATCGAAAAGAAAACATCATCACTAAAAACCTCTCAGCAAGACCGAGAAAAGCCTCTAATAAGAGAAGCTGTCTCTCCGTCTCTCTAATCTTAGTTGTGACGCACCCTTCAGGTTATGACACGCCCTCCAAACCCTACCAATTTTTCAGATCCAACGGAGTATGAAGTGAAATATCCCAGTGCAAGAAGATCACATGAACGAATCAGGACAGAATGTCACATCTGAAGTATCACAAATTCAGCCCCGAGTGCCTAGATTGATCCACAATGACAAAGAACCACAATCTTCATAGACTTCACCAATACCTCACGAATGCAGGGTTTTCAATTATTGAGGCAACAACTCATTACAGGACATCGGACAAATTAGAACTTACATTCTGGAGTTAGAGTTGATAGCCATGGATCGACACCGCGGCAGGGCAGAAAGTGCCGATGTAACACGAGACCGCAGAGAGGCAAGCTTCTTATGCCAGTCTGCAGGGATTTTCCGGCGATCTACTAGCCAATCTGCCCACTCCACCTCAATTAGATTCATTCACCCAACCCAACACTGTAAAGCATTCTGCGACATGAAATTGCCCAAATCCCATGCATTCAAAGATAAAAATGGATAGCACATAACCAGAGGATGAACCCGAAAGTGGAAGGAAAAGTGAGACATTGGAGTTAGAACTAACCCGCAAGCTTGGTATATGTGATGTCAATAGGCAGCAGCAACACTGGATCCTCAACAGACTGCTCCATGGACAACCCACCTGTGCTCTATCCTCCCTCTATCCTCCTCCTGTAATTGCAATGCCTCTACACGGTCTGTGCCGAGAAGACCCCTTGAGAGCCCGAATCCTTCTTGTTCTTTCGACCGACAACAGCGGCGCTTTGCATCCAACCCACTTCTTACTTCAGAGTTCCACACTTCTCTTCACACATAACTTCGTAGTCCAGGCAGCAAAGATCTGAAGCACAATTTCCACAATGGATGGATTCTTCCTTATCACTGCTTGCCTGGGATTTACTTAACTTACAACTGCATTCGAAACAGTTCTGAAAGTAGAGCTACCCAAAAGCCCCACCATAAAAGTAGTAATAATACCCCTGCTCATGCACTTGCTTGTCTCCTTTACTCGTCCCCTGTCAAATTCCTTTGGTATCCTCTAGGCTATACCTTCAGCTTTAGCTACATGGTTACATGCTTGCATTCCATGCAAAGTAAAGCTCCAGTTTCATTTGTGCACATATGGCTGTAATGTCTATCCATTTGCTATCAACTCAAGTGTAATGATCTGAAATATCCACTGTTCTACTGAGGCATTGAGGCATTGCCGCAATAATCATGCAGACACTCAAGAAGTGTGTAGGAGTTGCTGCTCACTACAACCTGCGCTTGGCCAGCCGCATAGTGCACGGCCATGAGGATCTATGCTCTTGACCATTGCACGAGGAAACACTTCGACATTGAGCTGGCAAACGATTGTTACACGTGAGAACCAGCAGGAGTTGCATGTCTGGAGAAGAACACAAGCACAACTCGTAACTCTAGAGAAGCTGCATTCTGAACTGTGTGAGATACAGATCACAAATGCATTAACAAAAGGTCGAACATGTGAAGTGCTCTTCAGTCTCAATGGATCCACAGCAGAGTTGGGTGATTGATGCAAGAAAAAATTGAGTTAGACAACTAAAGTCTCTGTGCGTCAAACAAAATTAACGAGAGTCTCCATTCTTAGCATCTTTCCCACCAATTAACTCTCCCTTATCTCACTGCCCTTGAGAGCAAACTGTCACGTGGGTCACACACTTCAGCTGCAAAATAACCATAGCCATGCTATGGCTTTGAAGGCATCTCTCTCCACATTAACAGAAGGCTGCTGCATCCCTCCCTCTATGCTAGCAAATGAATGCTCCTACACGCCATCCATAAGGCGATCAAGCCTACATAACACAAAGCCCCAACCACAACTTGCATGTAATCATGTGGCATGATGATCCAAACAGAGGGCTATCTTATACCCAGCAATACCGGCCACACTACACACCAAATCAAAAGAATATGCTGTTGCAGCACTTGTCTGGCATGCCGTTCCGAGAAATCCATGGGCCTGTATGCTCCAGCTGTGATCCACCAAGGCCGCCTCAAAAGCCCCAAACATTGAATATATATCAGGAGGCACAATACTATCAATAACAGACACCCATGGCCTTCATAGATTTCCCGTAATCTCGGTCCAAGGAAGGTTTGTAAAAGTCTTTCACTGCCTGTAGCATTCCAGCGAAGCAATTCCTTGATTCCCACCTAGCAATCTTCCACATTTCACCAGGTTTCCACGGACGTCCCAACATCATATGTATGTCATGTCATATCATGATTTTCCCTCTTAGTAGCCACCCACAGGTGGCATGCCATATGCTGGCATCCCCCCATAGGCTGGCATGCCCCCGTCATAGGTGCCACCCATCCCAGGCATGGGGGGAGCTGGTAGAGCCAAGGGCAAAAGCCGGGCGTACATATTCTGCATAGAACACAAGTGGTTTTCAGACTGACTGAGACATCAAGCTGTCCCAACTTCATTCATCCAGCGACCATAAACCAGAAGCTAAGGAACTAGAAACCCTCAAAATTTCAGTAGCAAACTTAGTCTAGAGTTTCATTGATCACGACGTGCATAAAGACACATGGGGCACAATTCGAGCAACAGATTGTACCGATTGAGCGACTAGATCCTTCTCTTCCTTCTCTTTGGACTTCACCACTAGAAGTGCTTCCTGCTTGTCTTTGACCAAGTCATCCACCTTCGTTGAGTACTCCCGCAAGAACTGATCAACAGTCATGGAACATATTTCATTGATCAGGAAAGAACTGATAAACTTAACACCTGAAGACAAGCCGTAGATCAAGAGGCTACCAACCAACTAACGTACAACAATCACAGCACATCAGCTACACACTGCAACCAACACAACAAGAACAACAGTTGACATCCTACAAACACATCATCTTTCAAGACTTCAAAACATATCATAAAGATAAAAATGTGTGAATTTTGGTGTTCAGTGCCTGCACATCAACAAGCCACTGCAGGCCAGGAAACATGCAACAGACCTGTAGCAAGTAAGGGAAGGAAAAGTCCAGCATGTTCTTCATCCACGCCAGCTCCAAGGCCACATCAGCACGAATGAGGTCATAACAAGTATACAAGCATGCTGCAAAGCACTCTTTCTTTCCCTGCGCAACCACAGAGGACATTCACGAAGAGGAATCCCACCTTAAAGAAAGATACCCAAGATGATTCTTATCCTTCTATGCGAATGCAATGTCTACACCCAAGTGCTGATTTGTTCTGAAAAGTCTAGAAGCCAGTGTGATCTAACAGTAACCCTGAACCGAATATAAAAATTTCTTACTTTATCATGCACACACTTTGCATCTTGTCTTGGGGGCAGCACATTGAGGACAAAATGCATTCAGCAAGTGGACATTGTTAATACCTGATCCACAAAGAATGTAAGCAACTCTTCCGCAAGTTCACGATCACCAGATTGGGATGTGGTCTCCATTGCATCTTTGTACAAGTTATCGTTTTTAGAAAGTGCCACAGATTGTCGCCACCTTCCAGCCTTGTTGTAAATATAAGCTGCAATTCGCCGCATCTCCAGAAGCTCGTGCTTCTCAACCTGTTTTAAAAAGCAGGAGAGGTCAGAAGAGATAAGCATCGATGGCTACAGAAATGTTGCTATTCTTGTGACCGGACACAAGCAAGAGGACTGAGGATATTGATCGCCAGGATATAGTGTCTATCCTACTAGGTTGTCTGTTGTCTGTGGTCTGTTGAACCTCACCATTTTCTGTTACCTAGGCAAATTCACTATCCAGGGCATCCATCCCACGTACATAGAAATAAATAATTTTAGAGAAGCAACCACCACTATGGCTCTTGCGTTTGCCACAATTTGACACAACAAAAAGCAAATGAACCAGCAACAGACACGTTTCGAATGGTTCACACATTTTCCAGCTCTCTGGATAAAGCAGGGTGTGTGTCCACAAATCCAAACAACATCCTATTAGCCTTACAATTTCGAGAGAAAAGAACACATCTAAAACCATGAAGAAAACCTTACCCTTTGAGCCAATGATATCTGATCAAAGTTGTCATACATGTCAATCGACTCCCTGAGTCGGTCATAATCCTCCTCCTCAATATAAAGCTCATTTAGAGCCTCATTCACAGCGGCAACGTTGCTGCTCTGGACTGCCACCATATACGGCTTCACAAGCGGCAAATGTCCAGCCTGCGCAATGTTTTTAAAACCAACCCTCGATATCTTTAGCATTGGAGCGGAGTGAATCATGAGTGTTCTTGAGTGAAAGGGCACACTGGACTATAAATAGTGCATCACAGGGTGCAAAAGTGGTCAGGACACCTAGATAAGGCAAAAAAGTCAAGTAACATGCAGCTGCCAAAGAGATCACACCTTGCGCATGATATCCACCACACGGGTATGGTCCACACGTGCAGCTAAGACATTGAATAGGTCATTGATGAGATCCGGATGCTCCTGTAGATAGAAACGTACGGCCCTATAGTAAAGCTCCACATTTGCCACCTTGACTGACACATCCTTAAACTGCATGTGGTCCCAGGCCTCTGGGGAATGACTCATCATGGTCGCAGCTGCATTGTCATATTCATCGTATTGGATGTACAGGTACGTAAGCTCCTTCCAGTGCTGTTGCTCGTCGCACACACGGATGAGCTTTGGGATGTTGATGTGCGTGGAAAAGAGTTTGAGATGCTCCATCAGCTTGTCTGGCCGGTACTTAGCATACAGAGTTCCAAGCTCTGTGAAAATACCCATGTGGGCGCGCTCCAGGCCTAGTCCACTCTCCATCAATGTAATAAGCTCATCAAAGCGACCCTTGTTCTGGTAGTAGTCGCTCACCTCTTCCAAATCGTCGACCTGGACCCACATTGCAACAACAAATTCCCTTAATTTTCTCGAACACTTTTGCAACATTAACAGTTAGCCAGTACTGATTCTCAGAGGAAGAATTTGTACAAACCAGAGTTGTTACATAACCTGACAGTTGAGAGCTTCCATCAAGACTGAAACAAACAACATAAGGCCACATTGCTGCACAATATTTAGCAGACACTACAACTTCAATACATACCTGGACAATGACATTGAGACCGCAAATTTGAGCCAGCCGGAACTCCTCTGCATCAACACAGGCAAAGCATACTTCCTTCCACGTCTTGGAGCTATTGGCCTTCCGGGCAGCATCCACCGCTGCTTGGAATTGGTGCAGCTTCACAAGTGTACTTGCAAGGCGGCTCCAGTTGGAAATGTGAGTGAAGATGATCTTGGCAGCCTCATAGAGTGCTTCATCAAAGAGACGGTCCCCAACGTTCTGCAAGTTGGCAACATTGGGCTGGACAATGAACTCCTCAATCTCTCCCAGTCGATCAATCTTGGCATAGGCATAGATCAACTCAGAGTCCACCTTGGGCTCCTTCACCTTCTTGCGCACCATCAGCAAGTACTTGACCAGATCCTCAAAGGCCCTGACCTTCTGAGCGTCATTGATCACCTCATTAAACTGAGTGGCATCATTTGCACGAATGAAGGACTCAATGGCATCACTGACGAGCCCCTCCCTTAACTGTGCTTTTCCCACCTGGCTCCACACTTCATCCTCTTCTACGCGACCTGCGAACTCTACAGCTCGTTCAATGCTGCGAATGTTATCCAAAAGCACATTGACTGCCTGCACGTTGAGGTTGAACTTCTTGAAGATAGCAAAAGCCTCCTCATACAGCTCTGCCCCGACAGCTATTTCACCCACTGCTGGACCATCAAAGTTATCCAGCCGGTTGATGTAATCCATGACCCGCGATTTGTCAGCCTTGATAGCTGTAAGAATAAGCAAGTTTTGAAGGTTGGGGTTGCCACTGAAGGCAGAATTTTGGAGAACAATTTTCTCAAGTAACTCTATCAACTCATGGGGTAAATCAGCAGTCATGAAAGCCTTCACAGTGGCAGAGACCTGTTCTGGATTCTTGCTCTCTGGCAGTGCCGTGGACACAACTTGATCAATAAGCTGCCGCCTGAAGGGATTCTCTGGATTGAGAACCTTCAACCACAGATCCGGTTCCATGCGTTCCACCACATACCTTCAAGAACACCAGTACATGTGATCGGCTTTTCCAGTCAACGCTAGTATGCAGCTTAGATTCAAGTCGCCGGTATGACTAATCAAACAGAACACTTGGTCTGACCCAATGTTTCTCAACTGGTTATTGGCGTCTGTTATCCAATACATGCTTACAAGATTAAAGTTTCTGGTACTTACATCTTTGATAGGACCACCGCTACAAAGACAGGAATCATATGCTCACCTAGCCTGAAGCTTGAAGAGAGAGTTCTTGTTGGTGACATTGACAAGCTCAACATCGCATTGGCCACGTCGGTAGGCCACAACCGCAAGGGTTGGGTCACGCTTCTCACAGTACTTGCCCACCACGCGAGAATCATAATATGGGTTGGTGGTGAGGAAGTGCTCGGGGTGGTTGTTGTTGTCAATAAATATCTTACCCAAAGCATTGTGCACATGCACATCTTGACTTCCCTCACTCACTAGATGCTCCAAGAATTGGGTCAGCAGCCTCAGCCGGTTCCTGAAATGAACAAAAACACCTCATCAAACCATGGGATAAGAGTAAGTACAAAAAGCACAAATAGAACTTCGGAACTTGACCAAAACCCCGTCTGCGTATTGTTTTACGTTCATGTAAACCAATTAAACTCAGGAAGCCATTAGAAACTATTTCGTATTCCTAGTCTACAGAAGAATGGAGTCAAAGAAATCACCTCTTCTCGCACTCATCCACGAGTGGCTCTACTGGCAATAGAGATCGTACAGACAAAATGAGACCCTTGATGAAGTCTTCTGGACAATCATCATCCAGCAGTTGGCCAACAACCAGAGGAGCATTGCTTGGATTGACCTGCACACTGAACAAATTTATCAGACCGTGTATTTAGTCAAAGTGCCCCAACACAAGCATACTGCATGAGACGGATTGTGGCAGTACTGCACCAGAGGTCAGTGACACAGTAGTATTGACTGACTTTACTATACCCATATGTTCCAATCCGCCCGCAAACCTGTAACAACAGAGCAACAAAGAGCAAAGCCACTTCACCTTCTGCACATAACCTTCAATATACCGAAGCATATTGTTGGCGTAGAGATAATGTGTGAGATCAGGCACAAATCCATGACGGTCGCAAACATTTATCAGGGGGCGCGCATCTGGTAGCTTTGACTTCATCAAGAAATTTTTTGTTCTCTCCGCAGGGTAGAATTCAGACTCTCTTGTAACACGCTCCACTTCTTTGATTTGGCCAGTCTTGGCTGCAGCTTCAATATACTTGAAGTGGATTTCTGGGTCCTCACTGCAGATTAGTAACAAGCACTTCCCTTGAACATTAGATTGAAGTCACAAAAACCCAATGCAAGAGGGTGACACTATCAGAGGATGACACTATCATCCTCTCTGTAGGAGGGCCAGAGCAGACAAACCACTTCCTCTCTTCAGTAGAGGTAAGAGAAAGACGCAGACACAGATCAATTACGATATCAGATTCAAAACTCCTGCAAACTGAGCTGACATACAAAGCCACCTATTGTGCTTGGGAAGCTTGACAGCACTCACCTAGAACTTAAGTATGCACCCAGGAAGAAGTAAAGTCCCTCATACGACTTGAATTGTTCAAAAAGCTTCACACATGCATCCACACCCAGCTGCTCTGAGTACTCCTTCGCCACCTGCCAAATACAAAGAGCCCCTTACCAGTTATCCTTCTCTAGAGCTGTTGGCATGAAAGAAAACCTTATTTAAGAAACTCAAGGCTCACTCAGTGCAATATATTCAATCCTTCCACTCTTCACTGAGCTCCAAAGTAACACCTAGGGTTCAAAATATGTCACCTCACGTGGCTGACTCTAGGCAGATACACTTGCACACAACATAAGACATCACTCTCCTCCAAGTAGGAAAGAAAACTACTCTATCAGTAGTAGAGGGCATCAAGATTCCCTACCAGTCACACACCTGAACAATAATCTGCAAGTTTCCGCACATATTGACCACAAGAAGCTCCTTCATGCAATCCAATGCCCATTCCTTCGACAATGTTCCAAAAAACTCCACCAAGGCCTGAGAGAGGAGGGCACATCCATGTAAGATAGATCTTAAACATACTGAATTAAATGTGCTGCAATATAGATGCACGGTTGAGATAATTATGGCACCTCATACCATGCTCGTGATTTCAAAACCCTCACAATCGGTCCATTGCATTTCAAGACAAGCAGTTCAAAAGTTTAAGGGTTGATTTGAACAGGTTCAGGCCAATTGCAATAGCCAAGCGAGAGGCGCCAAATATACTGTCCTTCTTTCACAAACGTAGATGCTAAATAGGTAAGAGCAACAAGTGGCAGGCATAGACACTTCGACCTCTACAGAAGAAATTGGAGATGAGAGGACAAGTACAATTGAGGACAGGAGAAGGTCTGTGATATTCCATACCTGAGGCTCAATAGCATGGGTGTTGATTACAACGCGCTTGATGTCATTGAGCTCTGAGTAGTGCTGCAAGCATACCCAGCACAATATCGCTTATGTCAACCACCATCTATGTTCTGTTATTGAGAGTCACTGTTCTCATGTCAGTATTTTCCATCACAACCACCCAGGCCTGCCTGCAATCATTGTTCTTTAAGGAGTCCAGCGTTTGCTGCATGCTAGCCTTGACCATGATCAGAACCCAGCAGAAAACCTTGGCACTAGACTGGAGCTCCAGGATATGCATTGGGTTAATATGTATACCGATATTGCCCCTCAATAAACCTTGGCAAGGCTCAAGTGACATAACAAAATATAGCAGAAACCAAACCTGAAGTGCCCGCATATAGAGACCAGCTTTCTCACACAGCTGTGCAACACGAGGACGGTCATAATAGCTGAACATCCCATTTGCCAGAATTGCATCTGCAACGTTGGGGAAAGTAACGAGGTTGATCTCCAAAACCTATGCACAGTTACAAACCAACAGTGTCCAATTGAAAGAGACATCCATCAGAACTGCAACAGCACTCGTGCTCCATCTTCTTGCTGATGTAGGTGGGATTGAGTTTACCTTGGTCTGAAGCATGCCCTGTTCCGGTAGATTGGGCTTCAAGACATCTAGAAGGAAAGCAGTTGCCTCTCTGATCATGTTGCGCTGCACAGCAATAATTCAAGGTTGTCAAAACCTACCTTTCCAACCATTTCCAATCCTAAAGGCACAGATATTTAAGAAAGGTGTCTCTTACAGTAATAACTCCCACTGCACAGGTCCTTTGACAAAAGACCATCAGTTCCACCAATGGAGGTGTGTAAGCACCTTCACATTATCACATGCTCAGGCCACCTCCTACTCACAAAGAGTAACCACTTCCTACTCACAAAACCAAGCAGAGGAGATTTGTCATCAAGTGCCATGAGGATACATACCTGGAGAAAAAGATCTGTAATGGTATTGTAGTCCACTGGGCAACCACCTTCTAATTGAGACATCATCAGAGCGAAGTTCACAGCACCCTGCAGCCAATTCAACGCTGCTTTCTTGATCTTATCTACAGCTGACACACTCAACCATCGTCTAGAGTGCAATGTGATAAACAACACTTCACACTAAAAAGATTGATTGGTACCGTCGCACCTGGGGGTCTGATCGCAGAATAGATTGCAGCAGGTACACGTAGTCTGGCGTGTAGCCAACCTGTCAACACATGCCACAACAAAATGTAACCATTGATGCCAATTATATAGAATCTGGAATATCCTGGATTGGACATGTAGAACTCATCCACGAACGCAGAGTTGAGAGGATGAGATGAAAAAAAGTTTTAAACAAAAGACGGCAGACAGTCGAAACGAGTAAAGAACATGGCCTTGTGATGAAGTCCCTAGGTCTACCTGCTTGGAGTAGATCAGAATCTTGTCAAACTCTCTGCGCTCAGCAAAAGCTGCCACCACTTTTGGGGTAGCCCTGGCTTTAATGTAGATCTTCAGAGCCATGTCATTGTCCACAGACTGGACAAGCAGTACCATGTTAGAAATGACAAATCACATCTAGAACCACCTACACAGGTCCATATTCGTCAGCAAACGAGATATTAACCATGGGACCATCACTTATAATTTGACCCGCATCATTCCCAACAGTTGATACATGATCACAATAGGTTGTATCAACAGTTGCTTGAAATGGAAAAAGACAAACTCAAAATTTCAAAGATAAAAGACTACCCGGCTTCCTCAAACTTTCATCAAGAAAAAGTTGCAGCAAAGACTAAGAAAAGTGAATTGTTGAAGTCACTACATGGGCAAATGCTTAATAAATCCAGGTAAGTGCAGAGTAAACTCCAGAATTTCTTCAAAAGGCAACCAAAAAGAGCAGGAGAAGACCATATCCAAGGTAAAAGATGCTCTTCACAGATAGCACATGTAAATCTAATCAGAAATAAGAAGATAAGACATTCAAACATCATAAACAAACAACAAATAAACAAGACCTTCTTCCTTAGAGAGTCATCACAGACAGCAATTTAACCAGTTTTGAACAGAAGAGACTAGGTGTTAAAACTTACTGCATCAGTTCCTGACCTTTTGGTGGATGCAAGATATAATCAGTTCAATTAAATATAACCAAAAATCAGTTCCTGAACTTCTATCCAGCTTCGTATTGGTAGCTGCACATCCTTGGCTAGGAATGTAAGCTATTCCCCACTCTCCACCTCTAGCTTACCAGCATTCGCTAACGTCAAAGTAATACCAACAAAACAAAAGAACAACGACAAGCATGGGGTCACACCTTCACAAGGTCTCCAAGCTCTTCACTACACTCCAACTTGTCCTCTGCCAACCAATTCTCCAGCAAATTCTTTTTGTTTTGATTCACAACTAGGCGAGAGAGCTCCAAGGATTCGAAAGCATTTAGCTTTCCCTTGGTCAACAGAGTTCCAAAATACTGCAAAAGTGGGGAGGTCTGCCCTGGCTGCACTGGAACACTCTGCCAGAAAACATGGACCAAGAAGCCCAGGGTTAAATCCAGTATGCCACAAACATGGACTCAGATGAACAACACCATGTTTGACCTGAATAAAGAGCAAATAATTTAGCAATCTGCTTTTGTTTCACCACACATTCCTGAATCCTGTGGCAAATCCCGTCAACCCATTCATGTTGAACAACCCTGGTACTTAAGGCATAATACCTTCTCTTCCTGCAAATACCAGAATCAGCAGATAGTGCGCTGGTCCACCTGAAGAACTTATTAGTCAAGGCATATGACCACCATTGATAGTGTGTTACATCTGCATACCTGAAACTTGGCTACAGTGTCTGGTGTACGAAGGATGCCTTGGGGTGACTCAGCTGCAAGCTCTGCTGCTTCCTTGTATTTCATCTGAGAGAACACCTCTTGAAATCGTTGTAAAACCTGCGTAAGACCAGAATAGTAGCATACGCTGGTCAATGTACAGCTTAAGGTCGAGGAAAATAAGAGAAGATGTAACAAGTGACACCCATAGATTCTAGCAGTACGTAAAACCCTTGATCAACACCCTACTTCATTCTCCAATACAGAGCAACCGTACACTTCATGTGTAACAATGAGAACTACGCCTTTGAAGAAAGTAAAGAATCAAGTCTGTCATACCAGGTTCTCAGCTCCTGGCAAATTTCCACGCTTAGCAAGATTGACTGCCAGTTCCAGATTATTGAGCTGAAAAGTCCAGCAGAGGTAGTCTGAGCATAGAACAGTGATGGCTCCACTGGCACAAGAAGCACACAACCTCCAAAACCCAAAACACTTTTCCTTTGATCATCCAATATACATGCTCCACCAAGTCACAAACCCACCATGCAGATGGAAACTCTCACATTGAAAGTCACTGGTTTGTATGATAAGCCCAAGCACACAAAGTGATACTAGTTCATGTCCAAGGGCTTGGCCCTACTTTTTGCTCCACCTGCATAGAATAGCACACAACAGCTCCATACCTGTACACTTACGAACGGAACAATTGTTGCCTCATTCACAGTGGCAAGTAGGACTTGTCCTCGACGATTCACCGCATAGAAGCCCCCTACTGTAGGAGCATCCACTGTCAAAAAGATGGGGTCGGGACTGATACGGTTCCTGTATACCGCAGTTGCAGTTTCCAAATCATAAACAAACAGAAGCCCGAGCTTTGTGATCACATAAATCAGGTTGTACTTTTCTGATATCTGTACAACACAATGTCACAACGTCAGGAGGCATGAACCCATCCTCTCACATACATCCATTTAGCTGCACAGGAAACTCAAGACTGACATTTACCAGACAACAGGGTGATGGGAAAGATAGACCAACTCCAAGGAAAACATAGTCCCATCTTTAATAATAAGTAACAAGGGTTCCAGCTTCAACAATTTCGCAACCTTCTACTCATCCTACTTATTTAGATGATAATTAGACTAAGACACTCATCATCTATAATATTTGAACCGGACATATATCAACTACACCCACCTGCATTGCTACAGGGAAATCGTCCGCAAAGTCTGGAGGAAAAAAGAGATCTGCCTGCTTCTTGGAGA
Source organism: Takakia lepidozioides (assembly GCA_030704615.1). NCBI lineage: Eukaryota > Viridiplantae > Streptophyta > Takakiopsida > Takakiales > Takakiaceae > Takakia > Takakia lepidozioides. The sequence goes on from CM060734.1 coordinate 12,378,770, forward strand.
AGCCAGGTTTACCTGAACAACAAAATGCAGACCCACAGTCCAATTTATCAAAAACCTCCTCCGATTTACTTCCTCCATTTTACCATATCCCTTCACCTTCTTGAGACATAAACTGCTTTCACCACAGCTAACCGTGAAACAAGACAGGGCTGGAATTAGAAACTACTGTAATCTTCCTTTCCACCTGGCCTGCCGACATACTTTATGCCGGACTAAACACCAACAATTGTGTATCAATGTGAGAGACTAGTAAATTCTGAACTCACATTTGAGAGGTAACCAAAAATTAAAAGATAGCACCATACAATGTAAGAAGAGCATTTGAGATGACGATAAAAACAGCAGGACAAAACTTCCAGGAAAAGCCATCAACAAAAGGGAAGGAAACCAGAAAGAAATAAAACCACATCAATTTATCCAAACAGGGAACCAAGCTACAGTAACAATACAACTGTGGCCCCCTGGCTTTCATCTTTACAAGGTTTAAGAGGCCAAGATATCCAGGTTGAGTAGCAACGCTAAGTTTTGTTTTCACAGGTTCCTGACCAATGTACAAAATACATGACCGAAATTGTCTCTTTCTCCAGGGTATTTATCATTCAGGGGACTTAAAATAGAACATTATGGATATGATGTACCCAACTGCAATGAGAGGAGGGGTAGGCCACACTAGACTAAGGTCACGTAGCACATTTGAGACATCAATGTAACACAACCTGCACCTAAGAGTTGGAGGCATACCGGCAATACTGAGGGAATGCAAGTGGCAATTGAAAATTCACAACATTTTGACAATCTGATGATGTATCACAAACCTGGCTGAGCCCCCAACTCGATGATATGCAGCTTTGATGAAAGCTGCCCAGCATTAATGGATTTTGTTGAAAAAGCAATAAAGAGTGATGAAGTTTCACTCCCTCCCACCTGGGGAAAAAGCAAGTGCATGGAGTAGTGTATAAGGAGAGAAAAGACAAACCTGGCTGAGTATTTAGCTCAATCATGTGCAACTGGCAATTAGGTGACTGCCCAAAATAGTCTTAGATGCAAGCAAATTTAGAGTGGAGGGTCGGTGCTTTACTGCAGGCATGTGAGAGGAGCTCATCACTTCATCAACATACCTAGCAAACAAGAGCAGGAATTGCTGCCCTTTCCGTCTTGCTTTACACCTCCGTTTTGACCAAGAATGAAGTGAACAAGCAGCATTTGACAACCCACACCTTACCTTGAAGGACGCAAAAGATGCAGCATGGGCTTCCAATGCCTGACTCCGCTGCTGGTCCACAGAAAAGAGCTGCATGTTTCCCTTCACAAGCTGGGGACGCTGTAAGCACAACAAGGTCTGAATCTCAGGTTGGAAGCAGAGAGTAGCCAGCAGCCTGGTGCCTCTAAGACATCACCAGGAGGGCATGGAGAAAGGGGACGGATGAAATGGGATCTAAAGCATGGAAAACCAAGAAATAAGTTGAAAGCATCCATCATGTTCAGGGTGGGGGGATAGGACAATGCTATGAGCATTTACCCAAACACTTATTAATATATCCAGTACCTCAGGTGCTCCTGGTGCAATGCCAATCAGCACAAGCCACTTCTCAGAGGGATCACATCGATAGTTGATGATTTGGTTGCCACTCAAGTTTGCTGTTCTCTCGAACATCCTCAAGGGTTCAGAGTCACCTATTTCAAAAGTCCGACAATACAGGTCAGAAACACCATGTAAAAGCACGAGGCCTCTTTCACTGCATTGAAAAGGTTACAGACCGACGGATGCAAACTCAAATTCCTGAATTCATAGTGAGCCATACATACTGCCAATGGAACCAGATATGAGGTGCAGCATTCTATACCTTCAATGGTCCAATGATACACTGCTGTTTGTGTCACAAGTCCAAGCAGCTTTGGAGTGATCCACTTCCAGAAGACCACCTTTGACAATCAATACACACTTCCAGTCAGCAATACCACCAGATGTGCAATGTGCTTGCTCAATTGAAGCGGGTTGGATTACTTTCAGCTCTACTTCTCATAATCAACTCAACTTCTCCTTCAGCAAATCCAAACTGAGCTGTCAACCTGCTCTGGCATCTGATGGGATTTTATTTTTGCCTTCATCTCGATGTTGAAGATTTGGAGATGATCTTGTGCGGACCCGGGGATTTGAGCTGCCAGACACCACAAAGACAACACGTGAGTAATTCTTCAAATTGCTCTTCCCAGCTTTGATCCAGACCTTCTCTAAATTTAATAAGTGCACTGTAAAACTCGCAGTTCGTAACTCTAGAATGCTGACACTCAAAACAACTCCCGAAGCCTAATTCCAGGTAGGTGCTCCTTGCGGCCATTTACACAAGTTGAATTGAACATGATAACACCTTTTAGGGCAAGAACTCTCTGTGTAGGATTCATCAACGCAGAGTCGGCAGTAATAGGACGGCGCAACGGCTGGAGGGGCATAGCCATATCGATGATAACTACGCTATTTTGAGGTGATGTCTCCCGCACACATATGTACTTATCAGACTCCATTGTCACATGTGTAAATGTGATGAATTGCTGATTAATGCCAAGGCTCGTTAGCTGCATTGCAACATCAACATTTCCCTCCGTCAGTAACAGTTGATAGGATGAGGCAGACTAGGGGAAATAAAATTCCAACCAAAAAACGTCAGTTGTGTAAACTTTCCTACTACCCAATTGCTTCCACGTTAGAAGCTGCCACATCAGAACCATCAAGTCACGAAAACAATAGGAAAACCAGCCAGAAATTCGCACAACGGATCTCCCACACCCCCAAGAACACACCATCACATTACCCATAATTACCATTCTACCAAGTTCCCCCCCTGCTACTTCTCCCCACCATCAAAGCAAGCCCTTTCCAGCCACTCACCGTCAACGCCTCTTTCATGGTAATGGGGGCGCTTGTGGCCGCCATGGCGACGAGCTTCGATCAGGCCCTCTCACGCACTGCACAGAGAGAGAGAAGAGAAGGGCAAGCAATCGAAAGAGGGTAGAAAAGAACCGATTCACACAGACAGTTTAAACCCCCTTCCATTTACCCCCGCCAACTTTTCACGCGAGTATCTACAAGGGCAGTGAATAATTGTCCCCGGGTGGTCCCATCCAACGGCCGAGATCGCAGCAACTCTTTTGCGTTTTTTTTTTTTTTTTTAAATTTTTAATGAACAGGGGAGCCCTGATAAATTTTATTAATAAAACTGAGGAAAAAATAACGTCAGGAAAACAACCATAAGGATGATAAAGGAGACACTGGCCCATGGCCAAATCTAAGAGAGGCTGCAGGAGACTAAGGATGAGTAGGTCCATAGCAGCGAGACAAGACTACAAAGGCTCATTGATTCTGCATCCAGAGGATTCAAACGAGAGGTGGGCTTTGGATTTGCCCTTTCTAGAGGTTCTCTTATGCCTCCAATTCCTATCTGATTCTTCCTGCTCAATAGATAGTTGGGCGCTAGTGGAGCTGCCAACATGGCGGGATGTTGTCGTTCCAGACAATCGATGAGTCTGATGTCCTTGTGCAGATGATGTTCCCTTTCCCCCAAGCGTTATCAAAGCCAGTGAAAAGTTGTTGTCTCCTTCGTTGCGCACATCGAGAAGTAGCTGCACAGAGAACATTCCAGGCCTTTCTCGCTTTAGTCATTAAATCTGAGTGGATCATGAAGAAAACCTTCTGAGCACAGGGCTGAGACCCCCCCAACACCAAAGAACATCTGCTTTTCCATACATTCCAGAGCGAGTGCGCTCGAAGACACGCCCATACCGGGCAATTAGACTAGATAGATCCTTCGTGAAGTTTGAGCAAGATTAAGGAAGACTGCAAGGGAATGGACAGGACCCAAACAATCTGATACGGCTCCACATGAAACCAGCGAAGGGGCATTCAACCAAACAGTGATCCAGTGATTCCGAGAGACCCAGGTTGCACACTTGACATTGGTCAGGAGCATCTGGAATGACTTGAAGGACCATCAAAATTCTATTTACTAGCTTCCATAGAAATCCCGAGATTTTGGCATGTCTGTCCTTTCTCCAAACATCCTTCCAGATGTGTTGCCAATTAAGGGGGAGAGTGGGTAGATGTCCCCACTTGGCATTCCATTTGGCCACAAAAGTAACCGGAGGTCTTAATAGAGAGTAGCCCAGCTTGACCCCATATCCCAGGAAAGGATCATGCTTATTAGACATCCAGTTCCATTCTGCCGGGTCGAATCGCAGCAATTGCAAAAGGGCAGTAAGAAACAGTTGAAAGATCCGAAATAATGTTGCATATTCAAAGGAGGAATGGATCACATTTCCCAGAGACTTTGCAGTAAACTCTAATGGCGTACATATCCGATTCTAGCAAGTGAGACCACACTGGGGAAGTCAGGGTACCATCAGATTGAACATGAAATTGCCAACCAGAGATTTGATTCCCTATTATGTGGATTGCATAGAGTGCATACTTAGAAGCAGTGCCACTGTCCCCCCCCCCAGCCAAACTGGCAGAGCCCTGATATTGGAAGGAAAAGAACAAAGCAAAATCCACAATTGAGGAATGTTACTGATAACCTGATCCCAACATGCAGCCTTCATAGGTGAAAGATTGCTGGAGGCTGTGGCTTTGGGAAGAATGGACCCTGATTCCCAGATGTGGAGGAAGCTGACAATCCCTGCCTTCTCCCAGGAAGCCCATTTTTTAGAGCAGGTAATTAAGAAGTCAGAGTCAGCATTGAGATTTCCAAAAAGAGGCTGCCTCATGGCTTCTTCCCTTGTCTTAGGGGTGGACTGGAAAAGATTGGGCCTCATTTTAATCCAGGCAGCCCAGATGGACTGCCACGCCTTTGAACCAAAGGAGAAGGCACGGGAGGAACGATTACCCTGGGTTATCCATCTCAAAGACTCTGGCCAGTAAGCCGCTTGAGGCCACGAGTCCAGAATATGACATCTTACAACAAGGCTCCACGGAGATGAAAGATGAGTCAAAACCCTAGGCACCCACTTAGCCAATAAAGCAAGGATTTGAGATTGAGGGTCCAGAACCCCCAAGCCCCCGTTTTTTTTCTTTTGAGAGACCTGGGCCCAGCTCACTAAGCTTCTTCTGTTTGGCATAGCCGGGGTAGCCCCCCATATGAAGTTGCGAGTCATGGATTTAATCTGCGAGATAATCTTTGAGCCAGGGGACCAGACAGCCAAGGAAAACCATGAGGAGGATTGGATTACCTGGTTAGCCACCAAAGCCCGCCCAACTATAGACAAATGAATGGAGCACCAATGGCCCATTTTCTTCTTGATTTTGGCCAGAACCGCCTCGCATCTCTGCAGATCTGTGAGATCATGACCCACTAGGTGCCCCAAGAGATTATGGGCTTCTCCATTTTGAGTCCAACGAAGACCCAGATCCTCCCTCCAAGGCGCGATATGCGATGCCCCCGCTTGGATGGAAAGCTTGGAGAGAATAGCTACTGTCTTGGACCAATTTATCTGTAACCCTGATGCAAGGCAGAACGTCTTTAGAGCCAGAAGGATGGCTGAGACGTTCGCTTGCATAGAGTTGTCAATAAATAAGACAGCGTCGTCAGCGTATAAGGAATTCTTGACAGAGGCAGGAGAGGGTAAAGATCGTGGGATTTTTAACCCTTGCAAGGAGGTATTGGCAGCAAGCAAGTGACCGAGGGCATCCGCTGCGATGAGAAAGAGGAAGGGGGATAGAGGGCACCCCTGCCTTACTGACCTGTGTAATTGAAAGGATTTGGATAGAATTCCATTGACTTGAACTTTACTAGAGGCCGAGAAGAGAAGGATTTTTATCCAGGCCACGAAATTCCCTTCGAATCATAGCTTCTGAATGACCCCTAGGAGAAGAGCCCAATCTATATTGTCGACAAAATCAAACATTAGCAACCGCTAGAGGCTGGTCCGAAAGATGGGCCTTCAATCGCAAGAAGAACATTGTCTAGGATCATTCTATTTTGCATAAACCCAGTCTGCTCTGGACGCACCAGCCTGGGCAAAAAGGGCTGAAGCCTCATGGCGAGAGCCTTGGCTATGATCTTGTAAGAAGAATTAAGCAACGTAATGGGCCTGTAATTGGTAATCAAGTCACGATCCCCTTTTTTGAAAATTGTCCGACTCGCCCCCGTTGTCACCCGATGTGGCAGGAGTCCCCGTTGCCGGATGTGCCCGCTCTATCCCTTCCCGGAGCGCCACTGGAAGTAGATTCCAGATGTGGAGCATAGCCGGCGGCGGCGCCCCGTAGTCCAGGCCCTTCTTTGCTGACCGCTCAGGCTCAGGGGACGGTGTCACTGATCGGCTAGGCTGCTCCGAACCGGCCCATACCTCCTCCTCTCCCCGCCCCAAATGCGTATCAGGGTAGAAGCCCTCACCCGGCTTGACTTCTTCGAGGCGCTTCGCTATCTTGGCCACTTCATTGGCCCTCCTCGTCTCCTCCTCCCTCATCGACAACAATGGGCTGGCAATGGAGGCTTTCAAAGGCCCTTGAACCTGACGTTGGGCCTTGGCAAGTGCAGCCTTTGCTGCGGAAGAAGGGGTCGCTATGGGGGTGACATCCAAAAGTTGCCCATACCGGGCCCCCGAACGGGTGATGTGCTTGCCAAGGTACATTTCACCCGTCTTGGTGGCCGGGGGTGTGCTCAACAGAGCATCCGGCTCAGCAACAACCTCCCGAATAGGAGAGCTGGCTGAACCGGCCCCTGGCGCATCCAAGATGTGGACAAGAGGGGGGGTACTGGCCTCGGGGGGCAGACGAGCCCTCCGGCTGCGGCTGTCGACGGGGCTGGTTAACCGTGAGACGCCCTGGCGCGTCACACGTGCCGGCAGAGCAAACGGATTGTCCGCCCCTTTCTTTGGGGTAGGGGACTTCTTCTCTTTCCCCATAAGCTGGCACCTGTCATGCAAACCCACAAGTTGGCCTCATTAAACTATCCGTTCAACTCACTCGAACCTCGCGTCCTAGAGACAGATCTCATTGAAAACTTCGTGCCGTTTATAAGAATTCAAGTGTTATTCCCCCAACAGTCAAAGAGCAGGAAGAGTCAAGTGTAAGGGGTATGTGGCCCATTCCAGATCAAAAACAAAAAAAACCAAGGATGTCGGGGGCTGAGAGCAGCAAGTGCTCGGGGTCTCGAGAAGGGGCCACAAAGATAAAGAAAAAGGTGGAAAGGGGGGGGGGGGAGTGACTGAGCACCACCACCAGCTACTGAGCACCACGGGCTCAGTCACTCCCCCCCCCCCCCCATTTTCTTTTTTTTTGGTTTCCTGATCTCTCCCTCTCTCTGTCCCTCTCTGTCCCTCTCTCCCTCTCTCCCTCTCCCTCTATAAATCTTTGGATTTCATCTGGCCTTAACCTTTTGAGGTTATTTAGTTTTTCATCCCTGCCTTTTTCATCCAAATCTGGATGATTTTATTTCATTGGATGATGAAACTTAATATACAGAAAGCTAGAGTTACCATCTATTTTTTTCATCTAAACTGGATGATCTACATAAATAATGGTTACCTATTATAAAATCCAAGAGAATAATAAAACTACCATCATAAATGATGGCAGTTATTAAACCTAAACCTATACCATAACCCTAAAAGATACATTTCTATGGGATGTCATCCAGTGACAAAATGCCTAATCGGGAAGTTTTGCCCTAAGCAGGCCGACACACTTCAAGCACTGAACTCGTGCTTCAGTGAACCTTGATGATGCGCCGTATAAACCTGCTCCCCTGCTGCTACATGGTACTCGTGATTGCTGGCTCTTGGGATGCGCAGTGGTGGTTAAACAGATTCTTCTATGGCAGACGACAAAGCCGTGATTGCTCTGATCAGGAACTCATGGTTCTTTATTTTGCAGCGGCGCTTTTACTCCTTGTTGGGAAGTACTCTATCCCTATTTATCTACAGATTACTTGTTGCTCTCTCTTCGTGTATGAGCCACTCTCTAGCTGTGAACGCTTCTACTCTGATTGCGTTCTGTTGGAGACAATCTGTTGGACGCCATGGCGCAGGGCATACCACAAACACTCAAGGTTTTTTGAGTTACCATTGCTTGAATTGTGATCTGTACTTGCTTTAGAATTCAACATTGACATGGATAGCAACTGTGAAGACCTGCCACTTACCTGCTGCATCCTCACTAACACACATCGCTATGTGGTGGTTTTTGGGACGGGCACAGGTGAGGTCTTCACTTGTCTTGATTTCTTGAAGCTTGCAGTTCCTGTTCTTGCAAGTGTGGATACTGCTGCTGCCTAAGCTGCTGATGCCATCTGCTATTTCAAACTGCCACCATGCCGCTTCAGACCTGCTCCAAGATTGCTCCAATGAGGATCTGCTTCTCTCCTTACCACTGTTTACGGTTTTTTACAACCACATTTGCATGTGTAGGAGTTTAGCTATGAAGGATACAAGGATACAATAGCAGTTATTACTTTGACTGCCTTGATACTTGGCTCTGAAATGAGAACTCTTGGTATGACTCTGATGGATCAAAAGGATAGGCTTTGATAGATAACACACATTCTTCAAGGCCCTCATATCATTTTGGTTTCATGGCTTGATAACAAACTGGGGTTTCTGAGCTGCTCTTTCACCTTGGTAGAACTACTTTATGTGGCCTTAAAATACCATTCTAGGCCTATACCTGCTTAAGGGGGCTCTACACTGTTGTTTCTTCTTCCTTTTTAAGAATCTTGCTTATATCTTGGTTCTAAAACATCATCTTCAAACCAAACCTGCAATCTGGTTTTTGAAATGAGTTTTAAATGGATTCTTGAGATGATGATGTGTACTATGGTGCTTTCATGATATGAATGACCTGGAATCCCACCCTCCCGCCCTGTTTTTTCAGAGACCCTGAAATGTAATTGGGTATTCAAATGAGATTGTAAACATGAAAGAGAATGTTAGATGGTGCCCTGTAAAGGGCTGTTTTGTCTTTCAATGACAATGACCTTAGCGGTCTTGTCCATGTCTTGACATGACATGTATATCTTCCCTCTCTTTATTTGATCAGTGTACTTAGTGGTTTTTGTACACACCATCTACCTTTACCTTTCTCCTTTTCACCTTCTCATTTTGTTATATTGACAAATGTTCTCGGGGGGCTTTGACAGAAAGTCACCAAAGGAGGTCCTAGCTGGAATGAGGACCTCATAGCCCTGGGGTATCAGTCCCCACTACCTCCTCCAATTCCTGCTGTGCAGGCAACCCTCGCACAAGTCACACCAAGTGACTTCCATGCTGCATTGCAAAAGATGGATGCTGAGGCCGTGGAAAATTCAGGTGATGAAAACCCCGTGTTATTACTTGAAACCTTGGCTTTGGAAAATTGGGTTGCACTTGGCATCATGGCAAATAAGAATGGCAGGTACCTGGAGAAGCTCCAGGAATTCAATACTAAAATGATTGAGGTACTGGAAGATGATGCCGAGGAGCTGATACAATGGGAAAAGAAGGGATCAGCCATTGAGGCAGCTCTTAGAATGGCGAACCCAGAAGATGACCAGACTGTCTCCACGCAGAAATCTACAAACACATCTGAAAAAGACTTCATCCCTTCTGTAAGTAATCACCCAATCCTTGGGCACATGATTTTACCGGATGAAGAAAAAGAGGCAGTGAGAGAATTCTGTGAACAAGTAGAAATCTCACAAGTGGAACAAGAAAGGGCATCAGGTGCCACTCCTGGAAATCTACAATTTGTCCCTTGGTTGCCTCCCCGTGCAGTTGAATTAGAGGTTGCCAATAACGATCACATGATGTGGCACCCACATGCTAATATCAATTTATTGGCACCCATTTCTATTGAAATGTGGGTCAAATGGGGCAACATAACTCCTGCTGAACGCAGTAGGTGTGCACAGGATGCTAAGGAGGGTTTTCAGAGAATAAAAAAGGAACCTATTGCTGTGGCATGGCCACTAAGGACCTTCTACTACAAGCTCTGTGACAAAGGTGAGAACCTTACCCTGAGGACCAAAAATGACTTGCCGACTGGTTCGGCCAGATCCAAAAATCACAAGAGTCAACTCTTCAACTGGCATCGTCCCTACATAAGATGTAACTGTGGACAAGGAGGGGCACCCTCTTCTTGCATTGGGAGTGTTGCTTGGTTTGACTGTAGTGTGAATGCACGGGAGTGACATTACATTTTGTTTACCATTACGACCTGCATCACTATGAAGGGAGTGCCCGTCATCCCAACTGCAGAAATGATGTATCCCTTCATGTAGGTAATTTCATGAGCGCACTGAGCTTATGCTTTGCCAGGAGAAAAATGGCTAAGTCATGACGGTACTTATTTTCATCCATGCGATGAACGTTTTTCATCACTGGTTCTTGACCTAAAAGATCGCGGGTTGAGAAAAACGAAGAGGAAGATGACGGATGGCTCGTAGCAGCTGTTGCAAGCAGTGGTGTCGGCAGGGCAGCCTGTGTTAGGAGGTTGTACCTGCGCTGTGGGATCTTGCTTGGCTTAGGAAGCGGCATTAAGACGCCTCTGCTTGGTATTCTGTGTAGAAAGAAGCGGTGCCGCCTCTCTCATAGTGATGATCAAGTCCAGGAGATAGAAGCATGTGAGGAGAGCGGCGCACCACCACTGCCGCCAGTGCCTTGAAGATGACAGTTATGGGCAGATGAGCAAGCAAGGAAAAGGCCAGCTGCTGAAAGCACAGGGAAGAGAGTCTGGGCACAATCAATGGGGGGGGAGGTAAAGCATGTGGAGTGCTGGCTGTATGGTATCTCAGGTTCTCTGTCATCAAGCTTCTAGCTGCTTTGTGTCTCCTTGTTATAGGACCAGGCCAATTCATGAGGAAGGATTGCATAGCGTAATCTGGTTGTCAAGCCACGGGATGGTCCAAGTGAAGAAGGGGAGCCATCATGGCGTCATAAGGTCTGGAATCAAGACAAAGAGAAAGGGTTGAAGTGGCTGCTGACGGGCGATGGCAAGGTGCCACCTTGACAGGCAGACCCACCGCTTCACTAGTGGATAAAAACAGATAAGTCTATGGACAGTGGCCTTTTTTTGGAGCGACTTAGAAATTGCTTTGGTAGATTTAGGACTGCCATCTTGGCAGAAGGGAAAAAGGTGGAGACATGTGACAAGAAAAAGTTTTTGAAATTGGAATGGAGACTCTGGACTTCAAACCAGAACGTGGAAAGGATGGATACACCTGATGTTGTGATGACAGTGAGAGAAATGAGTGAAGAGAGAGAGAGAAAGAGAGAGTATGTTTGTCACTGAATTCAGAATGGTCACTGTTGTCTTCATTCTTGCATTTTGTTTCAGTGTCATAAACCTGGACACCATGCTGCCGTGTGTAGTGATACACTGGAACCAATGTAGATCTGGCTTGTTTGTTTGGAGAGATCAATGATGGTTAGCTGGAGCTGCAAAAACATGGAAAGGATAAGGTGATTTCAGTATGGGATCAGGATCTGAACAACTGCGTTCCACAGTTGAAGGGAAAAGAGGGATGTTGGGGTATTTGGGTTGAAGTCTGACAAAAGGGATGAGAGCTGTTTGAGCGATGGGTTCTTGGGAAAAGGGCAGTGTGAAGGGCTGAACATTGACAGACAGAGAGAGAGGCAGAGAAAAAGGGACAAGAGAGAGAGAAAGAGAGAGAGACTGATGGATGGGATGGTTGTGTATTGAGAGACCGAGGATGACTTCAAGGCTGGCTGCACTGGATGCCTAGCAGAGTGTGCATTTGCATTACATGACAGATCTGCTGCTGTGAAGTAGTGGGGAGCCTGTGGACATAGACAGAGATAGAGAAACAGACAAAAAGGGGAAAAGAAAGAAAGAGAGTGAAAAAGGGGATTTGGGTAAGGAGAGAGCTGCAAATCAAAAGGGCTGTTGGGGGGTTGGCCAATTTGGGGAGATGAGATGAAGAAAACCTGAACCCTGAAAGAAACCAGTGCCCCTGCAGACCATGAAGATCTGAGCTGCCTCCTCCTAAATCTGTGTCACCACTACAAAAGGGGATTTCCGACCTGTCACTGCTCAAGTGGGCTTCACATAAATGATCGTGTTTACCGCTGCCATTGGGCTGATTGCATCACAAAAAATATCGTGCTAACATTGTTGGCACCGTGATCATAGGGCCAGGCTGTTGAATAGAAGTAGAACCGAGAGCAAGAACAATTCAAGACTCCCCATCCATGTCTTCTCTTCCGCTGCGGCGTGGATGAGGATTCCGTGAACTCTGATCACGAACGTAACTGAGGGAAAACCCATATAACCGTGTGAAGATGGTTGGACAGGAAAAGAACGCTCCTCTCCCTTTCCTGGACAATCAGCTGGAAAAAAGGGGGGAAGTAGAGGGGAGTACCACGGATTTAGGATTAAACAGAAGGGGATTCACGCCCCTTCTTTTGGTATCAGAGCTTCGTTAAAATCTTGATTTCTACTAGCTAGGGATCTTGACTGGTATTGGATGGTTTGATGGCAGGCAGAGACCACACACTGATTCCTGATGAACCAAGCATTGGAGATGTGCTGATTTGCTTCAGCAGACGCACACCAAATACCCACGCAGACCCTTGTTTGTACTTCTTCAACCCTGCTTGGAGAATAGCTAATGGTGATTTATGTCTTAGAGTGATACATGCTGGAGGTAGAACAACCATGGTGCTTTGGATAAGAGAGTTAGGAAGGTGGGAGAAGATAAACACCATGGCACGAGAGGTGACATGGGGAGGTAGAGTAGAGATGTTGCGAAACGGACAATGGGAGTGGTATAGAGGCCAGCATTGAGGGAGTTGCAGGAAAAATTAAAATCAAGATTAGGTATCAAACCAGTTAAACTCAGATTAGAGAATAGAAGGATGACCAGTCCAACTAGCATAGATGCGCCTTATCATGGTAGGAATAGTGAAGATGTAAATGACTGGCTAGAGAGAATTCAGATGGAGGCAGATGTCTGGGATTTGAATGAGGACAAAACTTTCAAGGTAGCAAGGCTCAACCTGAGAGCCAAGGCTGATGAATGGTACCGTAAACAAAACCCTAGGCCAGACAACTGGGAAGACTTCAGGGCAGCCATTTCAGCCAAGTTTGGTATCGTTGACTTGGCAGAAATTAGGCTAAGAATGGATACCATTAAACAGGAGAATAGACAAAGGGTTCAAACATACTTCGATAGGTTGAACCGGTTATTTATAAGAAGTGGGGCGTCTGATTTGGAACAAAGGCGTAGATTTGCAGCGGGTTTGAGACCTGAAATAGCAAGAGTAACGCTGGGCAGGCGCTTCCTTGATGTAGAGGAAGCACTTGACACAGCCATTGAGATTGAGAGGGGCCTGGGAAGGTTGGGAGAGATACCTCCAGAGCCATTGAAAGGAGATGATACAGATGAGTCAGTTGTGTTTGTCAACCCTGTGGACAGAAGACTTGATCAGCTGAACACTACCCTACAGAAGTACTTTGATAGGGCACCAGTCATAGGAGAAAGCTCGGGATCTAGAACACCACCTCGTGTTCGCCTTTGTAATGTTTGTCACAAAGAAGGTCACATAGCTGCATATTGTCCTGAAGGAAGAACCCAAGCTAAGTGTGACAAATGTCACCGGTTCGGGCATTCCACGGAGATGTGTGGTGTGAGATGCAACTTTTGCAAGCTACTCGGGCATACAGAGAGTGAGTGCAGTAGAAAACTCGACCAAACTATGATGGGAACTCCGGGAACTAACTTTGTAGATGTGTTTTATGATGATGAGGATGATGTACTCGCAGAGATGACAGATCTGATGTCACGAAATAGTATCAATGAAGTCAGACTTCCAAGGACACGCATACCTGTCCAGAGTCCGATTGTTGAACCTACAGGGTCACCAGAAATGAATAGTGAGAGCAGTGAACAGCCAAACAAAACCAAGAGTGAAATCTACCCAAAGAACAATTTCAAGAATGCTATAGAAGGAGGTACAAAATCCAGAATCTTGAACCACTTCTACAAAGGGAGAATATCGTTGTCTCCCATGGACCTGATCATGACTGTGCCCGGAGAGCTAGACAAATTGAAAGGGCTGGTCAAAGTGGTGGAAAGGGCAATGGTCCAACAAAGGGAGACAACTCACAGTGTAGAAGTTGTGAAGGATGCACCAAGGCCTTTGTACTCAGCACACGCTGAACCCACGATCTCGTATGCTTATACTGGTAAGGTTAAAGCGCTTCATGTAATGATTACAATGGGAGATTACCAAGTATTAGGCCAGATTGACAATGGTGCCATGCTTTCTGTAATATCAGCTAGTACAGTCAGGGATCTTGGTTTGATGGGATCTGTCATTACTAGTAAGGATGTGAATTACAGAGTAGCCTCAGGTGCTCTTGAGACTGCAATGGGCAGACTTGAGGACATCAAGGTCAAAGTAGGAGAACTGACCAATCGTTTGTCCTTTATGGTGGTGAACACGGATACATATCACATGCTGCTGGGATTAGACTTTCTCAAAAAGTTGGCGTTGTAGTGGACACCGAAGCTGAAACAATTCGCGTACGCTATGGGCCAGGAAAGGATTTTGCTCACTTCCCTTTGCACACCATCAATTATAATGAGCCTGCAGTTACCAAAACAGCCTACCATAGAGGGGTCGAGAGTAGAATGAGATATGCAAGCAGTACGTCAGCAGGTAATGTCTTAACCCTGACGTCAGATGAACAGTACCTAGGCTTGTGGGAGAAGAAAAGAAAACCAGAGGAAGAATATGAGGACACGGAGGAAGCATCCTCAGGTTCTGTCACCTCTAAATCTGATAAAGATGAGGAGATGGGAGGCTCTGAGGAGAGTAAGGAGGTAGAAACAGCACTGAGGGATGTTGAGGAAATAATAGACGATGTCAACCTAGGGGAGGACTTGTTCGAGGACCAAGGGATGTCTGAACTCCTTCAGGAAGAGACCCATAAGAGTATGGCTGCTGCCATAATACATGAAGCTTACCAGAAAGCTTGGAATGGTGAACTAGGGAACAACAACCTAGAAATAGAGGATGACTTCCATGATTGGAATCAGGTTGTCACACAAGAGGAAGGACAGAGAATGGCTAACTCTGTAAGCCAGGTGGAGGGAAAGAGTTGGGAACCTAGTCAAGAGGAAGAAATGGAGAGTCGTTGGAGAAGTCTGAAATCCAGACTGCACATCAACCCAGAACTGGCCCCAGAACATAAGATAGAGCTGGAGCAAGAGCTGAAAGCAAACCAGGAATGTTTTGCTCTTAGCAAAGCTGACTTGGGATACTGCAGTGAGGTGGAACACACAATTGACACACAAGGTTTTCCCCCTTGCAGAAGTCGTCCCAGCCGCCTATCAGAATGGGAGGAAAACGAGGTACAGGTACAAATTGAAACTTTGATCTCACAAGGCAAGATGAGAGAGAGTAATTCAGAATGGTCGTGTCCTGTTACCCTTCCACCAAAAAAAGATGGATCTAAGCGTTTTTGTGGTGATTTTAGGCCAGTAAACCGATTAACAAGAAGGGACTCTTACCCTATGCCATTAATTCAGGATGTTTTGAACCAGTTGGGGAAAGCCAAGTGGTTTTCTGCTCTGGATTTGCAATCTGGTTTTTGGCAGATCAAAATGGACGACCGAGACATAGGCAAAACAACAGTGATCCACCAAGAAGGGATTGTATGAATGGCTGGTCATGCCATTTGGGCTGAAAAATGCTACTGCTACCTTTCAGAGAACAATGAATAGGGTGCTCAAGGAAGAAATCAAAGATTGCGCCAAGGTTTTTGTAGATGACGTCAATATCCATAGCAAGGACTGGGTAGATCACGTGGGGCATATAAAGAGAGTTCTGGGAAAGGTTAGGAGGGCCAATCTCAGGCTCAATCCGGACAAATGTTATTTTGCCAACCTACAGTTGGTGTTCCTTGGGCATGTGATCTCTGAAGAGGGAACGTGGCCTGATCCAGATAAGATAGCTGCAATTGAAAGATTTCCCTTGCCGAAAAACCACATTGCTCTCAAAATTTATTTGGGCATGACAGGGTACTATAGACCCTATGTCAAGGGATATGCTGGAGTGGCAGTTCCCTTGTTCACGCTAACCAAGAAAGATGAGAAGTTCATCTGGAGTGCAGAGGCCCAAAACGCCTTTTCTGCCTTACAGGTGAAGCTGGTGACAGCTCCCATCCTGGCAAGACCAGATTTCTTGAAACCTTTCATCCTAGATGTGGACTGGTCCATCAAAGGAGTGGGGGCAGTATTATCACAAAAGGAGTATAAGAAGGAGAGAGTCATTGCATACGCTAGTAAGGTACTATCTGATGCTCAACGCAAATATCACCCTATGGAGGGTGAATGCTACGCCTTGCTCCGACATTACATCCTCAACCACCTCCACTTTCATCTCCTCCGCCAGCAGTACCACCTCCACCACCACCACCATCTCCACCTCCACGTGCATGTGCCCCCCGAACCCCTAGGAGGGGTTGGCTTCGCCCTAGGTTTCCTCCCCTTTGGCTTGGGCGGCCTGAGCCGGATTCTCGCCCCGGATGGGAAGCGCATAGGACTATGTTACTGAGGACCGTCTAGCCTTGTTGTTGGGGGAATCATCTCGACCCTCCCACCCCCATCCGAGAAAACGTGGAGTTCGAGTATTGGGGGAGACGGTATGTTGTGAGAGCCATTACAGACCCTGCTATGGGTCGGGGTTTATTCACGGTCAATGATATTGTGGTTCCTCCTCGGAGAAACAACATGGTGGACTTGTTTCCCTACTACGGTCCATACTACACCTCCGCGGAGTTTCGTACATTACGCCTCGAAGCCCCATACATCCTACATTTTGTGTGTCAACGGACAGGATGTACGTAGACGGGGGTTGTCTCCCATTGAGATCAGATTTTGTGATGGTGACCCCGACATCTTCGGCAATGTTGCTGGGTTGGTCAATAGTTCTTTTGGTCATCCTAGGAGAACCAATGTAGTATGGGACGAGCGAAGCGATGGGCATGAGAGCTTTTGTGGTCATACGTCAGTATACTGTGAGGGGATGCACATGTTTGTGATGACATGTGCTAATAGGACTATTAGGGCTGGCAGCGAACTATTTGCATCATACGAGTTCTCCCGGGATGATTGGGACCTCCGATTACAGCGTGAGTGGGATGTGTATGATAGAAATAAGGTTCCTTTGAGACAAGGATCGCGTAGATGGGCATTGTAGATATTCTCATGATGTACTTTGTATACATCCGATTAATCGATTGATGTTAAAAAAAAAATTGTTGCTCGTGTGGGTTGCAACTTTGCATATGTGATCTAAACATACTTATGCACATGTGGACCAAATATGAGCTTGAACCAAGTTGATTCAATGGTCATTCTAGTGTTGAACGCAGCTACGTGTCATAGAGACGGAAATTGTGTTTCGCCTGTAGATGATTTTTTTCTTATTCCATTTTTAAGCCATATGCTTAATGATAGCATATGCAATGTGCGTGCAAAATTTGGGAGTAAACAAAAGTCATTTGGACCCATAACCAGATTTTGTTCTCTCATTTGCACTCCAAAGTTGAGTTATTTTCAACTTCATGCACTCTTCATAGAGAGTTATGCAAAAGTGACCCTAGAAACACACTTATTTTATTTCCATTCTTTTTTGTCCCATTTTTTGCATGGATGTAGTGGTGCAAAGCCCAATGTCACAAAACAAAATAGAGCTAAAAATAAAATCATTACGCCCCTCAAAACCGCAATCATATATTTTTTAAATGCAAATATTTATTTTAAATTCATTTAAATTCGATTTAATTCAAAATTGATGCAAGGGAAAGTGCGTCGTTGGGGAGGTTTTTTTTTATAAAAAAAATTATTAATATTTAAATTTATCTGCTGGATCTTTGTACAGGTGTTACACACATATTCAAGCACATGTAGGAAAAAATGAAGCTTGAGCCACATCCGTTTGTTGGGTGCAATGGCATGAGAGGATTTTCTTTCACATTAATAAACAAAAATTGGTTGATAGGGTGAATGCGTCATTGGGGGGGCAAATGATTTTGTTTGGGTTTGAAACTTTGCATGCGTGTACGTTGCGCACATACATGTAATTATTGAATGACATATTTGATGCACACACACATTGAAGGTTGTTGTTTGCATTTCGCTTATAATGAAGTGTATGGTTGCAAGGACACATTATAATATATGTCCTTATGTTCATTTGTTTGTATCAGGACTTTGTCCATCCCTTCCCGGTCCTTTCTCTTAGCACCCCATCCGAAAACAACCCAAGTACATCAGGCGGGAGTCGTGGGCGATACGCCGCCCCCACGGTACTGGACGATTACGACGATGACAGTGACAGTGACAGTGACAGTGACAGTGACAACAACAATGAGCATGGAATTAACCAGGAGGATGTGCAAGCCATGGATGATCTCATGTGGGCGCTGATGCATCCCATGAAGAGGGAACCCGACCAATCGATGATCCTGAAATGGCCCCCTCAAATGACATGGAGAGGGAGGCGAGAACTCCTTTGTACGAAGGGGCGAAAGTGAGTCGACTTTCAACAATCTTACTTTTGCTCAATCTTCAAATTCGATTTGGCATAAGTAATATTGGGATGTCTGCCATAATGCGAACTATTGCAGACTATATCCTTGCTCCACACTTGAAACCCAAGATGCGACGGTCGCGGAAAGAGGCGCGCAAAGTCTTGGACTCTGTGGGGATGGGCTATAAGATTTTTCATGCATGTCCATGTGATAAAACCCTATACTACGGAGAGGATTCACATCTCACCAAGTGCCCAAAGTGCAAGAAAGACCGATATCGGGATGATGTCAAAGGGAAAAAAGTACCACGCAAGGTATAAGCGTCATTCCCCCTTGCATGGAGATTACTTTCTTTAATCTTCTCAATGTATGTAATTCCACAAAGTTTAGGGTTTAGAGAGTAGTACTTATGTAAGATCTGATTGTGGTTTTGGAAGGAGTGAGTGAGGAGTGGAAGGAGCGATGTTCGGTTTTGACCATTCACACCCAAATGAGGGAGATGCTGCATAAAGGGAAAGACATAAGGGTGTTGTATTATGTGTGCTAATGGGATGATGACATGTGGGGGGGCGTGGGATATTTCATCCTAGAAAATGCATTACTTTCCGATCATCCCGCGATTGAGGGCACAATACCGAAGCCCCAAATTGGCCAGACTCATGAGATGGCACGCCTCGCATCGGAGCCCCCCGGGAAAGGTGTGCGGGCCACAAGATTCACAAGCATGGAGGCATATTGAAGAGATGTGGCTTTTTCTCTTGGAGGACCCACGACATGTCCACCTCGGCTTCTCCTCGGATGGGGTCAACCCATTCTCTGTCCAGTCATGTAGTCATTCCACATGGCCGGTGACCATGGTAAATTACAACATCCCTCCGTATCTTTCAATTAAAAAAGGCCATATCATGTTGGCTGCCATTGTACCAGGTGAGTGTACTCATTTCATGTTTATTATTGCCTTAGACTTTACATTAAACTTCTGATCTCTGACACAATTCAGATGCAAGATTGATTAGTGACATAATCATGGAGTAAGACGTGTAATTCATTTTGTAGTATAATTTGCATATTGGTGGAGCATTGAAACAATGATGTGAATGTCTCATAGGGAAAAAACAAGTGGCAAACATGGACACGTACTTGCGACCTCTAATTGATGAACTTAAGGAGCTATGGAGGGGGGTCCCGGCATTGGATGCTTCACTTGACCCTATGGCCGGACAATCTTTTCAGATGAGAGGCATCTTGCTTTGGACAATGCATGATTATCCAGGTATATTATGTTCCCCATGAACAACCCGCGTACATTCACTTGTCAATGCCAGATAATATCGATGAGGATTGGGATTGATTGAAGTAGCGGCGACAGTCTTGTGCACCGTAGTGGGGTAGATGGCATTATGGGCCGTGCACATGACAACTTTTTGTTTTTGCTAATGTGGCGGGATGTGTAGTACATGACTAACTATTTGCTTGGGGCTAAGCACCAAAGGGTACCATGCATGCTTGCATTGTGGCGATGATCTTGATGCACATAGCTCCCGCCATCTTCACAAGATGGTGTATCCCAACTACCGCAAATTTCATCATATGAGCCATCGATGGAGAAGAAGAGAGAAACACTTATTTGATGGCAAAGAAGAAGTACGTCCCCCCCCTATGACACCGTCCGGGCAATTTGTTTTGCAAGAATAGGGCAGCCGGGCAGTTTGCGACGCCCGGCCGTCGCAGGGGCCTTTTGCCCTTCATGCCACCATGTGACGGCCTGACGTCGCAAGAAAGGGCTGCGATGAAAGAAAGGGCAAGAAAGGGTTTTTTTTTTCGGCGTGCGACGACCGGCCGTCGTCAGAAAGGGCTGCCTTCTGCCCTTCGCTGGGGGGCGACACTTGGGCGTCGCACGGAAGGGCTTCCTTTTGCTCTTCATCCGCCCGTGCGACGGCCAAGCGTCGCCGCCTGGCCCCGACGCCAGGTGGCGACCCGCGGGGTTTGGCTGCGATGGCCCGGCGTCGCAAACACGCTCCGTAGGGTTGGCATCGTACGCTCAGCGCCGCGCGGGGTGTGGGGGGTGTGGCTGGCATCGCAAAACAACCCCCCCCCCCCCCTCCATTTGCTGTAGTGGTAGGTGCATTGAAAGAAGCCTGCACTCTATCACACACCATGCACCTTGCCCACGAACTGTTGCACATCCGTGTGCATGCCCCGCCACCAGTAATGTCCTTGCAACAAACTATGAGTGCGCCCCGCACCCCAAAATGTCCCAACTCCTCATGGGCATGACGTACCAATCGCGCTCGTTGTGTTGGATGAGGCACAATCCTCACTCGTCCATCCTCCCATACTCGGAGTAGGTGAGTCCTATCCCACTTGAATCTCTTGGCTCCTTGTAGGATCCGATCTCTTTTCTTAGCAGTCACACTGGCTGTTGTCTCTCCTGTACGAAGGTAGGCCAACACTGCTGCATCTTCATACACATCATTAGCACCACCAAGCTCTTCACTGATCTCCGGATCGTCATGCATACCATCTACATGACCAATCCTTTGGGATGGACCAGCTTGAGCTCCCATTGCTAGGATGCATAAAAAGGCAGATGCATGTCATCTTGGCACCATCTCCTCATCCGTCTCACCATGCCACCGAACTCCTGTATCATCATGCTTGCTTGTGCATGGATTACGACTCAACCCATCTGCATCCCGATTGACTATACCAACTCGATGCATCACCTGGAAGTCGTACTCTTGAAGCATAAGTGCCTACCGTGCAAGCTTCCATGTAAGCTTGTCTGACTCCATTAACCACTTCAATGGTTGGTGATCCGTGACAAGGGTGAAGAGGTTGCCATAGAGGTAACATTTGAAATGTGCCACTGCCCATACCGCAGCTAGACACTCCCTTCATATGAGCTATACTTCGCCTCAGCATCATTGTTCGAGCGGCTGGCATATGCCAGTGGCTTACCTGTGTGAGCACTGCTCTAATTCCCAGCATACTCCAATCCATATGTAGCTGGAAATGCCCCGAATAGGCCGCCTCAGAATAGGTGCAGAAGTCAATCGAGCCTTGAGTTCCTCAAAGGCTTCTTCTTGCTCCTCCTCCCACTGCCACTCCTGACCCACCTTGGTCAACTTGGTAAGAGCCTTTGCTATGCTGCTAAATCCCTTGACAAACCGTCGATAGTAGTTTGCCAACCCCATGAAAGCACGAACTCTGCTAACATCTATGGGACGTGGAATGCGTGCAATGGCCTCCACCTTCGTCTTTTGAACACCCAATCCTCCAGGGTATATCATATGGCCCAGATACTCAATTTGGTTGTGGAAGAACTTGCACTTCCCAGGGTGCAATTTCAACCCATGCGCTCTCAAGCACTCAAACACCATCTGAAGATGTCTCTCATGCTCCTCAACCGTAGCACTAAAGACGATGATGTCATCAGTGTAACACTAGGCAAAGTCTAGCCCCGCGAGAATCCTATCCATAACCCTCTAAAACTCTGCATGAGCATTCTTCAACCCAAACGGTAGGAACCGCCATTGGTACAAGCAATCCTTCCCATGTTGGTCAATCCCCCAAAATACCGTCTTTTGTTTGTCAGCCTCTTTGATTGGCAACTGGTGGTAACCGGATCGCAAGTCCAATGTGCTAAGCACCTTTGCATGCCCAATGGCATCAAAGATCTCTTCTGGAGTTGGCATGGCATATCTATCGGACTTAGTCTGACGATTAACAGGACGATAGTCCCCACACATCATTCTTTCTGTCCAATTGCCATAGATATCCTTCTTAGCTGACATTACCGTTGCCGAGGCATACTCCCCGCCTAACAACTCCACCAATCCAGTACATTGTTGGGGCTTCGAACAATGTACTATGGAGCTTCGAACAGCTCCATAGTTCGTGACACAGCCAGTACATTGTTGGGGGTGGCTACGGCAATTTGCCAAGCTCCATTGTTTTCTGCCACGACAATTGCAATGCTGGGGATGTGGCCAGCTGCAGTGTTTAGACTGGTAGCTGCACCCTGGATTCAGGGTGAAGACAGCCACAGCTGCACCATGGCAAGCGGCAGCTGCAAGGTTACAGGAGTTGCCAGCTAGACCAGCCATTGAGCGTAGTATGGTGACTCTTGGGGTAGTCCTGGTGATGGTGTGTTTCAGTTGGGTGGCCCAGCCGGGAGGAGGTATAGGCCACTGCGGGTCTTGTTGGACTCGGGAGCACAACCATTGACGTTGGGGAGAGCAGCAATTGCAGGCTTGGGCCTTACAGAGGCGGATTTGAAGCCTTGCCCTTTTCAAATTCAAACATCTTTGGGCGGTTCAGAGAAGGCACGAGGGATTACACGCCATGAGCTCTTCAATCGATTGCAGCCAGATCATCCTTGAAATCCCCAGCTAAAACCCAGTTGGAGATATGAGGCATTCCAATGATCTTCTCTCTAATAACGTCCCAAAGGGCAGCCCTTTCAAGCGACTGATTCGGGGCATAAACATTAATGAAGGCTAAGTGGCCAAAGGGGGAGGACTGTTCAGTGACAACACACTGGACTCGTCCTTGAACCCAATTTTGGACTTCAAGAATGCATCCTTCTCTGCTATGGAGTTAATGCAAGCTGCCGAGGTGCTGGCCTCCCTCAAAACTCCAGGCCTTGACGGGCTCCTTGTAGAGTTCTTCCTGGCCCTGTGGGATTCTTGGTGACGACTTTCTTCGAATGGCTGATGACGTCTTGGAGAAATGCATCATGCCTTCGCAGCTATCAAAAGGTGTTATCACACTCATCTACAAAAAAGGCAACAAGGAAAGTTTGGCTAACTACAGACCTATCACGCTATTGAACTCAGCTTATAAAATTATCGCTAAGGCTTTAGCATTGCGCCTGCAACCCTTGCTATCTAAGCTCATCAGACCGGAGCAGACAGGCTTCTTTAAAAACAGGATGATTTTAGATAACATCTTGCTGGTCAATGAAGCCCTTCACTTAGCTCATTCTGAAAACCAGCCTTTGGCCTTGCTTATGTTGGACTTTGAAAAGGCTTTCGATAACATAAATTGGAGCTTCCTCTTGGGGGCCCTACATGCTGTCGGAATCAACTTCCTCAAATGGATCCAAATCCTGCTGTCCTCGGCCTCTAGCAGAGTTATGCTCAATGGCATGATTGCAAAGGCCTTCCCTCTTTTTAAATCGGTCAGACAGGGATGTCCTCTCGCCCCCTTGTTCCTGATTGCAGCGGATGGTTTAAGTCATCTTATGGACAAGAGGAAAGACTCGCTGGGTCTGATAATTTCCAACTCCGGTGATGACCCTCTCTCTTCCTCGATTAAATCATCACTCTATGCTGATGACACCACGCTCTTCATTGACAACAGTCAGGGAGCTAATGTGGAAGCAACCCTTAGTTCACTCACTGCCTTCTGTGGAGCCTCGGGGTTGAAAATCAACTGGAACAAATCAGTCGGGCTGCTCAGTCAGCTCTCAGACCCCTCTGCAGCTTGCCACTGTGATACTTGGGGGTTGGATCTCGGTCTGAAATGGCTGCAGAATGGTCAAACACACGAGCTGTTGGGACACTTTGTCGGCATCAACCTCAATGATGATCTTCGCTTCTCAACAGTGCTCATGAAGCTCAAACGGAGGCTTACTTACTGGTGTTCAGTTCATCTTTCAATCATTGGAAGAGCGCTAATAGCGAATCAAGTCCTTGAGGCTTCAATGTGGTTTGTCTCCTCGGTATGGGCCCCTGGCACGCCAATCATTAAACAGATTAAATCCTCGATGAGGAACTTTATTTGGGGAGCCTCACCTACTTCTCCCAGCAGACGGGCGCTTGTTAGCTGGGATCAACTTTGCCAGAAGAAAAAGAATGGGGGCCTTGGGGTTTTGGATCCTCAAAAACAAATTACTTCCCTACTTGCAAAGTGGGTTCCTAGGGTGTTAACACACCTCTCCAGCCCCTGGAGCCGACTGGTGAGACAGCATATCATTGCAGCCATACCCCGAACCAGTGCTAAATGGAAACATTCCCTTTAGATGGATGGTGCAAGGGGACCAATCGAATTCAAAGCCAGGCTTGAGTTCTCAAGCGTGGAAGTCCATTTGGAGCGCCTGGTGTAAGATTCGCCCAAAAATTGCCTTCTACTTGTCACGAAGTCCTTAGACAGCCGCTCTTTGGTAATTACAACAGGGATTCTGAATTCTTGATTTCCTGCTCCAAGCGCTGGGCTGAGTGGGAAGAAGCCGGGCTTTCGCATCTTTTGCATTTTTGGAATATTTCAACCAACTCCTTAATCTCGCCCTCCTCTGCTGCTGAAGGCTTCTCTCAGAGAAGGATACATCTTGGCTGGGACTCTGTAGTGGGCAGTTTACCTTCAAGTTGGACAGATCTACTGTCTCAACCCCACCTCTTGAAACTGCCAGGCTGGTTTGGATGGTCAGTGGGGCCCAACCTTAGAGCGTTTTTTGCCACTTCCTGCGTGGAACACTCTCTCTCTGGCATCAGCTTTAAGGTCAGAAAAATTGGGTTGCTTTTTGCCCCTGAAGTAGCTCAAGTTCCAGATACCAGCAGTTTATACGAGATCAGGGTATGTTGTCTCCTCTCGGGCAACCCCAGGCCTGAACCTCCTCTCGAGTTGCAACATTATAGTGGCTCTTTCATTTGGTTTCTTTCAGCCCCATTGAAGCTACTGCAATTCGACCCCGGAGAGTGGTTCTGGAGAAATAAGGGTCATGATCCATTCTTTAAGTATTCAGTCAAGACGGGTATTCTCTGCTATCTCCTAAGAGAGGGTTTGACAGGAAATGGAACTCTAAGTGGGCTCATCGTCCTGGTCCTCCGATACCTTGGAAAAGGGTTTGGGCCGATATATGAAAAAACACAGGGCTACCAAGGTTGCTGCCTTTTTATGGAAGGTTGCTAACAAAATTATTCCAGTGGCGGCCATGTTCCCTAATACATCTGGTTCCTGTGCCTCCTGCATGCTGGCAGCGAATGAAAGTGTGGAGCAGTGAAAGGTGAGCTGAGCCTTAGATCTGCTTTTTCCTAGAGGTACGCTTATGTCTCCAGTTGATGTCCAAATCCACAGATTCCAGCGGCGATGGCAACGAGCTGATGTCACTGCCAGCACGAAGGGAGGGAATCTTCCCACACGACCCTAGTATGTGCCGAAGCGTAAGAGGGGTAGTTCGTAGCTTTCTTTTTCCTTGGTGCTTCCGATCTTATCTCCGTCTTCTTCATGTAGATTGTCCTGCTCGAAGCTGCCTTGCTTCCGGAGCAGTACTCTTTTTTAGGCAGTCTCCTCCCTCCCTAGTGCTTTGGTTATAGAGTGGTACCTCTTTACTTGCCTTATGGCTTCCTTGTAAGGTTATTTTTTCCTTACTTAAATAAAGATCTACAGGGATACAATCCCCCTGTTCTCTAAGAAAAAAGAAAGAAAGAAAAAAAAAAAAAAAAAGTTTTTCCCCGACATAAATTACACAGCAGGAGACCTGGTGGGCACGCTAGAGTGAAAGTAACTTGGTCGCGGCAAATGGTAATTATCACCCGGAGGAGGGGGAGAGTGGCAGAGCTTGAACTGCGTTGGAGGGCATCGTTCCTTCTGGTGGCTGCTCGTCTTTTTTGTGGTCTTCCGGATCGGTGCTTGCCCTCGATCTTCAGAGCTTGAGAGGGCCGGATCGCAGCTCGCCAACATGGCGGCCGCAAGCGCTCCCATCACTATGAAGGAGGCCTTGACGGTGAGTTGCTGGGAAGGGCTCACTTCTATGGGGGAGGAGGTGGCAGTGAGAAACCTTGTTTGGGGTGCGGTTAGGGCTGGAAGATGTGTTGTGGCGCATTTTGGCTGGTTTTCCTGCTGTTTGCGTGATACGATAGGTTTGAGGCAGGAGGTTGTGGAAAAGTGCGATGCAGCAGCAACTGAATATGTGGCAGAGATCATGTCATACGGAAATGTTGGGTGAAGTAACGCAGCTGGCGGATGTTTTCGGAATTGTATCTTTCTGTGGACTGTGGTTACTTTTGAACTTTGATTGACAGAGGGAAATGTTGGCTGGGGAAATGCAGCTGACGAGCCTCGGAATTAATCAACAATTTATCACATTCACGCATGTCACCATGGAGTCTGATAAGTATATATGTGTGCGGGAGACATCACCTCAAAATAGCGTGGTAATCATAGATATGGCTATGCCCCTCCAGCCGCTGCGACGTCCTATAACTGCTGACTCTGCCTTGATGAATCCTACAAGCAGAGTTCTTGCCCTAAAAGGTGTGATCGTCTTGGATCCAACTTCTTTGTATGTAAGTTGAGAAGATCAGCCCGGGATTAAAACGGCCAACTTACTGTAACTGGCCAAATGTAGGAGAATGGAGCACCTCTCTCGAATGAGGCATCGCTAGTTGAACCTTGGGTCATTGCAAGAGTCGATAAGCTTCAGTCCATGAGCTAGGCGTTTTCCATGGTACTGAGTAGATCTAGGCAACGGGATGGACTAAAGCTTGGAAGTGTAATTCAAGTAGGCACTCACTGGTTCTGTTCATGGTATGTTGGAGACAGCTCAAATTCCGGGGTCGACACAGGATCATCTCCAAATTTTCAACATCGAGCTCAAGGCTAAAATGAAATCTCATCAGATGCCAGAGCAGGTTGGCCATGCTATGCGTTGATACCTCACTTCAGATACTAAAAGCAGTTGAGTAGGTCTGTTAGAAGCGCAGCTGAAGTTAATCCAAGCCATTGGAATCTGAATCAGCATAGTGGTCCAGTTGTTGGTATGGGGTGGGGTTTAGCAGGCTCATTGACTGGAAGTGTACATGGTTGGTTGTGGTTGTCAAAGGTGGTCTTCTGGAAGTGGATCACTCCGAAGTTGCTTGGACTTGTAACTCAAACAGCAGTTTACCACTGGTCTATCGAAGGTATGGAATGCTGCACATAATATCTGGTTCCATTGTGTTAAGGAGTCTTCATTTGCGTCCGGAGGTGCGTAACTCCAGTGACAGGGGGCCTTCAGTATGTTGTTTATGATTGTCTCTGTCTCATCTGACTTTTGAAACAGGTGACTCTGAACCCCTGAGGATGTTTGAGAGAACGGCAAACTTGAGTGGTAACCAAATCATCAACTACCGATGTGATCCCTCTGAGAAGTGGCTCGTCCTGATTGGCATTGCACCAGGAGCACCTGAGGTACTATCCGATTGGATTAGTGCATACATTAATCTCCTACCAAACCACAATGATGCTTTCAGCTTGTGCCCGTTACCTCTTGGTTTTGGTGATTTGACTCTGTTTCATCTGTCCCCTTCCTCCTGGTGATGTGTTCTCAGAACACCGAGCAGGCTGCCAGCAACTCTCTACCTCTAACTGTCAACTATACTCTACATGTGCTTGCCAGCGTCCCAGCTGCCAGCAACCAACCATAGACTACATTGAGATTGGGACATTGTGGTGCTTGACAGCGTCCCCAGCTCGTAAAAGGAAACATGCAGCTCTTTTCAGTGGACCAGCAGCGGAGCCAGGCATTGGAAGCACACGCGGCATCTTTTGCATCTTTCAAGGTAAGGTGTTACCTGATTGTTGCCCGTTCACTTCATTGCTAGTCAATGAGAGATGTGAAACGAGATGAAAAGGGCTTCATACTTTTTGTTTTGAACTATCTACGATGCATGGGGGTTAATGGGTGAGTCTGTCGTCAAGTGCCTGCAGGTTCCCCTAAAGGACCAACCCTCCACTCTCATTTCATTCACAACAAAGACTATTTCGGGCGGTCAGCTAGTTTCCAAGTTGCACATAATTGAGCTGGGTGCTCAGCCAGGTCTGTCCTTTCTTTTCTCACACACCACAGTATACCCTTGATTGATCCCAGGTGACAGGGAGCGAAACTCCATCACTTTTGATTGCGTTTTCAACAAAATCCATTAATGCCGGTCAGCTTTCGTCAAAGCTGCACATCATTGAGCTCGGGGCTCAGCCAGGTTGGTCAGACCTAGATCAACTTATTGCAATCCGACTATGCTCTGAATTTCTGGAAGTCCAGGTTTCTGAAAGTCCTGAACTATAGCCTTGGGAAGAGACGGTTTAATCGCTGAATAATTTGGATGTTTGGTTAGAATCAAAAGACGATGTTGTGTGATCTGCCAGTCTGGATATATCTGTACCTAGAACTTTTGCAGATTGAAAGCCAAGGTTGCACAGTTGTGTTGCTATTATAGCTGGGCTTCTTGTTGTGACAAACTGATGGTATTTGCCATTGGCATATGATGGGAAACTGTGCATGGAGTGAATCAGCAGAATGCCCCGGTGGTTCCATGGCAGTACCTTGCAGAAATTCCACACCTTCTCTTGCTTCATGGTTAGCTGTGGTTAAAGCACATTTATCTATAAGATGCAGGGTCAACGAAAGACTGTGATGAGGTCTTAAAAGTAAAATGGAAGATTGTTCTAATGAATTAGACTTGTGGACTGCTTTTTCCTGTTCAGGTAAACCTGGATTCTCCAAGAAGCAGGCAGATCTCTTCTTCCCTCCAGACTTCGCAGATGATTTCCCTGTATCAATGCAGGTGGGTGTATTTGCTATGTGTTTGTTTTACTATCTTAGACATGACGAGTGTCTTAGGTCTCCTATTATCTTTGTGTCTCAAAGTGTTTATTTATGAAAGGGTTTGACTGGGCAGGTGATTACCTTGGTGAGTGAGCCATAGAAAAAGGTAACGAAGTTGTCAATGTTGTAGATGCTGGAACCCTTTCTGTCCAATTTCATGATGGTTTCACACTCTCTGACCTTGTTGCATTGTTGTATACAGATATCAGCAAAGTACAACCTGATCTATGTGATCACAAAGCTTGGTCTTCTATTTGTTTATGATTTGGAAACTGCCACAGCTGTATATAGGAATCGTATTAGCCCCGACCCCATTTTTTTGACAGCAGATGCTCCTACAGTAGGGGGCTTCTATGCGGTGAATCGTCGAGGACAAGTCCTACTTGCCACTGTGAATGAGACAACAATTGTCCCGTTCGTAAGTGTACAGGTATGAAACTGTGCAGTGCTACTCTTCGCATGTGGAGCAAAGATAGGGTCAAGCATTGCGCAAGCACTTTATTTGGGCCTTATCACATAAACTCGTGTGACTTCCACTATGAGGATTTGCATGAGCATGATGACTTTGTGACTTGGTGGCAACTGTACATTGCATGATTACTCGAAAGAATGTCAGAATTGGGAGGTTGTTCGTTTCCTGTGCCAGTGGGGTCATCGCTGTTCTGTGCTCAACTTCTCTTGTTTGGTCCTTTCAGCTCAATAATCTGGAACTGGCAGTCAATCTTGCAAAGCGTGGAAATTTACCAGGAGCTGAGAACCTGGTATGATCAACGAGAAATTGCTCTCCTTTCCAAGAGTAGAGTTCTGATTGTTACAGATGAATTCCTTCAAGTCACTAGAGTTATTTATTTAAGCCAAGTGTAAGGTAGCAAAATACAATGGTTGAAGCAGCAGATGCTGATTATGACATTTTAAGACTGAGGGGCACTCATAATCTCTTTCCTTTTGTTCTCCATATTAAACTGTGCTTTGACAAAGGTATACTACCATTCCTGCTGTCACAGGTTGTACAACGATTCCAAGAGTTGTTCTCTCAGATGAAATACAAGGAAGCAGCAGACCTTGCAGCTGAGTCACCCCAGGGCATTCTTCGTACACCGGACACTGTAGCTAAGTTTCAGGTAGGCAGACTTGTTGGCTACATTGCCCCCATGGGGTGATCAAACCATCATGGTAGTCCTATGCCTTGAATGTTGAGATAGGTGCTCTTGAGATGAACTGCGTAGCTGCTTGATTGATAATGCTATTTGGATGGAGAGGCTTCCTTACTCCTGTAGTACCTGGATAGTCTCACATCAAGGGGGTAGTGAGGAAATTTTTGGGATTGATTCAGATTTCTCGTCTATCATTTGTACCTTTTGATTTGAAAGGACCCACAAGCAGGGTGGATTGCCAAATGTTCAGGGCATTCTCGCCCTGTGTTTGTTTGCCGTTCAGGTCACTGCGTCCTGCTGTATTGTTGTTATAGACTGTTCATGAGGGAGCTTTCCATGTTTGCAGCATGCTGAATTTAACTGGTGGCTTCTCTATGTTTTTCTTGCAGAGTGTTCCAGTGCAGCCTGGGCAGACGTCCCCACTTTTGCAATATTTTGGCACTCTGTTGACCAAGGGAAAGCTAAACGCCTTTGAATCCTTGGAGCTCTCTCGCCTAGTTGTAAATCAAAACAAGAAGAATTTGCTTGAGAATTGGTTGGCGGAGGACAAGTTGGAGTGCAGTGAAGAGCTTGGAGACCTTGTGAAGGTGAGATCCACAATGTGGCATTGTTCTCTGATTCTGATAACACCTGGTTCACTGTCAAACCTTTGTCTAGTGCATGCTCATAGACCAAGAGCTCGGGGATGGGGAATGGCTTACATTCCTAGCTGAGGAGGTACAGCTGTCAATTGAAGCTGCATAGACATTCAGGCATGGATGTTTATTACTTTTACCCCAACTTGCACTGCCAAATGTCAGGAACTGATGAAGGCTGTGGGGACTCTTAGGAGCTAGTCTCTGCTGTTTGATTGATTGATGTGTACTCTTGTGACTGACTCTCTGACGCTCAATTGGTTTTCTTTTATTTGATTTACAACCAAACATTAATACAACCTATTGCATTCATGTAATTGGTAATCATGCTGGTCAAACTAGCAAGGTCAAACTAGCAAGGGTAACATCTCAATTTGTTAAAGAAGGTGCACCTGTGTCTTGTATCTTGGGCCATTCTAGTGATACCACATTTCTACCTTTTACCAGACGGTGGACAATGACATGGCTCTGAAGATCTACATCAAAGCCAGGGCTACCCCAAAAGTGGTGGCAGCTTTTGCTGACCGCAGAGAGTTTGACAAGATTCTGATCTACTCCAAGCAGGTAAACTGTAGGACTTCCGACAAGGCCAGTGTTATCTAAATGTTTGATTGGCTGCTGTCCTATGTTTTGTTTTTTCTCAATCTCATCCTCTCAAGTCATGGCATTTGACTACAAGTTATAGATTTCTATTTAATCCAGGGTATTTGGATAGGCCAGAAGCTGTACAAGCAGGTATGGATGGTTACATTTTGTTGTGGCCTGTGCTGTCAGGTTGGCTATACGCCAGACTACTTGTACCTGCTGCAATCTATTCTGCGATCAGACCCCCAGGTGCGACTACACCAATACTTATTTTAGTGAGACATGTTGTTTTCTTAGAGTTGACTCTAGAATATGCTTTCAGGAGTGTGTTTGTTGTACACAAATTCAATAAAGCAGCTTCAAATTGGCTGCAGGGTGCTGTGAACTTCGCTCTGATGATGTCTCAATTGGAAGGTGGTTGCCCAGTGGACTACAATACCATTACAGATCTGTTTCTCCAGGTATATACCCTACACTTGTGATAATTTCCCTCTGCTTAGCTTTGTGACCAGAAAGTGGTACGTAGCCCCCGATAGCTGTTGGGCTAGGTGAACCCTCCGTTTGGGATGTATGCGAAAGTGTTTACATATCTCCAATCGTGGAACAGATGGTCTTCTGCGAAAAGGAGCTGTGGCATGGGGCTCATTTTAGGGACATCAGAACAAAGTCCACAGTCTCTAAAAGCTTTGTGAAGGGGTAAATGTAGGATTTCTGACATCCTTGAATTGTTTCTCTGCAGCGTAATATGATCAGAGAGGCAACTTCTTTCCTTCTAGATGTCTTGAAGCCCAACCTACCGGAACAGGGCATGCTTCAGACCAAGGTGAGTTTGGTCCTGCCATCATCAGATTGGAGATGGAGAATGAGAGTTGCTGCAGTCTTACTTGATGTTTCCCTCCATTGAGCACTGTTGGTTTGTGTCTGTGTATAGGTTTTGGAGATCAACCTCGTTACTTTCCCCAACGTTGCAGATGCAATTTTGGCAAATGGGATGTTCAGCTATTATGACCGTCCTCGTGTTGCACAGCTTTGTGAGAAAGCTGGTCTCTATATGCGGGCACTTCAGGTTTGGGTTCTGCCTTACTTCATCAGGGGGAGCATTCAGTGTAGTGCCCAGAATTTCTGCTAGCTTCCGATCATGGCAGAGTTAAGGATAGCACGTAGTACTTTCTGCACCTTTTGTTGTGCCTATTAGAATCCTCAAACTCAATGATGAGAGGCCAGTTGTGGGGTGTTGTGATTTTTAACAGGGACATGAGAATAGTGACTGTTACTGTTTTCAAGTGGTGATTGACATAAAATATTTCCTGTTGGTGTTGGTGCAGCACTATACAGAGCTTAATGACATAAAGCGCGTTGTCATTAATACACATGCAATCGAGCCTCAGGTATGGAATGTGGCAGACCTTGTCCTGTCCTCACGCTCTCATTCTTGAATTTCTGATGGAGAGATCAAAGTCTCTATGACTCTGCTTGCTGTTCTTATCTATCAAGCATGCCCACTTTGCCCTTGGCAAAAGTAGGTCACTGTTAAGATGATGTTAATTTGTCTTGTTCTCTTTGATTGACCCTCTTAAGTCATTAGATGCTTTCTTTCTGGATTCGTTCCTTTTGGTATTGTCTGTTCCCTTCTGACATTTTGTCCTGGTGCCTTGTTTTCATCTCATGTAATCTTTCAAATGTGAGTTCAAAGTTTACTAGGCTCCCACTTTGATGTATATCTTATATGGATGCGTCATTTTCTTTCAGGCCTTGGTGGAGTTTTTCGGAACACTGTCAAAGGAATGGGCATTGGATTGCATGAAGGAGCTTCTTCTGGTCAACATGCGAGGAAACTTGCAGATCATTGTTCAGGTGTGAGACCGCTAGGGATTTTGTGCACCACCTCTGTGACATGAAAGACAATAATTTCTTCTGGGAGAGGAATGCAGATTGTATATCTTACCTGTCCTCAACAGGCTTGCTGTGATCATTATATTTTCTGTGTGGCTTTAAATATCTGGAGTCCAGTGCTTGTCAATTTATCATGGCATATCACTAACCCTGGGTTTAACTTGGAGCTCAGCAAACGTGGAAGAGTTGAATCTCGCCGTTCACCCAAGGAAGGCTGGGTAAGAAAGAAGCCTATAGTTGCACTGAGGATGCCGAATTGAAAGGCACAACCTGGCTTACTGACAGGTTTGTATCTCCTTTAACTTTGCCTCTGAATTTAACCATGGTTATTTTGCATTTGCAGGTGGCGAAGGAGTACTCAGAGCAGCTGGGTGTGGATGCATGCGTGAAGCTGTTCGAACACTTTAAGTCCTATGAGGGACTTTACTTCTTCCTCGGTGCATACTTAAGTTCTAGGTGAGTATTGTCGACATTCTCATTCAAGATAGCTTAGTTTTATCTAAACAAGGAGGTTGCTTTCCTTGCTTAGAAAAGTTGTGGGGTACCAAGGACAATTGTGACGTTGTTGGGATTAGACACAAATTCTGATCATCTGAATTTATCGTGCTCTTTGCATAGGATCTTAGGACTTGAATCTTATGTATCCTTGTTACCGGTCTGCAGTGAGGACCCTGAAATCCACTTCAAGTATATTGAAGCTGCTGCCAAGACTGGTCAAATCAAGGAAGTGGAGCGTGTTACAAGAGAGTCTAATTTCTACCCTGCAGAAAGAGCTAAGAATTTTCTGATGGAGTCAAAGCTGCCAGATGCGCGTCCCCTGATCAATGTTTGTGACCGTCATGGATTTGTGCCTGATCTCACACATTACCTCTATGCGAACAATATGCTCCGGTATATCGAAGGTTATGTTCAGAAGGTAAAACTAGCACTGTGCTGCTACGGATTTGCGGGGGGTTGGGACACATGGATAATAATAAATTCAATCAGCGCTACTTTGTGTCAACAATAGTCACTACCCTTCTGGTCAATAGTTTGTGTGTGATCTTTTGCAGCGATGCCCACTACACCCTACTGTGGGCACAAGATGCTAAGAAGGGCCATCAATAGTAAAAGACAAGTATCAGAGAGGATGGGTCCATCCCAATTTGGTCCAACAATTTTTGGCATACTTGTGATCTAGGGTCAGGTTTGTCCAACTTGGAGGTGAGTGTGACAAATGCTCATGCCTCCCTATAGTGTCTTTTAGCCTCCACCATGGTGTCTGTTAGGGGAAAGGGTTGATGCCGACCTCATGGGTAGGACATCAAACTGAACTGAGACGGAGCTTTCACAGGTTAGCATAATTTGGAAGGAGAAGGTGGTTGATGAATTGCTCTTTGAAGCCCTCATCGCTATCGTAGTCACATGAGACAGTGGGATGCTTATGTGGGCACATTGACTAAAGGATACACTGGTTCTGATAAAATTGTTCACTGTGCAGGTCAATCCAAGTAACGCACCTCTGGTTGTTGGCCAACTGCTGGATGATGATTGTCCTGAAGACTTCATCAAGGGTCTCATTTTGTCTGTACGATCTCTACTGCCAGTAGAGCCACTTGTGGAGGAGTGCGAGAAGAGGTGATTGCCTTTTTTGACTCCATGCTTCTGTAAAAAGGAAATGAATACTTCTTGCATGGTTCCTCACTTTAATTGGTAGATGTGCCCCTCACAAAAGCTGTATCTGCATCACACAGTGAACTCCTCCTTGAGCATGTTCATGGTCAAGTTCTAGAACTTTGTTTCTGTGTTTTTTGCACTTACCGTTTATCCCATGGTTTGATGAGGTGTTTCTGTTCATTTCAGGAACCGGCTGAGGCTGCTGACCCAATTCTTGGAGCATCTAGTGAGTGAGGGAAGTCAAGATGTGCATGTGCACAATGCTTTGGGTAAGATAATTATTGACACCAACAACAACCCCGAGCACTTCCTCACCACCAACCCATATTATGATTCTCGCGTGGTGGGCAAGTACTGTGAGAAGCGTGACCCAACCCTTGCGGTTGTGGCCTACCGACGTGGCCAATGCGATGATGAGCTTGTCAATGTCACCAACAAGAACTCTCTCTTCAAGCTTCAGGCTAGGTGAGCATATGATTCCCGTCTTTGTAGCGGTGGTCCTATCGAAGATGGAAGTACCAGAAACTTTAATCTTGTAAGCATGTATTGGATAACAGACGCCAATAACCAGTTGAGAAACATTGGGTCAGACCAAGTGTTCTGTTTGATTAGTCATACCAGGGACTTGAATCTAAGCTGCATAGTGTTGACTGGAAAAGCTGATCACATGTACTGGTGTTCTTGAAGGTATGTGGTGGAACGCATGGAACCGGATCTGTGGTTGAAGGTTCTCAATCCAGAGAATCCCTTCAGGCGGCAGCTTATTGATCAAGTTGTGTCCACGGCACTGCCAGAGAGCAAGAGTCCAGAACAGGTCTCTGCCACTGTGAAGGCTTTCATGACTGCTGATTTACCCCATGAGTTGATAGAGTTACTTGAGAAAATTGTTCTCCAAAATTCCGCCTTCAGTGGCAACCCCAACCTTCAAAACTTGCTTATTCTTACAGCTATCAAGGCTGACAAATCGCGGGTCATGGATTACATCAACCGGCTGGATAACTTTGATGGTCCAGCAGTGGGTGAAATAGCTGTCGGGGCAGAGCTGTATGAGGAGGCTTTTGCTATCTTCAAGAAGTTCAACCTCAACGTGCAGGCAGTCAATGTGCTTTTGGATAACATTCGCAGCATTGAACGAGCTGTAGAGTTCGCAGGTCGCATAGAAGAGGATGAAGTGTGGAGCCAGGTGGGAAAAGCACAGTTAAGGGAGGGGCTCGTCAGTGATGCCATTGAGTCCTTCATTCGTGCAAATGATGCCACTCAGTTTAATGAGGTGATCAATGAAGCTCAGAAGGTCAGGGCCTTTGAGGATCTGGTCAAGTACTTGCTGATGGTGCGCAAGAAGGTGAAGGAGCCCAAGGTGGACTCTGAGTTGATCTATGCCTATGCCAAGATTGATCGACTGGGAGAGATTGAGGAGTTCATTGTCCAGCCCAATGTTGCCAACTTGCAGAACGTTGGGGACCGTCTCTTTGATGAAGCACTCTATGAGGCTGCCAAGATCATCTTCACTCACATTTCCAACTGGAGCCGCCTTGCAAGTACACTTGTGAAGCTGCGCCAATTCCAAGCAGCGGTGGATGCTGCCCGGAAGGCCAATAGCTCCAAGACGTGGAAGGAAGTATGCTTTGCCTGTGTTGATGCAGAGGAGTTCCGGCTGGCTCAAATTTGCGGTCTCAATGTCATTGTCCAGGTATGTATTGAAGTTGTAGTGTCTGCTAAATATTGTGCAGCAATGTGGCCTTATGTTGTTTGTTTCAGTCTTGATGGAAGCTCTCAACTCTCAGGTCATGTAACAACTCTGGTTTGTACAAATTCTTCCTCTGAGAATCAGTACAGGCTACCTGAACTGTTAATGTTGCAAAAGTGTTCGAGAAAATTAAGGGAATTTGTTGTTGCAATGTGGGTCCAGGTCGACGATTTGGAAGAGGTGAGCGACTACTACCAGAACAAGGGTCGCTTTGATGAGCTTATTACATTGATGGAGAGTGGACTAGGCCTGGAGCGCGCCCACATGGGTATTTTCACAGAGCTTGGAACTCTGTATGCTAAGTACCGGCCAGACAAGCTGATGGAGCACCTCAAACTCTTTTCCACGCGCATTAACATCCCAAAGCTCATCCGTGTGTGCGACGAGCAACAGCACTGGAAGGAGCTTACGTACCTGTACATCCAATACGATGAATATGACAATGCAGCTGCGACCATAATGAGTCATTCCCCAGAGGCCTGGGACCACATGCAGTTTAAGGATGTGTCTGTCAAGGTGGCAAATGTGGAGCTTTACTATAAGGCCGTACATTTCTATCTACAGGAGCATCCGGATCTCATCAACGATCTATTGAATGTCTTAGCTGCACGTGTGGACCATACCCGCGTGGTGGATATCATGCGCAAGGTGTGCTCTCTTTGGCTGCTGCTTGTTACTTGATGTCTTTGCCTTATCTAGGTGTCCTGACCATCTTTGCACCCTGTAATTCACTAATTATAGTCTAGTGTGCCCTTTCACTCAAGAACACTCATGGTTCAGTCTGCTCCAATGCTTATGGTTGGTTTTAAAAAACATTGTGCAGGCTGGACATTTGCCGCTTGTGAAGCCATATATGGTGGCAGTTCAGAGCAGCAACATGGCCGCTGTGAATGAGGCTCTAAATGAGCTTTATATTGAGGAGGAGGATTATGACCGACTCAGGGAGTCGATTGACATGTATGATAACTTTGATCAGATATCTTTGGCACAAAGGGTAAGGTTATCTTTCTTGCTATTATATTTGTTCTTTTCGCTGGATATTCTAAGGTTGATAGGATTTCATCCATATTTTTTACCAATAGAGAATTTTTATTAAACAGGGAAAGAGGCCCTGGAAAGTTCCTTTTAACTCCTTCAGGAAAACCACCGGAAAAATAAAGATTTACACACCTGGAAAGGGCAAGGTCAACAAACAGGATGAGTAGCTTTAGACCAAAGGCCAGGCCGAGGATGACCCAAAGTTTGTCAAGGATTGATCCTGGGCCCTTTAAAGGGGGCCACACATTTGTTGCTTTGTGAGGTTCAGAAATAGTTATGCTCAAACTTGAGATGAGGCTTGCTTGTGTTGGCTCTTAATGGATCAAAAGAAGAAAACATTTAACTCGGCCTTCACGCTTTTCAGGTCTAACCCCTTCCCACTTGTTAATGACAGGTTGAGAAGCATGAGCTTCTGGAAATGCGACGGATTGCAGCTTACATTTACAAGAAGGCTGGAAGGTGGCGCCAATCTGTTGCACTCTCTAAGAAAGATAACTTGTACAAGGATGCCATGGAGACGACGTCCCAATCCGGGGACCGTGAACTTGCGGAAGAGTTACTTACATTCTTTGTGGATCAGGTATTAAAATGTTCTGATCTAAAATTAACCCTCAGTGTTGTTTTCAAGATCACCCTCACTTGTTGGGCTTGTGGGCTTCCCGAAAGATTTGTCACTTGTGTCTGAAGAAGGCATTCACGTAGTGTATAGAAATTGTGACCTATTTTTTTGAGAGTATCTTTCTGTAGGGTGGGATAACACCATGTTTACTGGGATGATTTTTTATTTTGGTTGCGCAGGGCAAGAAGGAGTGCTTTGCAGCATGCTTGTACACCTGTTATGACCTCATTCGTGCTGATGTGGCTTTGGAGCTGGCCTGGATGAACAACATTATGGACTTTGCCTTCCCCTACTTGCTACAGGTATGTTGCATGTGTATTCTGGGCTACAGTAGTGTTGCTTGTTATGTGCGCCCATAACCACCAACATTGGCACTTCGTTCTCTTTACAATTTCCTTTGAAGAGGAGAGCCAAAGACAAACCTGCCAGCAAACTCACAATCAACACAACCCACAGCATCGCAACAACAATCAATCAGCAAAGGAAAAATCACCTTGTGTTGATTTCACTCATGTCTTTGCGATGCTGTATAGTACCTTGTTTTAAGTTAGCTGGCACAGTTGTCTGTGTCATCCATTTGTCACGGCCTATCTGGTCCATATCAACGTAACAAGATATTTTGCATGACTGTTTGTCAGTTCTTGCGGGAGTACTCAACAAAGGTGGATGACTTGGTCAAGGACAAGCAGGAAGCACTCCTAGTGATGAAGTCCAAAGAAATGGAAGAGAAGGATCTAGTCGCACAATCGGTACAATCTGTTACTTCAATTGTGCCTCCCAGTGTTTTCATGGATAGAAGAAATCACATGCTGTTCCATTTGAAATCTTCATGATATGCATTGATAATCAGCTGCACCTGTCTTTTTATTTGTTTGGAGGAAGTTTCCTACAGGAATATGGCTTGCTTCCTCACAGTTTTTGGTTTATAATGCTTACAATGAATGGATGTGGGGTCACTGTGAAAGGCTTATGGCTCTCAGTCAGTCTGAAGACCATGTGTATTGTATGCAGAATATGTACGCACAGCTTTTGCCGTTAGCTCTACCTGCTCCCCCCATGCCTGGGATCGGTGGGGCCTATGATGGCGGTATGCCAGCATATGGGGGTATGCCAGCCTATGGCATGCCACCTGTTGGAGGCTACTAAGAGGGCTCTGTCCCAATGTGACATGACGTACATGTGGTTATGCCTCGTGCTGTATATGCAAGTATTGGAACGTTTGAGATGGCCTTGGTGGATCACAGCTGGAGCATACTGGTCCCAGGATTTTTTTTGTATGGTGGAATTAGTGCTAGATTAGTGTTGCAACAGCATGTTCTTTGAGTAGGTGGGGGGGGGAGGTGGGTAGTATTGATGGTATAAGATGGGCCCTGTGGGTCGCCATTTGTTTGTTGGGTTATCATGCCACGTGATTACAGGTAGGGTGGTTGGGGCTTTTGTGGAAAGTAAGCTTGCATGGCATTGATAGATCGTAGGTAGGAGCGTTCATATCCGTGCTATTGCAACCATAGAGAGGGAGAGCTGCAGCAGCCTTCTCTTTATGTAAAGAGATCATTGTCATGGCTATGGTTCTTTTGCCAGTCGTGTGCACATGTGGTAGTTGATGGGATAGATGTTTTTGCACCAAGAATCACCAACAGAATGTATATATCAAAGATACCAAGATTCCCCCAACCGAGATGGAGTGCGAAGAACGAGGGTGACGCCAACAGAGATGCTGTCACACCCAAGACAACATTATGTATACATTAGTAGGTTACTATTGTACCCTACTTGGGTGCCCTTGTCAGAAAATGGAAGACTAGGAATAATGTAAGAACTTAATGGATGCATGCGATTTGACGGTACTTTTGCCGGATTCCGGCAGACTGGGCTCCTCCGGCGGGGTCCCTGTCAAATCCACCCCACCCCCTTGTGAAGACTCATTTCGTGCTCAAGAGAGTATGCACCTTTCCTCTTGAATGAGCAACTTAAGCAAAGGGGGTAAACAAGGAAGAGTGGGCTACACTGCACGAGGAGAATCAACGCGTTAGAACTGAGACACTTTGACATGCACAGAAGCTCGAGCACCTTCATACACTCCCAAATACACGCGCACACAAAGACCCCTC
Organism: Takakia lepidozioides; assembly: GCA_030704615.1. Taxonomy (NCBI): domain Eukaryota; kingdom Viridiplantae; phylum Streptophyta; class Takakiopsida; order Takakiales; family Takakiaceae; genus Takakia; species Takakia lepidozioides. The sequence goes on from CM060734.1 coordinate 12,419,322, forward strand.
ACCCAAGGTCAGGAGGGGGCTTGTACACAAACCCTAAAGAGCTCACGGCCTGCCGCGTGGCGAGGCGCTAGACGCCAGCCACGCGGCGTCTTTTCTACACACACTATCCTGCAAACAGTCCAGATCGAGCCAGCGGCTAAACTAACCCTAACCAAACTATGATTGTAACATAAACTAATGGTACAATCGCCGAGAAAATATGAGGATGGATGAGATATAACTAATGGATGAAATAGGTAACTTAGGGCATAGGAGAGAATGGGGCTTCACATCTTTGAAGACTATCCCCCGGGAAAAACCTGAGCTCCGTGAGGTAAAATAATGAAAATGAAGTGTTTAATGTTTGTTAAAATCGCCCTCCACTGCTGGGTGAAAAACCTACCAAGGGAAAACCTAGCACCTGCAAGTTGGGCCGAGGGCAAAACCCTTCGATAGGAAAACCGTGCATGGTGATTTATCTGAAGTCCAAAAAATATCTAAGGACTAAAATATCAAAGCCGCAGCCTAAGACTAAGCCGAAGAAGATCCAGAAATCACCCCACCGTTCGTCCTTCCACGTTGATGCATGTGAGAACAAAAACCAATTCAGAATGCACTAGATCAGTGAGAGAAACAGGTTCATCATGCGCTTGAACAATAGGCCCCTGGGGAAGAAGGAGAGCACGTTGCCCACGTAAAATTTGATAAACAAGTATGGACCGTCGATCTTGAGCTTGGACTTGCGTGCATGCTTACCACGCTGCAATCTAAGGCACACGGTCTGTCCCACTTGAAACATATTAGAATACTTGACATGTTTGTTAAAATTCATGGATGGACACCACGTGTCGAGCATGAACTTCCTCAATGAAGGTATCTAGATTAACCAGATCAGAAACAGTGGAGATAAGCGGGGAAGAATGCAAAGGAGAACAGATTTGCGACCATACAGTAATTCAAAACGAGTCTTCTTAGTGCTAGCATGACGGCGGTGCGATAAGCAAAGAAAATGTTTGCACTGCATATAAGAGGTAGACAATGGGTTTAGCGAAGGAATCAAGATGATCTTTATAACAATGGACAAGAGTACAAGATACTGGAAGTTGACTTGGATACTGGAATGCTGGAAACTGGACTAGAGTACTGGGACTGGAAACAAGAGTAGCTTGAACTTGTGTTGGCGAGACTGAAGAGTGTCCAATCTCACCTCCTATATATACTGGCTACTAAGAAGTCTCCTAAGAAGCTTCCCCTATGGAGGTTTCTTGATGGAGAAGTTTCCAAGAGTAAACAAAGGTTTCTTGATGGAGAAGCTTCTTTAAACTAAGGAGGTATCTTGATGGAGAAGTTTCATCCAAAGGAAGCTTCCTGAGCAGTTTCCCAAGTTACTCTTGGTAATTTGGTAAACTCCCGGTAACATGATAACTTGATAACTTCTGGTATTTATTCTTGGTAAGTTCCTCTGGGCTATATCAGTGACATCACCTCCTCCTCTAGCACCAAGTTCCTCAAGGAGCGGTAAAATCTTGGACTTGCTTAGAGTTGGAGAAAATCCAAAATCCGGCGAATGGTACTTGCCAAGTATTCGGCGAAGATCGTGTGTGGCTTCTTCAACGGGACATACAAACTTTGCGACCATCAAAGAAGTTGGATTATCAACGCCTGGGACCATTCAAAATTATTCGACAAATAAATCCGGTCAGTTTTCGGCTTGAACTCCCACGAAGTATGCGCATCCATCCAGTCTTTCATGTTTCATTATTGGAGTTGTATCATCCATCAAATATTCCAGGGAGAGTCTCCGTACCACCTCCACCAATCGAAGTCAATCAGAAAATTGAGTATGAAGTCGACGAAGTCCTAGACTCTCGCATCAAGTATAAACGTCTTGAGTATTTCGTACATTGAAAAGGCTACGACATCAGCGAACGAACGTGGGAACCTTCATCCAACCTCGCCAATGCATCTGACAAAGTCCAAGAGTTTCATCAACGATATTCAGCTAAGCCCCGAGCTACACATCAATAAGACATCACAACGATGATGTCAGCCAAGTTAGCTTCAAGGTGAAGACTCCACATTCAATGTACCTGATACACGCTAAGGAGGGAGGAGCACCACACATCAGTATATATAGCTACACTTCCAGCACTCTTGCATTTTGTATTGGCAACATGGAGTCACATGAACCAGATACATTGGAGCTGTCGCTTACCCAACTACCAGATCAGCCGTTCCGACTCTCATGACTTTCAACATCACGCCGACGCTCTCGAGACGATGGGCCACCAATGTGACGCGTATTTCCTCGTCTGAACCCCGTACGACGGTAAGTGGAGCCTACTCGAAGTCTGATAATTCTGTTGGAGGTTGAGGCTTTGGACCCAGAGGGCAACGAAATCATGTTTGAAGACAGCTTCGAAAATCAGAATGCTCAAATCACTGCGTGGTCCCAAGTTCAAGGTGTTTGACACTATCGATGGTTGCAGGAACCTATAAATCATTTGAGTCAATGCAGGAATGACTACCTGGTTATGGCTTTGCTCTTTATAGCACCATAAAAAATACCCAATTCTGATATGTTGCTGGTAGATGTTTTGTCTGAATACCAGGTGGTAAACCCCTGCCAAATACCTGCCCCCTTTGGTTTTGTACACATGTTTTACCCAAAACAAGGGGTGGGTAAACACTAAAAGTCTGATATAAGATTCTTTCCTGATTGTTACTTTATGACCTTGGGAATTGAGGGTTCTTTCACTGGCCTCTTCTTCCGGTCACCAGAGCTTATATATAAACTAAAAGGTAAAACTTTACATTTTGATGTATGTGTTGATGTACCTTCGTCTGTGTCACAACTTGCCAACTTGGAACATGCCAATGGCAGAAAAATTCATTGCCTAAACCTACCCCCATTGGTTTTGTACACATGTGGTACCCAAAAATATGGGCTAGGTAAACACTAAAGGGTTGATAAAAGTTTATTTCCTGTTTGTTGCTTCATGAATTTCGGAGTTAAGGTCCCTTCATTGGCCTCATCTTTCCATTATCAGAGCTTATGTGTAGCTAAAAGGTAAAACTCTACATTCTGATGTAATTGTAGATGTACCTTTGCTTGTCACGGTTTGTTTTGTTTGTTGACCTTCGAGAGTTGAGATTGTAGGCATGTTTATTTCTATGGTTCCTTTGTAACCAGAAGTAAAAGCTACAAAGAAGAGGGATGTCATTTATGTGATGGGGTCTGGTATGCACTCATACCACACTCACTCCATAAGGAGCTGCCATACCAGGGGATGGTTGGTGGGTTCCATCTCTCTCCCTCTCTCTCCCTCCCTCCATGGATCTGGCTGGTTCTCTTAAAACTTGATAGTTTAAGACCAATGGTATGTTACCTAACCCCTAATTAACCTTCTTGGAATTTGGTTAATTTCGGTTATTTACATTACCCGGATTTTTGGTATAAGGTCAGGATCCTAATGGAGCCATCCTATTATTTAATTTTTTCATCCATAAATGGATGTCATCCTCAGAGGATGACACGGATGAAAAAATTGATAGACAATTTCATCCAACGCGGATGAAATCGCGATAGATTTCATCCTGCGCGGTAGAGTTCATCCCGTGTGATGGATTTTCATCCCGAATGGATGAAATCGTGAGAAATCACGTGGATGAAATCGCAGGAAATCGCGCTTCATCTCTTCCCTGCCCTAACCCTCTACACGACGATCGTGCTTAAGGGATGGCTGGAGTTGAGAGATGGTGGCGGGGGGTGCATGGACCTCGATTCAGGCGCCCTTGAATGCCATGGAGCTGCACCATTAAGGCATTTAGGTGTTCTGGCAAGATTCAGTACCTTCTTCCCCTCTCGGGGTGCGCAATGGCGGCAGTACCTGCAATTTCCCTGTGGCGGTTGTCTCTAATGCTTGGCGGGCGATCTACCAAAGACTACTTGGTATTCTTCCACGTCAAGTACAGCTTGGTACTTTCCAAGTTAACATAGTAAAACTGAACCTGTTTCAAATTCAAAGGATCGTTCCAACATTTGAGCCAAAGAAAAGGAACTCATTCGTATCATAAGGTATCTAAATCTGACATAAGGCATCGGCTACATGGGACCGGCAAACAAGAGTAATGTGCACTGACCGGATCATGTATAAGGTGTACACGTCTACTACAGCAGGCTGTCTTACCAAGGCCTAGCTCAAAATTTCAGCATTCAGAAGCCCTATATATGTTCTATGCTTATCTCAGGTACCTTCAAGGATGCCTTACTCTCCATGCCCAACTAGCCAACATATTTTTGCTGGAGAAGATCTTACCTTATGAAGGACTTGCTTGCTCCACACCATGGTCATGGCGGGAGAGGAGGCTGATATCTCATGGCTTTGGCCTTCCCATTGCCTTGGGTTCATCACTTCAATCAGGAACATATTTGATAACCTTTTGTCATGCTCAGACCAAGGTGTTAGTAAATCAAACATAAAACTGAAAACAGAAGGGAGATTGGTTGATAATGTGTACAAGAACCACCAAGTACACTGGTCTAAATCAGAGAGGGAAGATATTTATGTCTTGTCGAGACATGGACAAAGACTTGACAAGGTCATTGTAAAATTAACGACAAATCAGCCTCATAACAAGGCATTATCAACCATTCTTCATTCACAAGTCAGCTTTATGACAAATCCCAGACTTCAAAGTCAATGAAGTCTCTGGGTGGGGGGGTGGGAAAAATTAGAGACTCGATTACCACTGTTCATAGTAGGAAACCATTGTTCAGCATGCTAAGAAGTGCCATTCATGACATGCCATGTCATTCAGTCTGTATTTTTTGGTCAGCTTACATACCAAGGCATAACCAACCATCCTCATTTATTGTTGGCCCAAAAACTAGTATAGTTTTGGGTTCTTTGTATCATTGGACATACCAAAGTCAATGCAGGAATGACTGTACCAAAATGGACGTTACCGGCACAATTTTAGATGACTGCAATTGATGGTGTCATCAATTTTTTTTAATTAACCCATTAAAACCAGCAAATATATATATCATTGGATTCCTAGCTTCAATACACACACATAGCAACTCTCCAATCATGAATCCGATAAGAAATGACAACGTTATTGACTTTTGAAGATCATACAGTGGGCTTGTTTCTGCAATGAACGGAATTACAATGGACTCAAGAAGTCCTATGTGCCATTGGTCAATTCCATTGAAATTTGGACATAAGGTGGCCATTTTGGTCCACATCATAGGTATGGATTTGAAGTGGCAAACTCATTTGTCATTTGACTCATATGGATTAATGTATATCAAAAAATAGGCGTTTTTTGAAAAGTCCATAGCTCATCTTGGTTTTTGGATTATGGGTGTCATTGTTTTTCTAGAAGTATTAAAACCTATAATCTTCAATGTCTAGGTGGCATATTGACAAAAAAAATTAAACTCTAATTTTTAGTTTTTGATAATTTCTCTAAGTAATAGACTAAAATATTTAATAAAATATATCTTTAATATTTAGGGTAGGACTCTTTACTAAATATGTTCAGTATACCATTATCTATCACTAAAAAAATATTTTGGATAGTATCCTCAACTTTTGTTTTTTTGTCATAGACTTTCATGGACTTGGATCTGTCGTTTTTGGTCCACTCAACCTTGTTGCCCAGCTGCCCAGCTGCTAGTATTGTTGGTATGTAGCTTGGTTTCTTGTAAGAGAATAATGTGCGGGGGCGTGGAGTCTGTGAGAAGGTGGATTAGACTTTGGATACTAGTGGCCAGAGAGCAGACGATCCAGGTGGTGATATTGAGGTCATTTGAGTGTGGTTCGGTAGTGGTTGGGGTATGGTTGGAGGGACGGATGGTGTGGGCGCCCAGACATGGGTTGGCATGGGCTGTGGGGGTTTGGGGTGGTGGCGGCGCAGGTGGAAGTTGGAATCTAGGGAGGGAAGTGACGGCACTAAGAGTAGCAGAGAGGATGTTCTCGGATAGGAATGGGAATTTATTAGTGATGGTTTGGTAATCTTGATCTGGTGTTGTAAGAGTAGTTAGGTGGTCGCCTAGTATTTTGTGTACCACACCGGAGTTAGATTGTAGAAGATTGAGCAATGTATGTAGTTCGGATAAGCAATGTGGAGGGGCCAAGTAGTTATTGGGGTGCGGAGGCAGTTCTTGTAGATTACGTAGGAGGAAGTGGATTTCAGAGTCTAGTTGGGATTCCAAATATTTGTTGCATGTATCCGGTAGTGGGGAGATGATAACAATAAGGGAGAAGATAAGGTGTTGTGTAGGGTATGATTTGAATTTTTTAGAGGCTTTAATAAGTGCTGCGTATAGGCAAGTGGGGAGACCGAAGGTGGCAATGATGTGTGTCAGTCCGCTGGTGTGTAGGGGTAGTGGCTAGTGGTTTGGAGAGGAAAGGAGTGAAGTGGTCAGAGCGGTGTTGGTAAGCATGGGTAAGGGATAGGGTATTCTGTTTAAGTATAGCGCGTATCATTCTTGGGGGTCCACAGGGAGTTGGCTAATAATGTCGTCGATAGTAGGGGGTCCAAGGTTTCGGTGGATGTCCCCACACCTGAGTAGCGTGAGTGTTATGCATATGTTTAGGTACAAGTTGTTTGGTAAGGGGGGATGATGGTGATAATGTTTAGATTTCAAGGGGTGTTGATGGTAACGTCCGTGTGGACTATGGGTAATAATGAGGGACTTGATATACATGACATGGGATATCTTGGGTAAACGAGGGTTTGTGGTATGTGGTCAAGGACTATGGGGCTAGGGCTTTAACAAAGGATGAGGGTGGAGCTGGTGGTCGATGAGTGTATGGGGGAGTCGTATAATAAAGAATTTAAGAGCATTTGATTTTGTATTTCGTCATTAGCAAAATATTTAGGTGGCAATGATTTGTGGCATGTAACTGTGAGATAATGTAGCTAAGTACTTGAGAGATATTTCTTGTGTGATACATCTGTGAAGATGGTGTAATGGGTTGTGTCCAAGTACTGTATTTGAATAATATAACTGAATGGGCAGCAATAGCTGCTCAGTCACTCCCCCCCCCACCTTTTTTTTTGTTTTTTTTTCCTCATCTGTCCCTCTCTCTCTCCCTCTGTCCCTCCTCTCTCTCCCCCTCTATCCCTCTCTCTCCCTCTCTTTTCTGCTCACAAAAAAAAAAAACCAAAGAGGGAAGATATACATGTCATGTCAAGACATGGACAAGACCACTAGGGTCATTGTCATTGAAAGACAAAGCAGCCCTTTACAAGGCATACTCATCGTCGCCATCTCCCCTTTACCCAACGAATGTGACGACTATCTTGCCACACAATCAGACTCCCAAATCATTCATATCCTGCAAGAATTACAGGCTCTACCCCTACACCCCAACAACTACTTGGCCTGGCACTCCACTGCCTATCAAGCTACACCAGTCGCTCAATCTATTACATGGTGTGCTCCATAAGAAACTGAGTGACCATCTTAGTACTCTAACCTCTTGCACGGATGAGGAACACCGAACCATCGCCAATAAATTCCCCTTCCTCTCTGAGGAGATCCTCTCTGATACTATTAACTCCGTAACACCCATACCCGTCCCTCAACCACCATCTATACTTACACCGCCCCGGCCATCAATATCCCTAACCGGCCAGCCCCAGCCCCAGCCCCAGCCCCCCCCCATTGACCACCTCGCCCAGGCATTCACCCAACTCCCCTGACCCCCACTCTCACGCTCTTAACATTACTACCTAGAATGTTGGCTCCCTAGCCTCCAGTATCCAGAGTCTGATTCACCTCCTCACAAGTTCCACGCCTCCCCACATTATTCTCTTACAAGAAACCAAACTACATACCAATAACTCCAGCACCTCTTATATAAACAAACTCATTCTCTCCTATTACCTCCTATACGGTACCCCTCTGCCTGCCTCACAATGCCTCCGACGACGCTATGCCCCATACTGCCCTTCTCGGGGCGGAGTGGCTTTCGGCATCCATCGGACACACCACTTCTCCATCACTACCTCAAAAAATACCTGTCCCTATCCCTCTCCGCTCCCACAGGTACAAATCATCCAACTCCACCTACCAACACTTAACCCCATTACCATAATTCACTTATACATGCCCTCACACACTGATGATGTAGCGTTGATCCTAGATATTCTACACACCATCTCTAATGCTATTTCCAATCTTGAACAACAACACCATAACTGCATACTAGCAGGTGACTTTAACCAAGACATCGCCCTCCTAGGGCACACATTTAATGGCCTCCACAAACCCCCATCCCCACTAGACTACAAATGGGCTAAGTTTATTCAGCAACACCAATTTTGTTACATCCCGGCAGATTATCACTACTCACGATAGGGAGGGCTTCACTATTCATCCTTAAGCCTTATTGACGGATTCTTCCTCCGGATACGAGACAACATACCCACATACCCTAAAAGCCACATCCACATTGACAACTTATGTAACTCCGACCATTACCCGGTCTCCGTCTCTCCCCCCCATGGATCTCTCATCCCCATCCGACCTATGCCACAGGTACCAACCTCCTCCCCTCAGCCTCGGATACTATCCCGCTACCGCAACGCAACATTACTGCATTCCAAACCCACTTCCACCTTATTGCTTCAATCCTCACACTTAAACTCGCACACATCCTCTCTGATACTAACCTACTGCATTCTCCAGAAGCCACCTGGCTTGAGGCCGAACGCACACTCTCATCCTTAATACAAGAAATGACTCAGAGCGTCACTGCCACATGCTCCGCCCTGACCTCCCCCAGACCACCCGCTCAAAACAAAATGGTGGTTCCTAACTAGATCCAAAAGCGTGCATGGAATTCTCACCTCAACATCTATCACACCATACGTCAAGCCCTCACTGTCATACCCAACTCATCATTGCCGTCACTACACAATAATTGGAGATCTGATATCTGCATCACAAGCCTAAACACCCTCCCGGCATGCCGTGCCCTTATGCCACCTCCTGATGACCCTGCCACCCTTCCCACTTGCGTTGTTGCCATATCCAAACTTGGTAGAGAATCCAAAGAGAGAAGACTTCAGCCAGCATAGCTAAGAGCCACTTCGCCTCACGGCTACTGCCCCACTACACTACACTGATGGCTCCCTGACAACTAGCATGTAGCCCAGTGGTAATGGGCACATACCACGTTGGATGTGGTTGTGGGTTCAAACCACGGTCTGGTGTGTCATGAAGGTGTCCACCTTTCAGCTGGAAGGCAGTAGCCCTTGTGGTGAAGAGACACCATAAGTTACGCTCCCTTCGGGAGGCGTCATACTTTCTTGATGGGTCCCTTTCAGGCCCCAATGCCGGTTACGGTGTTTATCACGCTGCTACTAACAAGGGTACGGCTTCTAGACTCCCTGGACTTGCCACCATACTCCGTGCAGAACTTATGGCCATCTATGAAGCTCTCTCCCAACTATCCTCATTCTCCCCTCCCCACTATATATTCACGGATGGTCTTACATCGCTTTTTCTTATCCGTAACCACCTTGCTTGCCCCTCGTCACATCACCACCACCCAGACCGCAACCTTATCTCAACAATAGCCAGTCTAGCCATATCCGTGGAACAACCCATCCACTTTTTAAAAAGTCCGCTCACACACCGGTATTGCTGGCAACAAGGAGGCTGACCTCGTCACACAAGCAGGTGCTCTTATGCCCTGTGTTGACCCCACCAACGAGCCGATTCATATTGCGCATGCACATCCATTCTGGCTGGTACACCCCATTCCCAATCCTCCTGATCCTAAGCCTGTACGAAACCTCCTCACCATCCTCACTAAAGAAGCTAATCAGCAAGCTATGTCATCTATGAGCCACACCAAAGTCCATATCCAAAAATGGACACAATCCACAATACTCCATCACAAACTGTCAAACTATTTCTATGCAACTAATGCTCAAATTAGACAAACACTTAAATTCCGTTATGCTCAATATATGGGCCACCAACGCAAACACGTTTTCTGGCCGCGCCTATTCCCCTCACCATATTGCCCTTTATGTTTACATACCCATCAGGTTAGGGATACATGGCTGCATCTCCTAAGCCAATGCACCCACCCAGTCATTCATTGTCTACATATTACTCGTCATAACCATACAGTCTAGCACATCCACAAACTCCTCATGCAATGCTCCAAAACCCGGTGGTTCTCACTTATCAATGCAGGCACCTACCAAGGCAAGCCACCAGACCATACCGTCCCACCATGGCTACTACCATGCACATGCTCACGCCACCCCTGCACCTGCCCTGCCAGACTATGCCCTGACATCCTGCTTGCACATGGCCTACCCATCAATACCCACCCGCCCACCTCCCCATCCCCGCATATTACCATCCACTTTACATGTTGTCACGATCGCTACCCCACCTCTTCCATCTTGGAAAAGCGACAAAAATATGCACCTCTTATCTTTGCTATCTGTCAAAGGGGCTGGAACACCGGCCCACTCTCTGTCATTATAGCCGGTACCCACGGGGGTATCCATAATGCTAGCATAGAGGCAGTGCACGACAACTTTCATATCCCGATATCCCCTATCCACAAGTGTTTCAAGGCAATACACCTCACGGCCCTACGCTCTCTCACAACTATCATTACAAACAAACGACAACTCAAATCCAACCCCCCTCGGCACCCCAGACCGTTGGACACCCTCGGTATCACGGGTACCCAGGGTACCTTGAGTACCCCTAATACTTCCATCCCCCGATACCGGGTGTCCCCTAGACACCCGCGTTATTCATAGGGCCCACCCCCAAAAGGGGGCAGTAGCCGTGAGGCGAATTGACAGTTCCCTTGAGATTGTTCTAGAGTACCCCTCAATAGTTGCTAGGTGGCTGACAAGACCAACTGTGAAGATAGACATCATAATTGAATTGAGTATAGCAACAGGGGCAGTAGGGATTTGAATTAGGAGAGCAGGACAGGGCCCAATGCTAAAGACTTATTCTTGTGATGTGACTTAGACATAAAGGTGAAAATGAGCGTGGTTTTTTTTGCTTCTGTATTTGACATATGTCATCTGTAATATGAATGGGGGTGTACATACTGGATTTGTCTTTTTTTTTTTATGAATGAGGTAATCTGCCTTGGGGATGAATTCCCACTTTTCTCGTCATCTTTTGACCTAGATTCACGGGCATGACGAGTGTGTGCAGGGGAGGTGCAGTGACGGCTTGGCAGTCTCAGAATTGAGGTATGCATACATCACATTGGGAGGGTGGCATGACCAGGTGAGAGAGAGGAAATACCCTGAGGTGCCTGCAATGAAATGGAGTGATTGATCTGCTGAATGGGAGGGACAAGCACTATCTAAACGGTTGGCTTTATTGAACCTGAAGGACCTGTAACTATCATGAACAGTATGGGTGCCTAATATACGTGTCATCTTCATTTGATGTGAGAAGATAACAACAAGGGATGGGAGAGACAATTTGAGCTACTTTTATAACTTGGGAAAAATGGTGGCATGACCAGATGAGAGAGAGAGAGAGAGAGAGAGAGAGAGAGAGAGAGAGAGAGAGAGAGAGAGAGAGATAGGAAAAACCCTGAGAAGATATGTGAAATGCCTCAGTGTCAGTCTAGAAGAGTGATCAATGGACAAGTGGGTAGTTCAGTTCAGCTGCTGAACATATTAGCACCTGTGTGGAAAATGACATACCCTATGAACTACCAAATGAAAATCTCTTTAACCATAACTGACCCTGCATTCATGATGTTCTAAGTGTGACTTGAGCACAGGAAAACACCACGTTGGCGTATGCAATTACCAATCAACATGACACCTAAAACAAGACAGAGGTAGATGGGTAGTGCTGGCAGCCTTACCTTTATCTTCTCTTTCGTTGTGGTAAGGGTAGGGTGAGGAATCTCTGATCATGGTAAGTCAGTAAGTAACACAGCTTAGGCTTTTGGGCCATCTCTTTTAACACTACATATCCTTCTCTTTTCTCCCTTCCTATCATTCGAGTATAGCAATGGATCTCACCATGTGTTCGGGCTCTGTAATCAGAGCAAATACGTAGTAGCACTGAAGGTGCTGTTCAAAAGTAAGCTACAACAACCACAAGTTGAGCATAAGCTACGTCGAGAGATTGAAATTCAATGCCACCTCCGCCATCCCAACATCCTCCGCCTCTCTGGCTACTTTTATGACCAGGTATGCAACTTTTCTACCATTCATTTCCAAGTTGTGGATTGATACTTGAAATGCAGAGAGTTATGTAGATTGGTACTGAGGAATTTGGATGAGTATCCAGGTAGCGAGTGCCTGCAACATTGTGCAAATAGTGTTTGTCAACATGCTGACTAATTTTCTATGGGGTGGTGGACACAGATACGTGTTTATTTGATACTGGAGTATGCAGCTAAGGGTGAGTTGTACAAAGAGCTCCAGCGATGGAAAGTCTTCAGTGAGAAGCTTATGAATTTACGGTGATTGACTTATGATGTCCTTTCGTTTACATCCATGTTTCTGTTATGCAAAAAGAAAGGAGGCCATTTTTGGATGGGAAAGTAGGGTGATTGTTAGACTGACAAAGACAGATAGCCGCGGAAAGTTTTGAAAAAAGAATACTGAGAAGGGTTTGTTGGTGGTTGGTATGCAACTTGCAGTTTGTTGAGTAACGAGATGGAACAATTTATTATCAACTCGACAACCAGCATGTAGCCCAGTGGTAATGGGCACATACCACGTTGGATGTGGTTGTGGGTTCAAACCACAGTCTGGTGTGTCATGAAGGTGTCCACCTTTCAGCTGGAAGGCAGTAGCCCTTGTGGTGAAGTGACACCATAAGTTACGCTCCCTTCGGGAGGCGTCATACTTTTATTATCACCTCACATGTGAGGCGATCCGGATGTGGAAGACCAAGTGAGTAGTTCATTTTGCATTCGAGAGGGGTAGCCTTGTTATGAATGAGACGTTTATCATGCAAGGGTTGGTTTCCAAGTAGTGTTGGCTCACGTGTAAGGTATGCAGAAAAACAATTGTGCCACAGTGAAAAGTTATCTAGGGGTGGTTTTAGAACTGTCACTCTCCATGTTGCAAAATTCTGAATAATTGGATAATATAAAGTGAAGTGACATTTTGCACCCGTGGGTCGTTTGGCCTCTTCTGCCATTTCTTTATGTACCTTGATTTGGCCATTCACCGCTTGTTTGATGGGATCTATTATGTCTTTCATCGTTTTCGCATTTCTAATGACATGATCAGCTCTCTTGTATGGCATTACATGCGTATGTAGTAGTCGGCTCACTACAAACACCAAAATTTCAAAGCATCAACCATTATAAATGATTGTTCAGGTAATTTTGAGTACTTCATTTAAAGTAGTAAACCAGTGGTTGTGCCGACTTTCCCTGTCGCATTTGCTACTCGACATTTAGCACTGCGAGTTATGTGCTCGACTACCACGTGGCGCCTCGGCTGTGCGGCCACGTGTCTGCACACAGCTGAGTATGTGCATTCCACGTGCTTTGTCGCGACGATGCCACGTCTGCGTCCGCGTCCATGTGTCACCTTGTTCCTGTAAGTCAAATCAATCATCGGAAGTAAAAAATCAAAGTCAACCTAAAAGTCAGACACATGGACAGAGCGTCTAAACACGCCACGTGGCTCTCCAGCAATAATTGCAGAGCAGTAATTGTTACAACTGTCCGTTACCACTCAATTTCCGGCATGTCCATTTCAACTGGGATGTCTATTGTAACTTGTATGTTACTACTTCGGAGTCCGGAGTCGTTCTTGTATGTTTTGACTCAAAATGAGTCGTTTCCCGAGTCGTAAAAGACAAACTTCTTTCTAGTGTAGAAGTTGAGGAGACTCTGAACATTGAGGCGCCACGATGAAAGCTTCGCAACTCCAAGTTGAGGAGATTTTGAACATTGGAGCCACGCTTAACACCCTGCTCGTTTTGATATTTGATCATCGAGCTCTTTGCCATCGTGGGTCTGGTGCATCGCAGTGGTGGTTATGTCAAACTGCCACTCTTAGTTCCTCATTCCCTCTTTAACACGACCAGGGGATAAAAAACAGAATTTTAATCTATAGTCTTTTGACGCGTGTCATTGTAATTATGAAACAATGCACACTCTAGATTACAAATAATAAAAATGTCCACGTGTAGTCGCACCTGCAGTAGTCAAAACAACTCGTAATTTCAGTAATTTACCAATTAATTTTTCTCCTATTTCAAACAAAATGGCCCATAAATCGGCGGCCAACCCGTAGTCGTCCAAGCAACTTCTCCACTTCATCCGCAATGCCAGCGTGGCATGAATAAATGTCTGTGACGACTTGTAAGTTGTGGACTTGACTTGTGAGTCGCAAATTGAGTGGTTTCGGACAGCGTCGCACGCCGAGTTTGGGGTCATGAATGTATAAGCCTCAAGAAACTGTCTACAATCATCTGACCAGTTGTCAGTGTCTGTGAAAATGGCCCAACTGGGCCCGAAAAGCAGCGTTTCCTACTACTGTCCTAATGGTGGTCTTTTCAGCCACTGTGAATGCAGATGGCCCCCCTCCCACCCCCGGGAGTACCTCTGGGCTACCAACAGTTGGTTCAGAAGGGGGCTGAGCTATCACCGCAGCCCCTTTTGCAGGTACTGCTGCTTGAGCCTTAATGAGCACCACAAACTCGGCCAATTGCTGCTCCATTCCACACAGTAAAGGTAATTCCAGCAAGTGCAACTATCATGTGTAATCATCCATGAATGATATGGGGTCTTTCTTTTCACACTACAAGTCAAATTTGCATTTGGTCTATGTGGTTGGTGGGGAATTGTAGAAAAAGAATAAGGCCCGCAGCCCGTCTATGTCCGAACTTGGGGAAGCGCAACTATAGGCGGCCGTGGGGACCACCTCAGATGCAACAATGACAAGGGTAGGTTGCAGCCCCACACATTTGTTGGGCGTGTTGCAAGGCACTGTTATATGTTACTGAAATCATGTGGATGCATACTGATTCTGGCTGGGCGTCAAAAGGGTTCATTTTGAATTTGTAGTATGTCTCTGTGTTTTCCAAGGAGGTCAAAACTCTATGGCGTATCGTTTGGCTGAAATGGAGAAGCAACTGGCCAAAAAACAGAATTCAAGCAAAGTATTATGACAAAGATTCGCCACAAGAAGAGCCAAATCTCTACCTACTTGGAAACGTAAGTACAAAACAACGGTGGGGTTCGACACCTCTGACTGTTTACTTACCTCCCGACAGACGCACCATTTATATGACGAGCCCTGGGCGCGCGCGGCCAGGGTGACGACATACTAGCTAAGGGGTCGGGGCAAATTGTGGTGTAGGTTAGGCTCGAAGAACCGCCTACCCGGCTGCGATTAGTGCAGGGGTCTGCGGCATGGTTTTGGTGGATACTCACAATACCTAGTTTTTAAGTTCCACCAGTTCAATAAGTTCAATAAGGCGCTTTTAGCCTATTTAGGAAGTTTAGGAAATAAAAATAATTATAAATAACAAAATTAGGAAAAATACCTCCTAAGTAGAGAATCCTGAGGGGGATCCAGAGATACCATTGGCACCTCCAATGGAACATGGGAACCCCCTGGGAACCAAGCTAAACTTCTGGGAACTTCCGGGAACGGGAATCGTTGCCCGCCGCGGGGAATGGCGCGCTGCCCTTGGATGAATGAAATCGCTGAGACAAAGCCCTTTCCGCCCATCCGTTAGTGTAGAATCCGCCTGCCTAAAATATAAAATAAGTCCATGGTGGGTCCTAGCCTAGTTCTACTGCGTTTATAGTAGTTTAAGGCCCCGGCCGCACCTACCGGTTAGCTAGTGGGCCAGTAGCCGACGCTACCGTGCCTGCTAGCTAGTAGGTCTGGCAGGAAATTTTGCAAGGGTGCTTTCTCCCCTATGGAAAAGGTCATCCCCTACCTTTGGATCTGACACGCTTTGTCACTGTAGCCTAGAATTCCGGCCAGAGTACTTTGTGTTCACCTCAGTCTCCCGCTGTCTCTGTATATACCTCTGGACTGAAATGTCCTATGAGACTCCTCTATAGCTCAAATGAAAGCTCTCTCCAAGGGTCGTCCCCTCAAAAGCACAAAATTTTTCTACCATTGGAACCCATCTAAAAGCTTCCCCGGCCCTTTATCATGGGTATAAATTAAAGGAATAGTCGTAGGTAAGAGAACCCCCCCCTTAAAACCTTATCTGCTGCGGGGTAAAGGTTGCCCCCCGCCACGTGGCAGGGCGTGGTTCTGCGCGGGGCGGTCCGCGCCGCGGACCCCTGGTCTCTGCTGTGGTTGACACTGGTGACCGCCAGTCCGCGGGCCAAAATTTTACCCGGCGGACAATAGCTCGCCCTTTTCGCCCACTTTGTGTGCCTCGTGCCTCCCAGCCACGCGGCTCTGTCCTTTCTCTCAAGTACAATGGAAGTCAGCGGCTGAGGGCCCGCGCAGCCGTTGCGCGTGTCCACGGCAGCCTCCCGCTTATGAAATCTCGAGTTCCTAGCTCTAAGGCGCGGCTCCCGGGCCTACCCCGGGCTGCTCGCGATGCCTGGGCAGATCCTACCAGCCCAAGAGAAAACCCCAACCCCAAAAAAAACAACAAAGCCCCCCTTTGTCCTCAATGGACCTTCAGCGATGAGATATCGCGAAAAAACAAGATACTGCATCAAGGCAACGGCCGGTCACGGTGGCTTCAGGGTTAAGCGGAGACTTCCCAGCGATGCAGGAGAAGACGGAGATGACTCTGGAAGATCTGTGACCCAGTGGCAAGGCCAAAGACCCCCAGGGGCAACATCAGTAGATTATTTATCAGGAAGCAACAAACTTCCTATGTGGCGAAACCACTAAACCGGCGATTAAAGTATATTTTCATCCCCGATTATCCTGAGAATTTGCAGGCTTCTACGGGATACCTAATCATAATTATTCACCAAGTTTGGTGATTTATGGAAAAGATTATTGACGACATCAAATTATCAAGCCAACGGCACTTGCGGAGGCCGATTAATTGCTTTTCTACTTCATCCATGGGATGAAAAATGATAAATTCGCCCTGGAGGCTAGATGGATGAAACATGACAACTAGCGCCAACTAGCCATCCAAGGGATGGATGAAAAAACATTTATCATTTGCCTCTATTATTTTCCATCCAAATTATTAGTTTATTTTACTCTATTGTTTTTAGACTATAGATCCCTCAAGTTTATAATAGTTTAAAATTATTTCCCATTAGTTTTTTAGGCCCAAAAACGATATATAAGGAGGGCCACACCCCAGTTTCATTGTATAGTTTTCCTCTTGCTTGTTGTAGTGTTGCTTTGCTAATCTTGCTTGATGAGGCCTAGGTCCTAGGGAGTGGAGCTTGAAGCTCCCTTGTGTAGGAAGGTTGTTTTTGGAGAGCTAAGGCAAGGTGTCATAGTTCATTGTTGGCCTTGAGGCCCTTGGGAATTTATAAAGGATGTACAAACTACTTCTACCAATCGCCAAGACTTCTCCCATGTGAGCCTAATGGACTTGAGAGAGGGGATATATATATATATAGACGCCTCCCGAAGGGAGCGTAAATTATGGTGTCTCTTCACCACAAGGGCTGCTGCCTTCCAGATAAAAGGTGGATAACTTCATGACACACCAGACCGTGGTTTGAACCCACAACCACATCCAACGTGGTATGTGCCCATTACCACTAGGCTACATGCTGATTGTCTGAGAGAGAGGAGAACAGATAGATCACAACCTGTAATTCAAACAGTCGTCGTGTATGTTCGAACAGATCCAACTGCTGTTATGGGTATCAAACTGGTAGCCTATCATGCTGTCGATGCAGCTTCCTACGGTCGGTTTGACGCTAGAGTCCTACTCCATGGTCGTCGCAGACGCTGACTAAATTCCTAAGTGCTTCACCAACAACTTCCCAATAACTAACAGATTGCCCTGCTTTGGCATTACAATGCCAAAACTGCTCAAGATAAAAAACGATCCAAAAAGAAAAATGTACCATTATATGCATCTACAAGCAGCTGCTTACATTCCCATGATGTTCAACGCTACAATTACGCTCCAAGGCGTGTGACTCGGAGTGCTTGGGGCTACCTTGGAGTTGTCTTGAATGAATGAGCACTAAGGGAAGGAGAAAAGGTTGAGAGAGAGATAAATGTGTGGTGTAGCTCTGGGTTCACTGTTGAATGACCGCGTGATGGGGTGGTGACGATACAGTGCTAGTATTTGATGAAAACCCACGGGTATATCACCCGAGTGTGATGATGTTAGTCGAATGCGGCACACCCCTGGCATATGCAATCATTGAGTTCGGTTTTTATCACCGGTGAGCCCCTGCTTCCTCTTCTCTTCCGCTACGGGGCAGCATGTACGGAATATGAACGCCAGATGTTGACGGGTAATACCTAGGTGGTTTACGTAGCCCCATTTTTTCACACCACAAACTCACTCCCAGCTGGTATCTGATCCATGCCACCACATCCAATTCTGAACAAAAGCTTCAGAACTCTATCAGTGACTCTCTCATTCTCTCCATGTATCTGATAAGATGGATGAAAGTGAGTCCACAAATTACCAAACTTGATATCAGCCTCTGTCAACTTTGTTGCAACTCCAAAGTCAGCGAGCTTACACCAACCCCTATTTATACAGCCCACCCACCAGCATGCATACTCAAATGTCAAGAAAATCTGCCTCACCAAAAGATTTGGAAGTTGGCTGCTCATGCAAGAAAACCAATCTTTCCAAAAACTGCATTTGCAGTGTATTGAATGTAGTGTTATTGCACCAGTATAGAAACGGTATCCACACTCATCACGGCTGCCAACTAATCATCTTTGTACAACATGTGCTCCACATAAGTAGTGTATCATTAGATGACCATTGGTTTTCTCTAATTCTGCAAACCAACCTGTCCAAACAAGTCAGGACTCAAAAGAATGACAACACAATTAATACGTTTGTACATTTTCTTCATAATCCACTACCATTGCTCACCACTTTCCCTACAACTTTATGCTCCATCCAGATTGAATACCAAATGAGATCTCTCGCCGCAAGAGCATGGTAAATAATAGGTCCTCTAAACCAGAAATTTCCAACCTACCATCATTTAATACAAACAAGTTGTGAGTCACAAACCAGGGCAATATAAACAGCCACCAGCGACTTTGGAAATGCCCCAAACTTAGCCGAAGTTTGACGATGCTGGCCAATGACCCATACTCCACACAGCTGGACACCCCCACACTTTCTGTACTGAAGAGCACACCATGTTTACAGAAGAGCATTGCAATCTAGAAGTTGAAATTTCAATGCAATAAGAATGAACCTATAGCAAACGATAGCAGTTTACTCGAGGATGATGTAGAGGTGAGTTTTCGTCTTGAAAGATCCTTGGTACTTCACAATATTCTTATGGTTTAAATTCTGCACAACACATCCACCAACCATAACTCTCTAGTAGACAAGACTCCAAATATGACTTGAGCTCACTACAGAAATCCCAAAGAGACCAGGATATCCAACCTGCTAAGATATATCAAACAATCATCTTCTGTTTTGTCCAGGCCATGCTCAGTGGGCCCACAAAATTTCATGATGTTCACATCACACAAGATGCCAGTTTCTTTTGCTCAGTAGGTTAATTTAATTTCATTAGAAAATTACATTTACTCAAACCAAGCAGGAGTGGAAAAGCACATGCCCCAATAAGTTGTGATACTGGACTGGCCAAGAGACCCTGCGACTTTAAGTTCTTGAGGCTCTATTATGCCAGCCTCAATATCCAACACTGCGGTACTTTCAATGAGATATCAAGCATTTACCAATAAACAAAGGCAAATGCTAAAGACAGGGTTCAGACATACCTTCAAAAGATCAATCTTTGACCGTGTTTGCACATCCAAAACCACCCACACAAACCACACGTCAGTCCAAAGTCACATGTGGATGCTCTCCGTACCAGTACAAAATGGCTCCACTCTAGATAAAAACAGGAAGGCCAAACTGGGCAAGCAATGAACACTCATCTGCAACTATTCTTTCTCTTTTGTCATCTATTCTCTCCCCACTCTATACATAACCATTGTACATCGCTTCACACTCCACCATCACGAATGATGAGAAAAAAAAAATATAGCCTGCAGCTAGAATCAGTAGAGATTGATATCCAAGAAATTCATACCAACAAGGGCAACTTACCCATGAATCCAAGGCCAGTTCAAAACAACATTTTTCTCACCCATGAAGCAGAGCACTCAGGGTATCTAGAGTCCAACAATGTGCCTTAAACAGAGGAGCAGACATGTTGCAGCATCTCTCTACCAGCTCAACCCACTACGACACCCGGAGTAAAGACTTCAACTTTGACAATGGAGTAGGGAGGAAAAGTTGTCCTTGGCCCCAAGCCTTCTTTTTTGTGCGTACGATCCTATCTAGTTGGTATTCCACCTTTTCTCTCATCATCACAAACACAAGTCCAAAAGAGAAGCGCATAACACTAGCAGAGCTGAGAGAACACACCATAATAATGGTAAGATCCTCAGGGGGTATATTCTCCAGAGACACCTACTTAATTGCAACGAAATTCCCATTTTCCAAGTCCAAGCTTTTGTAATATACTCGCCCATAGGCGCCTTTCCCTATCTCATCCCCCAACATCTGTACCTCATTAAATTATGTCAGGTTTTAAAGAAGCTAGTACAGGGTGCATGGGAACAGGAGCTTTCTTTCTCGGCGTCCTGAGGTAATTCAAATTGAGGAGGGTAGCCAGGGGAGTGTGCCAACTATGATCCTTCTCCTTTAGATCCCACCTCCGTCACTATCAAAAACCCAAAAACAAATAGAACAGCTATTGTCTAGCTTTGACATGCTATGTGTATATATCTCTCTCTCTCTCGCACAATCACAGTTTTGTGCATCTCCAAATTTTAAAATCGCAATCAGCCTGTACTTATGATTTGCCATGGCATGACAATGGCATCATGAGACTAATTATGTCTTGTCATACCTCGTAAAAGCTCAGAGGGCGGGGTTGATCATCACATGGCCTGTCTTCGAAGTGGACTGTTTTGCATCCGGTGGCCAGCAAACTAGCACCTTTCCTGTCTATGGGGACCCCCTTCCAAAGCCCCATAGATGCGCTTTCATGCTAGATTCTCGAGTCCACTTTGGTGACTAGTACTTTTGGATACCCTAGATTCCTTGGCCGACAAGTGTTTACATTTCAATCAACAAAGATTGTCATGAATCTCTGATTTCTCTGATGGGAAAAGCAGAGTTCTAATGATAGCACCAAAAGGTCAAATCAATGGAAGTTCACGGCCATTAAGCATGTTTATTTGGGAATATCCCCACGAGGATCTTGGCAAGAGTATTCACATCAGAGATCTGCCTTAGCATCCAATCTCATGAATTGGGTGGACTACTGCAAATTCTTGCAGATTGATGTGGATCTCATATTACTCTGGGGCCTCTTCCATGGTACATTGAACATACTGGCCAAGTCTCAAAGCGAACCAAAATCATTTGGATGGGCAACCATCCGTTGAGCCATCGAATGAATTTCGATTGATCTGATATTAGTCCGGGACCTGTGAGAGGGTGTCTCGAACGTACTGGCAAAGTTTGGAAGCAAACAAAAATGATTTGGATGGGCAACCATCCGTTCACCCATTGAATGTATTCTGTTGGATCTGCTATTACTTTGGGACCTGTTGGACTGCGTTTCGCGTGCTCAAGTTTTTTTTTTTCATTCCGTTTTTGAATGGGGCGTGTAATGACTCCATATGCAACTAGGTTATATTGAAAATTTTACTGAAATGCTTTTGGCGTCAGAACCCCTCCCAACAGAGCTGTGAGTTGACATCGGGATACGGTACATAAAACTTAAAGTGACTTTACTAGATTGAAGAGTCAGTGCTAGGGCCAGGGTTTATGTTCTGGACTCAAAGGAGACTTTGCAACTATGATCTAGATACCATGGAGTGTCAATGCTAAGGAGGGTTTAAGCCTTGGATCCAAAACATCCAGACTTCCTGCATTGACCCAGGTATTAGAGGCACAAAATCGAGAGTGTAAGAGCAAGAGTTTCCACCTGATGGCCACAAGGCTATGGCTTAATAGTACATTCTCTCACGCTCTCTCTATCCCTCCTGCAGGAAGATATGGGCCTTTGAGTACCGTGTACCTCCCTTGCACCAACGTTGCGCTGTGTGGATTGCCAATCAAGAACCTGAAAACACAACATTGAGGGACGAATCCGAAAAACATTAGTCGAGTAAAACAACATCAATACAATATGCTTGCATTAAGTGGAGAATAAGAGAACACATGGTCGAGACAGGTGTTGGAGGCCATTCATGGACAACCAATTGACAGTTCTCCCTTTGGCCTGATCTTGTTGTACCTTGCAGGTACGGTTTGGTGTGTGTGAGGCGGCGTTTTCTCTTCATAACGTCTTCCCCGGCCTTAGCGAGGCCCTCCAAGCGCTTGAGGGGACAAACTATTGCAAAATGCAATTCCTCAACCACAACAAAACCAAGATGTTTTTAATGGCCAGACTGATCAGAGCAATCCAGCACTATGAAAAAAAACACAAATGTGATTGCCAGCGAGTAGATAAAGCCCAACAGGCACACGTTGGTAAATGCTTCGAGCTCACCACCTTTCTCCACCGCCGTCTTTCCAGATGCTGGAGAAACGTTTTGAACAAGAGTTCGTGGGGAACAAGGGCTTGAGGGGAACAAACGAATGTCGGGAATTGAAAACGCCGATATCTGTCTAAGGTTCTCCAAAACGGACCTCTAAACGTACACTAGTTAACCCCCCCCCGGCACCCTTAACCCTTATCGCCTCCGATTAAGCATGCCGGACAGGCCCCGACAGGGTTCGTAACCACTCCGCTTTGTGCGGCCCTGGTTAAGGAAAATCTGGCGGGTAGTACACCATATTTGCTCCTTAACCCGGCAGGTGCGGCCTGGCCCTTAGTCTGAAATAAAATCTAACCAGGGCCTCTATCCCCTGTTCTCTCCAAAAACAAAAAACAAAAAACGCGGACTCTGGAAACCTAAATGTCAACCCTCGCTTGGCTCTAAACACAGCGATGCTGCTAGTCGGAAAGCCGATGTGCTTGGGGAGGCCTTCCAGCCATGGAGCTCGTGGTCCTGAGAACGGTCGGTAGCTGTTGTGCGTGAAGTAGGTCCGAAGATTATCGTCATCGCAGGTGCATCTTCGTGCTTGTGATCCAGTCTTGCACTTTGAGGTCTGCAGATCAGTTCGTGGCCAGTGGATCTCGTGAATGTCTTCTCTACCTCTTTCCCAGAGAAAGAGGAGGTATTTTCCTCTGGAGTGTTGATTGCATTAGTGTCATGCTCAGTTTCTTTCAGCCAGAGCTGAAATAACATGTGCGCCGACTTGGACACGTCGTCAAATTGCTTACACTGCTTCATTGACGTACTGTCGGCTGTGAGGTTCTTTCATCTATCTTAGAAATCACGTTGGATAAGCTTCCTGCCTTCCGTTCATGACAGACATCACCCCCATGCTGTACGGAAAGGGCCTATTAAAGTAAATTCAGGCCCAATTAGAGGAAAGCGATCACTAGATCTGTATCCAGAACTTGTTGTCATTCTGACACCTATGCATCAACTGCCAGCGGTGTCAATTGCTGTGCACACGTTGTGCAGTCGCTTTTGGAAGCTAACTGACTGATTACAAAGGTACGCATTTGTCCTAAACCTAAGTGTGGCTATTGGCATCTGGTGTCAATCAGTATGGACGATGCACAAGGTGGCAGAGATTAAGAGCTCTTAGCAGAGAAACATTTTAAGGAGATTGTGCACGGGTACGCCGTCTGTCCTCCCTTTTAACCCCCTTTACCTTGCCACATACAGGGATCGACAGCTAATTGAAGACCAGAAGCATCAGGATTTGCCACAGCACCTTCAGTCAATATGGGGATAATCGAGAAGATTAAAGAGATTGAGCTCGAGATGGCTCGAACTCAGAAGAATAAAGCCACAGGTCCACTACTCTGTACCTTCCCAACGTGGCTATGGGGTTTAACCAACCAGGGTTGCACAGCTGACACAACCCGGCCATAGAGACCAACACACAGGACACCTTCTCTTTGTTTGGTATTCCAACAATACTGAAGGGCAGGCTGTAGCTTTGGACTGGCAGTGACTGCACTGTAAGTCCTTCGAGAATAATTCTTGAGACAGAGAAAGAAGGGAATTTTGTCAACAGCTCATAGTGATAAGTGTGTGATGGTAACATTCAGTGGTCATCGTTGTCATATTAATGTGTTGGGCCTTGGATGCATGCGGTAATGACAATGAAAAGTCAAATTACTTCAGTTCTGAAATGTGTGGAGATGGGCCTGTTTTGGTGAGTAAAGTGTGTTTCTTTTCCTTCACCAAAAATATGTATATATACATTTTGGGGCACTGCTAACATGGTTGAAGATTGTATGCAGAGTATCATTTGGGGCAGCTGAAGGCAAGGATAGCAAAGCTGAGGACACAACTACTGGAACCACCTAAGGTTATCCTAGCTCCTACTTGCATATGCTTTTGTTTCTTCTGACCACTGCCATTAACATATGTTATTCTCTGTAGAATTACCAAATTGCTTTCCAGATGTTCTGGATTGGTTTGGATAGTTTTTCTTTTTCTGGTATCCAATCCTCTTCTTCAATGTCTGGACCTGGATGCATTCATTAGTACAGCTTGATAGAGAGAGGATCTTGCCATGATGTTTGGATGGACTTATTGGAATTGTGTGCTGGCCATGGATTGAGTCATTTTGTGCTACATTCTCTAAATTCTCATGGTGTTCTATGTGCCATGTTCCACAGGGTGCCAGTCAAGCAGGAGATGGATTTGAGGTCACAAAGTTTGGTCATGGTCGTGTTGCCCTTATTGGGTTTCCAAGGTACGGAGTGCTGACTACCAGGACCAGTTGTAGTCCTTGCTAGAATGCAAACAGTCTGCTAGATTAACCTTTCGTTTTGTCATTGTGATCAACTACAAGTGCTCTCAGTTTAGTTGTCACTGTAGGTGATTTGACCACACCAGGCAGCGGATGTTCAACACTTAAGAGTTTTTGCTGTCCCAGTAGCAAACAGAAGCAGAGAGGAAAGGGGGACGTAAGTGCCCATTGTGTGGGCAACCTGAAGACAATATTCACTTTCTGATTCTTTGTCCTGGGTACTCTCACCAGAGAGACGGGCCTCTTCAACTCCATCAAGGGAATTGTGCCTGTACCTCTGTTTACGAACTTCGAAAGTCTCGAGGCTGAGCCAAAAGCCCAGGCCCTTTTGGGACCTAGTTATTGGGCAAACCACACACAGCAGATTGATGCCTGTGTAAAGGGATTTCTAGAGGATATCTGGAAAACTCGGATCAATTGTCTGTTCCAAGGTAAGTCAAGCTACCGGTGTCAGCCCCTGACAAAGGTAGTTTCTGTCCCTTTGTGTTCCGCTCAAACTGAGCGCAGGGTCAATGGCCACAAGGCTACGGCAAACAACGTCTTATGAGTACATTCTTTCCCAGTATGTTTACATCAGCTGCTTTTGTCTTTTGAATCCCATGCAGTTATCCTTTTGCACTAATCCTCATCATCTGGTCTGCTTTCCCAGTGTTGGAAAGTCTACACTGTTGACTCTCCTTACAGGTACACAGTCTGAAGCTGCAGCATATGAGTTCACCACACTCACTTGCATTCCGGGTATCATCCACTACAATGATGCCAAGATCCAGCTTCTTGATCTTCCTGGTATCATAGAGGGTGCTTCTGAAGGCAAAGGTCGTGGCCGACAGGTACTACTAGTGTTCCATATAGGGCAATGAGCAGACAGGACACTGGTCCTGCTTCAGGGTCATGATACATTTCTAGACATAGAACTCCTTTTAGATTGCCAAGGGATTAGGGAACCGTGGTCCCATGTAGGTGACACTTTGTTCAAATATACATAGGCTTTATGTGGGAGCATGAGTCAGACAAGACAGTTGGAGGGTGGGACTCTTCTTAGTCTGAACAGTGGACATCGGTGTTGTGGATTATTCACCGGTTGACCCTAGAGCCCTGAAGCAAGTGTGATTGGTCGAGTCTGCAGGTGATTGCAGTGGCCAAGTCTTCAGATCTTGTGTTGATGGTTCTTGATGCTTCCAAGGTAATTTTGTGTGTATTCAGGTCCTTTCAGTTTTTGTTACTGCCTTTGAGATTTAGCTCTTTGCTGCGTCCTACAGAAAATTTATCTTGCATGTAAGGAGCCTGACCTCTGGTTCTTTCTCCACTGCAAGTGCTTATATACAGAGAGGGTATACTGATTAGATCACATTGCTACAGGTTTTGCTATAAATCCTGTGCCCAGCTGGATCATAGGTGTGGTATCATTACTTACATGTCTGGATTTCCGAACCGTTTCTGCACGTCAGGGTGCAATTTTGTCAATCAATTCCTCTAAGAATGAGAGAACTATCTGGTGCTTATGTGGGACAGAGTGAGGGCCATAGGCAGATATTAACAGGGGAATTGGAAGCTGTAGGGCTCCGCCTTAACAAGCGGCCGCCACAGGTAGGTCTTCTGCGTATCACAGGTGACTGACCTCCCATCTTCAGCTTTTACGACAATTTTTTTAAATTAATGACATTATTTTAATGAATAACGTATGTCTTGATCTGTATTAATGAAAATGTGTGTGCTGTAGGATCTGGATTTCATGTTTCGGTTTAGGAACACTAATAGGATTTAATGTTGAAGATTAGCGATGAACATAGCAGTCGCAAATGCGGTACTGTGGTTTTCCCAAGTGGTGTTGCAGTTTCATGCAACACCAACCAGCAGGGAGATTTTACCCCAAGGCTGGATGACTTTTTGTGCTATGCAGAAATAAGCATTTTGTTCACGAAATGACAAGAAGTCACCAGTCATGCTGACAAGTTTGTGTTACACTCAAAGTACATCCATCTGCAATGTGGACATTGTTCCATGGTATTGTTTGTTCAAACTTAATTTCCAAAAGCTGGTTCCTCACCTCCCCTACCTTTGACTGTTGGGCAGATCTACTTCAAAAGGAAAAAAACTGGGGGGATCTCTTTCAACAGCACAATGCAGCTGACACATGTGGATGAGAAGCTTTGTTACCAAATTTTGCACGAATACAAGATCCATAATGCTGAGGTGACTACCATCCATGTTCTTTTTCACTAATTTCTAGGTGTCAAAGGGTGCAGTTTTGGGATCTGTGCCGTGAAGTGCTAATTGGTGCTTTAGAGCTAACCATGGGAATGCAGGTGCTGTTTAGGGAAGACGCCACTGTGGACGACTTGATTGATGTGATAGAAGGCAACCGCAAGTATATCAAGTGTGTGTACGTTTACAATAAGATTGATGTGGTTGGCATTGACGACGTTGACCGCCTTGCCCGCCAACCCAATTCCATTGTCATCAGCTGTAACCTTAAGGTGACTTGTTGTAACCTTTTCAATAGACTTTGTTGCCAGACTCTTCTGATGGGGTTTCTCTCGCTGTAGCCTTTTTGGCCATACAGACTGAGGTGGTTAAGGGTGGAGCAGACGTGCACCTGATGCAGTAGCTTTGTGTACATGTTTGGCATGGGTAGTTGTGATCCAGCTAGGGGATGGTTTGATGAGCATTGTGCTGAAACTATATTTTTTGAAGATGAGGTGATTGTTGTGATAGCTGTAGTGATGGTGGTTGTGGGATGTAGTTGAACCTGGATAGATTGCTAGCTAAAATGTGGGAGGAGATGGGACTTGTGCGTGTCTATACTAAACCTCAAGGCCAACAACCTGACTTCTCCGAACCCGTCGTTCTCTCCACTGTAAGCTCTACAGTACCCTTTCCCCAGTCTGTCTGTATGTGTGGATGTGGTCCCATAAGCTCGTTGACCTTTTTGTGGGTGTTGTAGAAGTCCCTTCTTCATCTCTTTTTTGCTTTCTTCCTCCCCCCTTCCTCCATCCTCTTTGCTATTTCGAGTTGCGCTCTGGCATAGAGGCATAGAAGGGTCCGAATGGTTTTGAAGTTCCTGAGATGTGGAGGGAAATGGGCAGTTAGGGTACTGCTGCACACATGGAAACATCACAAGATGTGACGAGGAACAGGCTCAAAATATGTACAACTTAGGTTGCGAGTGCAAGGGGTCAATAATCGTGGGATGTTCAACTTCCAGGACAGAGGGGGATGCTCAGTAGAAGATTTTTGTAATCACATTCATCGTAGCTTGTTGAGGGACATCAAATACGCGCTTGTCTGGGGTGGAAGTGCCAAGCACTATCCGCAGCGTTGTGGCACCTCTCATATCCTTCATGATGAGGATGTGGTTCAGATTGTCAAGAAGAAAGTAAGTCTCAGATCTCCATACATTCTGTGGGTTGGGGCAAGGTAGAGCTAGCTTGAAATTCATTATCTCCATCTGTTCACAGCTCAATTTTTTTTTCTGACTGTCTGGAGTAAAGCTCAATCCTGTAGACAGGATGATGTTTGCTTAGAGAGAGTCGTGGCAACTTGCTAGTAAGAATGTCTCTGTATTATTTCACTTGGATCAATGGCTCAAGGCTGCCGCATGGTTTGGCAATTACTCTTCCAAGTACATTGTCTTGAATTGTGTATCTCTGTTTATATCTTTGATTCCAGCATGTCCATCCTTTGCTGATATTGTAATGTTTACTTGCTACAGGAGAAGGAAGAGGATGGAGGGAGAGGTCGATTCAAGTCACATACAACTGGTCCAGCCCGAATTGCTGATCGAGAAAAGAAGGCCCCCCTCAAGACATGATACGAGCTGTGCATGTGTCCTATTTCTGAAACATCTCTGCAGACATTTGATGTCTGTTATGTGAATTGGCTGCCATGGAACCCTCTCATGTACCTCTCTTTAAATGCCCGGAGGGAGAACAACGCCGTATTCTCAGTGACCCACAAGAAGGTTTTCGTGCTACGCGAAGCACTACTAGACAAATCCAATATGTTATATCTGCCCTAGAAGATGCCAAGCTTACTAAACAAGACATCTACCTCATGTATATTGATTTTAAGAATGCCTTTGGCTCCTTAGATCATCCTCGCCTACTAGCCATTATGGCAGATTTAGGATACCCTACTGATGCTATCCAACTCATTGGTAACATCTACACCAATAGTACCACAGAATATTGCGGTTTTTATTACGGCACTACCCCTCCTATCCCCATTGTACGAGGCACCATCTAAGGAGACACACTAAGTCCCTACCTATTCATCATCTTTCTTGAACCTCTACTAAGATGGCTCGCGGGCGGTAACCTAGGATACCAATACAAAACCTCTTTTAATGAAATATTCGTGGCTGCCTATGCCGACGATCTCGCCATTCTAGCACACAAGCCCCAACACCTCAATCGCCAGGTTGACAAATTATCTCGCTTTAACCAATGGTCCGGTATGGAACTAAGCCTCCACAAATGTGTGATCACTGCAGCCACACACCACAGTAAATTCACTAAATCTACGATAGCCTCTCATTGCAAACTTCACATACATTACCAACAAAAACCCTTCCCATTTTTAGGCCCGAACGAACCCTACACGTACTTGGGTATCTAGCTGGTTCCCTCATTCAAATGGCATATACAAAAAATCACCAAACTTTCTAAGCTAACCAATAGAAGTCTAGCCCTCCTCAAATCTCCAGTTTCCATCCGCCCCAAACTAGCCATCATCCAAAAAGTCCTCAAACCGCAAGTCCAGTACGCCTTTCATGCGGCCCCCTTCTCCCTACCTGACGTCAAACTACTCGACAAAACTATTACTCAACTCACAAACGTATTTGTGGCCTACCCACCAGTACCCCGAACGCTCTTACTCAACTCCCACAAGACAGCTGTGGCATTGGATCGAGCCCCTTAATTATCTCATATGCCCGCACCCTTGGTTCGCAACTTCAAGAAGCCCTCAACGACCCTGGTCGCCTTGGGCTCATTTTCAAAGGACTTCTTCAACATCTAGCGGTTAAATTTAATGGGCTATATTCCCTCCCCACTCTCCACCCTCAATCTTGCCTCCATTTCCCCACCGCCCGCACACTGTTTATCCTACGACAAATGAAGATTCGCATACAAACCGACTTACCGGGGTACCCCAACTCTATATCACCACTTGAACGTGCCTGGCTTCATAGCCCCTTTTCATCACAATTTGAAACCTCACACCCACGTCAAAAGAAATTCATCATTGCCTACTTTAAAGACCGGCATATAACTAACCTTACCCAACTCACTACTGCCATTGGGGTTCGGCTCCTAACCCCAAGCCAATTCACCTTGAAACACTCCGCGCCACTGTCAAAACACATAGATACCTGCACAACATCTCCGCCTCCTATTTTGTCCCCCGACTGCCACGTGCACCCGTGAATGTGAGGTGTATGGCTTTGAAACATTTGTGAATAGCGGTGATAGGGAGTTGAAAGTTGTTTTGTAGTGCTGAGATGCTGGCATTATGGATGCCCCCTCGGGTGTCGGCAGTGATAACAGTGAGTGGGCCTGTGGCCCATCCCCGCCGCCGAATAGCAAGGATGAGTGGTGCGTATTTTTGGCGTTTTTCTAGGAGGGAGGAGCTGGGGAAGCGGTCATGACAGAACGTGAATTCTATGAAATGTATGGTGATGGTTGGGGATGGCGTGAGGGGTGGATCAGCATTAATGGGAAGGCCCTGGACTAGGAGGATGTCCGGGCATAGTCTGGCAGGGCATGAGCATGCTATATGAGGTCGGCATATACAGGGAAGTAGCCACGTTGGTACCGTGTGGTCAAGGGGCCGTCCTTGGTACGTGCTAGCATTGATGAGTGGGAACCACCTAGTTTTAGTACGGCGTAATAAGAGTTTGTGTAGGTGCCATACGACATGATTGTGGCAGGCAATACGAAATCCATGGAGGACGGGATGGGGGCATTTGCTGAGGAGATGAGGCCAGGTATCTCGCGTGGCGTGGGTGTGGGAGCAGAGTGGGCAGTGCGGGGATGGGAATTGAGTAGGCCAGAAGGTATATTTGCATTGGTGACCCATATATTGGGCATATCTGAATTTAAGTGTTTGCCGTATTTGTGCATCAGATACGGCTTTAGAGTTCCAGAAGTGGTTTGACAGCTTGTGATGGAGGACCTGGGAGAGGGACCATTTTTGGATATGTAATTTAGTATGACTAAGAGACGCTGAGGCTTGTTTGTTGGCTTCTTTAGTCAGTGTGGTAAGAAGGTTCCGAATTGGGCGGGGTTCTGGAGGGTTAGGTATTGGGTGAATCAGCCAAAAGGGATGTGTGTGAGCAATGTGAATGGGGTCGGCTGTGGGTTCGACTGGGGGTTTGGAGGCCCCCAATTGGGCAAAGAGGTCTGCCTCCTCATTGCCATGAATACCAGTATGTGAACGGACTTTGAGAAAATGAATGGGTTTATTGATGGAGATGGCGAGTTTGGCAATTGCGGAGAGAAGGTTTCGATCCGGGTGATGGAAATGGGAGGAGGGGCAGGCAACGTGGTTACGAAGTAAAAAAAAAAAGTTGAGGCCGTCCGTGAAAATGTAGTATGGCGAGGGGAATGCGGTTAATTGTGATAACGCTTCAAAAATAGCCATCAGCTCGGCACGGAGGATGGTTGCGGCACCTGGCAGTCTGTGGGCGGTCCCGTTGCTGGTGGCGGCATGGTAGACGCCGTATCCAGCAAGGGATCCTGATTGGGAGCCGTCTGTGTAGTGCGAGTGGAGTGGGGAGTATTTGGGGGAAGTAGGCCCTAGGTGGACCAGGGGGGCTTCATGGGAGGGTAAATTGTACAGGGTACTTGGACGAGGTGGAGTCTTGTCCCATACTATGCTATGTTTTGGCCTTGGGGGTGGTTTGGCGGGAGGGCTTCGTAGGGGCAGAGGGGGGGTAGGTGGTAACCACCATGTCAAGTTAAATAAGCACAGTGTGAAAACAGCTAGAATAAAACTAGTTATTTATATTTAACACTTGGATTTAGGTCAAGTGTTAAATCAGGTGTCAAGTTTAGTTTGACACCTGGTCCGTCTTATCTTCACGAGAGCGGCAGTCGCGCAGCTCATCTCTCTCGAGTTGAGCCTGCGCGACCAAGCTCCTTCATGCGTTTAGATCTGAGTGTGCTTCTGATGGGAGTGTAGGTTGTTGTGGGGTGGAGTCCCCATAGCTTGGGGTGCCCCTGGCTCGACTTCTATTATAAAGAGTGATAGTGATGGATTTCATATGTTTTGTGTCAACAGTGTGTTAGTGGGTTTTCTTATCACTCGAGAGAGATGAGCTCTATCTAGTTTTCTAGTGCTAAGCTAGATATGATGTTTTTGTTTTTTTTTTAAAGCACTATTATAATATAGATGGTCATGGTCTTGTACACAGCTCAAGCAATGAGCATAGAATGGCGCTAGCTGGAGTTTTTCACATCCTCAGTCGCAATGGTGGGACTCGGGGGGTATAGGTAGAAGAGAGAGTAATGGTGGTATGTCCAGATTCCTGTTGGCATTGGTGAGGTGTGTTTCCACTGTAGGGGCGCCGCCGCCTGTGGAGGATATGCCGATGGCAGCTGGTGGTGGTGTGATGTCAGGGCCCCCATAGAGCCCGCTGCGGTGAATGAGAGCAGCGAATGGGGCAGCAGTGAATGGGAGTTCAAGTAGAGCCAGTGGCTGGTGAGCCTTTGGGTGTGCATTCTCTGCGATAATGGCCGCGCCTTGCCCTGTGGGTTGATTGAGCCTGCATGGGGGGGGTGGGTAGCTTTTCAAGTACCTTATTTGCATGCTCGTAGAAGAGTGTTAAGTTAGCACCTAGATTCTCTGGGGATGGAATACTGGAGCTACAGGAGGTCAGTGTGATGTCCTTCCTGCCGGGCAGCCATGTTGATTGAGACCTTATTTTCCATGGCCACTAAATCCTCTTTGATATCTGTCTTGATGGAGATGGCCTGAGCGGCTAGTCGCTTGTTGATTTCTGCCATTAGTGAGTCGTGGCCTTGTTTTTGGTTTGAGGTCGTCTTGAAGCTGATTGATTGTACAGTTTCGGCAAGGGCCTGGTTGATGTTGGCGACTCTCGGTCGCTCGAGTATCTCTGCAACAGGGGGGAACAGCCTTGTTCAGGCTGTTGATATGCAACTCGAACTGGATGTACTTGTCAATGACTAGAATGGGTGGCCGATTGCACCATTGTGTGTAGATACTCGGGTTCCTGCAGGTGATGAGGGCCAAGCCGATGTGCTTTGTCTTCTCAGACCTGGTGATCTTGCCGAAGTGAATTTGAACGATGTTGTCTTTGCCAAAAATGCCTTGAAGTGCGTTTACTGTTGCTGCTTGAGAGTGCAGTGGGTTGAGGTTTTTTTTTTTTGCTACCAATGTGACGGCGTCTCTCTCAGCAACAATCTCCTGAGGTGTTGCAGAGATGTCAGTCATACTGGTTTTACGAATGCGGAGCTGTGGTTTGATGAGTGTATGATTGACCCGCATCCCTAGTGCTAAGCATTCTCTACTTGGAGTCGTCGGTTGCCTGGTAAATGAAGCAGAACTTCGTATGCGGATTTGCTTTGTAGACCATGAAGAATTCCAGAGGCCATCTCTAGAACGAAGGTGCGGTTTCCTTTGAGCAAGGCGATACCATCTCTGGCGGGATGCAACAGTTCAACCTTGAGTAGTCCTGGCCAAGTCTTGCTACCGTGTTTGGTGTACGCGGTGATCGGCGAGTAGAGAACATTACACAGGGGGATATGCATGTGGGCGAACCTTTTGCTGGTCAGGGCCTGCTCCTTTGGCATGTCTGTGTAAGTGGAAAGAGTTGGCCCTCCTTCCCGTGGAAAATAGAGTTGGGGGAACGTGAGGAAAAGCCTTCAAATCATGTCGCATCTCTTGGATCGGTGATATAGGGAAGTGCCAAGTCATATGCATGTTGTTCTAATGCAGGGTATCCCACCCAAAGCTGGGGCCCCATCTGTGAATTGGAGATTTCCATATGTGGGGAGGACCCCCCTGACCTTTTTTTGAGCCTGAGTGGGAGCTGGCGATATCGCTATTCAGTGTGCTGGAGGCTCGCTTGAGACAAGGGCCTGCGGGTACCAGCCCTGCTGGTGTGAGAGCTGCTGCAGGCAGTAGCGTCGGCTGTTGGTGAGACGAGATAGAAGCACTTTGGGTCTTCAATCCTGAGTGCCTCAGTACGTGAGCATTGTCGGCACCAGCTTGATTTTGCATAGACCTGGAGGGGAACGGCCTCGGGAACCCGTAGATAACCAGGGAACAGGGAACCAAGACAAGTATTTTTTTTTATAAAAAAGAGTTTTCTTTGTATTTGTTTTGTCTTATTTTATTTTATTTTTAAAGGGAAAGAAAAAGAAAAAGGTGTTATGTTTAAAGAGCCTGGTTGGTCATATCTTCGTCAAATGAGCTCCGTTTGACTCAGTTTTTGAGGGGATAGCTGCAGAAAGGGAAATCTACCTATCTAGACCTGGTTTTTGTTTTGGGACTCTGCTAAAAATCTATGGAATTTTTAGAGTGTGAGTGTGCCATGAAAGATCCACAATCCTGTTTCTAGAACCTGTTCTGGTCTACATGAGAGACAAATCTGGGATGTACTCCTTGTATGGCTGGGGGAAATGAGGACGTAATTGAAGGGCAGGTCTCTTCTCTTAGCCTGTGCACCAAAGGGGACAAGATTTATGTTTCCCAAGGAACTCAGACTGATTTGAGTGGAGAACAGTTGGACGAGTTGATTGCATACTGGGAGTCAGGCATTAGCAGTAGACAACAAACTGCTGTAGTTGGCGTTGAGGGCCTCAATATCGCCTTGGACAGTCAGAACTCTGTTGGAGCCAGCAGTTCTGCAGCTGTAGGTGAAATACCAAAGTGGGTGAAAGCTAGGCTTGGAACACAGCCAAAGACAGCCCCGGGGACCAAGGTGTTCAGCCACAAGGCCGTGGTGTACTGGAGCAGAGGAGCAGGAGCTACACAAGTTTGTGCAATCAGACATGGTTGCAGCCGGATACGCTCTGCACAGGGCAACCACGAGCGGGGGTTCATAGCAATGACATGTTTGTTGTGCGTGAAGGAGATGCAGTCATTCGCAATGAGGACACCCGCAACCGTCTCAAAGCTTTCGAGTTGAGAGACTATCAGACCTACCTTTGTTTTCTTTAGTGTTCAGTGAGGGAGATAGGGGAGTATTGCTTTGTCTCTACCTGGCAGAAAGAGGAGGAGGGTTGGTTAGAGCGAGCTACTGTAGCTTGGGACAAGGTTAGTGGCAGGTTTCTGGACATAGATATACCTCCTACACCTTACCATCATGCAGAGCGAGGCACTTTGAGAGAAGTCTGGCAGTTGATAGCATAGATCAGGATTAGATCTTGCTTGGTCGGGCTTCTATTCTTCCCCTCCATCTCTGTACTATTTTCATTACCTTGTACTTGTAGTTGCCAAAGCCTCTCTTGGTGGAGGCCAGTCAGTCCGGGGTTTGGGCTGGGCTATTCTGCAGGATCAGCATTGCAGCTGGATTTTGGTGGGGGTGTTGATGTTTTGATTTCTTGTGTTTGGATCCCCCCCAACACCTGCATGCTTGACTGTGCGCCATGTTGGTTTTGTGTGGGCGCTTGCTTTCATAGGGATTAGGCCGGATTTGATCACCGGTCAATCCTAGAGTATGCTGTCGGTGGTGAGGCTGGAGTGATGACCAGCAAGACCACCAGTGTTTCTTCTATGGTGAGGCTGGGTTGATGACCAGCCAACCATAGGAGTTCTTGCGGTGGATGCAGGTGCAGGTGCCCTGAGCCATTGGGATATGACCCTTAAACTGCAACAGGTGCCCACCCGTGTCACTATTAGATTAGTACTAGAGCCTTATAGTGTCACGTGGAGGAGGTGCACATTGTGAGTGTCATTACGGAGTTACCCAAGGGTTTTGAGGGGAGTACGGCTACAGGCAGTAACAGTGAGAGTGGGTTCACAAGACGAGGTATTCGGTTCAGACCACCTTCACCGCCACCCTCAATTACTGTAGAGTCAGACACAGACTCGGAGGCTTCATCAACAGGTGTGCACTTTCATTCGCCATTGTTGTGGGACGACATGGAGGAGATGTATGGAGCTACCAAGGGGCCTCGTAGGTACTCTGGAGCTGTGGGCACAATCGAGTTGGATGACTTTATCCAGGAGTTCGACAGCTGGTGTGATTTGCAGCAGATGCGCAATCCACAGCTATTCACCCCATTCATGGCGTGGAAGGGACTGTTCCAGCATTTGGAAGGCCCGCCTATGGACGATTACCACGAGTTCAGGCGAGGACATGAAGCAGAGATTGAGGAGTGGAGGATGTATTGGTCACCTGACTACGTCTCCATTACTCGAGGCACGACGCGACCAGTAGCTGCATCAGTACCAATAGCTCCCACTGCCAGCACTAGTAGTGGAGCAAGTAGTGCTGGTACTTCTGCAGGTGGTACCAGTTCAAAAGGTGCTACTACTCCTCCTGCCACGACTACAACACATGTGCCTAGATTCAACCCGGGGTGGAGTTCTTCCAGGAGTTGCGGAGGAACTACCAAGGTGTACGGACAGAGAAGCTGCGAAGTTTGCAAGACTTCCAGCGCAAACCCAGTGAGAGCCTGCGAGAGGCGTACACTCGTATGAGGCGCTTGATAAGTGTGACCCAAGGGGTTACTGAAGCTCAGGCAATCCAGTTTTGGTATGGAATTCTGGACAAGGAGCTCAAGAGAAGGGTGCGAGATGCAACCCTGTTACAAGCAGCCCAACCCACATTAGCAGATGTGTTTCTGCTGGCTGAGCGGATTGAGCTCAACATGGTGGAGGAGCGAGTTGTTACAATTGGATTTGGCAAGGACATGCCTGCACGGGGCACAGCTGTCAGCCCACAGGCACAAGGGACTGCCCAACAGCGTGGTCAGGGGGGCAAGGTTGCCCAGCCCAAGTTCCATGGAGCTTACAGGGGACCTCAGGTGCAGAGGCCCGTGGCATCTTTTGCAGGCCAACAGCAACCAGGGGTGATATGTTGGACATGTGGAGGACCCCATGTCAAGAGAGATTGCCCAGAGAGTGGCAAAAGGCCGGCACAAGCACAGCCTGCACAGTTGCAGTGTGGGCATTGTGGCAAGTATGGGCATGGAGATGCCCAGTGTTATGACTTGCATCCTGAGTTGCGCCCAGGCCAGTTCCAAGGGAACAATGGTGGCCGGGGGCGAGGTGGACCAGCCCAGAGAGGACGAGGTGGTCGGGCACGAGGTGCAGGCCAAGGGCAAGCTCAACATGGCCAAGGACGCGGAGGTCAGGGTGTTGACCAAGGCATGGCCAACCGGCTTCAGCAGCTAGAGCAGAGGCTCGCTGCCATGGCTATAGCTCAGGCGGTACCGGCTCCCAGGCGGGATGGTCCACCTCCTGCTCCTGAGGGAGGAGATATGGGAGGCATGGGATTCATGTGCACTACCACTAGAGCAGGTGGAGTCTGCTGCAGCCGTGACTCGAGGAGCAGCACGAGTTCCTGAGCCACGAGGTGCAGAGGTGGAGTTGGATCCACAACGTGGGGAGGCAAGCCGTCAGGCGAGGCTCCTCAGTCATTCACCTTGGCGGAGACAGTGTCAACCATCCATGGCACCTAGTTCTCGCCCGACTGTTACCGAGGCGGAGGTTACTATGCCATTGGGGAGAGCTACACGTGCAGCACTGACACCTGCTGCCAAGGCTAGTGCAGCCGGTGTGTTGTTGGGGGCAGCCACCTCTGTGTGTCAAGCCCCACTGTTCTCGGCAACCATGATTGCGACGCCGGGGTGAGACCAGCTGCAGTGTTCAGACTAGCAGCAACACTCTGTGAGAGTGGGGAGGTCACTTCATCTTCTGCGGAGTTAGTGGAAGGTGTAGTGGCAGAGGGATCCTCGGATTTGAGGGTCAAGACTGCCACGGCGCCTGGCAAGCTGCAGCTGCCAGTTGACGGAGCTGCCAGCTAGGCCAGCCTTTGAGCGCGCCATGGTGACACCTGGAGTTGTCTTGTTAGACAACCAGGGAGGCATTTTCACTTTGAGTGGACCGGCAGGCAAGAAGTACCGGCCACTGCGGGTCTTGTTGGACTCGGGAGCTCAGCCACTGATGTTGGGCAGAGCTGCTATTGCAGGTTTGGGCCTCATGGAGGCGGATATGGAGCCTTGTCCTTTCCAGATACAGACATCTCTGGGAGGATCAGAGCAGGCTCGGGGCATGACACGGCATCAGTTGGCCATTAGACTGCAGCCGGATCATCCTGTAGATGGCTCAGTGATGCGAGCCAAGGCCATTGTGACAGACGCGGTCTCTTACGATGTCCTCGTTGGTGGGGCAGTGTTATACCCCATGGGCTTCACCCTGGACTTTGGGAGGAGTCAGCATCCTACAGGCCTGGATGGCAGTCAGGGATGGTCGCCGTGCAGCTCCCTGTGACATTCATTGGGGGTATTGCGGCTGCCCAGCGGGGCAAGATGCCAACACTAGCCGCCTTACAGCTGCAGTTAGTTGGCCTGGAGAGTTGCTGGAAGGCAATGCCCATGCAGAGGATGTGCCACCTCCAGCAGAGCAGGATGACATGCATGGTATGGCGGAGTTGCCTGCCATGGTTGCTCACACTCCATTGTGGGGTACGAGCAAGGATTTGCAGCAGGCTGCTGATGGACGGGTGCAACAAGCCTGGGTAGAAGCTTTTGTACCGTCAGGAGAGGAGGAGAGTGCGGTGATTGCACCAGGACCACCTCAGTTGTCGCCATTGGACACCACCTCTTGTGTGGCAGGCCGGATCGAAGGCAATGCCTTCTGGACTTATTTGGCGGGATATATCAGCACTGGATTGGCTGCAGTGCTGGCAGGCAGGTGTACGAGTTTGACGTTACCTGTATGGGAGAGGGATGAGCGCACGACGCGTCTCACTGCGCCATGTTGCTCAAATGCTGCAGCAGTACCTGAGTTGTGCAGGTGTCTGCAGTTCGTGGATATCAGCAGGCTTGCCAGCAGACATTGCGTTGCTGGGGGCGCAGGATTTGGAGCGGGTTGGCTCCATTGATCTGGTAGTGGCAGGTTGGCTGCCAAGGGCATTCATCAGCCGGGCATGGCAATGGATTGCTAGACTCGAGGACGGGTTTGTATTGGGAGATGGTGCGGATTTTGCGCCACTTGCAGCTTCATCAAGCTGTATCTCCGACATACATCTTGGAGAATGTGCCGACTGATGGGTGATTCTCGGGCCAGGGTGATGGCCAGTGTGCATCAAGTCCGGTCGTGGCTTGGGTCAGCAATGTTGCTGGATATAGCTGCAGTGGGATCAGGGCTCATCGTCCACGACTATGGTGGACTAACTTGATGCCACCCGCACTGCTCAAGCGTGCATTTTGATGGGGTGCAGTGGCCAGCACACCTCACCGTGGATGGCATTTTGGACACAGGAAGGCAGTCTCAAACGTGTGAGACACGATG
The DNA here is from genome assembly GCA_030704615.1 of Takakia lepidozioides. NCBI lineage: Eukaryota > Viridiplantae > Streptophyta > Takakiopsida > Takakiales > Takakiaceae > Takakia > Takakia lepidozioides. The sequence goes on from CM060734.1 coordinate 12,458,812, forward strand.
ACCGTTCGCCTTTGGCAGTGGTCAACAGGTGGGGTCAACCACGAGCAGCATTACCTACACTGCTCAGCTTCCCAGGATCCCATGCTTTTCGGGATGGTGGACCTGGCCTCCTGTGGGATGCTCAGTTGCACAGTTAGTGGAAGCCTAATGCCGACGAGCGAGAGCGGGCTATGGGGTTTTCCACTGGGACCACGGCGGTGCCTTCTCTTTCTGAGGCATCACGTCGTCAGGTGTTGGGGCAAGCAATGGATCTCAATTGCTTGACCTGGATTTATCAGCTTGGCTATGGCTGAGCAACGTAGAGTGCGGAGCGCACTTCCCTTGACGGTCTCTCTGCTACCGAGACGGTACAAGCAAGCGAGTGGGGGCGAGCGGTGAGGACCACGGGGTGTAGACATCCATGGCACACGTGGGAGGTGCTCGAGGTCAGAGGGAGTTGGCAGCCAAGGCAGCTGTGATGGATGAGGTTGGGGATTCTTCTCGGGTTGAGGAGGTCTCAATGATGAGATGATGGGGCAGGATGAGGCCTTGTCATTGACTGAGCAGGAAGGGAGTACTGCTCAAAGAGGTTGCAGCATAGCAACCACGGGACGCGTCTCTACCTCTAAGCCCACTGGACTTAAGGTTGCAGTACGGAGGACAATTGGGAGCCTGACATTGGACCCTTGTCACCGGAGGAGAGAGACGACGTATGCGGCGGTTCCTGAGGGCTTACAGGAATTGCTTTGCCTTCAGTTTGAAGGACTTGGAGCACTGAAGGTCAAGAGATTCGCATTGAATTGGCTACTGACACGCCAATCTTTCGGAGACCCTATAGATAAAGTGACATGGAGAGGTCCTTGATTCAGATGAGACTCAGGTCTTTGGGAGGCAGGTTTGGTGTGGAGCTCTCTGGTGGAGAGTATGCTTCAGCCACAGTGATGCCAGCCAGAAGGATGTCTATGGCAATTGGACGGAGAGACGTATGTGCGGTGATTACCGGCCTGTAAATCGTCAGACCAAGTCCGATAGGTATGCCATGCCGACACCAGAGGAGATCTTTGATACCATTGGGCATTCCAAGGTCTTTAGCACGTTGGATTTACGATCCGGATATAACAGTTGCCGATCAAGGAGGCGGATAAGCAAAAGACGGCATTTGGGGGATCAATGAGCACGGGAAGGATTGCCTATACCAGTGGCGGTTCTTACCATTTGGGCTTAAAACGCTCCCGCTGAGTTTCAAAGAGTCATGGACAGGATTCTAGCAGGGGTGGAGTTTGCTCGGTGCTACATAGATGACATCATCATCTTTAGTGCTACGGTGGAGGAGCATGAGAGACACCTTCAGGGGGTATTTGAGCGCTTGAGGACGCACGGATTGAAGTTACATCCGGGCAAGTGCAAGTTTTTCCACAACCAGATTGAGTATCTGGGTCACATGATATATCCTGGAGGATTGGGGGTACAGCAGACTAAGGTAGAGTCCATTGCACAGGTTCCACGCCCCACGGATGTGAGCTGAGTTCGAGCTTTCATGGGGTTAGCAAACTATTACAGACGGTTTATAAGGGATTTAGTGCCATTGCAAAGGCTCTAACCAAGCTGACCAAGGTGGACCGAGTGGAGTGGCAGTGGGAAGATGAACAAGAACAAGCTTTTCAAGAGCTCAAGCGAGGTTGACCTCGGCGCCCATCTTGAGACGACCTATCAGGGGCGTCCTTTTCAGCTGCATACAGATTGGAGCATGCTGGGGCTTGGGAGCGGTGCTCACACAGGTGGATGATGAGGGGAGAGAGTCGTAGTGGCTTATGCTAGCCGCTCGAACAATGTTGCAGAGTCTAAGTATAGCTCATATGGAGAATGCTTAGCTGCAGTATGGGCCGTGGCACACTTCAGGTGCTATCTATACGGCAATCTCTTACCCTTGTCACGGATCACCAACCACTCAAGTGGTTGATGGAGTCAGACAAGCTTACGGGGAAGCTTGCACGGTGGGCACTCATCCTTCAAGAGTATGACTTTCAGGTGGTGCATCGACCGGGTTTGGTCAATCGCAATGCAGATGGGTTGAGTCGCAATCCATGCACGAGCCAGCAGGATGACACTGGAGCTCGGTGGCATGGTGAGACGGACGAGGAGATGGTGCCCGGATGGCATGCATCTGCATTTCTGTGTATCTTGGCAGGAAGGCCAGGTTGGACCTGCAACAGGGATAACTGTAGATCAAGTGTCTGAGGACTCTGAGGCCAGCAATGAGCAAGGTGGCGCCAAAGATATACATGAGGATTCAGTTGTGTTGGACTACCTCCGCACTGGAGACACTGCAGCCACTGTGACTCCCAAGGAGAGGGATCGGATCCTACAACGAGCCAAGAGGTTCAAGTGGGATGGGACACACCTGCTCCGAGTGTGGGAGGATGGTCGAGTGAGGATTGTGCCTCACCCAACACAGCGGGCACGGTTAGTGCGGCATGCCCATGAGGAGTTGGGGCATTTTGGGGTGCGACGCACTCATAGTCTACTGCAGGGGCAGTAGGTGGCGTGGTATGCACACAGAGGTGCAACAATTTGTGGCTAGGTGCATGGTGTGTGACAGGGTGCGTGCTTCATTCAACGCCCCTACTCCACAATTGCACCCTCTTCCGATCATGGGATTGGGCTACAGGTGGAGTCTTGACTTCGCAGGGCCGTTGCCACTGACCATGCGCCACAACAAGTACGTGTTGGTGATGGTGGAGCACTTCTCCAAGTGGATTGAATTGGTTCCATTGCCTGATAAGGCTAGTGAGGGAGCTGCGTATGCATTCTTGGATTGTGTGCTTAGCCGATTCGGTGCTCCAGCTGAGGTACTCACGGACCAAGGGAGAGAGTTCTTGGGGGAGTTTCAGGCTTTGTGTGACAAGGCCTTGATAGACCACCGCACCACTTCTCGGGATCATCCTGAGGCCGATGGCTTGGCAGAGAGAGTTGTTCAGACAGTAAAGAGGGGTTTGCACAAGTATGGCTTGCAGAAGGGACACCTAGGAGATTGGGACCTTCAGTTACCCTGGTTAGCCATGGGCTACAGGTTCAGCAAGCAAGCATCACTTGCCTCCTTCTCACCATACTTTCTTCTCTTTGGCCGAGAGCCGGATTTGCCTACATCCATTCGTAGAGAAGCTGCTACAGTTCTTAATCCGGATGTGTGGGCACGTGCATGTGAGCAGCGTGCAGAGTTGTTCAAGAGAGTCATGCCCATGGCTTTCGAGAACCTTGTCATTGCACAACACTGTGATACGTTGAGTTTTTACCATACGTGGTGGGGGCTATCGTCTTGGGGTTCGGAGATTCAACCCTGGTGACTACGTCTATCTGCAGCAGACTGCTCCTACGACCTGGATGTGACTGCAGGACGTGTTATTTTGAGGGTTCGAGAGGTCTTGCCCTCAGGCATCTTGGTCTTGGAGGGTCGGGATGGCATAACTTGGAAGGACCATGTGCGTAATTGTGCGCACCATGTCACTTTCCGAATGTCGATGGCAGGATAGACCCAAACTTGGCAGTGGTATCTGCAGGTTTGAGGTGCATGTTGTGTGGGTCTACTAAAGGGGCAACCACCATGCTGGTGTGTGATCGATGCTCTAGAGGTTGGCATATGGGATGCTTGACTCCACCTCTTGAGATGGTTCCAGATGGGGATTGGTTATGTCCACATTGCATTGGATAGTGGGAGTGGATACAACCATGGAAGGCTAACAAGAAACGCAAGGCCCAGCTACTAGGAGACCTTGAACACACGAGATCCTGGCTCAAGTTCACAGATTGCAAGACGGCGACTAACGATGGGGCTACTCTTGTACCCGACCTCTTGGTCTATAGAGTTTGAGTACAATAGGGACAGTGATAGAGGACTTAGTACGGCTGTGGCTATTACATCTTGTAGCTATCTGGAGGTAGAGGGACCTATCCACCAGCTAGGGGGGCGATTGTGGCAGACTACTTTATTGTGCATATATGTGTGGTGTGGTTTGGACAGCGATGATGTAGTTGTGTAGCGATATGTGCGCACGACAGCTGTCAAGTTAAATAAGCACAGTGTGAAAACAGCTAGAATAAAACTAGTTATTTGTATTTAACACTTGGATTTAGGTCAAGTGTTAAATCAGGTGTCAAGTTTAGTTTGACACCTGGTCCGTCTTATCTTCACGAGAGCGGCAGTCGCGCAGCTCATCTCTCTCGAGTTGAGCCTGCGCGACCGAGCTCCTTCATGCGTTTAGATCTGAGTGTGCTTATGATGGGAGTGTAGGTTGTTGTGGGGTGGAGTCCCCATAGCTTGGGGTGCCCTTGGCTCGACTTCTATTATAAAGAGTGATAGTGATGGATTTCATATGTTTTGTGTCAACAGTGTGTTAGTGGGTTTTCTTATCATTGTGGCAGACTACTTTATTGTGCATATATGTGTGGTGTGGTTTGGACAGCGATGTAGTTGTGTAGCGATATGTATGCGCACGACAACCATGTTATTGGTGTTGATTAGAAGGTTTTTGAGACGGGTAGGGAAGTCTGGGGGTATGGAAGTGTAGGGGTTGTTTTGGACCAGCAAAAGTAAGGTTAGGGTGGGTTCTTTGTGACGAAGGTGTTTAGGGAAGGGCAAGTTACGATTGTAACGAAGTTGGTTGGGTTCAATGGCGGCTAATGGTGTTACCCCTAGAGGAAGTTGTAGAAGGGGGTGTAGCTGGTCGGGTGACCTTTGCTGTGTGAGAATAAGGATAGTGGTGGCGGAGGGGAGGCATGTGCGGCAAGACGTGCCCATTGGAGAGCTACGTGTGTGAGGGGCCTAGGTGGTGGGTGGGCAAGGCCACCTCCCGACCAGGTATGATGTGTTGCCGAGCCTAGGGCTCCGAAAACACAGTCTCGAGGGTGCGGGCTGCCATAGGAGGAGAGCTCAAGGGGGCATGTGAGTGGGCTTGAGTAGTAGGAATGGGTAATCTGGAATGAGGTGATAAGAAACTTGAGGATGTCTGGAGGGATGGAGCAGTGGGTATGGGCTTGGGCTAGTTTGTCGAGGGCACAAGGTTTTTTTGTGGGTGTATCATTTAGATGTCTGACAACAAGCCAGCCGACTTCAGTGGCGAAATCCTGCCTTGGGGGTTGCAGCTGTGTAGTGCGGGAGATGGAGGCGGTAGATCTGTCCCAGAGCCAGGCGAGTCTGATATGGGAGAGAGACCCTACAAAGTGACCGTCGAATGTGTATATGTTGGATACTATGCGTCCTGGGCATATGAAGGGGAGACTTGGCTAATATCTTTGTCAGGGTTACATTCAGAGGTGTTTATATGAATTTTTTGGGCGTCTAATGGATTGCAGATGAATCGAGCATCTAGTGGTTGGGGTGGGGAGACATGGTGTTTGTGGGTGTGTGCCAGGTATTTGGTGTTAGTTGATTTATGAAATTCGACGAGGAGGGTACGGTTGTGTGCCGGGTCGCAGTCCTCATGGTTCCCAAAAAGGTCTTCTTCTATTTGCCAGGTGTTGTCTTCTACTGGGAAGCCTGCCCATTTACATAGATACTATGTATCAACGCACGTGGCACCGAAGGCGTCAAGGGAAGTTTGGGTTTTGATGCCTGAGATAGCCTCGATAACGAAGGCGTGGGGGTGGTCCAGGTTGACTGAGTGGGGGTTATACAAGGGGAGACGGGAATGGGGGAGTTGGGGGGGGGTAAGTGGGTATATTGAACGGTTATGGGACTTGGGGGGGGGGGAGAGGGGGGGTCGGGGAGGAGGGTACTCGTGAGGGGTTCTGAACCACTGGAGTATTGAGGGAGCTGGTGTTGTTTCTAAATTCTGGAAGGAGTCTTGTGGGTTATGTGGGAAGAAGAATGGACACGCTCCGCTCTCTCACTGCCATAATCACCAACAAGCGCCAGCTCGAATCCAACCTCCCCCCTGCCCCTTAGGTGCCCCTGGCGCTTATGGGCACCTGTCGGTACCCATGGGGGATGCTAGAGTGTGAGCCTAGCCACGCGAGCCCAGGAGCCTGTGAGCCCAAGAGCCTGACGTGAGCCCAGTCCACGTGGCACGAGAATGGGGGAAGATGCAGGGTGTATTTCCGCGGATGAGCACCCATTACCGTGGAAACACGGCAAATCGGAAACCTCAAACCCTAACCCTAACCCTTAGCGAATTGCCATGTTCGTGGAGGGAAACAGGGCTGGGAATTAAGCGGGCATTAGGCATATGAGATTTATTTTATTTTATCCCCCCCCCCCCCCCAGGCATCTTGGTAGATGTCGTCGACGATCATCGTGAATTCATGATCATGAAGAAATTGAGTGCGTTGACACACTCAGTTCTGCGTTTGGGGGAGGGGGGGGAAAAAAATAAAAATAAAAAAAATAAAAAATTCCCCCTCCCTCCCCCCCCCCCCCCCGGAGAACTGAGTGCGTCAACGCACTCAATTTCTTCATGATCATGATTTCAGGATGATCATCGACGACAGGTGCGGGTCCGGATTTTCACCCCGGGTACCCGGCGGGTTAGGGTCAGCGTTTTTTTATTGGCGATTTTTCGCCATTTGGCCACCTGAAAATCCCCTTGGCGAATGAAACAAAGGGAAAAAGAGGTCCAAATAAGCAGTTTTCGCCAAAAACTGGGGATCTCAAAAAGGTCCTCGTCTGTGGACCCACGGGGGCAGCACAGATGTAGCCACGGCGGGCCCTATGTAGGATGATCTGACGGGCCAGATGAGGAGTGGGTTTAGGATTGTGGGGCCTCCTCCGTTTCTCAAGGAGATGCTCGTCGCCAGTCTTGCGAGAACTATACGACTTTCAACTATTTCTGTACTTCACCTTCTATTGCTCATCAATATCCATTTGATTCGCAAAATATGGCAAGGGTGGAAATACATGTAGCCTATCAATTCGAGGAAAATTACCTAGAGTGGGCCACTACCCTACACCCAATATATATAGCCACTCCTACCCGTTTTCAAAATCCCTAAAAAAAACCCTGGTTAGGATCTGGGTTACCTATCCAAATCCGGACCCGTGCCATCACCAAAAATTTGGACCCTGACCCGGGTTCATTTTAAAACCGGACCCGGACCCGCCAGCTAGGTCCAGAAGCCGTTAAAACCCCTACTCGCGGGCCAGAGTTGGTATAGCCATCTCCCCTAGTTCACTAGTTGCCTTTCTAGAGAGTTCTACTTTCTAGATAGTTGTACTATTGTCGGTGGGTTGAAAAGCAACTCACTAATGGGTGTGGCTGCTGCAGGAGTATACTTATAGGAACAGTGACCACAGAAGGTTGGGGCTTGGTGAGAGTGGGGCCAGGTGGCTTGGGGCTCGTCTTCAAGGTGGAGCGCTTGGGGTTGGTGGAGGGTAGGACCAGCTGCGTGAAGTGCTTGGGGTGGGAGTGCTTGGGGTTGACGAAGTAGGGCTAGGGGGAATTGGGTCGATCGTCGTGCTTCTAAAGGGGACTCAATATGTCATGTTTGCCGTGTTTGGAAGTTTTGCCGTGTTCACCTCTTCTTCCAAAATATACGTTTCCACGGTAATATGACCCCCTCTAAATCCTGTCCTCGGTTATAGGACTTGCTTCTCCCTCCTCTAAACCCTAGGCTCACGCTTAGAGGGCAAAGCGTGAGCCGAGCTCCTGGGCTCACGCGGCTAGGCTCACGCCGTAGCTACGCTCTGGTACCCCATGGGCCCCATGGGAACCACAAGGTACCCTTAGCACCATGGTTACCTCCTCCTTGCTTGTCCCTTGGTCATTCAGTTCTCTCATAGGGCCCACCCCTAAAAAGGGGCAGTAGCCGCAAGGCGAAGTGGCTCTTAGTTACGCCGGCTTCGACCGGAGTCTTCTTCCCCATGACTCCCACCACAAGGCCTCAGCCTCATGATGAGTCATATGCCACCGGGCACTACGACTCCCTAAGCTACCACCACCCCACACGGAGCCCCCCCCCACCGCAACCTCGTTGTCGGGGCTCCACCTAGTAAGCGCCTCCGCCTCTCTTGAATCGGAGTTGGAGAGAAGTCAAGTTTGAAGCAGGCATAGAGGTCTGGTTGCACATTAAGAATTTTCAACTACCTCCAGAAGTGAGTCCGAACTTCGTGCCTCCATATGCGGGATCTTTTCGCATTCGAAAAGTTATGAATGAGAACGTGTATGAGTTGGAATTACCGGCAGAAAGCAAAGTACATCCCGTGCTCCATGTCTCGCTTTTGAAGCCATACTTCAAGGATGTGCGTCCAACTCAAGTTTTGCGTCCACCGCCTGTGTTGCTGGATCATGAAAATGAACCCGAGTATGAAGTGGAGGCAATACTTAAGTCGAGGCCGATTCGAAATCGAGAGACATAGTATCTTTGTAAAGTGAAGAAAATACCACCAAGTGGAGGCAAGCTGGGTGCATGCCTCAGAAATGGGAAATGCACCCAAGGTAGTGGCGGATTCCGAAGGACGGCCTCAAAAGCGGAAGAAACGTTGATGGGGACATCAACCTTTAGACAGTGGGGGAGGGAATCGGGAATCCAATTGTAAGGACTTGTGTTGTTCAAATCTTATTATAAAGATGTATCGTTTTCAAATGGTGTGTTTTATATTTGTTTGGCATGGTGATGCATGATGTGGTTGGCTAGTATGTAGGTTGCAGGCTAGTTTACAAAAGTAGGGAGAGATAAATTGAACGAGTCATGTGTTTGCATTACTGAAATCGGGTGGCTTCCAAACTAGAGGCAAAGAAACTTGCCTCTTGGTTGGGACTTCATGTGCTAATGAGCATGTGACGCGTGTGCGTAGTACAATCGCGCTAAATGAGGGGGTTGGCTCGTAGTGTGGGCTAACACAGCTATGTGCTTGCGTTCACGTGCTATAATCATTTAGCCTCGGTAAGGAATCTTAGGGAGATTGCGGTGTGTTCTCATGCCTCAAGCCAACATTCCAAGGCGTGCCCAATTGTAGTGATTGGGGCACACAGTGAGTTCAAGATTATTCCTAATCAAAGGGGTTCAAGGCAAACCTTTGTTCAAAGTAATGCCAAAAGCGGCATCATGCGCGGTCGCAAGCGATAGTTGTTGCAGTAAGACGATTCGATCCTGGAGGAGGATTGTGCCTCGGCCTTGAAAGGGGCCGAGAAGAGTGCACCAGGTGGAAATTTCACCCTTGGGCCTGATTTGGGAAGTCGGCCGAACTAGCTACTGGGGAGTAAGAGTCTGATTCTTCTTCCGATAGATAGAGGGGGATTTAGAGGATATCTTTCTTGAAATAGTCCCAGAGCATCCCTGGTAACGCTGCATCCCCACAACCACTCTCTTGAGTATGACCTATCCATAACAAATTTGCTTGATAAGGCAGGCAATTACATCTCTTTGAGATGCATAACTTTCCCCACAGAATTGGTTGACTGAATGTGATTTTATCAACACGATGAGATCCAAAATTACAGCCAGCACCATTAGGCCTAGTGGAAAGAAAATTGAAAAGTATTAAAGAAGATACCAACAATCCTAATGACAGTGGTACGATAAGTGCACCACCAAAACCTGTTAAATCAATTGATAAAATGTTTCCATGCAAGTGAACATGCATGGTAACTCTGATGCTAAATGCTTCACAAGACATCCTCTCTCCTCACCCATCATTCATTATTACAACTCACTTGAGCAAGATAAGCCTCAAACCTGCTTGACAATTGTGGAGTAAGCTTGCCTTCAGCTTGCAGCCGCACCTTCACCAAATCAGTGGGGCTAGCCACAGTGATGGCTATTGCACCTGCTTCCACCAACCCCCATAATCAATTCTGACCCCCAACAGTATGAAGAGAGGACAACTAGCATGTAGCCCAGTGGTAAGGGCACATACCCTCTCACGAGTGGTTGTGGGTTCAATCCACCCTGTTGGAAGTCATTATGGTGTTCACCTTCCCACCGGAAGGCAGTAACCCTATGGGGTCAAGTGACACCATAAGTTACACTTGCTTCGGCAACGTGTCTATTTATTTTAATTTTATTTATTTATTTATTTATTAACGAAGAGAGTGCCAGCATAACCACCATTATGATTCAAAGTAGGCTAGAAAGACACATAAAATCAGATTGTGGCAGGAGAATGGAGACATGAAGGCAGAGTAGATGATAGGCCACTCCCAGTCGCAAAGGTTGGAAGACAGAGGGGTTGACTGTGGAAGAGAAGAAAGATAAGGGGAAATAGGCTTGCCTGTAGTGAGACCAGCTAGAATTTTCTTCAGCAACGGGACATCTCCCACATGGTCAGGCCTATGTACAAGTTCTTAATCTGAAATTTACCACACACCACAGAAAGAAACTATCAACAAGTTTTGTACTGAGGCTCACACTTACCACAAGTAGCCTTATTGGTATGTACTTGGCCATGCAAACCATTGGGGGGGGGGGGCCTCCAAGTAGAGAGCTTCCCTGATCAGTCCAAAATTCACTATCTTTGTCTTCCCATAACCCATACAATTCATTTCCTGGCCATTTCACCTTTTCCCTTTCGTTTGTATCTCTCATCTTTCCCTCCCTCCTAGAAGAAGCCTTCAGCTATCAGGACCGAAATGCTTAGCAATTTTAACCTACCTGCATTGTCTTTGGGCAAAGTTTAGGATTTGATCTATTTTCCTTATCAGTGTTCTGTGACCTCCTGTATGACAAAATCAAAGACTGGTTGTTCTGTTGGGGCATGTGCTTCATGTGCCAAGGCTAAGAAAACTGAAGTCTGACCAATACCATCTGTTCCCCATGTCCCATTTACTCTTCTAAAGATTGCACCCACAATCCTGCAAGTAGCTACTTTGGCACTTAAGACTTCAAAATACAAAAGTGGGCAAAACAAGGATGTGTGGATGGTCAAATCAGGCTGGATCGTGACAGTGAAAATGGAGTGGCAAAGAGGGTCTTCGCAGATTCTTCACCAATCTAAGAGGAATCTATCATTCTTACCCCAACTCACACAAGGTTGAGACTATTGACTTTCTTTGAAAACTATAATCAAATTGTTCCGGAATTGGCATTACCGTTTCTTCAGCTCTTCTCCAAAAAGATCAGGTCTTTCTCTAAATGCGGCGCCGCATTTCCGTCCAACATGTAAACCCTGTGATTGCGGATCGGAAATGCGGCACCGCATTTCCGTCCGCGGTGTACCTTTGTACTTTACTGGACGGAAATGCGGAGCAACATTTCCGACCAACTATTAAGGCATGTAACAGTTGGACGGAAATGCGGCGCCACATTTCCGTCCAACATGCAAACCCTGTGACTGTGGATCGGAAATGCGGCACCGCATTTCCGTCCGCGATGTACCTTTGTACTTTACTGGACGGAAATGCGGAGCAACATTTCCGACCAACTATTAAGGCATGTAACAGTTGGACGTAAATGTGGCACTACATTTCCGTCCGAGGTGTACCTTTGTATTTTCCAGCATGTAAGGCCTGTAACTGTGCAACGGAAATGCGGCACCGCAGTCCGTCCAACAAGTAAGGTATGTAACAGTCGAACGGAAATGCGGCACCACATTTCCGTCCGAGGTGTACCTTCCGAATTTCTAGAACGGAAATGCGGCGCCGCATTTCCGTTTCACTATAACTCATCAGACGTTGGGTCGGAAATGCGGTGCCGTATTTTCGTCTGTGGCATACAAATTCCAACAGTTCGAACGGAATGCCCCTCAGCATTCCCGTGCTAGATCCTACTTCATGATAAATGAACACGTGGCCCAACGGAAATGCGGCACCGCATTTCCATGTGTCTCGAGTCCACCCTGACATTTTTATCCTGCATCGAGATGCGAAAGGTAATGCGAGATCGAACGGTAGGAATGCGGCGCCGCATTTTGATGTCTGCACTCATGCTAGCTGAAGTGGCAAGAGGCGGCGCGGCCTGACCGTTGGATAATGATGTTTGTCCGGCAGACTGCACGCGTACCTTTTAACGATTCGAATTTCCTAATGACGTAGTCCACGAGGAGACACTTCCAGCCCAGCCTTTCGAACCCAAGCGGTGCATGTACAAATGAGACCACACTATCGGATATGGAAATGCGGTGCCGCATTTCCAGAACGGACATGGACATGCATATTGAAGGTCGAATATGGAAATGCGGTGCCGCATTTCCAATTCGAAGTATGGAAATGCCATTTAGAACACAAGTCTGTTATCTTTATTGTGTACGCACCATCAATTTGCGCCTAATGTCGGAAGTATTCGTTGTTTGTATTCGTCCTCTTTCGCCCGGTTATCAGCTGGTTCTGCTTTGTATAGAAATGGTGAGACTGTGTATCCTGTGTCTCAGCCCAAAATGTAGTTATTGCACATGGTGGAATGCCCTGGTTGTAGGAGGCATGGTCCATGACCTGCCTGTTGCCCAATTGGTTTTCAAGGATGCAGAGGCTGCAGATTTCTTTCACATTTAAAGGTATACTATAGTTTGGAGCTAATTGCTCTTCAGAGGAAAGTTTAGAGAGTCAGAGCCTTGTCAAAATCTGTTATCTTAATGACAACTTTTGGATGGGAGGCACACACTTTAAGTTTTAGATCTCTGTTTTGGAGGATCTATATTCCCCTTCATATTCATATAAGTGCAGATCTCTTTGTGGATGATATCTATCCTCTTTATTTCCATGCAATTCCTTATATTGTTAGTTCAGATCTCTGTGTTCCAGATAACCTACCTATGTCATAAATAGTGGCAATGGCAAGCATTCGCCTAGTAGAGTAGAACTGTGTTAAAGGGGATGAACTTGAGGGGTTTTCAGCGTGGCATTTGGTCAATAGATAGTGGCAATGGCAAGCATTCAACTACTGGAATAGAATTGTGTTAAAAGGGATGATATGGAGGGGTTTTTAGAGTGGCATGTGGGTTCCTATGACAGATGTGTGTGGGCATAGTTTAGCATCAACATTTGGAAAGATTTGGACAATTGATTTCGTTTTGAAGCTAATCCTTTCTATATACTTCTGAGGTGTCGGCAGGGGGTTTCATAAGCAACCCGTCCAGATTTTGGTGCATCACCACTAGAACCCTCGACTTCCTATGAATCGCGGTGAGTCCCAAGATTCCTCCACGATTCTCACCACAAGGCCTCAGCCCTCTCCATGGTTCATGTTAGGCCAGCTCATATGCCAGCATTGGACCTGGGTATAATAATTGTTTTTTCATAAGGCAGTTAGAGGGAAAGGAAATCCTCATAAGCCATAGAGCACACCCAAAAACAGTGCAAGGGGAATGGGGTGACCCCTAAGCCTGCAAAGTCATCCTCCAACATAAGGACTAGAATGGTGGCATCACCCACTTTTAACCCAAACCCCTCGTTTTCCACGTCTTCAGGTAACTGATAAATGAAAACATTGAAGAGCAGTGGGAAGAGGGTGCAGCCTTGAACTACACCTTGGTCAATATCAAAGAAGTCATATTTCTGTCCATTAACCGTAACACAGCTTTTGGTGCTCGCATACGGGTTGTGAACTATCCTCCACATCTTTCCTCTGACCCCTGGCCATTTTTCGGTTTGTACAATTGTTGGAAGGCCAACCAGAAACTTTTATTATTACCACCATGGTGGTTCAAGTTTATGTCACTATACAACTTTAAGTAATTTCTTTTGCGACCTTACAAGCCAACTAACATCTTTGCCCATTTGGTGCACAAATCCTTATCATTTTTTATATTACAATAGTCCTTACAGAGTTCCCGCCTCTCAGCAATCTTGAGCTTGATCTCAACGGTCCACCAATTTACTCCTCAATTAGTTTCCTTCCAATGATCTTATCAGCGACAGAGGTGATGAAAGCTCTTTTGAATTTGCTTGCAAGAGGCATGGTCTCGGAGGAATGAGAATGGGAAGCTCAGGAGAAGGTTTTTTGTGTGTGAGAAAGCCATCTAGATTTATTTCAGACCTCTAAAATAAATTTACGGAGGTCAGATAATGTTTTATTAGTCCTACCATAGCTCTAGAAGGGCTGGGGACCAAGCTTACCGTGGTGGGTTCTTGCTAACCCCCATTGTTGGTTAGATTACTATTTTGAGTTTGCTTGGAACTTTTCAAGAGCATTGCCCCAACTGGGCAGCCATGATTAAGGTGCATGGAAGGGGCAAACTAATCCCATATCAGGCTATAATCACGTTGGCTACAGCCCGAGAGGGCCACAAGCAGAGTTGACCATGATGTTGTGCAGTCAAAGTACGATGTGGGAAAGCCTCTTTCAAGGCCAGGACATTCTGCCCTGACCTCTTCACTCAGAACTTTTTCTAATCTTTTGCCATTGGAATTCAGCTCTTCGTCAAAAAAAGGCCCTGCAAAGTTGGCTTGTTGTATACTATGACACAAGAAATCACAAACAAAGGATCCTACACCTTTCTGACCACGCTTTGCAGAGGCCACCTTGAGGGCACACATCTTACCATACCACTTATACCCATCGACATCCCTAACTCTCTTGTCCACAGTTTCCCATGTCTCTTGTCCAGCACAAATGTGCAAGCCCTTATTTGAAGAACTTCACGCACAACGAATTGTTTCCATTGGTTAGTCAGCCCACATAGGTTAAAGGTGCCCAGAAGGTGCCGAGTTGCAAACCAGCCTTTTGCATATGCATTGTCTGCCATCTAGGTGGTTCATGAGAGCTCCTAGACGTCCTGCAATTCTGCAATGATTGGTCAGATTCATTGTAGGCAGGTTTAGTGGTCTTGTGTGTAAACTTTCAGGATTGGCATGCCATTGAGCGTGCTATATCCATCATTCAAACATTGATCGGTCACTGTGTGAGGAGACATGTCTGATTCTGGCCATTGACATGCCATATCCTTCATTCACACATTGATAGGTCACTGTGCACAAAGACATGTCTGATTCTGGCTCAACCTCGTCCAGGGCTTCAAACAAGTTGGAAACTCTCAGTTTAAGTCCCCATCTTCGGCTGTCATCCCTGGGTGCCTCATTGAATCACCAATGTCTAAGATCGCTCTCCAACCAGTCAAGGGGTCGAACTTCTCTGAGATTACTTTGAAGTGAGTCTCTACGTGTAGCATTCTTAGACATTGTCACCTTCAATGCACCGCTGCTACAAAGTCTCGAGATAGCACCATCAGCCACATAATCCAAGCCTAGTAGTTTTAAAGGACACATTGTCCATCCTAGGATTCACCCCAAGAACTACACATGAAGCTCTAGTCCCCAGGAATCAACCTGGGAATTAGGTGGCTGAACTTCAAACAAGAACACATCTGGGAGTTCGTCTTTTCCCACTAATGTTATTGGTTCTTCTGTAGTGATTCTTGATAAGTGATGGGATGTGATATGCATTCTTTCTGGTTTGTGTACCACTTCGAAGTCATATTCGTGAAGCAGGAGTAGCCACCAAGCTACTCTGCCACCATAACTAGTGGTCGATTTGTCAAATGTATCGAGGCCTGATGATCTACAATTGGTTGAATCAATTGCCCAACAAATAGTGTCGAAACTTCTGAATGACATAAATCATGGCCAATGTCTCTATTTTTGTGGTGCTGTAATTTCTCACAGTAGAGGTTAGTAACCTACTGGCATAGTATATAGGTGAATCCAATGTTCATGTGACATTTTGTGCTAGCACTACACCTATACCTATGCCCGAGGCATCGCTATGTTCCAAGCTACTCATAGCACAACCCGTCAAATACAACACGTTACACCTGCCCTCAAAGACGCCCAACTCACTAAACAAGACCTCCACCTCTTATACATGACTTGAAAAAGGTCTTCGGCTCTATCAATGTAGATGCATGGTGAATACAATTTTTTTTTTCAATTGTGTTTTTATTCTTAGGCAAGCAGTTTAAACCAATGTTGTACTGGTATGTCCATTTTGGCATACCCGACTAGTCCTGGTAGGTCCAACTTGGCTATTGAGTCCAACTGGTAGGGCCCGGGGTAGATTAGGACTGGGCCTGGCCAGTAGGTTATAGGTGGGTATGGGTATTTCAAATTTTGAGATACCTGGTCCTAGGCATGGGTATGACAAAAACTCAAATGACATACTGGGGCAATATGTACAATGGTATGGTTATATCTTTAATGGATGGTATCTTTGACAATTACATTATATATTATGGTATTTTAAGGTTAACTTCATGTTATTTTTACATGTCTTTTATATTTGTACCCACAAACCCATGTTATTCTTTATAAATTTTTATTTTTGTACATGGTTATCCATGTTGTAGTGGCTGGGATACATGATGCCAATGGCTCAAATCAGTAATGCCAGCAGCTGGGAGCCCAAAGATATAGTGCTATTTTTTACATTGCACAAATGTGAACGAGGATAAGCACAAAAAAATTGTATCATTACACATACCCATGCTAGCTTGGGTTCATCAATCCTCAATACGGGTCTCAAGCCAAGTATGAAAATAGTTCATACTTAGACTGGTATGGTAGGTAGGGGGTAGGTCCAGTGCTCAAAACCCGGGTCTAGGGTATAGCCGGGGTATACACCCCAAGACATATCCAACTGGTATGTTCTACAATACCCTTACTCATAGTGCACATACCCCGGCCGACTGGATACATGGTGCTGGTGGGTGTGTGCCAGGTAGTTGGTGTTGGTTGTCTTGTGAAAAGTGGTGAGTAGGGCGCGGTCGAGTACCAAAGAGATCGTCTTCGATTTGCCAGGTGTTGTCTTCTGAGGAGTACCCAGCCTATTTGCAAAGGTAGTACGTGTCAATGCAAGTGGCGCCAAATGAGTCAATGGACGTTTGAGTTTTAATCCCTAAGATAGACTCAATGTTGAATGCTTCGGGGTTATCTGGATCGGCTAGAAGTACAACACTAGTTTAAACGTTGTATTGTCAAAACAAGACAATTTGTTAATTTTTCGAAAAGTGCTGGGCACTTAAAAATACCTAGGCATTTGCCAGCCCGGTTGCAGGTATGGACGTGACGCCGCAGTAACATGTCAGCGTCAACGTCACGTCAAGACGTGATGACGACCGTCACGTCCATAAGAAGACATTCATCGCGGTATTTTTTTTTATTTTTTTTTACTTTTTTACTTTTTACCTTCTTTTGCTACGTTGGCAACAGCGAGGACGAAGGCGACCGGCCAGGTGACGGCTTGTCGAGGCGACCATGCAGGCGCCGGTCGCCGGGCGGGATGGGGCGCCGGCCCGGGCGACCGCCACATCAGCGGTCGCCACGTCGGCAGTCCCCGGGCGGATGGGCCGCTGGCACGGGCGACCGCCACATCAGCGGTCATCGCACGCCACGTCAGCGGTTACCTGGCGGGATGGGCCGCCGGCCCGGGTGCCACGTCAGCCATGTGGGCGACCGCGACAACAGGGCGACCGCCGATGTGGCAGTCGCCACATTGCGCTGGTGGCCGCCACGTGGCGGACATCTTCCGGAAGGCGCTTGGGTGACCGCTTTTGAGCGGTCGCCCATATAAGGGGAAGGAGGCCATTCTTGGCTCTCACTTTCACTCTTCCCCTTTAGCTCTGTGGGTGTGGGATGCTTTGCATTCTGCCGAGCGGAGTTAGAGGAAGAGGGAAGCCATTGACACGGAGGGGGAGGTTTTTTGTCTCCGATTTTTATAAAATTGTGGGCTTTTTCCTACCCCCGCATCCCATCTTTGGCTTCCAAACCCATTTTCTCAATTCATTAGGTGGGGACTAAATAGATCTTTGTGTATTTTGGATTTGGCCCCCCCTTGTGGTGTGTTACATTCTACTGTGATTTTGCTGAAATTGGTGAGTTTCGGTCAAACGAGGTGACTGGAGCAGGTACACTAGGCCTTTACATCATATAGAAATAAATGAGAGTTGTGTAAAGGCTATATAATATTACGAACGTTATAAAAATGACGGAGGAGGGGGGGCAACGGTGTGGGCACCGAGAGAAGGCGGTCCAACTAGGCCCCGCAGGGAAGAGAGGTGCCAAAGGGAAGAAACATGACCTCAATTGGGACGTTTACGATAGGCCGGAAATTCAAGCGGCCGACGGATGGGATGCTATTCCGGAGAACAAACTGTGGACTATGGGGATATTTAAAAAATTCGTGAAAATGTGTCACATAAACCGTTTGTGGCCCAGGCCAATCGCATCAGATATTCACTCGGAACAATTGCTGCGACGCCCCAACTTGCACAAATGCACATTTTCGCCAGAGGGCCGAAGATGTATATAAGACATTGTGGGGACAACCAAAGTTGTACCGAAACTCCATATTATATACATTGGCAGCCATGGTGTATGTTGAGGTTGTTTTGCATAGGCGTGTGGATTGGCAGACAGCCACAAAATGAAAAGGAGTGAAGCAGTACACCCTTAGCGACATCCCCGACACATATGAGCCCCAGCCCCAAAGCCAGTTGAATGCAACTGCAGCAACAGTAGCACTACCAATGCACCCGAAGCAATTGCAGCACAGCCTTTGTTGGAAAACGAATTGCAAGCCAAAGACCGACGTATCACGAAGTTGGAGGACATGGTGAATAGGCAAAGGTGTCAAGGAATTGGAGAGACAGTCCTCAATATTGGTCGACGATGTCATTGCACAAATAACTTATGATATTCCTAGCCTGCCCCGGTCGTCATTTGTTGTTGCACAGGATGCAAGGCTTGAATGTGAACAGAGGACAAAAGGCAAAGAGCCTATGGTGGTGAGGGGTGAGTGTTCGGGAACAACTATTCAATCCGACACAACAATTGTTGTGGAAAATCTCATTAAGGAACGTGATACCGTAAGGGCGACTGCAAATCAGCTGGCCAGGGTAGTAGACCTCAAAAGGTTTGTGCCACGTGAAGAGAGGTGGACGGAGTGGGTCATGTGGGCAAGAACTTTGGCATCAGAAGAGGTTCAGAAAGAACATGCACTATATCGACTACAACAAGCTGCACGGATGTCAAATCGTGCTGTGCAGAACATTTATGCAAACATGCAGCGCTATGAGGCATTTGCCACTAACCGAGAAAAAGAAAATGATGAAGAAAGAAAAAAACGTGAAGACCAAGATGTGTCCGCCGCACTTGCCACCCATACATCCGAGTTTGACTCATTCACAGTGTGGGGTGATTTACATGGCATGTTTGACCATTGTGAACATAGAGTTGGTGGAGGCATTGAGAGCATAATTTGGGAATTTGAAATGGGGGAGGAGTGGGATACTAGTGAGACACAAATGTCATCTCACTTGTTCGACAACAAGCGGGTGGAGTGCTCACGTCCTCCAATACCATCATGGATCAAAGATGGCTCGTGTTGTCCAGTTTGCCTTAATTCATATGGTCCGGAGGGTGCATACTTGTTGGGAAGTTGTGGACATATGTTTCACGTAACTTGTTTGAAGTCGGCGGCTCTGATAAGCAACACATGTCCGTCATGTCGTGCGCCAATCCACCGACGTTACTATGAGCTATTTGGGTTGGAGGATGTGATGCCCATAGGGTATGAGCTCAATCGACACAATTTCCCTTTGGACTAGGAACCTCACAATTTTCGAAAGACGTTGGCATGGAATGCTGATACGAGGATGCATGGCATGATATCCAATCGAACGTTCGATATCAATGAGTTTTGAATGACATCTAATTGGGAAATCACAAAACGTGCTCGTTGCATAGAAGATCCAGATCAACGGGAGTTGTTTTGTCGAAACCTTGGAGGACATTGGGGAATAAGAAGCGAGAGGTTTTTCCGGTTGCCCGAGAACCTACCAAACGGAGTGAACCTTTCCTCATACAATGGTAATTCGATTGGCCGGCATCTGTTGCTGCATAGCCTTGAGTGTGTTGCCAAATCATGGATCCGAATGAACGACACAATGACGGAACGCAAAGAGCGGCGGCTGCGTCGCAATCCTGCATATGAAGATGCGGATGAAAAGAAAATCAACAGATATGCCAAGGCCATTAGGCAAGTCGTTAGAACGTGGCAAATGAGTCTAGCAAGCGCGTTAGTGGGTGTGAAATCCATTGATCTCCCAAATGTCCAGGACCTTGGAGGCCGCTGAAACTGTCGCCAACAATGTTAACTCGCCGCCTCGTCGCCTCCAAAATGATAGTCAACAGAGTGACAATCAATACTCCCCAGAGTCACTCCTCATGATGGCAAGGGTGGACGAGGAACGTGTTAGGCTCGGGCCACCACCTCGCACTCGATACCAGACCCGAGCTCGCTTGCCCATTCATCCGGACGCCGCTTCTACACACTCAGCGTTGTCATCAACCCCACATCCGGCGGTGCCATCTGCAACTTCAGGGAGTGAAACACAAGAGACTATAGATTTATCGGAATAGCCTCGCTCTTACATATTACAACTATGAATAGATCTTTTTGTCGATGATAATATTCCTATAACTTCTAATAGGTTTGTAAAATTTCAACATAGCATTTTATGCCCGAATTTCGAAGCATTGCCCATGAGGCATGTCTTTCGTGATTTGACTATGGCGCCCAATGCTTGTGGATGACCTTTATATTTGAAGCACTCTTTCTCATTATTCTGGAATTTTCAATTTGAATTTTGCATGGACCATGGTTGTACGTCATATTTGTTGAGCTGAATAACTGTTAACCAGAATAATTTTGATTGACCTGATAGGGATTTAATGTAGAACTTCATAGTGTCGATGAGTAAGTTATAACTTATTAACAAGTCCACCGTTGTTGTCAAGTTGCGGGTTTGGAATTTTAATCAAGTCCACCGGCATACATGAATATTTCATAGGGATACTCAATTTTAGAGTGAATAGTTCTCAATACATTGCATGCCAAAATGTGAATATTGTGCGGTCTGCTCTGCTGGACAACCGCGATTGTTGTATATCCCATCTTGTTCATCATTGACCCAACATCATTTGGCATTATTGATATTATTTTATATGAACATCATGGTGCATGCACATTCTACTTTGCATACATTCATAGTTTCATAATTATATAAATGCAAGTTCCGAATCAATTTCATATTTCATACGAAAGCAAACCAGGCTACATGTATTCCAATAGTTTAGTGGACCGCAACACATTCACCACGGACCATCTTGCAAGTTCTTGCCTACGAAGATGTCCATCTTCCTAATTGTTTCTATTTCTACGACGGGATGACAATCTTGCCGGCCCCACCAGCGTGAAGTCCAAGTCCCCCTGCACTTCACCGTCAGCGCCATGGTCGGTGCTGTCATCGTCCTCAGTGGCCGTTGTGGTTGCATCAGGCATTCTTAGACGCATCCGACCCCGTTTGATCTTCATTTGCCGCATTGGCCTATTCCCATCACGATCAGTAATTCCATCGATAGTATCTGGCCCACGTGTGTTGCGATCACCAATGAAACTTTGTACAATTTTTTGCCTTTTCGCCGCTTGTGGGGGATTTTGTATTCTCGTACCAGAATGGGGGCCACGGTGATGCGCTGCTGAGGGTCCACCGACATGATATGAGAGTCGATTGACGTGGGTGGACTGTCGGTTCAGATGGACCTGCAATGGCAAATGATCGTCATCCGATGGATCCACCGGAGATATTTCCATCTGCATTTGGGATGACCGAAGTGCCTGTCCTCGCGTCACGTGAGCGCTTGCCATGTTTTTTGTCACATTCTCGTGCGACTCGGGCTCTTCAACTTCCTCTGTTGTTTGCGGTGTTGTGGTGGACGGGAGGGTAACAGTTGCCGCCATGTGTACTTCCACATTTTCATTGGTCTCGTTCCCATTTGGAATACTACCTGAGCCCCGTTCCTCATCCACGCTTGGGTGAAGGCTGAAGTTGACTGCACTGCTTGGCAATGTCGGAAGAGGATGCACATGCGGGTGGTGGTCCGTATCATGCACTGTAGTGCGGGTGACTCCAATATGAGCCACATGATGCACCACATCATCTGCGAGTAAGTCATCAAACATCGAAGGCATTGTATCATCATCCTCATTGAAACCATGTGCATCATATCCATTGCCCTCTGCATCATCTCCCGCTTGGGAGCTATCCAAACTAGTAGAATTACCGGCATCCTCACTTGCTGTATAGGCCTCAAAAGCTGAGTCTTCAGATTGCAAGTTCCTCTTGTACCATGCTGCAGTATCATCCCCCGCTTGAGCCCGTAATAGCCGTGAATTGGTATACACATATACCAATTTCTCGGCCCTATCCGGATGCAACCTGTTCCGAATCTTGCTATGCACGAATGAATAACTACTCCAATTACGTTCACAGAAAGATGCGGGTCTTTCAATGAAAATACATGTTGCTGAAGGTTCCTCAATAGCAACCATGCCTTTCCCATAACTGGTTTCTTTCCATCGAACTCCCGTAACACAACAAGGGCTGGCTCCACCATGTGCACAAAATTCTCGCACTTGGACCAGAAATCATCTGATCGAATGGTCTTTCTGACCTTTTGACTTTTGCTCAGTGACTTGTTCTTCCGAGAGTCCCGCAACGTCCGTACGTGGACTTCCCACTGTGGGTCAATAACAGTGTGCTTGAGCGCGGACCTCACAGTCACCAACCTGTCCACCATCAGGAAGTTGGTGGCAAACCGAGTTTCCCCTGGATTCTTTAGGCTGTATTTTGGTTCGTGCCTCCTGTATATTGCCAAATGCATGTGGTGGTTTTGGATGAACTTCACAACAGACTTGGCCTGCTTCACAAGGTCTTTCACCCATTGCTCTTTTTCCCAATCTGCTAACAGTAGGTCGAGGATATGAGCACAATATCCTTGATAATACATGTGAGGGTACTGAGCCAAAAGTAACTGGGCCATATTTCTCATGTTCGAGGTATTGTCCGTACAAATTTGCACAATTTTCTCCAAGTTATTTTACCACTAGTGTGAAGTTAGCTAGGAAATAGCTAGCTTTTATATATTGACATTTGGGATTGACCCAAGTGTCAATGCAGGGGCCAATATATGTTTGGGCACATGATGTTGTTATCTTCACGGCAGATCGCGGTGGGCTCATCTTTCTCGAGTTGAGCCTCACCGCGTCTAGCTATGGCGCCGTAGTGTGGATTCCCCATGGCGTGGGGTGCACTTGGCTCGACTTAATATATGAGTGATGTTTTCATGTGCAAGTGTGTGAGTTTGAGAGAGCTTGTATGCTTGTATCATTATTTTCCTTATCACTTGAGAAAGATGAGTTCGAGTCTGTGAGTGCCAGGTTCGAGTTGTTTTGTAGCACTTGTGTTTTCATGAGAAGCGGTTTAGCCTAGAGTGCAGGGATCCGTGCATGAGCCTATCCAAAGTGGATGGAGTGCAAAGGCGAACAGGTTGCAGGTTTGCAATGGATAGAGAGGCGGGTAGCCTATGTTGAAGAGCGGCGTTGAATAGCTCAATGCTATGGCAACCAAGTTTGGGCTTCTAGTGTGAAGCGGAGGAGATGCTGGCCACGAGTGGGCAAACTGGTGGTCGTCTTCTTCAGCTACAGGCCGAGTTAAGGAGCTGTAGAAATGTGGGCTGCGCATGGACATCTAGCATGTTGCAGGTTGGAGATGACATGATGAGCTCCAGGTATTTCTACCCGAAACTAGTTGTTGCGGGTAGATGAGGAGCAGCCGAATGGTGGAGCTGCGAGGGGATGCATCGCAGCCCGTTGGGAGCTTCAGCTCCAAGCTCATGAAGAGGTATGAGTGAAGAGAGGGGGCTGGTCCCTTTTGTGTGCAAATCAGTGCACTTGTGAAACATGTGCTGAGTTGGAGTTTCAATCTGAAACTCAGCAGTGTAAGGGCTCTTGGAGTGGCAAGAGCAGGGCTAGAAGGGCAACAACGAGGCGCCCTAGAGCCAAGGGAGATGCATGAGAAGTGCAGGTGCACCAAGTTTGTAAAGGTGTGTATTTTCAGATTTGTTTTTGTGAGCTTCATGAAGAAAATGGAGCTTGTTGGGCAGCATATAGCTTGCTTGTTGAGTTGGAGGCACTTCTAGTGGGCCGTGAGAGCTCAAGAGTGCAGGGCGACGGGGCTGATGGCTCCGCAGAAGCCATAGCTCGTCGGTAGCAGGTGCAGGAGCAAACCCCAGCTCGGGGAGAGCTCGGGAACGCGTGGGAACGCCGGGAACGCATGGAAACTCGTTGGGAGTTCCAGGGAACGCAGGGAATAGTGACCGTGATGGGCCGTTGGGGCGGTATCACGAGATATCACGAGCCCAGGTCGTGATGGTTGACCGTGACCGTTGACCATGACCGTTGGAGGTCGTGGTGCGGACACAACGGGTGGGCACGGTGACCAGATAGTGGGGATGGCGGGCCGTGAAGGCTCGTGGGAGTGGTACCACGGGGTATCACTGGGCAGCCCGTGGCCGACAAGTGCCTAGGGCGGGCCGTGAGGAGTAGTGGCGGTTAGAGCCAAGGAAGGCCGCGAACAGGCAGAGTGAAAAAATAAAAAATAAAAAAAATAAAAAAAAATAAAAATTGCAAGATCGTTGCAGGTGTTGTCAGGTATGAGTGTTACAGCCTTGACTGACCTACCCATCTTACAGTCAACAACAAAACTCCAAGACCTGTTACTTTCTATTCTGCTCTGAGAATGATGAAGCGCAACAGCAGCCAAATAGCACACTGAATCAGAGGTTACCGAACAGACTAGAACACTCGGCAAATTATGTAATTTTTGACCACACATCAAATCATGAAAGGCAATAAAAAGTGTAGCTGTAGCTTGCCACAATGTTTTTCTTTCTTCTTTTAACTCAAGGTTCTGTTGTGATCTCACTTGTTGTGCACAAAGCCACTCCATGCATTCTTGTGAGATAGTAGATTCCATAGTTCCAGTTGGACCAGCATGTCTAGTTCATCAATTTTATGAGTTCTGAATTTCATGTCTAGTTCATATACTACCTAGAGGCGTATCCCCGCTGGGAGCAGGCTCTGTATGGCACTCTGTTTGCAAATACACATCTCATCTATTGCCCTGACATTTCTATTCTTCCGGATGGGGCAGTGAGTACCTATAGACAGAGATTGATTGAGACATATCCCCAGTTGGTAACTCATGCCCCCACTACTGCCCCAAGTACTTCACGTCGTCAGCCACCTCTTTCAGGACACTTGGCTGCAGTTTCTCGGCGATTATCTACACAACACAATGCAAAGAATGTCAGAAGGCACGTCCCAAGAGCAACACCTTGCCCTAGAGCCTACAAGCCAGTACAATTCAGATGATGATTTTGTCGACTCCATTCAAGGACATCAGCTCAGCTCCCAGCTCCATCGAGGTATCATCTAGATCAACTATCTGAATAACAATTCAGAGGTTCTACTCTTGTTACTTTGGTTATCTTCGAAGTTTGATTTGGAACTTCCTTTTGGTCGGGCAATTTCCCTACTTAATTTTTTGCTACATTCAAATCAAGCATGGGTTTATGGCCACAAGGCCCCTTAGCAAGCTATAACTTAATGTGAGTATACTTCTCATACCGAGGCTCTGCAGATATGACGGTGAAGCTTTACAGAATCAGCGTAAAGCATAGCCTTTTTTGTATTCTGTAACGCCTCACCATCATATCTGCGTAAAGCATAGCATTGCTTCCATGGAGCTCTCCTTCCCTGCATTAATTGCAATCAACTGACAAGGTCAAATGTCAACATCCCCAATGGCTGATTCCTCCCACTTGTATCCCTCAGCACAAGACTGAAATTCAAAACTCACTCACTCTTTCTTGTAGGTACATCGAGTCGTCGCTTAATTCAGCCACCAGGTCCTCTGGTACCTCATACAGACAGCTCCAATGATGAGATGTTTGAGGAATCCCTCTGCCGCCCCCCACATCCACCGCCACCCCAACATCCAGAGGTTACAAATATTACACAACAATCAGATTTGGCGGCCATGGAGGATACCCAGTTAGAGGTACTTTCAGAACAGTGGTTGGAATGTCATAGGAGGTATTTCAGATTCTAGGGCACAAGAAGGGGCTCATATCTTCCACAACACAACCGAGGATCCTTCATCAAAAACATTTTGTTCTGCCTTTGATGCATTTCTAGTTGAGGTGAGTGAAAACAGTAAAGATCCCACACTCCAAAAAGTTTGCGACGACCTTTCCCTGCGTCGACACTTGCGGCGAGGGATTATAACATCAGAAGCCCATCTTGCAAGGATGGTGCTTCACCCGTCATTCTCAATGTGTACACAGGCTGATATAAAAAAGGAGTTTGAGCTAAAAGCGAGAAGGTTTTGGAGGGAGTGGGACTCATTTGACAAAGAAGTTAAAAATTCCCAACAAGATTAGCTACGAGATGAGGCAAAGACTCTATCAGAATTGTATGGAGGGGCCATACGTAAGGCTGACAATCCACCATTGGTGGCTGATTTGGAGAGGATTTTGACCATCCCAAAACTCTCTAATTTTACTGTTCAACAGTTGCTACAGATGTGCGAGCACGTTGATGATATTGGCATGCATGAAGAAATATCCTTGCTGACCAAAAGACAAGAGTTGGATGCTGCCCTTTTGAAGTACCAACGCACATACCTTTCTTCAGAAATATTCAAGACCATCAATAAGTTGCAACGACAGATTGCTTCTACAAAGGTTAAGGTAAAGCCACCACCCACTGTATTGATGTATTGATGGGAGTTTTGGCATTGTGGTGGAGCTGGTCGTATCGGTGAGGCATGATCCCGTCCCGTCAACTGTACAATGGGTTCGACACCATTGTTTGTATGAACAGGGTTGCGTACGTCGATTGGTCTTGGCAGTACATCACCCCTAAGCTCCATTGGGGCACTACCGGTGGCTTCAGCGTGTAGTGGGGGGCGACGGTCGACCCCAACTTCATTTTGAGGACCATGTTCTGGGGATGACACAATTGTAGCTTCACCTTCATCTGTGATACGCACTTCTTCAAGAAGGTCATCAAAGGTCGGCTGGATATAAGCATCATCATTGTGAATGTAAACTGGTCACACGCATTTTCGGGAGCATCATCGGATCCATCTTCACTATCGGAGGCAGATGATTCCCTCTGAGATGATTCTCTCTGAGGCTCAGTATCGTCACTCAACGAATCAGCCTCAGAAGCAGAGTCTTCGGAATGTAAAGTCCTCTCATACCATGCTGCAGCATCATCCACTGTCCTCTCACGTAGCAGTCGACAATTGGTATACACATACACCAATTTGTCAGCCCTCGCGGGATTCAACCTGTTGCGAATCTTGTTGTGAACAAATGAGTAACTGCTCCAATTGCGTTCGCAAGATGAGACAGAGCACACTTGAGCAAGAATACGCTTCGCAATGGCAGCCAATGTTCTTACTCCAGCTCCAATCAGATCCCACCATTCATGTGGCAACATATTGAGCTCTTTTGGATCCGGCATGTCCTCAAAAGGGTCGCGGCGATCTGAGAAGCATTGGTACTCGGATATAGCTCTTTCTACATGGTTTGGCGGAGCAAGTCGCATGAGCACTCGCACGAGGCCGACCTTGGCATCAGCGTCGTCTCGGAGCATGGTATTGTCGAGCAAGAATGGATTGAGCAAAGCCCACACATAATGCAAGTCCGTTTGAACCATCGAACGACGGTCGTAAAATGCATCATCAGCACTGTCCGCAAGTTCAGGTTCCAAGGAGAAGAGAGGATGCCTCAAGGATTGGACGTGCTTCTCAAGATTTTGCATTAGTAACCATGCCTTGCCTATGACGATTAACACCGGCTCTACCATATAAACATAGTTTTCACATTTCTTCCAGAAATCATCGTTGCGAATGTTATTTCGAACTTTTTGATTTTTGCCCAATGACTTGGCTTTTCTGGAGTCCCACAATGTCCGTGTGTACACATCCCATTGAGGATCGATGATGGTATGCTCCAGACTGCTCTTCACCGTCACCAACCGATCCACCATCAAGAAGTTAGTGGCAAAACGAGTTTCGCCTGGATTGCGGAGGCTGTATTTGGGTTCGTGCCTCCTATATATTGCCAAAGGGATGTGGTGTGTGCAGATGAATGACACAACAGTCTTCGCTCGCTTGACAAGTTGTTTCACCCACTATTCTTTTCCCCAATCTTCCAAAAGGAGGTCAAGGATATGAGCAACACAACCTTGATAGTACATATGGGGATAACGTGCCAACAACATGTCTGCAGTGTTTCTCATGTTAGCAGCATTGTCTGTGCATATTTGCATGATTCTATCACTTCCGACCTGTTCGATGAAGTCCGTCAATAGTTGGCATTGATAACGTCCATCTTTCTTCTCGCCGCTAGTGTCGACCGATCCCAAGAATTGTTCTCCAGCTGGACATACGAGCATGACATTGAACAACGGTCTGTTTGTGATAGAACTCCAACCATCGGCACATATAGTGCTTCCATATTTTCTGATGCACTCGCCCGTCCTATCGTTGACATTTTGGGTAAGCTCAGTCATGGCGTCTTCTAGCAATCATGTGCGGAGATTGTGATAAGTTGGAGGCACGTACGTGGATCTGGACTCCGAGGTTGCTCTAACGGCAGAAACAAATGTCGGAAGCCTTGCCACATTAAATGGTATGTTGGCCTCAAAGAAAAACTGCGCCCATTTTTTATCCAACTGTCTTTTCGGAGACAAGTTAAGACCTTCTTGCATAGATTGCTGCCGTAATCCTCTACTCCGTTGAAGTGTAGGGATACAAAGAGGTGTTGAAGCAGGTATTGCTCCGGCACAATCCACTTGTCCAAGGACACCCGAAGCCTCACAAGAGTCGCCCTGGGTACTAATCGGGGCATCCTGACGGGAAGATGGAGTATTCTGCTCAGAGGTCATGTCCAGATCCAAAGACATTGGAATATTGCCTTCACACTGGGCAAAGTGACTTTTTACCCGCATAGATGCTTTGGGGCATAAACCCACCCCGGCGCTCTTCACACCTTTATAGTCGAGGTAAGCGAGCAACCGATCCTTACGATAAGAAAGATTTAATCCACATAGGTTGCACTCAACACTACTAGTGGCACTGACAGTGTTTGGGATTGCCGTATACCAAGGGTTCCATTCCTCTCTTATCTTTAGCCAATATCCACTCCCTTGGGACCTAGCGATGCAAGCAACAAAAAACAGTCACCTATAAATGAACGTGTTGTGAATGTAGAGTGCAATGCGATAGCCCAACACTTCTACACCTGTCAGCAACCCAAGTGGGTCGATGTGGGTTGTAGTATTGAGCTTATACACAATCTGCTTAAGTGGCTTTGGTGGAATTTCAACGCAAAAGGTGTGCACCCTTCTCTTGGGTTACACTCTCGTTCAATGAAAGAGAACATCCAAAGCAACCTCAAGTGTTTGCGCCAAAAGAAGTGAAGAGCTTGGTGACCCTCCTTCCTTATATATGATCCAAGAGGGATGAAAGTGAAATGAAAGTGAAATGAATAAATGACGAATCAATAGGTCCTACCCGAAAAAAACTGTACAACCATATTTGTTGTAATTTTGAAATTAAGCGACCGCTAATACTACGGTCGCTATTTTTATTTTTTATGAAAAACAAGCGACCGCCACTACTGCGGTCGCTTTTATTTCCTTTCATTTTGTGCAATATTGCGGTCACTTCTATTTTGTATATTTTTATTAAACGACCGCCTGTATGGCGGTCGCTATTGTTTATATAATGCGATTGCCGGTATGGCGGTCGCTTCATTTGTTAATATATTTAAAATAAAGCGACCGCCAATATGGTGGTCGCTTTTATTTTTCATATTTCGAAAAAAACGCGACCGCCAGTAAGGCGGTCGCTTTTAATCTTTATATTTTATGGCGGTCGTTTGATTTTCTATATATTTTTAAAATTAAGCGACCGCCCAATGGCGGTCGCTGTTTTTTTTTTTATATTTTTGAAATTATCCGACCGCCATATGGCGGTCACTTGTTCTGTACATATTTACAAAATTGTGCGACCGCCAATACGGCAGTCGTTTGTTTTCTTTTTTAAATTAGGCGACCACCAATGCGACCGCCAATCTTGTTTTTTTTTAAATAAATTGAAGCGACCGCCAAGATATCGGTCGCTATGTCTTTTTTTAATTCGAAAAATAAAGCGACCGCCAGTGTGACCGCCAATATGGCGGTCGCTATTTCTTTTTCTATTTCGAAAAATAAAGCGACCGTCAATGCGACCGCCAATCTTGTTTTTAAAAAAAAAATTGAAGCGACCGCCAATACGGCGGTCGCTATTTTTTTTTTAATTTCGAAAAACAAAGCGACCGCCATAATTGGCGGTCGCGTTCATTTTGTTAATTTTCAAAAATGTATTTGCTACCGTGCAACCGCCAATACGGCAGTCGATTGTTTTCTTTTTAAATTAGGCGACCGCCAATACGATCGCCAATCTTGTTTTTTTAAAACAATAAATTGAAGCGACCGCCAACATAGCGGTCGCTATTTGTTTTTTTAATTCAAAAAATAAGGCGACCGCCAGTGTGACCGCCAATCTTGCTTTAAAAAAAAAAACATTTGAAGCGACCGCCAATATGGCGGTCGCTATTTCTTTTTCTATTTCAAAAAATAAGGCGACCGCCAGTGCGACCGCCAATCTTGCTTTAAAAAAAATAAAAATTGAAGGGACCGCCAATACAGCGGTCGCTATTTCTTTTTTAATTTCGAAAAACAAAGCAAATTGGCGGTCGTGTTCATTTTGTTAATTTTCAAAATGTATTTGCCACCGCCACCGTGTCGGCGACATGGCTGCTTAAGTGGCAGTATTTTACCTGGTACTATTTTTACCAGAATATTCCCCGAACTTGACGAGACGGAGGTCTCGTCAGCGTCAGGTCCGACGTGACCTGACGCTGACGGACGGACGTGACCCTGATAACCGGGCGCCCCCTCACTGCGACTTACAAAGCAGAGAGAGTCTCATTTACTCTATAGAAAATCGACGCGTGTCATTACAGTTAAGAAATAATGCCATATAGGTTACAATTAATAAAAATGTCCCTGGGGGGTCCAACCCGCAGTTGTTAAAACAACTCCAATTTATCATAATATTAAAAATGTCTATTTTCTTATTTTTTGGAAAACGACATATAAGTTGGCGCCAAACCCGCAGTGGTCTCGGCAACTTCAGATCGTCATCCGCCATGCCTGCGTGGCCAAAATTTGCCTGCGACGACTGGCAAGTCGTCATCCACAACCTGGAGTCCCAAGCGCAGTCGCTTCGGACCGAATCGCAACCGCAAGTCGGGTCCGAAAAACACCTATTCCTTGTAGTGGTCCCTGTGTAGAAGTAGGATATGGGTATTGCAGTGCCAGGGAAGATGTGATAAGCACCGCAAACATCATCCCTGACAAACACCTAGATATGCAGCTGCCACAATCTAAGGCTATGCGTGATGCAATGACAGACATGCTTGCGACAACGCAAACATCTTGCCTGCCACTCCAATACCCAGGGGTGATGCAGTGTCAGAGATGCTTGCGGTGCCGCAAGCATCTTGCCTGGCTCTCCAACACCCTGGGGTGATGCCCGGAAGGCACCACAAGCATGTCTGGCACCCCATCACCCTTGGGGTTTTGGAGTGGCAGGCATGCTTGCGGTGCCGCCAGCATCTCCTCTTGCTACCCTTGTTAGGCAGCCCCAGATGATGCTTGCGGTGGCGCAAGCATCATAGAAGGTCAGAGAGAAGAACAGAGAGAAGGAAGAGAAGGCCAAAGAGAAGGCCAGAGAACAGCCAAAGAGTACAGAGACACGTGAGAGAGCCAAGTAGAAGACCAAAAAAATGGGCCCTGCCGCCTGTTTTGGATTCTGACAACCTCATTCACTGTTTTATTTTATTTTATTTTATTTTTAAATTTATAAATTTAGGTACATGAAGCTCAACCTGTTGGACAAAGGTGCGCTTGCCAGAGAACCTCCATTCTTCTTGGCATGGTAAGTCCTAGCCCCGACTCCATGTACACCGCGGATATGGTGGAGTGACACCTGGAGCATTTGCGCGACTGCCCTTGGTATCTAGACCTTCCGGCCGGCATGCTCGACCCTTCAGAGTTTCAATTGAAGGTGGATGCAGAGGCTCGCCGAAACCGAGCTCCACTGGCTCCCCTGGGTCCTCAGGAGGCCAAGGCACTTGCCAAGTCCCACAAAGCGGCCTTGCTTGCACAAACTGGCATGCAATCCAAGCTGGAGGAGAAGGCAAAGGGGGTGAAGAAAAAGACCAAGAAATAGGGGAAGGAGCCGATCACCCCCAAAGAAGCAGAAAATATTCAAGGAGGCCCGGGAGGTGGCGCGGGAAGGGGCAGAGGGACGTGACTCGGACAACGACTTTGCCCAAGGCCCTGGTCCTAGTCCTGCTGGTTCAAGTGGAGGGGATACACTTGCTTCGAGTGTGGGAGGATGGTCGGGTGAGGATCGTGCCTCACCCAATATAGCGTACACGGTTAGTGCGGCATGCCTATGAGGAGTTGGGGCATTTTGGAGTGCGACGCACTCATAGTTTACTGCAGGGGCAGTATTTGGTGGCGTGGTATGCACACAGAGGTGCAATAGTTCGTGGCTAGGTGCATGGTATATGACAGGGTGCGTGCTTCATTCAACGCCCCTACACCACAGTTGCATCCATTATCCATCATGGGATTGGGCTACAGGTGGAGTTTTGACTTTGCGGGGCCATTGTCATTGACGATGCGCCACCACAGATATGTGTTGGTGATGGTGGAGCACTTCTCCAAGTGGATTGAGTTGGTTCCATTACCTGACAAGGCTAGTGAGGGGGCTGCGTATGCATTCCTGGATCGTGTGCTTAGCCGATTCGGTGCTCCAGCTGAGGTACTCACGGACCAAGGGAGAGAGTTCTTGTGTGATAAAGCCTTGATAGACCACCGTACCACTTCTCGGGATCATCCTGAGGCCGATGGCTTGGCAGAGAGAGTGGTGCAGACGGTGAAGAGGGGTTTGCGCAAGTATGGCTTGCAAAAGGGACACCTAGGAGATTGGGATCTCTCAGGTACCTTGGCTAGCCATGGGCTACAGGTTTAGCAAACAAGCATCACTTGCCTCCTTCTCACCATATTTCCTTCTCTTTGTCCGAGAGCCAGATTTGTCTACGTCTATTTGCAGGGAAGCTGCAGTAGTCCTCAACCTTGATGATCCGGATGTGTGGACACAAACATGTGCCCAGCGGGCAGAGTTGTTCCAGAGAGTCATGCCTATGGCTTTTGAGAATCTTGCTATTTACCAACATCGAGACACATTGAGGTATGTCACTATACGTGGAGGGGGA
This sequence comes from Takakia lepidozioides, assembly GCA_030704615.1. NCBI lineage: Eukaryota > Viridiplantae > Streptophyta > Takakiopsida > Takakiales > Takakiaceae > Takakia > Takakia lepidozioides. The sequence continues at coordinate 12,491,958 of CM060734.1, forward strand.
TATCGGCCAGGTGTTCGGCGTTTCCACCTTGGGGACTATGTGTATCTGCAGCAGACAGCGCCTACGACCTTGGATGTCACAGCAGGACGTGTGATTCTAAGGGTCAGGGAGGTGTTGCCTTCAGGAGTGTTGATTCTGGAGGGTCGAGATGGCATGGTATGGAAGGACCATGTGCGTAATTGTACGTCATGTCACCTCTTACATGTGGATGGGAGGATGGATCCCACCCTTGCAGTGGTACCTACAGGGTTGCGTTGCATGCTATGTGGGCATGCTCGTGGTGCCGCCACTATGCTGGTGTGTGATCGATGCTCAAGAGGTTGGCACATGGGATGCTTGACACCACCTCTTGAGAGGGTTCTTGATGGAGATTGGTTATGTCCACACTGCTTGGGATAGTGACAGCGGATATGACTAGTGGCAGCTAACAAGACATGGGAGGCCAAACTCATAGGAGTCAATACCCGAGATCTCAGGCTCAAGTTCACAGGTTGCAAGACGGCGACTAACGATGGGGCAACTCTTGTACCCGGCCTCTTGATCTATCGAGTTTGAGTGTAGTAGGGACAGTGGTGGAGGACTTAATGAGGCTATGGCCACTATCACTTCTTGTGGCTACCTGGACTTAGAGGGACCTAAGCGCCAGCTAGGGGGGCGATTGTGATGGACTAGTGGCTGCACTAGGCTCATCACTAGCCTCAGGGTCCTCAGACACTCCGTCTACAGTCATCCTTGCTGTAGGTCCAATCTGACCTCCCGATGCCAAGATACACAAAAAGGCAGATGCATGTCATCCCGGCACCATGCCACCGAGTTCCAGTGTCATCCTGCTGGCTCGTGCATGGATTGCGACTCAATCCATCTGCATCCTTATTGACCAAACCCGGTCGATGCACAACCTGAAAGTCATACTCTTGGAGTATAAGTGCCCACCGTGCAAGCTTCCCCGTAAGCTTGTCTGACTCCATCAACCACTTGAGTGGCTGGTGATCCGTGACAAGGGTGAAGAGATTGCCATATAGATAACACCTGAAGTGTGCCAAGGCCCACACTGTAGCTAAGCACTCCCCCTCATATGAGCTATACTTAGACTCTGCAGCGTTGTTTGAGCAGCTAGCATAAGCCACTACAAACTCTCTTCCCTCATCATCCACCTGTGTGAGCACCGCTCCAAGCCCCAGCATGCTCCAATCTGTATGCACCTGAAAGGGATGCCCCCTGATAGGTCGTCTCAAGATCGGCGCCGATGTCAACCTCGCCTTGAGCTCCTGAAAAACTCGCTTTTGCTCATCTTCCCATTGCCACTCTTGGTCTACCTTGGTCAGCTTCGTTAGAGCCTTTGCAATAGCACTAAATCCCTTGACAAACCGTCTATAGTAGTTTGCCAACCCCATGAAAGCTCGAACTCGGCTCACATCCGTGGGACGTGGAATATGTGTGATGGCCTCTACCTTAGTCTGCTGCACCCCCAATCCTCCAAGATATATTATGTGGCCCAGATACTCAATCTGGTTGTGGAAGAACTTGCACTTCCCCGGATGTAATTTCAATCCGTGCGATCTCAAGCGCTCAAACACCACCTGAAGGTGTCTCTCGTGCTCCTCCACCATAGCACTAAAGATGATGATGTCATCTATGTAGCACCGAGCAAAGTCTACCCCTGCTAGAATCCTGTCCATAACTCTCTAAAACTCTGCAGGAGCGTTCTTAAGCCCGAATGGTAAGAACCGCCACTGATATAGGCAATCCTTCCCGTGCTCATTGATCCCCCATAATGCCGTCTTCTGCTTGTCCGCCTCCTTGATCGGCAACTGGTGATATCCGGACCGCAAGTCCAAAGGCTAAAGACCTTGGCATGCCCAATGGCATCAAAAAACTCCTCAGGTGTGGGCATGGCATACTTATCGGACTTGGTCTGACGATTTACAGGCCGGTAGTCACCGCACATACGTCTCTCCGTCCAATTGCCATAGACATCCTTCTTGGCTGGCATCACCGTGGCTGAAGCATACTCTCCACCAGAGAGCTCCACCAAACCAGCCTCCCAGAGATCTTGAGTCCTCATCTGAATCAAAGACCTCTCCATGTCACTGTATCTATAGGGTCTCCGAAAGATTGGCGTGTCCGTGGCCAACTCAATACGAATCTCCTGACCCTTCAGTGCTCCCAAATCCTTCAAACTGAAGGCAATTCTTGTAAGCCCTCAGGAACCGCCGTATACATCGTCTCTCTCCTCCAGTGACAATGGGTCCAATGTCAGACTCCCAATTGTCCTCCGTAACTGCAACCTTAAGTCCAGCAAACTTAGAGGTAGAGGACCCGTCCCGTGGTTGCTATGCCACAACCTCATGAGCAGTACTCCCTGCCTGCTTAGTCAATGACAAGGCCTCATCCTGCCCCATCATCTCATCCTTGAGGACCTCCTCAACCCGAGAAGAATCCCCAACCTCATCCATCACAGCCGCCTTGGCTGCCAACTCCCTCTGAACCTCGAGCACCTCCCACGTGTGCCATGGATGTCTACACCCCGTGGTCCGCACCGGCTCGCCCCCACTCACTGCCTGTACCATCTCGGTAGGCAGAGAGACTGTCAAGGGAAGTGCACTCCACACTCTACGTTGCTCAGCCATAGCCAAGTTGATAACCCAGGTCAAGCAATTTAGATCCATCGCTTGCCCCAACACCTGACGACGTAATGCCTCAGAAAGAGAAGACACCGCCGTGGTCCCAGTGGAAAAACCCATAGCCCGCTCTCGCTCGTCGGCATTAGGCTCCCACTAACTACTGCAACTGAGCACCCCACAAGAGGCTAGGTCCACTATCTCGGAAAGCATGCGATCCTGGGAAACTGAGCAGTGTAGGTAGTGCTGCTCGTGGTTGACCCACCTTATTGACCACTGCCAAAGGCGAACGGTCATCGACACACGCTGAGACTGCCTCCCTGTGTCCAAGATGCTATCAACTGTGAGGTGTGCTGGCCGCTGCATCCCATCAAATGCACGCTTGAGCAGTGCGGGTGACATCAAGTTAGTCCACCATATCCGTGGATGATGAGCCCGTGACTGCAACTGCATCCAGCAACACTGCTGACCCAAGCCACGACCGGACTTGATGCACACTGGCCATCACCCTGGCCCGAGAATCGCCCAGCAGTGGCACATTCTCCAAGATGTATGCTGGAGATACAGCTTGATGAAGCTGTAAGTGGCGCAAAACCCGCACCATCTCCCAAAACAGACCCGACCTCGAGTCTCGCAATCCATTGCCATGCCTGGCTGATGAATGCCCTTGGCAAGGCCAACCTGCCACTACCAAATCAATGGAGCCAACCCGCTCCAAATCCTGCACCCCCAGCAACGAAATGTATGCTGGCAAGGCCTGCTGATATCCACGAACTGCAGACACCGACAACAACTCAGGGTACTGCTGCACCAACTGAGCAACATGACGGAGTGAGACGCGTCGTGCGGTCTCATCCCTCTCCACATACAAGTAACGCGTACTCGTACACTTGCCTGTAGAACAGCAACCAACCCGGTGCTGATCCCACCAAACAAGTCTAGAAGGCAAATGCCTTCATCCGGACACTGCCACACGATCGGTGTGGTGTCCAATGGTGACAACTGAGGTGGTCCTGGTGCAATCCCCGCACTGTCCTCCTCACCTGACGGTACAAAAGCCTCTACCCAGGCTTGTTGCACATGACAATCAGCAACCCGCTGCAAATCCTTGCTCGAGCCCCACAATGGAGTGTGAGCAACCATGGCAGACAACTCCGCCATACCATACATGTCATCTAGCTCTCCCGGAGGTGACACGTCCTGTGAATGAGTGTTGCCATCCAACAACTCTTCAGGCCAAGTCACTGCAGCTGTGAATGCTGTCAGTGTTGGCATCTTGCCTCGCTGGGCAACCGCAACTCCTCCTATGAACGTCACAGGGAGCTACACGCGCCGGCCCTCCCCTGACTACCATCCAGGCCTATAGGAAGCTGACTCCTCCCAAAAATCCAGGGTGAAGCCCATGGGGTACAACATTGCCCCACCAACAAGGACATCGTACGAGACCGCGTCTGTCACAATGGCCTTGGCTCTCATCACTGAGCCATCTGTAGGATGATCTCGCTGTAGTCTGATAGCCAACTCACGCCGTGTCATGCCCCGAGCCTGCTTTGATCCTCCCAGAGATGTCTGCATCTGGAAAGGGCACGGCTCCATATCCGCCTCCGTGAGGCCCAAGCTTGCAATAGCAGCTCTGCCCAACATCAATGGCTGAGCTCCCGAGTCCAACAAGACTCGGAGTGGCCGGTACCTCTTGCTTGTCGGTCCACTCAAACAGAAAATGCCATCCTAGTTGTCTAACATAACAACTCCAGGTGTCACCATGGCGCGCTCAATGGCTGGCCTAGCTGGCAGCTCCATCAACCTGGCAGTTGCAGCTTGCCATGGTGCCGCCGTGGCAGTCTTGACCCTCACATCCGAGGATCCCTCCGGCACTACACCTCCCACTATCTCCACAGAAGATGAAGTAACCTCCCCACTCTCACAAAGTGTAGCTGCCAGCCTGAACACCTCAGCTGGTCTTACCCCCGGCGTCGCAATCATGGTAGCCGAGAACAATAGAGCCTGGCACACAGCTGTGGCCGCCCCCAGCAGCACACTAGCTGCCGTAGCCTTGGCAACACTAGGTAGTGGTGCTGCCCGTGTAGCTCTCCCCAATGGCATGGTAACCTCCGCCTCGGTAACAGTCGGGCGAGAACTAGGTGCCATGGACGGCGTCGACACTGTCTCCGCCAATGTGAATGACTGAGGAAGCCTGGCCTGACGGCTTGCCTTCCCATGTTGTGGATCCAACTCCACCTCTGCACCCCGTGGCTCAGGAACTCGTGCCGCTCCTCGAGTCACTGCCGTAGCTGACTCCACTTGCACTAGTGGTAGTGCTGCCCCGCTCATAGTGGTAGTGGTAGTGCTGCCCGACACTAGTGGTAGTGGTAGTGGCACCCCTCACTAGTGGTAGTGCTGCCCCGCACATGAATCCCATGCCTCCCATGTCTCCTCCCTCATGAGCAGGAGGTGGACCATCCGGCCTTGGAGCCGGTACCACATGAGCTGTGGCCATGGCAGCGAGCCTCTGCTCTAGCTGCTGAAGCCGGTTGGCCATGCCTTGGTCACCACCCTGACCTCCGCGTCTTTGGCCATGTTGAGTTTGCCCTTGGCTTGCACCTCGTGCCTGGCCACCTCGTCCTCTCTGGGCTGCTCCACCTCGCCCCCGGCCACCATTGTTCCCTTGGAACTGGCCTGGGCGCAACTCAGGGTGCAAACCATAGCACTGGGCTTCTCCATGCTCGTATTTGCCACAATGCCCACACTGCAGATGTGCAGGCTGTGCCGGTGCCAAACCATTACCTCCCTCTGGGCAATCCTTCTTAACATGGGGTCCTCCACATGTCCAGCACACCACATCCGCCCGTTGTTGGCTAGCAAATGAAGGGAGAGACCCCTGCATCTGAGGTCATCTCTGCCCTTCCCTGGGCTTCACCTGAGCCCCCTTGTTGCCTTGAGCACGTTGAGGTAGTGGCTGGCTAGGAGCACCACTACCCCGTGGTGCCTCCTTAGCAAATCCCACCATGACCACTCGTTCCTCCACCATGTTGAGCTCTATCCGCTCTGCCAGCAAAAACACATTTGCTAAGGTGGGTTGGGCCGCTTGTAGGAGAGTTGCATCCCGCACCCTTCTCCTCAGCTCCTTGTCCAATATCCCATACCAGAATTGGACTGCCTGAGCCTCCGTAACCCCTTGGGTTACATTAATCAAGCGCCTCATGCGAGTGAAAGCCTCCCTCAAGCTCTCAGTAGGCTTTCGTTGGAACTCTTGCGAGCTCCTCAACTTCTCTGTCCTCACCCCTTGGTAGTTCCTTCTCAACTCTTCGAAGAACTCCACAACAGGGTTGAAGGCAGGCACCGCCACTGGTGCTGGTGCAGCAGTAGCTTGGGTGGACATCGTAGTTGTTGTACCACTAGTCCCACTACTGCTCGTGGAAGCTGCTGTTGTAGCTGCCGCTGCTGGTGCAGCTGCCGGTGTGGCTGCTGCCCTTGTGCCTCTAGTGATGGAGACATAGTCGGGTGACCAATACATCCTCCACTCTTCGATCTCAACATCGTGCCCCCGCCTAAACTCATGGTAATCATCCATGGGCGGCCCCTCAAGGTGCTGAAATAGCCCCTTCCATGCCATGAAAGGCGTAAACAGTTGTGGATTGCGCATTTGCTGCAAGTCACACCAACTATCAAACTCTTGGATAAAATCATCCAACTCAATGGTGCCCACCGCCCCAAAGTACCTACGTGGCCCCTTGGTGGCTCCATACATTTCCTCCATTGTGTCCCACAACAATGGCAAGGAAACAACTTGCACCACCGGTGTGAGTCCTCCTGATTCACAATCCGAATCAGAACCTTCCGTAGAAGATACAAGAGGTGAAGGTGGCCTAAACCGCACACCCCGTCTCGTATACCCGCTAGTATCGCTAGTGCTCGTACCGGCACTTTCCCCAGCAACTAGTGGCACCTCCGTGTTGACAAACTGACACTCAACCGGTCATGAACATGTCTCTAACCCCCTCTCCACAAGGTATCCGGGTAGAGAACCTGATGCGGCTTATGGTTTGGAATACTAGGTTCCTAACATAGCCTGCACCTGCACCTACATCCACCGCAGGCACTCCCATGGTTGGCTGGTCATCACCTCCAACCTCACCACAAGAGAAACAAAGATGGTCTGACTGGTCATCAACCCAGCCTCACCATCGACAGCATGCTCTAGGTTGGATCGGCGATCAAGCCCGAGTCAACCACCTATAAAATCAAGCGCCCACACAAAACTAGCATGGCGCACAATCAAGCATGCAGGTGTGGAGGGGATCCAAACACAAGAATGAAAACAACAACTCCCCCACACCAAAAATCTCTCCACAGTGTCGCTCCTGCAACCCAACCCAAACTCGGACCGACTCTTGCCTCCACCTACAGAAAGGTCTCGGCTTACAAAGAAGGTGGAAAACTACGAGGAATGGAAGCTAAAGCAATGTCTATCCCCAGCACGCTCTCATCCTAACACCCTCTTTTTTTTCCTCTCTTCTCTCACTTGCATGACCATGACAGCATCCTGTAGACACTCCTCAAACCGCCCTCCACGAGCTCATGAAACTTGGCCTCCAAGGCCCCATGCAAGCCTCCACAGGGTCCGCCAGTGCCTCCTTACGTCCACCAGCCATTCCTCCGAATGGAACCACCTCAGTAAACCACACCATTCGCTGAAGGTTCAAAAATGGAGCAAATAGAGGTACATATAGGCCCCCAACAACATCCTGTCCAAAGAAATTACCTGCAGGCGGGTCTCCCCCATAGTTAAAAATTGGGCTGAAAACCCCCAAAAAGATTACCTACAGGGAAGTAATCCCCTTTGTTAAAACGCAACAGGGAGGCAATTCCGACTTTTTTGCCGGATCAGCTAGCTCAAAACCGTTGTTCTTCAAAGCCCAGCCTCCCCATCAAGGTCCCACGAAACGAGTGAAAAAAAGTTTTTTTTTTTTTTTTTTTTTTTAATAATAATTATTATTATTATTAAATAATATAATAATTTATAAATAAAATAATTAATATTTTTACTCTGCCTGTTCGCAGCCTTCCGTGGCTCTAACCGCCACTACTCCTCACGGCCCACACTAGGCACTCGTTGGCCACGGGCTGCCCAGTGATACCCCGTGGTACCACTCCCACGAGCCTTCACGGCCCGCCATCCCCACTATCTGGTCACCGTGCCCACCCGTTGTGTCCGCACCACGACTTCCAACGGTCACGGTCAACGGTCACGCCCTGGGCTCGTGATATCTCGTGATACCGCCCCAACGGCCCATCATGGCCACTATTCCCTGCGTTCCCTGGAACTCCCAACGAGTTCCCATGCGTTCCCGAGGCGTTCCCGGCGTTCCCACGCGTTCCCGAGCTCTCCCCGAGCTGGGGTTTGCTCCTGCACCTGCTGCCGATGAGCTATGGCTTCTGCGGAGCCATCAGCCCCGTCGCCCTGCACTTTTGAGCTCTTACGACCCACTAGAAGTGCCTCCAACTCAACAAGCAAGCTATATGCTACCCAACAAGCCCCATTTTCTTCATGAAGCTCACAAAAACAAATCTGAAAATACACACTTTTACAAACTTGGTGCACCTGCACTTCTCATGCATCTCCCTTGGCTCTAGGTTGCCTCGTTGCTGCCCTTCCAGCCCCGCTCTTGCCACTCCAAGAGCCCTTACACTGCTGAGTTTCAGATTGAAACTCCAACTCAGCACATGTTTCACAAGTGCACTGATTTGCACACAAGAGGGACCAACCCCCTCTCTAATAGGCTCATGCACGGATCCCTGCACTCTAGGCTGAACTGCTTCTCATGAAAACACAAGTGTGCTACAAAACAACTCGAACCTTGCACTCTCAGACTCGAGCTCATCTTTCTCGAGTGATAAGGAAAAGAATGATACAAGCATACAAGCTCTCTCAAACTCACACACTTGCACATGAAAACATCACTCATATATTAAGTCGAGTCAAGTACACCCCACGCCATGGGGAATCCACACTACGACACCATAGCTAGACGCGGTGAGGCTCAACTCGAGAAAGATGAGCCCACCGCGATTTGCCGTGAAGATAACAATGCCAAGTGCCCAAACATATATTGACCCCTGGATTGGCACTTGGGTCAATCCCAAATGTCAATATATAAAAGCTAGCTATTTCCTAGCTAACTTCACACTAGTGGTAAAATAACTTGACAAGGGGATTGGGGAGATGATGACAATTAGTGAGAGAAAAAGATGTTGGACTGGGTATGTGTGGAGTTGGTGGGTGACGTTGACAAGTGCGGGGTATTGGCAAGTGGGAAGTCCAAAGGTGGCGATTGGTTGTATGGGTCTGCGGGTAGTGGCGGGTGGGTTAGGAAGAAAGGGAGTCTGATATGTTGGTACAAGGGATACGGTGTTTGTTTGGAAATATAATGCATATCTTTCTTGGGGGTCGTTGGGAAGTGCGTGGATGATACTGGTGATGGTGGTGGGACCTGGGTTTGGATGAATGTCGCCACAACATATTAGCATAAGTGCTTCACATGCGAGATTGTGGGTTTTGTGATGTGATGGGGGGTGATGTAGGGAATGATTGGATGCAAGGGGTTTTTGGTGGTATCTACTATGTGGGCAGTGGGTTATAAGGTGAGGTTTGAGGAAAGGAGGGGTGGGGGATGGTGGGTGGAGGATATTATGGTGATGTATGTGGTGGATTTTGTGAAGGATAGTAGAGTGACTGAGGGTGGGACTAGAGGTTAGTTTAGCTCTGGTGGGGTTTTGTGTGCGAGCTAGGGAAGTGGTTTTGACAGAGGGTGGGGAGGGGCTTAGGCCGGTAGGTGGGAGGTATATGTATTAGTGGGGGAGAAAGGAGATAGGTGGGTGTTAGATTTGGGATGACTGAGTTGGGTAATAATACGGACGAGGTGCTCTGGTGTGCCCTCTGTCTGATTAGCTGCAGCGGGACCACGTGTGCGTAGAGGATGCGCTGGCGGGTGGCAATGGAGTGAGAAGAGCGGGGGGGGGGGTCGAGCAGATATGAGGGCAGGGTCAGACGTAGATAGGGGTGGACAATGGCCTAGTGGGGGCACATGGTGCGGTCAAGGAGGGTCTTAAATGTTGGTGTTTGTGTGTAAGGTATCTTGCAGTAGAGTTTTATTATTGGTTGGGGGTGGCTAGGGATGCTAATATTTAACATAGGAGGGGAGGGCGCCAGGCGAGGAGAAGTTGTCGTAGTCTGATATCGTTGATGAATATGCCCGGGTAGTGTGGATGAATGAGTGTTGTAAGTAGGCGAGGGTGTTGGTTGGATGAACGCGATCGGAGGTAGTTGGTGGGCGGATGATTGTACCGCTGGATGTACGTCGTGACGGCTGTTGCGTATATTTATGGAGGGGGGTGGCCAGGGATGTATGATGAATACGTGGGAGGCAACACAAAGGAGGTCCGTTGTGGGGGGGGGGGGGGGTGGTAAGTACGGAATACCAAAAGGGCCATGCTTGTACAGGACCCCGACCCCTTGAAAGATTCCAATACCCCGGGGTTTTATTCCAAAAGATTCTGTGGCACGGGCAAGAGGGCATGGGCTATTGAAAAGCACGGGGTAGAAATACCCCGGGGTAGTAAAAGGCAAGGGGTAACTAACCCCATGCTACATGCCTGGGGTACCAGGTATATTATATGGAACGTATATCGTAATATACACGTCGTATATTACTACATACGCATAGTATGTTTTTGATATTTTCGATAATCGGGTAAAACTGCCCAGACATGAAGCCTGTTTAGGGATTCGCAGCACGTCTCTCTCTCACGTCCTCTCTCTCAAGGCGGGCGTTTTCTCTCAAGGCGGGAGTTTTGCTCTGGCAATCTGTTGGCAAAGGAGCTCGAGAAAGCAAAGAGTTATGGCCTTAGCCAACATAATGTTTTAGAGGGGTTGGAGGGGGATGGGAGTCACCCTCTGCTTGACCCTGAGTGGAGGTTTTGGGATGGCAGTCACACATAGGTGTCTTGGAGACCACTCAAGACAACCAGGCAGTTCTGTTAATGGGACTTGAGTACCCGATTGGGATGTCATATGTTGATGACACGGAGGTCTTCAAGGTGTAACAATTTCAACTCGGAACTCTTATTTTATATGTGTACTTCCTGGGTTGTGTGGCACCGTTAATTATTGCCTTGTGGATTCTTTCAGGCAACATAATATGAGTATGTACATTTGATTGTGAAAAATGATTACCACACCGTCTCACGTCATGGTTTTGAAATTAAAAGGTCATAAGGAGCTTTGTAGTAATGTCACTATAATTCATAACTGTAATGATATTGTGTGATATGTAGGTTTGCCTGGAATTCTCTGGTGTGTGATCTCTTCCAATCTGAATGCAACATGGAGTCTCCGGCTCCACCTACTCCTCTGGGCCTCCAGGTAAAGCAACCTTTGTTTCTGCCTTGTGCAAGTGTTACATCAGCATGTTCATGATGGATAGCTTGCATTGACCTCCACAATACCTTTCCCGGGTTGTGCCTTTGCTACGGATGTTGACTTGGGGTGGTGTGTGAACATGGCATCACCAAGCATGCCATCCGATCCCCTGGAAATGGATGCCCAGGAAATGGATGGAATGGAGAGGATGTTGGCCTCCGTGTGCCCCCCCTTTAGTCTTAAAGAGTTAAATAGCCCCATTCACTTTGATCGGCTGTAGCCATTTATTTTTCTGATTCTTTACACTGTGTCATGACATGGCTCACGGCACCACACTGCAGTTCCTGGAAACTCAGCATACACCCTTGGCACCAATGTGATCGCAAGACGACTTGCAAGCTGCCTGATCCCCCATCCGCGGAAGGCGAGGGCTGGGAAACTCTCACATCATCTGATCCGAGCACTGCCCCCAAGCATGACTTAAGCTCTGGAGTCTTAGTACCGCATCATCGGCCTCTTCCGTATCATGTCAACACTCCTTCGCATGCTGCGCTTTCAGCTCCAGGTTTGATGCACGATCTCATGATGCGTACTCATATCTTATCTGCATTACTGTCCTTCGTTAAGGTCTTAAAGTTCACTTGTTGGTGGCTCTATGGTCATTTAAGTCGAGCACTTCGTGAACTTGTCGTTTCAGCGTGCTTGACCACTTGGCATACTACCCGAGCCACTACTCGTTCTGGAGGGCGCTGGACTATACAGAGGCGTCTTCCCCCAACTCAAAACATGGGCTCCTTGGTTTGGCTTCGCAAGCTGATTTATTATATGGTGCTCATCTTCACTGTTGAACAGCTCCTGCCTATCACGATTGCGCACCAGGGCAATCTTTACAACCCGTCTTCATTGGATTGGCCATGTTGTTATAGTAAGGTGTGTGTGTCAAGGCAAATTTTGCACCTTGTTGCTTCCCAAGAGATGCCTCTAAGCTCCATGCTTCACAGCCTGTTTAAGAACAGGGAGGAAGGAAAGGCCCCCCGCGACCTTGGTCTGCTGAAGAAGCCATCAAGGCATTTTACAGGATCTCTACAGCTTCGATTTGTGAGACTCGAAGAAACCCCAAGCCCACCCCGGGCTGCCATCCGAGATGATGTCGTTGTCCGAAATGCGTCGGAGTCCCCTACCTCGACAGCGGCCGTGTCAATGCTCTACCACTACACGACACCGAAGTGGCTGCTGATGGAGACCACCTTTTTTGCACTACAACGGTCCCACACTTACATTCACGGTGCTCCCGTCCCAGCTGATGAGCCCGTGCAGGGTTCTGCTACGTCGGGCAACCTGACTCTGTACTTCCATACTTCGTCATTGATGCGCAAGAGCCCCGGCTGCTCGACCCTACAACTGTTCTAGCTCCCGACTTACCGCCCATTGAGTAAAAGCTCCCAGCTCCCAGCTCCCACCTTCCATCACTCCAGTTAATCAACAAGTTGGGCAGTCAGAGGTGGTACCCGATGTCCCACCGACAACAAGCATTGGAGCACCATCTTTGAGGAGGCATTTGCTGCCAAAAAGCCCCACCAAACACTGTTGCTCAGAGGTGTGTCCCTGTGGACAGTGGTCGTTCAAGGCAATCATCTAACAAACTGGAGGGGTCAGGCGATAGCTGGGTGGATGTTGCACAAACAGCAACAGCAGCTCACGTTTCTTCCTCATCGAGCAACAATTCAAAAACCAAAACCCCCCGGCTCACCAACATCTTCAAAAGTGACCTGGTCATCTCAGCATTTTTAGACCTGCATCTGGCACCAGCTAGTATGCTCAAGTAGCTGGCACCCTACTTTCACCGAATCTCGCAACAGATGCGGTTTCTTGGGCTGCCGTTGCTACACGATATCAGCATGAAAGAAGCTTCGGAGTACCAGAAAGCGTATCTTATTCTGAATCCGTCCAGGAGGCCACGCTTCATCAATTGTCGCACAATGGTGCTTTTACGCAAGGCAAGCCGCAATGCTGCGAACACCAGCCGACATGCTCGAATATTGATCACGCCCAATTTGGAGACTCGTTGTTCATGGTGGGCCGAACATTGTAGACCAGATAAGCAACAGACCACTATCCTCCTTTCTGCTTACCTATGTTGTGCTCAATGTGCCCCCCATGTAATCTCTGGAAATTATACACTACCATTTCACCTATATGTGTCTTGGAAATGCACCGAAATATTCACCTCCAAACATGTCATTTACAGGGGAGACTCAAAAAGTTCTAAACTTACCAAGGCCATGACCTCTTTTCTATCAGCTGCATTGCCGACAATAACTACCCACATAGACGGTGCTCATTTATAGACCAATTTTAAAAAAAAAAACATAAGCTAGTTAAACAGGTGTGCTGGCAAATGCACGCTTGAGCAGTGCGGGTGGCATCAAGTTAGTCCACCATAGCCGTGGACGATGAGCCCGTGACCCCACTGTAGCTGCATCCAGCAACACTGCTGACCCAAGCCACGACCGGACTTGATGCATACTGGCCATCACCCTGGCCCGAGAATCGCCCATCAATGGCACATTCTCCAAGATGTATGTTGGAGATACAGCTTGATGAAGCTGCAAGTGGCGCAAAACCAGCACCATCTCCCAAAACAGACCCGACCTTGAGTCTCGCAATCCATTGTCATGTCGGGCTGATGAATGTCCTTGGCAGGGCCAACCTGCCACTACCAGATCAATGGAGCCAACCCGCTCCAAATCCTGCGCCCCCAGCAACGAAATGTCTGCTGGCAAGGCCTGCTGATATCCACAAACTGCAGATACCGGCAACAACTCAGGAAACTGCTGCACCAACTGAGCAACATGACAAAGTGAAACGTGTCGTGCAGTCTCATCCCTCTCCACATACAGGTAACGCCGAACTCCATGTAACACAGCAGCCAATCCGGTGCTGATCCCGCCAATCAAGTCCAGAAACAAATGTCTTCATCCGGATACTGCCACACGATCGGTGTGGTGTCCAATGGTGACAACTGAGGTGGTCCTGGTGCAATCCCCGCACTATACTCCTCTCTTGACGGTACAAAAGCCTCTACCCAGGCTTGTTGCACCTGTCGATCAGCAACCCGCTGCAAATCTTTGCTCGAGCTTCTCGGGGGGACAAAAAGCCAGCAGACAACCCAACTTCATTCCCTCGGATGGAATTTCCATCCTGGGGGTTGGATGAAAAGTTCTCGTGGGGAGAGAAAGCCAGCAGGCAGCCCAACTTCATTCCCTTGGATGGAAATTCGGCACCGAATTTCCATCCTAGGGCTTGGATGAAAAGTTCTCGGGGGCAGAGAGAGCCAGTTGGCAGCTCAACTTGATCCCCCAAATGGAAATTCGGCGCGAAAGCTTCTTGGGGGGAGAGAAAGCCAACATGCAACCCAACTTCATTCCCTCGGATGGAAATTTGGCACCGCATTTCCATCCTGGGGGATTGGGTGAAAAGTTCTCGAGGGGAGAGAGAGCTAGCTGGCAGCCCAACTTCATCCCCCATGATGGAAATTCGGCACCGAATTTCCATCCCAGGGGGTTATTTTTTTTCCGCCGTGAAGAAGAACGCGAAGACACCCGGTGGTGGTTTCCTCCACAGCTCCAACTTGTCGCAATGAAAGTTTTCGCCCACCGCGGCAGTCACCCTCCTCTGGGATTCAGTTTCCGGGTCTCCAAAGGGGGGCCGAGGGCCACACACAAACCTCTTCTCGTTCCTTTCGTGGGTGGACGTAAGGCCCTGGACCACTCTTACGCACAAATAGGAATACGTCCAGATTCGGGAGGTGGTGCGCAGGCTGCAATAGTCGGCATGGGAGGTTCATGGCAACGAAAGCATGACGGCTTGGGGGGGAATCCAGCCAAATAACTTCCCGCTGCATAAGCAGAGGGGCCGGCCCACACATGAAGAAGAAAAAAAATGCCAAAAACTTGTCCCCCGCGAAAGAGCAAGGAGAGGGTGTGGGAGGTTGTTAATAATGCTGGTGATCGTAAGGGGTCCCGGGTTGGGATGGATGTCCCCGCAGCGTAGAAGCATAAGCTGTGTGCATGCTAGTCGATAGGCCTTGTAGTGGGATGGTGGGTGGTGGTAGGAGTGTTTGGATGCAGATGGTTGGCAGTGGTATCTGTCGTGTGGGCAGTGGGTTAGGAGGTGGCTTTTGAGTGGTCGGGGCCGGATAGGGAAATTTGGGGGGTGGCTAGTGTATGATAATATGTGGGGGATGATTTTTCCAGTATTGTAACTGGTATGGGTGGAGCTGGTTGCTGGCGTGTGTGCAGAGGGATTAATTGTGCTTAGATTAGTGAGGGGGCATGCCGGGCGGTCATGGTATGGGGTAAGGGTGGACTTCGGGTAGGTGGTGGGTTTGGGACTTAGATGGGAAAAGAAGAGGTAGGTGGGCGGGTCATGTAGATGGATGTAGTTGGATAAATGTACGGATGGGATTTCTTTTTGCTGGATGAGGTGGCGGTGTGTGATGTTAGGGATGATGGTGTGGGGATTTAGGTAAAGGGGGGACATGTAATATGATACAGATTTAAAAACGAGATGTGCATATTCTTTATAAAAAAATTGTCCTGGGGGTTGGGAGGACAACATGAAAGAAGTTCTAGTGGAGTACCATGTGTGAAGCATTGTGGTGATGGGTGACACAGTTCTAATCGGGGAGGGGATTGGAGAAACTTGAGCATGAGTTGGATAGGTGGTGGTATGTGGGCTGAGTGGATTGGGAATCAAAGGTGTATAGTGAATCCTTGGGACATCAGGAATGGGAAAAAATGACAGGTCGCTGCATGGGGATCTGGGGTTGAGATGTGTGTGTAGTGGTACTTTTTGGGCACAAGTGTTCTGATATAAGGATTGTGCATTGTGCTGAATAGAGGATGAATGATAAACATCTAGGGAACGACGGCGAGGAGAGGATGGATGATAAACGCCTGGGGAACCATGATTAGTAGAGGATGGATGATAATTATCTAGAGAATGATGGCGAAAAGAGGATGGATGATAATCGTTTAGGAAGCGATGACGAGTAGATGATGGATGGTAATCGTCTAGGAGACGATGAATAGTGAAGTGGTGATAGTATATCTCGTGAGAGACATTGAGTAGAAACATGGAGTAATTTTTTTGGTGTAAAATCATGGAGAATAGAGAGTAATATTGGTGTGAGGTTGTTTGAAATAGGGAGAGCCCAAATGCCCCAACAGCTTGGGGGGGGGAGATCGATGATGTTGAGTAATTCTTGCTTGAAACTGAACCTGAAAAAAGAAGATGATGATTAGAATGGTGATCAAGGGGCATCAAATATATGGTGTAGATGGTATCAAGGAACAAGACCTTGTCATATAATTGGGGAGAAATATACATGCTAGGTAGACATTGTGTGGTTCTGGTATAACAGCATACACATGAAATGTTTATATGAAGAGGTCCAAGTATTGGCCTCCAAGGACCTTCAACATTCCTCCAACAACCCTTAAGAAGCTCCTCAAATCTGCCAAGTATTTGCCTCCAAGGACCTCCAACAGTCTTCCAACAGCCTCCTCAAATCTGACAAGTATTGGCCTCCAAGGACCTCCAACATTCCTCCAACCAGCCCTCACAAGGCTCCACAGGCCTGCCAAACATTGGCATCAAAGGACCCCAAATAGTCCTTCAAACAGCCCCAAGCAGGCTCCACAAGCCTGCAAGATATTGGCTTCAATAGACCCCAAATAGTCCTCAAAGCACGCCCCAATACTTGTTAGATATTGGCCTCAATAGACCCCAAATAGTCCTCAAAGCAGGCCCCAATACCTGCAAGATATTGGCCTCAATAGACCCCAAATAGTCCTCAAAAAGCCCCCAAAAGGCTCCAAAAATATCCACAGTCAGTCGATTTTTCATCCGTCACTGACCAAATTTCATCCAAACCGCGATTTCTCATCCGTAGGTTCGATATTTCATCCGCCATGATAGTTCATCCGTTGGTGCGATATTTCATCCGCTGGCACGATTTCATCCGCTGACGCAGTTTCATCCGTCGCCACGATTTTTCATCCGATAGCGCGATAGTTCATCCGCTACCACGATTTCATCCGTGGGTTTTGCCGGAGCAACACCTGCGTCAACACCTCTTTGTACCCCTACACTTCAACGGAGTAGAGGATTACAGCAGCAATCCATGCAAGAAGGTCTTAACTTGTCTGCGAAAAGACAGTTGGAGAAAAAATGAACGCAGTTTTTCTTCAAGGCCAACATACCATTTAATGTGGCAAAGCTCCCGGCATTTGTTTCTGCCGTTAGAGCAACCTCGGAGTCCAGATCCACGTACGTGCCTCCGACTTATCACAATCTCCGCACATGATTGCTAAAAGACGCCATGACCGAGTTTACCCAAAAGGTCAACGATAGGACAGGCGAGTGCATCAGAAAATATGGAAGCACTATATGTGCCGATGGTTGGAGTTCTGTCACAAACAGACCATTGTTCAATGTCATGCTCGTATGTCCAGCTGGGGAACAATTCTTGGAATCGGTCGACACTAGCGGCGAGAAAAAAGATGGACGTTATCAATGCCAACTATTGACGGATTTCATCGAACAGGTCGGAAGTGATAGAATCGTGCAAATATGCACAAATAATGTCGCTAACATGAGAAACACTGCAGACATGTTGTTGGCACGTTATCCCCATATGTACTATCAAGGTTGTGCTGCTCATATCCTTGATCTCCTTTTGGAAGATTGGGGAAAAGAACAGTGAATGAAACAACTTGTCAAGCGAGCGAAGACTGTGAGTTGATGTTGCGAGCTGCAAAAAGATCGGGGGATCCAAACAAAATTGCCAGAGCTGTCAGCATGTGTGCGGAGGTCAATAGTTCATCCGATGGGACAATGGTGGTGCTCCCAACCCTGGGCAATGTTCCCACGCGTTCCTACACGTTCCCAAGGAGTTCCCAAGCGTTCTCACGCATTCCTTCGAGTTCCCAAGGAGTTCACACGCGTTCCCAAGCTGCGGTTTGCGCCGTTTTGCCTCTGTGATTGCTGCAACGAGCTATGGCTTCTATGGAGCTGTTCTTGATTTCTTGAGCATCAATAGATCACCAAGAGTGCCTCTAACTCCCTGAGCAAGCTATTTGCCACACAACAAGCTCTCTTTCTCTATGGAATTTATTGAAACAAGCATAAAACAAGCTATTGAGCTTTCTATGGCATACCCTCTTCTAGCCATCGCATGCACTCATAGTGCTGCACCTCTTAGAGCTCATAATCCAGTCCTGCACTTGCCATTTCCATAGACATGCTATTCCCAAGCTTGGGATTGAAACCCCAACTCAAAGCATGCTCTATAAAATACACTATTTTGCCCCAAAGAGAAATCAGATGTCTACCTCCACTCATAGCTTTCCTAAGCTTGAAATTGAAGACTCCCACAAGCTGAAACCACGCTCCACACATGCACCGCTTGCTCCACCCGAGCTCTTCTTAAACTCCTCAAACCCTGCAACACTTGCAAAATAAGAGCTTCTTCACAAGCTCTCAAACTTTTCAATGGGGCTCTCCTTGAAGACCTCCTCTTGTACATAAACACCACAAGGCTTTCTTCTTGCAAACCCTGCAACACCTTGTAACTTAAGAACTATCTACCAAGCTCTCTTCCACACACAAGTGCTAACTATGCTAACACTTTGCACTCATAGATGTAAGCAAGTCTTCTTCTAGTGATATGAAAATGGTGAAAAGAGAAGAAACCACTCTATCACATTATATAAGTCAAGCCAATGGCACCCTCGGGAGGCTCGACTAGAAGAAGACGAGCCTGCCTACGTCTCACGTGGAGATAACCTCCCCACGTCCCAAGTGAGGTTCGCCACCTCACTTGGCACATGGAACGAAATGAAGTCCCAATGCCAACAAAATACAAATATAATGTATAATGTCCTAATTAGCTAGAAATAACTATTTCTAACTAATCACAAACAAAACCATGACAACCCTGCTAGTATAGAACCCAAGTTTGACACTGAGTGATAGTGACTGATGGGATAGAGAAGCAATGAGTGATGTTCATTTTAGCACCCCGAATTGTGACAAACCATATGCAGTTGTTCTGGAGAGCAGGCAATGGACGGACATTCCAGATACGAGGAGAAGTATAATAGACAGAATAATTTGTGACATATGCTTTCCTGCTTGGTGACCACTATGCATTACAACTATTGGGATTCACTACACTACTTCATGACAACAGCTAAAGGCGCTTGTGAAGGAATGCAAAATCTCACCCAAAATCGAGTTCGCGAAGTCTTTGCTCTATGTCTGCTCACGAATGGTGGATCCACGATGAAGCGCTGATGGAATTCTAAGCCCTTGCGAATTCGAGCTAAACCTGCGGGGGATTTTGCAAAATTGGCAGCAGCACTGCGTTGCATCATGTATGTTCCCCTCATGTGCATGAATGGTTCTATTACGCGTTCCCAAGAATTGATGAAGATACCCATCAACAGCTTCATATTGACTAAATTGTGCCCAGTTATAATGTAAACCCACCTGTTCTCGCATGCTAGCAGCCTGTAGCTTCAATTTAGCAAAATTGGCCATTGAGGTGCCCACAACAAGAGAAACAGGGGAAAGGCTTACCTTATAAGGGTGGTCTTCGCCATTGTGAAGACACATGGTGCTGTCAACAAGATCAATGCTGGCTTCAGCTGCCTTCATCCAGTCTAAACCGAGTAGAAACTGTTCGCCCAGGGTGACGATGCACGTGAGAGTGACAGTCTTGCCACTAATGCGGATAGGTAACGTGACCAACCCAAGAGGCTCATAGGCTGTGCCATCTGGTTACCTCCAGCCCCTTAGTATACTATAGTTTAAACCCCAACACACGAACAACACTAAGGGGTATGGCAGACATTGTACAGCCAGTGTCGATAATGCAGAAAAAAAACAGATGACCAACATGGCATTGTGTCATGAGCGGGTGAACACGGAGCTTACTGGGCCTGTGAAGTTTCTATGGTATTTTAAAAGCAGTTTAAAATAAATAAAAGGGGACTCGCAGCTTTCTGCAGTTCTTGGGGCTGTGCATGAATCATCTGCCACTCCCCTTCGCAAGACAAATGTGTCTGGACGAAGCTCCCTCCACCAGCGTGGCGTGACCTGCGAGTCCCCCTCCACTCGTTCGCCGGAGGTTGAACGCGATGTCAACTGGAAACACCTCAAGACCTCTTCCAAGGCCTCTAGACTTAATTACTCTTAAATCATTCTGCTTCGGGTAAGGTCAATGGGCAAAATCTGAGTCCTATGATTCGTGAGACTACCAGTATAGGGTCAAAGGGTCCATTCGCTTAAGGACCGGCAATCGGAATAGGCCTGCCACATTTTAGTGTTTTTTCTCTCTTGGGATCTGTCCCAGATCATAATCCAACTTGTTGGATGCATGGCTCTTATTACACTGATTACAGTGTGTGTGCGTTATGGCTTAATCGGGGTTTTAATATTTTTCCCCAAATAATTCATGAATAAAATTAATCAGGGCAAAAAAAGAAAAAGAAAAAAAGAAAGAAATTGAAAATACTACTCCGAGGTGGAAAGGCATGGATAGGGCGTATTATAGGATATTCCGGAGGGCGGCATTCATCCATCGGCGGATGTGCATCATCCAGTGCAAAATTCCCCATCGGGCAGTTTTCATCTGCCGCCATCAGCAGCCAGGTCAACACTGCGGAGAGTCCACACGGCTGGCCGCCAACCTTGCACGTGGCGAATTATGCGGTGCGTCAGCGTATTTTCCTTCGTGGACCATGTACGCCCTAATTTACGGAAGTTGTCTTAACAGTACCCCCGTAACTTTCTCATCCATCCATCCAAAGTCCCACATGGCAGAAAATGTTTCTAAAAATATGTTTTCGGGATTGTTTTTCAATTTCGGCAATTAGTAAGCTATATAATAATGCCGATTACAAAAAGGCTTAACAATCTGGACACCCACCCATGCAATGCATTAGGTAGTTTGTTTTTCTTGGTGCAACGGCACTGCATTAGTAACAAAAATATATCCCATAATGTTCGGCAAAAGGTTTCCGCACCATGTTGGTTGGTCAGGGACTGCGAGAAAGTGTGCCATGTCTCGAGAATCAAGGGTGGGATTGCAGCTCGGTGTGAAAGTGGGCAACATGATCTCATTACCGCTCAACCTTGGTTCTAGCTTCAGAGTGGGCATGACACCATTGTTCTGCTAGCTAGCTAGCTAGTAGCACCCCCGGATGATACTAGATTCTCAGCGGAGGATTTCGCATGTCTAACTGTTTATAGTATACTATGTAAAACATGCGAAAGCGGCCAACTTTCGTGGTAGTAGGCCACCATCACCAGCCTTCACTGTTGTCTTGCTAGTGGATCATGTCCCCATCCCCTTCAACCTGCTGGTGGCAGTTTTTCCAACTCAGTTAAGTTTTCAATTTATAAGAAATACTTAGCGTTGTAATTACATGTTGATGAAAAGAAAGAAAACAGAAAACAGAAGAACAAAATTCTACGCATGGAGTTATGAGAAATTGTTATTTTCAGGTCCATTCAGGAAGTCGCTCCCGGTTCAATGTTTCCAATATGTGCCAACAGTGTTTGAATTTAAGGTTTTTTCGTTTTTTCTTAAAAAACGTTTTTGAAAGTAAAATTGAAGTAATGGGGCTACAGTCGGAATGCCGGAAATGGCAACGGCGGTGGAGGGTCAGGCTGCGGGTCTGGCATCGCAAGTCTGTGTGTCGCAGCGCGCTTGAAACGAGAGTCAGGATGGTCGCAGGGAGAGCATGAATCTGCGGAGGCAGTCAGGCATTGTTTTGCAGAGGAACATCATTTCCTCTCACCCACACTATACTTGTGGAGGTGTGGCAGGTCTTAAGTGTTGAGCGTTAAGTGCGTGAAAGAAGAATGCAGGTCGTGGAAGACTGAGTGAAAAGTCTACTTCGAAATCGGACAGCAGAACTGCGCGAGTAGAGATCAGGAAGGAGAGAGAGAGAGAGTTGTGGTAGAGGGATTACTGCATTGTGAGAAGCGCTTTGAAGGAGGGTTTTCTGGAGAGACTGTTGGTCGTGGTCTGTGGAAGGGGGAGAGTCTGCGGGTACACAGACCGAGGCCACGAACCTAAACGGAGGTACAATTACAGCCAAGAGAGCGAGACGGTTGGATTCCTTTTTTGAGAGCGGAAATTACAAGGGAGATGAGATTGGGAGGCTGTTACAGGGTCGGACCCTCCATTGCGCTTCTTCTATTTGTCGCCCCATTGTTGCTGCATGTAACTAGCGCTCATGATGATGGTCGAACTGTCCACAAGTCGGCAAAGATGATCTCCACCAGGACTATTTTGGCATTCGAATATTACGAGGAAACATGCCCCGAGGTGGAAACGATCGTGCTCAAGACTGTAGAAAAATGGACGAAGATAGATCCCACCACGCCAGGGCCGCTGCTACGGCTGTTCTTCCATGACTGCTTTGTCCAAGGATGTGATGGGTCAGTGCTGGTGAACTCGACCACCGAAAACCAGGCCGAGAAGGATGCTGATATCAACTTCAGCATTGGAAACTTTTTCGTCATTGATGAGATTAAAGAGAAGCTGGAGAAGAAGTGCCCCGGGATAGTCTCATGTGCGGATGTCCTGGCTCTCGTCGCTGTATACTCCATCAAACAGGTACGCACGCTAGAATGGCTTGTAAGGGTCAAGACCAACTCATGTTCTTCGTGGTTTTGGCCACGGCGAGTGGTTTTTCCAATATTCTTTACAAGAAATAATGTGTCTCCATTTCACAAGAAGACGCGTCTGTCCCACAGCTCGCTTGGGTCTTTCTCACAGTTGTTTCCAGTCTGGGCACTGGTCTGCAGTCATATGGCAAACTTATGTAGCAGCTATGCACTGGGTTCCTTCTTACCATGTTTCGGGTTTTGCGAGCCAAAGCAAGGCAAGCAGTTGGCTTCACCTTGCACACCCAACCTAGTTTTGTCTTACACCCAGACTGACAAGTTTAGACTCACTGTTATTCTTTTCAGGCGGGCGGGCCACTGTATCCCATAGAGCTCGGACGCAAGGACGGGCTTACATCGTATGCTCCGAGCGCGCAAACGTTTTTGCCTGCCTTCAGCCTCGGCGTTTCGGGCCTCTTACTTCGAAAATGTGGGACTTAGACTCCAACGATCTTGTTGTTCTTTCAGGTGGGTCATCCTAATCTTTACCCTTAATGATTCAAATGACCTTTTCGACAGAGTATAGGTCTCTGCATTAAGCGGTACTGTGGTGCAAGTTTTCATCGCCTCGGCCCCATGTTTGGACAGACTAGCCACAAACAGAGGATGAAGAAGGGGTATGAGTCCTATTAGGAATACTAATGGAAGATGTTGTCATCCTCATCAGGCGCACACACCATCGGTCAGGGACATTGCAAAAGCATCAAGAACCGCATATATCCCCATGTCGACCTACATTATGCAAAGTATTATGGCAGAGAGCTGCTGGCCAACTGCACCGACTATGGCGTCCTCAAGGCCTCCAACTTCGACACCGCCACGCCAGGACCCAGTTACCCCTTACACATTTGACAACCAGTACTACAAAAATCTGGAGGACGGATTGGGATTGTTGACATCAGATATTAGTTTGTTTCAAGATCCGCGCACAGTCTTGCTGGTGAAATATTATGCCAGAAATCAGGATGCATTCTTCGAGCAGTTTGGAAGTTCTTTGAGGAAGATGGGCAAGATCGGGGTGCTGACAGGCTCTCAAGGCCAGATTCGCAGGCAGTGTTGGGTCCGAAATTCCTAAAATGCCAATCCTGCATTTGACCCTGTTTCTGTACAATCCATTGACCATTAAAGTGTGGCTGAAGTTTCCATGCAGGGATAGTGCCCATTCTTCTCTTGTATACGAGGTTTGAAGCTGCATTGACAATCTTGGTTCAGTTTAGCGAGACGAATTTGTGCACTAGTGAAGAGATTATGTATAGTGATTTTCAGTGATTTCCAAATGCATAGAGTGGATCCCGCCAATGGACATAGAAACCTCCCAATCTGGGCAGTGTGAAGCTAGTCAAATCCACACGAGCTTGGCTACTTTCCGAACGCTTGAATGTCAAAGTTCCCGTTTTGTATTATACCCTGTACCCTCTATATGTGTTCTGGCTCGGGAGTACCACAGATAGTATGCAATGAATGCTACCACAATAACATGTGTAGTAGAAAGAAAAAACGTGTAACACAGGCCCTTTTCTTTTCTTTTTTAATTAAAGAAAGGGAAACACCTGGGAGCAACAGCTCACAAATCAGGCCCCTTAATAGTGAGAGGAGAAAATAACCTCTTTCACATGCCCGCCAATTTTCGGTAGCCATGTCGTAATGACTGGCTCCCTGGTCCCCCATCCGCCCACCTCCTGAGGCTCCACACGCTTGGCCACACATGTGGGGCCGCCGACTCCGCGGCTTGGTTTAGTTTGCCAAAACTGGCTCGCCACTCCCCTAAACACTCATGGGCCTGCCTTTCCTTTCCCTGCTCCTATTTCCCCCAAAAATATGTATGTCGCCAAAAAAAAAAATTATCATATTTTAAGAAAATATATTAAAAACAGAGACACCATAGAGCCGGCCAAATCAGGCCCCTTAATTGTAGTGAGAGGAGAAAATAATCTCTTTCATAGGAACAAGGCTCATTATCAGATTGCATATAATCCAAATAAATAGTTTTACCTTACATAAGGTTGTTTTTATCAATGAATCTTGTTTGACCGGTACCTGCCGAAAGGTTGTTCCTAGTTTTGAAAATTCCTCAATGTTATTATACCTTCCGGAAGGTTGTGCTTGTCAAATTTTCAACTGAGTAGAATCTAAACAAGTACTTTTACCTTACAGAAGGTTGTTTCTACCATACTTGTCGGAAGGTTGTTCATGTCAATTTTAAAATTGCTCGATCCAAACATATTGGTGTACCCTCCGGAAGATTGTTGTGCGTCATTTTTTAACTTGCATAAATCCAGACAAATATGTTTAATACCTTACGGAAGGTTATTTCTACCATTAGGTCATGGGCAACGGATACCTGCCGGAAGGTTGTTCAAGTCAATTTTAAAATTGTTCATTCCAAACATATTGGTATACCCTTCGGAAGACTGTTTGTGTGTCATTTTTTAACTTGCATAAATTCCAAATAAATATGTTTAATACCTTACGGAAGGTTGTTCCTACCATTAGGTCATGAATGATGAATACCTTGCGGAAGGTTGCTCACATCAAGTTTAAAATTGCTTAATCCAAACAATGTTAGAGTACCCTCCGGAAGGTTGTGCCTATCATTGCCCAAATTGCATAATGGGGAAATAAGGGCACAAGCCGTGCAAGGTCCGGGCAGGGAAAGGCGAAGGCGAAAGGGCAGTGGCGAGCGAGTTTTGGCGAGCTAGATGAGGACATGGAGGGGGCGGGCCCCACATGTGTGGCCAGGCGTGTGGAGCCTCGGCCCTCGGGAGGTGCGCGGATAGGGACCAGAGAGCTAGCGTCATTACGACGTGGCTATCGAAAATTCGCGGGCCACACAGTAACCCCGCCATCCTTATGGCTTTCTGTAAGGTTATTTTTTCCTTACTCTTTTTTAATAAAACTTCCAGGGCCACTGTCCCCTATTCTAAGAAAAAACAAAAAAACAAAAAACAAAAAACCTCGCCATGAGGCGTAGGAATGGGACACCACCCAGGAACATACCACACCCGTCAGTAGCAAGATTTGACCCCATTCGGGTGGCACACAGTGCACTTAACCAACTGAGCTACTGACTGTTAGTGGCCATTGAAAGTTATTATAAGAAACAACCTTAGTCTCATCTTAGTATTTGTTGATACTCTTTTGAATATGTATTTTAATTATAGCCTTCTCCTTATAGTCAGGTGTATGTTGTGGCATTCACACGCAAAGCATCAATTCTCTTAACTCAAATCTCGGACTCCTTTATACGAACCTTTTCAAATGCTTCAAAGATATTCATCTAATTGCCATTCACTCTCTCAATGGCCGTTAAAAGAAACTTTATCTTTATCTTTATCTCATAATTAACAACAAACATCAACTCGAAAATAATCAACCGACCTAAGATACCCGGTCCTACTTTACTTGTCATAGAACCCAGCCATGAAAGGGACAGTAGCCGCACGATAAAGTGGCTTTTTGGTTATGTTGGTTTCGGCTGGAGTCTTTTCTCTTCTCTCTCTCTCTAGCCTTCTCTAAGGACACAAGCTTTCTACATGTTCAAGTCCTCGTCTTGTTGTTTTAGAAACACATGAAATATTGGATGAAAACATCTTGAACACTATAAGACATTTGAGCAACCCATGAGTTGACTTAATCCCTAAGTGTCGGGTGGGTATGTTTGACATTTATAAGAAAAAAACTGTGACGTCAAGAACATGAGACTTCAAGAATAGGAATAACTCAGTGAAAAAATAAAATCTACAGATTTTGACCGCACATAAGGTGCTTGACAGGGAGGTTGGGTAGCATGTGAGCATGCTCACGCTAGCGGGCGTGAGCACAAAAGCATATTCTAAATATTCCAAAAGATTCTAAAGAATATACGATTGCTAAACCAAAATGCCCTCACGCGGTAAGAAATACGAAACTATCTAAAAACCGTGCTCACGTGAAAAAAATCATGAAATTAATCATCCAAAGCTTAACTCGCGTGAGCGCAAAGACCAACAAATATATCTGCCAGAACTCAAAGATCAGCGAACGTAAACAATGTGACATTTGGTAACATTGTGTGTAGAACATCCCTAAGAACCACCCCAAAAATGGGTTTCGCCAACGAAACACAAACGTTTTTTGCTAGCGAAACTTGGATTTCGCCAGAGAAACTTGGATTTTCGCTAGCGAAACTTGGTTTCCTTAGCGAAATTGGGGTTTGGTTCTGGTTTTTTTTTTTTTTTTAAAGGTTTATCCCTTTCAAGCTCCTTCTATATGTTTAAGATTATATTTGGACACTATGGAGACCCTATTAACGCAGAAAGACCCTATGTCCGTCTATTATATGTATTTCTGCCGACATACATATCACCCCTATAACCGTGGATCCTGCTCATGCGGCGATGTTTTTGTGCTCACGCGGTACCAACCCCCCTTGACAGGTACTTTGTCTTTTCCTTATAGCGGGCCCGCAGCCTTGCACAACGCCATTGCATTTCATGAATTTTGATAAGGCCCATAGCAATTGGTGCCAAAGATTTCTAGAGGGGTGAATGGAAAGGTGTCCATGGAACCATCCCTTTCTCTTTTTTAAGGGGCGATTACTTAATGGGGGCGCTTGCTTGGGGGGGCGTTTGGGACCCCATCGTTGGCAGTGGTGCCACTTTGGGGGGAAAAAGGGAGTTGGCATTTTTCATGTTTGGGGGATGGAATGAAGGCAGATGGAGCTGCGAGTTCGAGGCCTTCATCCCCACATGATATTGCATTCAACAAAAGAAGCATGAACATATTTGGGCAAAAGGTAGACAATGCCACGTGGTCAACACAGGGTGGGGTGAAATTTTGCCTTTGGACACATTGAAAAAATCACACGAGAATAAGCTTCACTCAACGAGATGACGCTTCCGCAGGGGTAGCTAGAGCTCACCCCCACCTACTCAAGCCCTAATTTCAAAACCCTAAGCCAGATCTATGTCAATCACGAAGCCAAACCTCATGTACCAAGTGCCCAATGACACAATATATATATATTTTTACAGATTTCCATTTAGAAACAGAAAAGTTACACCAAAATTACAAAACCCAAAAGCCCCAAACGGGCTTGGTGGGGCGTTTAAGGATTAAGGTATGTATGAATGGTTCCTAAGTTAGGTGAAAATGGAGGGAAAACCTTAGTTGGGGAGGAAAACGGTAAGAAGAAAATAATACGTATTGAGAAAACTTAATTTCTTCTATTTCTTAACACATGCAACAATTCTTCTGTTTTTATTTCTTAAAAGGGAAACACAAATGCATCCTCATTCAAGGTAAGTTGGGTACATTGTAGAGCCACTTTCCTGTTTGTGCGATTTTCGTCGTCCCTATGGACGTGGTCAAATCCGTAACATACGATCTAGGAAGTGTGACACGCCGTGGGGTTGAATTTCTACTGTGGGATCTTTTTGGATCGTGTGTAGATGATTTGAGCTGCAAGGTTGAAACATAGAACCTGACTAAGTCCCTACACTTTGCTTCTCACCGCTCACTAAGCATATATGAATTCAGTATAGAGTCCTACTCATGGATGATCACAATTTAAGAGACGTGCACTGTTTCATCAAAAACTCATCTACCTTAGAGGGCCGGCATCCTTTTATTTATACTGATAGAAGAAAACCGTTATACATGTGGTAAGGTGTTTGAAGACCTTGTCAGAAAGGTCTGTCAGAAGCTGGCCCCACCTCAACGTCATTGTCTCCTTATTAATACCCTTTTATCACTAAATCTATCCAGGGCTAATGTAGCACATCACATATGCAGAACCAACGCCCTCTCCTCCCCCCCCCCGCGTGGAGATGGAAGGAGCTCCCGCGAGTTAACCAAACGGAACAGGAACAAAACAATGTAGTCCTATTGTCCCGAGTTGCAAGTTGCCAAAGACTTCGGACCCTGTCACATTTTTGGTCTCATATGTAAAGGTTGTCTAAACCAAGACTGCTATAATAGAAGGTGCTGATCTAGCCTTGCGTTTCCTAATCATGAACTCAACAGTGTGGCCTTCAGGCTTCAAGATTAATACAAGAGGAATCAAACTCCAATTTGCAATGAGCTAAGTCAGCACCGGGTATGGCATGCGAGGGTGTCGTAACAGTAGAGGATTGAGACTTGAGTTTGAACTTCTGTCCAGGGACTTCCTAGACCACCAAAAAAGGCCCCTTGTACTTAGGCCTAAACTTCCCCTTCGCATCCTGCTTCTTTCGATGCCGCCATGCTACCATGTCTCCAATGGTGAAGGCGGCACTGTAGGTAATACGCTTGTCATAGTTCTCAGCTTCTTGCGCAACAGCCATGTTATAGCGAGCCTCGTCCTCAATGACTTGGCGGCACCTGCGGAGCTTAGTCATGTGACCAGAAAGATCTTGTGGATGGTCAACAACTACCCGTAAAGGCGTAGCATGCAAAGGTGTGTTACACGTACGATCATAAACCAGCTCAAAAGGAGTGAACTTGTGCTAGACTGAACACTGTTCTATATGCAAACAAGACAACATCCAAAACTTTGTCCCAACAGGCATCCTCATTTGCGTTCTTGGTCAATAGAGCACACAATGTTTTGTTAAAACGTTCTGTCAGTCCATTGCATTGAGGGTGATAGGATGAAGTAGCTAACTGCTTGATACCCATGTGCATGCACAAGTGCGATTGTTGGTGAGGATCTCAAGAGGGCAGCCATGGCGCATGATGATGTCTTCATAGAAAAATTATAGCACAGAGTCACTCTCCTTCCTGGCCAAAGGGCGGAGCTCGACCCACTTGGACAGGTACTCAGTCGCTTCAACAATATAACGATGTCCTAAGCTACTAGTGGTCAGAGGCTCCAACATATCCATACCTACTCGAGTGAAGGGCTCTGAGACAAGGATGGGTTGTAAGATTTGAGAACTGGGTTCCCTGGGCAAGGATCGGTTGATTTGGCAAGTGGCACAGAGTTTGATGAATTGAACAACATCTCCATTGAGGCTGACCCAATGATACTCCTCATGTAATCTGGAAATGGTTTTATGAACCCCAAAGTAATCAACAAACTAAGAGGAGTGAAACAAGGCAAGTAAGGCTGGAACTTCATCTCGGGTAGGTACTTCTGACATTGCAGGTGATGTCACTGGCTTTATCAACAAAACAAGCTTAGTACCCTCGAGAATAGCATGTGTCCGGATGTCGCGCACCTCACTTCGGTAAGCTCCCCTTCAAGTCATAATTACTCGCTTTGGTGCGCGCGCCTAACTCCCAAATTGGCCGTTGGGCCAACTCAGAGCTTCGGCTGCTCACCGGTGTTCCAGACGAGCATTCCACGGATATCCAGCAACGCCGCAGTAAGTGAAAAAATGCGTCGTTGAATCTTCCGATCATTTCTCACCATGACAAGGTAAGTGGAGAAAGAGTAACGTTACCAACATGACGTCGCTCATCAGTGCGATGAGAAAAGAAGTCAGAACTGGAATTGAAAATTCCGCTGGGAATTCAAAATTCTTCATAGGCAACAGGATGACCATGTCTTCAAGGCACCTTAGCAAGGACAGTTAAAATGAGCCTTCGACTCAGACTGTACTCGGATGCGGATCCCTTATTAAGAGTTGTGCAACCTCTGATGGAGTGAGGGTCGGCTGTCGACTCATATTCCAGTCTGCATGATATTCGAGCCATCACAAGAATATGTAGTACAGATGCTTGCATGGTGTGTACGGGCCTCGGGCATTCTTCATGGCCCCAAAATCAATGCAAGTACACTCCGGCATGTCTGAAATTGTGACATTGTAAACTGCATCATGATGAATGGAACCCTCTATGGCAACGACATACACCCGGCCATATCCCGGACGAGGTACATCCTTAAAACTTTGCACCTCGGCCCAAAGCAATTGCGCTGTTCCAATACGGGTATAGTTCTTGGTGGTTGGCTTCTTCCGCTTGTACCGTTTTCCCCACCTGGTGATAGGATACTTGTCACCGTAGGTGTCATTTTGCAAGGATGCGGGGTTGCGCGCGGAACTGCTCCCAGGCGCATTGAGGTCTGGAGCACTGGCCAACTCCTCTCTTTGGACGAGGCGGAAACCTGCCTTGGTTAACTCGTCCACCTCTTCTTGGTTCAGATCCGTGCCCTCTTTCACTGGCCACACAACCGGTGGGTCGGGTCGGTCCTTCACAGAGGTCGGCATGCTACCATGCACGCACTAGAATATGTCGGATGCACAGAACTAGATGACCTGAACCTTCAGCTTAACGATGAAATCTACCAAGGAAACAAGGTGATGGAGTACCACATCTAGAACCTGGCCTCCGGATCTCCTTCTTGCAAGGGAGTTTTGTATCACGACGAATGGCCTGGCATTGGCAGCGAGCAGTGGGTCCAGTTCGCGCAATGTGGAACACTCCCTCCGATGGAAGGTGCACCTCAACAACAACTTTTCCATTCTGTTGGGGACGAGAAATGATGTCATCCTGTACCCGTGCCGGTGCCCCTGGCGGCATTCTAGGTCCCCTCTCATCCGTTGTACGGAGGTTGAAATAAGATCGCCATGAGGCCATTTCTGCCTCGGCTGCCAGATCAACCTCATTGTCGTTTAGGCAGCGCTTCACTTTCCTTGTCCTCTTCTTCCCCTCCAACCCATCCTGGCGGTGCGGGCAGCAGACCGATCCAAAGATCCAGTCAAACTGGCGGAGGCATTGAAAACTTTTTGTCCAGGACACCTCGCTTAACGTTTCCGTCCATGAAGGACCGACACCCCGTGTCCCCCCGCTAAGGAAACTCTTGTAAGCGCTGTTCTATAAGACCGCCTTGACGATATCCTCAACCTCATACAAGTCAGAATAACCAATCCTGGTTGTAAATTTCCAGCTTGAGTGAACAGCCTCTGACATGTTTGTCGTTGGCATATCAACGTCCTCCTGTAGACTCATCCCCTGCGGACACACACTTGCGTTAAAATGAGGCAAAGGTTGAGAGACAGAGCACAACATCTAGTGCGATTTAGTAAACATACATCTCAGACCAATCGGAGTCTCATGGCCTGACAACAAAATTCAGCATGAATGGACTGGGACAGTAGTGGAATAGAACACGTTGCAGACAGTTCTGCGCCAAACTGCAAAACATAACATGAATGGGGTCGGACGGCAGTAGGCCACCGAAGACGTAGGCAGACAGTTCTGCGCCGAACTGCAAACAAAAACATGAACGGGGTCGGGCTCTAAGGGCCCACACATGACTTTGTCTGACAATTCTGCGTTGAACTGTAAAATAAAACATGAATGGGGTCAGACTCTCCTGGCCCAAAGATGACATTGCATCATAGTTCGGCGCCGAACTGCAAACTAAAACATGGCTTAGGTTTGGGTCTTCTGGGCCACATACGAGTAGCGAGACAGTTCTGCGCTTGCAAAAAACAACATGAATGGAGGCGGACTCTTTGGCCCACACATGACTCAGCTGGATAGTTCAGCGCCGAACTGTAGACATTAGCATGGAATTGGGTGGACTCTCCTACCCAAAACATAATGTCGCCAGACAGTTTCGCACCGAACTGCAAAGTACAACATGAACTGCAATGCGGCTGCGGTGTGAATGAAACTCACCGAAGGTATTGCGTTGCCAAGCTGATGATACCTGTATCTCCACCAAGCGAACCAACTCTCCAGCCCTGGAAGGTCGACCAACTGTGCTGCACCGCTACTTGTCCACCATGCTCGGAGAATCGCATATGCAGTATCGGCTGCATCTGGATCTTTTGGATCCTTCCACGCATTGCAGAGGGTCATGTGCTGGACTCGGAAGCTATCTCTAATGTAATCGACTGTATGCTTTCTCAAACTTTGTGCCCAGTGGAATGAGCATGTTCTCTCCCTGTTAGCCAGAGGAACATCCTTTCCCTCCGTGCCGTACACAAGACGAATCGTTGTCCAGTTGGCCCCCGCTCCATCCAACATGAAACCACGGGTGGACATTTCTTTCCTGCCCGGGCCATCTGCTTGTGGATGGACTCCCAAAACAACATTTGCGCCTTCATGTCCCCTCCCTTCATGTCACAAATAACGATTGTTATGAGCTTCTGATAATGCGGTTCATACACATGACAAGCAAGAGTACTCCACCCTTGAACTTGCTTCACATGATCAAACATGACCCATGAAGTCTCCAGTTCACCGCCTATGTTCATCATATCCACAAGATGCACCCCACTGCCTGATCCGCTGTTGGACATTTTGAAGAGGAAACAATGGTCGTCCTCGCCTCCCTGGCGAGGAAACCAGCTGGAGTGAATGAAATTGTAGCCGCAACTCTTCTTGAACGTGAGTATGTTGGTAAGCGCATCCGACTTGTGGCCTACCTTGATCTTCTCCCTCCGCACCGAGTTCTTGAAATTAGGATTCAACATGGGAGAGGGCTTCCAGAAGTCCGTCCATCTTGTCGTCGTCCATTTTGTGCCTCTCTTCCCCATCTTTCGATAGCATGCAATCCAGGACGGGGGGTGCTAGTCCGTGAGCGGCTCACGTGAGCGGAAAGATGCGTGAGCGGGAAGATGCCAATCCGTGAGCGGAAAGATGCTCACGTAATAGGGTGCATGGGCCTACAATCGCGGATGAGGAAGCCCCGGGAGACCTATTTCCGCGGGAATGAGTGTACATATCATGCGTACTTGGATGAATGTTGGATGAATAATGGATGAATGATGGAGAATAGGGTCGCCCTCACCATGGCAACCCAGCACGAAGCTCACCACAATTACCTTGTGTCTATCCAAGACTCCATCACCAAAAATCTTGGAGCTAATCTGGAAAACTTCTACAACCACACTAAGCTAGTATTGGACAAACTGCCTCCCCCCCTAGGGGTGTCTACACACGTCTCCCGCGGCACCATGGCGGATGTGCAGGGTAGAGGCCCCAGGCCCCTGGCTCTGATCAAGCTCCCGCTCTCTACTCCCCCAGGCTTCTTATCCGGGCCGACCACCGTTGCCAAAGCGTCTCTCCAGCCGCTTCCTGACCCTGCGCCGCCCACGCACACCCACCACGCTCAGTTGACGAGCACTCTCATGCATGCCAACACGGATAATGCCTAAGTCTACGACAAATTGCCACGGCCAAGTTCCTGCCAGTAGAACGCGCCAGCTCACTCTCCCTCTCTTAGTGGGGGGATGCTAGAGTGTGAGCCTACCACGCGAGCCCAGGAGCCTGTGAGCCCAAGAGCCTGAAGTGAGCCCAGTCCACGTGGCACGAGAATGGGAGAAGATGGAGGGTGTATTTCCGCACATGAGCACCCATTACCGCGGAAACACGACAAACACGGCAAACACGACAAACCCCTAACCCTTAGCGAACTGCCATGTTCGTGAAGGGAAACAGGCTGGGAATTAAGGTGACGTCATTACCGCGGAAACACGGCAAACACGGCAAACCGGGGAAACGCTGCAAATCGTAACTCCAAACCCTAACCCTAACCCTTAGCGAACTGCCATGTTCGTGGAGGGAAATAGGGTTGGGAATTAAGGGGGCGTCAGGCACATAAGAATTCAAAAATAAATTGAAAAAAAATAAGTTTTTTTCTTTTTTTTTTCCCCTGCATTTGGATAGACGTCGTCGATGATCATCGTGAAATCATGATCATGAAGCAATTGAGTGCGTTGACGCACTTAGTCCTCCGCGGGGGGGGGGGGGGAAGGAGAATATATATATATATATTAATTGCCCCCCCCCCCCCGCGCGACAACCGAGTACGTCAACACACTCAATTTCTTCATGATCGATGGTGTTGTGCAGGTCCGGATTTTCACCTTGGGTACCCGGCGAGTAAAGGGGGGGGGGGGGGGAAACAAAAACAAAAACTTTTTTTTTCTTGTTTTTTTTTTTTTTTTTCTTCCCCCCCGCACAGAACTGAGTGCGTCAACGCACTCAATTTCTTCATGATCATGATTTCAAGATGATCATCGACGACATCGACGACAGTGTTGTGTGGGTCCGGATTTTCACCCCGGGTACCCGGCGGGTTGGGGAAGGGGGGGAAGGGCGGGGGGGGGGGGGGGAAATAAATAAAAATAAAAAATAAAAAATCTTGTTTTTTCTTTTTTCTGTATAGAATTGAGTGCATCAACACACTCAATTTCTTCATGATCATGTTTTCAGGATGATCATCGACGATAGTGTTGTACGGGTCCGGATTTTCACCTTGGATACCCGGCGGGTTAGGGTCAGCGTTTTTTTATTGGTGATTTTTCGCCATTTGGCCGCCTGAAAATCCCCTTGGCGAATGAAACAAATGGAAAAAAAGTCCAAATAAGGCAGTTTTCGCCAAAAACTGGAGGTCTCAAAAATGTCCTCGCCTGTGGATCCATGAATGTAGCCATGGCGGGCCCCATACAGGATGATCTGATGGGCCAGATGAGGAGTGGGTTGAGGATTGTGGGGCCTCCTCCGTTTCCCATCCCAAGGAGATGCTCGTCGCCAGTCTTGCGAGAACTATACACCTCATTTGCACCAATTAGCCTATGGTTTTCACATAGAATAGAAAAAGTTCCATTCGTCCTATGGTTTTTAACTATTTCTGTCCTTCACCTTCTATTGCTCATCAACATCCATTTGATTCGCAAAATATGGCAAGGGTGGAAATACATGTAACCTACCAATTCGAGGAGAATTACCTAGAATGGGCCACTTGCACTAGCCTACACCCAATATATATAGCCACTCCTACTCCTTTTCAAAATCCCTAAAACAAACCCTGGTTAGGGTCCGGGTTACCTATCCGGATCCAGACCCGTGCCATCACCAAAAACTCAGACCCTGTCCCGGGTTCATTTTTAAAATGCACCCGAAACCGGACCCGGACCCGCCATCTAGGTCCAGAACCCGTTAAAGCCGCTACTCGCAGGCCAGAGTTGGTATAGCCATCTTCCCTAGTTCACTAGTTGACTTTCTAGAGAGTTCTACTTTCTAGATAGTTCTACTATTGACGGTGGGTTGAAAAGCAACTCACTAGTGGGTGTGGCTGCTGCAGGAGTATACTTATAAGAACAGTGACTAGAGAAGGTTGGGGCTTGGTGAGAGTGGGGCCAGGTGGGATCGCGGCTTAGGGCTCGTCTTCAAGGTGGAGTGCTTGGGGCTGGTGAAGGGTGGGACCAGCTGCGTGAAGTGCTTGGGGGTGGGAGTGTTTGGGGTTGACGAAGTAGGGCTGGGGGAATTGGGTCGATCGTTGTGCTTCTAAAGTGGACTCAATATTGCCGTGTTTGCCGTATATTACCGTGTTTGCCGTGTTTGGAAGTTTTGCCGTGTTCACCTCTTCTTCCAAAATATACGTTTCCACGGTAATAGGACCCCCTCTAAACCCTGTCCTCGGTTATAGGACTTGCTTCTCCCTCCTCTAAACCCTGGGCTCACGCTTAGAGGGCAAAGCGTGAGCCGAGCTCCTGGGCTCACGCGGCTAGGCTCACGCCGTAGCTACGCTCCTCTTAGTGCTCACACAACTTCTCTCTCTCACGTTTTGCCACAACCACTTTGTAATTCTCAATTCCCAATATGCAATGTTGTGATCTCTTCTCTACTCCCTTGCTCTTCCCCACACTTGTTCAAAGCACCCCCCTACTCCACCCCCCCCCCCCCCCTTTTTCCCCTGTCGCGATTCAATGCTGCCATTGCATGCGTGATGAGCATTCTGGACCACCTGCAATCCATGACGCAAAGTACCACGACCGGGTCCCTACCAACATACCTTGCACTACCCGCTCTCTCAACCACTACTCCCCACATAACATCCGGTGCAATGCATGGTTTCCCCACTGTTTGTTCCCCATTAACATACACAACTACACCCCCACGCCCCGCCTCTTCCTGCCACCCTCTCACATCCTTCGCCATCGCCCCAGAGTGAGCAGCTTTCCACTCCCTGCCCACCCTGCCTTGCCCATCACAGTAACCCATCACCTGCCCTGCTCCTGGCACGTGGCCGATGATCATACGCGCCACATAACCCCTATTCAAAAATCCCAATCATTCCGCCTGGATAGTCCGTGGCACCTTAACCGTCATTTCCCCCACTCAAGAATGCCCTCATCAACACTCATCCTTACCCCCATTCATCCAACCACGCAACTCATCCCCCCTGACCCTGACCCTACTTCCATCCAGATCCCGGCACCTCATTCCACCCATACCACCCTACAGCCGCCTACTCTACCCTCTCCCCCTAGCCACCATCCTCCTCTAACACCCCCGCCCTTTCCCATTCAACCGCCCCACCAGCCACCTCCCTACCCCCGGATCCCAAACCCCAAGTGTGTACCTTGGGCTCTTATACATACCTCCTCCACCCACTCAATCTCTTCCCAACACTCCACCCCCTTTCCAATCCACCACACCATTACACTAATTATCCAGCAGCTCTTTAAACCCCCGCCAGCCACTCTTAAACCCCGCCATGGATCCCAAACCCCACCCTCCATGTACTCCCCCCGAGGTCGATATCCCCTAGATAAGTCAAAACACTTTTATCATCACCCCCCCAAACCAAACAACCTATACACGGACATCTGCCTGACCCTCCTACTTCTCCATTGTGGGGACATACATCCAAATCCCGGACCTTCTACCCTCGAGGAAATCATCAGCGAATCCCCCATTGATGCACGATACAGATATGCATTATACTTCCAGCCGAACACCGTGTCACTAATGCATAACTATCGACATATCACCAACCGCTTTGCTCCCTTCTTCCCCCGCGACCCATCCACACACCACCCACCAATAGCCCATGTTACAACCTTTGGACTCCCCACTAATCCTTGCCCAGCGCTATCTAAAACCCTACAAAACCTCCAAGCATTTCCACAGTCCCACCTTCTATTTGCTCTCATAATACTCATCTCTCCCTTGCCGGATACATGTAACTGTTTTCTTCACTCCCACTCTTCATCCCTCCTCCGTCCCTTCCTTTCACAACTACAAGACCTACCCCCGCACCCCCATAACTACTTAGCACCGCCGCACCCCCTACACACCATCCACTCCTCCTTAAATCTTCTGCAGTCCCACCCAAGTACAATTCATAAAGCCCTCGGAGCCCACCTGGCTACCATCACCACCCTAGATCCGGACGCCACCGCAACCACTCAAAAATTCCCATTCCTCTCCAAAGACATCCTCTTAGCCATTCTAAGAGCCACCACCCCCCCTTCCGAGCTTCTCCCCATCCCAGCCACCTAACCCACCCACCCACCCCCCCCCCCCCCCCCTATCACTACCCACTCCGCCTCACCAGCCTCTCTGCCCACCACTAGCAGTAGCTCCCTTAATATCACCTCCTGGAATGTAGGCTCCCTAGCTACCAGTATACAGAGCCTCGTCCACCTCATCACTGACTCCCGCCCCCACATCATCCTACTACAAGAAACCAAACTGCATACCAGTAACACTAATAGCTCATACATTAACAAACTTCTCCCGGACTAGTACTTGTTATACAACAACCCACTCACTGCACCACAATGCCTCCTCAGGCACTTAGCACCTTATAAACCCACAAGAGGTGGGGTGGCATTTGGCATCCTGCGCTCGCACCACTCCCCTAGCTCCACCACTAAGATAACCATACCCATCCATCTTCGCTCCCACCTCCAAATCCTACACCTTCACCCCCCGGCCCTCTGCCCTATTCTACTCATTCATCTCTACATGCCATCCCACACCAAGGACCTCTCATCCATCCCTGAAATTCTCAGTACCATATCCGCGGCACTTACTCACCCCACACATCAACATGACCACGTCATAATGGCCGGGGACTTCAACAGAGATGTTGCACTCCTAGGGCACACTTTCAATGGCACGCACCGACCACCATCCCAAGCTGACCGAGACTGGGCCCAATTCACCTCCCATCATCACCTCGCATATATCACCTCAGACCACCATTATTCTAGACAAGGTACCCTCAATTATTCCTCACTAAGCCTCATTGATGGATTCTACCTACGTACCAGCGAGGCCATCCCTCCTCACTTGCAAAGCCATGTACATATTGATAGCCTATGTAATTCCAACCACTACCCGATCTCCCTTACCCTCCCACCATCACTCATCCCCTTTCGACCAGTTCCCATCACGCAGGCACCACCCCTTCAACCACGTCCCCTCTCCCCTTTACCCTATAGTAATATAGCCGCAATCAAATCCCATTTTCACCCAGCCGCATCCGCCTTAATGCTCACCCTCTTGCACACCCTATCCGACTCGAACCTTTCCCAACACCCGGAAACCATGTGGCTTGCAGCTGAACGTACCCTCATATCCATCCTACAACTCATGACCACCAGCGTGCTCGCCACTTGCTCCGCTCCCCCGGAACTCCCTCAAACCCCCCGTTCACATCAAAACGGGGGCTACCTTACACGCACTCAAAAGCGCGAGTGGACC
This sequence comes from Takakia lepidozioides, assembly GCA_030704615.1. Taxonomy (NCBI): domain Eukaryota; kingdom Viridiplantae; phylum Streptophyta; class Takakiopsida; order Takakiales; family Takakiaceae; genus Takakia; species Takakia lepidozioides. Next base: position 12,531,156 of record CM060734.1, read on the forward strand.
TCCTATCTCAACACATACCACACCATATGTCGCGCCCTCACGATTATCCCCAGCACACCACCACCCCACTCAACAACTGGTCCACCGATCGCCGTATCTTGTGCTTAAACGCTATCCCCCTCTGCCAACCACTTCTACCCCCATCGTCCGACCCCACAGCCATACCCAGCTGGATTGCTACCCTAGCCAAAATCGGCAGGGATGCAAAGAAGGCCGCATATAACATCACCAAACAAAAAGCCACTGCCAATCACAAGAAATTTGTCTCATCCTTCGGGAAACTTTTACGTGATCACCCTAAGTGCGCCCACAAAGCCATCTCCAACCCTGCCCTCAACCCCCTATCGACTGCCTCAGACACCGACATGGCCACCTCGTAACCCAACCGGACGATATTAAGAATGAAATCTGGGCGCAAGCCTCAGCCTCCTACACACCCACATCCAAGCACTGCCTCCACCCCAACAAACATACTAACGGCTGCTTATGTAGTGTCAAACACTACCCTTGGCATGACATCGACGGATTCTCACATTGGCAGTATCATGTCAAAGTCACTCCAAACTATTTAAGGTTCACTCAACCAGCTAACTTGCAGAATTCAACATTTAGCGGCCGATTTTGATCAGAGGGAAAAACAAGGTGAAACGTGTTGAAGAAGGTGCCTTCATGAGCAGTGCCTGATTTTATCAATCGTGCCGATGCTGCTGCGGCTTCCAGATGATCATCTACCCATGCAGGTTTCTTGTAGTTATCCTTCCACAGGGAGTCATAGGTGATCTTAAGCTTCAAATCCGGCCCTTTTGGATGAATCAAAACCCACACTCCATCCCTGCTCCTTCAGCTATCCATGCCTCTGCTCAAATCATGCATACATCATTGCCTTGTTGTTAGAAACTGACAATGACAGCCTAGAATTCATGCAGCAAACACGACACCACATCTCATTCAGCCATATCACCCAAACCCAGAATTAGGACAGCATTCTGATTCCATCCACTGTCACCAAAGTCAGTCCAATATCACCCCTTCAGTCAAGTGCAATTATGGGCTGTCTTCCCACCTATGCTGAGTAGAACCCACTATCATTTCCCGTGGATATGCCAAAACCAATGGCTAGCTTCTCATTGTGGTGGCAAAGATAAAATTCCCTTTTCCTCCTCCCCCACATCATGCAATACAAAGCGCCTGTCAGGCATATACCCCGCCTCCTTCATCTTCCTAGCCAATCTTCTCAACTCAGCATGGATTTCCTTAATTCTGGGATGCAACTTGTCATCTACAACGAAGGTGTGCACCCTGTTGCCAACCTCAATGCAGCAGCGACCTGGCTCGTTTCTAACCCCTTGGACCTTCATCATTGTTCTCACCTTTGCAGTATCATCCCACCTGCCAGCTGCAGCATAGATGTTTGAGAGCAACACATAAGTCGCGGCATCCTGTTCAGCCCACATGCTCAGATAGATGTTGTTGCACGTTCAGCCATCTCCACATTGCCATGGATTCTGCAGACACCAAGCAAGACCTTCCACACCACAACACCTGAATTTATGGGCATTTTATTAATCATGTCCACTGCCTCATCCGGTTGTCCCTCACATCCAAGAAGGTCCATCATGCAGCCAGAGTGCTTTACTGTCGGAGTGACACCATGATCTTGACTCAGGGAATCAAAGTAGCATCTTCCTTCATTCAGTAGGCTAGCGTGGCTGCATGCAGAGAGAACACATATAAAGGTGATATTGCTCGGCTTCAAGCCGTTCTCTTGCATTCCTTCAAATAGTTGCACGACCTCCAGGCTATGACAACCATGTTGTGCATATCCTGCGATCATCGCATTCCATGACACCACATCTCGTTCAGCCATATTGTCGAACACTCCCTTTGCATCCTCCATGCACCCACATTTGGCATACATGTCCACCAGGGTAGTGTTCACGATCACATCTGGTAAAATTCCATCTCTGACGATGTCGCCATGCACCTCTTCGCCCTTCTACAGGGCTGCCAGGCTTGCACACGTACTGCAAACGCACACAAACATGATGTGGTCGGGCTTCACCCCGTCGCACATCATATGCTCATAGGTCTCCAAAGCCTCCATCCCATGTCCCTGCTGTGCATACCCTGCAAGCATCGCACTCCATGACACCACATCTCGTTCAGCCATAGTGTTGAACACTCCCTTTGCATCCTCGATGCACCCTCATTTTGCAAACATGTCCACCAGGGTCTTGTTCAGAATGACATCTGGTACAATTCCAGCTCTGAAGATGTCGCCATGCACCTCTTTCCCCTTTTCCAGAGCTGCCAGGGCAGTGTTCAGATTGACATTTGGTACAATTCTAGCTTTGATTATATCCCCGTGCACCTCTTTGCTCTTCTCCAGGGCTGCCAGGCTTGCACAAGCATTGCAAATGCACACAAACATGATGTGCTTCCCCCATAGGTCTCCAAAGCCTCCATCCCACGTCCTTGTTATGCATACCCTGCAAGCATCGCACTCCACGACACCACATCTCGTTCAACCATAATGTCGAACACTCCCTTTGCATCCTAGATGCACCCACATTTTGCAAACATGTCCACCAGGGTATTGTTCAGAATGACATCTGGTACAATTCGCCATGCACCTCTTTTCCTTTTCCAGAGCTGCCAGGGCAGTGTTTAGAATGACATTTGGTACAATTCCAGCTTTGATGATATCCCCATGCACCTCTTTGCCCTTCTCCAGGGCTGCTAGGCTTGCACAAACATTGCAAATGCACACAACCATGATGTGCTTCCCCCATCATTTGCTCATAGGTCTCCAAAGCCTCTATCCCACGTCCCTGTTGTGCATACCCTGCAAGCATCGCACTCCACGACACCACATCTGGTTCAACCATAGTGTCGAGCACTCCCTTTGCATCCTAGATGCACCCACATTTTGCAAACATGTCCACCAGGGTATTGTTCAGAATGACATCTGGTACAATTCCAGCTCTGAAGATGTCGCCATGGACCTCTTTCCCCTTTTCCAGAGCTGCCAAGGCAGTGTTTAGAATGACATTTGGTACAATTCCAGCTTTGACGATATCCCCATGCACCTCTTTGCCCTTCTCCAGGGCTGCCAGGCTTGCACAAGCATTGCAAATGCACACAACCATGATGTGCTTCCCCCATCATTCGCTCATAGGTCTCCAAAGCCTCCATCCCACGCCCCTGCTGTGCATACCCTCCAAGCATCACACTCCACGACACCACATCTGGTTCAGCCATAGTGTCGAGCACTCTCTTTGCATCCTAGATGCACCCACATTTTGCAAACATGTCCACCAGGGTATTGTCCAGAATGACATCTGGTACAATTCCAGCTCTGAAGATGTCGCCATGGACCTCTTTCCCCTTTTCTAGAGCTGCCAGGGTAGTGTTTAGAATGACATTTGGTACAATTCCAACTTTGACGATATCCCCATGCACCTCTTTGCCCTTCTCTAGGGCTGCCAGGCTTGCACGACGCCACATCCTGTTCAGCCATAGTGTTGAACACTCCCTTTGCATCCTAGATGCACCCACATTTTTGCAAACATGTCCACTAGGGTATTGTTCCGAATGACATCTGGTACAATTCCAGCCAGGGCAGTGTTTAGAATGACATTTGGTACCATTCCAGCTTTGATGATATCCCCGTGCACCTCTTTGCCCTTCTCCAGGGCTGCCAGGCTTGCACAAGCATTGCAAATGCACACAAACTGGAGGGTGATACTCAGAATGTTAGTGACAACTTTATGGAGTCCGATGGGGATCCGGATGACGACTACTAGTCCGTTGGTATGGCTTTTGAGACCTTATGAGTTATCCCTTTCTGTATGATGATCTTTGGTGTGAATGCTATTTAGTCATGATTGAACTCATGATCGATTCTGATTATCTGCATGTTGGAGCATAAGTCAAAGAGATGAGCAAGACGTAATTTACGGGTTGTTGTAACAACTCCAATTGAATTTTAGGCTCAATGCAATCTTCCCTTCATTTTTCTTAGTCTTTTTCTGGTGAGGCATCTTCAAGGCATCCTTAAAACTGGGGTCAATTCAATGCTGCCATGTCTATTTTCAAACCCTTACTTGGTTAGTTGGGCAGTAGCAGAGGTCATTTCAGAGACATCTACAACTGAATCCAAGCTGTTGATAAAATGGCTGAGCTGGACATACTTGAATAACCTTAAAAGTAAAAAATGTTGCCACTATTTGTCTTCATAAAATGATTTTTAAGTGGATCTGGATCTTGAGCTAATCAATTTCAGGGTTCTTTCACTAAGGTTTGGCTGTTGGGGTTCCTTGGTGCTGACCTCTCCCTGGATTCTCAACCCCAAAGGTGAGGGAAAGTTTGCCCCAATCAGCCCTCCTTTTTCTTTTTTTTTTGGGTGCAGGGTGGGGTGGGGCGCCGGAGAGGTTGGATGAGAGGAAACCCTGTAATTTTCATTCAGAAGTCATTCTAAAGCTGATTTGCGGCAGGTTACGTGGAAAAGTTAGCCCCACCCTCGGGAGCTGTTCCAACGAGTCATATGCACGAATCTCATCAGCTGCCAGGTAACATTGGATAGGCAATATATCCATTCTAGTGGGAAGAAAAGTATGCAGTGTCCAACGCTTCTTTTAGCATGAGAGAGGGTCATAAAGTACCTTGAAGCATTCATTGGAACCTTCATTGTGGGTGCTTTAGAAGGAAATCTGTAAGTTGGGCATGCGAGCACTGCTCTTTTGCATCGAGCAGAGATTCCAGGTTTTTCTAAGAATGATATGTATGTTTGAGGCATATTTTCTCGGTGTATTCAATGAAAGACGCCCATGTCCAGATGAATATCTGTCACAATGAACCAGAGAATTCACGTACGTTCATAAATGGTTTTTCTTCCCACTGGTTTCACGAGGTAGGCAGCCTAGTTCATCTTTGTTGGGAAATGTCACCTTTTCATGCATCTCATGACTCAAGGGTTGGTTTTGGCAGCTGAAGCAAGAGCTATGCAATATGACAATAGCCGGTGCTGCAGCTGTGGATGCCTATTGTTTCCTTGTCCTTTATCTGGAGGTGTGCCTTCTTTTTGCCTCGTTACTTGAAAATTGTTACTGAAATGAAAATGTTGCTAGAGCTGTCCAAGAAGAACATCATCACAGTTTTACAAAATGATTGATACTTGGTGAGGGACTGCAAAATTGGCATACGAAGTAGTGACTTGCAGAAGTTGCTTGAGAAGACATTTCGTGGCAGCAGCATCTCTCTCTCATCCCCACGCCTATCCATCCCTGCTAGCCTATATGCTCTGTGGGCTTTGTCTTGTCACTTGGCTGGAACATCTGACTAAAAATACAGTTCCGGCTACTATCACTATCAGGGAACCAAGGGGTTGTGGAAGCCATGTTGAAGACCATTGGAAAGGTATAGTTTCGACGAATACTCATAAGTGCAATGACTTTTAATGCTTGATCCTCACAAAGTTCAGTTTTTACTTTCCTTCAAGGGGGATCGCCTTTGTTGTTGACCTGGACAAGAAGCATGCAGCTGAGAATTTGCTGAATAGCCTTACAACTCATCACAGAAACTTGCTTCCTCAGGTCAGCTTTCTGACGTTATCTCAATTCTCATCTTTGACTGTTCTTTTGGTAGTGACCCCAAATGCAGTCCCTCCCATGTCCACAAAATGCTTAGTTTGCTTCTCCTCTCAATCTTCCATACCTTTTTGACATTATATTTTCTGAAGATTCCTTGGCCCCCAAGGCTTAGTGGATTTAACAGTATTGTCCATCTTGGATCCTATGTGAGTCAAACGTCATATGTGTGTTGTCTATGTTGTTGCAGATGACACGCATGCTGCAACACACTACTGCAACACCACCCTGACACCCAGAAGCGCAGCCTCGGTGTTCGCACATACAAGGTGTTCCAGGATACGTAGAGTAGTACATCCGCTGTGTCTGCGATGGACCAGTTCATGTAATTGGATTATCAAACAATGTCACAGATGAGAGGTCTCCCAATTAGAGCTAAAAAATGCAGACCCGTCATGTGCCTCCCTACCTTCGGGTTGGCCCACTCTGCTCTTGTAATGTTTCAGTGGCTTAGAACGGGGTTTTGTTTTCCAACCTCAAGGCCCAGTCGCTGCCTGGGGCTAGTGTTTCCTTGGAAACCTTAAATAAATAAAATAATAATTTAAATATTACTTGATCTAACAATGCACGCCATGGCACATCAACAATGTTGTATAGAGAGAGAAGACTCCGACCAAAGCCGGGTTAACTAAGAGCCACTTTGCCTTGCGGCTACTGCCCCCTTTCGGGGGTGGGCCCTATAAAAGAAAAGGTGTCCTGCGGGACACCAAGTGACCGATGAAAGTAGGGACTACTATGGTACCCCTGGGTACCTAGGGGTGCCCTAGGGGGCCTAGGGTGCGTTCGAAGAGCCAGATTCTAGTTAGCGTTTGTTGGTGATAATAGTTGTGAGGGAGCGGAGTGTCGTGAGGTGAATTGCTTTCAAACATTTATGAATGGGGAGAATGGAAGTTATCATGTATGGCATTGATACTGGCGTTATGGATGCCGCCTCCGGTTCCTGCGGTGACGGTTAGTGGGCCGGTATTCTAGCCACGCCGTCTGATAGCAACGATAAGTGGAGCATATTTTTGTCGTTTTTCCAAGATCAAGTCACTGGGGTACCTATCATGGCAGAATGTAAATTCAATGAAGTGGATGGTTATCTATGGGGATGGCGAGGTTGGCGGTGGGGCATTAATGGGTAGGCCCTGGACAAGGAGTATGTCCGGGCACAGCCTAGCAAGGCATGAGCATGGTGATTGGGTACATATGCATGGCAGCAACCAAGGTGGTACGGTGTGGTCTGGTGGCCTACATTGGAAGGTGCCAGCGTTGATGAGCGAGAACCATCGGGTTTTAGTGCGGTTTAGAAGGAGTTTATGGAGATGCCAGACTGCGTGGTTATGCCGAGTGATATGAAGGCCATGGATGATCGGATGTGTGCACTGGCTAAGGAGGTGTGGCCAGGTGTCACGTTCATGGTGAATAATTGAGCATAGTGGGCAGTATGGGGATGGGAATAAATGTGGCCAGAAGATGTGTTTGCGCTGGTATCCCATGTATTGTGCGAATCTGAATTTGAGTGTTTGTCGGATTTGTGCATCAGTGGTAACTTTGGTTTGCCAGAAGTGATTTGAGAGTTTGTGGTGCAGTACATTAGATTGAATCCATTTTTGAATGTGGACTTTGGTATGGCTGATGGAGGCTACAACATGTTTGTTTGTCTCTCGGGTAAGAGTGGCTTTTAGGTCCGTATTGGCTTTGGTGAGGAGGGTCCGGGACTGGGTGTATAAACCAGAAAGGGTGGGTATGGGCGATGTGAATAGGGTCATTTGTAGGGTCAACATGGGGTTTGGAGGCACCGAGTTGAGCGAGCTGGTCCGCTTCCTCATTACCATGAATGCCAGTGTGCGAGCGTACTTTGAGTAGGTGGATTGGATGGTTTATAGAGGTGGCAGTTTTGACAATGGCAGCGATGAGATTACGGTCAGGATGGTGGTGCTGGGAAGAGGGGTTGGAGATGTGCTTCCGGATGAGAAATAGAGAATTAAGGCTGTCTGTGAAGATGTAGTATGGAGGGGGGAAGGTATCCAGCAGGGAGAGAGCATCGTGGATGGCCATGAGCTCGGCCCGAAGGATGGTGGCAAGGCCAGGGAGCTTGAGGGCTATACCTTGGCTAGTGCCCGCGTGGTAAATTCCATAGCCTGCGAGGTTTTTGGTTTGGGATCCATCAGTATAGTGGGAGTTAACCGGGGGGTATTTCAAGGGGGTGTTTTGCCGATATATTGATGGGATAGGGGGTAGGGGTATGGGTGGGGTGTTTTGGGGGGGGGCGCGGCAGCGCCCCACCCCAAGCTTTAGTTGGTTTAATCTTGGGAAATGTGATGGGTGTGTGATGGCAGGGGGAGGTAGGTGGGTAATGGATAGTAGCCTTCATGTTATGTTTCACGGTTAGCAGTTGTTCTAGCTGATGTAGGAAAGGTGTCAGTATATCAGTGTGGGGCGAGTGATGGACATGCATAATCAGGGTTAGAGTAGGTTCTTTTTGTCGCATGTATTTGGGAAATGGTGGGGTATGGACATATTTGAGCTGGTTTGGTTGAGTATTGTGGAAGCATCCGGGGATGAGTGGGCAGCAAATCTTGCCCATTGAAGAGCCTCGTGGGTAAGGCCTCTACCCTCCCAGGAGTGCTGGGTTGCATTACTTGTGGCACCAAATATACAGTCCCAGTGATGTGGGCTCGCAAATGTGTTTAGTTCCATGGGGCATGTGAGTGGGCTAGAGTAGTACGAATGGGTGAGTTGGAATGTCTTGATAAGTAGGGCGGGGATATCCTAGGGTAGAGTCAACAATGTTGTAACTCTTATAACCTACAATATCACATCCGGACTACATTGTCACCATACCAATTGATATTCAAAACTTGAGTGTCACCATATCAATTTACAGTCAATAGTCCAACAATATTGATTTTCACAGTATGACAACATCAAATAAATACACCATATGAATTTATACTCAATGGTGGAGTAGTAATGATCTTCAAGGCAAGACAACATCAAAACAATACAGCGTATGAATTTTTATTGAATGGTCGAGCAGTGTTGATTTTCACGGTAGGACAATATCAAAATAATGCACCATATAATTCATATTCAATGGTTCACCAATATTGATATTCAAAAGCAAGACAATATCAACATAATTCATTGTGCTTAGTCAGTATAAGTTGTTTCAATGTGGCATCATCACTATAATCCGTATTGAATCAGTTTGCTCGAAGTACCTTGACAATAGATTGATTACGTAATTATTGGATGCAACAACAATACTTATTCAAAAATTAATATATCAAATGTGGTGTGTGGACATAAGAGGCATTGAACTCCAAAGCAACGGTTTATGCATTGTTAATGTGTTGATTAATCACTGACTCCATTGGGTCCAAACATTTAGATGGTGGTTTATAACAGATCACGATGGCGTGATCTGTTGCACAATGTGTTGTTACAACAATCAACGATATGAATATGAATTGAAGATTCGATGTTTTTCTAAGTTCTCCATGTCATCCTAGGTTACTTTACGGTAATAGGGTCCATATCCACGAGAATAGGCTCTCTTACCATTTGATGACGTGGCGTGAGTGAAAACTTGTCCACGTGGACAAGCATGAGCCTATGCTAACGCCACATCATCAAAGCGTGAGCCTACCCTCACAAGCTCATCACGACCTAGCGTCGTTCCAACAGTACATTTGGTATTTTGGTTTTCCCAATGCTTACATATACCACTGGCATCACATCCTCTAGCACATCCGTTGTCACCAATGAAGTGGTCATTCCTCGTTCTTCTTCCGGGCCTAGTTATCATTCCTGACGTGACGTGGCGCTGACACGTCGGCCGTCATGTCGAATCCGGACGTTTATCCATGTTTTTTTTTTTACATTTGACTTTTACGATTTACTTCTACCATTTGTAATGACATGGCAGCCACTTTGTAAAACAGACATGGCAGCCACGGTGTAAAACAGACGTGGCCAATTATTAATATTTATTAATTCTTTAAAAAAAATGTGTCCGCCTATATTGGCAGTCGCATATAATTTATTATTTTAAAAATAAAATCGACCGCCCATATTGGCGGCCGCTTGTAATTTAATATTTTGTTAAATTAAGCGACCGCCTACATTGGCGGTCGCCGGTAATTTATTTAATTTTAAATGAAGCGACCGTCCATATTGGCGGTCGCTTTTATTGTATTATATTTTAAAATAAGCGGCCGCCTATATTGGCGGTCGGTTGAAGTTTATTATGTTTTAAATGAAGCGACCGCCCAGATTGGCGGTCGCTCGTACTTTATTATATTATTATTATTATATCTTTGATATATTCTGTAAAAATACAGCGACCGCCATTTAGCAGCGGTCGCTTATTTTTATTTTTATTCTTAAATAAAGCGACCGCCGTTTGGCGGTCACTTCTTCAGTAAATTTTTGAAAAATGCAGTGACCGCCATTTGGAGGCGGTCGGTCGATTTGATTTGGATTCTTAAATTAAGCGACCACCGTTTGGCGGTCGCTTACTTAATATATTTTTTTAAATGAAGCGACCGCTATTTAGCGGCGGTTGCTTATTTATATTTTGAAAAAACAGCGACCGCCATGTGGCGGTCGCTCTTCTTGTTTTTATAAATATAACGACCGCCATGCGGCGGTCGCGTTTTTTTTTTTTCTTAGAAATCCAGGGACCCGCCGTGTGGCGTTTTTTTTTTTTAAATTAATCATGAAGCGGAGTCTGGCCAGCCACGTGGCGAGGTATCACGGGTCTGGAAAAACGAAACAAATGGGATGGGGGGAGGTGGTTTTGAACCCTTGACCTCTCCCATGTGGGTGCGCGTGGCGAGGTGCGATTGGCCAATCGCGCCGCGCTGACACGTGGCGAGGCGTCACTGGCCTGTCGCTCCTTTTCAAGCATAATGTCATTTTTTTTGGGGGGGGGGGGGGGGGCCTGGTGGGCGCCTATATAAACCATTCCCCCCTCCTTTTCTGATCACTTCTTCCCCTCTCGTGGTGCGGTTCCTTGGCATCTTGTAGTCATTTCGGACTTCGTTGCTTGGCACTGCCAACGGGAGGTGCAAAGGTGATTATTTGGGGGGGCGGGGGGGGGGGGGAGGTTTTGTCGGTTTTTTATTGGTCAATCCTACACCCCTGTTCACGGTTCAATCATCGTATCACCATTTTGCCGTTTTCGGATTTCCGGCAGCCTGTTTTTTTGCAGAAACTACGAAGACATCATCCACACTCGTCCATTGCCGTTTTCTGAGGTTTTGGACCCTGTAGTGGGCAAAGGTTTATACAATGTTGGGGGTTGTGAATTCAAGTTCTGGGGCGGGGTCGTCTGGGGGTCGGAGGAAGAGAAAACGTGCCACGAGCGGGATAGCCAGGTCAACAAGCCAGTCTATCCGGGACCGGATGCCTTGGATAGGGTGAAAGAAGTGGTAGTGGATTATTTCAAGGGTAGGGACATGATGAGGCTGGAAAGTGCTTATGTCAGGCATAAATGGGAGGGGTTTCAGATTTTCCAGCAAAATATTGAGAGGAAAATGACAAACGCTTTGGCGGGGGCTAAGTGGACGGCGGACAGGGACAAACCGAAGTTCAATCGGTGGATCCAAAGCAGGGCGAAAGATGCCACGTGGAATTTGAGGCAGCTTGTTCATGCTTTCAATGTGTTGTTGCTCGAAGTCGCGGATATGGCAAAACCAGAAATGGTCTTCAACTTTGTGGCGAGACTGGCCCCATGGGCCAAGCGGAAGTTGGAGGAGAAGCCACCTAAGACTTTGAACGAGGCAATTGAAAGGGCTGAATGTTTCTCGGATGTCCCTAGGGGCGAAAGACAAGGTCGTACGGAGCTTAACCACAAGAAGACCCGGCGGGAGGGTGACTCCTTCCGACCGGAAAAGAAGTGGGATAGGCCACGCGGCGACAATGGCACATGGAAATCGAATGGAGAGCCTTCACACGTCAAGGCGGCACCCTGTGCTCCGAAAAGAAAATCAGATGAGGCGGCTTATGGCGGACAGAAGGCGACCTTCGATGAAGTGTGCTTTAATTGTGGGGAGCCCGGGCACATGGCGAAGAAGTGCGCAAAACCCCAACAATTGAACATGACTCGGGCGACCACGGAGCTGTCCGAAGATTCCATCAGCCGCTTGGTGGAAGCGGTGGTTGCCAAGACTTGCAAAGTAGGCAACTACTCTTGTGAGTTGTATCAGGAGACTGGCCCCTTGCGTAAAGGGAGTCAGTTAATGTTCGTGAGTGGGATAATTTCCAGAACTAACGTGTCGTTGTTGGTGGACACAGGAGCGTCGCACTCCTTCATGACACCGGCAACGACACGGAAGCTGGGGCTCCCGACAAATGATGTGGGGGCCTCTATTGAAGTGCGTTCTGTCAAAGAAGAACCACAATTGGCGACGAGGTTGGTGTTTGATGTTCCTCTTCAGCTGGGGAGTTGGGAGGGACGTGAGAACTTCACCATTTGCGAGATCGATGGAGTGGATCTCATTTTGGGGATGACCTTTTTGAGCAAATCCGGAGCGGTCATAGATGGCCGCAAGAGAATAGTCACGCTACCATGTGGGGATGGTGGCGAAGTTTTACGGGTGTCGGAAATGCCCAACCAAGTGGGAGGGCGAATAAACCTGCTGACAGCAAAGGAGTGGGCAGTGGAGGAGCCACACGAACCCCAGTTTTTGCTTTACGTAAGACAAGTGGAAGGAGAAGTCGATAGGGAGCCAAGCCCAGATTGGATCAAGGGGATCCTAGAGAAATACCAAGATGTGATGCCGGAGGATTTACCAAGCGGCTTGCCACCGCGAAGAGGAGTTGACCACAAGATAGAGGTGATACTGGGATCGGAGCCGCCTGCCAAGGCGCCCTACTGGTTGAGCCACAGAGAGTTGGTCGAGCTGAAGGCCCAGCTCAAGAATCTAATGTAAAAGGGGTACATCCGGCCGAGTAAATCACCTTACGCAGCCCCGGTGTTATTCGCAGACAAGAAGGATGGGGCGCTGCGGATGTGTGTCGATTACAGGGCTCTGAATAAGGTGACTATCAAAAACCGGTACCCTTTGCCAAGGATCGACGACCTCTTCGATCGGTTGGCAGGAGCAAAGTATTTCAGCCGAATTGATTTGCGCGCAGGTTACCATCAAATCCGAGTGGCGAAGGAGATGAGGAGAAGACCGCGTGCAGGACAAGATATGGTTCATATGAGTTCTTGGTGATGCCTTTTGGGCTCACCAACGCACCCGCGACCTTTAGCACGCTAATGAACAGCCTTTTCCAGGGGTGGTTGGATGACTTTGTGATCGTGTACATCGACGATGTCTTGGTGCACTCGAAAACAAAGGAAGAGCACCAGGAGCACCTCAAAAAGGTGTTTCAGAAATTGCGGGAAGAGAAGCTGTATGCCAAAGCTTCAAAGTGCAAATTCGGGGTCACAAAAGTGGAGTTCCTAGGGCATGTGATTACACAGGATGGGATCAAAATGGATGACAGAAATGTGAGGGCGATCTTGGACTAGAGCCTCCGACTTCGGTCCCGAGAGTGCGATCCTTCCTAGGACTCGCCTCCTATTACCAAAAGTATGTGAGAAATTTTGCCAAGATCGCGGGGCCGTTGTCAGACCTTCTCTGTAAGTCCAAGGTATGGGTATGGAACACATTTTGTGGCCAAGCTTTTGCCGAGTTGAAGCAGCGGATGGCGGAAGCTCCAGTCCTGAAAATTCCGGAGTTCGACCGTCCATTTGAGATTCATACAGATGCGTCGGACTTTGATGGCTCAACGGATGGTTGGCCATCGAAATGATTTTGGTTCGCTTTGAGACTTGGCCACTATGTTCAATGTGCCATGTAAGAGGCCCCAGAGTAATATGAGATCAATCGAAATTCGTTCAATGGGCCAACGGATGGTTGCCCATGCAAATGATTTTGGTTCGCTTTGAAACTTGGCCAGTGTGTTCAATGTACCCTCTGATGCGTCCCAGTATAATACGAGATCAATCAAAATTTGTTCGATTGTCCAATGAGGCGTTCACTTGTCATCTGGTTTTTGTTCAATGCGAAAAAGAAATCCTGCAATGCGTGCACGGCTATTGCACCCATTGAACGGATGTGGTTGAAGCCCCTCTTTTGCCCGCATGTGCTTGAACATGTGTGCAACACATGTGCGGAGACACAACAGACGAGTAGATCATTTGCCTCCCCATCGACGCGCTCCCCCCTCAAGCCATTGCACAATTTAATTGAATTTAAATTTATTTTAAGCCAATAAATAGGTTTGCACTGCCTTTCATTGGGGGTTTCTGGCACGTATCGATTTTGTTCTGCGGCTTCCAGCATCCCGCCGCTACTCCCCCACCAAAATTCGGACCAATCAAAAATGCCCCCCAAGAAAAAGTGTTCTCTTCGCTCATTATTGCAGAACTCTCTATGAAGAGTGCATGAAGTAGAACCCAAATCAAGTTTGGAGTGCAAAACAGGGAAGAAACTGTGGTTTTGGGTCCAAACGAATGTTGATCGCTCCCAAATTTGGCACGCACGTTGCATATGGCTACATTACACGCCCCATTCAAAAACGGAATGAAAAAAAAAAATCGTGAGCACGCGAAACACAGTCCAACGGGTCCCAAAGCAATAGCAGATCCAACGGAATACATTCAACAGGTGAACGGATCGTTGCCCATCCAAATCATTTTTGTTTGCTTCCAAACTTTGCCAGTACGTTCGAGACACCCTCTCACAGGTCCCGGACTAATATGAGATCAATCGAAATTCATTCGATGGCTCAACAGATGGTTGGCCATCGAAATGATTTTGGTTCGCTTTGAGACTTGGCCACTATGTTCAATTTGCCATGTAAGAGGCCCCAGAGTAATATGAGATCAATCGAAATTCGTTCAATGGGCCAACGGATGGTTGCCCATGCAAATGATTTTGGTTCGCTTTGAAACTTGGCCAGTGTGTTCAATGTACCCTCTGATGCGTCCCAGTATAATACGAGATCAATCAAAATTTGTTCGATTGTCCAATGAGGCGTTCACTTGTCATCTGGTTTTTGTTCAATGCGAAAAAGAAATCCTGCAATGCGTGCACGGCTATTGCACCCATTGAACGGATGTGGTTGAAGCCCCTCTTTTGCCCGCATGTGCTTGAACATGTGTGCGACACATGTGCGGAGACACAACATGTCGCGGCCCTTTGCCTTGAGGGCAGGGGGGTCGGGACACAAGAGGGGTTGCCCCTGTGGTGGGGGCAGTAGCAGCGATAGGTACGGGGGCTGAAGCACCCTTGAGTGCCCAAGGCAATCAAGGAGGCGGAGGCGCTCACTAGGTGGAGCCCCGCACACCGGGTTGCGGTGGGGTGGCTCCACAAGGGGTGGTGGTAGCTTAGCGGGACTTAGTGGGGGTGGCATAGGACTCACCATGGGGTGGAGACCTCGAGGTGGGAGTCGTGGGGAGTCTTGGGACTCATCACGGTCCATTGGGGCCGCGGTGAGTGGGCCAAGACTCACCGCGACTCACCACCGGGAATCGAGGGTCTTCGTGGTGGTTCGCCATAAAATGGCATGGCTGGTTGTGAAACCCCCGCGGACAGCTACAGAAGTATATATAGGGAGTAGTAACCCCGAGAACGGTGCAAGCCCGTTGGTGACCAAAAACTAGTGAGTAAGCGAGCGAGCCGGAAAGCAACCAAAGAGTGGGGAGCTGTTCCGGACTGCCAACTACAAAAGGGAATTCCCGCTGGTTCCAAAGCGGTGGAGGGTTATTTGGGAAAACAAAGGGGGACCATTATGCCCCGGTGAACAGCCGAAGCTCCAAGTTGGCCCGGCGGCCAGGTTGGGAGTCAGGCGCGCGCATCAAAGCGAGTAACTATGACTTGAGGGGGAGCTTACCGAAGGGAGGTGCGCGACACAACAGACGAGTAAATCATTTGCCTCCCCATCGACGCGCTCCCCCCTCAAGCCATTGCACAATTTAATTGAATTTAAATTTATTTTAAGCCAATAAATAGGTTTGCACTGCCTTTCATTGGGGGTTTCTGGCATTCTGCAGCTTCCAGCATCCCGCCGCTACTCCCCCGCCAAAATTCGGACCAATCAAAAATGCCCCCCAAAAAAAAGTGTTCTCTTCGCTCACTATTGCAGAACTCTCTATGAAGAGTGCATGAAGTAGAACACAAATCAAGTTTGGAGTGCAAAACAGGGAAGAAACTGTGGTTTTGGGTCCAAATGAATGTTGATCGCTCCCAAATTTGGCACGCACGTTGCATATGGCTACATTACACGCCCCATTAAAAAACGGAATGAAAAATAAATAAAATCGTAAGCACGCGAAACACAGTCCAACGGAATACATTCAACGGGTGAACGGATGGTTGCCCATCCAAATCATTTTTGTTTGCAGAAGCGACACAGGTAGAAGCAGAAGGTGCGACACAGCCCACACAGGTAGCACAGTCCATAAGGGCAGTAACAGGTGGACACGAGTTAATGTTAGTAAGTGGCCGGTAAGTGTAAAGACAGTTTGGAAGTCAAACTCGGAGAATGCGCCACGCGGACAGCAGGAGACGGGAGAGTGTTTGAATTCAAACACGTGGCCTAAGGGGCAAAGCACTTCGCATTGCAGGTACTGCAATAACGAGCGCCATCACACTAGAAGACAAATAGGGCCGTCAAAGTACCTACTCGGTACATCAGCCGAAACTTATTACGAGCCCATTAATGCATCCAAAGGACAAGTAACGGAACACTTTACGCGTTCGGCAAAGAGGAACCTTTGCCGCATATACAGTCCTAGTGGTCATTCTAAGATGGAATGTGAACAGATTAGGGTAAAAATAAAAAGTACCTAATGAGGCAACGGCCAATCAACAACGGGAATTTTGTGCAAGAGACTCCATTCAAGAAACAAGAACAAGAAATTAAGAAGATTATGAGTGGAAGAATAGGTGTTATTCCGGATAACCAGTGTCTCGACGGGAGGGGCAATCAAAACTATAGCTTTGTAGCTATGGCGGATATCACGGACTATACACTAGCTCTACTTCTTACGCAGTGGCGCAAGGAAGGACAGGTTGAAAGTACTTTCTCTCTCACTCACTATTTGCAAGCCCCGCAGGCTTACACCCACTTGCCTGTTCCATTCTGTGCTAATCACACTTTCATGCTATACGCATTACAAGCTTTCCTGCAGTTATTCCAAACAAGGCCTTCTTGTTTGTCCGGAATGAAGCGAATTAGAGAAATGGAGGATCTACGAGTGAAGAGCACGACGATCTTACAGAGGCAAACAATCATCACACCACAGGCAGTGCAGCTGCTGAAGGAGCTGCGATTGGAGGGATTGTTGTGCAAAGAGTGGTATTTGCATCATCGGGATTTGATGATCCAGTTCATCAAGAACTTTGAGCCAAAGACGGGAGTTACCCAGGTGAAGGACATAGATATACAAGTTATTCCGCAGTACTTGCAACAGCTTTTTGAATTACCATCTGGTAATGTGAGCGTGGATGAACATAGGGCAAGATTGCAAGTAGGGGATCTTTTCCAAGAAACAAGTTTTTTCATGAACCAGGGATTCACTTGCACCAAAGCCGAGTATCCAGGGTTGAGGGAAATTGGCCAGGTACTAAACATTCTGTTTGCCATGAAACAGAACCAACAGTATCTTAACATATCTTTTACGGAGGAGGTTTTGAAAGCCTTGAGAGGAGAGGATGTAGCTTGGGCAAAAATGATGCACAATGGTCTGGTGGAGGAGATGAAACGATTACAGACTACTGCTGCCAAGTCCCCAATCATTGTGTCTGGCCCATTTATTGCACAGATTGTCTTTGATTCTTGCTTGCTTGATGCGCAAGAACGCAAGGTAATGGGGGTGTTTGAGGCAGCCACAACTGCAGTTGAGGAGCAAGGCTCTTCACAAGGTGAAGGAGGATTAGAGAGACAGCACCAACCCAAGAGACAAAAGAGGGACGCAATTGTAATGGCGGATCCACTTGCCACAAGGAACCCTCACGACGATGTTTCCATAGCTCCTACACAGGATGGGGTGCAGCAGCACAATGAGCTGCTATTGTTGGAAACCCGAAGGGAGGAAGAAGTTATTTCAGTACCGCGGCCAGCATAGCAAGCTGACCAAGTGCCCAGTGGTAACTCAGACTCAATTTGCTGTTACACTAGAGCCTCTTACTGTGGAGAGGGAGGGATTGGACATCCCCATTACAGAGCAAGTAGTGGCAGAAATTGAGAAGGGCGATCTTCTCTATGAAAACTTTGGTATGGTCGGAGACCCCATGGTACCAAAGGTACAGAATCAGCCCAGGGAAATCTCTGATGTGCAGGTTATGCCCAAACCTGTGACAGAGGTTGAAGGAGTAAAGGGCAAGGGTACTGCAGCAACTGTGGAATCTTGTGGGATCATGGCCCGATTGGTTTGTAAACCATCAAACTGTGGAGAATTAGGAAGAACAGCAGCAGGTTTTCCATGAAGACCCACAACAGGCCATGGTTATGAGTTCCATAAGTAGGACTCTCAACCTATTGGGCACCTATTTCAAGACTTATGTTCCTTCCACTCAGTTTCGCACAAACAAGTCCTTCTCCCAAGCCAGCACCGGACCGCTTGTCGTTTGTTTCACCATCAAACCAGGGCAGCATTGCAGGAGGAGCTCAAGCAAGAGCTTGAGGCAAGAATTGTCATTGAGTGTGCAAACAAGGTGGATGTAGAGGCCAACTTCAAGTTGCAGCAAGAATTGGAGGTAAGCTGCCCTACAGCTTGCGAAGGAGAATTTAATTGAGGCAGGTCTTGAGCAGGAGAAGTTGCATGAAGTACATAAGCAACAGTTATACCAGATGCAGGTTCAGCATGAAGGCAAGTTGCATGAAGTGAAGTTGCTTCATACGGAATTGGAAGTAGTCAATCAGAGAGTTCTCATACAGTGTGCCACACTAACGACTAATCTGGAGATGGCTGCGATGGAGGTCAAGAAGCAAGCTTAGCGGTGTATAACGGCGGAGACAGAGGTAATGGAACATGGGAAATTCATTGCTGACACGAAGGATACTCTCTGTCGCAATGAAGATACAATTCAGCAATTGCACTAGGTCAATGCCCAGAAGGACATGCACATATTTGAGTTGCAGCAAACAATCACAGTACGGGAGAATGAACTTTCTGTGAGTGAAAGAGCTTGGAAAGAAGTCAATAATCTGTCAACTGCCTATGCAGCTCTGGTTGAGCCTCATGCAAAACGCATGGAGACTTTACAACAGCAGTTGGAAACATACAGGCTCAAGGAGGAGCAAGATCTCCGTGGTGTTACACAGGACTTGGTGGATAATCATCTTTTGCAAGAATGGTTACAACAAGGGCCAGTGGAGGGGAAAGCACCAAGGAAGCTCACTCAAGACGAGATGAATGATCTCAGGCTACGGGTGCAGAACATTGCCACAACCACTATAGACAATGTCTATAGTCGGATAGCTGAGTTGCAGGAGGATGTGGGAGGGCTTCAGACTCAAGTAGATGACTTGAGTTTCAACATTGAGAAACGTGAGGAACAGCTCATGACTACTTACTTACGGGCAAAGACTTTGATTTTTCAATCTTCAGCACAGGACGTGCAGGACTTGCCAACATTAGGAGGGCCTGTGGCAACGACATCACAGCAGCCACACCAGGTAGACAATGTTGATACCATGGCGCTGCAGCAATCACTGTCTGAGGTTTGGGGTGATGCTTCTTTAACCCACCTACTACTCCTGCTGCACTTGAATACAATCGGGCTATGATTCTACCCTTCAACCAAATTCCCATTGTTATGGATTTGGCTTGGAAAGAATTCAGTCCTCCAGAGTCTTTGACACACTATTACCAGATTATGCGCATTTGGTTGCCAGTGGCAACTCGGACTAAAGTTCTTCTAACTGATCGACCCATTGAAGATCACCATTTTGCATGGTACTGGTCGGAGGCAGGAACCATGCTGAAGGAATTAATTGCCTTCCAAATAGTTCATGGATTCATCTACACCAAGACCAAGGAGGTACCTAGTTTGGTCATGGGTTGTGGGCTGTATTCTGCTGCTTGTTTTATTTCACGCTACCACATTGAGTAGCAGAAAATGCAGATGAGGTTTCAGACTTATTCCAGTAGGGAGCATTGGACGTTACCTCCAGTTCCACCACACACATATCTGTATGATGTGAGGATCATGCTTCAGAAGGATTCCCAACTCCGTTCTTGGTTTACTTTTGCTCTGGAGAACTTGGCCAAGGAGAACTTGGGCCTTGATCACATCTTTCCCAAAGGGCATAAAGCCAGAAAGTGGCTACACTTTTCCAAAGTCATTGGCACCCCACTCAGCTATATAGATGATGAGCTGCGGGCATACACTAATCTTGCCCGAAAAAGGTTGACACAAGTCTTATAGTATAAGCTTCCAGATATGGTGGGCATACATTGTATGCCAGTTAAGCTTCCTGAGAAGCCACAGAAGGTCAGGAAATAGTACGGCCAACGGGGGGAAGATGATTCGGATACTACTGGTTCTGTGGATGAAAATTTTGACATGGCTGAGGATTATGCGATACAAATGGCGGAGAAGAAACAACGGGGATCTCCTATGCCTGAGAAGTTGCCTCCATATCAGTCTAAGGCAGGGCAGTCAACTCCATCTAGTCGACAGTCATCCCCACCAGCCAAAGACATGGCTCGGGCTCACACACAAAGCCCTCCGAGGGACTCTCACCAGCAAAAGGGTGTTCGTTCCCAAAGGTTTGTTGATCCTAAATAGTAAACCGTGAGGACACGGCTTTTTGAGAGGGGGAGGGATAATGTTAGAGGGCTGTCTGGGACTTAGACAGTTTTACGGGTTTTGTGGGGTACCCTTAATTTTGCGCAGACCTATGGGTGGTAGACTCAGATCAACACAGGCCTTAGGGGTGGCAGACAGGCTCACACAGTCTGTCACAGCCCAACACAGCCTGTCACAGTCAGACACAGCCAGACACAGCCTGACACAGCCTAACACGACGTGACACAGTCAGTCACAGCCCGACACAACGTTCACAGGGAACGGTTATCATTGGCAGGGAATGACTGTGTGGGAACGACATCTGCAGAGGGAACGTGTGTTCTGTCTTGGATGACAGTTAGTTAGTTAGGCGGTTAGAACAGCTTGCAGGTAGAATAGGCAGAGTAGCGACATGGAGAGGATCACTTCTGGAAGATCGCTTTGGGCATCACGGCGGAGAGCACGATCTTGGAGCACAATGATGGAGATTACCCAGAGGGGGAGATATGACGAGATGATGCTTGATACATGCAAGCTGTAGAGATGTACTGTAGGGCAAAATAGAGATACCATGGCTTTGGCCTGATACATGATAGATATAAATCTGATTCCTATTTCATACTCACACGGTGTAGAGAGATATGAGTGAAGCTGTGGAATGAATGCCTGAGTAGATGGAACATGGTAGATTACAGAAGCAATCTGATACTTAATCATATACAGTAAGATAACTTGCTAACATGAATGCGAGAAGGAATACAAATAGGAAAGCACCCCCATGATACACTAGTTGTAGATCATGATTGATTGTTCTGAGCGGGAGGAGTACTTAGAGATATCCAACTCTTCTATCTTGGAGTTTCCACCTCGGATAGCGAAGGGATGGGTGAGTAAAAGCTGCTCGACAGGATAGTGGAGGCAAGATTGGGGGTGGAGGGTGGGTAGGGAGTGGAGGCCGTTATATTTGGTAGCCATGAATTGAAGGAGACCTCTATAGATAAGGCCTAGCCGGCCAGGGTCATTGAGGGCTTCTTGAAGTTGCTTGCCCAGGGTGTGGGGAGCTGGGTAAGAGCATTGGGGGTGCTGGTGGGTAGGCCGCAAATGCATTTAGTGAGCTAGATGAAGTGTTTGTAATTAATTTGAGATCTGGGAGAGAGAAGGGGGCTGCGTGGAAAGAGAATTGGACTTGTGGCTTGAGTACGGTTTGAATGAGGGAGAGTTTGGGATGGATGGATACCGGGGATTTGAGGAGGGCCGTACTTCTGTCAGTCAATTTAGCGATTGTAGTGGATTTTTGTAGGTGCCAAGTAAGGGAGGGGACTAGTTGTATGCCTAGGTAGGTGTAGGGTTCGTCAGGGCCTAAGAAGGGGAAATTTTTGTTTTGGTAGTGGATATACAATTTGCAGTGTGAGGCTGTCGTGGCTTTGGTGAGTTTGCTATGATGGGTAGTTGCGGTGACAGCACATTTGCGGAGGCTGAGCTCCATGCCAGACCATTGATTAAATCTAAATAGTTCGTATGCTTGTCGGTTGATATGTGGATGGGTGTGGGCGAGGATGGCAAGGTCGTCTGCGTAGGCCGCCGCAGAGATGGTATAGTTAGAGGTTTTATAGCGGTAGCCTATCTTACCTCGGTCGATCCATCTAAGAAGGGGCTCTAGGAAGATGATGAACATGTAAGGGCTGAGAGTATCTCCTTGGATAGTGCCTCACAAAATTTGGGATAGGGGGAGTGGAACCGTAGTATGAGCCAAAATATTCTGTAGAGCTGTCGGTATAGATGTTGTCGATGAGTTGTATAGTGTCAGTGGGATAGCCCAGGTCCGTCATAATGGCGAGAAGTCGGGCGTGGTCAAGAGATCCAAAGGCATTTTTAAAGTCAATGTACAGGAGATAGATGTCTTGTTTAGCGAGTTTGGCGTCTTCGAGTGCGGATAAGACATATTGTATTTGGCGAGTGGTACTACGAGTGGCACGGAAGCCTTCTTGGGGATCACTAAGAATGCGGTGCTGCTCTCCATAGCAGGAGAGCATTGTGGTTAGCGTACTAGTGAAGAGTTTGTATATGGTGTTGGCTAAAGCTATAGGGCGGTAGTTACCGAGATCTGTGGGGTCCCCTTCTTTGTAGAGAAGGATAGTACGGCTATGTTTCCAAGATGGAGGAATAAGTCGTAGGTGATAACAGAGGTGGAAAAATTTGAATAAGAGGGAGTGAACATGAGGATCTAGAGCTTGGAGTATGACATTGGGGATGAGATCGGGACCGGGGGCTTTGGATTTGGATAGGGATTTGAGACATGAGTCATAAATAGCTATGGTGAAGAATGAGAGGATGGTATCCTCAGGGGCCCCACGTTTATCTAAGGAGAAAATGAAGTTAGGCAGAAAACTTCCCTGAACTTGTTTCCAATCAGTGACATGGGGGAGGACATCTTGGATGACCTGTCACGTTCTCTTCTTCATGCAATTCATTTGATTTCGTGCATTGATGGCATGGTCTGTATGTTCTGAAGTCTGAATCACATAGGCAATGACATGATCATCCCCAGTGTGCAGGGATTGTGTTGGTTGCAATGCATCCGTGTTGCTATTCAGAGTAGAAACAATATTGCACATGTATGAACTACAAGTCGCAGCCCCCAAGTCAGTGCAACCAGCAGGAGTGCCTGGTTCCCAACCCACAGTCGATGTAGTCACTAGTGAGGTAGTGCATTTCAAACCTCCAGTTGCATCTGTCACTTCAACACTCCAGTTGTCGATTCCACTTGCAAGTCGTGAAGGCAACTAGCAGACAACTCACTGCGCCACGTGCTGTGGCCTCAGGCTTGCATGTGGCAGGACCCGGGAAGCCACGCGTGTCCTTGAAGGTAACCGCCAGTCCGGTCGCTACTACGAGTCCAGCACTCCGAGACATAGTTCACAACTTCGCTGTCTGACCGTGTAGTCGTTGAAACGACTTGCTAGTTATTTTTGAACTAGTGGTTAGTGCTCGTGTAGTACGAGATCATAACTATTCAGCAGCATGAAGCAACGCGGCTACGGCGCGTGTCCTGCCTCCAAGAGAACATGTGGAGTTTTCACACCGAGCCACGCGGCTGTATTCCCGACGTGCACACGGTGGGGAAGTCAGAACCCCCCGGTCAAAAGTCCACTATGGTCAAGGTCCAAGATTCAGTCAACGCCGCGCGACGTGGCCACACCTTAAAAATTACCTGCAGTCGACGTCACGACTGACTGGAACGACTCCGACCACGTAATGACCGGAACGACTGGGCTGTCCGATAGGTCTTGTCCTTTCGGACTCATAGTCGCCCAGTCATTTTTTTACTGAAACGACTGGTTTCCAGTCGGTTTTTGAGTCGTTATTTCGGCGATTCCTTGTAGTGTGTGATGTGTTGTGTGTGAGTATGATTGGTGAGTGGGTGGTTTGGGAAGAAAGGTGAGAAGTGGTCAAGGATATGGCGGTAGCTATGCGTGAGCGACAGTCTGGCTGGTAGTATAAATCATATCTTTCTATGAGTCCGTGGAGAGTTCACTGATAATATTGCTAATAGTGAGAGACCCTGGGTTTGGGTGTATATCGCCGCATCATAGTAATATTATGTTTGAGCATATGCTTATGTACGAATTGTTCGTAGAGGGGGGGTGATGGTAATAGTGTTTAGACTTACCTGGGTGGAGTTGGTACCGCCCATGCGGGCCATGGGTGATGAGGTGAGGTTGGCGATATATATGGTGGAGTATCTTGAGGTTGTGAGGGCTGGTGTGGTGTGGTGGGTCTTTATGGGCAGAGAATTGGTGGGTAGGAAACGAGATGGTGGAGCTTGTAGGGATTGAATAAATGGGGAGAACATAGTGGGTGAAGTTCGGTTGAGAGATTAGCTTGGAGTACATAATTGGAATGTAGGTTGGGAGAGGGGGATGAATGGGATATGCAGAGTTGGAGATGGGTGTAAATTAAACAGTTGTTGGGAGTGGATGAGCGCAGTTGGTATGTGGGGGAGGCTGTGATAGGAGGTGAATGTTGTGTTAGCCGAGTGAAGCACCTCACGAATACAGTATGACGTATTGTGTCTGTGTATTAAGTAGGTATTGTTTTGTGTGTCGGTGGCATATAATGTGTCATGTAAAGGTAGACATGATGGGTAGTGAGCGCGTGATAATATTGTGGTTGTAGATACATTGCAGTTTCGGGTGATTTGCATAGCAGGGTTGGCATATGTTGGGTAAAGTATATTTCGTGTGGGGGAGGAGTCAATACGCATGTTCCAGGAATCATACGGTGTGAGGAGGGTATGTAAACAGATTTGGGAAGATATGGCATGTGTCGGATGAATTATATATCGTGGGTAGCACGCTGGTAAGTGGAAGCAAAAACGTGTATCACGGAGGTTATATGATGCAAAGAAGTTCGCTGTGTAAGAAAATCTGGGAGAGAGCCATGAGCGTGAGATTGTGTGTAGTTCGCCGTGTAAAAAAATCTGGGGAAAGAACCATGAGCGTGAAATTGTGTGTAGTTCGCTGTGTAAAAAAATATGGGGAGAGAACCCTGAGCGTGAATTTGTGTGTAGTTCGCTGTGTAAAAAAGTCTGGGGAAAGAACCATGAGCGTGAAATTGTGTGTAGTTCGCTGTGTACAAATGTCTGGGGAGAGAACCATGAGTATGAAATTGTGTGTACTTCGTTGTCTAGAAAAAAATGGGGAGAGAACCATGAGTGTGAAATTGTGTGTAGTTCGCTGTGTAAAAAAAATTGGGGAGAGAACCATGAGTGTGAAATTGTGTATAGTTCACTGCGTAAAAAGATCTGGGGAGAGGACCATGAGTGTGAAATTGTGTGTAGCTCAGGGAGCCAGCAGCATTGAGAGACTTGTGAAAGTAGAGTGTAGTATGAAGAGTGGAGGTGGGAAGATGGGGGAGCAATGTCCCCGAGTATCAAGTAGTCATGAGTAGCTTGAACGAAAGAGCTGCAATGTTTTGAATTCCGGTCACTTGAGAGATAACGTATACGAGCATTCTGGGAAAAAATGCAAGAGTCTTTGTGCATGGAGAGTGCAGCAGAGATTGTCTTGTGATGTAGTACAGTATATGATAAATGGAAGAGCATTGCAGGCATGTGGTACATTAGCTGCCGACTGTTTGGATCTTGGTAGCAAATTGAATAGTAATTAAGAGGCACATCAGGGATGTGCACTAATGAGCGGGCACAATTACAACGCAAAGAATGCAGGATAAAGAAAGAGAGAAGGGGGTGGTGACGGTGTCTTTGGGGAGAGATGCACCAGATTCGCTGCTGGTTGCTGTGGAGTACATGAAGGGGAGGGGCAGCATCCCCTGGGACATCCTCATCTGGAGCAAATAACGCCATTTGAATGTAGTAGTCAAGAGTAAGGGCCCATTGATGGCTGCTGCATGGTCTGGTAAGGCTGCAGATATTTGAGAGTTTGAAGCAGAGTGAACTATATCTGCAGTAACGAGGAAGAACATTGGATTAGCCGGGCCAATAGTAATTGGAAGGAGTAGGGGGAGAGAGCAACAAGACAGCACTGTTGTAATATGTAGAGGGGCAGTTAATTTCTACCACGTACCCGGATAGTGGGTGGGTGGTGAACCAGTAAGTAGTAGAGTACAGGTCATACAGTGGGATAACAATTTTATGGAATTTAACAAGGTACTGTGAGATGATGGCACCTGGGAGGGCAGTAGTTATATGGCCATTGTGCGTGTAATGACTGTGTGTCATGATGGTAGCTCTCCACATACACGCTGAGATAAAGAGATTGTAGGTCCATGAGTAGCTTGCATGTCCAAGTTATCTCACGTTCTTGGGCTGGAGCAGATGTTCTGAGAGCTTACAACATGCAGGGTAGTGGGCATCGTCGTCTGCTTCCTCTACTGTGATCTGCATTGTTCATGTTTCAGCTCAGCCAATTCAACCTCCAGAAGATCAACTTTTTCTCCAGCCTCTTCCAGTTGTGATTGGTGCATGGTCAGTAGTCCTTTGAGCTCCAAAAATCTGTCATTCAATACATTTGCACTGCCCTTATGATGAGTTGTCCTCTCCCCTGCGGCCTTGGCAGTCTTTCTGAGTTCTTTCATCTCATGTAAGGTTTGTAGTTCTTGTTCCAGCTCAGCCACTTTGGCTTCCAACGGGCCAATTTTCACTGTACAATCCTTTTGATGTACTGCCAATAGACTCTCGAGCTCCACAGATATGTCACTCATATCATTTGCAGTGGTAGTGGCAGCATGGGCAGCGTTGCCTTTTTCCAGGATTTTCTTGAGAAGCACACCTAAGGGACATACCATAAATAACCAGGCCGGTGCAGTCATGAGTGCCACCATCGTGATCTTTAATCACAAAAGAAGCGTTTCCACTGAGAAGCTTCACATCTGCTGTGACTAGTGTGGTATAGGTGGATATAACCTGCTGGGGCAGAATAGGTAGAGTGGATCCATTTGTTGTAGAGAGCCACAGCAACGTTGGCAGGAAATAAATGCTGTTGTTGAAATGATTGGTCTTGAGGACGAGAGTGGAGATGGAGCAACTAGTAGCATCAAGAAGCATTATAAGGGCGGGAGCATTCTCCAAAATGACCACATCAGTGTAGGAGTTGCAGCGTCCAGTGTCTTGATGTAGAAAGATCTTCATGGTGTGGGAACCGGGCCTGTGAAAGTTGAACGTAGCACAGATGTGATCGACCAAACAATTTGGCCATGGGAGTGTCCGTGCCGGGGCCTGGCTGTCCAGTTGAAGGGTCGAGGCTCCCAATGTAGTGTGCAGTAAGCCGAGCGACCACAATAAGAACATCCTGCAACACCTAGGGGAATAGGAAATGAAAGCAGAGATCTTATAAGATGGGGTGTTGGGGGCGACACTGCACTTGTAGAAGTGGTCGAGCATAAGCCTAGGGTTGCTTCCTGGTTGAGCTGTGGAGACTGACATCGTGTTTCTAGAGGATACCGACCTTTTCTTGACAATACAGCGCAGTTCGTCAGGCTGGAGCAACGAAATGGCCGCAGGGAGGTTGGAAGCTCTCCGTGTGTTCCCACTATCATGTGTCGTGGGGGTGCTTGTACCAGGAAGTGGGATGCACAGCCTGGTCACATCAAGATCGGCTTGCGCAGCAGGAATGTCTTTGTTGAGATGCATGTAAGATCTTTGGGGAGAAGCCTTGTACATCTCATAATGCTTGGAGGAGTCGACAACCATGAGTTGAAAATCATGTTGTCCTTCGCAATGGGGGAGTCTGGACACAATCAACAACAGGTGGCAAGCGCATGTGAACATATATCGGGTCAAGCTGGGGGCTAACTAAGGCCAGTTAGAGGAGTCGGGTCCTTTATGCAACATCTCCGCCACAAGCATTGTGGCAAAGCGTTTTAGCGGTGAGCTTGGCCTCGAACTTCTTGAAAGAGGAGTTGGAACATAAAAACCCCGCTAAAAGCAACAGTAAAAAGCTTAAAAGAAGCACCTTGATATACTTGTAAGTCATGGTGGCAGGCCTTGGGAGAGAACGAAGAGACCACCTCGCAGCAGCATGCGAGACGGGGGCAGGAGCCATGGCGGCGACCCTGGCTAAACGTAGAGGACCTGGCAAAGTAGCGGAGCCACTAAAGAGGAGGCAAGTGCGCATGGGCTTCCAAGCACGCATTTCTGATTCTGCGGAATCCCTCTTGACCCATGTAACTCTATGAGAGCATCTCGCGGTATCGTCATCTAGTTCCCGTCCCGCTTCAAGCACTTGCGAAGACCAATTTTCCCGGTCTGCGGGTTCTTTGTCCTGAGCTTGCCCACTTTATGGAAAGCAACATTGAAGCCAGGGCGTCGTTGTACCTATCTGCCTAAAAGTATAGCTTGAGCTTGTTGATGCCGAGTCACTCTGCCATTCGCACTACCGGGAGGGGCTTCATCCTGCACAATGGGATTCGTGGAGGAGCCCCATTCCTGAGCAAGTGCGCAATCGAGCTCATAGTGTGGTTCATTGCACTTGTTGTCAATGACAAAAGAGCTTGGATCCGACCAAGATAGCTGGGGCGGTCAGCATGTGTGCCCATGTAACCCCTCTCGTGTCTTATTTTCCGCATCTGGAAGGCGGGGAGAGATTCGGCTCTTGTAAGCGGAAATTGAACACCCTTCCTGGTTTGGATGCAGATTCGACGTACAGGGCGGACAGGGACCGGACAACTTCTCCATGCACCTCCTTGAACTATCCATCTCAATGAGGTTGGCCACGGGTGACTGGATCTTAGAATGGCCGCTACCAGATGATATCTAACCAGTCGGCTCCAGGGACTAGTCAGGTGCGTAAAAACCCTAGGTACCCACTTAGCTAAAAATGCCGAGATTTGAGATTGCGGATCCAACACTCCCAGGCCTCCATGTTTCTTCTTATGACAGATTTGGGCCCAACTGACCAAGGCCCTTTTGTTTGAGGAGGTAGTCGTGGCTTCCTAGATGAAGTTCCTCACCAAAGAGTTGATGTGCTTGATAATATAAGACCCAGGAGACCACACTAAGGCAATGGACCACGTAGAAGCCAGTAGGATTTGATTAACCACCAGTGCTCTACCCACCACAGTAAGGTGCAATGAACTCCACTATGAGAGTTTCCTTTTCAGCTTGGTGAGGACAGCTGCAAAACAAGTGCCTTCACTGAGATTGTGTCCAATCTCATGTAGGATCTAATTGAAGAAGAAGGATCCATCGTTGGGGAGTGAGGAACAAGCAGGCCCAAGGAGTCTTGACTTTTATCCATCAGGTGTCCTAGGCCATTGGCCGCAATTAAGAATAGAAAAGGAGCGAGTAGGCAGCCCTACCTCATTGATTTGAACAGAGGAAAAGATTTGGAAAGGACCCGTTTCCTTCCATCAGAGATCAATCCACTACGGAGGAACCTTCATCACAACGCCAAACCCCTGCATCTCCCACTGTCAATGCAATGGTACTGCGGGAGAAGAACATGCTCCCCAATGTGGTGGGGTCCATGTGCCCTGATGACGTTTGGCACATAGAACACACCAGTGCTGGGTCTCAAGTGAAATGTTCGGTGCTCCGGGCCACCACATTCGAAAAGTGCACGTCATTCATATCCAGAGCTAGTGCATGGACTCTGCCTCCGACTTTCTCTGGTTTGTTTCGCCCATACGGGAAAGCAGAGGCAAAGAACCACAAATTATGGTTATGCGTTGACGACTGTGGTAGATGCGTGCGTGGGACTGTGCGACCATCGGTGGTCGTGAAGCCTTCTCCACCAAGTGTTTGGTTTGTGAAGGTGAGGACAGATCTCACAACTCAGGAGATTGCAATGCTCGAGGATGTAGGCGTCTCATTTGCATGACAACCCACTGTACATGCAAGTGCTTCAAGTTCTGGCAGTTCTCAAGTGCCTCCTGCAGACGCTCATTTACATCCAACTAAACGGAATGGAAATCTGGTTCGACGTTTCCCTCCAACCGCAGAACACTTCGGCAAGGTCGAATACGCAAGAATGCTTCAAGCTAGTGTTACGGAAGTTCCTGATCCGGAGTATGGTCGGGTCTACACAAGATGACATCGAGACAAGACAAATCATACGACATCACTGTTTCGAATTTCCCCAATTGCACCTATCCGGATTTTGTTGGCATACTTTCAACTAGTTTGGGAAAGAGGGGCAAATTCATACCCTGCAAACAGCTGTATTTCATATTCTTGAAGATGATGGTTTGTGATCCCAAGCGCGACATCTTCATTCACCAGGCCACTATGAATTTCAACGAGGTCAACACACTTATGCAGTGGGATATAAGCACATAGCTATCATCATGTTCACTTTGGTCCTCTGCAATTTTCGTTACTGGATTTCATATGAAATGAATCTTGAACTTGATGTCCCTTGGTATATTTGGTACTAGTGCAGCCTACAATTATGTTGTGCAATGTGTGCCATTTCTTATGTGTAACCGTTGTGAAATAAATGGAATGGATGCGAATGCTTTCACAAGTCGTTTCTGGTTTGTCATTTGTGGTGTTTTGGTTTCCGGTTTTGATGAATGAATGCCACGGCTATAGGCCCCTCGGCTATAGGTGCAATATATTTCTGTTGACATGGCGTCCGCCACGTTGTCCAAATGCCACGTCATCTTTTCGACTGCCACGTCAGCAGGCTCTTGCCACGTCAGCTTCATGCTCACGCCACGTCAGCGTGACCCTACGCTCACGCCACATTAGCTGGTGTGAGCGTACGCTCACGCCACGTCACCATTGTGTGAGCGTACGCTCACACGCTCACGCGGTAGCGTCGTCCAATGAAGAAGCTCAGCTGGTGGCGTTGGAATGGTCTTTCCGGAAATAGAGCATAAAACTTTAATCTCATAAAAATGAGAGCTGGCAAGGAGCTGATCTAGCCGAGAGGCAGACAGGGTTCCATCATAATGCACTCTGAAGCAAATACAGGAGATGTTATCTTGAGCACTAGAAATAGCAAGTGCAGCCATAAGTTTAGAGCTGCTGGAAAAACCTATCCATCGGCAGAAGGAAATTAGATTGGGTTGGGAGAGAAGAGTTGTCCAGCATAAGAGGAGACTGCCCATCACCGTGTCCCGCCAGAGGTAACTCTTCTCAAGGAGAATCCCACCAAAGCAGCTGCGGGAGATATGAGCTTGTCCACTACCATATCCCAAAAATGCAAGAGATGAGAAAAACCAGCAGACGCCCAGAAGGTCCAGCGTTTAGTACAGCAGATGAGATCTTCGGAGTCCCTGTTAAAATAACCAAACAACGGCTGTCTAATCACCTCGTCAAAGGAAGTAGGCTTGGTTCGGGATAAGGTAGTGTCTCCCTTCATTCAGTAGGCCGACGTGGCTGCATGCAGAAAGAACACAAATAAAGGTGATACTATCCGGCTTCAAGCCTTCCTTGTGCATTACTTCAAATAGTTGGACGGCCTCCCTATGACAACCATGCTACAAATATCCTACGATCATTGTGTTCCATGCCACCAGATTTTGGTCAGCCATATGGTCAAACACTCCTTTTGCATCCTCAATGCTGCCACATTTGGCATACATGTCCACCGGGGCAGAATTCAGAATGACATCTGGCACAATTCCCGCTCTGATGATGTCACCATGGACCTCTTTGGCCTATCCCAGGGCTGTCAGGCTTGCGCACGCATTGCAAATGCAAATGAATGTCACCCGGTTGGGCTTCACCCCTTCCCACATCATTTGGTCATACGTCTCCAAAGCATCCATCCCACACCCATGTTGGGCATCCTGAATAGAGTATGGACCAAATTCGTGGTCACGTGTGCAGTCTTGGTTCCCCTGTAGTCACATTCCAAGCTTAGTTACTTCCACAGGTTCAGCCAAGAAGAAAATGAGTTAAACAGTGGATGAGGATTGCATTTCACTTACTTGTTGATGTCATGCATTGCCGTCAGAAGTTGGGTTTTGCGTTGGACATTGCAAGTGCATGAATACTTCTTGCCCTCGCCTGAGAAATAGCTCTAAACCAAACAAAAGTGAGTGGGAAGGGGTGCCCCTGAATCCTTACACACCAGGGCTTGCCCCTCCCAAGACCAATACTTTTGTGTGCAGGTTCTGCAAACTTGCCCCGTCTTGTGTTTCTGTGTGTCATACTCATATGTACCAGGTGGCACACCGGTGCAAGACAATGACTCGTGCCTGCATTCATATGGGTACACACGAGCATCATGTGTCAAAGGGAAGTTGCAGGGATAGCGTAGACATCGCTAGAAATCTTCTGAAGCAAGAGTTCCACAATGCCCCTTGTGCAACACCTTTGACTATAGCCCTTGCAGCTAGCAAGGCATTCCTGGAAAAACACATACTGGGTGAAGGGGATGCGACACAACCAATGGTGGATGCAGATTCGCTTGATGCAATGATGGACCATTTCTCCGTGTTGAGCTCTCCCAATATTCGAAACTGAACACTCCTCCAAGGTTGGATGGAGATTCCCATCGCCCGGACAGGGTCAATTTCTCTGTACCAAAGGTGTCTCCGGTGCAGACTAAGTCATGTGCCCGCCCCTTCCCAGGTGGGTCCTCTTCCAGTGGAACAGGTGCAAATCATGCAAGCACAGCAGCAGGAATCCCATTGGAGGAGGTGGTGTCCTTGGTGCATGAATCTGATTGCATTGACAGTAAGTGGCATATAGAACGCACCCCACCAGGATCTAGAGTGGCTTGCATGGCAATTCGGACCCCCTCTTTCAAGAAATGCAAATAAAAAATATGCAAAGGCGTTGCCTTTCGGATCCAGCACCATTGAGGCCACAACGTAATGCCAGTCCTCTTCTGTGCTGTGATATTTGGAAATGACGTTCATCCAGGCAAGCAACCTGTGGTTGCCATCCCAGACATGAACGTTTCCCCGAAAAAACCTGGGTCGACAGCCTCTTGCAAATGTGAGCCTCAAAAGAGCCCAGCTACTGACAATGGAATCGTCCACCAACACCTATTTTCCACTAGCATCGCTCAAGGACACATAAAACACCCCCGAGCCCTCTATTTATCCGTGACAAAAATCTTGTTCCAACTTCGTGATATCATTCATGAGGGTTGGCCGAACGACGGATATTGATATCATGCCACAGAGGGGGATCATGATCCTTCCTCTTGGTACGCCCATTGACTTGATCACTTGGGCAGAATTTACCTTGGAATACCCCATGAGCTTCGCAGCCCACTCTTCGTAGTAGGGGTCATCAATCATCGAACTCCAGGACACCACATCTCGCTCGGCCATATCATCAAACACTCCCTTTGCATCCTCGATACTCCTGCCTTTGGCATACATGTCCATCATGGCATTGTTCAGAATGACATATGGTACAATTCCAGCTTTAATGATGTCACCATGGACCTTTCTGCCCCTTTCCAGGGTTTCCAGGCTCGCACACGCATTGCAAACACAAATGAACGTGACCCGGTTGGGCGTCACCCCTTCCTACATCATTTGCTCATATGTCTCCAAAGCCTCCATTGCACATCCATGTTGGGCATATCCTATGATCATTGCATTCCACAACACCACATTTCGTTCAGCCATATCGTTGAACACTCCCTTTGCATCCTCGATGCTTGCACCTTTGGCATACATGTCCACCAGGGCAATTTTCAGGATGACATCTGGTGATGATTTCCAGGATGATTTCCAGCTTTGATGATGTCAGGATGGACCTGCTAGGCTCACGCATGCATTGCAAATGCAAATGAACGTGACCCGGTTGGGCTTCACCCCTTCTCGCATCATTTGCTCATAGGTCTCCAAAGCCTCCATCCTGCACCCCTGCCGTCACTACTACGTTTAGGTGGGTCGGAGGGGGGGGGGGTATTGGGGGGGTTTAGCGATGCCTCAACGACCTCCAAATGCCACGCTTAGCGACAAAAATACTTTACGGCGCCCGGGGCAATCTGCGACGTCGGACAAACGTCGGTCCCGGAACGTCGCAAATTTAGCGACCTCGGGGAATCGCTAGTTACCCCGGACCCCCCGGCCACGGCTTGCAACGCTGGGAAGACGCAACCCCTATAGAGCGTCGCAACGTTGCGACTCCCAGGAATCGCAACGAAGGCCAAGGGAGGGGGTTCCATGCCTGCATTGAGGGGACGTTGCAACAACGTCGCACATTTATAAAAATGGCAACGCGACGGAATCGCCTCCACATTGCTACCCGGGACAAGAGTGCCCCCGCCCTTGCGATGCGGGGGCATCGCAAATGGGGTCTCAGTTGCCTGGGGGACTGGCGACACCCGGGAATCGCAAGGCTATCACCGCCAGCTTGGGGGGTCGCAAGGCTCCCATTGGTGGGGCTGTTCGCTTGCGTCGCAAGCTCCAGGGGTGGGTGTTTTTATCTGTGACACCCGGGAGTTGCCGAGACGTCGCAAGCTCCAGGACGGGGTGGTTTTATTGCGACGCCTGGGAATTGCTAGGGTGTCTTGGACCCCAGGGGGGCGTCGCAAGGGCATCATGGGGGGGGGGGGGGGGGTTGTTTGGTTTGGGGTTTTTGTTTCTCGGGGGTCAGGGTGTGCTTCGTGCTTGCAAGAATTGCATGTATTCTAATCTATAGGTCGACCCACCAAATCTACATGTCCATTAAGGTTAGAATGAGGATTGAAATGGCAACTGAAAATATATATACATAAAGCGAGTACTACCTGTACATGTCTCTAACTGGGAACCATCCCTCACTCCTCATCACCTGAGTCACAGGAGTACTCGTCCAAGGAATGCAAGCTACGCTGGGCCTCCACTTTGGAGGATGATGAGGCCGAGTTCGAGATTACATCATCCTTCGAACCACCCCCTACTACTGGCTCTCCCCCATCCGGCTGAGCCACTGAACTACCCATCCCCACCCCTACAGATGCACTATCCTCCGTCAATTGTGGCGCCTTGGCCATTGAGGCTACAAGGGCCTTCCACCCTTGCGTCTTGGCAAAGTTGTGCTCGACGGCGGAGGGGGGCCTCTCAAACATTTTTTTTCTGCACATGACATACAAATGCAATGACAGGTCAGAATTCATGATGGAAGGAGAAGCTAAAAAAGAAGAATGGGTAGGACAAGGGAAAGAACACTTACAAATCGGGTGACAAAACTCTTGCTTCCGCCGGGGCCCCACTTGTGTGTTGATTCCGCACACTTCTCGAGGCGGGCTGCAGTTGCCGCACGGCCCTCGCGAAGATCTCTTTGTTCAGCTCTTCCCTCTCCCCTGCAATGAGAGCCTCCCAAGATTTTTGTCCAGTCCCAACAAAGACACCATAAATGTTAATGAACTCCATACCGCAATGAACATGCCTTCAAAGACGCCAATGACAAAGTAAAGTGCGTCTTACCTTGGTTATTCCATGTGGCATGGTCATTGGTTGGACCCCCGCCTTGAGTGCCTTGCGAATGGTTTGTCGCACACGGTACCTCTTGTCCTTGAGGTTCTTTCCCACCAGTTCCAAGAGCTTCCCCTCATTCCACTCACCCGGAGATTGGCCCTCAAGTGCTTGCACAAATGCTCGCCTATGGTGATGTGATTGGCGTGGCCAATCAAGATGCCAAGGGAACCACCTCGCCACCAAGTCAAAGGCCTGTTTTTTCATGGCCTCCCAACACTCACCAATGGGGTCACCAACCTTATTGGTCTCTAAGGGGGGCACCACGATCTTTGGCAAATAAGGGACGCGGGGACCCGAGGTCCTTACCTCGTCCACGCTCTTCTCAACTACCTCTCCCCTGTCTTTTGTTGCCCCACTCGTGCCCTCCCCTAGCTGCACCTCTCTCCTTCTACGTCTCTTTTTCTTAGGCTCCCTCTCGTAGGCCCGTCTTTTCCCCTTCCCCTCCACTACTTCCCTACCCTCCTGGATGACTAGGGGAATCTCGGGGGTACGATGTCTCTTCCTCTTCTTCTTACTATCCCCACGGGCATGTATCGCCACTGTCCTTGCTTTGTCGGTGGCAAGCCCATTGCCTGCCACAATCGTTGCCACGAATGTGCCAAGCTCCTGAACACAAAATCCACAAAATTAGAAACAAACCAGAAACAAATGAAAAGCACCAGAAAGAAAACAAGTTGAAGGGAAGTGGCTCACCTTTGCGTCCATGACGCCAACGTTGCCTTCGGTCCCCGCTTGTGGTGCAGCCCGCATAAGGCCCTCTCGGAATAAGGGTGGAAGTTTGTCCCATGCACTCAATAGGCTCGCAGGCGGCACCCCAAAGTCCAGGGTCTTCTTCGTTGACCGTTCAGGCGACGAACTAGTTCACAAGGGGCCCTCCAAAGCTAGTGTCTCCCTCTCCTCTTCCCCCTCCCTTTCCCGTGCCCCCCTATTTCCCTCTTCCCTCTTCTTGTCTTCCTCCCTCTTCCTTTCCTCCTCTTTCCACCTCATTGCGGCCTCCTTTGAAGCCTCCCTCTTCTCCCAAGGTGATGAGGAAAACCCCCCCTTATGAGCCCCCCCCCCCCCCTTTATAAGCCCTCTTGGCTGCAGAACAAGGGGAAAAGGCATTGGTGGTGGGGGTAAGCTCAAGGTGCCCATACTTGGTGCCAGATCTGAGAATGCGCTTCCCCGCGTAAGTGTCAGGGCCCTCCATCAGCCTGTGGGGTGGCGTTCCAGTCTGAACATTGGGTGCACCACCCTGAAGTGGAGGCTCATCCTCAGCCTCGACCCTCGAGGGCGTGGAGGCCTCGACGACCTTATGGCTCAGTCCTCTCACATAGCCGCCTATCTAGGGCTGGTGAGTTTGGACCAAGCGGTCCATGTCACACGACCTTCAATGACAAAAAGGTTGTCAGGCTTCTCTACCAACACTGTATTCGTTAAAAGTGGACAATGGCTTGTCCACTTTTATTGTAGGAGAATTGAAATAGCGTATCTCCAATAAGAGGTCGTAGCCGAATGGTGAAATGATATTTGTTTGTGTCGACTTTGGCTAAAGGTTTTTTTCATTTGCAATAGAATCGTTGATGATAGTTTTGAGTTTACATCAATACCTTATAAGTAAGGTGCGAAGAGTTTTGTCATCACGGGCATGAAACATTGTAAATTTTAAATCTTTCAATATTTGAGGGTCTTTTATCCATACATCAGACATTCATTTACATTATTACAATATAATATGTACATATATTACAAATATATATTTATGAAAATCATAAGGGAGAAACATCCATAAAAGTAGATCATAATGCATCCAAGGATTCCAACCATCTTTTATTTCATATATGGCATGTTTGGTTTCCATCCTTTCTATGGAACAACATTTGGGATATCCTTCATCCACTTATCATACTCTTCATCAGTAAAAGGTCTCCAGTTCATTGCAGCCTACGTCCCATATCATTCTAATTCTGAGTCAGTCTATTAAGCTCTAAGTGAAAACGACGTCCATCATGAGTATATGAAAATCCATCAATTGGGTTGAGCACCACCGGTTCTCCAAAAATGTTGGCCCCTTCAACACCTCCCGGTATATAGCCAGGATCAGACTCAATCAAGTGTTCATGTTGCTCGTGTACCAATGACGCAACGGCGTGAGCGTGTGAGCGTACGCTCACACAATGCTGACATGGCGTGAACCTACGCTCACACCAGCTGATGTGGCGTGAGCGTACGGTCACGCCGACGTGGCGCTAGGACAACCATCGTTACGCTCGCCAGATCACCCTTGAATTCGGTTTTGATAGAGATGGCGTGCGTAGCCAGTTTCTTGTCAATCTCCGACATTAGGAATTCGTGCCCATGCTTGGAAGTCGATGTTGATTTGATGGTGAGGGAGTTGACAGTGTCGGCCAGTGCTTGGTTGATGTTAGCAACTCTTAGTCGTTCCAGAATCTCGGCTGCTGGTGGGGTAGCCCCATTGAAACTATTCGTGTGAGGCTCGAATTTGATGAGTCTGTTGATAACTAGGACTAGCGGACGGTTGCACCATTGGGCATATACACTAGGGTTCTTGCAGGTGATTAGAGCCATCCCTGTGTGCCGAATTTTCTCCATCCTGTCAATTGAGTTGAAATGAATGTGCTCAGCGTTGTCTTTGCCAAAGATGCCATAGAGGGCATCTTCCGTGGCCGATTGTGAATGAAATGGGTTGAGATTTTTTGCCACCGGGGTGAGGGCATCACGCTCCGCAATGGCCTCATGTGGTGTTGCAGTGATACCAGTCATACTGGAGCATCGTGTTTGTATTTGTGGTTTGATCAACGTATGCTCAATTCGCACCCCTTGTTCTAACATGCATTGTTTGGAGTCTGCTGCAGCAAGATAGATGAAACAGAACTTTGATGCTGGGCCTGTCTTTTGAACCTGTACAATTTTGAATTCGTCTCCATGTTGGTGTGTTTCCATGATGAAATGCATGGTTAGCTTGCTGGCTATTTTGCCAAGTAGGATATCACTGGCCAAATAGAGAGAGAGGTGGTCGGGTGAGGCGGGAAGGTCATATGCCTTTTCAATTTTACCTTGCATCTGCTCCCCGGACGCCATGGTCATGACAAATGTGCGGTTGCCTTGGAGAGGTGCGATGCCGTCCGTGGCTGGGTGCAGTAGCTCCACCTTGAGAAAGCCGTTCCACATTTTACTCCCGCGCTTGGTGTAGGCTGTGATCGGAGAGTAGAGGACCTTGCCAAGTGGGATGTTCATGACTTCAAGGTATTTGTGGGCCCGGTAGAGCGCTTGCTCCTTGGGCATGTCGGTGTCGCTATCAAAGCGAATCAGAATGTGCGGGGGTGAAGCTGAGAGGCCCGATATGGGGTCAATTTGGGTGCCTTTGGGGAGCTGCGTGAGGGAGAGAAACTGGCCTTCTCGTCCATTGTGCCTCACTGAAGGGTAGTGTAGTTGAGGGACGTGCGGGTAAGCCTTGGGGCAGTGGTGCATTTCATGAATTTCTGAGTTGCAGAGGCCGATGCGTTGGAGTTCAAACGAGGAGCGGTCCTCAGCAACCAAGGGCAACGCCGAGTCCCTCACATGCTGCTCGAGTGTGGGGTAGCCCATCCAGTATTTGCTGTATGTTGGAGAGAAATAGGGAGCCACGATGTGTTGAGGGGCTTGGTGTGCCAGTGCCTTTGGATTTTTTGGAGTCAGCTGGGCTACTGCCAGCCTCGCTGTTGGATTCGCTAGCTGACCGCTTGGAGTGGGGGGTGGTAGCTGGGAGCTGTACTGACAAGGTGTTTGCAGTTTGAGGTGGGACGCACCGTTTCCCGGGTGTTGTTGCAGACGACGGGGTGGTGATGGCTTGAATTGCTGGAGTCTGCTCATTGCTGATCTTCGCAGGGCTCTATGTGGAACGGGCCTGATAGGCGTTCTCTGCTGCAAAGAATAATTCGTCGGAGGGGTGCATGTCGCTGACATCCATGCCTTCTTTCTGGCGGATGTCCATGTCATAATCCTTATCCATGTGACTAGCTGTGGACGCGGAGCTGAGTGCCGCAAGCTGGAGTGAGCTAGCTCGTTTGCTGCGGGTGACTATAGTAGAGAGGGGATGATGGTGCTTTTGGATAC
This sequence comes from Takakia lepidozioides, assembly GCA_030704615.1. Taxonomy (NCBI): domain Eukaryota; kingdom Viridiplantae; phylum Streptophyta; class Takakiopsida; order Takakiales; family Takakiaceae; genus Takakia; species Takakia lepidozioides. The sequence goes on from CM060734.1 coordinate 12,570,580, forward strand.
TGCCTGTACTCTTCTGGGTACTACCAATTTGGAAAGAGACATACGTAGAGAGAAGCCAACAGTTGGGAGTTGTGAAAAAGAGAGAGATGGGCAGTGTGCTGAGAGCAGAGAGGGCGGGTTGAGACAAAATTGCCAAGGTGGTGGGGGAAGTGGCTGGCTTGGGGTGTGGCTGCAGCCTGTATGTGGGGGCAGTATGGTAGCAGTGTGAGGTAGCCTGGCGGCAGGGTCGTCTTGGTGTAGTAATTAGAGCCGTTAGCCTTTTATGCCTGGGTGGCGGCTGAGAGGTGCTGGAGTAAGGAGAGGTATTAAGAAATGTAAACGCATGACAAGGTGGTGGCATGCCTTTGTCAGTAAACAGCTCTTTAATGTGTACTGTGGGTGAGGTTGGGTGTGGTGGTTCGAGGTTGGGAGTCGGCGTTGATTTGGCTAGTGTGAGGTAGTGATTACTTGGGGGGGGGGGTAATTAATCCAGCTTGAAGAGTTGTGTATTAAGAGGTTGCAATTTTGGCAGTCTGCAGTTTGGTATATCATTAAGTGTTGTTTGGTGGTTAATATTGGGTGCAGGAAGGGATAGGGAGCTGTAAATGGAGTTGAGGTGGGCAGGGCCCAGTGCTACAACCATATTTGTTGTAATTTTAAAAATAAGCGACCGCTCATACTGCGGTCGCTATTTTTATTTTTTATAAAACACACGCGACCGCCAATATTGCGGCGGTCGCTTTTATTTCCTTTGATTTTAAAAAATATTGCGGTCACTTTTATTTTGTATATTTCTAAATTTCAGCTCGGCCCGTATGGCGGTCGCTATTATTTTATATTTCCAAATATAATGCGACCGCCAGTATTGCGGTTGCTTATATTCATTATGACGCTTATTTTTTATATTTTTAAAATGACACGACCGCAAATATGGCGGTCGCTTCATTTTTTTATATATTAAAAATAAAGCGACCGCCAAGATGGTGGTCGCTTTTATTCTTAATATTTTGAAAATACAGCGACAGCCAATACGACGGTCGCTTTTAATCTTTATATTTTTAAATTTAAGCGACCGCCAGTGTGGCGCTCGATTTTATTTTATATATTTTTAAATTTATGCGACTGCCAAGTTTGGCGGTCGCCATTATTTTTTATTTTAAAATAAACGACCGTCCGGTGTGGCGGTTGTTTTTTTGGGTCGCTTATATTTTTATTTAAGAAAAATAAAGCGACCGCCATATTACTTTTATATTTTTTTAATATTATGCAACCGCCATTACGGAGGTCGCTCAGTCACTGTTTTTTTAAAAACAATTAGCGACCGCCAATATAACGGTCGCTCATATTTTTTATATTTCAAAATATAAAGCGACCGCCAGATTTGGCGGTCGATTTTCCACCGCCACCGTGTCGGCGACATGGCTGCTTAAGTGGCAATAATTTACCTGGTAACTTTTTTACTAGAATATTCCCGGAACCTGACGTGATGGAAGTCCTGTCAGCGTCAGGTCTGACGTGACCTGACGCTGACTGCGCTTGAATTTTCAGTTACGCAAATCAACCTTGTGTCATCGCAAGGTTGATTGCGGGTGTGGAATTTCCAAGCGAGCGCCTATTTTCATAGCTGGTTTTGGGTCAGGGTAGTATTAGATTCTAGTTTCATGGTTTGTTTCAGGTACACTTTTGCTTTGACAGGTGTGTTTGTGAGCTATAATCAACCTTGCGTCAACGCAAGGTTGAATCTCGCTGTGAATTGATCGTCTTAGGGTTTTTTCCCGGATTTAAATACATTCATTTGCTACCTCTAATGTACCTTGCGTCAACGCAAGGTTGGTTACCGCTTGGCTACGTATGTGTTTTTACAGGTTACAATTCACATTTGTGGTTCCGCCAATCAACCTTGGTTGCGGCTTTGGAATTTGTATGCGATGATTGTGGTCATGGACTTATGGGTCAGTTGAGTCGTTCATTTCCAGGAGAATTCCCAGCTTTTCTAAGTTTGTTTCTAGGCACGAATCAACCTTGGGTTAACGCAAGGTTGAATCAGGCTGAGAATAGAACGTTTCAGGGCTGGGCTGAGTGTGTTTTTGGACAGGTTGGACCTCTCATCTTTTCAACGAGGGAAGCAAAGGCGTGAGCAGAACCCGTGAGCAGATTCCTTTATGCGTGAGCAGATTCCCCGAAGCGTGCGCAACATTCACAATTTGGGTAACCCGACACTACAGGGTTCTAGCAGACTCAATTTTGCACTGGTTATCTGCACCTGCCTCAACACGACGAACCGGTTTTCCATTCCTTTTCGTTGGCCAGTCGTTCCCATGCGGTGGACGTTGAGGGAATGCGGATGGCATACCCCGCGATGGAATTGGTGTTACGACTGTTGGGCCCCTTGGAAGTCGAAACCGAACATCCTCCAGCATGTCAATCTTTTGTTTGGAGAGAGATGTTCTGACCTTGACTGGCCACACGACAGGGATGGTAGGCTTGCTGATGACTGAATCCCGACAAGTCCCCATCACACAACGCTCAATGTCATCGGGGCAGAACCAAAACTTGTGAGGTCTAGACTCCCGCGCTAAGTAATATTTGAACAAACCTGTGAAAGTCGGGGCTGGAGTCCCGCCAGCACCTCTACAAATCTTACTTGTGCACTTCACAAAAGACAAGGCCCTGATAGCAGAACAACCAACTTTTGATCCTTTGGGAGTCCGTTCAATGTGCCACATTGCATCACCACAATCGGTCTCTTCGACCGGCAGCACCGTCCGTCCTTCTCCCCGCACTGGAGCTGTGGCATCCCACACATCCACCGCGGTAGATCAACGGAGTACACACAGAGCAAAGAAACGCCCTTACGAAGCACGACTGTGTGTCTCCAAGGTGGTGGGCCCGCACTTCCAGCGTAAAACGGCCAACGCGAGCTTCCTGCGTATGATGGAGTCAAGAAAGTCCACTTTTGTGGGGGTCAAGTCACCTACATGGGACCATCTATGCTCTTTCCTCACCCTGGTGAGCCCACCGCATCTACCATGTCTCTTGTCATTTTCGTTGCATTGTTGGGTGTGCGTAGGTGGTATATTAAGGTGTCGTCAACGTCATCTTAATATGGGAGGTATTTCCATTCATTGTTTCGGGTGTGTGGACACCAATTAGTCAATCTGATTCGTTTGCATGTCCTCATTTCAGGTGACCAGGATGCCATGCTGGGTGAATGGGGTGCAGCAGGCCTACGCGACTGATCTTGTCATCCTTGACATCCCAGATGGGCAGCTTGTGCCTGATATCATTCCCACAGATGTGACGCCAAGCTGGAATGCTCATAATCCTCTTTACTGGCAGTGGGCATTCTCTTTCAGCAACAAGTTCCTCTCTGACGCGGGCTCGCTTTTGATTTTCCAAGGTGAGGACATGGCATCCCGCCGGATCCTTCACAGCTACATAAAGTCATCGGGGTTCAAAATCTACAAAATATGGACCTGTATAAACACCCCGCCTCTTTCAAATGCGGAAGGCAGAAGGACTCTCTAGGGCTTTGTTGTCTGTTATCATTTGGTAGTAGTACGCATCACAACATTTCTAACACAACTCTCTTTGTGCTGCTGCAGACCATGTCTTCAAGGCCATTTGTCTTGCTCCAATTCGGCCTGACACCACTCCTGCTCATGTTGGGCATTTTGACGTTTGGGAAGGAGGGCTTCACATAGACCCGGAATGCGACCCAGTGGAATCTGATGTTATCCACAACTATGTGGACTCGTCACAGACATTGAAAAAAACTGGTGGCATTCCATGGAGAGGTGCTCGGGAGAAGTCGCCCACTTTCATGCAGACTTTGATTGAGACATGCAGCCGGCATGGTGGGATAGTGGTGGACCTGTCCATGGGCACAGATTGGTGCCCAATCAGTTTTCATTTCTTGGGTGCACTTGTTGGCATTCTGTTTGGACTTCTGACATGGTTTCGTGGATCCATTTGCACTATTGCAGGGGCTTCGTTCCATGCCTGCAAGTATGCACGAAGGCATTTTTTTGGGATGGAGGGGGAGGAGAAGCTCTACTCTCAAGTCATCGCACCACTGTCTGAGGGGTCATCGCATTCGACCCAGACTGAGAACATTGTGGTGGAGCAGGATCTGCAAGAGCCCGATGCTCTGGATGTCGATTCCGATTTCTCATGTGAGTAAGTGCAAGTTCTGTTGTGGCACTTGACTGACACGACGGCGCATCCTTCTATTTTCCTCTTTCGTGCACAAGTTTGGCCAGCATAATGTATGTGGACTTACATTATTCATATGTGTGTGCAGGAGTCCCAAGACGCCACGGTTTTTGCCTTTCTTTGCCAACCCGCAATTTTTCCCAAGTCCAAGAGTAGATTTTGAATTGCCATGTTATGCGGAGGCTGCAGCGTGCGAATTTAGTCTCCTTTCTTGTCCCCCTCCTGTGCTTTATGACAGAGAGGGTTTTGTGCAGAGCAGGGCTAGTGTCTTCATAGACAGTTCTACCTTTGTTTTTGGACTCCGACTCCAGTAGCAGTGGATATTCTTTTTCAGAATGAATCGGCTGTTTATAGACGATTTTTATTAAAGCACCAAATGGCCTCTCCACCTTCTTTGCAATTGGGTGTCAGCATCTCTCTCGACGTAGGATACCTGGTGAAATGACAACCACAACCCTCCTCAGTTGGCAGAGGTTCACTCTGGAGCTCGGAGGATTTGGCAACCAATACTGAAAATTGCTTTTAATTTTGCATTCATCCACAAACTACATTCATCCATGTGCCATTCGTGCAACATACATTCATCGCCCATTCATCCATCATTCATCCATCATTCATCCATAACGATGAATTGGTATGCATGTTATATTGGACACTACCCGCAGTAACAGGTCCTCTAAGCCGAATTGGTGTCTGCGGTTATAGGTGAGCAGATCCTGAAGCGTAAGTAGAATTTTGCTCACGGAATTTTCTGCTCACTGATTCTACTCACGCTTTAGCAATCCCCATTTTCAACCCTTCTGCTGAAGAGGGGTTTGTATGTACTTGTATTGGAATGACCATCTGTGTTTTTGGGGTGTGTGGTTCAGGTACATGTATCATGTCCTCATTCCGGGAAAGTACCTTAGCGATGACCCTGACTTCATCTACATATGGGCGGACCCCTCCAATGAGAAGACAATGTATACGGCTGGTATTGCCAGAGACTGGAGCAGGGCGCACTTCAGAGACTGCGGGTGGGACCTTGATCTGCCCAAACATGACACACCATTCGATGAAGTGGTTTTGAGGAACCTGAACGACAATGCCGCTGCACTAGCCCCGCTTACTGACAAAGACATTCAGGAGAGAATCATTCAAGCTCTGAACGCAAAAGAGCCTGAGAAATCGTCCACTCCAAAACGGAAGGGGAAGAATGCAGGGGATGGGAAGGGGAAGGGGAAGGGGAAGAATGCAGCTGCGTAGGAACAGGTCGCGCAACAGCCTGCTGACAGGCAGCATTCTCCGACGAGGAATGTCAAGTAATTTTACCACTAGTGTGAAACTAGCTAGGAAATAGCTAGCTTTTACATATTGACATTTGGGATTGGCCCAAGTGTCAATCCAGGGGTCAAGGCAGATTTAGGCCCTGGAGTGGTTATCTTCACGGCAAGCGCAGGAGGCTCATCTTTCTCGAGTTGAGCCTCACCGCGCCTAGCTATGGCGCCGTAGTGTGGATTCCCCATGGCGTGGGGTGCACTTGGCTTGACTTGTATTTGAGTGATGAGGTTATATATGCATGAGTTTATGCTTCAGCTTTATGAGCTCGCATGAGCTTGTGCTTGTATTCTTCTTCTTTATCACTCGAGAAAGATGAGCTCGTATCTGTGAGTGCCAGATACGAGTTAGTTGTAGCACTTGTGGTTTTTGCTTGAGAATGAGAGAAACCAAGTTGTTATGCAAAGAGCACAGTGGAGCTCTTGGTTGTTAGAAGCGGAGGCGATGTGGGTTACGAGGTGGTAGACCTTGGCATTCGATCTTCAGCTTTAGAGATGAAAGCACCATGCTGCAGGTAATTCCAGAGCACCTTGATGGTTTCAGATTGTGTACATGCATGAGCAAGCACGATTGGGAAGAGGACCAGTCAAGAGCAGGTTATAGTGGCTTTGGTGGCAAAGCTGAGAACTGGACTTGGGAATGCGAGCTTTCATTGTGTGAAGGATTGCAAGACCAAGCGAAAAGGCTGATTTGGCTTGGGGCAAATCAGTGCACTTTGTGGAGTATGGTGAGATTGGGTTTCAATCTCGAGCTTCAGCATTGAGAGGGCTCTTGTCATGGCAAGAGCAGGGCTGGAACAGGAGCTAAGGGGTGCGGCAAGGCCATGGAATGTGCACCTAGGGTTTCAGAGCTTGGAAGAAGAGCTCTTGCACCACAAGAGAAGTGTCTTGTGGCTGGAAATGTAAGCCTTAGGGTTTCAGGAGCTTGGCAAAGGCTGTGGAGTGCTTAGTCTTGTCTTAGAGAGCATCAAGGAGCCAAGGAGCCAAGATAGGGGGCTGATATCTCTTGTGTGAAGAGGTTGCATGTGTGGAGCATGTATTCAGCTCATTGAAGCTTTCATCTTCAAGCTTGGAGGGCAAGCAAGGAAGAGGGAAGGGCTGACTTCCCTTATGTGAGGGCAATGCATGTGTGGAGCATGCTATCAGCCTGGTGAAGGCTTGCACTTTCAGGTGTGGGAGTGCAAGAAAGGAAGGAAGGGGCTGGTTTCCCTGTAGGCCATATGGAGCATGCTTTCAGCCTGCTGAAGCTTGTATTTTCAGGTTTGTGGGTGCAAGAAATGAAACAAAGAAGCTGATTCTCTTATGGTGAGAGTGGGGCATGTGTGGAGCATGCCTTCAGCCCATTGAGGCTCTTGTTTTCAAGCTTTAGAGAGCTAGAACGAAAGGTCTAGGGCTGGTTTCCACTTGGAGTGAAAGAAAAGCACTTGTAGGGCCTATGTGAGTTGGGGTTTCAACTTCAAGCTTGAAAGGAGCGCAACTCTTGAAGCAGCAGGTGTAGGGGGCTGGAATAGGCTCTAAGACAGATGCTATGGCCAAAGAGAGTGCTTGAATGAGTGCTCACAAGGGCTGGGAACCAGCAGGGCTTGGTTGTTTGCCATTGAGTTTAGTGGCGTGTTTGGGGAGGCTAAGTGAGAAAGAAGGCTTGGTTTGTGGCAACCACCTCATGGCTTAGGGCTACTATGGTGGTGTGTGGGAGCCGAAAGAGCAAGAATACCTTGCTGATTTCCTCACAACCGCCATAGCTCGGTGGAAAGAAGCCTAGAGTCCAAGAGACACAAACCCTAGCTTGGCGTGGCTAAACCCCTTGGAGAAATGGCTAAACTGCCAGAGCGGCCATGGATGGGGCTATGACAGGCTGTGAGGGGCTGTGCCGGTGGCCTTCGGGGCTGTGACGGGCTGTGAGGGCCTGTGAGGGCCTGTGCCGGTGGGTTGTGACGGGCTGTGAGGGCCTGTGACGGGCTGCGCCGGTGGCCTTGGGGGCTGTGATGGGCTGTGAGGGGCTGTGCCGGTGGCCTTTTGGGGCTGTGACAGGCCGTGCTGAGGCCTTTGGGGTTGTGATGGGCTGTGAGGGGCTGTGTCAGGCCGTGCCTGAGGCCTTCAGGGCTGTGATGGGCTGTGAGGGACTGTGACGGGCTGCGCCGGTGGCCTTCGGGGCTGTGACGGGCTGTGAGGGCCTGTGAGGGCTTGTGCCGGTGGCCTTCGGGGTTGTGACGGGCTGTGAGGGCCTGTGACGGGCTGCGCCCGTGGCCTTTAGGGTTGTGATGGGCTGTGAGGGGCTGTGACAGGCCGTGCCTGAGGCCTTTGGGGCTGTGAGGGGCTGTGGCGAGCTGTGACGGGCTATGAGGGGCTGTGACAGGCTGTGCCCAGTGGCCTGTGGGGCTGTGACGGGCTGTGACAGGCTGTGCCCAATGGCCTGTGGGACTGTGACGGTTGTGACCAGTGAGCTAGGTGGGCCTGTGCTGGTCTGTGGTGGCCCGTGTTGACCTGTGGACGGCCTGTGTTGACTCATGGAGGCACTGGTGGACTGTCTAAGGACTGGCATGTGGTCTTGAAGGCCGAATTTTTGAAGCTCGTGGAGGGCGGTTTGAGGAGTATCTTCATGATATTCCCATGGTCATGCAAGTGAGGGAAGAGAGGAGATGAAGAGTGTTGGGATGAGGGCATGCTGGGGTTAGGCATTGCTTTAGCTTCTCTTCCTCGTAGTTTCCACCCTCTCATTAGGCCAAGACCTTTCCGTAGGTGGAGGCAAGAGTTAGTCCGGGTTTGGGCTGGGGTGTCCTTGCAGGAGCAACACCGTGGAGTTGTTTTTGGTGTGGGGGAGTCGTCGTTCTGATTTCTTGTGTTTGGATCCCCTCCATACCTGCATGCTTGACTGTGCGCCATGCTAGTTTTGTGTGGGCGCTTGTTTTTATAGGTGATTGGTCCGGATTTGATCACCGGCCAGTCCTAGAGCATGCTGTCGATGGTGAGGCTGGGGTGATGACCAGCCAGACCATCATTGTTTATCCTGTGGTGAGGTTGGAGGTGATGACCAGCCAACCATAGGAGTGCTTGCGGTGGATGCAGGTATAGGTGTAGGCTATGTTAGGAACTTAGTATTCCAAACCATAAGCCGCAACAGGTTCTCTACCCGGTTACCTTGTGGAGAGGGGGTTAGGGACATGTTCATGACCGGTTGAGTGTCAACATGGAGGTGCCACTAGTTGCTGGGGACAGTGCCGGTTCGAGCACTAGCGATACTAGTGGGTACACGAGACGAGGTGTGCGGTTTAGGCCACCTTCACCTCCTGTGTCTTCTACGGAAGGTTCTGATTCGGATTGTGAATCAGGAGGACTCATACCGGCGGTGCAAGTTGTTTCTTTGCCATTGTTGTGGGACACAATGGAGGAGATGTATGGAGCTACCAAGGGGCCACGAAGGTACTCTGGGGCGGTGGGCACCATCGAGTTGGATGATTTTATCCAAGAGTTTGATAGTTGGTGTGATTTGCAGCAAATGCGCAATCCACAACTATTTACGCCTTTCATGGCATGGAAGGGGCTGTTCCAACACCTTGAGGGGCCGCCTATGGATGATTACCATGAGTTCAGGCGGGGGCATGAGGTTGAGATCGAGGAGTGGAGGATGTACTGGTCACCCGACTATGTCTCCATCACTAGGGGCACTGGAGCCACGAGGGCAGTGGCTACACCTGCCGCTGCACCGGCAGCTTCAGCAAGTAGCAGTGGGACTGGTGGGACTGGTGGTACAGTAGCTACGACGTCCACCCAAGCCACTACCGCACCAGCACTAGCACCCGTGCCTGCCTTCAACCCTGTTGTGGAATTCTTTGAAGAGTTGAGAGGGAACTACCAAGGGGTGAGGACAGAGAAGTTGCGGAGCTTGCAAGAGTTCCAACGGAAGCCGACCGAGAGCTTGAGGGAGGCTTTCACTCGCATGAGGCGCTTGATAAATGTAACCCAAGGGGTTACGGAAGCTCAGGCAGTCCAATTCTGGTACGGGATATTGGACAAGGAGCTGAGGAGAAGGGTGCGGGATGCAACTCTCCTACAAGCGGCCCAACCCACCTTAGCAAATGTGTTTTTGCTGGCAGAGCGGATAGAGCTCAACATGGTGGAGGAATGAATGGTCATGGTGGGATTTGCTAAGGAGACACCACGGGGTAGTGGTGCTCCTAGCCAACCACTACCTCAACGTGCTCAAGGCAACAAGGGGGCTCAAGTGAAGCTCAGGGAAGGGCAGAGAGGACCTCAGATGTAGGGGTCTCTCCCTTCATTTGCTGGCCAACAACGGGCGGATGTGGTGTGCTGGACATGTGGAGGACCCCATGTCAAGAAGGATTGCCCAGAGGGAGGCAAAGGGCCGGCACATGCACAGCTTGCACAGTTGCAGTGTGGGCATTGTGGCAAGCACGGGCATGGAGAGGCCTACTGTTATGGTTTGCATCCTGAGTTGCGCCCAGGCCAGTTCAAAGGGAACAATGGTGGCCGGGGGCGAGGTGGAGCAGCCCAGAGAGGACGAGGTGGCCAGCCACGAGGTGCAGGCCAAGGGCAAGCTCAACATGGCCAAGGATGCGGAGGTCAGGGTGTTGACCAAGGCATGGCCAACCGGCTTCAGCAGCTAGAGCAGAGGCTCGCTGCCATGGCTACAGCCTAGGTGGTACCGGCTCCAAGGCCGGATGGTCCACCTCCTGCTCCTGAGGGAGGAGATATGGGAGGCATGGGATTCATGTGTGGAGCAGCACTACCACTAGTGCAGGTGGAGTCTGCTGCAGCCGTGACTCGAGGAGCAGCACGAGTTCCTGAGCCACGAGGTGCAGACGTGGAGTTGGATCCACAACGTGGGGAGGCAAGCCGTCAGGCTAGGCTTCCTTAGTCATTCACATTGGCGGAGACAGTGTCGACGCCATCCATGGCACCTAGTTCTCGCCCGACTGTTACCGAGGCGGAGGTTACTATGCCATTGGGGAGAGCTACACAGGTAGCACCACTACCTAGTGTTGTCAAGGCTACGGCAGCTAGTGTGCTGCTAGGAGCGGCCACATCTGTGTGCCAGGCTCCATTGTTCTCGGCTACCATGATTGCGACGCCGGGGGTAAGACCAGCTGAGGTGTTCAGGCTGGCAGCTACACTCTGTGAGAGTGGGGAAGTTACTTCATCTTCTGCGGAGATAGTGGGAGGTGTAGTGCCGGAGGGATCCTCGGATTTGAGGGTCAAGACTGCCACGGCGGCGCCATGGCAAGCTGCAGCTGCCAGGTTGATGGAGCTGCTAGCTAGGCCAGCCATTGAGCGCGCCATGGTGACACCTGGAGTTGTCATGTTAGACAACCAGGATGACATTTTCTGTTTGAGTGGACCGGCAGGCAAGAGGTACCGGCCACTGCGGGTCTTGTTGGACTCGGGAACTCAGCCATTGATGCTGGGCAGAGCTGCTATTGTAGGCTTGGGCCTCACGGAGGCGGATATGGAGCCTTGTCCTTTCCAGATACAGACGTCTCTGGGAGAATCGGAGTAGGCTCGGGGCATGACACGGCGTGAGTTGGCTATCAGACTACGGCCGGATCACCCTACAGATGGCTTAGTGATGCGAGCCAAGGCCATTGTGACAGACGCGGTCTCATACGATGTCCTGGTTGGTGGGGCAGTGTTGTACCCCATGGGCTTCACCCTGGATTTTTGGGAGGAGTCTGCTTCCTATAGGCCTGCATGGCAGTTAGGGGAGGGCCGGCGTGTGCAGCTCCCTGTGACGTTCATAGAAGGAGTTGCGGTTGCCCAACGAGGCAAGATGCCGACACTAGCAGCATTCACAACGGCAGTGAGTTGGCCTAGAGAGTTGCTTGAGGGCAACGCTCATTCAGAGGATGTGCCACCTCCGGGAGAGCAAGATGATATGTATGGTATGGCGGAGTTGCCTACCATGGTTGCTCAGACTCCATTGTGGGGCACGAGCAAGGATTTGCAGCGGGATGCTGATCGACGGGTGCAACAAGCCTGGGTGGAGGCTTTTGTACCGTCAGGAGAGGAGGAGAGTGCGGGGATTACACCAGGACCACCTCAGTTGTCTCCATTGGACACCACACCTATTGTGTGGCAGTATCCGGATTGTGGCAGTATCCGGATGAAGGCATTTGTCTTCTGGACTTGTTTGGCGGGATCAGCACCCGATTGGCTGCTGTATTACAGGCAGGTGTACGAGTTCGGCGTTACCTGTATGTGGAGAGGGATGAGACTACACGACGCGTTTCACTTCGCCATGTTGCTCAGTTGGTGCAGCGGTACCCTGAGTTATTGTCGGTGTCTGCAATTCGTGGATATCAGCAGGCCTTGCCAGCAGACATTTCGTTGCTGGGGGCGTAGGATTTGGAACGGGTTGGCTCCATTGATCTGGTAGTGGCAGGTTGGCCCTGCCAAGGGCATTCATCAGCCGGGCATGGCAATGGATTGCGAGACTCGAGGTCGGGTCTGTTTTGGGAGATGGTGCGGGTTTTGCGCCACTTGCAGCTTCATCAAGCTGTATCTCCAGCATACATCTTGGACAATGTGCCACTGATGGGCAATTCTCGGGCCAGGGTGATGGCCAGTGTGCATCAAGTCCAGTCGTGGCTTGGGTCAGCAGTGTTGCTAGATGCAGCTACAGTGGGGTCACAGGCTCATCGTCCACGGCTATGGTGGACTAACTTGATACCACCCGCACTGCTCAAGCGTGCATTTGATGGGGTGCAGCGGCCAGCACATCTCACAGTGGATAGCATTCTGGACACAGGGAGGCAGTCTCAGCGTGTGAGATACGATGACCGTTCGCCTTTGGCAATGGTCAACAAGGTGGGTCAAACACGAGCAGCATTACCTACACTGCTCAGCTTCCCAGGATCGCATGCTTTCCGGGATAGTGGACCTGGCCTCCTGTGGGATGCTCAGTTGCAGCAGTTAGTGGAGCCTAATGCTGACGAGCGTGAGCGGGCAATGGGTTTTACCACTGGTACCACGGCGGTGTCGTCTCTTTCTGAGGCATCACGTCGTCAAGTGTTGGGGCAAGCAATGGATCTCAATTGCTTGACCTGGATTATCAGCTTGGCGCTGGCTGAGCAACGCAGAGTGCGGAGTACACTTCCCTCGATGGTCTCTCTGCCTACCGAGACGGTACAGGCAGTGAATAGAGGCGAGTATGTGAGGACCACGGGGTGCATGCATCCATGGCACACGTGGGAGGTGCTCGAGGTTCAAAGGGAGTTGGCAGCCAAGGCGGCTGTGATGGATGAGGTTGGGGATTCTTCTTGGGTTGAGAAGGTCCTCAAGGATGAGATGATGGGGCAGGATGAGGCCTTGTCATTGACTGAGCAGGCAGGGAGTACTGCTCAAGAGGTTGCAACATAGCAACCACTGGACGCGTCCTCTACCTCTAAGCCCACTGGACTTAAGGTTGCAGTTACGGAGGACAATTAGGAGCCTGACATTGGACCCATTGTCACCGGAGGAGAGAGACGACGTATACGGCGGTTCCTGAGGGTTTACAAGAATTGCTTTGCCTTCAATTTGAAGGACTTGGGAGCACTGAAGGGTCAAGAGATCCGTATTGAGTTGGCCACTGACACGCCAATCTTTCGGAGACCCTATAGATACAGTGACATGGACAGGTCTTTGATTCAGATGAGGACTCAAGATCTCTGGGAGGCAAGTTTGGTGGAGCTCTCTGGTGGAGAGTATGCTTCAGCCACAGTGATGCCAACCAAGAAGGATGTCTATGGCAATTGGACGGAGAGACGTATGTGCCGTGATTACCGGCCTGTAAATCGTCAGACCAAGTCCGATAAGTATGCCATGCCAACACCAGAGGAGATCTTTGATGCCATCGGGCATGCTAAGGTCTTTAGCACTTTGGATTTACGATCCGGATATCACCAGTTGCCAATCAAGGAGGTGGACAAGCAGAAGACGACATTCTGGGGGATCAATGAGCACAGAAAGGATTGTCTATATCAGTGGCGGTTCTTACCATTTGGGCTTAAGAATGCTCCTGCAGAGTTTCAGAGAGTCATGGATAGGATTCTAGCAGGGGTGGACTTTGCTCGGTGCTATATAGATGACATCATCATCTTTAGTGTTACGATGGAGGAGCATGAGAGACACCTTCAGGTGGTATTGGAGCGCTTGAAAGCGCACGGATTGAAGTTGCATCCGGGGAAGTGCAAGTTTTTCCACAACCAGATTGAGTATCTTGATCACATGATATATCCTGGAGGATTGGGGGTACAGCAGACTAAGGTAGAGGCCATTGCACAAATTCCACGCCCCACGGATGTGAGCCGAGTTCGAGCTTTCATGGGGTTGGCAAACTATTATAGACGGTTTGTCAAGGGATTTAGTACCATTGCAAAGGCTCTAATCAAGCTGACCAAGGTGGACCAGGAGTGGCAGTGGGAAGATGAGTAGGAACGAGCTTTTCAAGAGCTCAAGGCGAGGTTGACCTCGGCGCCTATCCTGAGACGACCTATCAGGGGGCGTCCCTTTCAGCTGCATACGGATTGGAGCATGCTGGGGCTTGGAGCGGTGCTCACACAGGTGGATGAAGAGGGAAGAGAGTTTGTAGTGGCTTATGTTAGCCGCTCGAACAACGCTGCAGAGGCTAAGTACAGCTCATATGAGGGAGAGTGCTTAGCTGCAGTGTGGGCCGTGGCACACTTCAGGTGCTATCTATACGGCAATCTTTTCACCCTTGTCACGGATCACCAGCCACTCAAGTGGTTGATGGAGTCAGACAAGCTTACGGGGAAGCTTGCACGGTGGGCACTCATACTCCAGGAGTATGACTTTCAGGTTGTGCATCGACCAGGTTTGGTCAATCGGGATGCGGATGGATTGAGTCGCAATCCATGCATGAGCCAGCAGGATGACACTGGAGCTCGGTGGCATGGTGAGACGGACGAGGAGATGGTGCCGGGATGACACGCATCTGTATTTTTGTGTATCTTGGCATCGGGAGGTCAGGTTGGACCTACAACAGGGATGACTGTAGACGGAGTGTCTGAGGACCCTGAGGCTAGTGATGAGCCAGGTGGTGCCAGAGATATACATGAGGATTTGGCTGTGTTGGACTACCTCTGCACGGGAGACACGACAGCCACTGTGACTGCCAGGGAGAGGGATCAGATCCTGCAAGGAGCCAAGAGGTTCAAGTGGGAGGGGATACACCTACTTCGAGTGTGGGAGGATGGTCGGGTGAGGATTGTGCCTCACCCCACACAGCGTGCACGGTTAGTGCGGCATGCCTATGAGGAGTTGGGGCATTTTGGAGTGCGACGCACTCACAGTTTACTGCAGGGGCAGTATTGGTGGCGTGGTATGCATACAGAGGTGCAACAGTTCGTGGCTAGGTGCATGGTGTGTGACAGGGTGCGTGCTTCATTCAACGCCCCTACACCACAGTTGCATCCTTTACCAATCATGGGATTGGGCTACAGGTGGAGTCTTGACTTCGCAAGACCGTTGCCACTGACTATGCGCCACCACAGATATGTGTTGGTGATGGTGGAGCACTTCTCCAAGTGGATTGAGTTGGTTCCATTGCCTGACAAGGCTAGTGAGGGGGCTGCGTATGCATTCTTGGATCGTATGCTTAGCCGATTTGGTGCTCCAGCTGAGGTACTCACGGACCAAGGGAGAGAGTTCTTGGGGGAGTTTCAGGCTTTGTGTGATAAAGCCTTGATAGACCACCGCACCACTTCTCGGGATCATCCTGAGGCCGATGGCTTGGCAGAGAGAGTCGTTCAGACGGTGAAGAGGGGTTTTCGCAAGTATGGCTTGCAGAAGAGACACCTAGGAGATTGAGATCTTTAGGTTCCTTGGTTAGCCATGGGCTACAGGTTCAGCAAACAAGCATCACATGCCTCCTTCTCACCATATTTCCTTCTCTTTGGCCGAGAGCCGGATTTGCCTGCAGCCATTCGTAGGGACACTGCTCAAGTCCTTAACCTTGACGATCCGGACGTGTGGGTACGTGCATGTGATCAGCGTGCAGAGTTGTTCAAGAAAGTCATGCCCATGGCTTTTGAGAACCTTGCCATTGCACAGCACCGTGATACGTTGAGATATGCTACTATACGTGGTGGAGGATATCGTCCTGGGGTGCGGAGGTTTAGCCCTGGTGACTATGTTTATTTGCAACAGACTGCTCCTACGACTTTGGATGTTACTGCAAGGCGTGTTATTCTGAGGGTTCAAGAGGTGTTGCCCTCAGGATTCCTGATCTTGGAGGGTCAGGATGGCATGACTTGGAAGACCATGTGCGTAATTGTGCGCTATGTCACCTTCCCAATGTCGATGGCAGAGTTGACCCAAACTTGGCAGTGGTACCTGCAGGTTTGAGGTGCATGCTCTGTGGGTCTGCCAAAGGGGCAGCCACCATGCTGGTGTGTGATCGATGCTCAAGGGGTTGGCATATGGGATGCTTGACACCACCTCTTGAGAAGGTTCCTGACGGAGATTGGTTGTGTCCACATTGCTTGGGATAGTGGCAATGGACATGACTAGAGGCAGCTAACAAGACATGGGAGGCCAAGCTCATAGGAGTCAATACATGAGATCCCAAGCTCAAGTTCATAGGTTGCAAGACGGCGACTAACGATGGGGCAACTCTTGCACCCGGCCTCTTGATCTATCGAGTTTGAGTGTAGTAGGGATAGTGGTGGAGGACTTAGTGAGGCTATGGTCACTATCACATCTTGTGGCTACTTGGACTTAGAGGGACCTAAGCACCAGCTAGGGGGGCGATTGTGTGGACTAGTGACTGCCATAGTGGGCAGCCTAATGACTGACTAGCTGTAGCCTAGTGGTTGGACTAGTGGTATACTAGTGTGTGGTGTGCACATGTGTTGTGTGGTTTTGGACAGCGATGTAGTTGTGTAGCGATATGTATGCGCACGACAGCTGTCAAGTTATTTTACCACTAGTGTGAAACTAGCTAGGAAATAGCTAGCTTTTACATATTGATATTTGGGATTGGCCCAAGTGTCAATCCAAGGGTCAAGGCAGATTTAGGCCCTGGAGTGGTTATCTTCATGGCAAGCGCAGGAGGCTCATCTTTCTCGAGTTGAGCCTTGCCGCGCCTAGCTATGGCGCCGTAGTGTGGATTCCCCATGGGGTGGGGTGCACTTGGCTTGACTTGTATTTGAGTGATGAGGTTATATATGCATGAGTTTATGCTTCAGCTTTATGAGCTCGCATGAGCTTGTGCTTGTATTCTTCTTCTTTATCATTGTGTGGACTAGTGACTGCCATAGTGGGCAGCCTAGTGACTGACTAGCTGTAGCCTAGTGGTTGGACTAGTGGTTGGACTAGTGGTATACTAGTGTGTGGTGTGCACATGTGTTGTGTGGTTTTGGACAGCGATGTAGTTGTGTAGCGATATGTATGCGCACGACAGGAAGGATAAGAGAACACTGAAGACGAAGGAATAGCCTTTGAGGCGAGAGAGCATCCATCAAGGGTTTTGGGTCAGTTCCAGCGCAAGGTGGTGAATGAAAGCTTTTTGGCTATGATGAATCCAGAAAGTCCACATTCAAAGGGGAGAAATCGAAATCATGGGACGTCCTCGTTTCTTTCCTGACTCAGGTAACCACACATCTTTTTACTATGACATGAATGATTTGGTTTTAGCAATTCAAGGCTGCTTTTGACACTGTCTTCTGTTTTGTGGCACATGTCACAAAAAGGCCAGAGTGGGTGAATGGAAGCCAGCAGGCATACGCGACTGACCTTGTGGTTCTGGACATTCCGGACGGTTGGCCTGTCCCTGATGTCTCCCTTCGAATGCAACCCCTACTTGGAACAAGTCAGATGCCCGTTACTGGTAGTGGGTTTTCTCATTCAATAACAAATTCTTTTCTGACGCAGGGGCTCTCCTTCTCATGCAGGCAAATGACATGTTGGCACGCAGAACTCTTTTCAGCTACATGAAAGCTTCCGGGTTTCGCGTCATCAAAACTTGGACATGCATCAACACCCTGCCTCTTACAAAGGGAGAGTTCCCGGGGCAGAGGTAATTTCTAGCAATGACACTTTTGGTGTTTTTCGGGTCCACTCAAAAGTTATTGTTTTTCTTCTTGCTCTAACTCTCTTGGGTTTTGTGGCAGACTCGGGTGTTCGAGGCTTTGTGCCTGGTGAGGGGTCTGGAAATCCAACGTTGACCTGCCCACGTGGTAAGCCAAATGAGGGGGGATGCTTCCGCGTGAGCCTGGCCTCTTAAGCCTGTGAGCGCGTGAGCCCAGCCAGGCTCACGCCACGTCAGCAAGGTTCCACACGTGCAGGCCCTAATTCCGCGGAAGCCACCTATTTCCGCGGAACGGAAGGCGATTACCACGGCCAATATTTCCCAACTTTATTTTCCGATAGGACTGCTCCCTCATCCAAATCCGATTCGGTTGTGAAACCAGGGGAGGTTTGGGATGGTTTTCGAGCACGGCACAAGATATTTCACAGAGTACAATGTCCGGTAGCGTAATGAACATGACCGATAATGCCTTTTTTTTTAACGTAGTTCCTTCCTCCCAATTCACATACACTTTCTAATGTTTGACGATCTCTAGACATACACCAGGAAATCCCTAAAGTTGCTTTGCGGTATGCGTGAAAAGAAGACAGTAGAACATGCTGGCAAAACTTGCAATGCAAAACACCATTTATTAAGCCAGTAGTCTACATCAACCCCGTGAACTACCCGAGGTTGCAGAGGAACTACTTCCAAACACTGTAGCAATATCATCTACATATACGCCAACCCGTCCACCACGTTTTTCTCTGCCATGCCCCCCATAGAGAGGCGAACAGGTTGATTGATGGGACAACACACGTGTGCATGCTTCCGCGTAAACAGACAAGTGGTAACCACGGGGCGGACTTGGGGTCATGTAGTATCCTTGGAAACCAAAAGATGTTTGGTGATTTGATGATTAGTGTCGCACTCTGAAACGCAACAAGCGGAATGGTGTTAGAAGTCACAATTGCAAAATTTATAATTGAAGCAATCATTGGAACACTGCAGGAAAGATGCAACGGAATGCAATACCCGATTGCACGACAACAAACACGACTTACTCACACTCAAAATCAGAATCCACGTCCAGATCTTCGTCACGAACGTCGGCCTCCTCGAAAACTGCCTCTGTGTGGGGGGCAGATGTAGAGCCCGATGCAAGCTGCTCAAGCTCGCTAGCAAAGAGCTCTGCATCTGCCTCCATGCCAAAGAAGTGCCTTCCGGCGCTTTTGTAGGCATGGAAAGATGCTCCTGCAAATCCAACATTAACGAGAAGGTGAAATAGGGTCCACAAAAAAAATTGAAGCTCTCACAATTCACATTTCAAGTACAAAGTTGAGGGCCCCACCTGTGCCCATAGACAAGTCCACCACCCGCCCACCGTGCCGGCTGCATGTCTCCACCAGAGTCTACATGAAAGCTGGGGATTTCTCTCGAGCACCTCTCCAAGGGACACCATTCGACCTTTTCAAAGTGCGCCCGGAGTCCACGTAATTGAAGACCACATCATCCTCCACAGGCTCGCAGGTGGGATCGATGTGAGCTGCAAGGTCCCTCAACTGGAACTCTGCAATCCATGCCTGTAGATTAGGTATTAAATGTCAAGTTGGAGGCGAGGAGGCCACGCAGAGCATAGCCCTTCCGGTCCTTTATATTTATATACCTTCTCAGGGCGGGGCTCCATCGGAGCCATCCATAAGGCTGGTCCATGCCACGTGTCCACAGCCCCACGCTTGGACACACGTCTTCCTCTCCTCGCTCTCATGCATCCCTGTACTGCACCTGTTCCTAGCTCCCTATTGGTCGCTCCCACCCACCTTCTCTATTTCCTTGAACTTCAAAATTTCCCCAAACAGTTGTTCGGTACTTATTTGAGGCCTGGACACACGTCTTCCTCCCACGTCTTCCTCCCATCACTCTGCTGTATCGCTCAATTGTACCTATTCCTACGTCCATATTGGTCGCTCCCACCATATCTATTTCCTTAACCTTCAAAATTTCCCCAAACCGTTCTTGGTTAATAAATGGAGGCAAAGGAAACGTCCAGAAGTTCCATAGGTTGATGATACCAACAACCGTGCAACTCTTGTACTGGGCGCATTACCTTACAACACATACCCGTTAGAGCTGTTGCGCATGCAATGCAACATGAAGATTAGCGCAAGCTGAGGACTCCCATTTACATCTGTGAGTGAGCTCCAGTCAACTTATCCCAGTCTTAGCACCCCTACCTGGTTGGATACGTGGGTCTGCTGTAGTACAGAATCTCTTCCGTTCTTCTCCTTCTCCTCGGGAATCTCTGTCAGTAATGTCTTCTTGTAGCCTATGGGGGACTCTGGTGGCACCTGGCAGCATCATGGGTAACCGGATCCTGAGCAGAGGATATTCAGTGCCTGCAGCGGCAGAGCTGCGTGCGTGGCCATGAGTGAAC
Source organism: Takakia lepidozioides (assembly GCA_030704615.1). Taxonomy (NCBI): domain Eukaryota; kingdom Viridiplantae; phylum Streptophyta; class Takakiopsida; order Takakiales; family Takakiaceae; genus Takakia; species Takakia lepidozioides. The sequence continues at coordinate 12,590,549 of CM060734.1, forward strand.
ACGCGTCGGGGCAAGCAGGTGCATGCGCCATGCGGCAGTTTTTAAGGTTACACACTCTGCTGTGGCCATCCAAGTGCACTGCCATCGTGATATCACGCATCTTTTCCAAATCTCCCATCTAGTAGGTACTACCTACTGTTGGAGAGAGCAGGTACTCTGTTCTCTGACAGCGTCCGTACTTGGGGTCCGGTGTCTCTCATCGCTCTTCCGCTTCTTCACTTGGGTGCTTTATCCTGTTTCTCTCTTGGCGTTCTCTTCCCCTGCTAACCTCTATCTTGAAATTTCTTTTTGGGGTGAGTCTGGGAAGCGGCTGAGGACACTGATCTTTCTCTGAAGGTGATCTTACAGCGCTAGGTAGTGGGCGAGACTTGGAAAGGTTGTGAGCTATGGCAGATAAGCCCGAACCCACCCCAGGTGTCACGCAAGGTACCGGCAACCAGCATGTACAATTCGACCCGAACAGTCAATATTATCCTTCCGACACTTTAGCCTCTCTCCAAGAGGACCGAACTTACTATATCAACATTCCCATTCGCCCTCTCACGTCACAGGTAAATCATTGTACATGCAGTCCTCGGGTGTGGGGGGACGGTTGCGATAGGAAATTTACCAAGATTGAATCCTGACCTCAGAAGGTTTTTGTTGTTGGTCTTCGAATGATTGCTATACACTTGACTTATTAACAAGTTACCTGGTCCGATTTATAGGTCTCTCCATGTTGAAACATACCTTTTTCCTTATGAGTCAGACAATTTGTAACGGAGTTGGTATCGTTGCTTCTATTGGACTCTTGGTGGATGTGCGAGTTTATGTACTTGTTTCGTGCAATTTTCCATCGATTCTTGTGTCAATTACTCCTGAGGTTGTGTATGAATACATTTTATAGCAATTTTTCTGTCAGTGCAACTGTGGGGTTAGGTCTAACCTTTACCGGCAGCAAATACACAAACAAGAGGAGTGAGAGGAAGAAGTATGTAAGGGAGATCATGCTTCAGCTGTTTCTAGTCGTTGGCTGCTTTGGAGCATATTGTTGCCGTAGGCACTAAATTGAATTTCTACAATCCTAGTCGTTCTTTCCAAATGCTGGCTTGAGGAACCATGTACTGCAATCATTTCTAGGGAATGCCATGTACTGTATTCCGGAAGTTATTGTGTGGAAGTATGTTGGACCTTATTTCCGCAATGTCCACAAGCTTTGCACGTGTTCAACTTCCTAAGAGAGGAGTTTGACTTAGACTTACATTTTGCTGGCTTGCAACAGCACGTCCTCTATCTCCCACTCCTCCCAGCTTCAATTCTGGTGTCCCCAGTGGTCGGGCTCTTGAGAAGTATCTCCAATGTGGTTGTTCCTTATGGATGGCCAAGAACCTCCTCTCTTCAAGCTGAAGTTTGCAAGCCCACTTATGTTAGTAGTACAGGCAGTTGCCTTGGCAGACAGTGTTCTCAATACAGGAAAGGAATTCACTCGGTCTTGCTTTGCAGGTGGAAAGGAAACATACTGATTCTTCAGTATCATAGTCTTCGAGATTTACAGCTCTGAACCCTAGACAGAAATTGGCATTACAGACCTAGTGAGAAATAACTGATTGATAAGGTAATGTTGGATATCCCTGTGTTTTAAGACACAGGAAAACTGTACAATTTTGTCGGAGAACCTCTTGTTATAGGGGTATTTGGGAAATAGCAGGAATTGACTGTGCTTGTATTCTATATCTATAAGGAAGTAAGTTGATCAGGAAAGATGTCTATTACTTATCTCCAATGCACATTCCTACTGTTGCAGGTTCCTGAGGAGCACTTGCAGAGGCTTTCTCTCTATTTCACAATCTATGGCGTTGTCTTTATGGTTGTTGGTGTAGTGGCTATCCTGTTTCCATTTCTGTTTGCAATCGCAATTGAGCAGCTCCTAGCATGGTTGCTTGTTCTTGGGGGAGGTGTCACCCTTTTGAATTTCTTGTTGGTGTGCGGGGCACCTGGAACAACTGCATTTCTGTTGCTGGGAGCGTTGCATCTGGGTGTCGGTTTATGGATGCTGTTGCAGCCAATTGCGGGTGGAACTATGCTCATCTTCATTCTTGCAGGCTGGTTCCTTGCACATGTCAGTTTTATGGTCGCAGACGACCTCTCCTCCTTCCGTCTCAATTCTCAGGCATGCTGGTGGATCTGTTTGCAGAAGTTAGTACTCAGTTTCTGTACTGTGAGCTGTCAAAACACATCATCGCTCACCCAAGCATGACAATCACACTAGCTTATGAGAAAATGGCTTTTGAAATTGCCTTGGAGATCACCCCATGTGGCAAGTTGTTTTTTGAAAATTGTTTGAAAAGGCTGAGAAAAATCCAGTCCTCTAGTTTTCTATAATTGGAGTATTGCATCTTATTAGAGAGTCTTAGTGGCACCTGCCACTCTATCGCGTGATGACCTGCTTCCATTTGGAGAAGAGTCAACAAAATTTACTCGCGATTGGATTATCTAGAGACCATTTTTAAAATTTTGAGTGAAGCTTAAGTCGTGAATACCCAAGAGGCTATCTTCTTGCTGATTCTGAATTACAACTCCTGAACTTTCTGTGTTTTCATGTGATTAAGTTGAAACTCAAAAGTATGATTTCAAGTCTTGCTTTGTTTGATTTTGGCAGGGTGTGTTGAAGCTGTTAATGGCTTGCCAATTACGCAGCTTGGCCTCATGGCCTGCAGTCTTGGTTAGTGGACTGATCTCTGTCGTACTGGCTTTCACCATTCTGGCTTTTGCTCCAGTCTATGGCGTCAAGCTTATCGGCATTCTCTTTGGGGCTGACCTTTTGTCATCAGGGCTGTCTCTACTTCTCATTGCGCTTATGGCGTATCTTGGTAATGGTCGTAATCTCATGCTTGCACTGTTTTATTTTGTCAGATTGTGTAGTCTTCCAGCCAAAGTAACCTAGTTTCCTAGTAGATTTTACCATATCCAGAGATTTGGACTCCAGAGACTGTTTGATAACAGGTTGTCATAAGGAGTGAATCTTTTTACTGACAGAGTAGTAGGGTTCACTTGACATTGAATCTTATCATGTACTTGCTGCATTTACCAGGGCTACTGTGTAAGTTTATCGCCATATTTATTACCTTGAAACAGCTCCGTGGAAGTTTAAATAGCTGAGGATATCTAAAGCAATAAATGCATTTATTCTGATGTGAACACTCCATTTGCAACTAGCAGACTCTTATTTCCCTTATCGGTCTGGTGTTACGAATATTTCCAACTGAGCTCTCCAAGTGACTTGGAAGGTGCTTGTTCTTTTCAGGCCATAGAGCAAGAGATACACCGGTTCCCACACACCGAGAAGCCCTCCTACCTGGGGGTACCCATGCAGCTGCTGCTAGTGCTTAAGCACCCTCTGGAGCAGTGGTCCATGTGAGGAAGTCAATAGTCTTTTATGGTGATCTGTGAGAGCTTAAAGATTATGAAGTTGGATATTGTTCATGTTCGGTGGAGTTGCTCTCAATGTTGTACTTGGTTAGCTACTCTGGCATGTTGTTTTTGTGCTTTGCAGAGATGGTGTAGGTCAGCATTTGGAATGAAAGAATCACTGTGTGGTTAATGTTTCTTTTGTGGGAGCGGGATAAGATACTACAGATTTTGGATCATTTGGGTTTTGGATGTGGGGAAAGAGCTTTCCATCATAAATCAAGAAAGAGTATCCCATGCATACAGCGTAGCACAGGTCATTTGGATGCAGGAGGGTGGGGCGAGAGATATTTGCTACACATGAACTGGCAAGCTGACTAGAAAAGCATTTGAACAAAGCTTTAGAAGGTTCTGCTGTGATTTCCTTGCATTAGAAGTACTGTCGGCCATTGGAGATGTACCCATGGATTCTAGATGTACTGACACAGTACCTGTAAAATATAAGCACTTTCAACTGTGTGAAGGCGAGGATATGCATTTAATTTGTCATTTAATCTGTGTTTCCTTGTTTCCTCCTCCAGCAACTTCAGTGGATTTGTTTGATTTTCATTGTCCTATTCTACCTTCTTGCTCCACTGTGTGAACCTAACAACCTAACAATACTTAGTTGTGTTGCGACGAGCTGATTTCTATTTTCTCCCTTGAGCACGCTGAGGCTTGCACCCAGATTTCATTCTTAATATCATCCGGTTGGATTACGAGGTGGCCATGTCGGTGTCTGAGGCAGTCGATAGGGGGGTTGAGGGCAGGGTTGAAGATGGTTTTGTGGGCGCGCTTAGGGTGATTACGTAAAAGTTCCCGAAGGATGAGACAAATTTCTTGTGATTGGCAGTGGCTTTTTGTTTGGTGATGTTATATGCGGCCTTCTTCGCATCCTTGCCGATTTTGGCTAGGGTAGCAATCCGGCAAGGTATGGCTGTGGGGTCGGACGGCGTGGGTAGAAGTGGTTGGCAGAGGGGGATAGCGTTTAAGCACAAGATACGACGATCGGTGGACCAGTTGTTGAGTGGTGTGGTGGTGGGTGTGCTGGGCATAATCGTGAGGGCGTGACGTATGGTGTTGAGATGGGAGGTCCACTCGCGTTTTTGAGTGCGTGTAAGGTAGCCCCCGTTTTGTTGTGTACGGGGGGTTTGAGGGGGGTTTGAGGGAGTTCCGGGGGAGCGGAGCAAGTGGCGAGCACGCTGGTGGTCATGAGTTGTAGGATGGATGTGAGGGTATGTTCAACTGCAAGCCACTTGGTTTCCGGGTGTTGGGAAAGGTTCGAGTTGGATAGGGTGTGTGAGAGGGTCCGCATTAAGGCGGAGGCGGCTGGATGAAAATGGGATTTGAATGCGGCTATATTACTATAGGGTAGATGGGAGAGGACATGTGGTTGAAGGGGTGGTGCCTGCGTGACGGGAACTGGTTGAAAGGGGATGAGTGATGGTGGGAGGGAAAGGGAGATCGGGTAGTGGTCAGAATTACATAGGCTATCAATATGTACATGGCTTTGCAAGTGAGGAGGGATGGCCTCGCTGGTACGTAGGTAGAATCCATCAATGAGGCTTAGTGAGGAATAATTGAGGCCACCTTGTCTAGAATAATGGTGGTCTGAGGTGATATATGCGAGGTGATGATGGGAGGTGAATTGGGCCCAGTCTCGGTGAGCTTGGGATGGTGGTCGGTGCGTGCCATTGAAAGTGTGCCCTAGGAGTGCAACATTTCTGTTGAAGTCCCTGGCCATTATGACGTGGTCATGTTGATGTGTGGGGTGAGTAAGTGCCGCGGATATGGTACTGAGAATTTCAGGGATGGATGAGAGGTCCTCGGTGTGGGATGGCATGTAGAGATGAATGAGTAGAGTAGGGCAGAGGGCGGGGGGGTGAAGATGTAGGATTTGGAGGTGGGAGCGAAGATGGATGGGTACGGTTATCGTGGTGGAGCTAGGGGAGTTGTGCGAGCGCAGGATGCCAAATGCCACCCCACCTCTTGTGGGTTTATAAGGTGCTGAGCGCTTGAGGAGGCATTATGGCGTAGTGAGTGGGTTGCTGTATAACAAGTAGTAGTCTGGGAGAATTTTGTTAATGTATGAGCTATTAGTATTACTGGTATGCAGTTTGGTTTCTTGTAGTAGGATGATGTGGGGGCGGGAGTCAGTGATGAGGTGGATGAGGCTCTGTATACTGGTAGCTAGGGAGCTTACGTTCCAGGAGGTGATATTAAGGGAGCTACTGCTACTGGTGGGCAGAGAGGCTGGTGAGGCGGAGTGGGTAGTGATGGGGGGGGGGGGTGGGTTAGGTGGCTGGGATGGGGAGAAGCTCGGAAGGGGGGTGGTGGCTCTTAGAGTGGCTAAGATGATGTCTTTGGAGAGGAATGGGAATTTTTGAGTGGTTGCGGTGGCGTCCGGATCTAGGGCGGTGATGGTAGCCAGGTGGGCTTCGAGGGCTTTATGAAGTGTACCTGGGTGGGACTGCAGAAGATTTAGGGAGGAGTGGATGGTGTGTAGGGGGTGCGGGGGTAGGTCTTGTAATTGTGAAAGGAAGGGACGGAGGAGGGATGAAGAGTGGGAGTGAAGAAAGCCGTTACATGCATCTGACAAGGGAGAGATGAGTATTATGAGAGCAAATAGAAGGTGGGACTGTGAAAATGCTTGGAAGTTTTGTAGGGTTTTAGATAGCGCTGGGCAAGGATTAGTGGGGAGTCCAAAGGTTGTAACATGGGCTATTGGTGGGTGGTGTGTGGATGGATCACGGGGAAGAAGGGAGCAAAATGGTCGGTGATATGTCAATAGTTATGCATTAGGGACATGGTGTTTGGCTGGAAGTATAATGCATATCTGTATTGTGCATCGATGGGGGACTCGCTGATGATTTCCTCGAGGGTAGAAGGTCTCGGATTTGGATGTATGTCCCCACAGCGGAGAAGTAGGAGGGTCAGGCAGATGTCCGTGTATAGGTTGTTTGGTTTGGGGGGGTGATGATAAAAGTGTTTTGACTTATCTAGGGGATATCGACCTCGGGGGGAGTACATGGAGGGTGGGGTTTGGGATCCATGGCGGGGTTTAAGAGTGGCTGGCGGGGTTTTAAAGAGCTACTGGATAATTAGTGTAATAGTGTGGTGGATTGGAAAGGCGGTGGAGTGTTGGGAAGAGATTGAGTGGGTGGAGGAGGTATGGTTCGGATGGTCCGAGGGTGGGATCCGGGGGTGGGGAGGTGGCTGGTGGGGTGGGTGGACGGGAAAGGGGAGGGGTGTTAGAGGAGGATGGTGGCTAGGGGGGGAGGGTAGAGTAGGCGGCTATAGGGTGGTATGGGTGGAATGAGGTGCTGGGATCTGGATGGAAGTAGGGTGAGGGTAGGGGGGATGAGTTGCGTGGCTGGATGAGCGGGGGTAAGGATGAGTGTTGATGAGGGCATTCATGAGTGGGGGAAATGATGGTTAAGGTGCCACGGACTATCCAGGCGGAATGATTGGGATTTTTGAATAGGGGTTATGTGGCGCGTATGATCATCGGCCAAAAACCAAAAATTCTTTGAAGAAGCAAAAAGTCTTTTCATCAAATACAAGGATGTACTTGCATGGAGTTATGATGAATTGAAATGAATATATACCTCATGAGATTTGTCAGCATAAAATTGAATTGGAACTAGACTCTGTTCCAATCAAACAAGCAAGATATAGAATGAATCCCAAATACGCCTAGAAAGTGGGGGAAGAAATCAAAAAGCTGGCCAAGGCCAACTTCATATACCCAGTAGAGTATATTGCATGGCTATCACCCATTATGATAGTGCCAAAGAAGAATGGGAAGCTGAAGTTTGTGTCGATTACAAGAAGCTGAATGCCTGCACCAAGAAAGATCCTTTCCCATTGCCATTTACAAAAGCAGTACTATATACTGTAGCAGGCCACGACATATATTCATTCATGGATGGCTTTAGTGGATACAATTAGGTGCAAGTAGCAGAAGAAAATCAAGACAAAATTACTTTTATTACAGATTGGGGAGCCTATGCTTATAAAGTCATGCCATTTGGACTAATTCTCCAGCTACTTCTCAAAGAGTAATCAGTGAGTCATTCCAAGAATACTTGGATGATTTTATGCAGGTATTTTTGGATGATTTCAGTGTCTACAGCTCTAAGAGTGAGTATTTGCAGAAGTTGGAGCTTTGTTTGGCAAGGTGTAGGATGAGAGGCTTTGGGCTGAATCCATAGAAGTGCACTTTCTGTATGAACTCAGGAGTCCTTTTGGGCAATATTGTATGCCCGAAAGGATTGTTTGTAGATCATAGAAAGATAGAAGCTATAAGAGCTGTACCAGCACCAATTAATGCCAAGGGACTTACAAGGTTCATTGGTCAAACAAGCTACTACAAGAAGGTTTAGCAGGGGCTATGCACAGTTGGCAACACCTCTGAGTAAACTTTTGAAGAAAGATGCAGTTTTTGACTGGACATCAAGGTGCTAGCAAGCCATGTGTCATTTCATGTACACAGTGATGCTTCAGGAAAGACCTTGGGAGCAGTGCTAGCTCAAAATATTACAGGAAAGATGGATTCACCAGTTTACTATGCAAGTAGACTATTGAACAATGCTGAAAGAAATTATAGCACCACAGAAAGAGAAGCTTTGGCCATGATATATGCACTCAAGAAATTCAAACATTACTTATTAGAAAGGAAGTTCATGTTCATTGTCAATCATCATGCCTTGATTTATCTGGTGAACAAACGCTAGATAAGTGGAAGAAGAGCACGGTGGCTGATTTTATACAACATTAAGCAAAGATAACCTAAAGTAGTATGAAACAGTAATGAAGGCAATGAAGTCTGAATTGCAACAAGGAGCTTTGAATTAACAAATTGGTTGTACAGATTACGACTAGCTACACTAACATATATTCATACCTAGCTCCATCCGCCCACGAACTCACTGCAACACTGGTATTGGGCCTTTGCTATGCCTGCGCTTGTCCAGACTGGTTTGGTATGTGGGGGTAAAACCCTAAAGACATACTCCCCCCCATGTCCGTGTATCACCTGAGACATGGGTTCATTCATACCCAACTGGTATGTTCTTAATATGCGTACTCAAACCTGTATGCCATACGTAGGTGCAACCAGATATACTGGTCCAACACTGGTCAAAACACCCAATTTGTTGACTTCCATTTTCTATGTTCCAACCTGTAATGCAATGCCACTGTGGCTTCAAGTCTCTCATTTGCCCAAAACAACCCATAAGTGAGTGTGTCCAAGTGATCATGTAAGGGCCCTGAACTAGACCGACACCTGTGTTGGCCTGTGATCCAAGTGCTCCACTTGATCTAGGTCCAACAGATTGGGATGTCCTAGTTGTAGTCTCAACCTCAACTGTTGGGTCTTCTTTTTCATATTCTTCATCTTCCAAGTTCTTCTCTTGGATTTCTTCTTCCTCACTCATATAACTCAACTGAAGTGGGGATGGAGAGTCTGAACTCTCCGTTGGCTCTGCCACATCTTCCTCTCCTTCTTTGGCTTGTGTTTCAGAAACTGGAGTTCCTGGGTAAAATGCATGCTAGAGTGGTATCATTTGGCGAAAATTTTGCATATTTTTTCATAGTATTTTATCATATCGTACATGTATATTATACTTAAATATAGTATGTGGATCAAATATACACCATAAAATAACAAATTAAAAATAAAAACTAATTTGATTTTTTGGTTGCACATGATTTGTTGATAAGTTCCTAGCATATTAAGAGATGCCACGTGGGATGAAAGAAGGATGTGATGTTTTGCGTACAACGTTTCGAGAACTCCCGCCCACTCTCATCTTTGTCAATCTACCAGCCTACCCGTTTCCCCTGTTTTTTGTCATGGTGATGATGCTGTGTACTCAAGCGGTTACAGCTCATCTATTTCAACATTTGTAGAAGTTTACGGAGATGGTGTCAAGAGGACGTAGGACGAGCAAGCCAGGTGAAGGTACACGGCGTAGGCAAGCCAATGAGGCAGCCAATGCGGAATTGGAGCGAGAGCGGCTTCGTGTACAGGCATTAAAAAAGAAGCAACAAAGAGCGATGACAAAGGAGAAGAGGTTACGTGAGGAGAGGTTACGTGCACAGACTGAGGCACCTTCTGCTGAGCATAGTGATGTGGCAAATAGATCTGAACGTAGGAAACAACAACTCGTCATGGCCATTGTAGCATACATGGAGGACACTGTTGGAAACCAAAACATTGAAACTAGACAGGAGATCTGGAAAAAGATTTTCCCGAACCAAGACATTCGGAAGAACAAGCCGCGATTGTGAACAACATTGCTACCTCTTTAACTGTGTACAAAGGTGCACACTCCAAGGACCATTTGGCAGCAAAATATGCGGTTCTTTCGAGTATTGTCTCTAAGAATAGTGGGAGATCCACAGCGAAGGTCCTTGGAGTGCATCCTCGAAACATCTATCTGGCAAAAGAAAGGAGGAGGATTCTTGAAAATGAGGATGTTGGAGTTTTATGGGCACTTGGTGGCAGGAAAAAAAGAAATGATACTTTGGGTGACGATGTCAAAGCGTTGGTCACAGAGTTTTGGGATCAGAATACTCGAGTCTCTCCAAATAAGAAAGATATCTGTCGCAAGCGTATGGGACGAAAACTCTACAGGAAGCATGCCACTCAATTTCTCGATGTCACTCAGGTTCGGGTCTGAAATACCACTTATCCTTGAACGATGATATGTTTTGATGGGGAGATGTTTGGAATGTGGAGTTCATAAGCTACCGATGTGCCCGCCTGAAGAATTGTTGACGACACCTTTGCAGCATGAGGGCGACGACATTCCAGATTTTGGTATGGTTAGATGGAGGCGTTTTGAAAGAGAAATCATTGGATTTGATGAGAAAGGGGATGCCCAAAAAAGGGTGAAGTTGAAATTTGTCGAGAGCCCTGCCCCCACTGTGGTCTCCTACTTGAAAGATAAGTTGAAAGAGTTTGTGAAACACAATTTTACTGCACAGTGGCAAGACAAGCAATTCAGAGAATGTTCGAGAAGTTCCCTGCAGATACGGTGGTGTCAGTTATTGACTTCGCCGAGAATTACAGCTTCAAAGAGCAAAATGAGATACAATCTATGCATTGGTATTCTGAGCAAATGACAATCCTCGTGCATATAATCTATTATCATGCATTGGACAGTGGTACAGAGGATGGGGAGAGGAGAATTGTGAAGGTGACTCATTTTTACCTCTCTGATGATCATGAACATGATACTTTGTTTGTTCAACATGCTTTCAGGTAACTTTGTGTTGTTGCTGGTGCTTTCACATGCATGAAGAGGATTCTGATTAGAATAATTGGAGTAAATGTGCGCTTATAGTGTGCAATGGGGTTATTGGTACAATGATTGTTGATATGGTATTTTAGGGTTTTCTGGTCAGCTACAGGGGTGGTCCCTGCTCATCAGATGAAAATGTATGGTGCAGGTTGCATTTGAAATGGTCAGCCGATAATGGTATCAAGTTTTCCCAACATTGGGTATGGTCAGATGGTGCAGCTTCGCAATTCAAAAGTAGACGAGCTTTCTACTTTGTGGCAAGGTACCCTTCAATATCAGGTGGTGTGCACATGCTTTGGAGTTTCTTTGGATTTGGGCATGGAAAAGGAGAACATGATGGTCAAGGGGCTGTAGTGAAAAATGCATTGAGTCGAGAGCAGTTGAAAACAAATGGGGCAAAGCTTCAAAATGCAAAGGATGCAACCTCGTGGTTAAAAACAAATTGGTCAGAAGGGGCAGTGTCCTCATATGAAGGGGGGAGAAGTCAGCAGATTACCAGGGTGTTTTGGGAGGTTCTCGAAGGTGACGTTGATTGCTCCCATGCCTTTGACTGTGATGTTATAAAAGGAGTGAGGTCTGTCCATTCTATTTTGGGTTTCAGTGTGCAAAACCCAACATTGTTGCGAGTAAAAGCATTTGCATGTTTCTGTGCTTCTTGTATTGATGGTAATTGGGACGACAAGCCATGCAGGATGTTGGAAATTGTGCACTTTGGCACCCTTGTCAAACAATCAAGTGGGTCGTCCTGATCATGATTCAGATGCCCAATATATCAGATTTGCTACACATGGGTGATCATTTTGCTGTTAAGGCGGCTGAAGGGAACAGTGAAGGGGATCGCTTCTGGATTGTTCTATGTGAGAAGGAGAAGTATATGGTGGATATTGGCTTCATGGATGGGTGGGGAAACAAATTTGAAGCTGGGGAGGTGGTGGTCGTTGGCAGGTCAGATTGTCAATCTATCCTATAACCCTTTCAATGAATTATTAGCATGCTAGGACAAGTTTTTTAAGGTTAATACTAAAATATATAGCAATGTACATCTGTTGTACAGATATTACGAAAGATCTGGCCGCGATGAGTGTCACTACAAATTGTGTAAGGATGATGTCCCGAAGGCTGTGATATATTCACATTTGGTTCGTGCTATAAAGTTTGAAAAGGGAACTACAGATTGAAGGGAGGTGTCCCTGCTTGTGTATTGTCAGAAGAGGCATTTGAGGGAATCACAAATAGTATTGATAGGCACTATTGATATCACAAAGAGACTGTAATAGTGAACTTTCAGTTTAATTGATGTGCCATTGTGCACTTTTTGGCATATAAGTACTGACCTAGTTTTAAAAGCTTATCCCTGTCAACATTTGTATACAGGCACAGTGATTTTAGGGATTCTTGCCGTCTCTGCTTCGGATGTTAAACTGCCATATGGATTCTTGATTCAAGAGAACAAGAGGGAACAAACACTACCTCTGTGAGGGGCTCATGGATTTACCTTGATATACACAATTAGTTTGGGCTTTTCAAATCGCCTCTACATTGATTCAGATCTGGTTTGCGTTCCTCCCTTTCTGCTTCAAATATCCGTGTGCCCATATTCTTTTCCTATTCACCTTCCTGCGCTGCCAGTTGTAGCATCTTCTTTTGCAGTCCTTCAGTCACATTGGCATTGTAATCATCTTGACTGTCTCTATCTTTTCTTTTCTCTCCCTGTCCTCTAGGAAGCCTATTGACATTGGGTGGACTTGAAACAGGAGTACATTAATGTCTCTGTGACTAAATGCCGGCCTTGTGACCTCGTGTCCTTGTTTGTTTCGACCTAAAGCGCTTTGCTTCAGGTAAGGTAGTGCATTGGATTTAGTTGGAAAGCTTGGGGCCTTTCCCTCTTTAGAATATGCCTACACAGGCCATTCCCTGCAACTCCCTGGAGTGTGATCTCTGAATGGTAACAAGCGGACTCCTACCGCTTGGGGGCAGCCCCTCCACCCAAATTGGGCAGTCGTATGCTCTGTCTAGCATACTCGGCACTTGGGCTCGGGTTGGTTCCTGTGCTTAAACTTATGGCCTGCGAAAACAATCAAAAATTTAGCTCCTATCAACATCAACACTCCTCAGGGTGATCCCTGGGAATTGGTTACTTATCCCAAATCTGGGGCTTCATGTGTAGTTTTTGGGGTGAATCCCAGGATGGACGATGTGTCCTTTAAAACTACATGCTCTAGCTTAGGCTTGCAGTTCATGGCTAATGGTACCATCTCGAGACTTGATAACAGGGGTACGTTGAAGGTTGCAATGACCAAAAGTGCTTCTAATAGAGTCCCACATCAATTCAATCTCAAAGAAGTTCGTCCCTTGACTGGCTGGAGAGCGGTCTTAGACATTGGTGATTCAATGGGGCGCTCTAGGAAGACAACCAAGGGCAACAACTTCAACTTGAGAGTTTCTAATCGATTTGATGCTCTGGATGAGGTTGAATCCAAACAGCCAGAAGGACAAGATGCCCCTAAGTGTACGGAACCTGAACGTCCTGAATCTGAAGGATTTGGTACTCTGAATGGTTTACCAATCCTCAAGGTTTACACAAGACGAACAAATTCTATACACAGGGTAATTGTCCCCAAGCCGTCAGATGGACAATCTGTCCCTAAGTGTGCAGAGCCTGAACGTCGTGTAACTGAAGGATTTGGTACTCTAAATGGTTTACCAATCCTCAAAGTCTACACAAGACGAGCAAAATCTATACACGGGGTAATTGTCCCCAAGCAGTCTGACGGACAATCTGCCCCTATGTGTGCGGAGCCTGTGCGTCGTGTAACTGAAAGATTTGGTACCCTGAATGGTTTACCAATTCTCAAAGTTTACACAAGACGAGCAAAATCTACACATGGGGTAACTGTCCCCCCTTTGCAGAACGGTTGGCCGTCCAGGAGCAATCACAAGCTACCTAGACGACAAACAATTCACACGCAAAGGGCTGGCTTGCGGCTGGCCACTTTCAACTTCTCAGGGTTGACCAACCAAAGGAAACAACTTGAAGTGGGACAAGTTCTTCGGACTAATGATATTCATATCTGTGTTGGGCAAGAAACATGGGAAACGTCGGATAAACTGGTTGGAGATGTTATTGGTTATAAATGGGCAGGTAAGATGTGTACTCTCAAGGCAGCCTCTGCCAAACGCGGTCAAAAAGGGGTCGGATTCTTTGTCCGTGATTTCTTGTTTGACAATTGTGAAATTATCAACAAGGGTTTGAGGTACGAGCATAGTATCTGGCTAAAACTGAATTTGAAGGGCGGCATGAGTACAAAGGACCTCTTTGTTGGTTGTGTTTACATGCCCACAGAGGGGACCCTTAGTGCTGACGCAGACAAGGCCTTCGAAGATGTAAAGCTGGACTGTGCTTCGTTCCTTGCCAAAGGTCAGGTGGTACTATTGGGGGACTTCAATGCCCGGGTGGGCAAAGGGATCCATCAGGACGATATCATTGGACCTTTTGGTGAGGACGAGCTGAATTCTAATGGCAGACGGTTAATTAACTGTCTAGAAGAGCTTCAGCTTTTGACCTTGAATAACAGGACAAGAGGTGACCAAGTGCAGTGGACTCGTGAGAAATCCCAAACTGGGGAACGTTCCATTGTGGACTATATCATAATGGACAAAATTTTGTTCCCCCAGTGTGCCAATGTGTTGATCGACAGAACTGATATTGGTACCTCTGACCACTTCCTGGTTTGGACTGAGATCAAAAGGTGTTTTCCCACCACCAAAAATTCCACAATGAGGAGGTCAAGGCTGAGTACGTCCAGGCCTTGCAGAGGCGGAACCATAGGCCATCTCTCCACACTGTGTCATAAGCCTTTTTGACATCTAGGAAAAAGACATAAGTGGGTTTCCCTTCTTTTTTCCTTCCCTGGATAATTGGGCTTAGAGTGAAGATATGATCCACACAGCCCCTGTTTCGCCGAAAGCCAGCTTGGCCTTCGTGGAAACAACCTCTAGACTCCAGATCAACCTCGAGACGAGTACTTATAACTCTGCAGAATGTCTTGCCAACAACATTGAGGAGCGTGATGCCACGGTAGTTCCCCGGTTCTTCTTTGTCACCCTTCTTGTATAGATTGACAATGACCCCCTGTCGCCAGCGAAAGGGGATCATTTCAGTCTTCCAGATAAGGTTAAAGAGGAGAACTAGGGCCTCTATCATGGGATCGCCACCGTGCTTGATAAGCTCGTTGACAATACCATCAGGTCCACCAACTTTATATCCATTTCAATGTTAATTGCATCCACAATCTCAGAAGAACTAATGGGAGCATTATAAGCCATTGAAATATACTCCAGTTCATCAGGGCTGTTTTGAATCATAGGAACAGTTTTTCCAACTGTGTCCCTCCATTCAGCAGAAGACCCCTCACTGTTAGGCCCTTGTATTTCTGCCAAGGATACTGTAGTGAGTTTCAAAGGTTTTGACAATGTCAACCGATGAAGTCACCACTGCACCTTCAGTAGTCTTCAGCGCTTGTACTTGCTGACCGTTTTTCGGCTTGTACAAACGTTGAAGGGCCAACCAGAATTTCTTGTCATTACTACCATGGTGGTTTGAGTTCATTTCACTGTATAACTTGTCCCAGTATAATTTCTTCTGAGACCTAACAAGCTGATTGATATCTTTACGGAGCTGGTAGTACCTCGCCCACAATTCTCTGTTGGTTTCCAAATTGCAGCACTCTTTATAGAGGGCTCGTCTCTCAGCTATCTTGAGTTTAATCTCATTAGTCCACCAATTAACTGCTCTACCGCAGACAATTAGTTTCTTCCCAATGATCTTGTCAGCCACGGAGGAAACGAAACTCTCCCAAGAGTCCACTGCCCTTTTGACTTCATTTCTTGCGTTAACAGAGTGTGACTGAAGTTCTTGGAGCGATTGGACAAAATGAGGGAGAGCCTCTTGGTCTTGTGGGATCAAGGGAAAGATGTGGAGAGTTGTCCACAACTTGTATGCTCACACCAAAAGCTGTGTCACTGTTAACGGACAAAAGTCCAACTTCTTTGACATAGACCAAGGTGTAGCTCAAGGATGTACTCTCTCCCCTCTACTCTTCAATGTTTTCATCAATCAACTCCTCGAGGATGTGGAAAGTGAGGGATTTGGGTTAAGGGTGGGTGATACCACCATACCAGCCCTTATGTTTGCGGATGACTTCGCAGGCATAGGGGAGACTCCAACCAATCTCCAGGAATTGATTGATTGCGCGAAGAGATACTTTGATCTTTGGGGGCTAGAGGCTAATGTCAGCAAATGTGCAGTGGTAGCATTCAACAACAGAGGAGAGGGAGGAAGTGATCTTAAGTGGCAGTGGGGTAGCCAAGAGATCCCGGTCCTCCCTTCCTACACTTACCTGGGCGTTGAGTTCTCCTCCAATTGTAATTGGGATGCACATATCCGGAAAGTTGTTCAAACTGGCAAGGGCAAAGCTCTGGGGCTCACTAAATTTTTCCACTGCAGAGGGGTCACCTCTGAGGTTAAGAAAACCATGCTTTGTCGCGTTATTAGACCTGCCTTGGAGTACGGATCTGCTATATGGGTTGATAACTCCAACCAGGCTAAGTCTCTAGAATCCATTCAAGTGGGGGTGCTTAAGGAGTGTATGTCAGCATGCTCCAAAACAGCCAATGTGGCTGTTCGGGGTGAGTTTGGCATTCCGTCCTTACGCTCCCGACGAGATGAATTCAAGGTCAGATGGTGGGGTCAGCTGCAACATATGCCCAACACCAGATATCCTAAATTAATCGACTCTATATCTTGGAAACAAGACCGCCCTGTCAAACAGGCTAAGTCCTGGCAGAAGAGAGTAGAAGAGATCCTCAAGGACCTGGACCTGGATCCGCAAGTCTTGACCCTGCTTTTAAATCTGACTTAGAGGCTGTAGTGTCCTCAGCCATGTCTGTTGCCATGAGATTGTCTGATGAAAATGAAGTTAGGCAAAAACTTCCCTGAACTTGTTTCCAGTCTGTGACATGGGGGAGGACATCTTGGATGACCTCAAGGGTCTACCCACTCTCGGCACTAGACTGAAATTTAAACTCAGGGCAGGAAGCCTACCTTTGAACAGCAAACAGAAGCAGAGAGGAAAGGGAGAGTGCAATTGCCCGTTGTGTGGGCAATCTGAATACAGTATTCATTTTCTGATACACTGTCCGGGGTTCTCTCACCAAAGAGACGCTCTCTTCAAATCTATTAAGGGAATTGTGCCTGTACCCCTGTTTACCAACTTTGAAAATCTCGAGGCTGAGCCAAAAGCCCAGGCCCTTCTGAGGCCTAGTTTTTGGGCAAATCACACACAGCAGATTGATGCTTGTGTGAAGGGATTTCTAGAGGATATCTGGAAAACCCGGATTAATTCTTTATATGGAGGTAAGTCTTACTACCAACGTCAGCCCTTGACAGAGGTAGGTTCTGTCCCTTTTGTTCCCGCTCAAACTGGGCGCGGGGTCAATGGCCACAAGGCTACGGCAAACAACGTCTTATGAGTACAATCTATCTTTTCTTTTGTAATGCTTCTCCTTGCATATCTTGTTTCCACCATATTTATGAATGGCAGCTCGTCTTCACTGAGTTCTTCACACCTCAGAAGTTCACCATTACTTGAGAATTCCGCAAAAGCTGCCTTCCCCATCCAGGGATTCTTCTTCCTTTGCCCAATAGTCTCCCTTTCCATGCTGTTCTGCTCTCTTGACGTTCCTGGACAAACTTTCCAGCACGTCGGCGCTCGCGCGTCGGCGCTGCGCTCACAGGTGTTGGCGCACTAGCGCCATCTCCACCACACCATGACGTCCAAACGCCAAAGGACGGCTGCCAACGAGGTAGACTACCCGTCTCCCTCATGTCGACCTGATTCCCCTCTGCTTCTTCTTCCTGCCCCTGTCTCTCATCAAGCCTCTCCTTTGCGTCAGTACTCCACAAGGAGTGCTGATGTTCAAACACTTCGGACCAAATCTCCATCTTACAAACGAAATGCATCTCGGAGGAGACTCTGCAGCAAGTGCTCGTTGCCCGTGACAATGACTCGGAGGAGCGGTTGGCTTCCCTAGACAAAGACTGGGAGACACGGATGGCTTCCCTTAACAAAAATTGGGAAAAACGCATGGATTCCTTTGACAAAGATTGACAGAAACGCATGACTTCCTTGGACAAAGATTGGCAGAAGCGCATGACAGACAGATACACAGACTTGGAGAACAATATGCGAGTTCAGGATAGCGTTTTGCGGGCCTCTCTTCAGGAGTGCACTAGCAAACTTCAAGGTCTGGCGAAACATCTCAATGACAAATCCACACATATGCGTCTTTCAAAACTTGAAGGCGAAGTGAAGATCTTCACAGAGAAGAGCCTCCCAGATCCCCTCACAACAAGCATCCACCTGCAGGTGGAATCCCTTAGCAAAGAGCTGGAAACACACAGAACTGCGACGTCTACAATGGCTCGGGAGCTCCAAGCTCACAAGGCAGAGGCCTCCTCCTGGGCTAATATAGTTAAGGGGAGCACATCCAACAACAGTCCTCACTCTCTGGAGGAGACAGTCTTGGCTACCTTGTGAGAGGAACAACAACGGGCTTTCAAAGCCCTTAACATCAGGGTCACTGTGAAGCTAGAGGGCCTTGCTGAGGGGGACCCTCTTGACGCTGCCACCAGCCTTATTCAGCAAAACCTTGCTCTCCCACGGGGCGCGAGTGGCATTGAAAGGGCTTGGCGTGCAGGATCTTCAGAGCACAAAATCCTCTTCATTAGATTCAAGGACAAGTGTGCTCGGGATAGAGTCCTCAGGCAGAGGCCTCAATTGAGAGGTCAGGGTATGTACCTCAACGATGACTTGACCCCTTTGCAATACAACGCCATGCGGGCGCAACTCTTGCAGGTTAAGCAAGCTCGAGCTCAAGGGCACTATGCCGTGTACCGAGATGGGAGGGTAATTGTCCGGGAGCACGAACGTCACCCCTCTAGCTCTAAATAGGGGTTGGGGCACCATGAGACTAACGCACGCTCACATCTACACATTGGCTCATGGAACTGTAATGGCTCGTTGTGGAGCCACCCTCAAGGGCTTCTAGATATTCTTTCCAAGTGTGATGTTCTTTTTCTTTTGGAAACTCATGCGTATGAAGGAAAGGACCCCCCTTTTATTCTCGGGTATAGATTTCAGTCAGTGATTCGTCCACGTACAGGTCTCAAAGGATCTGGAGGTGTGGCTTGTTACTTTGCTGATTGGCTTCTCCCACTTATCTCCTTCCCATACAAAGACCCACTGGCAAGGTACATTTGGTGTCACATCAAAGGCTACAACATCATGCCGGCGGGATGTTATTTTGCTTCGGCCGCATCTCCGCACAGCGGCCTACATATTCAAACAGATTCACCATATGTTCCATTGGAAGACGATATGGCCCGTCTCTGTACCCCACAAACAGACATTTTCTTGGTTGGAGATTTCAACGCCCGTACAGGATCACTACAGGCCCCCACCTTCGACCACACACATCCAACGCTCGCATACGGAATTGGAGAGGCAAAGTGCAGATTCCTCTTGAGAAATCACAAGTTACGGTCACCATCTACTCAAGTTTTGTGAAACTCAGGGGTTGTCCATTTACAATGGAACAACCAACTTCAAATCCTCCAGCCAGTTCACTTGCCACACGTACAAGGGCCAAAGCGTGGTTGACTATCTCTTGGGGAGCCCCAACAAGCCTGATAGAATAAGCTCCTTTTACATCACGAGGTACCCGGATTCTGATCACTCTTGCCTTTCCTTTGCATTTCCTTCCATCTCCCTCCCCGTGAGGATCCCCTCTGCGTCTCTTCCCTTACACCCACGTATCCACTTTAATACCCCTTTCTCTCATTTACACGACGCCGAGTATGAAACATACCTAACGTCAACCCTCCCTTCCATTCTACATCTATCATCTCCTAACGACAAGGCTACACATCTTACTCAAGCCCTTTGGGACTCAGCCCTGCGATCCTTTCCCGTCACCCTTCCATCTACCTCCTCACCCTCCTCCACTCGTCGTTACGCACCATTTTATGATGAGGAATGCAAGACTGCTAGACGTCGCATCAAATTTTTACTACTTGATACCAATTTTTCTCCAGAGTCCACTAATCTTGCTCTTAAGCACTATAAGTCCCTCATTAGATCCAAAAAGCAAGCCTACACTATCAAGTTGCAATCTTCTTTCCTTGCTAAAATCAGATTTTCTCCTCAATCTTTTTGGTCCCTCCTTAAACCTCATAGAGATCCCCCCCCAATCACTGACATGCATGTCTGGCATGAGTATGCACAGTCTTTGTACCATTCCCCAACCCAAACTCCTTCTCCTATAACCTCTAAACCCCTTCGCTTCTCTCTCTTTACTACAGCCAATGTCAGTAAGGCAATCAAGAAGCTGCAAAATGGCAGAGCGGTGGACATTTCAGGACTTCAGAGTGAATTCATCAAGCATTCTGCACCTACTTTAGCCCCTTTTATAGCTAACCTCTTCAATGAGGTGGTGCAACGGGGCTTTCCAACAGAGTGGACAAAGAGCATCATCCACCCACTTTTTAAGAGCGATGACAGGCTCGCACCTACAAACTATCGTACTATCATGGTGTCCTCATTACTTGCTAAACTGTTTGGGGCAGTAGTGGCCATGGAACTGGATGATTGGGCTGAGTACTCTCGCATTCGTGCTGAGGGACAGGCAGGTTTCCGTCGAAACCGATCCACTATTGACCACATCTTCACTCTTCAAGTTATGGTGGAAAGTGCACGCTATGACAAAAGAATGGTCTATGTTTGCTTCGTGGACTTTCACAAAGCCTTTGATTCAGTTCCTCGGGACCTTCTATTAAAACGGCTCCATAGAGTGGGAGTCCCTCCAAACATCCTTTGTGCCATCTCTTCTATGTATGAGATTGTCACTGGCATGGTCAACGTCGTTGGTGAATTCTCAGCCGAGATCCACAGCAACATTGGAGTCAAACAGGGCTGCCCCCTTTCACCTACCCTGTTCGGGATCTACATTGACGCCTTGGAGAATTACATATCAAAAAACCGTGGGGTTGGGGTCCCATTGGATGGGGGACCAACCCAATCAGATCTCCTCTATGCTGATGATGTCGCCCTTTTGGCACAATCCCCGGTCTTTCTGCAACGCCATCTGAAAATCTTGGAACAGTTCTGCAAAGACTATGGGATGCAGGTCAATCTTAGCAAGACCAAGATCATGGTCTTCAATGGCCAGGCTGACCGTAGATTCATCTTCAACCAGCAGGAAATTGAGATTGTGAAATCATACCGGTACCTAGGTCTGGTTATCCGCTCCCCCAAGTTTCACTTTGCAGCCACTGCCTTGGACAAGTTGACTAAAGGTAAGGCGGCCTCCGTCCGCCTTCAGGCCAAATGCAAGCAAGCATCCCCCGACCAAAAAGTGGCTGTTTGACACCGTCGTCAGCCCTGCTACCATCTATGGTTGTGAGTTCTGGGCACCTGGTGTCCCTGTCTCCTGGTGGGAAAAGAATTTGGAACCATTACAGTCATCTTTTCTCCAAGCAATGCTTGGCGCCAGGAGCACAACTCCATCTCAGATCCTAGGTGCAGAGTTTGCATGTGTACCATTGCAATCCGAGGCCCTCTTCAGGCTTACAATCTTTCTCCATAGATTGCAGGCCCTTCCACCCAAAGGGCTAGTGGCAAGGGCCCTCACAACATCTATGAGGCTCAAAGGTGCAGGTTTCAAGAACTCCTGGTATGCTCGAGTGGACAGTTTATTTCAACGTAACGGACTTTCTACTGCTTTCCTATTACCAATGAACCCAGATGAGGTGGACATCACATCCAGACATGACCGCAACAGACTCATTCGGAGAGAGCTTATGGAATTACATGTCAAGAGAACTTGGATGCTACCCAATCTCACGACAAAGCTCCACTTCTATCGAGAGACATTCTTGGTGCTCCGCGATGATAGAATCTTGAGACCAAATTACCTTTCAGCACCCTTATCTCCTTCCCTCTTGAGGGCATTGGGGCGGTTCAGGGTGGGTTCCCACAACCTACGGATAGAGACTGGCAGATGGGAAAACCTGCAACGGGAGGACCGCCTATGTCCAGCTTGCATAGGGCGCAGCAAGGAAATTGAAACTGAAGAACACTTCTTCTTCTACTGCCCTCTTTACTACGAGATCCGTGGGAGATTTCACTGTTTATTCAGTGGAACCCAAACTCTCACTGATGTCTTTCACTATGAGGATCAAAAATGCGTGGCAGCCTACCTACGCGAGGCCTTCACCCTTAGACAATCGCTAGAACATTAATTGTGGTTTCTGGATTTGTTCCTCTCTCATGTTTTCTTCCATTTTGTCCCATAAGCTCTACGAGCTTTCCGCGGACGTTATAAAGCACCATTTCATTTCATTTCACTACACTTCAAATAAAGCCTGCTTTTGAATCATACGAGTGTAAATTTTCTGGACATTTGAGCTCAGCAGTGCACATGGAAGTGTAGGAAGGGTACTGAAGTGGGAGTAATTTTCATGCACCTGAACCTTTGTTGGACCTTCAATTGATAGTTTACCACAGTGAGACCTCAATGAGCCAAGAGGCAATCCTCATTGTATGAGCACTACACACCCTAGACCTATGTAGACATATATTCAGGGAGTCTTTTATGAGCCAGCAACTGTGTGCTTTTTATTTATTGAGAATGTATATTCTCCGGCAAAGTGCCCTATCAAAGATCTGTGGCACCTCTTTCCCCCTTCTCTAGGGCTGCTGGCTTGCATTTGGCATACACGTCTAGCCAGGCAGTGTTCACGATGACATTTGGATAATTCCAGCTGAAACACGGACCTCTTTTCCCTTCTCCAGGGCTGCCGACTCCCATTCAGCATACTTGTCCAGCAGGGCAGTGTTCAGAATGACATCTGGTACAATTCCAACTTCAACGATGTCACCACAGACCTCTTTCTTCTTCTCCAGGGCTGCCGGCTCCCATTCGACATACTTATCCAGCAGGGCAGTGTTCAGAATGACATGTTGCACAATTCCAGCTTGGATGATGTCCCCATGGACCTCTTTTCTCCTTCTCCAGGGCTGCGGGCTCACATTCGGCATACATGTTAAGCAGGGCAATGTTCAAATGACATCTGGTACACAGCTGGTACAGGCACGTGGGTCTATTTTCCAGAAGCAAAAACTCTTTGAACTAGAACCAAAAACCAGATGTACAGGCTGCCGGCTCCCATTCCACATACTTATCCAGCAGGGCAATGTTCAGAATGACATGTTGCACAAGTCCAGCTTTGATGATGTCCCCATGGACCTCTTTTCCCCTTCTCCAGGGCTGCGGGCTCACATTCGCCATACATGTTAAGCGGGGCAGTGATCAAATGACATCTGGTACACAGCTGGTACAGGCACAGGTCTGTTTTCCAGAAGCAAAAACACTTTGAACTAGAACCAAAAACCAGATGTACAGGCACGAGTCTCTTCTCCAGAAGCAAAAATACACTGTGCTAGAACCAAAAACCAGATGTACTTCACTCCACATCTGCATGCCCCTTTAAAGTGAATGAAGTAGTTCATTGAACCACCATAGGCCTTCAGTACTTAAACCGGCGATCAAGTTATCGACCCAAAATTTCACTACACGCTCTTATGTCTTCATACAAAGACAACAATAACGAAGGTGGGATTCTAAAGACTATGAACACCTCCCCTGTGCATCTGTCTTGCTCCGGGTACCCCATGCTGGACTCTTCAGATTGATGACATCTGCCATCTTCTTTGATCTTTTAGGTGAAGGTGATGACTCCTCCTCCGTCACTGGGCTTTGAACATCCCCACTACCAATCATTGTAGCCGCAGGACTAAGATTCTTCATGTTCTTCATATCCTTGTTGCTACCCTTTGGATTGCATTTTCTCTTTCCCTGACGTGTGGTCTTCAGGGGGCCAGCTGACCTCTCACCGCTCTTAGAAGAACCATGATCTGCAATGCACATGAACACCTTCACGTTGCTTCCATGTTTGCAAGCACGACAAGTTTTATGAAATGAAGGGGCAGGGAAAGACCAGCATGAAGGCTGGCTACTACATCAAAGAATACAAAGCCACTACAAAAGAAATAATCTACCTTCAGTTGACAGCAAGACCATCTTCTGTTTCTTCTTGACATGCACAGGCGAACTTCCGATGTCTTCTTCCAAGAGTTTTCCCTTTTTGGAGGGTTTTGGATTTTGCCTTAGATGCATTGATCCTGTGGTTGTTGATTCAACTGGCTTAGATCCTTGTGTAGTCGTGTGGTCAGAGGATTCATGGAGTGACCGTTCCGGCACATGTGGAGGGATAATTACTTTCACAGCCACCCCATGAGACTCCCTACCTTTGTCAGCTTCAGATACAACATGCTCAGAAGAAACCTTTGCAATTGGTACCATGCTTCCTTGTTTCTCTTTGCTTATGAAATTGCTGTCATTGGTGACCTGAGTGCCTTTGCCATCTTTGGCTTCACCTTCCACAATATTGTCATTTGAATTTGTGGCAATAGGCCGGTCAGTTGTAATGTCATGTAGACCTGTAAATGCCCAGAATACACATCTTAGTGATCACAATGTAGGGGAATGCTTATTCACACAGTAGAACTTGGAGTCACAAACTGTAGGATATGGATTGATAAAAGTTCAGATTGTACCTTTGGATTGTGTAGTCAAATTAGCAGCGGCTGTTACAGCTGGCCATGAAGTTGGGACGCCCTCTGCATTTTTTGGTGTAGTCTCCTTGTCTGGAGACGGACCACCACTTAACCATGCTGCAATTTAGATCAACATTTTGCTCAGTAAGTTCCCTCACTCTGGCAACTACATAAGCTTTCAATGGAACTACATGATTTCATATCCTGGACATGAAATGGCTAGGGCTCCGATCACATTCTACCATGCAAAACCATTGCGTATGATATTTATCCATACTCCAACCCTTACCCATCCATTCATCATGACAACCCTCTGCCCCGATGAAGCCAGTGTCAGAAACCCGCATCTTACAGGCAGTGCCAGTGGCTTCAGAGTTGCATGGGATAGTAGTATTGGTTGGCATATACATTTCTTGCATGGCATGTGTCCTTTCTTCTTGCCATTCATCTTCCAATTTTTGCCCTTCCATGGAAGCCCCATTGTCTACACCCACTGGCACACACAACATGTTTGAAGGGCTGTGTAGAGGATATCATGAAAGCTGCAACTATTTGTTTATATTAACGTAAGTCCTATCACCACGTGACTAAGGTGTGCAAAAGATAGCTGAATAATTGTACAAATTCACAGGGATAGCATAGCACAAGACAAATAAGAAAATGATATCAAATTAAGAAGCCAGAAAAGGACATACCTGGACTTGTTTGTACTTGCAATGTCTGGGCCTTATCATTTATAACGCCTCCCATTGATAGCCTCCGTGGGTAGAACTCTGTAGATATTAGTAAGTCACAATCAGATTTCAATTTATAATGAGCCCTTCAGTGCACTGGCCGGCATAGAGACCCAAAACTCCAAGAAGCCACGTTGCATATACTAACCTGATTTGTCAGGGCCTTCATTTGGTATTTTGAAATGTGCTTCATCCCCTGTGCTCTAAAGGACAACAACACTTGCATAAGCCAAAACTTTAGCGGCAGAAATGGTGGACAAAAGCAACAAAGGGTCTAGCATGAGAACCTGATGCCCGGGCAGAGCTGGAAGGGGTGAACTTTGGTACCATGCTGTGTTGTGCTCTGTGAGTTGAGAACTGACCCTGTTGTTGAATGACGAGAATAAGTGAATCAACGACATAGACATTACAGGAATTTACTTACATCAACAATGTAGATACAGATCTATCTCTAGAATACTTTTGCATTGAAAGACAAACACATTGACTACTCATGCAGGAATATATCCATTCATGAGCTAGGGTGAGTCTGCACTGGTCTAGGGATAATTCAGCACCAATCTAGCCCTGTAGCTGCAATGATAGGCATGGCTTGCTGGAAAATACAAATGAAGTAGGAAATAGGGACGTAGGATCCAATTTGTAAGGACCTGGGGGGACTAGGTGGGAAGAAATTTGATATTAAGGGGGAAAAAAACCCGTGCTTGCTGAAGGACTTCGACCCCACGCCTACTACACTTTATGGCGTGCATGAATAGATGGAGAGCAGGAAATGACAGAGTTTCAGATATGATCATTAGCAGTTCCATGTGAATAAAATTACAGTAGATGCCCTACCTTCGCTGGCTTCAGGTTGAGAGGGGGAGCATTATGGAGCATATTTTCAGGGTTGCTGCATCTTCTGCTATGATCCACTCCATAATGTTGCCCTGTCAGCACAGTCCTAGGTTTGCTGCAGGAGAATGCTAGGATCCAGCTACAAGCATTGAGTGCATAATATTATAGACTACCATTGGGCAAAATGTACCTTGTGTGGAGTAGGTCGTTGCGCCCAAACTGCCACCATCAGCTGGTGAAGACCCTGGAAACATTTTGGAAGCTGAAACAATACAATGTCACATAAAGATTGACACTAATGATACTATCAAGTATAAACCCTCTCGAATTCCACATACTAGTGGAACTGTTATTAAGTATTGTCATACTGGATAGACCTAACAGTATGCATACCAAAGAAACATATCTATAAACATATCTATAGTGTACATATATACATACATTATGCTACTACTTACTAAATATGCATGTGTACTAGAGACATATGTAATTTACCCTCAAATAGTACAAATTACTTATCACTATGGAGGTACATACTTAGAACTTATGGGTACTTATCTTATGATAAGAAAGTGATACTACATGGGATATGAAGAATAATTATTTACTACAGAACAAGTATACTCTTTGTGCACATACAGAGAACTCAATGATCCAGTATGAAGTATTTCCATATACTATATCAGTAATAAGTTAAGAGTTCAACAAAACACCTATGATCCTCTAGGGTACATAAACAATCATCATATAGTGGAAATAGAACTATAACACAATGCCTACACACATAATGTAGTAGTTATACTTCTAGGCATTCTATCAAATAGTAAGACTGACACAGTAAACACCTATAATCCTCCAGAGTACATGCAAGCATATTCATATGGTGAAAAGGAGCAGTATGCTAAGGAAATGAACAATGCATAGTAGGTCAGTACTTCCAAACAGTCCATGACTTGCTCAAAATCAGTATGAGCAGTTACTTACCTTAGATTAAAAGGCCTTTGAAGATAGAGATTCTCATCAGTGCTTCATCAATCAACTCAAAACATGAATACAAAAAATGAACAGAAAATAAATGATTGCACTAGAGGTAGCCACACTAATGTGCTAAGAGAGCATATACCTCCGTTGTGGCGGCTGGCTGTATCCACTTTGTGTTGTTGACTATCAAGGCCAGTGGACCTCTGCCACATCGCAGATATCTTCTTCCCACATTGAAGACAATTTTCACTGTTCTCCAAGTGAACATAGAGACAAAATGGATGGTAGGTGTGGCTGCAAGATGTCACCCATATATCCAATGTCTCACTGTCAAAACCTCCCTTACAAACACGACAGGGAACAATTTCAATTACCTTCAACGACTGACTCTTAGGGTGTGTGATAGGCTTAGGTCTACCCATCATACTCTCCCCTGCTTCCAATCTCTCAAGGTACTCCTCCACATAAGTCACATGGAGTTTCAGACCTGTAAGTTGCAATTTGGCTCCCTCAAGAACCTCAAGAGCCAATCGGTGCTCATTCTTTGCCCTCAGTAAATTCAGGGTGCACTTCTCCACAGCTTGATTATATGTTTTTTTCAGAACCAATAGGTCTCCCTTCTCTTCATTGAGTGTTTCCAAAACATCCTTGACATTGTGAAGCTTGTTTTGTAATTCTTTCATCACAAGGTTTAATTCTGAACATGTGACTATCACTTCATCCTTCGAGTACCCTGCAGCCTTAAAGTCGTTAGGGCGACTTTCTATCAGGGAAATGGTGGTACACAGCCTCCCTTCGGTCTCCATCTCCTTCTCTATAGCTGAAGTGTTTCTGTCAATATCTCGAGTAACTTCACCCAACATGAAACGCTTATCCTCTAGGCTAGATTGCAAATACGCGACAGATTTTGTAGCAGAATCGACTTCTAGCTGTTTGGCAGCCATGACCTTGGCCAATTTTTGCTCTTCCTCTTTCATTCCTTCTAGCATTGCCCCAATGTCCCACAACTCATTCTTCCTCAGCTCACTTTGTCTAACTACTGTTTGCTGCTCAAGTTTCTTCATTTCCAAATGTCAGAGAGCAATAGAAGGAGCACTCTCAAGCTTCAACAAACCTGTTTTCCGACCTTTACCCTTACGTTCTAAGACATGTGATGCCTCAAAATCGATTGGGAGTAATGCATCATATCCAACCGGGAGCATATGCTCCATACTTGCAGCTCGCATGAGGGAAATCACACCTGCTCGATGTTGAAGGCTCCTACTGGGGTCCGACTTCACACCAAAAGCGATTGCAGCTGAGCGATAGTTGGATTCTGAAGCAAATTCAGCCCAGTCAATCTTTTTGTCGTGCTTATAAAGTGTAAACAAGAAAAAAAACCTCCGCTCATCATGCCATTAGGTACTTTTGTACTTTGATACATCTTGCACCATAGTTCTTCTACGTCTTCAACTAAAGCTTTAGAGATACCTCCCTTCAAATAACGATATCCCTACCCTTTAGTTTTTTCTCCTCAATGTCTCTCAAGCTCATTCTGTAGTTTATTTGTCCAAAACTTCTCTCCTCCTTCTGAATCAAGACCACCATTTGAGAGCTTCACCCAGTCAGAGAAGAAGACCTTTGGTAGATATAGAATGCTAGGATCTCGCTTTTCATCCTTGCTTTTCACTCCATGCCTATATTCATGCCCACTTTCTGACTCATGCAAGCTAGTAAGCTCAGGCAATTCCATCGCTCAGTGCCAAGAGCTATTATCAAGCTCTAAGATCCTAAAGATGCAAATGCAGACTCCTAATGAGACCACTACAAGCGAGGCCAAAAGAGAGACGAGGCCGAAAAAGTTACGCGGCTAAGAGAGACGATGTACTCTTCAGATGTCATGTCAGGCCACGTGGCACTAAAAAGAAAAATTATGTGCATGGTTTGCGGGTAGGGCAAATGGAGGAATGTCATGTTGGCTGCACAGTATAATTCATCCAATTTATAATTTGAGCAGTTGGTTGTTCAAGGCCTCGACCATCTTCAGGAGTCCATTTCCGAGCGCGTGCATCGTCATTCATTTTCCGGCATGCTCTCAAGTGCTTCTTCTGAGTTGCATCGAGCCCGAATTCTATCATGCGTAGGACCCGGAGCAAATGCATGGTTGACAGCACGACCCACTATCGCACATTTTTGCCTCTCATCCCCTATTTTCACTACTGCGCTCCGTCTTCGACTCGGTTTGCCTCATCCTTCGGCATTGGGCCTTCAGCGTTGCGTCTGTCTTCAGCCCATCGATGACCTTGCCATCCATCTCCTCCGCTGTCCATGTGGTGGTGAGCGCACTACGTCTCATGATATGGTTCGCGATGCGATGACATCTATTGCTCGGGGGCAGGGTATTATGTACTGCGTGAGCAACCACATCTACGACCCACGCTCACGTCCCACTCTACACGCCGCCGTGTTGACATCGTCCTATCTAGAGATGGTTTGCGTACCTTAGCAGATGTCATTCTCGCCGACCCCACTCGAGCGGATCTATTGTCTCGCGCAGCTACCACACCAGGCACGACAGCCACTGTAGCAGCCAAGCCAAGGAACGCGACTACAGCGATCGTCACGCCACTGACACATTTCTTCCACTGGCGGTCGAAATATTTGGCTCATTGCACCGACACTTCGACGATTTCCTGCGGACATGTGCACATCATGCAGCCAAGAGCGGGTCCACTGGCATCCCACATGCGTCCTTGTCGCCTACTATCGACAACGTATTTCAGTTGCTTTGCAAAGAGCACAAGCCATCTTTATTTTGCAGCAGGCTGATGTGGCTAGCTCCGCATCATCTCGTCTTCCGCCTCTGCCTGACACTTTGCCTATCTCCTTGCCTGATCTCCTCCAGGCTGTTGGCTGGGAGGGTCGCTCTGCTTGAGTAGTTTACTATAGCTTCTGTTTTCGTCGCTGCTTGAGTAGCTTACTATAGCTTTTGTTTTTTTCTCTAGCTGAGTAGCTTATTATAGCGTTTTGTTTTCTTCTCTTGTTTCTTGTTCCTCCCCCCCCTTTTTGGGAACTTCACATCATATGCACATTCACCCATTGTACATGTTGTAAATAAAGTCTTACAAGGTTTCATCATCTCTAAAGGCCCCAAGTCTAGATGACATCCCGATTGAATTTTTTAAAGTTCTTTGGAAGGATGTAGGGGGTGATTTTTTGGCCATGGCCAATGACATATTACTCAAGGGCATCCTTCCTTCTCAGATCTCGCAAGGTGTTATTACTTTAATCTATAAAAAAGGAGATAGGGAGCTCTTGTCAAACTACAGGCCTACTACCCTGCTTTCCTCAGTTAATAAAATCATCGCAAAAACTCTAGCCATCAGGCTTCAACCCTTGCTGCAAAAAATAATTAGGCCAGAGCAGACTGGCTTCTTAAAGAATCGATCGATTCTTGACAACGTCCTGCTTGCTAATGAAGCGCTGCATCAGGCCTCATCAACAGTCAGCCCCTGGCTATGCTTATGTTAGATTTTGAGAAAGCATTCGATAATGTAGATTGGCCTTTTCTTTTTAGTGCATTGCAAAAGGTAGGGATCAGACATGGGTAAAAGCTCTCCTGCTCTCAGCGTCGAGTAGAGTCGTGGTTAACAGTGCCCTGTCCCCATCCTTTCCACTCCCCTTGCCCCGTTTCTCTTCATCATCGCCGCAGATGGACTCGGTCATTTGTTGGAGTCGGCTTGTAATGTCAAAGGCTTGTCCATTCCACGATCATTACCATCCCCTTACTCCATCAAAGCTTCTCTATACGCGGATGATACGTCGCTTCTTATTGACAACAGTTCTAGTCTCACTGTCACTAATGCTCTTAGTGTCCTGTCTTCCTTTTGTGACGCCTCTGGGCTATCATTCAACTGGAGGAAATCAGTTGGTATTTTGTCCAGGCTTAAGCATCCTGAACTTGCTGCTCATTGCGCCCCATGGGGGGATGAATTGGGCCTCTGCTGGCTTTTGGATGGTCAAGCTCATATTCTCTTAGGCCAACCTATTGGACACGACATTACTGATCAACAGAGATGCGGGCCTGTGGTTGCCAAGATCAAACAAAATATGACTTTCTGGAGTTCAAAACATTTATCGATCACAGGGAGAGCCTTGGTTCTAAACCAAGTGCTGCTGGCCGCCTCATGGTTCACAGCCTCAGCCTGGTCTCCAGGTTCGCAGATCATCAACCAAATCAAAGGGTTAGCGCGCAACGTCCTCTGGGGAGCGACTTCTGCCACTCCTAATTGGAGAGCTCTCGTGAGCTGGGCACAAGTCATTCAGAAAAAGAAGTTCGGGGGTTTGGGGGTGATTGATCCCCAAGCGCAGGTGATAGCCTTACTCGCCAAGTGGATTCCTAGAATTTTCATTCATCTTACTGCTCCTTGGAGCCTGATCGTTAGAAACCATGTCATGGACTCTATTTCCTCTATTGCGAATCCTTGGCCTGCCTCTCTCAGGTGGATAGTGCAAGGCTCACCTTCCAAATCGGCCAAGAAAGGGTCAAAGGCATGGCAATCAATCTGGGATGCGTGGTTAAGGATGAGGCCGTTTCTATCTCAGACACCCCCTGCCAGTGGGGAGGAAGCCTTGAGGCAGCCTCTCTTCGCCAATGTCAACGCAGAGTCGGATGTTCTTTTACAGTGCTCCAGACGATGGAGCAAATGGGAGCAGGCTGGTATTTCACACCTTGTTCACATCTGGACCAACGGCTCCCCAATCTCTTTGGCTTCGCTGGTGTCCTCTGGTCTCTCAATCAGAGCTGCCAATTCGGCTTGGGAATTGCTGATAAGGGAAATTCCGTTGTCTTGGACCTTGCTAACCTCTCTGCCAGTTAATATCAAGCCTTTGCCTGCCTGGTTTGGCTCTCTGGAACCCCCCCCTGCTTTTGCTTTTCTTGCATTACATAGACAATGCGAAGTCTTGCATGGTTGGAAGTTCCAGGTGTGTCACAGGGACCCTGTACTCTCCTCAAAGGGCCGAGGTTAAAGAAGCAGAGTTATTCTCAATCAGGGTTTTATGTCAAACAACAGGGCAGATCAAACCCTCTCTTCCGATGGAAGTGGCTCATTACCATGATTCTTTTCGATGGTTCCTAAGAGCACCCTTAACCTCCCTGCAGTTCGATCCTAGCGAATGGTGCTGGAAGTCTAAAAAACATGATCCGTTTTTTGGGTACAAGGTGAAGATGGGGTATTCCTTTCTGGTTCCTCATTCTTCCTTTGATAAAAAATTTGACAACAAGTGGAGACACCTTGCTTTGGGAACCATCTCTTGGAAATCAGTCTGGAAGGAAGTTTGGAGGAAAGAAAGAGCTGCAAAAATTAGTGGGTTTTTATGGAGGCTTGTAAACATAATTTTGCCCCTTACTAACCTCTCCTCGGGTGCTCTATCGCCATGCCAGCTCTGCTCTCAACTAGTAGTGGAATCGATCGAACATCTGTTCTGCTCATGTCCCTTTATGTCATTCATTTGGTCAGAGATTTTACAGGGTATGGGAGGATGGCTTTTCCAGAGATCCGCAGCTTATCTTGCTAAACTTGCACAATAGTAGAATCTGGTCGGAATGCCATGTATGGTTGGCTCTGCGAGCTCACATCCTCTGGCAGGTTTGGAAGGCACGTTGCTCCTCAATGTTTGATGGAGAATTGCCTAGTGCTTGTGCTATTTTGTTTAGAGCTCACTCAGACTTGCAGTCTGAAGCTCGGAAGGCATGGAACGTGCTTTGTGCAGCTTTCCCCAGGTGGACAGAGGAAAAACGATAACAAGCGCTCGTTCGATTTGACGCAACTTGGGGAAACGGACGCATCTTCGGCTCCAGGACTGCCGAGCTTTGAGTTACTTGGAACGACGCCATCCCTGCATGCTGGGAGCTCCATCAGCGCTAAAATTCTCCCCCGCGGAAGGAGACGATCAGGAGGTCAATTGGCGCCACAAATGTAGTTTCAGGAAAACTATGTCTAGGGTTCATTTGTCTTTTGAGCCCTGCAAGAGGAAGTGATAGACCTTCTTGCTTTCTGCACTTATGTCTCTAGTATCTCTTGGATACGGCCCTGCAAGAGGAAGCCATAGAACTTCCTATTTTCTACGCTTATATCTCTAGTAACTCTTGGATCCGGCCCTGCAAGAAGAAGCTATAGAACTTCATGTTTTCTGCACTTATATCTCCTTTAGCTCTCGGATAGGACCTGCCCTCAAACTCTGGTTACTGAGCGGCGTCTCATCTGTCGGTCTTATGGCTTCCTGCAAGGTCATTTTTTCCTTGCTTGTCTTCCATTAATCTTACCTTATAAATAAAATTTTCCAGGGCCTTTGTCCCTGTTTAATTTTTTTTTTAAAAACAAAAGAACTCTCTTTTTGTCATTCTTATAGTGTATATTTGGCCTCTCATTTTTTAATAATAGGGTCATGAATGCACGGGCGGGCCCGGCAGTACGATCCTTGGGGTGAGCTCATAAGCCCACCGCCGATTCACCGGGTCGGCGAGATTCTGAAATTTTTCTAAGTCCTTGTTCATCTACCGTGGCGGACCTTCTAGCGGACTGGGCAGACCCTCCAACAGACCGACTCCAACCTTCGACCCTCTAACAGACCACCCTCCGGCAGACCGATAGACTTTCAAGCAGACCCCTTCCAGCAAACCGGCTTGGACCCTCCAGCAGACCGGCAGATCCTTCGACAAAATACATATTTAATAACACACACTGCTGCCGGGACATGACAAGATTTGAACACCAGACCTCGTGTTCATCATTCATTGTTTTTAACCACCACACTACCTACCACACTACCTACCGCTGCAAACCAATGCAATAACTAATGCTTTATGTGCATATTGTGGACCCCAGCAGACTAGCTCATGTGTTTTGTGGCCCCAGCAGACCAACTTGCCGGGTAGACCGAGTAGCAGACTAGCGGGGATTGGCGGGGTCCGGGTAGGGGCGCTCCCACCCTATGTGACCCCCACACGCGGGCCCCGCCACAACCACACGCGCGGGCATTCATGACCCTATTATTGTTAAATGAGAAGCGTATATTTGTACATAGTAAGAAAAGGAAGATAATAGGAATAATGTAAGAACTTAATGCGAGCGCGTCAGGACGGTCCAGCCCTGACACCCCCGTACCGCCGGTTCTCCGCCTCCGGCAGCCATCGAAAGGCAGCCAGTTGGGCTCGGTCAATCCCTCCCCACCCCCGCTCCCATCCCATCGGCGTCGTCGTTTTGCGACACCAGTCCGCCGCTTCCACCAGTCCGTCAGTTCCCTGTAACCCCCTGCACGTCAGCCCCCGTAACCCCCACCCCGGGTTTAACCCTCACCCCCATGTAACCCTCTGTAACTCCGCCGAGTGTAACCCACACCACCATGTAACCCTCTGTAACCTATGTAACCCTCTGCAACCCTCTGTAACCCATGTAACCCCATGACCCTCTGTAACCCTCACCACCATGTAACCCTCTGTAACACCGCAGAGTGTCACCCCCATCCCTATGTAACCCTCACTCCAAGTAACCCTCTGTAAAACTTTGCAACCCATGTAATCCTCTGTGACCCTCTGTAACCCATGTAACCCCATGACCCTCTGTAACCCTCACCAGGTATAACCCTCCCACCATGTAACCCTCTGTAACCCGTGTATCCCTCTGTAACACCGCTGAGTGTCACCCTCACCCCTATGTAACCCTCACTCCATGCAACCCTCTGTGACCCTCTGTAACCCATGTAACCCTTTGTGACCCTCTGTAACCCTCACCAGGTGTAACCCTCACCACCATGTAACCCTCTGTAACCCGTGTATCCCTCTGTAACACCGCTGAGTGTCATCCTCACCCTTATGTAACCCTCACTCCATGCAACCCTCTGTGACCCTCTGTAACCCTCACCAGGTGTAACCCTCACCACCATGTAACCCTCTGTAACCCGTGTATCCATCTTAACACCGTTGAGTGTTACCCTCACCCCTATGTAACCCATGTAACCCTCTGTTACTCCGCGGGGTGTAATCCTCACTCCATGTTATCCCGCATCATGTAACCCTCCCATTATGTGGTCCCATGTAATCCCCACCATATGTAACCCGCATCGTGTAACCCCAATGCAAGCTTGTATCATGTTATCCCATGTACCCCTCTCCGTCTAACTCCAGTTCCTCGTGTAACCCCATCATTCCTGTAACCCTCTGCACGTCAGCCCTTGTAACTCCGCCTCGTGTAACCCTCATTGTGTAACTCTCATATTGTAACCCCACCATGTAACCCCGATATTACTGTGTCAAAGGGAATGCTTGCGCGTGAGCCTGTAGCCTGTGAGCCTGGCTAGGCTCACGCCACGTCAGCTATCATCCACGTGTGCAGGTCCTAATTCCCCCCCCCCCCCCCCCCCCCCCCTATTACCGCGGATCAGTTGTCGCCTATGTCCCTTTCATCGCCCCCACATGAATATTCTTTCCGACCGAGAACAATGGTAGGTTTATGGATGGTTTAGGATCGAGGACATGATTTTTGAATGAGGAGATCGCCCGCTAGATAATTGAATATTAACAACAAACCCTTTTTTTTGCAAAGTAGTTCATTCATTCCAACCCACAAACATTTTTCAATGCTGGAATCTGAAGACCTACCCCAGGCAATCCCTAACTGTACTTACGGGAACGCGCGAAGATCTCGAAAAACAGTTTGGGGATGGAAGCAAAACCAAAATACATTTTATTAAGTCTCGGTACTTGAACCTCAAGAACTATTGGAGGTTTCAGAGGAACTACTTCCAGAGTCTGCAGCAATATCATCTATGAATACATCAGCCCCTCCTTGACGTTTTTTTTCTCCGCGACCCCCATGGAGAGACGAATACATTGTTTGTTGGGACAACACCCGTGCGCAAGCTTCCGCGTAAACCGGCAAGCGGTAAGCTCTAGGGGGACTCGGGGACATGTAGTATCCTTGGAAATCGAAAGGTGTCTACGTATTCGATGACGCCTGCCGAACTCTGGAAAGCAAGAAGAGGAATGGTGGTAGACGTTATCATCCAGAAATAGACAATGTAAGCAACCATCTGTCGAACGGGAATGACACAATGAAATGCAACATATTTTGCACGACTAGAGCCAAACTTACTCACACTCAAAATCGGAGTCCACGTCGAGATCCTTGTCAGGCGCTTCGGGCTCCTCAAGAAGTCCCTCCGTGGATGGGGCAGAAGTAATGCTCGACTCAAGCTGATGAAGCTCGCTTGAGAAGAGCTCCGTATCAGCCTCCATGCCGAAGAAGTGCCTTCTGGCGCTTTTGCACGCATGAAAAGATGCTCCTGCAAATCGAAGATGAACGAGAAATCAAAACAAGGCTTCCCTAAGCTCACTGCCCACATTTCAAACACAGTGTTGAGGGCCCCACCTGTTCCCATAGACAAGTCAACCACTCGTCCACCGTGACGGCTGCATGTCTCCACCAAAGTCTGCATGAAAGCTGGGGATTTCTCCCGTGCACCTCTCCAAGGGATACTAGTCTTTTCGTGGTTCGACCCGAGTCCACGTAATTGAAGATTACATCATCCTCCACAGGCTCACAGGTGGGGTCAATGTGAGCTGCAAGGTCCCTCAACTGGAACTCAGCAATACCAAGAGGAAGAGTGTCCTTACGCACCCTCACCAGGCACAAAGCTTCAAACACCCGAGTCTGTCAATAATCACGAAGAGAGCATGAGGCAAAAGACAAAACCAACTTTTGACATGTACATCAGAACCACAAAACTTTAATTCAAAGGAACCAACTCACTTTCTGCCCCGGGAACTCGCCCTTCGTAAGAGGCAGAGTGTTGATGCATTTCCAAGTTTTGATGACACGAAACCCGGAAGCTTTCATGTAGCTGAAAAGAGTTCTCCGTGCCGACATGTCCTTTGACTGCATGAGAAGAAGAGCCCCCGAGTCAGAAAGGAATTTGTTGCTGAATGAGAAGGCCCATTGCCAGTAACGAGAATCCGATTTGTTCCAAGTGGGGGTTGATTGGAAGGCAACACATCAGGGACAGGGAAACCGTCAAGAATGTCCAGCTCCACAAGGTCAATCGCGTATGCCTGCTGAACTCCATTCACCCAATCCAGCCTTTTTGTGACCTACAGCCAAAAACAAGAGACAGTGTCACAAGCCCAATCTTGATCCAACAGGAAATCAATCCCATCGACAAGCCAGAACAAGTTACCAAAACAAAATTATTCACACAACAATTAAGACATATGTGCTTACCTGAGTGAGGAACAAAACAAGCATGTCCCATGATTTCGAGGGCACCCCTTTGAATGTCGACTTCCTGGATTCCATCATTGCCAGAAAACTTTCATTCACCACCTTACGATGGAACTGGCCCAAAACCCTGGATGGATGTTCTCTCGCATCGAAAGGCTGCTCCCTCGACTTTGCTGTTCTCCTATCCCTCCTAGTTGGAGAAGGTTGTCTTTCAACGACCTTTGACCGGCCATGTTCCTGCGGAGCTGCACTCTTCCCCTTCCCCTTCGGATCCCCGACAATCTTCCCCTTCCGTTTTGTAGTAGCAGATTTCTCGGGCTCTTTTGCAGCTAGAGCAGCAATGATTATGTCCTGAATGTCTTTGTCAGCCAATGGGGCAAGTGTCGCGGCGTTGTCGTTAAGGTTTCTCAAAACAATTTCATCGAATGGTGTGTCATGTTTTGGCAGATTGAGGTACCACCCACAGTCTCTGAAGTGCGCCATGCTCCAGTCTCTGGCAATACCAGCCGTGTACATTGTCTTGTCATTGGAGGGGTCAGCCCACGAGTAGATGAAGTCTGGGTCATCGCTAAGGTACTTTCCCGGTATGAGGACATGATACATATACCTTAATGACACACACACCCAAAATCCAGACAGTCAATCGATCTGATCAGGACACAGATCACACATCACGAGAAATGTACTGGCATACGGGTCAGTAACACTGATAAACCAACGTTTGAAAGCCCGATTCAACATTGCGTTGACGCAATGTTGATTCGAGCTGAAATGGAAAACACCAAATTTGGAGAACTGCACTTTCAACAAGCACGTACGAGAGGGAAATCCCATTATCCTAAAACATCTCATGCACAACATTGGAACCCCAATCAACCTTGCGTTGACGCAAAGAAGATTGGCGGATACACCTATGATAATGTAGCATTGAAAGAGACAGTGCTTGGCAACGGAATTCAACATTGCGTCAACACGAGGTTGTTTTCATTAACAGAGGAAATGGAAAACAGTGATTGAAAACCACCATCCGAATATCTGCTGGTATGGATATTCAACCTTGCGTTGACGCAAGGTTGAATTCCTCTGCTGAAACACCTGTCCAGGGTATTTTTGATAACCTTAACTTTCCTACAATTGTATGGAAATCGGGGTATCGTCAAACAACGTTGCGTCAACGCAAGGCTGTTTGATGGTACAGTGTAAGATCTAAACAGCATTTCAAACAGACTCCAAATCGACTTTAAGTTCATCCTGGCAGCATTGTAACTGGAAACCACAAAAAAAACAGCCCAAGAACACAGGAAAACCTACACAGCCAGGCCCTTCATCAACCTTGCGTTGCCGCAAGGTTGATTTTCCTGTCAATTTTTGCCCTTTCACATGCAGAATAACGACTTCATTGGATACCCCAGGTACATGAAAGTGAAACCAAAACAAAGGGATACAAGCTTACGTTAACGCAATGTTGCTCGGCTGCACGTCCTGAGCCTTCATAGCTCCCTAAAAACCTCCGAATTCGCAGTTCTACATGGAAGAAACGAAACAAGAATACAGAAACATACACTTCAAGTACCAGAACCTGTACAACACTCGTTTCATTGCTTGCTCGCTGTTGTACTAGTTTTTTAATTCGTAGGACCTGGAGATTCATTTTTCTCTCTCAAACTCCCTGAAAAAACAGTTGTTCCAGACAACGAGCTTCCATCTCCTGATATAGGCCTCCAGTGTGATCCGGGGGCAAGACATCTGGATTTTGTAGTTTGCCATTGACTCCCCAAGTGCAGCCACCGCTCGTTTTTCCAACTGCAGCAAGAAAGATCATAAGAATTGTGGAGAGAGCACGGAGCAGCACAAGCATTTGAAAATGGTTTTGTGGAAACTTTACCTAGCTTCAAAAGGTTGCTTTGTGTAGCCACTGGTCAAATGTGTGGTCGCTAACAACTTTTATTGCTTGTGTCTTCGAGTCCCTCTCAGGAGATGGGAACATGTTGGTGTCTCTCACAAGTGGATCGGAATTCCAGATCTCCAACCACCTGATTTTGGTTGCATTGTCCACCATTGAAATGGAGAGGCGATGCAGTTTCTCTTGGGTCATCTCTAGCTTTGAGCCATACTTGTCATAATGTGCTTTCACCTGTTCCAAAAATTCCGTGCCAAGACTTGGATCTGCTATGCGGATTTGTTTGTCGAACGCACTCATGAGGTTCTTCCTTTGATTGTTCATCTCGAATTTCATTATGTCCTCAAGCCCAGTAGCAGACCTATGCTCTTCTGTGTAGGAAGCATAGTACTCTGCTTTCGCCTTCAAACCAATTTCTGCTATTTCTTGCTGCATACATTACAAGGAGAAAGAATCAAACACTGCCGTTTCTTGATAAAATTTGCAGTAACAACAATCAGACAGATATCAAGAAGCTTACCGTGTACATGTAGTCAAGAAAAGCCTCCTTGTCAGGCTGTACAATGTGCTTGTCTTCTTTTCAGCACACCTCTTCATCTGCTAAGGACTGAGCACGTTCGTGAATGACTCCAGTGGCATCAGCCCTATCTTTTGGATACGGAATAGAGTGTGGCAGAGATTTGTCGTCACATGGGAGGTTTCATTGGACCTGGAAAAACCGTCAACTCATAAGATCGGAACGGGAACAATGTTGGTAACTTACTTGTTTATGTCGTGCATGGCTGTCAAGAGCCGCGTGACACGTCCTTTGTGGTCAAGTACCATGGAAACCACGCTCCAATGCCATTCGATCTCGTCCAAGTGCAAGCTTGAAATGTAATCCATCCAGGCAAGCAGTCTATGGTTCCCATCCCAGACAAAAAACATCTTTCCCATAAACGCTTTTGTGGAGGCCTTTTTGGACAACTTGAACTCAAACTCCCTGTTTACATCCCGCCAGCATGCATCCCAACTTTGCTCTATTTCCTCTGTTACAGGACACTCCTCTCCTTTCGTTTTCACAGTGGATACATAGAACACAGCAGATCCCTTGACATAGCCATGAACAAAATCGTTCTTCAACTTCGTGATGTCGTTCCTCAATGCGGGTCGAACCGCGGGCATGGAGATCATCCTGCATAGTGGGATAACCAAGTTTCCGCCGCGAACCTCCATCGACAGAATCACCTTCGAGGAGTTCACTTTCTGCCCACCCATAACCTCCTCGGCCTTGTCTTTATAGTGTCCCTCAGATGACATCTCCTCACCATCACCTTCTGCCACTTCCGCATCTCCCCCCACGGATTCCTTTTTCTTTTCCTCTGCACAGAATGAATATCCCTGTGAGTGACAGATTGAGCTCCCATGGATCTACCTTGCATTGACGCAAGGTTGATTGATGGGGATGCAGCTTAGTCTGAAAATGCATACCGCAACAGTCCATTGAACCAACTAAATGCTTTGCGTTGACGCAGGGTTCTTTTGGTGGCTTCAGATAATCGACTTTCCCTACTTTGCGTTTCCTGGTGCGAGACTTCAGATGCAGAGAGTGGCATCAGAATCAGCCTCGCGTCAACGCAAGGTTGATTCGAGTGCTGAATCTGCTTCATGTTACCTTCATAAACAAACGCTTTGGAGGTCGACATCAACCTTGCGTTGACGCAAGGTTGTTGTGGAGCTCTCAGATTGGTGTTCAACAAACAAAATAATCACATGGAAAGGCACATTGCAACTTATGGTTTCTTCTTGGCACTGTATGATGCACCGGGAGCATTCAACAGTTCCATGGCTGCCAGGCGTTTAGGGTTTGTGGGATTGAACAGAAAAGGCACATGAATCAACCTCGCGTCAACGCAAGGTTGATTCGAGTGCAACATCTGCACTCGTTTCATGCCCAGAACATACACTGTGGAGGTCGACATCAACCTTGCGTTGACGCAAGGTTGATGTCGACCTCTCTGATGAGCATGGAACAGACAAAAAAAAGGATAAAGCGGGTTGATAGTCACCTCCGGTTTCTTCTTTGCACTTGATGATGCTCTTGAGGCATTCAAATTTTCCATGGGGTCTGGAGGTAGCATACTTCCAAGGAGGTCCCGGTGGTGCGAAACAACGGCAAACGTTATGGTCTCTGTGTCCATCTCTCCTCCCTGCTCTCTCAAGACCTGGTTCTCCACTCGCAGTGCTTTCTCCCGAGCCCAGCTGACTTCCTCGTCCTCCCCCCCTTCAATTGGAGGTTGCTCTTCGGCCGCCTGCGGGATCACTTGAAGACCTTCCTCTCCAAATAGTGGTTGCAGAATCGGGTTTTGGCGTTCGTCCTCATCTCCGCTGGAGGTTTCCTCTCCCATTATAAGTTCCCGTCTCGCCTTCCTCATCCTCTCCTTAGCGCGTACCCTTTGCTTGTTTGATGTGAAGTTAAGTGTTCTTCGACGTTTTCTTCTCCCTCGGGATATGGTCACCGTCTCTACAGAATCCAGGGTTGCAAAGACAATATGGAGAAGAAGGAAAAAAAGGGGCTACGGTGGGTTCAGCGCAAGGCCTTCCACACCAAGATGATCGCTCGGAACGACCTGTGTGCCACATGCTCATTCCACATGCATGGTGAACACGTGTCGATCTAATCGATATGTATATCTCCGGAAATCATTTTTTTCTCATCCACCGAAATTCGTTCGGGTCCACCTCTCATCCGAAAAAGTTCATTGATGAGTAATAGCTTTAGGAATGTTTCAGAGGAATGTGAAGTATGTACTGTTGTACAGCGGTGCAGGTGCCGTTAAAATTGAATGGAAATGGGCATCTCATCTGGAATCTCTGACATGACAGGCAAATGGCGGCTCTGTCAGTGAATCTTGCTGAGTTGGTTGTCCAATGCACTGGTGGGGCACCCCTGAGAAAACTGTTGCATTCTTTGATTAGGGCTGACATTATCCACTCCGCATTTGGGCACTCTGCGACCGTCCACTTGGTTCGCATGGGGACACATTTCTACGATGTGCCGAACCGCATTAGGAGACCTGTAAGCGGGTGCGACACCTGCAACTGTGCGTAAGGACGTCATCTATACAGCCAAAAAACTCCGCTCTAGTACAACCTACAATCAGAAGCAACGTCGGACTGTGAACTGTTCGTTTTGAAGCAACATTGACAGATCCCAGCCCATGGGCTCCCTTGATGCGGACTTCTTCAGTGAGGACCACCCTGTCCTCTTTTCTTACGAGGTGGAAGATGACGGTTTTGCGGTGGTGCATGAACACGTGCTCGCAACGCAGTTTTGGTTGGAAAATGGAACTCTATTCCTTGAAAGGGAAGTGTACGATGCCAATGGAAAACTGCTCAAGTACGCGTTCCAGAAACCTTCGCATACTGCACCAACCACACAATGGAGAGTGACTCCAGGCAAATACAGGGTGCTCAGTGCTCCTCGGAGACAGTCTGCAGGATCGTTCGTTACTCTTGGCACGGCAGCATCAGTGGCCCAGGAGAAAACACCCGTGGTTGTCAAGAAGGAGTCAAGTACCGTTAACACTGTAGTTGAGCTTTCGGACTCATCCTCCGATGACACCTGTGAAATACCGCCCGTGGATCAGCCATGTCCACATCAGGAAGCAGATGTGGAGGAGATCACCAGTGTCATTCCTAAAGTGAAAGCCATGGGTGGGATGGCAGGATTCAAGAGTGAGTTGAGGGGGATTGACTGGAGCACTTTCAATGTTCAGAGGGTGGCATTCTTGCCGGAATCTTTTGATGGTAATATTGTTTTTGAGCTGCCTCCTCCTGGTCGCGTTGGGGGCATTTCCAGTCTCATGGAAGGAATGGACAAAAAGCACGATGGGCACCCTTGGTGCCGCACAAAAACCTCCAATATTCACAACCATGACAACCTCATATTCAGGTGAACGGTCTGTAATGGGCACCTGAAATGCGAGAACATGAAATGCATTGTCGGGTGCAAAACCAAAGCGAATGGGATGGTGTCAGTGAGAATCCATTCAAGTCTAGTGTGACACCTCCATACAGTAACACTTTTGTGTGCAAGTTCTGTAGGGTACCGCCTTGCTGCCTTGCAATGTGTGGCGCCAGAATGTACTATGTGGTGCATCGATTCAAAACCTTGACTAGAGCCTGTGTCCATTTCGGTTTTCACAACCACCCTGTGTCCAAGGGGGATTACAGGGAGAGCGTTGAGACAGTCTCGCGTCTGATAAGGCAAGAGTTGGATACCAATCCAACTGGAACCACATCTACAATTGCCATGGGGGCGAGCAAGTCCTTTCTGGAAAGCCGTATTTTGTGTGCATCGGATTCGGTTGGAGGAAAACTGGAGGGACCAGCTTTGGACACTATTATGGACCATTTCTCGACTTTGACTTCTCCAAACATTAGAAATCAGGTGAACGCTTTAAGAATGGGCTCTAGGAGCCGAGGTTATATGGACAATATTAAGGATTTGAAGAGAAGGAGCATGTACGACTACATCCAAGACAGCGTTTTCCCGGGTCAAGGAGCCAAGAAAGTGTTCGTGTTCAAAATGTCCACCAAAGGTGAGGGCAGCGAGTCAGCCTGGTTAAATGTATGCAGAAGGGTGGCGATCTAGGCAACTGCTTCCTTATGTTCGATCACGTCAAGAGGGTTAAAGACTGGACCACAATGGCATGTCATGTTTACGACCCTGTGTACCAGCGTGTCATGACAATTGCAGTGTGTGACATGCAGTCAGAGGACACAGATTCACAGCAGCTCATGTGGGAAGCTCTCATTCGTGTTATGGCCTCCAATGGTCTCCCATCTCCCAATTTTGTTGGTTTCATGGCCGACAGTGCTCAAGCTAACTTCAACGCTGTCCGCATTGTATTCGGGACGGGAGATCCAAAAGTGCCAATGCCTGGAAGAGAACGTACGTGTCTTTTCCTTTGGACACAATCCCTGGATAAACACACAAAGGCAGACATTAAGCCACATATGCAGAGTATGCATCGTCAACTGTGCAAACAGTACAAAGACGCCAAAACTATGGGGGAAGCGAATACATTGTTCCAGACAATTTGTGCCTGGTGGTACTTATCTGGAGCGGCATCGGAGGACAGCATGAGGGCACTGGAAGACTGGTTCGCATTTTGGCACTTCCGTTACCGGCAGTGGGGAGCGGCCATGACAACAGTGAGCGGTTTGCATTCATCTTCCTTTGGGTGCTTCGGATATATCTTTCAGGGTCCCATCCTAATATCGGCTTTGTGTTTTTTTGCCTTGCAGCATATGTCCATTGAGGAGATGGCGGACA
The DNA here is from genome assembly GCA_030704615.1 of Takakia lepidozioides. NCBI lineage: Eukaryota > Viridiplantae > Streptophyta > Takakiopsida > Takakiales > Takakiaceae > Takakia > Takakia lepidozioides. Next base: position 12,635,055 of record CM060734.1, read on the forward strand.
TGCCGTCTTGCAATCTAGCGGAGACAGTGCACAATGCCTGGTTGCAACAATCCGGCAAAAAGGGAAGAGATTTATATGCGGCTACGACCGATGACCTTATCCGTGCCCTGCAGTAGCAAACCAGATACAGGTCATTCTTGAGGGGTGGCCTTGGGGTAAAGGCCCGGACAGGAGCGAGTTGATGTTGCGGGTAGCCAAAAGATCGGGGGATCCCAGCAAAATAGTGCGGGCAGTGAGCATATGTACAGATGGCAGCCCTCTCATGGGAAGAGTTCCTCATCTGGAAGGTGAAGAGAGATTCGGGTCTTACAAACGGAAATTGGATACCCCTCCCGGATCGGATGCAGACTCCCATAGGGCGGACAAGGTCAACTTCTTGACGCCACGTATTCCCTTGGATCAGAGATGGAATTGCGGAACATCCACAGGTGAGGGCCATTCTGCCCCAGACCGGACCTCTGCATCAAGCACTGTCACTGCAATGGTTGAAGACCAGAACGTGGTGCGGCATGTAATAGAGTCTATGTGCTTGGACAAGGTTTGGCATATAGAACGCACAAGTGCTGGATCGCGTGTGAAATGCGCGGCGATCAGGGCCACCAATCATGAAAAATGTACATCATTAATATCCAGAGGGAAAGAACGCACTGCAGCTCCTACATTCACTGGTTTGTTTCTCCCTTACGGCCAAGGAGAGGCAAAGAACCACAAGTTTTGGTTTTGCGCTGACGATTGCGGGAGATGTATGCATGGGACAGTGAGGCCCTCCGTGGTGAGGAAGCCTACTCCACCAACCGTGTGAAGATGGGCACAGGTCTCACTCACCAAGAGATCGCAATGCTGGAAGAGGCGGGTTTCTCCCTAGCCAGACATTCCATTACACGTGAAGGTGCTTCAAGTACAAGCGGTTCACGGGTACCTTCGCCTGACGCTCACTTGTGGCCAACCAGACGGAATGGGAAGCTGGTTCGACGATTCCCTCCAACCGCAGAACACTATGGCAAAATCGAGTCCGCAAGAATGCTTCATGCTCGTGTTGCGGGAACAATGGAAGTGCCTGATCCAGGGTATGGTCGGGTCTTCACCATGATCTCATCCGCATCTGCGCTGCAGGACAAGACGTACGACATCCCTGTTTCCAATTTTCCAAATTGTACCTGTCCTGATTTTGTTGGTATGCTTTCAAGTAGTTTGGGAAAGAGAGGGAAGTTCATACCGTGCAAACACCTTTACTTCGTCTTCTTGAGAAGGATGGTTTGTGATCCAAAGCGGGACTTCTTCATTCACCAAGCCACTATGAGTTTCAACGAAGTCAACACACTTCTACAGCGGGATACAAGCCCATAGAAAGCATTCACTTGAGACTCCGAAATCTGTGTTTTCCTTGACTACAACTTGTAATGGAATGACTGTTCAAGTCCAGTGTCTCTCAATGTATGTCGTCTAACATCTTTGCTATGCGTGGGTGAATGCATTTGTCGCATTGGTCTGTCATTCTGTTTTCATTAGCAAGCACAAGAAACTACCTTCAGATAGACAGATGATCAAATCAACCTCGTGTTAACACGAGGTTTACTTGGAGTTTTCCAAATCCCCCTTGTGCCGACACAAGGTTGATTTTAGTTCTAAGAAAAGAACATCGTGTCAACACGAGGTTGATTTTAGTTCCAGGAAAACAACCTCGTGTTAACACAAAGTTCATTTCAGTTCTAGGTTGAACTCCAGGAAAGCCCGAAACCCTTCATCCGTTTCACCTTCATGTGGTGATATCAGCAGTTGGGGGCCCCATGGTTATAGGCCCACCTTCTTTGTGGTGACGTGGCATGACCTGGACCAGGCTCATGGCACGTCAGCATCAGCACCACATCAGCTGCATGAGCGTAGGCTCACGCCACGTCATCATTGTGTGAGCGTACGCTCACACGCTTACGCGCCAGGCTCACGCGGTAGCGTCGTTGCTGTGTCAATCCCCTCCGTGTAACCCCCGATCGTCTCACTCCTAGCTCGTGTCACCCCGGATCCTTTATCCCCAACGCATGTAACCCCTGTTCGTGTAGCCCCTTGGTGCCCGACAAAAATTGGCGGGCTCCGAGATGTGTCAGATATTTTGAATTCAAACCTGGGTTACACGATTCGGTGACATCAAAACCCACGTGTAACTCCATCATCGCGCGTCATTTTCACCAGGTCGTGCGGTCCGGAGGGCTCCGCTGCGTTGCCCGTGTGTGTTCTACGATTTGTACTGTACTGGTGGTACTGTTGCCGCTAATGGCGTGTGCTGCCGCGAAGGTGCTAGACGAGGAACGCAAAGCAGCATTGGAATCAAATGGTTTGAAAGACGAGGCGGGAGAACTCTGTCATTTGTAGCATTTGGTATCTCATTTGAAATGCATCCTACAGCTGCCCATAGACGGGCTTTTCAATCACACAAACCTCCGTTGGATACGCCAGGTTTCCCAAGGAAAAGGGAAACGGATATCCATCGAAGTAGCTGTCGTTCCATGGTCTCGCATTCCTGATTTTCTGGAGGAAGAAAAGAGTAGAGTGGATGGGAAGACCCAATTTTATGTTCAAGATCGAAGGTACCGTGAGTTGTCAGATCCGACGACACCGCGTGCAAACAGTTATCGTCAGTGGCATAAGTAAGTCACTTACGAGGGTTGTATAACATTCTCAGCCCCACTTCTTTCTGCTGGCCTAGCAAAGTCGTATATGGCGATAACCCTCCTCGTTTTGTATGCTTTCTTAGCAGGTACCACTACTGCTACGGCTCGGTAGATAGGTGCACGGACCCGCCGATTGTGAAGAAGAAAGAAAAACCGATAGCAGCCTCCGATAATCAAGAACTAATCAAGCAAATCAGACGTAAGGCAGCGGATTTCGGAGAGTCATACAAACGTGGGTGTACGTGTAGCTTCAAAGTTGGCCAGTGTTTTCTAGATCCAGAGTTGGCAATCATCACATACTTCCAGAAACAACATGTGGATACAAAAGGAAAGCCATGTCATGGTTCAGCTGACCCCTCTTCCCATTTCACGCGATTCGTGCATGCCCCTCGTCTCAGCCAAGATATGAAACAGTGGATCGTCGATAGTCTTCGCAGTGGCCTATCTCCAGCTATGATTATGACACAACACACTCAACAGCTCCAGGAAGCTTGTGCGTCTCAGCTAGGCATGGAGTGGAGTCGCGATTGTTTCTTGTTCGAGTACGACGTGAGAAACATTGCCGACAAGCTTGCGATTGAGAGTTACAAAAACATCTAGATGATGCACAAAGTGTACGTATGTGGGTCGATAGCAATCCTGAAAGCGTCTTCTTCTACCATGAAGAGACAACGCCAGTGGCGGGTGATTTGAAATTCGTGATTGGAATACAAACGGAGTGGCAAAAATAGAAAATGATCGACCTGAGACACAACCGTGTGGTATCCTACGATGCAACATTTGGGACCAACGAAAATAAGGTATTCGTGTCACGCTTTGCCTTTCATTGCATTCTAAAATGTGAGTGCCATGCAACTGTTGCCAATATTACAACACTCACCTTATTCATTTTTGTACCATTGCGACATTGCAGTTCCCAATGTATACCATGATGGTGTTCGACGAATGGCTCAACGACATACCTGTTACTTATATTATATCAACGAGAAACAAAACGACTGACCTGAGCCCCTGGATGAAACGTCTTCGCAACCGACTTCTTCAAAGCAAACCAGATTGGAGGCCAAATGCTTTTGTTGTCAACGATGCAGACGCAGAAATCAATGCTATCAAGTACACGGCTAGAAGTTACAATGTTCTGAGTCACACAGTAATTTACACTAAAAGTTGCATGCATGAGGGGTTTCATGGATCGGGCTACACTGCTGCTAGTTACACTGGGAATCACAGTAAGAGTTAAACTGCCAGTTACACGAGGGGGTGCACTGCTGCTTGTAACACTTGGAGTTACACTGTCAGTTACTCGAGGGGTTACATGGATTGGGTTGCAGTGTTGTCTGTTACACTGAGGGTTACACTATCAGTTAGACAGATGGTTACACCGCCTTGAGTTGGACGGAGGGTTACACTGCTGTGAGTTAGACCGAGGGTTACACTGCTATGAGGTAGACAGAGGGTTACACTGCGAGTTACACGGCGTGTCATCTGCAGTCTTGCATGGATTAGGTTGCACTGCTATAGCCTATGAGTTACACTGGGAGCATCGCAGAGGGTTATATGGGTTGGGTCGCTCTGAGAGTTACACGGTGTAACATGGATTGCGTTACAGCGCTGCGAGGGGTTATATGCGTTGGGTTATACTGCTGTGAGTTTCACTGATAGTTACATGGCCAGATGCACCAGGGGTAACATGAGTCACACTTCGAAGAGTTACACTGTGAAGAGTTACACTGCTAAGAGTTCCTCTCATAAGAATTACACTGCTAAGAGTTACACTGCGAAGAGTTACACTGATAAAAGTTACACTGCTAAGAGTTACACTGCAAGGAGTTACACTGACAAGAGTTACACTGATGGATTGGGTGGCATTTGATGTGTGTGCGTGCAGGGAATCGTTTGGGGACGTAGCGATACTTTTATGCCTTTGGCATGTTCGCCGCGCTTGGTTGAAACATTCGTGGCGTAAGATGCCCGATCCATACACTCGCAATGCTGTTTTGAAACAGCTTGGCGACGTAATGTATGGCATTAACGCCTGTGTGGGAGTCACCCCAGAAGAGTGGGCGCTGGAGCGACTGGAAGATTTGCATTATTCCTATCCGCTTGCGGGTGACTCCTACATTACATCAGAATGGAATGGGTCCCAAAACTGAGCATGTGGATCACGGGGGCTCGTAATATTCCCCATGCAAGTCAGGATACTAATGCCGCAACTGAATCTTGGCACGGAAATTTGAAGGCTCGTTTACGCTCGGGAAAGCAAAGGCTTGATGGCAGGAGAATTGATTGGCTGATCAGCGAACTCGTGGGTCCTGTTCTAACCCACTATTGGTATAGAGATAACTTGAAATCGAAAGGCTTCAAAAGGAATGTACGACAGGAGGAATTCATCAGCAATGTTGTTTGGACTGCGAGGGAGATCCCTGACGTCAATGTTCATTTGCCCACTGTTCCTGGTCATCCGGCGATTGTGGATAGTGTTCAAACGGCCGGTCGAAGCTACACAATCTATGCACCTGCAACCACCTGGGCTTGTTGCGATTGTCCATGGGCTTTGAAGGGTAAATTGTGCAAACATCAAATCCGCGTTCTTCAATTGATAAAGCCAAATCTGAAGGAAGGGCTTATTGTGAAGCTCTGTGGCACAAAGCTCGGGACCATTCATGGAGGTCTTGACATGTTGATGAAATCAGAATTTCCAGATATTGATGCAGAGGAGGAAGTTGTGAATCTAGCAGGGTCTACGGAGTGCTCAGCATCATCCCGGCGTGGTCGGCAGGAGCCGTCGGATGTTTCATCAATTGAATCTGAGATGAAGTCCATGTCGCTTCTTGGCAATGAGAGTGAAACAATGCGCAAACATCTGCTTACCGAGCTTCGTTGTGTTCGTGGGAGGTTGTCCACCCTTGCCAGGAAAATGGATTTTGTAGACCGGTTCCATAGTAAGTGACCATTGAGTCCATTGGCAATGACACTTATTTTGTGATCGCCAGGTTTAATATGAAGTACATGTCTGTTCATGGGTTGTTATTCACTTTGTCATTCCATCCACATTTAACCTATGTAACCCACTCAATGGGATACCCATGGGCCGGGGTGACACAACGCAGGGTTACACCATCTCGGGTTTCATAACGTAACATAGCTCTACTTAGTGTAACTCGCATCTGTGGTACTCCACACAGTGTAACACAGACGAGTGTAACCCTCTTCAGTGTAACTCATTGTGGTGTAACTCCAAGTGTAACTGCAATGTAACTATCAACAGTATAACCCAGTATATAACCCCATAGAATATTGTTGTCAGTGGTGTAACTCTGAGAATTATAAGTCGATGACTACAGTGTGACTACAGGGTCTGGGTTAGTCTGCCGGGGTTACATGACCCTTCAATACAGAGTGGGAAGACGCTGAAGTCGAGCACCTTTAGTCGCCAACACTAGCCCCTGTATGTGTAACCCCTCTATGTGCAACCCCTCTATGTGTAACCCACCCTGCATGTGTAACCCATATATGTGTAACCCCTCTATGTGTAACCAATTTAGGTGTATCCCACCCTGTGTGCGTAACCCCTCTATGTGTAACCCAATTTGTGTGTAACCCACCCTGTATATGTAACCCATGGACGTGTAATCCATGAGATAGATAATCATTCCGTTCAACCTATGTTATGGACCAGTGTAGCCCACCGGAGTGTAACTTGTTGTTGTGTAACCCCAAGAAGTATGTAACCCCTTGTAGTATAACTCTGAGAACTTCGGTGCACAAAAACTTCAGTGCGAAAAAAAAAAAAAAAAAAAAAAAAAAAAAAAAAACAAGTGCGCATAGTCGAGGTGGGTTTACATGCCACGAAACTATACTGTTTCAGCTACGTGACCCTGACATAGCCAGGAAGGCCCAACCATGTAACCCTGAGAGGCCCATTGCATGTAACCCATTGCATGTAACCCTACGTTGTGAGACCCGGCAAGGTGTAACCCATCACTTATGTGTGAACCCACAGAGTGTAAGCCCATTGCCCCAGGGCCCCAAGGTGTACCCAAGTACTTGTCTATGACTCCACTTCATGTAACCCAATAAGGTGTAACCCCATGTAAGCCCATTGCATGAATCCCAAACTGTGAAGTGTTACAAACAAACCACATAGAAGCAAAAAATGCATCAAGAGACGCTATTTATTTCTTTGGCCATTTGACCAAGTCTTTGTCCATCTCGTCACACAACCAACTAATCATATGAGTACGGGAAGCTATCATGGTGGACTCGTCGACCCAACTTGCAGTAAACGCCCGCCTATGACGGGTTCGATCTTCTGTGGTTTTCACATTGAAATTCCACTCCAAAAATTGCACAAAACAAAGTGCATAATAGCCGCACTCCCAACAGCTCCGTTGCTGGGGGACACTGGCCTCAAACCATTCCATCCTCTCCATGACGTAACTGAAGTCATCAGATCCAGGCATGCAATCAAAGAATGCTATGGCAAATTTTCACAAAATTCCTTCAATGAGTTTGGGTCGGGCAATGGTTTTATGGGAGTCCAAATGTACTATCCAACCTCGGCGCTCTAAAACAGCAACACTCCAGTGATCACTGCAACACAAACAAAGTCGTAACGTCATAATAGAAAAAAAACTCTCCAATGAAACCCATTGTGGTGTAACCCGGCTGTGGTGTAACCCAGTAGTGTAACCCTTTGTACTGTAACTCTAAACGGTGTAACACAACTAGTCAGCAGTGCAACTCCAAACTAGTGCAACTTAGTGTAGAACAGAGGAGTGTAACCCAACATGATTAGTCAACGCTCAAATTACTTACTCGAAGACAATAGGGATGACAACCACGTCCACAAGATCTCGATTCTTTGTGAACACCATCCCTCGGGCATCCTGAGTGTACCATTCTTGCACCAACCCGAATAGCATTTGCAGACCATTGGTACGCATGACATGCCGCTGGAAAGGAGCACAGATGACAAACTCAGGTGCGATAGCCTTAAGCAATTTGGCCTCCAGAAGTTTGTTGTAACCCGAGAGCAATGCATCTGTGACAGTTGCTCTTATTTTATACATCGGCTCAAGTAAAACTGTAACGGGGTAGAAGCCAAGAAGGCATCGCCATAATAAAACTTCACTTCGGGTGCCCCAGGAGGGTCCGACACCATTCTGAACTTTGTCAAGTACCGTTGTTTTAGTCTGCACAACAAACCGCACATTACGAACATTACGATGCATCATACAAGAGTTATAATCAATATTCGCAATCAGAGAGGGTCAAAGTACAATGAGGTACCTCGAACGCTCCCGCAAGTGCTTGGCAAGGACCTCTTGCTGTTGGACAATGTCAACCTCGGAGACCCCTGCACTTTTGCCTTTCGATTTGGTTCGCTGTTTTTTGGGTGCGACAAGAAAGGTACTTCTTTGTTAGCGCTAGGGGGTTTAGCCAACCGCTTTCTTTGAGCAGGCGGCCGTTTTGACCTCCTGGGATTCTCTACAACCCTGACAATGCCACCGGTAGAGGGAATTTCTGGGCCAGAGGTGACAATGCCGCCGGTAGGGGGAATTTCTGGGCCAGAGGTGGCTTGTTCTAAGTTTGCTGCAAGTGCTGAAGACTGCACTCCCTCGTCTGAGACGTGCTGGGGAGGTGACTGACCAAGGGCAGAAGTGTTACAGCTCACCTCCTCGGTGCTGCCCCTGTCAGTGTCACCCTTCTGTTCAGACCCCTTGTCAGAGTCACGCTTCTCAATGTCACCCTTCTCTTCGGCTACCTCCTCAGTGTCACGCTTCTCAGTGTCACCCTTCTCTTCGGCTACCTTCTCAGTGTCACTCTTCTCAGTGTCACCCTTCTCTTCGGCTAGCTCCTCACTGTCACGCATCTCAGTGTCACCCTTCTCTTCGGCTACCTTCTCAGTGTCACTGTTCTCAGTGTCACCCTTCTCTTTGGCCGCCTTATCAGTGTCACTCTTCGCAGTGTCACCCTTCTCATCGGGTTCCTTCCTAGTGTCACCCTGCTGAGTAACAATCTTATGTGTGTCACCCTTGGCAGTGTCACTCTTCTCAGTGTCACGATGCTCCGCAACATCCTTCTCTTCGTGACTCTCCACAGTGAAACGCTTCTCAGCGTGACCCTGCTCTGTGTCACCCTTCCAACTGACAACCTCCTCGGTGACACCCTTCCCCGTGTCACCCATGTCGATGTCACTCTTCTTTCCATCAACCTCCTCAATGCCATCCTTGACTGTGTCGCCCTTCTCCGCACTGTCACCCTCCAAGACCATGTTGACTAGCGGAAGAGCGTCATCCGTTGCGACTAGTGGCCGTGGCAAAGGAGTGTCACCCTCCATGACTAGTGGTAGTGGAGTGTCATCTATGGCAGTGTTACACTCAAGGACATCTGCCATGTGGGTTGGCTGTGGGGTGTCACCCCTACCAGTGTAACCCATGTCAATGTCACTCTCAACGGAAGTTGCAGTATTCACGGGCAATGGTGTGTCACCCACGACAATGTCCCTCACGGCAGTGTCAGCCACACCGGTATCCGCAGTGTCACCGTGAGGTGCAGTGTAACCCTCCTTCCCTGTTGCTCCTCTCTGCGTAGTGTCACCCTCAGGTGCAGTGTAACCCTCGGTTTCAGGGCCTCCTCCCCTTGCAGTGTCACCCTCTGCATCAATGTGACCCACGAAGGCTCGGTGACTGTCTATCTGCTCAATCCCCCAGACAATGTCACCCTCAATACTGACCACCTCCTCCAATGTGACATGTTGTGGCGCGAAATGACTTGGATCTTCGGTCTGCATCATTCGAACAGTGTCATTCTGAGAGAGGTTGACCACATGATCCTCACAAATACTTACATTGCTGCATGGAGGATTCAATCCAGCATCTCCACATTCAAAGTCATACACAGACTCTGGGTCAAGCGGGTCCCCGGTTCTTCGATTAAGACCTCCAAAAGAAATGACTGGGGCTGCGGACAAAGAGGTTCGCACTTGGGTGTTCCACCTTGATGTATCATCTTCAGTATCAGTATCAGAATTCATGGGCAAATCCCACGTCAAGTCTGCTAGGTTCACCCCTAAGTGCAGCTGGGTTGAGTACAATTCACCAACCTGCGACAAAGATACAACGACAGATTGACTTGGAATGATGTCCTCGTCATGTACATCGTCACTTCGAGGGGCGGAAATTGAATGAAGACGAGGTTTAACCATCTCCTCATCCTGTAACACAGAGGGCCCATCACTCGTCTGCGCGCCCCCTGTATCGCATTGTGGAGGGGCCCCATACACAACTTCGTGAAGCTCACATTGAGCCTCAAAAAGGTTTTTGAACACATTGGCGACTTGATTGGTCATGAGCTCGGACTCATCTGCATTGGGGAAAAGACAAAGGTTTTTAGTCGTGGAACGAGGTTTTTGAAAGTGCAAGGTTTACACTATGTAAGGGTTACACTGACTAGGACAAGACAGTGGTTCGGATTACACGATGTGGATTACACCACCCTGTTAGAGACAGGAGTTTGCAATGGGTTATACTACCTGGGTTACACTAGTGAGATTACATAACGAGAGGGTAACAAATCTAAGATAACACAGCGAGGGGTAACATTAGGGGTACACTGATTACAGGGTTACATACTCCGAGGGTTACACTGATTACAGGATTACACACAAAGGGGTTACACGACGAGAGGGGTGACAGTGGATGGAGTAACACTTACAGAGATACCAAGGCACTTCAGACCCAAGGTCTCTCATATACTGGATGCCCAAACGCGCATTGAAGTCCATTTTTGTTGGTGATTCGCTGAAGAGGCCACAACACCAAAGCTGGATAAACGATTCTTTCTGATGGATCGCAAAGTGATGGGCGGCGCCGCGACGCGATGACGGCTTGCCTTGTAAAACTGTATAGCTCCATTGATCTTAACTGACCTGTCATCCCACTCTTCTGTACTCAAACTCGATCTTAAGTCCTCGAGCTCAGAATCCAAGGTCGCAATTCCGTCACCAGGTTGTGCAAAGTACATCAGACTAAAGCCGTAATACTCATCGACCAGGTCCTTCACCTTTGAGGCCGTAAGAGCACTTTCCAGAAGGTCAGTCGTGGAGTGGTGGCGGTCCAATGTGCGGTTTGGTGAGATTCTCCATTTGATTGATCAATCCTTCTGCAAAACCGTGAGTGAATTCCAACGGATCTGGAACAACCAAACCTTCGATTCCATCTATAGTAATAGTGATGACAAGAGGATTTGAAGTTCTGGCATCGTCAAGGTCAGTATTGCCAACAGCTGGTTCGTCCATCGTGTCGTCATCATGTGAGGCTTGGCTCTCTCGATGGACTCGTGTAAGTCTCCCACCTTTTTTCTTTTTCTGCTTTGGCATGTCAGGATGCCCAATGCTCTCCAAATACTCCTTCATCCGATTCAATTCCTCTATCATTAGGACCACGATCTGGCTGGGCTGTAAACGCCTTGTGGGCAACAACAACACTATCCATATCATCGCTTCTAAGATGATGTCGAGCTCCCTGCACAATACAGCAGGAGGGGTTACACCAGAGAAAGGGTTACAGCACGAGGGGTTACACATGAAAAATGGGTTACAATGAAGGTGGGCTACACGGGGTTACACAGAGGTGGGTTACACACCATAGGGATTTTAAAAAGGGGTCCTCTGTAGGTGGGTTACACTCTGGGTTACACGCCACAGGAGAGACAGGGGGGGGGGGTAACACAAAGGGTTACACAGATAGACAACAGCCCGAAATTTGAAAAACAGAGAAATGGCAGGGAATCCAACTTGATTATCCGTCGATAGAACCCAACTTGATTTTGCAGCTGTCGCATGGACTGCGCCCTCGCCTCGTGCAACAAATTCTTGGAATGCTGGCCAAAACCCCTTCTCATTGACATTCGGAAATGGGAACTGAGGAATAAGGCCATGCGGTAGTAGAAGGATTGAGCCTGGAGTTCGCTTTCGCAAGATGAACCTTGAGCTCCGGTTTCCCCGGTTTCCAATGTTGATTTTCTTTGCAATAGGGACAGGTAGAGGCGGACTCAATTGCCGCTTGTCTCTCTCGTTAGGAACCTACCGAACAGAAGGACCAGGGACAAAAACAGCAGGAGCACCAGAAGATGGAACCTCTGTAGCAGAAGTACTCCCTCCACCTTGGCCTCTCTACACCTGGTGTGGCAGTACGCGATCATTGTAGCATGCTCATGCTCAGTGTACTAGAAGCGAACTCGTTCGCCATCCCTCTTCAAGTGATCAAATGGAATAGTAGCCTCTCCAGGGAACAGATAACAATCAGCCATGGCAAAAGAAAAAGCTGACAGAAGAGAAGAGAAGAGCAAGAGCAAGACAAGACCAAGAGAATTCCGAAGAACGCACAGCAGGGAGCACGCACAGCAAGGAGTGCAGGAAGAATAGGAAAGGGCTGCGAGAAGGGAAAAACTGAACAATGATCAAAGAACGAAGAACGAAGCTAGCTAGATGTCACCCGTAAGGCATGTCGGTTAAGCGAAAGACGACAGTTCATTAAAATTTGGCGGCTTGCAATCAATTACATCCGCACTGACTCACACGTGTATGAGTTGCAATCCCGGTGTCACCCGGAATAGCGGAGTGTAACCCGTAACCCGTAACCCTACACTTGTGAGCGCGACAAACCGGCCGTTACCTGCATGCAAGACACGTCCAGTGTAACCCTCCGTCATGTACCCACATATGATGTAACCCTTCGTCACAACCTCATGTACCCCTAATCTATGTGACTCCTGAACACAACATCGATGTAACCCTGTCATATCAAACCATTAGTATGCAACCTCCAGGTAAACATGGTCAATGTAACGCCCCACCCATGTAACCCTAGCCTATGTGGCTCCGCGAGCGCAACATCCACGTAACCCATCAAACATGTCAACCCCATCTAAACCTCCATTACTAAACCGTCTACCAAGCCACCATGTATTGAGAAAGAAAACACCGTGTAACCCCTGTGTATAACCATAGCACACGTGACGCAGTCATATAAACCATTAGACATGTAGGTTGACAGTGATTGCAGAACACGCAGGATTCGATACGTATTGCATCCAGAATAGCGATGAGTAGGCTGCCTCGGCTGGTGTGTGAACAAAAGATACACGAGAGGAGAGTGAATGGGCACCCCGTCAAATGAGCGGTTGCTTGCATGGCTAGACCGAAAGAAAAAAAACCCTTTCCTAATGCGGATCTCAGGAATACCATAGCCATCGGGGATGGTGACAAAACAACAAGAATGACATTGAGAAAGAAAAAAGATAGAGACAACCGTATCAATCATAGAGAAAACCGTAGTAATAGATTTGCCGGATCGTTGCGCGGAAAGCGTTGTCTTGCATGTTGCTGGGAGGACGATACTGAACTGAATGACCTACAAATCTTTCGCATTGATGTATGAAGCCGATTGGGCGCCACGGGAATTGCAGAAAGCTGATGCCCCCAAAGCAAAAAAAACGAGCGAGCTAGGAATCTGAAAAAATGGATGGAGAGAGCAAATTAGGGTTTCGGCCTCCATTTCAACCTCCATTCGGCCGTCGGATAGTTTACACGTGTATGATGTACACGAGGCGGAGTTACAGAGGATCACATGGGTTACAGAGGGTTACATGGAGTGAGGGTTACATAGGAGTGAGGGTGACACTCTGCGGTGCTACAGAGGGTTACATGGGTTACAGAGGGTTACATGGTGGTGAGGGTTACAGAGGGTCACAGAAGGTTACATGGAGTGAGGGTGACACTCTGCGGTGTTACAGAGGGTTACATGGGTTACAGAGGGTCACAGAGGGGTACATGGGTTACAAAGGGTTACAGAGGGTTACATAGAGTGAGGGTTACATAGGGGTGAGGGTGACATTCTGCGGTGTTACAGAGGGTTACATGGGTTACAGAGGGTCACAGAGGGTTACATGGAGTGAGGGTTACATGGGGGTGAGGGTGACACTCCGCTACATGGTGGTGAGGGTTACATGGGTTACAGAGGGTTACATGGGTTAAGAGGGTCACAGAAGATTACATGGGTTGCAAAGTTTTACAAAGGGTTACATGGAGTGAGGGTTACATAAGGGTGGGGGGGACACTCTGCGGTGTTACAGAGGGTTACATGGTGGTGAGGGTTACAGAGGGTCATGGGGTTACATGGGTTGCAGAGGGTTACATGGTGGTGTGGGTTACACTCGGCGGAATTACAGAGGGTTACATGGGGGTGAGGGTTAAACTCGGGGCGGGGGTTACAGGGGCTGACGTGCAGGGGGTTACAGGGAACTGGCGGACTGGTGTCGCAGAACGACGATGCGCCGGGGGCGACGACGCCGATGGGATGAGAGCGGGGATGGGGAGGGATTGACCGAGCCCAGCCGGCTGCCTTTCGATGGCTGCCGGAGGCGGAGAGCCGGCGGTACGGGGTGTCAGGGCTGGACCGTCCTGACGCGCTCGCATTAAGTTCTTACATTATTCCTATTATCTTCCGTTTAAGAAAATCCAGGGCCTCTGTCCCTGTTACCTAAATAAAATAAATAAATAAAAATCATAATATTTATGATGATATAACAAAAAAACAGGTAACATTTATCCAGGGTGGACTGTAACAAATATAGAGGGTTGACTCACACACGTACCCAAGTAGGAGATTCTCTATGTAGCCTTAGAGATCCTTGAAGACGATTTCGCTGCTTCCCTCGTTAGAAAACAAAAGTGTGAGATTGGCCCTCTCCCAAGTGTAGAAGGAGGACCTGGGGCCTGTCATCATCGCCCTCATCACTATTCTCACGGCCGAGTGATGAAAGCAAAATGAGCAGATGCAGTGGTGGGGGCATGTGGTTGAAAAACATGAGAGCGGACCCACAAGGAAATCATGAATCCCTGGTACAGTTACCAGATGCGCTATGGAGGCACTTAAACATTCTGTGATGGAATACAGTGTAGATACGGTCCTTTCTTCCTCATCAATCCGGAGCCTCTCAAGTGTTTCTCATTCGTTCACCGGTAGTGACACGATTCTACAGGTACTGGAGGTGTTGCCTTAAAGAGTGTTGATTCTGGAGGGTCTAGATGGCATGGTATGGTAGGTTGGGTTATCTTTTTAGAATTTGTTGTTACATGCATTGCACTTATGTGAGGACCTCTGGAGGTTCGATGTTAATTCTGCAGCTGCCGAGTCCGAGTGACCATCTTTGTCGTTGTCCTCTCCTTCCTGTCGTTGATATTCCCTTTTCGTCTATCATCTGGGCTCTATGCATACTTGAGTGAATCTGTTTTGCTTTTGCTTCTCTCTCAGAGCTATTGTATTTGTGTATGGTTGGTATGTGGACGTCCACTTTCTCCTTCAGCGTTCAATCAAGCAATGCATAATGTTACTTTAGTATACTGTTACTTTAGTAGCAGCAGTCAGGAAGTGTTAAATACAGGCTCGTTTCGCAGGGGAGAAGATGGAGGACACATACTAGTCAGAAAGAATGTGTCAATTAGCCTGACATTGCAGCATTACGAATGCTACAGCTGAGTTTACTTCCTTTTCAAACTCTTTCTCCCTCTCCTCTACTGTCTTCAAGTATCCAAGTGGCAACATCTTACAGTCCATCTTATTCCTATCATCTGGAAAGGTTCCGCGACTCTCTTCGTGTTCTGGACAGAAATCCTCTAACTTTTGTGCATCTGGGAATAAGCCGTACCTCTCTAGACAGACCCTTGCTTTCTGGGTCAGCTCGTCGCCTCCACCAATTTGACACTTTGTCAGTGCCTTCTAGCGGAAGTATGACTCCCCTTTGCTCCCAAATCCGATGGCATGATGGTTCTGTGGCGCGAGATAAACGCCAAAGCTTGCTCGATCAAAAGGGATGTATTATATGGCTGACAGGATTGAGTGGTTCGGGAAAGTCTACGGTTGCTTGCACGCTCGATCACTCTCTAGCGTCCATGGGGAAACTTAGTTATGTGCTGGATGGCGATAATATACGGCATGGGTTAAGCAACAATCTAGGGTTCTCGGCGGCCGACCGCGACGAGAACATTCGAAGGGTTGGGGAGGTGGCCAAGCTTTTTGCAGATGCGGGTCTGATTACTCTTGTAAGCCTCATATCCCCATATAAGAGAAACAGAGATTTTGTGAGAGGGCTTGTTCGGAAGGGCGAATTCATTGAAGTTTACATGAAGGTGCCTCTGGAGGTTTGCGAGGGCAGGGATTGCAAGGGTCTGTACAAGCTGGCAAGGGCAGGGGTATTGAAAGGATTCACTGGAGTAGATGATCCCTACGAAAAACCGGACAATCCTGAGATCGTGTTGGAGGCAACAAATGCAGCAGGAGAGTTCATCCCGCCAGAGCAAATGGCCAAGACTTTGATTGATTATTTGAACGAGAATGGGTTTCTGCAGGGGCCCCGCTGCCGAGTGTCTGATTGAGTGCGACTTGAATGGATGTGACGTGGTTTGCTTGGTTCATATGGACTAATACTTGGCTGAAGCTTGGGGTTTCCTTGTCAGCATTTTTGGGAGAGAGCTGGGGAGACTATGACCATGCTTTACTGTGTTGGAAGGGATTCTCGCTGCATCCTCCCAAACTGCTACCTCACCTGTATCTCAGTGCTCCTCGCCACAGATGCAGTCAAACTGCCAATTCCACACTGTCTGGTCACATTGGCCTTTCAGTCCCAGTTGCATTTCAGGTTGGCATCCTGATGCAGAATAGATCTGCCATCCATCTTGGCCCTATGTCTCAGGGCACAAGTAATCAAAGCTCCAGGACTAGATGACTATTCAAATTTCAGTTGATGTCAGCCTTAGAATTTTATAGTTAGCATTATGTTTTGATTGTTGGAGTTGAAGGCCGCATTGTTGTACATGGACCAATTGATAGTGTACCAGTGAAGGTAAACCTCTGTGACATCAAGTTTCCAGATTGCTTTGTCAAGTTTCCTTGTAAGAGAGACCGAGACACAGAGACAGCAGATTCCGTCTCGGCAAGGGAAGGAACCTAGATTATATTGCCTTTTTTGCATGGTTAACACATGCAAGTTAGCAACTGAAGAGGGCTCAAGTGCTGTAGTTCAAGATGGTTTGAACTTTTCACATTCACTCTTCAGTCCAATGTTGAGAAGATCATGTCAATCCATATTCAATTTACACAAACAGCTTCAAGTTCTTTTGAGGTTACAAGCCATGACTCTTCTGCCCCTGAGGTAAACCTCCCTGTTCATTTTGAAGCTCATGTCAGAAGTCATGCTGCAAACTCCTGAGCTCCCAGCATAAGTATCCAGATATGCAAACCCAACTGTCAATGCCTTTTCAAGTCTTCCTCTCTAGGAAAGATCTTGTCAGATCTAGAAGACTGGACATGATTTCGTCTGTGTGTTTTTGTTCACTGTGTATACAACTATGGGCTCATGATATTGATGCATGTACTCTAGTGTGATACACAGGGCCATTGCTTGATTGTATGTACGCCTCATTCTCTCCAAAAGACATTTTGTAAAGAGTGGCTGGAACTATGGTTGTCTTGTGCATATCTATGGAAAATAGGTTCATCCTTCTTTCTCCTGTCACTATATGTTAGGTTTCCTTGAGTGCATGAATCAGTTCACGTATTCATACTATTGTTTGGACTTAAAGTTTGATACATAGATACTTTCCAGGAGGACATTCAAGCATATTGTGTTTGACCGGGGGCTAAGTTAGTGTACACATCTATCTCTTGCTACAAAGCAGTCTTGATTCTTGATTAGTGGCAGCCTGGGGTTCTGGTCTCTTGCTTTAGGCCTTCATTCCAGGACTCGGACGCTACCCAACTTATCTGAAAATCCTCGGCTCGGGAATGTAACATTTCACATTGGATGGTGCAAACCTTCAAACTAGACAAAACAGTGCTGAATCCAGCACTGCAAATGTAGCCCTATACCTCAAGCAGATGTGCCATATGAGTGTGGTTACCTTGTCAGTGCAATTCAGGAATTCTTCTTGATGTGCTTACAAGCAATCTACCACATGTAGCGTCGAGCATTGAATTGAGTTTGTGTTTGATTTCATTGGTCTTTTGTGTTCTTCTCCTTGAACCCCTTTGAGATGTACTAAGTTTCTCGCATAATCACAGGTAGTCTCACCACACCTTGCAGTAGAACATAAATGTAACATGCAGTATACCACAATGTAAGATCTTGAAATACACTTGCTCTCTGCAATGTGCTGAATATGAGGTAAATAGCAGAAATCATGAGCCACAACCTTGTGAGGATCATTAATCCAATTCCATGGGGTATGAAAGAAAGGGAATGACATAATCCAAACCATGAACTCAGTGCATTGAAACAAGGCTCTGCAAATTTAAAGTTAGCACTGTCTATAGCTGATTAATTCCCCCCATTCCCTTCCAATTCCAGTAACTAAAGAGTGGTCATGTGGACCACTCTACCATTCATTCAGAAATGGCAGGCAACACAGTCAAACAAAGATAATGGCCCAGCCCTTCATTTTGGACGAAAAGGTGACATGGGAATCATGGGTCCCATGTCACCCACAAACCTTGATTCCCTGCTCTGCAAGCCTTTGTTGGATCTCTTCTTGAGCTGCGGCCCCATTAGTCCCTTCTGGATTTTCGTTTCAATTGCTTTCTGCAGTTGCCCAGTTTGCAAGTCAGGTAAATTCAAAATGATCATGCCAGCTCTACATTGACACATACCACACCCCACCTTCTCAACACTCTGAGACAGTAGAATCCTTGTTACTTCAAGAGACAAACTAAAGGAGGGTACATTTAGACTTCACATGTGAAATCAATACTTAGGTTATTCATTTTTGGTGCATTAGGTGGGAAAATGTGATTGTTCACGACAATGGATTCAGCAACCGCTGACTCAGTTTAAGGAGAACGCTAAAACATTACTCCTGGGCATAATTCCACAAGAAGCTTGAGTATGTAAGGTAGAGACAATTGGCCAGTCTCTTCGTGATCAGAAAGGGTGGGTCACAAACCATGAATTGGTTGAAAAATTAGGAGCGACACCAGAAGCCAAACACTCAATGGAACATACGAGTCAAATAAAAAACGAATGGTGTACCCCAATCCTTCAGGCAGACTGCTGAGGTTCCACAATAGAAACAGGAACTGTGTGGAACATCATTGAAAGCCCACTTACTGTTGAATTAAACGTTAACATAAGCAACAACTCATCAGTTCGAGATAGACTTGAGTTGCACAGCTTCAGTTCAACTCCTTACCTCCTTCCGGATCTCAATTGCTGTCGGTGGTTAGAAGTAGCCGAGTCAGGGACTTCCACTCTTTCAGCAAAACACTGGAGCAGCTGAAAACATGCCCCCTAGCATGTCTGTTAGTGTGAGACTTCAAAGTGGTTGAATATAGAAAAGAGGATGGTAATAAGAACTTACCATGAAATGGAAACCTTCCACTGACCCAGCGGTCAGCATTCTCCACCCACTCACTGTGATGAAGCCCTGCTCTCCTTGCGACAGTGTTAAGCTGAAGGCACAAAACAAACACAGATATGTGACATCAGTGATGCCAGTTCAGCTACGTCCATTTCCAATCATTGAAGATGTAACCCCTCAACGACTATCAATTATGCCAAACACCCACATTCAGAACTTGAGTCACATGGCACAAACCCCAACAATATGGAGGACACTTTCAACGGATGGTGATTCTCATACCTTCCGGCCAACACGTTCCTGCTGCTCCTTCACTTTTTGTTGGAGCTTGCTGATGCTCATGTTCACCCTCAGCTGCTCCTGCAATTGATGGATAGAGCAAATAATCTTTGAGAGAGAAAATAATCTATGAGATTTGAGGAAAAAATTCAAACACTTGCCTGACTAAAACTGAGACATCATAGAAAAAGACAAGTGAAAGGGAGAGGGAGGCACTGACCTTGACATAACTGACACCAAGCTCCTTACGAGTATAGCCACGTGCTAGATTGCGCATAACATACTCATTGTAGTCCTTCACTATTCGCATAATTAAATCTGAGGTTGATATCCCATCTGTCCGCTTTGTCTCTTTGAACCTCCCTGCAGCTTTCACCTGCCGAAGGCAGAAATCCCCAGTCAGCAACTGACATTGCCACCTAGTAATCAAGACTCCTTCGTTCATCAGAGGTGGAACATAGATCAGCAATATTTTCTCTGATATGCATAAATCATGGGGACAAGCGTGGAAAAATTAGGATAAATAGATCAAAGGACTGATCTACCAGAATTTGAAAGGGATGCACACAACCACCACAGCCAGTACAGTTTTGTGGACTCACTAATTCTTAGACATCCTTGCCAGCCCCACTTCTGTCAGCATATCTGCCAACAACACCCTCCTAGAAGCAAATGGTCAATTTAATGCTTGCCAACAGCGATGATGCATCTACCACATTCTGCCCACCCTTCGTGACGTAGAGCAGCAGACCACAGTCTTGTTGGAAGCCTGCTGACACTTGGAACAGCTTGGTGCAATTTCTAGAGGCACTTGCAGGGGTGAGCATGAAATTACATCCCACTGACACAAAGACCACACAATCAGCTGCATTCCAGAAGATTTGTGCCAGGGGATGACCCCATCTGCAGGCAGTGATAGAGTAAAGACCTTTTGGCTACAAAGGCATGCAAACAGCCCTACATTGCAAATTTTGCCACCACCAAGAAGCCACACACAGCTGAATACTATCACAACCACTTTGCAAACAGCACATCTGGTACCAATCAACCTAGAAATTGACTAAAAGGTTGGAGAAACCCAGACAGTACTAGAAACTCGACCTCATGTATAATACTAAGGGAAACCAGGGATGGAAAGCTACATACGGGAGGGCATCATGTGCCACGAAGTCAATGTGATGCCTATCAAGAAAATCCTCATTGATCACCCATGGTGCATCCTCCACCACCTCATCCACCTACCTGCCACGTGTATTCAATTTTAAGATTCTTTGAGGCCCCTAGAGCAGCCTCGAAACCCTAGATTGCATTAATTCGCCTGATGAGTATTCTCGTTCTTCCATTTACATGCGTGGAGGATATATCAGGTGCTGTAAACACAGCAGACATAGTATTTCAAAATGATTCAGTGTCAATCCTGCTGTCAATAAATCTATTACAACCCTAAAACAAAGGATACATATCAATTTCATTAAAGCCAAGTTCCTTTGCCGATTGCCAGTCTTATCAGCCTTCAAACTTCTTTGCATCAACAACTGCTTGAGAATTCATCTATACACTGTCACCAATGTAGACTAGAAGTGAAACTTTATCAAAATTCTGAATCACTTCAAGCCTACAAAGAGTCATACAGGACTTCGTGACCAGGACAAATGTCACTTCAGAGACATAAAGCTCATTTCTTTTGAAGTAAGGCGGAAAAAGGAACTGACTTGCAATGCCGAAGTGACTCATAGCGTTCAGCCTCGTTCATAACAGTCTTCCCCTTGTACTTGCGTGTGAGTACATCGTTGCAGCATCCCACCAAAAGATATGTGTTGGGAAACCTACAGGTGGTTATGACCACCTTTTCCACTGGTAGTGTTCAGCCGAATTCGTAGCAAAATATTCTTTGGGCGTGGGGCAGCCTAGTATTCGACGTGAACATGCCAGACAAGCGGTTGCAGGCCGTCAAGCAACCGAAGTACAACAGTAGAATTTTTGATGAGCTTGTATGACTATCTTGGCTACTCCCAAGAGCTGGTGTGAAGATTTATCCACAGGAGAAACTGGCATCAGTACTAGCAGCAAACTCAGGGCTAAGTTATTATCACAGGTGCATGGTCCTGTTGAACTGAGGCATAGCCGGTAGGGCTGCTGTTGTAAACCAGGCCACGATTTACAGCTAAGTACAATATGACGACAAGTTCTCGAATTGTTGGGTTGCATGATACCGAACGTTTGGCTTAAGACGAAATGAGAATGATCAGGTTTATGACAACCGTGATCTTTGAATCCGCCGAATGTTGAGGCCTTTGAGGCCGTGTGGAATGAAATTTCAATTCAATGGTGGACCTGTCCATGCATGAAACTAGTGGCCGGCTGCTGTAGAAGCGCCATGGATGGATCGTTGGATATGAAGGAGAGGCAAATAGATTGCAATCAGTACAATGGCGATCTAGATTGCAATGGGTTTGCAGGTTGAGCTGTGGAGCTATTGAGAATTTTCAAATGAGCCAGAGGAAGCACTACAACAGATTGCGGCATTTACGACTCCCATGGTTGCGCAGTCATGACAAATTTGTTGCAGAAATGCCATTTGCAGTCGTAAATGCCTTTGAAGTCATAACCAAGGTATGGGGAAGGCGTATATGCGACCGCATGACTCCGGACTCTGCACACAGGTCAAACATGTTTGACTAGGAATATGGGCATGGCGGATATGACTACCAGTCATGGTCATGGCTACACTGGAATGACGAGTGCATATTGCGAGACGGACATATGACTTCATGACTCTCATTCTAATGCATTCTGCCAAATCATCACATGGATGGATGATAGGGTGATCCTTTGACATGGAACAACTTATGGGGTGTCTACATATGATTGGTTAAGGTTGAGATATTGTGGTGCGGGGGATGGAAGCAAATCTAACGTTTGCATACATAGCAGATTAATAAGGCGTTTGGGTTGTGTGAAGAACAATTGAACACAACGAGTAGGCTAGAGAGGGGACAGTGCACCGCTCTCTGTATGTGAGTTTTTGTGTAAATGGTGGCCGTGCATTACAGGAGTTTGTTTATCACGGGACAACATCAAAACTGGGGCTCATACTGCGAAACGACAGACGATCACATGATGCATTCGATTGATAGGCATAGTCATGCAAAACATTCAATTCACTCATGCTCGTCTGTTTCAAAAGATTACAGAACAGAAGTCTGTGGCCAGTGAAGGGCACCCAAGATAACATGAAATTCAGTACACCGACAACGGAAAAAATCACGTAACTGAGCTTGAAACAGGTTGTCATGTGCGCCTCCTATAATTATTGACCCCTCACAGTCTGACAGGATTGCCACCATGCAGCGATCGTAGCAGGCCGTTCCAGCGCTCGACGCCGTCTGGTAGTGGAATACAAGTCTGGGGATACATTTGTTCACATCCACCCAATCGCACGCCAAAACATGGCCCAGCTGAAGAGAAGAATACCGGTTATCTGATGATCAAATGGCATTGAAATCAGGTAGAGTTGACAAGTACAGACACTAAATCGAAGTGAATGTGAGATGCACACAACTCACAGGTTAAAACCAATATGACATGGGAGCTTCAGGAGGTGGTACCAAGCAGCATAACCGAAGAGATGCGGGTACTTTTGGCCTTGGGCATCGCGAGTCTCTTGCTGCAAGCGGAAAGACAGAAAAAGTGAGGGACGGCCTCCCTCCTATGGATCCCGCTCTCTCCCAGCCAACAAAGGACGAGTACACAAGCGTCTTCCGCTCTCTTGCTGATGCGCAATGCTTCAGCTTCCTGTGCAGCAGCGCGAATTTTGTGCTTTCGCTGTATTTCTGCCATGCTCCGATGCCATGAAGCAGTGTGAAGTGTCTGACGTCGACGGCACAACAGCACGCCCTTAGAATGCATAGCAATGGAAGAGACAAAAACAGGGTTGCAAGCGAAGAGAGCATCGACAGAGGAACAGACCGTCTTTGGAGTATGAGAATTGGAGGGAAAGGCACATATGTAGCCCAAACTCCCGCCATCCTCACAAACTTGCAACGGAACGGGGCAACGTTGCGAGGCTGGGGTGTGGATGGCGCATCAATGGGAGACGATTTCCACCTTCACGATTCACCAAGCCACAGACGATGAGAAAATTAGAAAATGGTAAGTTCGTTGTCAATTGATCCTGCGGAAGTGAGCCTCATAGGTTGCAATGGGTTCCTGTAGGGCCTACATGTCAAACATTCCTGTGGGATCTCTAGAAACAAATTTAAGTGAGCTTGCAGCTTTCGACATAGGCATGCTAGGTTCCACAGTGAAGATTTTCAGTAGACCGTTGCGCCACCTCAGGGGTTGTCTGCAATGTTGGTCTACCAGTACCCACTGGTCAAAGGCTACAGTAGGTTTATGTCAGTCATAGCTGCCATACATTCTATGGCGGTTTCTTCAAAAAACAAATTGCAGTTTGCAGCATTTGTGGTATCCATCTGAGTTAATAGAGTTCTGGTATTTACATAACCATACATTCGGTAGTTGTCATGGGGGGCTGGTCTAAGTAGGGGAGAGCCCATGAATTAACCTTCTTGTATGGCAAAACAACTAAGATAAGGTGAGATGGGAGTTCTCCCTCATGTGCATATCCCCAATGACCTACCCCAAGCGTGAACAGCAGCCAGGATGAGTTGAGTGAATAATGAAGTGGTACAAGACCTGCAACACCTACAGGGCAGCAACATTGTGGCTCAATGTGTTGCATCCTGCTTGAGCCATTTACAGATGCATGACTCTACCAGTGAGTCACATGATGTTTCATGTGGGCCATGAGTCAAATTGCCCATGCAGGGTGCAAAGAACCCATAGACAGAGCCACGACATCAGATACGGAACTGTGCACCTCGTTTGGGGAAAAATTATTATGTGATAATAACGACCAAGCTTAAACCAGTCCAGTAGTATTCACTGGTCCATAAACATGTGCCTGGCCAATAAGAGAACCACAAAATAACTGGGGCAAGTATGTAATGTAAACCGGAAAGCTAGTGCACTTTGAAATTCATTCTGTCAACAAGGTATCCAGAGCAGAATTGATGTGTAGATCTGCAGGACATTAAAAATTCTATAGTGAGAGAATTGTCACGTCAGATGCTCCAAAGACACACCATTTATGTGGTACACCTCCAACACCCTATGCAAAGAACACACCAGCCCCCCCACCAGTTTCTGCAGTCTCACAAAGCCCACATTATAATTGAAGAAACCAAAATTACATCTATAATTTGCAATATAGGACCCTTCATACACTTCATATAGATATAGGCATATGTGGGGAAAGTGGTACCTCGTGTGGGCACTACTACACGTCCACATCAACCAGCTCATCATCACTTGATTTTGTAACTTCATCGCAACTGTCCTTCGTGGGACATGGATCGGCTTGCTCAGATCGCATGTCCCTATACAGTGAAGCAACCTCTTCAGGTGTCACTTGGATGGTCTGGCCCACCCTGTCAGCAGCAACATTGGTCTCTTCAATTTGATTGGGGGTTAGGAGGCCTGTTACACTTGCAATATCGTCGTTGTAAATGCTGACATCACAGACAGCCCTGCGTGACCTCGGGCTTTTTTCAAGAACCACATTCCACCTCGGTTCATTCACACACTCAGAGAAGAAAACCTGCTCGACCTGTGATGGAAGCACAAAAGGTTGTTCTAGTAGAGGCAACAAGTGCGAGAAATTGACCAATGTGAACCCACAGTCATCCTGTTTCATTGACACGGGCTGAGAACCCACACGTCGTGCACAGTGGTGCGTGTGGAGCCATAATCCAATTCTAGAATCTCCTTTATGATACCGACATAACGTAGGCTTTCCATCACATATTCACCTGAAATGCCAGTACTTTCATGCTGGAAAACAGTAGACACCCCTGAGTCATATGTCACAAATGGACTGTTCATATAATCTGAAGTAACCCTGAAGTGGTTTCCATAAGCAGACATGCTCTTGTATGATGTTGCGATGAAAGATGGGGGTTTGGACATGTCCGACAATTCCTTGCAGACTGAATCAGATGCATGGTTGGCATCACCCGACACATGCACGCGCATAGCCGTTACTAGCCATTCTGCAAAGTCAGGGAGAGCACAGATCTTGTTCGGATTGGCAGCATTTGCAGTGTCCACGCGGGATTTCTCCATCTCATATGCTCTGCCAAGCACGCACCACATGGTTAGTTTATCCAGTGCAACCCAAGCAGCAAGTGCAAGAACAATAGCAACCCCACGAATACAAAGCATTCCCATGCATAAAAGGTGGGAGAAGTTGTGACATGCACGGGAAGTGGCCACTTACTCCAACATGCTGCTCAAACTTGGATGGTTGTGAATGACGTACTCGTGGACAAGCTTCAACAATTCTGCAGTCAACCTCCATGGTTTGCCAACTCCTTCCAGCACCCAACCGGACACGAATTCCTCCTCTCCTGCATCCCACACTCTCCCCTAGTAGCATCAACAGAAGACAAGTACTATGGCTGAATCCAGAGACGCCGGCGGGGGCCCCTGGAAGAGTTCTCTTTTCTTTTTAACAGCCTAATCCCAAAGCCTCGTCAAAGACGTAGCCCTCCGCCATACTGCCCTCAGACTTTGCCAGGTTTCACACATACCCTTTAAATCCTTCATTGCCCTCTCCACTGGGTACATCCACCGAGAAGCCACAGGTCCACACAAATCCAGCTCCTCAACCAAGTGGATGAGTAAATGCGTCATAACATCAAAAAAGGAGGGTGGGAACTCTTTCTCCAGAAGGCAAAGAGTCATGGCCACCTCCTTCTTCAATTCCTCATGCTCGGATGGATCAATAGTTTTTGCAGAAAGCTTGCGAAATACACGAGACACTCTTAGGATGGCATTGCGAACCCCATGAGCCATTAAACCACGCAGAGCAAGTGGGAGGATCTGCTGCATGAGCACATGGTAATCATGTGACTTCAATTGGCTCAACTTGGATTTGACCACATGCTTTTTGAAAGCAGAGGCATAACCAGTGGGCACTTTCATATTGGTGATAATGTCCAGGAACACCCGCTGTTCATGTTTTGTGAGCACATATGGCGCATCGGGCATTACCAATGTATCCACTCTGGTGGGATGGCGTTGTAACCACAAAGGCTTTCGAATGCCCTGCAACTCCAGATCACGCTGAACTTTCATGGTATCTTTTTCTCCGAAAATGGTCTTGATTATGTTCTCCGTCAAGTTCTTTTCGCAATGTATGGTGTCGAAAGTGTGGCGGATGAGAAGATGTTGCACCATGTGCTGGCCCAAATTAGGTGCTTTGCAATGCTTTCATTAATGTTGTTGAAACTACATTTTCTGAAAACAAACAACCACTGACAACTACAAAACCAATGCAATGCACTCCCACTACAAGGAATCGCCAAAATAATGACTCAAAAAACGACTGGAAACCCAGTCGTTTCAGTCAAAAAATGACTGGGCGACTACGAGTCCGAAAGGACAAGACCTATCGGACAGCCCAGTCGTTTCGGTCATTACGTGGTTGGAGTCGTTCTAGTCAGTCGTGACGCCGACTGCAGGGTAATTTTTAAGGTGTGGCCACGTGGCATCGCCACGCGCGGTGTTGACTGAATCTTGGACCTTGACCACAGTGGACTTTTGACCGGGGGGTTCCGACTTTCCCACCGTGTGTACGCCGGGAATACAGCCGCGTGGCTTGGTGTGAAAACTCCACGTGTTCTCTTGGAGGCAGGACACGCACCGTAGCCGCGTTGCTTCACGCTGCTGAATAGTTACGATCTCGTACTACACGAGCACTAACCACTAGTTCAAAAATAACTAGCAAGTCGTTTCAACGACTGCACGGTCAGACTGCGAAGTTGTGAACTACGTCTCAGAGTGTTGGACTTGTAGTAGCGACCGGACTAGAGGTTATCTTCAAGGACACGCGTGGTTTCCCGGGTTTCGCCACTTGCTGGCCTGAGGGCATAGCACGTGGCGTAGTGAGTTGTCTGTTGGTTGCCTTCACTACTTGCAAGTGGAGTCGACAACTGGAGTGTTGAAGTGACAGATGCAACTGGAGGTTTGAAATGCACTACCTCACTAGTGACTACATCGACTGTGGGTTGGGAACCAGGCACTCCTGCTGGTTGCACTGACTTGGGGGCTGCGACTTGTAGTTCATACATGTGCAATATTGTTTCTACTGTGTCTGAATAGCAACACGGATGCTACGATCGATCTACTACAGCATTGCAACCAACATAATCCCTGCACATTGGGGATGATTATGTCATTGCCCATGTGATTCAGACTTCAAAACATACAGACCATGCCATCAATGCACGAAATCAAATGAGCTGCATGAAGAAGAGCACGTGACAATGTATTAAGATAACTGTGTTGTCACTTTGGCAGTATCATGTCAAAGTCACTCCAAACTATCAAAGGTTCACTCAACCAGCTAACTTGCAGAATTCAACATGAAAATTTAGGGCCGATTCTGATAAGAGGGGAAAACAGGGTGAAGTGTGTTGAAGAAGGTGCCTTGATTAGCAGTGACTGATTTTATGAATTGTGCCGCTGCTGCTGTGGCTTCCAGTTGACCATGTACCCATGCAGGTTTCCCTTCCACAATGAATCATAGGTAATCTGGAGCTTGAAATCCGGCCCTCTTGGATGAATCTGGACCCACACTCTATCCCTGCTCCTTCAGCTATCCATGCGTCTGCACAAATCATGCATTCATCCTTGCACTTGTTGCTAGCAGATGACAACGACAGCATAGAGTTGTTCTAGGAAATACCCAACTTAGCTTATCACTCTAGTTCTTATGCTGAATTGTGTCGGCTACTCTCTATAATCTAACAGACATTCACCTTTTGGTCTCGATTGTCCCACCGTTGACTGGGGTCAGAAACGTGTTCCTTCCCCAACTTCTCCTCATCTCTGTTACTTGTTTTCCGATACTTTCATGGTGTCACATTGGCAGTATCATGTTAAAGTCACACCAAACTAGATTCACTCAACCAGCTAACTTGAAGAATTCAACATGGAAATTTAGGGCCGGTTCTGATAAGAGGGAAAAACAGGGTGAAATGTGTTGAAGAATGTGCCTTCATTAGCAGTGCCTGATTTTATCAATTGTCCCGCTGCTGCTGCGGCTTCCTGTTGACCATCTTCCCATGCAGGTTTGTTGTAGCTATCCTTCCACAGGGAATCATAGGTAATCTGGAGGTTGAAATCCGACCCTCTTGGATGAATCTGGACCCACACTCTATCCCTGCTCCTTCAACCATCTATGCCTCTGCACAAATCATGCATACATCCTTGCCTTGCTGCTAGCAGCTAACAATGACAGCCTACATTTGTTCTAGGAAACACCCAACTCAGCTTATCACACTCATTCCTATGCTGAATTGCGTCTGCTACTCTCTGTAATTATACAGGCATTTACCTTTTTGCCTCGGTTGTCCCACCATTGACTGGGGTCAGAAAAGTACTCATTCCACAGCTTCTCATCATCTCTGTTACCTATTTTTGGATACTTTACTGTTGTCAGTATCATGTCAAAGTCACTCCAAACTATCAAAGGTTCACTCAACCAGCTAACTTGCAAAATTCAACATGGAAGAAGAAGGATTCTGATAAGAGGAAAAAAACAGGGTGAAATGTGTTGAAGAAGGTGCCCTCATTAGCAGTGTCTGATTTTATCAATTGTGGCACCGCTACCCATACAGTGCAATGCTTGCAGGGTATGCACAGCAGGGACGAGGGATGGAGGCTTTGGAGACCTATGAGCAAATGATGGGGGAAACACATCATGTGCGATGCTTGCAGGGTATGCACAGCAGGGACATGGGATTGAGGCTTTGGAGACCTATGAGCAAATGATGTGCGACGGGGTGAAGCCCGACCATATCATGTTTGTGTGCGTTTGCAGTGCGTGTGCAAGCCTGGCAGCCCTGGAAAAGGGCGAAGAGGTGCATGCGACATTGTCAGAGCTGGAATTGTACCAGATGTGATCCTGAACACTGCCCTGGTGGACATGTATGCCAGATGTGGGTGCATGGAGGATGCAAAGGGAGTGCTCGACAATATGGCTGAACGAGATGTGGTGTCGTGGAATGCGATGATCGCAGGATATGCACAACATGGTTGTCATAGGGAGGTTGTGCAACTATTTGAAGGAATGCAAAAGAACGGCTTGAAGCCGAGCAATATCACCTTTATATGTGTTCTCTCTGCATGCAGCCACGCTGGCCTACTGAATGAATGAAGACGCTACTTTGATTCCCTGAATCAAGATCATGGTGTCACTCCGATAGTAAAGCACTTTGGCTGCATGGTGGACCTCCTTGGATGTGAGGGACAACCGGATGAGGCAGTGGACATGATTAATAAAATGCCCATAAATCCAGGTGTTGTGGTGTGGAAGGCATTGCTTGGTGCCTGCAGAATCCATGGTAATGTGGAGATGGTTGAACGTGCAACAACATCTATCCTCATGTGGGCTGAACAGGATGTCGTGACTTATGTGTTGCTCTCAAACATCTATGTTGCAGCTGGCAGGTGGGATGATACTGCAAAGGTGAGAAGAATGATGAAGGTCAAAGGGGTTAGAAACGAGCCAGGTTGCTGCTACATTGAGGTTGGCAACAGGGTGCACACCTTCGTTGTAGATGACAAGTTGCATCCCAGAATTAAGGAAATCCATGCTGAGTTGAGAAGATTGGCTGGGAAGATGAAGGAGGCGGGGTATGTGCCTAACAGGAGCTTTGTATTGCATGATGTGGGGGAGGAGGAAAATGAATTTTCTCTTTGCCACCATAGTGAGAAGCTGGCCATTGGTTTTGGCATATCCACGGGAAATGATAGTGGGGTCTACCCAGCATAGGTGGGAAGTCAGCCCATAATTGCACTTGATTAAAGGGGTGATATTGGACTGACTTTGGTGATAGTGGATGGAATCAGAGTGTTGTCCTAATTCTGGGTTTGGGGGGTATGGCTGAATGAGATGTGGTGTCGTGTTTGTTGCATGAATTCTAGGCTGTCATTGTCAGTTGCTAGCAACAAGGCAAGGATGTATGCATGATTTGTGCAGAGGCATGGATAGCTGAAGGAGCAGGGATGGAATGTGGGTTTTGATTCATCCAAGAGGGCCGGATTTCAAGCTTCAGATCACCTATGACTCCCTGTGGAAGGATAGCTACAAGAAACCTGCATGGGTAGATGGTCAACTGGAAGCCGCAGCAGCATCGGCACGATTGATAAAATCAAGCACTGCTCATGAAGGCACCTTCTTCAACACGTTTCACCTTGTTTTTCCCTCTGATCAGAATCGGCCCTAAATGTTGAATTCTGCAAATTAGCTAGTTGAGTGAACCTTAAATAGTTTGGAGTGACTTTGACATGATACTGCCAATGTGACAACAAGATTAGTATCCAGAAACAGGTAACAGAGACGAGGAGAAGCTGTGGAATTAATACTTTTCTGACCCAGTCAACGGTGGGACAATCGAGCAAAAAGGTGAATGCCTGTTGGATTACAAAGAGTAGCAGATGCAATTGAGCATAGGAACTAGAGTGATAAGTTGAGTTGGGTGTTTCCTAGAATAGATGTAGGCTATCATTGTCAGCTTCTAGCAGGAAGGCAAGGATGTATGCATGATTTTGTGCAAGGCATGGATATCTCGTTCAGCCATAATGTCGAACACTCCCTTTGCATCCTAGATGCACCCACATTTTGCAAACATGTCCACCAGGGTATTGTTCAGAATGACATTTGGTACAATTCCAGCTCTGAAGATGTCACCATGCACTTCTTTCCATTTTTCCAGAGCTGCCAGGGTAGTGTTCAGATTGACATTTGGTACAATTCCAACTTTGATGATATCCCCATGCACCTCTTTGCCCTTCTCCAGGGCTTCCAGGCTTGCACAAGCATTGCAAATGCACACAAACATGATGTGCTTCCCCCATCATTTGCTCATAGGTCTCCAAAGCCTCCACCCCACGTCCCTGCTGTGCATACCCTGCAAGCATTGCACTCCACGACACCACATCTGGTTCAACCATAGTGTCGAACACTCCCTTTGCATCCTAGATGCACCCACATTTTGCAAACATGTCCACCAGGGTATTGTTTAGAATGACATCTGGTACAATTCCAGCTCTCAAGATGTCGCCATGGACCTCTTTCCCCTTTTCCAGAGCTGCCAGGGCAGTGTTTTGAATGACATTTGGTATAATTCCAACTTTGACGATATCCCCATGTACCTCTTTGCCCTTCTCTAGGGCTGCTAGGCTTGCACGACGCCACATCCTGTTCAGCCATAGTGTTGAACACTCCCTTTGCATCCTAGATCCACCCACATTTTGCAAACATGTCCACTAGGGTATTGTTCCGAATGACATCTGGTACTATTCCAGCTCTGAAGATGTTGCCATGCACCTCTCTCCCCTTTTCCAGAGCTGCCAGGGCAGTGACATTTGGTACAATTCCAACTTTGATGATATCCCCATGTACCTCTTTGCCCTTCTCCAGGGCTGCCAGGCTTGCACAACCATTGCAAATGCACACAAACATGATGTGCTTCCCCCATCATTTGCTCATAGGTCTCCAAAGCCTCCATCCCACGTCCCTGCTGTGCATACCCTGCAAGCATCGCACTCCACGACACCACATCTCCTTCAGCCATAGTGTCGAACACTCCCTTTGCATCCTAGATGCACCCACATTTTGCAAACACGTCCATCAGGGTATTGTTCAGAATGACATCTGGTACAATTCCAGCTCTCAAGATGTCGCCATGGACCTCTTTTCCCCTTTTCCAGAGCTGCCAGGGCAGTGTTTTGAATGACATTTGGTACAATTCCAGCTTTGACGATATCCTCATGCACCTCTTTGCCCTTCTCTAGGGCTGCCAGGCTTGCACGACGCCACATCCTGTTCAGCCATAGTGTTGAACACTCCCTTGGCATCCTAGATGCACCCACATTTTGCAAACATGTCCTCTAGGGTATTGTTCCGAATGACATCTGGTACTATTCTAGCTCTAAAGATGTTGCCATGCACCTCTCTCCCCTTTTCCAGAGCTGCCAGGGCAGTGTTTAGAATGACATTTGGTACAATTCCAGCTTTGATGATATCCCCATGCACCTCTTTGCCCTTCTCCACGGCTGCCAAGCTTGCACAAGCATTGCAAATGCACACAAACATGATGTGCTTCCCCCATCATTTGCTCATAGGTCTCCAAAGCCTCCATCCCACGTCCCTGCTGTGCATACCCTGCAAGCATCGCACTCCACGACACCACATCTCATTCAGCCATAGTGTCGAACACTCCCTTTGCATCCTCGATGCACCCACATTTTGCATACATGTCCACTAGGGCCGTGTTTAGAATGGCATTTGGTACAATTCCAGCTCTGACGATGTCGCCATGGACATTTGGTACACTTCTAGCTTTGAAGATGTCACCATGGACCTCTTTTTCCCCTTTTCCAGGGCTCCCAGGCTTGCACACGCATTGCAAACACAAACAGTCGTGATGTGGTTCGGCTTCACCCCTTCGTGCATCATTCGCTCATCCAAAGCATCGTACCACATACATATCTGAATCTGGAGATGCTCCTTGGTTTAAAGTCTGTAAAGCCTTTTTCAGTCTGCCTACCTCACAAAGCATCTTCACGTGCCCAGAAGAGCCAAAAGAGGCATTATGGACTCCCTCTCTTTATCCTCTTTCAGAAGCCAACGAGGTAACTTACAGAATTTAGTATGCATTTTAGGGCCGAGCCTCCATCCCGCGCCCAAGCTGTGCATATCCTGCGATCATGGCGTTACAAGACACCACATCTCCTTCAGTCATATTGTCAAACACTCCCTTTGCATCCTCGATGCACCCACAATTGGCATACATGTCCACGAGGGTATTGTTCAGAACAATATCTGGTTCAATTCCCGCTGTGATGATGTCACCATGGACCTCTCTGCCCTTTTCCAGGGCTGCTAGGCTTGCACACGCATTGCAGACACAAATAAAGGTGATGTGATTGGGCTTCACCCCTTCCCACCATTTTCTCATAGGTCTCCAAAGCCTCCATCCCACACCCATGTTGTGCATATCCTACAATCATTGCACTCCAAGACACCACATTTCGTTCAGCCATTAGGTCGAACACTCCCTTTGCATCCTCAATGCACCCACATTTAGCATACATGTCCACCGGGGTACGATTCAGAATGACATCTGGTAAAATTCCAGCTTTGACAATGTCCCCATGGACTTCCTTGCCCTTATCCAGTGCTGCCAGGCTTGCATACACCTTGCAAACCTAACCTGGGGTGATCTGGTCGGGCTTCACCACTTCCCTCATCATTTGCTCATAGGTCTCCAAAGCCTCCATCTCACGCCCCTGCTGTGCATAAGCTGTGATCATCGCAGTCCAAGACACCACATCTCGTTCGGCCATATTGTCCAACACTCCCTTTGCATCCTCGATGCTCCCACATTTTGCATACATGTTCATCAGAGCAGTGTCCAGAACAACATCTGGTACGATTCCAGCTTCGACAATGTTAGCATGGACCTCTTTGCCCTTTTGCAGGGCTGCCAGGATCACACATGCATTGCAAACACAGTACATGAAGCAAGACAAGAAGAAGGAGATGGAGGTCGCGTTCGCCGAGCAGGAGTGACTTGAAAATCTCGCTAAGTCCTCGGCCCCCTCACTGCGACTTACGGAGCCCACAACCCGAGCTCCCTATCAATTGTCCCGCTCGCAATTCAACGCATGTCATTGTAATTTCAAAATAGTGCCATATGGGTTACAATTGAAAAAAATGTCCCCGGGGGGTCCAACCCGCAGTTGTCAACACGACTACAAATTTCATTAATATAAAAAATATGTTTTCCCGATTTTTGGAAATCAGCCTATAAATCGGCGTGAAACCCGGAGTTCACTTCTGCGACTTGTATACTCCATCCTTATGCCAGCATGGCATAAAAACGACTGCGACGACTGGCAAGTCGTCATTCACAACCTGGAGTCCCATGCGCAGTCATTTCGGACAGAATCGCAAACACGAGTCGGGTGCGAAAAGCACCTATTCCGTGTAGTGTCCCCAAAACCCAGGTGTGATATTCACACCTTCCAGTAAGGCAATTCAAACAGAATGGACAGTCGTTTTATGCCATGGAGCTTGGATGGATCGTCATCTGCGCCTGCAGTCCCACCATCATCAATCCATTGTTTGTAATGTCGTGCACGCTCCATGATTTCGGTGGCTGTCACTGTATGTGGAGCAGGTCTCATGTCTCGCGCCCCATTAAAAAGCCTGGATCTTCTGTAGGCATGGTTTTCGGGAAGATATCGTCGATGCCCCTGGAATATCAATTTCTTGCAAGCTAGGGAATATCTGGAATCGACTTGAGGTCCACATGCTGGACAAGCAATGTACCCTTTGGTGAACCTGACCTGATAGCAAGCCGTAGGCAGGGAAGGACCACATGAGGACTGCCCGCATGGTAAATGCCCGCTGTCCTTCACTGCCTGCCACGTCCAAGGCTGGAACTCCCACCCACAATGTCGCTAGCTCCTCTAGTAGTGGTTGCAGGTAAACATCCAGATTCTCACTTGTCACAGATTCCTTTCTAGGAATCAGGAGTGTTAACATGACAAAAAAATTCTTAGCAACCAACCATGGAGGCAGATTATAATTGAGCACCAGGATGGGCCACGTGGACCAAGATTGGGATTTGGTGCCATAAGGATTCACCCTATCCAGCGCCAATCCAAGACGAAGATTGCGAGGATCTGATGCAAACTCCGGCCATGTGTTGTCAATAAGGCGCCAAACCTTACTATCTGCAGCATGTCGGACCATGCCATCTGCACTTCTGTGATTGCTATGCCACTGCATAAGCTGTGCAAGCGACTTAGCTCGGAACATCCGTTTCAATCTAGGTATGAGAGGAAAGTGTCGCAGCACCTTCTTGGGCACCTTTCCACGGCTTCCACGGCCGCTTTTGTATCGGGGACTCTCAGACTGGCACTTGGGGCAAATTGCTGCCTTCTCGAGCTCTCCATGAAAATGGTTGGGAATTGCTCCATTTGCATCCAAAAAATATATGTACATTGGCACATTCAGCCTAAAACCTAAACCCTAATCACCAATCCCTACCGGTGCCACAATAGGGGCTACGATATGTGTACATGACTAATCACCATCCCCTACTACAAGTTTCCTCCGCGGCCGTATATTAAATGAATTGTGAATGTATTTATAGATCCAAGTACAAGAGCAAATGAGGTCAGCGAACCCTCCAAGGGGCACGCAGGCCAAGGTGGTCAATAGTACTGGTATTGGCCGCGGAGAACTTGAGGCCCAGGCGACCATATTGCCCAAGACGGTGACGAGGTGGAAAATGAACACAATATGGACACTGACGATGTGAGAGCCCTGGAGGATTTGTTAATGAACCACTTGGGGGAGGGAGAACAAATTGGGGAGGATATGGCTCGCCCGGCCACATTGGATGAAGATGCCGACCCAAATCCAATGGAAGCCGAGGCAAACACACCCTTGTATAAAGGAGCAAGAGTGAGTCAACTTTCCACTATACTGTTGTTGCTTAATTTGCAATCCCGGTTCGGCATAAGCAACGTTGGCATGTCCACAATCATGCGCACAATTGTGGACCACATCCTCGCCCCCCATTTGGAGCATAAAATGCCACGTTCAAGAAAAGAGGCAAGACAGGTTCTAGACACAGTGGGGATGGGCTACAAATTTTTCCATGCATGTCCTTGTGATCGCACCTTGTACTATGGAGAGCATGCGTGTGCTACCACGTGTCCCAAGTGCAAAAAATCTAGATACCGAGATGATGTTCAAGGAAAGAAGATCCCACGAATGGTACATTTCTCTTATATTCTCTTTCCTGCCATTTATATTTATATACATATATACATGTGTCCACCAACTAATATATCATTTTAGGGTGTAGTGTTTAAGAGGTTGTATCATTCCAATATTATTAGGGTATGCATATAGGTTATATGAATCCTTCAACTAATGTAGATTTTACAAAATATCTACATACAAACCTTGGGTCAAAGCACACTAATAGGACCCAAGAAGGATGTCACAAACTGTTTTATAGCACATATGGCGCAATCGATCCAAATTTAGGATATTGAGTTCAGTATGAAACCACAGACACATTATATGATTGGAAAGCCCTTGAAGTTCTTGTCATGCCCATATAATTTTTTTGTGATTTGACAAGTTTAAGGGGTCCTAAAGGAGTCTTGAATAGCACAAGGTTCAAATGTCCCAAAATATTGTAGTCCTTTAGGACTCATTTTCACACCCATAATATGTGAAGGTCCTATTAGGGATTTTCATGTGCTTATGTAAGGTATGGAAGAATGCAAAAAGGACAGTAGACCTGCAAAACCAGAAAACCCCATTATCATAGGAATTTTCTACTACGCGGTATGCATAACTTAGGGGCACCAAACTTTGGTACTACTAAACCTCAAAATTTGAACATAGTTCTTTCACCAAAAGTGTTTAGCTACTGAAAAGGAAGAAGGCCATGTCCTTGAAATGGCTACAAGGTCCTCCAATTTTGAATTTGAGGCCAAAATGAGTTCTTACAAATAGTGTATCATTCATTGCAAATTGTTTTGAAATTAAAAATATATCAAATAAACTCATAAAAATTATACGAGCATCTGCAGCACTGAAGTACATCAAACACACCAAACCTGGCTTGGATGCGATGAGGGGAAAGCAAATGGTGGCAAACGGAAGTCGAGTTAGTATCGTAAACTCAAAATTAGTGGTGTACGAGCAAAATTGGAGGTGTACAAGAGGGTGTACGAGCATCCGATGGATGGGGTTTAGGTGCCCACTATCATCTGTCAATTTCATCACATTTTCATCGCAACATGTCATGTCCACGCACCGCGGTGTAACGCGCCAACAGTCAAAATTTAGTCCTTTTCAGGAGTGTCAGTGGTACATTAGCATGCTTTCACCCCCTTTGCAAATATATACCCTTACGTACAATATGTGGATCCAAATGACAGAAAATAAATATTGATATATTTGTTGTGTTTGTAGGGGAGGTTAGAAAATGCATTATTTTCCACTCATCCCGCGCTTGAAAGCACAATTCCGGAGTCTATCATTTGCCCAACTCATGAAGTGGCATGCGGAGCATTGGAGCCCTCCCAGAAAGATGTGCGGCCCTCACGATTCGCCGGCATGGAAACACACCGAGGAACAATGGCCTTTTCAATATGGCCTGTGACTTTGGTTACTACAGTTAATCCCTATTATCTTGCTATCAAGAAGGGTCATATCATGTTGGCTGCCATTGTGCCAGGTGAATGACATTTTTGTTGCTTTAGGATGTACGTCGTAGTACAATGTCGAATATATATGGAACTAAGCATTTGTTCTGTTTGAATTTGAAACGATCTTATATATATTGCAAATAATTTGTGTTGTAGGGAAAAAACAAGTTGTGAATATGGATGTGTATCTGCGTCCATTGGTTGACGAACTCAAGATATTATGGAATGGAGTTCCAGCTTATGATGCATCGGCACCCACTGGCCAACGTTCTTTTCTCTTGCGAGGGCTTTTGCTATGGACAATGCATGACTATCCAGGTACATTTTAATTTGATATTACCTATAATATATATATATTCTACCGTATATCATGTGTTTCTATGTGCTCGTCATGATTTTTCTTTAGCAATTCATGTTTACGCTCGGTTCATTAAAATTATACGAGGCGATGAATGTTAAATCCCAACTAAATTCATGGTTTTGTGCAGGGCTTTCAGTTTGTTCGGGACTAAGCACAAAGGGGTAAGCAACATGTTCATGTTGTGGGCCGGATAACCTTGATGCAAAGCATTCGAAGAACGTCGCGAAAATGATCTATCCCAACTATCGGAAATTTCTTCCTCTCAACCATCCATGGAGAACGAAAGGCAAGAAATTATTTGATGGGACCGTGGAGAGGAGACCTCCACCCGTGCGTCCCCCTGGGTCATTTTGGAAAGCCCGGTGGCAAGAGGTGTTGGATAAAAAATGCCGGCTCAAGAGGTGTGGCATGTCCCGGCTCTCAATCTTCTACGAGTTACCTTATTGGGAGGTACACGTACGAAATGCATTGCACCATACATATTTCATTGAATGTCATGACATATTCATATGAAATTGCACCGAGTTCAGGGTTTATGGAAATTTCATGATGCGCCGGATCTGAAAATCCGGCACCTCCTTGATCCCATGCATATTGAGAAGAATGTGTGCTCGTCACTTATTCGTGTACTGGCAAACTTAACCGGAGGGAAGAAGAAACACGGTGGTGATTCCCTTGGTGTGAGACGAGAGCTCCAAGCCCGAAACCGTATGCCACGACTATGGCCTGAAGCTGATGGTGTGGACGTGAACAATGCTCCCAAGTGAAAGTATAGGGCGCCAACTTGGACTTGGACAAAGGAGGAATACAAGCAAGTGCGGACCACAATACGAGCTATCCGGACCCCGACCGGGTATGGCGCATCTCTACGCAACAAATTTGAGGATGCCCCCACTATCCATGGTTTGAAGTCTCATGACTACCACAACATTTTGCAAGATATCCTTCCCATTGCAATACGATGGACACTCCATGAGGGCATTCAAAAAGCCATCTATCAACTTGCTGATTTATTCCATTGGCTTTGCACAAAAGAGATGGACGAGGCGGATTTTCCACGAATGAAGGAGGTGCCTGCCACGGTCTTGTGTATATTGGAGATGCATCTTTCCCCTAATTTCTTTGACATCCAAGTGCATTTGGTAGTGCACTTGGTGGAAGAGGCGGAGATTGCCAGGCCGGTCCATGCTTGGTGGATGTACTTTCTAGAGCGTTACATGAAGGAGGTTAAGGCACACGTGCGGCAAAAGGCACATCCCGAGGGTAGCATGGCGGAGAGGTACACATTGCAAGAGGCTATGGTGTTATGTACGGAGTACATGAGAAGGGTGGACAAAGAGGCCCTTCCAATGTGGAAGGAAGAGGATGATGTGCGGAACAAGGACATGGTTTTGCCCAAAAAATCAAGGAGGGTGAAACTATCGAACACCGAGGTGGAGCAAGCACATGACTTTGTATTGAAGAACACCCCTTGCATAGTGGAGTGGGAGGCGAGACATGCGGATGAGAATGCACGGCGGTTGGAAGCAAGTACAATTTGGAGACGCACACGTGCGAGGGAATTGGGTCGAGCCTCACGAGGACGGCGCGAATCTAGGATCATGGCCCCATTGGGGGCGCATGATTTGCCCACGGAGATGCAGCCATTGAGACCATTTCGCCATTGGCTCCGGAGTGGAGTTGAGGCTACGGGCCGCAGGCGAGGTGGTGCCGCCTTTAGTGCAAGAGCTTGCGAGAGGGCCATCTCAATATGCCATTTCATTCTCCTCAATTTGGATTCATGGTCGTCATTTCCGCATCCGCTCTCTTGACATGCGTCGGAAGACCACATTTGACTCTGGTTTGTGTGCAACATATTGGCAAGACTCCGTGTCAAGCACAAGGGACATTCAACCCGAGAGAAGCAAGCTTGTATATATTGGGGAGCTTGATGCCATTTTGCAACTCGAGTATGATCACCATTGCCCTATTCTTTTCAAGGGGAGGTGGTTCCAACCCCACATTGCAGGGCCAAATGCAACCCTCTTGCATGATGAGTGTGGCTTCATGCGGGTCAACACTTCCAGGATCACGCCCTCTACACACATCTCCGATGAACCATTTGCATGGCCGAAGGACATGGAACAAGTCTTTTTTTCCGAAGACAAGACTAGATCGGGCAATGGGAAGGTGGTTGTGCATGCTAGGCTTCCCTTATTTGCACTCCAAGGTTGAGTTCTCTTCAACTTCATGCACTCTTCATAGAGAGTTCTCCAACAGTGACCCAAGATTTTTTATTTTTTATTTTTTTTTCAATTTTTTTGGGTCCAGTCTTTTGCATGGATGTAGTGGTACGAGGGTTGAATTCAAAGAACAAAATAGAGCCAAAAATAAAATCATTACACCCCTCAAGCACATGTGGGCAAAAGATGAGCTTGAACCACATCCGTTCAATGGGTGCAATACCCGTTCACCCATGAGAGGATTTTCTTTCGCAATAAATAAAATTGGTATATGACAGGGTGAATGCGTCCTTGGGGGGCAAATGATTTTGTTTTAATGTTGTGAAATTTTGCATTCGTGTTGCGCACATATTGCAGCACCTACGGACGAAGGATGAGCTTCCTCAAAATTGAATGAAAGGTCAAACCAACAATTGCCCATCGAAATGATTTTAGCTTCTTTCCAAAGGTCTGGGTATGTTTTACACACCAAACAAATGATTTTAGTTTGTTATGAGACTTTGTCAGTATGTTTTATATACCACCAAACACTACAGGAAAAGGGGGGGTTTTTCGACGCCGCGACGTCGTAAAATAGCCATTTTCAGGCAGGGGGGAGAACCAAATTTGCGACGCCCGGCCCGTCGCAAGGACGTCGTAAAAACAACGTCGCAAATTTGCGACCAATGGGGCTCACAAAAAGGTGAAACAGCGATTTGCGACGCCCGGACGTCGTTAAATTAAATAAATAAATAAATAAATAAAAACCCTACTCTGCATTGCAGAATTAGCACCATCCGGGGGGTCACAAAGTGCGACGCCCGGACGTCGCAATTTAAGGGGGTACATTTGAATTTAGGCGGGAAAATTTGAATTTGAAATTTAAATTTCAAAAACTTGTTGACCATTAACTCCGACGTTGACCATTGACTCCGGTTCTGTCTAATGGCGATATATTCATTGTTCTACATATATCATGCAATACATACTTGAACCTAAGACCTCCACGTTATAACATTTCTAAGACACTACAGACTAACCAACACACCTACGCTACATCTATATATCACAAAAGCAATATATATATATATATATATATATAAAGATTTCATTCAAGTTCCTTCTAAGGGGGTTCCTCTTGTGACGCCTAGGAGTTGCA
Organism: Takakia lepidozioides; assembly: GCA_030704615.1. Classification (NCBI taxonomy): domain Eukaryota; kingdom Viridiplantae; phylum Streptophyta; class Takakiopsida; order Takakiales; family Takakiaceae; genus Takakia; species Takakia lepidozioides. The sequence goes on from CM060734.1 coordinate 12,676,516, forward strand.
ACCTCCACAGCCTTAGTGCCCAGCCCCAGCCCCAGCCCCAGCGTCGTCGCCGTTGTTGCACCCCCCCCACCGCCAGGCGCCCCAAGGGACGTCCTTGTGATGACCTTTGCACCCCCTGGCGTCGCAGCGTTGGCCGTCCCAGAGTGGGGCGCCCCCAGCGACGCTTTTGTGAGGTTAAGGCTGCAAGCCCAAAAAAAAAAAAAAAAAAAACCAACTCTCATTGTGGTGATGCTATTGCGACGCCCTGGCGTCGCAGAGGCGCTGGGGCGCCCTCAGTGACGATTTTGCGAAGCCGAGGCATCGCAACGTCATATTTATTTATTTATTTATTTTGAATTTGGCATCGCAAGAAAAAAAATCCGTCGCAGCGAGGGCCCTCTTTCCCCCTTCATGCCACCTTGCGACGGCTAGGCGTCGCAATGGTATCACAGTGGAGGATTGCGACGCCGGGGCGTCGCAAAAAGCGCCGCGGGCTCGGCGTCGCGGACTCAGCGCCGCGCGGGGAGTGGGGGCGCGGCTGGCGTCACAAACCCCCCCCATTTGCCGTAGTGAAACATGTGTTGAACAAGTATTAGATGAATCAAAATGGATTGAAAGGTGGAACTTTTTGTCTGAGTGCTTGAGTCAGTTTCGGTAGTTATGCTGACAATTTCTTCAATGATTTTGGGCATTTCTTCTTCACCGTCGCTATCAGCAATCTCTAAGACCATGCATCCGTCTGGAGTGTAACATTCTTTGTAGACACGGTGGCAGTCGGTGGACTGGGGGTTTCGCTTGCTATTCCGAGATTTCCCATCAAGTTTGGTTGTTGTTATCTAGTCCGCAAAATGATTGAGCACACGGACCAGCCATAGTCGGTCACAGGGGTCTTGAAGGGTGACTGTTTCTTTGAACTTATTGCCATGCCGATGCACGAACTCTGCGGGAAGCTCCTGGACAAACCATAAGGCGAAGATCGGATGGGTCATTGTCATAATCAGATAGGGCGCCGATTCAAAACACATCTACATATGATTAGACTAAAACTGAACTTGGTGAGTTTGGAAGCCGTACCAGAGTCCAACGACTACGATGCCTCACCGAGTCTTGTCTGAAGCAATTGGAGGTGGTCAGAGTTCGGGTAAATGAGGAAGATCCAAGATTGGCTACCTTCTCCCTCCCGATTTCATAGCCTCTACAATTTGTGCTGGTGTCGTTGGTGAAGGTTTTCAAGCGCTTCCTACCTTCGATGTGGCAGCCATCGTTCATCTCCTTCATTCTTGTAGCACTCTATCCACGATGGCACGCAAAATTCTCCTCTTGTTACTGTTAATATGACGGCTAGGCAAATCATTACACAATGTTTCACCATGCTCAATCACTTTCCTGCCCAAGTGTTCCAGAGCTCTTTCATCATGAATATAAGATGTTCACATTTGTAACAACCTACTGATGAAGGACTTCACTTCATTCCCAGTCATGACTATGTCATCCATCCCAATGGGCTCACAAAGGAACATTTCCACATGAACCTCAACACCATGAGCCCAACGTAAAAGAAATGAGCCATTTCAAATTCTGATTGACTCTTTCTCTCATCAGACTGTTTCTAAACAATAAACCTTTTGGCGACTTCATATGGTATGGGTTGTGTAGTTTACCAGCTCATCAATCATCATCATCATCATCATAATCATCATCATCAAGTCATTAATCATCATCATCAATCATCAATCATCACGCAATTGAACACCAAAAGCTTCAACGATCGTTGGTCTACCGTGGAGACAGTGCAAATAACAATGCAAGCATTCTCTATGCATTCCATCTCCAACCATTCCAGTGGTGAAAAGGGGCATCGGCGTGAGATCCTTTTAGAACATTTGGCCCATTCTTCAACTCGTCATTGTAGAATTGGATATTAAGGAAGTGGCAGATTGCATGACGCATGTGATACGTGTTTCTAAGGGCAGACGTGTCATGTAGAATATGACATTTCTTCTCCAGTAATTTGGGTACAGCAAAAGTCTTGAATGATAAGATTAATATAGAGTATAATTTTGTGCAAAAAAAATATTCTATTGTACGCTCTTGGCATATCTATCAACAAGCATCCACAAGGGCCTTGTGACTGTTTACCAGCATCAATCATCAATCATCAATCATCACGCAATTGAACACCGAAAGCTTCAACGATCGTTGGTCTGCCATGGAGACAAAGCAAAAAAGAAGGCAAGCATTTTCCATGCATTCCATCTCTAGCCATTCCAGTGATGAAGCTGTAGAAGGAGGGAACATGCCATATCCAGGCTCTAAGCTCATAATTTCAAGAAATAGATCTCTGTCAATTCAGAATATAGCTCAGTGCCATAATTTCGTAGTTTTCTGAATCCGTTGTTGTCTTTGTTGGAAAACTCTGCAGCGTCTTTGCATTCCAGAGTCTGCCAAATTCTGGGTCATGAAGTGGGGCAGAAGGTGGAATCTGGTGTGGACAACTCCCAAGATTCCTACACCCATTTCAGAGAACAAGATTGAGGTACACGTCAGGCCATCCAAATTTTCAGATACCCACTGTATGTGTATAAAGCAGTTTATTGGACCTATATTTGTGGTAGCAAGAGCTAACACCTATTGTCCATCAGAAGTCGTCCATTGAACCAATATTGTATCATTTTAATCTGTCACTATGATCAAACATGTTTGGGGTTTGATAGGGATTGCACGCAGGCAAACTTCAATTCTAGTGCACGGTTTGCAGCGTTGGGGAACGGCTTCTACGTATACACAATTGCATTTCATTTCTCAGTGCAATGGCAACCCAACATAGATGGCATGAAGGTGCTATTGCTATTTTCAGGGATGGGGGGGATGGGATATAGCCCTCCACAAATCAGGCATAAAGCTCAAGGTAGTGGTTTCTACTCAGATCATTGAAGGTACCCGTCATTGCATTCAGGGTTGGTGGGAAGCAAGCAAGCATACTGGTGTTCATGTGACTTTGCTTATGTGATCTGCACATACTTAAGCATGTGTGGACCAAAGATGAGCTTGAACCAAGTTCATTCAATGGGTCATTCAAGTGATGAACGCAACTACATGTCGTAGAGACGGAAAACTGTGTTTCGCCTACACATGATTTTTTTTTAGTTCCATTCTCCAGCCATATGCTTAATGACAGTGGTTCAAATCTGGTCGTAGTCTATGTGGAAAAAAAATGATTGGATATGGCTTGCTTCATATATTGATGCACTTGGACTTAGATGACACTGGACACTTGGGCCAACGGTACAGGCTACCCTAGCCAGTTTGTTTGTTTGTTTTGTTTTGTTTTGTTTTGTAGTGTTGAGATCTCCCAAACCGCCGGGCCCCAATGCCGGTGCTTGGTCCCGTTGGAAAGCCCTCGAGGAGGAGGGGTGCACCGGCTTGGTCTCAGAATTTTTGGACCTGCGGTGTAGGAGATGTGGAATTTCAACTACTTTGGGTCGCTGGAAATTCGCGAAAAGTAGCAAAGTGGGCATTCCTGGAACAATGGTTGGAGCCTCGACGGGAGAGATATCAAGGGAAAGGTCTCCGGTTCAAATCTGGTCGTAGGCTCTGTGAAAAAAAAAAAAGATGAGATATGGCTAAAACGAATTTCAAGTACTTTTGGTCGTTGGAAATTCACGAAAAATAGCAAAGTGGGCTTTCCTGGGACAATGATTGGAGCCTCGACATCAGATATATCAATAATGATTGGATGTATTACTACTCAATAAATTCATGTAAAAAATTAAATTGGGCCTTGAGATGGGAGATGAACTAAGATACTTAGGAGATTGCACCTGGGCTTAGATGACACCGGACACTTGGGCCTCTACAAAAAGATGCATTTGGATACATGAATAGAAGATTGCACTTGGGCTTAAATGGGCCTCGACATAGGAGACGCACTTGCATACATAGGAAATTGCACTTGGTCTTAGGTTTCAATTCTTCACACATGGGCCAAAGACGTAGGCTACACTAGGGGTCGCACTGGGGCCTCAACATAGGAGACGCACTGGGATACATAAGAAATTGTACTTGGTCTTAAATTTCAATTTCTCACACACATGGGCCAAAGGCACATGCTACCGTAGAGGTCGCACTTGGGCCTCGACATAGAGGACGCACTGGGATACATAGAAGATCTTACACTTGGGCTTAGATGACAGTGGACCCTTGGGCTTAGATGACACTGGACACTTGGGCCAACGGCACAGGTTAACCTAGTCAATATATGAAGCGAGACCTTTGTTTTGTTTTGTCACGTTGAGATGTCCCAAACCGCGGGCCCCAGCCTTGGTCCGTGGTACCATTGGAAAGCCCTTGGTGAGGAGGGGTGCACGGGCTTGGTCTCATGATTTTTGGACATGCGGTGTGGGAGATGTCGAATTTCAAGTACTTTTGGTCGCTGGAAATTCGCAAAAAATAGGAAAGTGGGCTTTCCTGGCACAATGATCGGAGCCTCGACGGGAGAGATATCAAGGAAAAGGTCTCCGGTTCAAATCAGATCGTAGATTCCGTGGAAAAAAAAAGCTTAGACTTGGATGACATTGGACTCTGTGGAAAAAAACGATGAGATATGGCTAAAACAAATTTCAAACTTACTTTTGGTCGATGCACAATGATTAGAGCCTCGATAGGAGAGATATCAAGGGGAAGGTCTCTAGTTCAAATTTGGTCATAGGCTATGTAGAAAAAAAAATGATTAGATATGGCTTGCTTCATATATTGATGCACTTGGATTTAGATGACATTGGACACTTAGGCCAACGGCACAGGCTACCCTAGAGGACGCAGTTGGCCCTCCACATAGGAGATGCACTTGGATATATGGGAGATTGCACTTGGGCTTAGATGACACTGGACACTTGGGCCAACGGCACAGGCTACCCTAGTCAATATATAAAGCGAGACGTTTGTTTTGTTTTGTTTTGTCACGTTGAGATGTCCCAAACCGCGAGGCCCCAGCCCTGGTGCTTAGTACCGTTGGAAAGCCCTCGACGAGGAGGGGTGCACGGGCTTGGTCTCATGATTTTTGGACCTGTGGTGTGGGGGATGTGGAATTTCAAGTACTTTGGGTCGCTGGAAATTCGCGAAAAAATAGCAAAGTGGGCATTCCTAGACAATGGTTGGAGCCTCGACAGGAGAGATATTAAGGGAAAGGTCTCCGGTTCAAATCTGGTCGTAGGCTCTCTAGAAAAAAAAAAGCATTTGGACTTAAATGACATTGGACACTTGGGCCAACTTGGATATATTACTACTCAATAAATTCATGGAAAAAAATTAATCGGGCCTTGACATGGGAGACGTACTTGGGTACATAGGAGATTGCACACTAGGCTTAGATGGGCCTCGACATGGGAGACGCACATGGGAGATGCCCTTGGATACATAGGAGACACACTTGGATACATATGAGGTTGCACTTGGGCCTCTACATGGAAGATGCACTTGGATACATAGAAGATTGCACTTGGGCTTAGATGGGCCTCGACATAGGAGACGCACTGGGATACATAGGAAATTACACTTGGTCTTAGATTTCAATTCTTTAGACATGGGCCAACCACACAGAGTACCCTAGAGGTCGCACTTGGGCCTCGACATAGGAGACGCTTGGATACATAGGAGATTGCACTTGGGCTTAGATGACACTTGACACTTGGGCCAACGGCACAGGCTACCCTAGTATTGACATGAACCGAGACATTTGTTTTGTTTGTTTTGTAGCGTCGTTGAGATCTCCCAAACCGTGGGCCCCCAGCGCCGGTGCTTGGTGCCGTTGGAAAGCCCTCGACAAGGAGGGGTGCACGGGTTTGGTCTCATGATTTTGGGACCCGCGGTGTAGGAGATGTGGAAACAAGTACTTTTGGTCGCTGAAAATTCACGAAAAATAGCAAAATGGGCAAACACACCAACAAATGCCAAATGGTCCACATCCCCTCCTTCAGCTACCACCTGGGGTAACGCCCCTAGCCGCTATCGACCCTGGTCAGCTCCAATTCTCCCGTACCCCGCCCCTTCCCACATACCTCAAACACAGAGAACCCACCTTAACCCTCATACTGCTAGTTCATCGCCCTACCATTGCTACCTTCATACCCACAAATTTCCCATCCCCCCTTACATGCCTCCTTACAAATACACATAACATGAAGATTACCACTTTCCCTACCCTACTCCCCTCCCCAGCACCCTTCGCCCCCTTCCCAACATTAAAGTCTCTAAAGCATGGTCCCAAATGCTTACCCGCCCACCCATCCCCCCTACCGTATCCAGTATCACCGAACCTCCGTATCCCAAGAAGATCTCCCTCTTAAATACCGACCTGCTCACTCCCACTAGACGGATGGCTCCCTCATTGTTGGCCCCCGGGCTGGATATGGCATCTACCAAGCCGCTACCGACCAAGGCACTGCCTTACGCCTCCCCGGCCCGGCCACCATCCTCCGAGCCGAGCTCATGGCCATACATGACGCCATCACCTAGCTCTCCTCATTCTCCCCGCCCCACTATATCTTTACCGACAGTCTCACCTCATTCTTCCTCATCCATAACCACCTCTCCCGCCCCTCCTCCCACCACTACCACTCTGACCGGAACCTCATCTCTGCCATTGCTCATCTTGCCATCCATTAACCAGCCCATCTACTTTATCAAAGTCCGTTCACACACTGGCATCACTTGCAACAAAATGGCTGACTTCTATGCCCAACGTGGGGCCGCCTGCCCAGAGGTGAACCCTATGACAGATCCTATACACGTCGCCCATACACACCCATTTTGGTTCATCCACCCCGTCCCAGGCCAGATATACTCCTAATACAGGGGCTGCCCATAAACGCCCCACCACCTAACATCCCATCTCCTGAACTTACCATACACTTCATCAAATTTACATATTATAATGATCGCTACCCAGCCTCCTCCATTTTAGAAAAATGCCAAAAATACGCCCCACTCATCCTAGCCATCCGCCGCCGTGGCTGGTCCACCGGCCCCCTACCAGTCATTACTGCGGGCTCTAGAGGTGGTATCCAGAAAGCCGGTATCTCTGCCCACCACAATAATTTCAAAATTCCATTTTCCCCTATACACAAATGCTTCAAAGCTATCCACCTGACTGCGCTACGCTCCCTCACCACTATTATTACCAATAAAAGGCAGCTTGAATCACATACTTCTCTGGCCCCTTGATACCCCACATACCCCAGGGCTACCCCTTGGGGTTCCCTCCAGATCCACAAGACCATGGTTTACGGGGTGCCCTCCGGGCACCCACCAGCTTTTTATAGGGTCCACCCTCGAAAGGGGGCAGTAGCCGCAAGGCGAAGTGGCTCTTAGTTACGCCGGCTTCGGTCGGAGTCATCTCTCTTTGAAAGAAATGTGAAAACTTTGTTTATATGGTAGAGCCGGTGCTAATCGTCTTGCGAGAGTTTGATGGAAAGCAACCAGTAATGGGCAAAGCATGGTTACTAATGCAAAATCTTGAGAAGCATGTCCAATCCCTGAGGCATCCTCCATTCTCCTTGGAACCTGAACTTGCAGACAATGCTGAGGATGCATTTTACAACCGTCGGTCTATGGTTCGAACGGACTTGCATTATGCAGGGGCTTTGTTCAATCCATTCTTGCTCGACAATACCTTGCTCCGAGACGACGCTGATGCCAAGGCCGGCCTCGTACGAGTGCTCATGCGATTGGTTCCTTTGAACATGATAGAGAGAGCTATATCCGAGTACCAATGCTTCTCAGATCGCCGCGACCCTTTCGTGGACATGCCGGATCCGAAAGAGCTCAACATGTTGCCGTGCATGAATGGTGGGATTTGATTGGAGCTGGAGCAAGAACATTAGCTCTCATTGCGAAGCGTATTCTTGCCCAAGTGTGCTCTACCTCATCTTGCGAACGCAATTGATACAGTTACTCATTTGTTCACAACAAGATTCGCAACAGGTTGAATCCCGTGAGGGCTGACAAATTGGTATATGTGTATATCAATTGCCGACTGCTACGTGAGAGGGCAGCGGATGATGCTGCAGCATGGTACGAGAGGAACTTGTATTCCAAAGACTCCGCTTCTGAGGTAGATTCAACGAGTGACAATACTGAGACTCAAAGGGATTTATCTCAGAGGGAGTCATCTGCGTCCGATAGTGGAGATGGGTCCGATGATGCTCTCGACAATGCGTATGATCCGTTTACATTCACAGAGGACGATGCCTATATCCAGCCGACCTTTGATGACCTTCTTGAAGAAGTACGTATCGCAGATGAGGGTCATGCTGCAATTGTGTCCTCCCCAGAACATGGTCTTCAAAATGAAGTTGGGGTCGACCCTCACCCCCCACTACACGCTGAAGCCACCGGCAGTGGCACAATGGAGCTCAGGGGTGATGAACTACCAAGACCGAGTGACATACGCAACCCTGTTCATATAAACGATGGTTCCGAACCCATTGTATAGTCGACAAGACGGGAAGATGCCTCACCGATACCACCAGCTCCACCACATTCCGGGAGGCTTTATCACCACCAAAGGCCGCACAGTCCCACGCACACATCTCCCACAATCGTCAGCGCAGAACCAGAACTTGTGGTTCTTTGCCTCTCCTTGTTCGTAAGGGAGAAACAAACCAGTGAATGTAGGAGCCGGAGTCCGTTTTTTGCCTCTGGATATTAAAGATGCGCACTTTTCATGAGTGGTGGCCCTGATCGCCGCGCATTTCACACGAGATCCAGCACCGGTGCGTACTATATGCCAAACCTCATCCGAGCACATGGACTCCACCACCTCCGGCACCATGTTCTGTTCTTCAACCATTGCAGTTAGAGTGCTTGATGGTGGGGTCTGGCATTGGGCTGAAGGTCCCTCCCCAGTGGAGGTTCCAGAATTCCATCTCTGACTCAAGGCGACACGTGGCGTGGAGAAGTTGACTCTGTCCACCCTATGGGAATCTGCATCCAATCCAGGGGGGGTATCCAATTTTTGTTTGCAAGACCCAAATCTCTCTTTGCCTTCCAGATGAGGAACTCTAGACACGAGAGGGGTGCCATCTGCACATATGCTCATTGCCCTTGTTATTTTGCTGGGATCCCCCGATCTTCTTGCCGCCCGCAACATCAACTTGTTCTTGTCGGGGCTTTTGCCACCCACCCCACCCCTCAAGAATGACCTGTATCTGGTTTGTTGCTGGAGAGCACGCGTGAGGTCATCGGCCGTGGCCGCATACAAATCTCTTCCCCTTGTTCCGAACTGCTGCAAGCAAGCATTGTGCACTGTCTCCGCAAGATTGCAAGATGGCATGTCCGCCATCTCCTCAATGGACATGTGCTGCAAAGTAGAAAAACACATTTCAGATTTGAGGATTGGGAGATTGAAAGACAACTTGAATGGACCAAAAGGAATACCAATGGATCTCACGCACAGTTGTCATGGCCGCTCCTCACTGTCTGTATCGGAAGTGCCAAAATGCGAACCAGTCTTCCAGCGCTCTCATGCTATCTTCTGATGCCGCTCCAGATAAGTACCACCAGGCATGAATTGTCTGAAACAATGTATTCGCCTCCCCCATAGTTTTGGCATCTTTGTACTGTTTGCACAACTTACAGTGCATACTCTGCATGTCCGGTTTGATGTCTGCCTTTGTATGTTTGTCCAGGGACTGTGTCCAATGGAAAAGAAATGTACGTTCTCTTCCAGGCATTGGCACTTTTGGATCTCCCGTCCCGAACACAATGCAAACAACATTGAAATTTGCTTGAGCATTGTCGGCCATGAATCCAGTGAAATTTGGATATGACACACCATGGGAGTTCATAACGCAAATCAGAGATTTCCGCATGAGCTGCTGTGATTCCGTGTCCTCTGATTGCATGTCACACACTGCAATTGTCATGACTCGCTGGTACACTGGGTCATAAACATGACATGCCATTGTGGTCCAGTCTTTCACCCGCTTCACGTGATCGAACATGAGAAAGCAATTGCCGAGATCGCCACCCTTCTGCATACGCTTCACTAGGCTGACTCCGCTGCCCTCACCAACTGTGGACATTTCGAACATGAACACTTTGCTGGATCTTTGTCCCGGAAACACGCTGTCTTGAATGTAGTCGTACCTGCTTCTTCGCTTCAAATCCAAAATATTGTCCATATACCCCCGGCTCGCAGAGCCCATTTTCAAAGCGTTCACCTGATTCGGAATGTTTGGAGAAGTCAACGTTGAAATGTCCAAAGCTGGTCCCTCCAATTTCCCGCCACATAATCTGGTGCACTGAGAATATGGCTTTCCAGGAAGGACTTGCTTGCTCATATCGCAATTGCGGAAGTGGTTGCTGTTGGATTGCTCTCCAACTCCTCTCTTATGAGGCGCGGCACTGTCTCAACGATTTCTCTGTAATCCCCCTTGGACACAGGGTGATTGTGGAAACCAAAATGGACACAGGCTCTAGTGATGGTTTTGAATCGGTGCACCACATAGTACATTCTTGCACCACACAATGCAAGACAGGAAGGCGCGAGCTTACAGAACTTGCACACAAAAGTGTTGTTGTATGGTGGCGTAATCCCAGGCTTGAAAGGATTCTCAGAGACACCATCCCATTCGCTTTGGTTTTGAACACCTGCACTACTGCAAAAAGGGGGGGGGTTTACGACGCCCATGGCCCGGCGCGCACGGCACCGTGCGACCCCACCTATTAGCGACGCCCAGAGGGTCGCTATTATACCGACCCCTGAGGGGTCGCTAAAGTGAAATCCCAGAAAATAGAGGATCCTAAAATGACTAAGTCATTGGGACATACTTCCCTGGGTCGCTAATACCGCGGGGTTGATTTCCCTCGGTTTCTTACTGCGACGCCCATGCAGTCGGTCCCCGTCCGACCCCTCTGGGATCGGATTAGGGTTCTGCGAATTCTCATTATGTTCAAATTCGTCATTTCTCAAGGGCCATGTTTTAATGAGTGGATGCCATCCTAACAGGTGCTTCAATGTAGGCTGGGCAGTTTTCCGACCGGCACCTCTTTGCCTACGAGGAGGACACATCTGTCTGGGGATCCCATCTGGAAGGGCTTCAACGGAATGAGAAGGATCCCATCGCAGCCACAGATTCCTCGGAGGATTCGTCGGACTCGGAGGAAGAGACAGTGGACATTGATGCCGAGGAGAACCCGGAATACGAGTGAGTGCAAACATTGTAAGCTTGCAAAGCCTTCTGGGTGATTTTTTCTCACACGCATTTCCGGATTGTGGTTCTCATTGGTCTGATGAGTGATTGTTATGTGCAGGACTCCAAGATCCGGGTCGAAACCAGTGGCGCCTACATTTCTTGACAGGGAGAATGTCCCGTTCTTTGCGAGGTTGCCCCCAAACGACCTCTGGGGCAACAAAATATAGTTTTATTACTGTCTACCGTCGTCCTGGGCGTCGCTTTAACTATCAAATTTGATTATTAAAGTTCTGATTTTGATTTTTAATTATTTAATTTCAATTTAAAGTCTGGTTTTTGAGCAGGAAACCCGTAAGCGACCCCTGAATGGACGTTATCATACCGACTTCACTCCAGTCACTATTTAAAATAAATAAATAAAAAAAAAAAAAAAAAAAAAACAGCAACCGACTCCCTAGGGGGCACTGTTAAACAGCGTCGGGTTAGCGTAGAGACATGTACCGACCCCAGGAAGGCGCTGATAGCACCCCAAAAAAATTTTACAAAAAAACTCACACCGACCCTCGATGGGTCGCTGTTAATCAACGTTGGGTTATTGTTTAGGGACTTGAAGCGACCCCAAGGACGGTGCTGATAGCACCTCTAAAAATATTTGCCAAAAAATCTGACAGCGACCCCCTAGGGGGTCGCTGATAACCAACGTCGGGTTATTTTGTAGGGATTTGTAGCGACCCCCAGGGAGGCGCTGATCGCACCCCAAAAATATTTTACAAAAAAAACTCACAGCGATCCCCATGGGTCGCTGTTAATCAGCATCGGGTTACTGTTTAGGAACTTGAAGCGACCCCCATGAAGGCGCTGATAGCACCCCCAAAAATATGGACAAAAAAATCTAACAACGACTGCCTAGGGGTCACTGTTAACAGCGTCGGGTTATTGTTTAGGGACTTGAAGCGACCTCAGGGAAGGCGCTGATAGTGGTAGTGATCCCTAGGGAGTCACTAATAGAACCATTTTTTATTAAATCGAATTTTAATGAATTTTGAATAAGTATTATAATTTAGAATATCTAGGATTGCGGATTTGAGGGGCGTAATGATTTTATTTTTGGCTCTATTTTGTTCTTTGAACATCCATGCAAAAGATTGGACAAAAAATAATAATAAAAATAAAATAAAAAATAAAAATTGTTTTCTTGGGTCACTATTGCATAACTCTCTATGAAGAGTGCATGAAGTTGAAGAGAACTTAATCTTGGAGTGCAAATGAGGGAAGAAAATATGGTTTGGGGTCCAGATGATTTTTTTTTGCTGCGAAATTTTGCACGCACACTGCACACTAGACCTTTCCCTTGATATCTCTCCCGTCGAGGCTCCAACCATTGTCCAGGAATGCCCACTTTGCCATTTTTGCTATTTTTGAATTATTTCCAGCGACCAAAAGTACTTGGAATTCCACATCTCCCACACCGCAGGTCCAAAAATCATGAGACCAAGCACCCCTCCTTGTTGAGGGCTTTCCAACAACACCAAGCACCCGCGCTGGGCCCCGCGGTTTGGGAGATCTCAACGACGCTACAAAACAAAACAAAACAAACAAAACAAACGTCTCGCTTCATATTTTGATAGGGTAGCATGTGCCGTTGGCCCAAGTGTCCAGTGTAATCTAAGTCCAAGTGCAATCCTCTATGTATCAAAGTGTGTGTCCTATGTCGAGGCCCAAATGCAACCTCTAGGGTAGCCTTTGCCGTTGGCCCAAGTGTCTAATGTCATCTAAGTAAGTTTTTTTCCACAGAGCCTATGACCAGATTTGAACCGAAGACCTTTCCCTTTTGATATCTCTACCGTCGAGGCTCCAACCGTTGTCCCAGGAATGCCCACTTTGCCATTTTTTTTTTTTTTTGTGAATTTCCGGCGACCAAAAGTACTTGGAATTCCACATCTCCCACACCGTAGGTCCAAAAATCATGAGACCAAGCCCGTGCACCCCTCCTCGTCTAGGGCTTTCCAACGGTACCAAGCACCAGGGTTGGGGCCTCGTGGTTTGGGACATCTCAACGCTACAAAACAAAACAAAACAAACTGGCTTCCTTCATATATTGACTAGGATAGCATGTGCCGTTGGCCCAAGTGTATAGGGTCATGTAAGCCCAAGTGCAATCTCCTATGCATTCAAGTGCGTCTCCTATGTCTAGGCCCAAGTATGTCCTCCAAGTAGCCTATGCCGTTGGTCCAAGTGTCATCTAAGCCCAAGTGCAATCCCCTATGTATCGAGAGCCCCCACTGTTTGGGAGATCTAGGGTAGCATGTGCCATTGGCCCATGTGTGAAGAATTGAAATCTAAGCCCAAGTGCAATTTCCTATGTATCCATGTGCGTTTTCCATGTAAAGGCCCAAGTGTGACCTCCGGTGTCCAATGTCATCTACGTCCAAGTGCAATCCCCTATATTGTAACAAAGTGCGTCTCCTATGCCAAGGCCCAAATGCGACCTCTAGGGTAGTCTGTGCCGTTGGCCCAAGTGTCAAGTGTCATCTAAGCCCAAGTGAAAGATCTTCTATGTATCCCAGTGCGTCTCCTATGTCGAGGCCCAAGTGGGACTTCTAGTGTAGCCTATGTCGTCGGCCCATGTGTGACGAATTGAAATATCTAAGACCAAGTGCAATTTCCTATGTATCCAAGTGCGTCTCCTATGTCGAGGCCCATCTAAGCCCATGAAGTGCAATCTTCTATTCATGTATCCAAGTGCATCTCCCATGTAGAGGCCCAAGTGTCTAGTGGATCATCTTAACGCAAGTGTCTAGTGTCTAGGGTGGCATGTGCCGTTGGCCCAAGTGTCCAATGTCATCTAGGTCATCTAAGTCAAAACCTACGACCAGATTTGAACCAGAGATCTTTCCCTTCATATCTCTCCCGTCGAGGCTCCAACCATTGTCCTAGGAATGCCCACTTTGCCATTTTTGCTATTTTTTGTGAATTTCCAGCGACCTAAAGTACTTGGAATTCCGTATCTCCCACACCGCAGGTCCAAAAATCGTGAGACCAAGCCCCTGCACCCCTCCTCGTCGAGGGCTTTCCAACGGCACCAAGCACCAGGGCTGGGGCCTCACGGTTTGGGACATCTCAACGTGACAAAACAAAACAAACAAAACAAACAAAACAAAACAAACGTCTCGCTTCATATATTGACTAGGGTAGCCTATGCCATTGGCCCAAGTGTCCAATGTCATCTAAGTCCAAGTGCCATCCTCTCTGTATCCAAGTGCATCTCCTATGTCGAGGCCCAAATGCGACCTCTAGGGTAGCATGTGCCGTGGGCCCAAGTGTCAAGTGTCATCTAAGTCCAAGTGTAAGATCTTCTATGTATCCCAGTGCGTTATGTCGAGGCCCAAATGCAACCTCTAGGATAGCCTGTACCCTATGTCCCCTATGTATCTAGAGACCCTCCTGTTTGGGAGATCTAGGCCTAGGGTAGCCTGCGCCATTGGCCCATGTGTTAAGAATTGAAATCTAAGTCCAAGTGCAATCCCCTATGTATTCAAGTAGCGTCTCCTATGTCAAGGCCCATGTGTGAAGAATTGAAATCTAAGCCCAAGTGCAATTTCTTATGTATCCAAGTAGGTCTCTTATGTCAAGGCCCAAGTGAGACCTCTAGTGTAGCCTATGCCGTTGGCCCATGTGTGAAGAATTGAAATCTAAGCCCAAGTGTAATCTTCTATTCATGTATCCAAGTGCAATCCACCATGTATTCAAGTAGCGTCAAGGCCCATGTGTGAAGAATTGAAATCTAAGCCCAAGTGCCATTTCTTATGTATCCAAGTGGGTCTCCTATGTCGAGGCCCAAGTGCAACCTCTAGTGTAGCCTATGCCGTTGGCCCATGTGTGAAGAATTGAAATCTAAGCCCAAGTGCAATCTTCTATTCATGTATCCAAGTGCAATCCACCATGTATTCAAGTAGCGTCAAGGCCCATGTGTGAAGAATTGAAATCTAAGCCCAAGTGCCATTTCTTATGTATCCAAGTGGGTCTCCTAAGTCGAGGCCCAAGTGCGACCTCTAGTGTAGCCTATGCCGTTGGCCCATGTGTGAAGAATTGAATTCTAAGCCCAAGTGCAATCTTCTATTTATGTATCCAAGTGCATCTCCCATGTGCAGGGCCAAGTGTCCAGTGTCAGCTAAGTCCAAGTGCAATCCCATATCTAATCAACTTTTTTTCCACAGAGCCTACGACCAGATTTGAACCGGAGACCTTTCCCTTGATATCTCTCCCCTTGAGGCTCCCACAATTGTCCCAGGAATGCCCACTTTGCCATTTTTGCTATTTTTTTAAAATTTCCAGTGACCAAAAGTACTTGGAATTCCACATCTCCCACACCGCAGGTCCAAAAATCATGAGACAAAGCCCGTGCACCCCTCCTCCTCGAGGGCTTTCCAACGGTACCAAGCAATAGCGTCGGAGCCTCGCGGTTCGGGACATCTCAACGCTACAAAACAAAACAAAACAAACAAACTGGCTTCCTTCATATATTGAGGATAGCCTGTGCCGTTGGCCCAAGTGTTCAATGTCATCTAAGTCCAAGTACAATCCCCTATGTATCTAGAGACCGTCATGTTTGGGAGATCTAGGCCTAGGGTAGCCTGCGCCATCGGCCCATGTGTTAAGAATTAAAATCTAAGTCCAAGTGCAAGTATTCAAGTGTGTATTCAAGTAGCGTCTCCTATGTCAAGGCCCATGTGTGAAGAAATGAAATCTAAGCCCAAGAGCATTCTTCTATTCATGTATCCAAGTGCATCTCCCATGTACAGGCCCAAGTGTCCAGTGTCATCTAAGCCCAAGTGCAGTCCCATATCTAATCAACTTTTTTTCCACAGAGCCTATGACCAGATTTGAACCGGAGACCTTTCCCTTGATATCTCTCCCCTCGAGGCTCCCACAATTGTCCCAAGAATGCCCACTTTGCCATTTTTGCTATTTTTTAAAAATTTCCAGTGACCAAAAGTACTTGGAATTCCGTATCTCCCACACCGTAGGTCCAAAAATCATGAGACCAAGCCCCTGCACCCCTCCTCCTCGCGGTTTGGGACATCTCAACGCTACAAAACAAAACAAACAAACTGGCTTCCTTCATATATTGACTAGGGTAGCCTGTGCCGTTGGCCCAAGTGTCCAGTGTCATCTAAGTCCAATTGCAATCCCCTATGTATCAAAGTGCGTCTCCTATGTTGAGGCCCAAATGCAACCTCTAGGGTAGCCTATGCCGTTGGCCCAAGTGTCCAGTGTCATCTAAGTGCAAGTGCAATCCCCTATGTATCTAGAGACCCTCCTGTTTGGGAGATATAGGCCTAGGGTAGCCTGCGCCATTGGCCCATGGGTTAAGAATGAAATCTAAGTCCAAGTGCAATCCCCTATGTATTCAAGTAGTGTCTCCTATGTCAAGGCCCATGTGTGAAGAATTGAAATCTAAGCCCGAGTGCAATTTCTTATGTATCCAAAGTGGGTCTCATATGTCGAGGCCCAAGTGCAATCCTCTATTCAAGTATCCAAGTGCATCTCCCGTGTACAAGCCCAAATGTCCAATGTCATCTAGGTCCAAGTGCAATCCCATATCTGATCATTTTTTCTTTTTAATTTTTTTTTCAGAGAGCCTATGACCAGATTTGAACCGGAGACCTTTCCCTTGATATCTCTCCTGTCTAGGCTCCAACCATTGTCCCAAGAATGCCCACTTTGCCATTTTTGCTATTTTTTGTGAATTTCCAGCTACCAAAAGTACTTGGAATTCCGTATCTCCCACACCGCATGTCCAAAAATCATGAGAACAAGCCCTCCTCGTCGAGGGCTTTCCAACGGTACCAAGCACCAGCGCTAGGGCCTTGCAGTTCGGGACATCTCAACGCTACAAAACAAAACAAAACAAACAAACAAAAATACATACATACATACATACATACGTCTCGCTTCATATATTGATTGATTCCTAATCCATTGTCCTCAGGAAGAGCTCTTTGGATGACGTGGCAAAATGCCATTGCTTATGAGCCCTATATTTGATAGCAAGGGCTCCACATTTTTTGGATGCGCTGTGACATATGTGGATGTAAAGTAGCAAAATATGGATGTAAAGTGCACTCCTCATGACACACACTGTCCCATAGAATTCAAGAGGAGGGGGAACATTTTTTGGATGCTCTGTGACATATGTGGATGTAAAGTGCACTGCTCATAACAGACTATGTCTGATAGATTTCAAGAGGAGGGGAAATAAGGGATGTAGCAAGGCCGAGCTACATCCTGTATTCCCCCAAATGCTATCTAGTCCGTAGTCCCTGCCCTTAATTCACAGGGAACATCTACACAAAAAGCAGCTTCATCCATTTTTGTTGGCTCCTCTTTATTCTAAAGAGGAGACTACGCATCAGCGTCAAAAATGGCTAAGCCCCTGTTGTACCTTCCCAAGGTGTCACCTCCTCTCCTTTGTTGAGAAAACTACTCCCAAGGTGTTGCCTCCCTCATGTAACGTCTCTCTTCTTGAACAATTTATGAAGAATAAATAGATGAATTTTTAGGTGTATTATGGATGAAAGTAGATTTCGTTATTCACAAAGAGGCTCCGCGACTAGCCGCTTGTTTAAATATCTACATTCATCCAACATAACAAGGTGATCCTGGGTTCGATCTTGCAACATTTGCGTTCAGCCCTCCGGCAGGCCTCTGAATTTTGTGTGGCCTCGTGGGGACGAGGCGAGAGGGGACAGGGCCTATCATCTGACCAGCCTCCGACCAGCCTCATTACGACGAGCCACACAAAATTTTCCGGCAGGCTTTGTAAATTTGCTGAGATTAAGTTTTAGCTGTCAAGTGAGATATTCTCTCTAATCACTGTAGTCGGTTAGCTCAGTTGGATGCACTGAGTGCCACCCAGGTGATTCTGCTACCTGTCGGGTGTGGTATACTTTGGTATACTCTTCTCCCCCTTCCCTTGGGCAGTGTAGTGTATCCATGAGCCCCTCACGTAAATAACCGAAAACTTTATATTTGACATCAATGCGTAGATGCCGTTGAGGACAAAATATGAAAATTTGGATGGCAAGGGAAATAATATCCAAGGTGGGAATGAGGGTGCAAGGGAAAGGTAGGGCTGGTGGGGAAGGCGGACAGGGGGTTGGGGACGGACAGGATTGCACTCTGACGTGCGCCAGCTTTCGGTGACCACCCACACGGCGGTCGCCACCTGCCCCCCCGCCCGACCCCCGCCGGTGCACGTGTAGCCCTGCGCCTGCTAACAAACTGGGCGTCCTCCGGGTCCGGAATCGTGTCAGCGGGTGACGGGTCCGGTCACGCCCTCTTTTCGATCCTCAGTTGCTATGAAAAACAGATTAACCGCTGGGGATCTTACGCAGAGTTGGCTTTCAAAAAGAGAGTCTAGACCGACCGGTGGCGTCTCCACATGGCGATATCCAAGGCTGCCATGTTGCGGCCCTACGGCGTGCGCACATCCGATGCGACGGACTCCGTCCGATTCCGTTACGAGAGCCAACAGAAAAAGTCGGAGTGGCGATCGTAACGGTGGGGACGGGTGAAAGGGCTAATTAAACGGCTAATAAAAGTGAAAGTGTGGCGAGTAATGAGCGCGAGTGGGGGTGGTGGAATTATGGCTGACGGATTGGAAGAAAATGGCGGAGGATTTAGCGGCGCAGCAAGAGCTATAACTGCCCCTCGTCGTCGGAATTCCTAGTGCGCTCTGCTCGCACCCGGGATCTCGTCGCACCGATACCCGCACGGAGCGGAGAGGACCAAGGATGTGGCAGCTATGCTTGGAGCTCCATGACGCGCGGCACCCATCAGCACTGTACTGCACAATCTCTTTGAAAGCCCGCAAGATTCCGTTTTTTTTTCAAATATTGTGTTGCCGTTTTAATTGCAGTGGAAGGGGGTGTTGGCCGTGCGTGACTTGAGATTGTTGGGTTGAGAGAAAAAGGTTCTGATGTCACTGGCGTTTCGTGTGTTGGGTGACGAGGTTGAGGAAGTTGAGTGGTGATTGAGGTGTGCGGAGTTGGAGTGTTCAGTGGTGGATTTCAGTATTGATGTGGGTGATGTT
This sequence comes from Takakia lepidozioides, assembly GCA_030704615.1. NCBI lineage: Eukaryota > Viridiplantae > Streptophyta > Takakiopsida > Takakiales > Takakiaceae > Takakia > Takakia lepidozioides. The sequence goes on from CM060734.1 coordinate 12,695,785, forward strand.
TGATCGATTTGGCAGCATGGGCCTACCTCACCATATTGCGCCTTGGGAGCAGCACTGGCACTCCGACGCTGTGAAGCAGGTAAGCTGATCGGTCGGGTCGATTTGTTTTGTTTGTTGAGTACGGGTGGTGATGTATAGAACACAGCAGGGAAGGTCACTTTGTGTTAACTTGCTGGTTTCTTGCAACGTTTTAATTGTCGGAAAAAGCCTTCGAATAACATCTGGCGACATGTGGAGGATTGGCAGAGGTATCGGTACGTGAAATCACTGTAACCTGTATTTGCTGGGCAGAAGCTTGATGTGTATTGCGCCATCAGTGCTGCTGATGTGCTCTGTAATTTTTCTCGATTGCTGCTTGGGCGCTTTCTGCAAGTAGCCACTACTCAGGCATGCTTTATGGATTATCCAGATTGGGCGGGCACACAGGATGTTGGAAAGATCACGCATGCACGTCTAAGTAGAAGTTATATGTGTAGCCTTGATAGACATGGCCCTGCAGCACGAGTCACATTTTCGACTGCCTTTCTTATTTTTCAGAGTAGCAGTGTCAGGACGGCTGTAATGGAGAGGAGCGCTGAGCTTCCAAAGTCAAGACTCGTTCAGTGTCCTAAATGCGAGACGCTTCTTCAGGAGCCCCTTCCTGGCAATCCTTTCTACAAATGTGGAAGATGTTCCACGACACTGCAAGGTCTAGCACCACCTGTTGTCAGTTCCAAGCAGCTTTTCTTAGAAGCCCCACTTGTTTATTTAACTATTTCTTTCTAGATGGTTGGTTTCTACAGTGGCTTGTTCCAGACCGATTTCTCGCGCCGGTTTCTAGTGATTGCGGGGGCGTTGGAAGGCCATATTCTTGGGGCCTGATCTATATGTTGTGGCTGTTTTTACAGCGAAACATGCTACTAAAGAAGACATAGATATTCGATTGCAGCAGAAGGCATTGTCGAAGAGAATGCAAGCTGTAATACATCCCAGAAGCGTTTCATCTGACGAGTGGAACAAGTTAGCACACTCAGACTCTACGAACGAGACTGCAGAACGTCTCTCTGATGATCTCTCCTTATCTGGGGAGGGGTCGCCTACTTGGTCGCCGTCAAGATGGGAGTCCCCCGTCTACGAGACGAGCGATGGGCCTCAAGCTGTGCGGTCAAACCAGTTGTCGCAAAGGCCAGCGGGACACACGCTCGAGAAGCCCTTTTACCAACCACAAGCCAAGGCATCCTGGGCGCAGCACGATCTGCGACCACAGGTGGTGGAGAGTGTGGGCCAAGACTTGCGTCGGCTGGTGGTTGATGACAACGACGAAATCTGTCATCAAAACTCCCCGCTCAGGCCTTTGATTGCAGGTCTTTCCTTCGGACCCGCTGCTCAACAAAGGTCAACAACCGTGAGACGGCCTCGCTCTGATGAGATGCTAGCGAACAGAGATTGGGGTGCTGATGGACACCAGGCCCCAGCAGTCCAATTGCAGAAGCAAGTCGCCTCCAATAAGGGTGCTAACACCAACAAACAGCATAGTGTCGGGGCGGAGCGAATGCCCCCCTCTTCTAAACTTCGTTGGAAACCTCACCGTTCTGCAGCCACGTCACCCTGAAAATCAGCACGATATGTATGCTGCTGCAGATATATTGGATTATGAAACTAGTGAGTACTCATCAAATCTGGATGAAGCGGACTCGTATCCAGGCACAGCACCCGAGGGCCTTTCTCGGCCTCAGTCCAGTGAGCTTGACACTTCTCGCCTTGACCAGAGAGCAATAAGATCGGGTCTTTCTCATTGGGTTCTTGCAGGGGGCATCAATGACCTGTCAGATCCTGGACAACAACTTGGCGCTGACGGGTATGAAAGGCGAGTGGTAGATGATGGAAATCAACCTTGCCAGGTCCAGCAAATGGAGTGGCCACAGAAGCCCTCACATCAGCCAGTCACTGCAGTGCAGTCACGCACCACAGCTACCTCCCACGTCCAGCCTTCTCCCCTCCAGTCCCCTCGGCACTCCCCTACACATTCACCACTTCACCCTTCAGTTGGCAAGTCACATCAAGGGCGTCAACCTGTACACCACACACGGGTTCCTAACTGTCAAGGACAGCTGAAGACGGATCTAAGAGCTTATCCCCCTCTCCCACGGCTGGGTGATCCTCCCTATGTGGTTTGCCAGTCAGTTGTTAACAGTCCCATCGAACCTGCCTCTGAGCCAAAAAGCATATCAAAAACTGTGCTGTGGTTCATGCATGAAGATTTCAGTTTTTTTGAAGATTTCCTCTGATTGTATGCCTCCTGTTTTGATGTCTGATAATCACGCACCGTCAGCTATCACATCTCCAAAGGCATCTGGACTGTCAGCGGATTTTTCAAGTGCATCATCACTGTCTTTGAATCCCCCACGTAGCTGCGGAGGACAAGTTGGTCTTGGTTCTTGGCTGGAGATGGATGTTGTGGACAGAGCGTATGTCCCAACGAGCTCGGGAATATCCGCTCGCCTGCCTCCCTCTGCAAGGCAATACCCGCGAGTTTCTTCAGGATCCAAGTTGTCAGCTATTACTTCAGCTGCTGATGCGTCTGCAATAATGCCACAAACTCCTGTATCAAACGGATCAGGGGAGCTGAACGGAACTCCATTTGCCATGCAAGGTCCTGCTTCTCCACGATCAAAGTTGTCAGCTATGACTGCAGCTTCTGTTGGCTTGGCTGTGCCGCATGCTCCTATGTCAAATGGATCAGGGGAACTGAATGGTAGTACGCTTGGTATGCAAGGTGGGGTCCCTCCCAACTTTTCTGTATCCAGTGAAGGGATGCCTAATCGCACTTTACATGTGCCTTTGTTGTCAAGTTCCGATCATCCTGTGTACAATGTCACAGCACATGGATCGGGCAGTGACAATGAAGGGCACCCTTCTCGGGAAGGGAGGCTGCTCCAAATAAGCAGTGAATCTGAGATGGACTCCCCTAGACACAGGGCACGCATGTCTGCCTCTGGATCTCCATTCCATGAGCATTCCGGTTACAAGTCTTCCCACTTGTGTGCCCATGATGCAACTGTGGCAACCCCATATTCCAAAGATGAGGTGCAAGTCCAAGGAGCTCCTAAGGGCGTGAAGAGTTTGAAGGGCTTTCTGAGGAAAAGTGTGAAGGAATTGACCAAAAGCAAGCAGGCGCTGCGGACCAGTCAGTTCCGACGCAAGGTTTCAGTGAATGGTACTGCCGTACCTGATGCAGCAGTCAGAAGCGCCGAGGACTATGCTGGACCTATCCATCCAGGCTCTTACTGGTATGATCTGTACACCTCTTTCCCTTGCCAGTTTTACTACATGCCTCAACTAGTTCTCTTGACTTTGGTTACTTCTTGCTGGTGCTGGTATTCGCAGCAAAGCATTGTATTCTGTTTGAGATTTCCTGTTGAGTGTGCACACACAGCAATGTCTGAGTTATGTGGATTGCTGTAACCTGCAGGTACGATTTGCAGGCCGGCTTCTGGGGTGTCATGGGTGGACCATGTCTCGGTATTATCCCAGTAAGTTATCTCAACCTCTGTTCCAGATTGTTGTTTTCTGAAGTCTGTAAAACTCGAAATGTGTTGAATATTGCCCACATGGCCAGATTTATTGGCAAATCTGACAGAAGGTGGGGTGACCTGGCAGCCCTATATCAAAGAACTGAACTATCAGCTGCCAAGCCACTGCTCGGGCGGCAAGACAGGAATTCTGATGAATGGGAGGGAGCTGCACCGAAATCATTTGGAGTTACTTGCGCAGCGTGGCATGCCCACCACTTCAGGCATGGCATACAGGTTGGGTGTCAATGGTCATCTCATGGAAGCAGTATCTGGCACCAAGCTACATGGTCTTGGGCCACTTGCACCCTCGTATGTTTACTATGCTACATGATCATTTTTGTCCCTTGGGTCGTCATGAATACAAGACCTGATTCTGCTGCCATTGCTTCATTTGCACCTGCTTTGGCAAATGGAAGTGTCCAATACATGTGGGTGACATGTTCAATTTGGCTTTAGTCGGCTCTCATGAGGTACTTAGCAGTGAGTTTCCATGCGCACAGTTTTGTTAATCTTTAGATTCTGAATAATCCTAAATCTGATTGACTGGTTATGGTAGAGGGAAGAGGTAACACTGTATGGTCTAGATCTACCACTGTGGCACATTTGCCCCAAATAGTTGCTCAGAATAGTACCTCACATACTGCCAACCCTGTCCTAATGAGTGGCAAAGCTGTGACGTGGACAATGGGGAGGGCTGGAGAGAAGCTGATTGTGATATATCTGTTGGCAGGTTGGAGCAAACTGGGCGGGGCCATGGCATGTGTGTTCCAGCAAGCTATAAAGTGGCATGAACTGGTAGCAGGGGAAATGCGCACATATACAAGGATTATTGTGTTGATTTGTATAAAAGAGATGTTATCACCCAAGATTATACACACACCTCAGGAAATTCGGTGTCTGAAATGTAACTCCAGAGCGCGATTGAACTTGAAATCAACATTTGTCTAATGGTAGGCTGTACCTCAAAATGCTCTCTCCTTGTATTGAGAAATTGATGATATCCATCATCGTTTGCCCCGGAATTTGCTGGTTTGATTTGCAGAATTGGTCACTAGTCAAAAAGATTATTGGAATTGGTATGTAACATTTTTTTGCCATGAATAAGAAGTGTCTTTTGGTTTATGACGCAGCACGTTGACAGATGGAGTAATGCTGTTTTTACTTGCATGCATCTCCTTCAAGATGCAGTGATGAATGGAAATACCCAGCATTACCTAAAATGAAGTTGTGGGTAAATTAACTAGCTTGGTTGGAAATGTATCTTCCGCAGGTTTTGCGTAAGAGGCGAGAAGATAATGTAGCTCCAAGCAACACTAGGGGATGGAGCCCCTGGCTATGATTGATTTATCTGAATCCAGGCCATACATCGCGTTGGCCTAGTTTTGATCGGAATTGATTCTTGCAAGACCCTTCACACAATGGTTCATCACAATTCAGTCAATACAGTTTGAGCCAAGTTATCTGAGAAACCAACACCTGATGGTCCAGCACAATTCAGTCAAAGTTTGACTCGTGTGCCGAGTTATCCAAGAAACTACAGGTGTTGGTTGGTGTGAGCAATAAAAGCAGCATGGCCATTTTGCTTCTTTCCTATGGGTTTCATGTATCACTACAAATAAAGGCAACATTCCCCCATGGGATTGGATTGGAAAGATGTTTGTAGAGCATAGGAGCACTAATACAGACATCCACATGCTAGATGTCTTTAGTGATACTTTCTTTCCTACAAACATGTTTCAACTTGAGCACAGGTGCATCCTTATATCTTTTCATGTGCACTGTTTGTGTCCATGACCATATTCCATGCACCCCCTTGTCAAAGGTCAGCTTTGCAGTTGTGAAGTTGGGAAGCGTTAGTTGCCAATTGTGTGCATGGTTGGAGATGGTATTGTTAGAAAGTTGCTGTTACAGTGTTGCAGCTTCAACATTCTAACAGACCCCAACTCTTAGGATGCGATTCGAGAAGTCACATAAATCGGTTGTGTAACCATTGGAGTACCTACTCAATTTTGTAACTATAAAGGAGAGTTGTGTCTCTCACAAGAGAGAGAGAGAGAGAGAGAGAGGGAGAGGGAGAGATATATATTAAATATGAGACACTTCCTATATGATCAATAAAGTATGTAATTGTTGTTATAAAGAATCTAGGTTCTCAATGTGTACAATTTGCTACATGGTATTAGATGACAAGGTTGTCACATTGAGACAATGAGAGTCTACTAAGAATAAATAGAAATTTAGAGAAAGAGTTGACATTCTATTTAGAGAAAGAGTTGACATAATGTCAACAGCTAGCACAAGTACCGGTGGCCCAAGTGGCCCTGCTGGTACAAGTAGTGCTTCTGGTGCTACTAGTGGTGGTTTGAATGTCCAAGCCATTACATATAGTCACTATACTCCTGACTTGAGGGAAAATGATAGATTCAATGGCTCTAACTATGAAAAGTGGAGCATTAGATGCAAACATATTTTAGAAGAAAGGGAGTTATGGGGCATAGTGGATGACAGCATACCCAAACCTGCTTTGAATGCACCACCAACAGATATAAATGCATGGAATGTGGGAGACAGATGAGCAAGGAATAGTATAATGATGAATGTGGATAATAACCACTTACATCATCTTGAGGGAGTGAAGAAGCATGGGAACAACTTGCTAATGTATTTCAGTCAAATGATTTAATGTCTAAAGTATACATAATTAAAACCAAAATGATTCACTAGAGCAGCATGTCAATAACTTTCGCTCGTTTAGAGCTAAGTTAGCAACTATAAGCATTGTCTTACAAGAAGAAGATGCAGCTACAGTTTTATTAACTACTCTACCAGAGAGTTACAGAGGGGCGGTACAAGCACTATAGAATGTTGTAAACCTCACTTTAAATAGGGTAGTGAGTGCACTCTTAATGGAAGAGTCAAGTAAGAAAAACCTGAAAACTGGGACAAACGAAAATACCTTATTATATACATGTACAAAATTCAAGAAAAAGAAGGATGTTACATGTCATGCACATGGAAGAAAGCAGCCTGGTGCTAGCAATGGTAAACAACAGTATAGTCCAGTGACAGAATGAGTAGATTCCAGCAAAGAGCAGGGAAGGTCAGGGTTATGTGGGGACTTACTCTTGTGGAGGAGAGGTGGTTAGTGATTGGTGTCAAGGGAGGTAAGCGCTCCAGTGTCTCCGAGTACCATTTCCAAAGGCACCGACTTAGGGTGGACGATCTGTGTAGTGTCAATAGTAACAACTTGTCACCTGCACAAGCTGGGGAGGTCCTTGTTGCCAGGGTTTTGAGAGAAAAGTGGGTATAGGGGGGCAGAAGTGCACCTGATGTAAGAGGTACTAGGGAGGTTGTACATACTTCGAAGGTAGTTGCAGGTTCGCATGTAGGAGCAGAGTACTGGAGGTGGGTGGTGGTGGTGCTTGAGAAAGGTCCATCTCCGTGTTTAAAGGGGTTGTGCCGATCTTCACCGTCGCAGATCGTAGCCTGATAACCCACACCGGGGTGGTGCCTTGAAGTTGGCTGTCTGCTGTTGCCGTAGAGTGAACAGTACACCGCGCATGGGGGGCCTCTCAAGTAAGCCTTGGCGAGGAAGTAGGGGGGGGGAGCATACCCGGCCAGAATTGTGAGCAGCTCGTCGGGGACGCTCAGTCCAAAGAGGACATCCAAGTGAATCGTGGGGGGTACTTTGGCTGTCGGTTGTATAACCATGTCGTAGAATACATACAGCCACTGACTGGAGAACTCCAGCAACCTAAGAGAACCGTGCTTGCCAGTTTGTAGTAGATCGGTCTCGCAAACATCCCAGATGGGTGGCAACTGGTAACAATTCACCGACCTGCTGCTCAAGTACATATCTTTAAAGTGTTGCACCATACCAGGAAAGGCGACATGATTTGCAAACTCAGTAAAGTGGTGGGGCTGCTGCTGACCATGCCCGATGGCATACTGTTTAGTGGCCAGTGCGATAAAGAAGCTTGAGTAAGGGCTCCTGGGCTCAGTGCGGACAATAACCCTGCGGTAAAGAGCTTAAAACGTGTGTAGCAGGGTGGGGAAGGGGAATACGGTGGGGCCACAACCAAATGAGGTGATACAGAGTGTGTAGCGAGAGGAAGAGGCGGGCAGGAGAGCTACGGCGGCAGACCTCGCTAATCTCGGTAGTCTTGACTTGAGTGGCGAAACCCTATCTTGCTATCAAGAAGGGCCATATTGTGTTGGTTGCCATTGTGCCAGGTGAATAACACAATTCTTTATTGTTGTTTAGGTTGTTCCTGGTAGTACAATGTCATTGGAAGTCATTAGGGTGTCCACCAGTGTTGGGCGGTTACCGGCTGGGACCCAAGTTAACCGCCGGTTCAGGTTTAGGTTAACCGGAACTGGGCCCATTCCTAGAGAACCTGACCCGGAACCGGAACCTGCCAATGGGGATCGGTGCAGAACCGAACCGGCGGTCCTGTTGGGTGTGAGAACCGGAGAACAGGGGCGTTCGGGGATAAAAACAGGTTCTGGTTCTTGAACCCACTTAGAGAGCTGGTGGGCCCAGGGCAAAACTTCTTTAATGCTCTCAAGCTCCTGAGATCTTGGGTTCAATGCTTGAAGGCCATGAGATTCTATGTTCAATGCTTCAGCGCCATGACCTTGGGTTCAATCTCCAGCTCCATGATATCCTGGCTAAGTTCATTAATAAAATGTTTGAAGATGCCAATACTTGCCAGGTAGCTGAATAGTACTTTTAACCCATAAAATTTTACCCATTTTCTTCTACCAGTCTATTTAGAGTATTTTTGTTTGTTTTTTTGTGTTAGTGAAAACTAACAAAATCGTTGGATTTTAGTTCAAATATGTGAATACACTGCTATTTAATCTACTGGACTGATAAAATATTTTAAAATCTAATTAAATTAAACAAATATATTTTTAAAATAGAACCGGAACCTAACTGGGAACCGATGGTTTTAATCAGCAACTAACCGGTAACCGGAACCGCCCCCATGTTTAAAAGTTGGATCCGGAACCGGCTCAATAAAAAAAAACCGGAACCGGATCCGGAACCGTCTCTTGAAATAATTGTGGAACCGGAACCGAAGGTTCCTTCACAAATGCAAGAACCGCCCAACACTGGTGTCCACTTTCCCACCAGAAGGCAATAGCCCTATGGGGTCAAGTGACACCATAAGTTACGCTTGCTTCAACAACGCGTCCAACTTTTTTTTTTTTTAGTACAATGTCAAATATATGTAACTAAGATGATTTGTTTTGTTTGTACTTGAAATGATCTGATATATATTGTAAATAATTTGTGTTGTAGGGAAAAAACAAGTGAAGGACATGGATGTGTGTATGCGTCCATTGGTTGACGAACTCAAGCTTTTATGGAATGGAGTTCCAGCTTATGAAGCATCGGCACCCACTGGCCAACGTTCTTTTCTCTTGCGAGGGCTTTTGCTATTGACAATGCATGACTATCCAGGTATATAGAGATGACTCCGGCTGAGGCCGGCGTAACTAAGAGCCATTTCAATCGCCTTATGTCTATTGCCCCATTTCGGGGGTGGGCCCTATAAGAAAAATGTGTCCCGGGGACACCAAATATCCATGGGATAGAGGTACCTGGGGTGCCCTAGCGTAATGTAGAAGGGTTGCATTCTAGTTGTCACTTATTGGTAATAGTAGCTATGAGGGAGCGGAGTGCTCATGTGAGGTGTATGGCCTTGAAGCATTTGTGGATATGAGGTATAGGGATCAAGAAGTTTTTGTGTAGTGCGGTGATACTGGCATTGTGAATACAGTTCCGGCCGTGATGACAGAGAGTGGACCGGTGTTCCAAGAGATAAGTTGTCCACCAAGCTTTTCTTGAGGTGTACCTGCAGCAAATTGTACACATTGAGAACCTAGATCCTTTATAACAACGGTTACATACTTTATTGATCATATAGGAAGTCTCTCATATTTAACCCCTAAAGGACGAGAGGTGTTTTTGGGTTTTCGGACAATTCCGGGACCCACCCTCACACGTCAGCGGCTACCTGCCCACCAACGTTCATCCATGTGGATGAACCGTACAAACTGCTTCCTACCTACAAGATGCACAAGCCCCCTAAATTTAGGGAGATTCCACCGTGTAGTTTGGGAGATTATAACATTTGAAGACGGTGCATTTTTTTGAAAATGGAAAAAACAAAGAAAAAGTTCATGTTTGACCAAGCAAATTATCCATGATCCCAAATTTTCCTGGGAGAAAAAATGCTATATTCCTGTGAAGTGCACAATCCCAAACCCTCACACCAAATTTCACCCCAATCTGCCAAAATGAAAGGGGGGGTGCTTTGTATGTGACTGGAATGGGGGTCCAAAAAGAGAATTTGCAAAGAAAATGGTATAGGCCCAATTGGGACCCCAAATTCTCCTTCATTTGGGAATTCCAACGGTCAGTCCCTCATAGGCCAAGAACTACACAAGCCTGCCCAAGAATTTCCCAAAAATTCTCTAAATTGCATTTGGGATGTGGGATTTTGTGAAATTTCCGGCCTCCTCCAGGTCAGGCAATCGGTGGCCGGAATTTCGCCTGAATCCGGCGACGTTTTCCGGGCCACGTCAAGGTTTCCCATTATTTGCCAGGGCCAGCTCATTCGAGCCGTCCCCGTGTTCCTCGGCGTTTTGGGGAGGGCCTCACAAGCCCCCGACTCCAACCCCTGCATTGCCCCCCGCCGCAAAATCCCACCCGCGTGGCCGCTGGCACCTGCCACGTCGACGGTCAACTGCCGTCCCCCCCCCCCTCTACCCAAAATCCAAACTTCAAAAAATTCCTGACGACGGAGTTTTTCTCTGTTGGGGGTGCCATAAAGACCTACGTGTGCAGCTCGTTCCGCGCTACATTTTTCGTTGAAGCCGCTCATTCATCGGACTTCATCCGTGCATGCTATGGATGGATGAAAAATTGGGCCGACCCGATTCGGGTCGGCTCGTCGTTTAGGGGTTAATATATATATATATATATATATATCTCTCTCTCTCTCTTTGTGTGTGTTCTTGTGAGAGACACAACTCTCCTTTATAGTTCCACAACTGAGGAGGTAGTCCAATGGTTACACAACCGATTTATGTGACTTCTCGAATCGCATCCGAAGAGTTGTGTCTATTAGAATGTTGAAGCTGCAACTCTGTAACGGCAACTTTCCAACACTCCCCATGCAACGAAACATTTAAGAATTTTAAGTCTATCTTGTAAATTTGAATCTACTTGAAATTTTTCTAATTTCATGGTCCGAGTCTCAAGGAAGTCGATATCGCAAGCTCCTTCTCGTGGTCCGTATCGAAATGGATTCCATAAAAAATGCAATGACTTAAAAAACAACTATGTGAGTGAGCATTAAATGACTCACGTAGTGCTATAATGAGAATCAACAATATATAATATCACTGACAGAGTGGTTATGTGAAACCCATTCAGTCATTCTGTACTAATTTCATGTACTTTTAGATAGGTCAAGATTAATATTCATTGGTGTGAAAATACAGGAACGACTCTAGTAGTAGTTTGTTATACGTCTACCAGTATTCATCCAGTGGTCAGGTTGACTACTAAAACCACTGTCTCAGTGATCCTTTGTGTCCCACTGAGTAGGGACTATGTATTGGGATGATTACTGACATAGTGGTATTTTAGTGATTTAGAATACAACTGGAGGAATACAAACCACTATTACAGTAAGTGATTAATTTTACCACTAGTGGATTTGCCTACTGTCACAGTATTAGAAAATACCACTAATAGAGTGGTGTGTAAGTACTGATTAGGAATAGGACTGGAGGAACACATACCACTGCTATGGTGATATGTAAATGATTACGCATACCACTAGTGTAGTGAAAGAAAAACCAATTGTGTTCATTTGGTTACTGTCGGTCTCCCCCTAGCCTCTGTAAATGATGGAGCAAAGATGCATTGCCAATTTGGACAGGCCCACACATTGCAAGTGAATTTGCAAATCAAAATAGTCGTGAAGATTCAAGCTCCAAAATACACAATAGAATCCCAGAGAGTAAGTGTTGGAACAGAGTCAACAAAATCCAGACATGATGAAAGGTCTCCTTCTACATCTACACGACGTCTCCGCATGCATGCTAAGAACATTGCACTACTTTCCTGCCTTATCCTCACTACCAGCAATGTCTCTACCCGGGTGAACCAAACTTCTAAGCCATCTTCATGTGCTTCTCTGGCCAAAGACAATTCAAAGATAGGACCTGATCCAACTCTGTTTGCGGTGGGACCTCTTCCTCGTTAGGATAAGGCAACTTGCAATCTGCAACATGGACATAAGTCACCTCAATACGGAACTGGCCTTCAGGAATATCACGGCAGTGATATTTATCTTTGCCAGGCATACCACTGATCCTATGTCGCAGTGAGTCAGGATCATACAGGCTGACCTCGTCGTTCACCTTAAACTGCACCCACCACCCACCACATAATGATCATGAATGAACCCATGAAGTATATGTATTGAAAACTAGAGATCTTATGTTCACTAAGATGATGAAAGTGTAGTGTACTTTGGGTAGCATAAGAATATCTGGGACAGTGGCAGGGGGTTTGTATCTTGAGCTTGTCTTTGAAGGCGTCACAATTGGTGCACATGTGGAAGTCTTAAGAACTTCATTTTCAGCCTGCAAACATCATCCCCATGGCCCCTTAGCTATCACAAAAGGCAATGCAAATGTCACAACCTGTCAAACCCCACATGCGTAAATGAGGCTGAAGGTACATGGAGGAGAAGGCAAACAGGTGGAGCAACACTCACCTCCAACATGGAAATTATAGCAGGAACAGATGCCTCCATGAGGCCCACCTGATCCTTACTCCCGCTAGAAGTTGGTGTTATGTCACCAATTGCATCAGTCAATTTCAGGGACTCTTTGGCAGCAGTGGCTCTGGTCGAAGTTGCACCTTTTCGGGTGTACTTCTTTTTAGCTCCCTTCACGACGGCTGGGGCAGGTGCCTCTGTTGTAGTCTCTTTTTTACATGCCAGAAATAACATGCAGTAGTACATGAGTACGCTTCATATATATGGCAGGAAGGACAATGCGTAATGGCCCACCAAAGACAAGACAAGATAAAGGCAGACATTTGAGTACCTCTTTCTGTGGGGAGGTAGCCTTCACAGGAATGGGGTCATCCCCTACTGCCAATTCCCTGCTGCCCCTCTTACCATCACTCTGCGTGGAGAGTGACGAATCAGTAGCAGGCATTGTTGTCCGCTCCCTCTTACGTGGCAGTTTTTCAGGTTGTCTCTTGTGCCCCACCCTCACAAAACTCACCAAAGGGTCCTGAGGCCTAGAATTTGCCGGATCCCCAACGTCCGGAGGATCTCCCTGCACCCAAGCAATCCATACCACAGCGTACAAGAGCTCAGACTCTACAAACACAAAAGCAGTAGTTCAACCACGTGGGGTGAAGGTACCTCACCGGCGTGGAGACACAAGTCGTAGGGCCACGAGGGTCATACCACCCCTCAATGATAGGGAGATAAGGTGGGATAGTAATTGGAGGAGGGGCGGATGTTGCACCTGCCATCATCATTGTCATCAGTGCATCCAATTTTGTGGCATTCTCTTGAGAGGCCTTAGCCACTTGCGTTAATACTGGGCAAGGTTGGGCCCTCAATGCTTGGGATCTGATTTTCTGACAGGGCAGTAAAACTGCCCTTGAGGGAAGACAATCAAGCTTGCAGGGGCAATCACTTCCCCTACAACCCATAGGGGGAAGGGGAAGGAAAAAAAGTGAACATTGCAAATATTGACCAAGCTGCTGGACTAGACAATACGTAGAATGCTGCAATAAACTTTCATGTTTCAGAACCAAGGAAGCTGATTGGTAATGCCAGTGGACTACTGCAGACATGCACATCATGGAATTGCCAGAGATCATACACAGATACGATGGGGCCAGGCCTTCCCTCTCCAAAGGATTGCCTTTGCAGGGTTCCCAAGTGCTACTTGCTACAGGGCAGCCAGTTTGCGCGAACTCAACTGCATGGAAACAAGGGCAGTGTATGTGTTTACCTGGCCAGCTGCAATTGATTGGGAGCCGAATCCCTTGTCTAGCTTCGATGCATGTGCAACCTCGGTAATACTTGGACCTCATGCTTTTTCTTTCCTCTGCTGTGCCACAACAAAATAAGCTAAGTCCGCATCACTAAAGAGGCTATGAAACATTCAGTGCTCCACATTGCCACATAGCAACTAACCAGACCATCCGCATATATGCAAACATTTGTACATATGTATAGATACATACCTACATACTTATATATGTGCTAAGGTTCTGTCAACATGAAACTTGAAGTGTCAGCTTTAGACATTTATCAGGATATTATCCACGTTGAGTTCGCCGAAACATCGACACAAGTGAAGCATTGAGAATGAGCTCGGGAAACAGAGGCTACAAGGACAACATTTTGGAATTGAAGCGAATCAGCAGGTACATTCAAGATAGTGTGTTCCCAGGACAAGGATAAAACAAAGTTGTCCTTTTCAAGATGTCGACAACTGGGGAGGGCAGTGGGGTCAGCCTTGTAAAGATGATTTGCCAGGAGGGGGTGGCGGTGCGATATGGAGAAGTGCTTTCTTATATTTGATCAAGTGAAACGAATGAAAGATTGGACAACAATGACATATCATGTTTATGACCCTGAATCCAAGAGTCATGATAATTGCAGTGTTTGCAAAACATGCAATCAGAGATATTGCCAGAATCCCAGCAGCTGATGTGAAATCTTTGATTCGTGTTATGGGATGCCATGGTGTCTCATCTCCAAAATTTTGCAGGATTCATGGCCGAAAGTGCTCAGGCGAATTTCAATGCGGTTTGTATTGTCTTCGGATCGGGTGATCCAAAAGTGCCCATGCCGGAAAGAGAACGTACATGTCTTTTCCATTGGACACAGTCGATGGAAAAAACATACAAAGGCAGACATCAAGCCGGAGGAAGGGGAGAGATGCAGACTTGGCATCGCAGGTTGTGCCAAAAACAATACAAAGATGCCAAAACTATGGACAGAGGCGAATAATTTGTTCCAAACCATTCGTGCCTGGTGGTTCTCGAGTCTGGGGCTGCATCCCTGGACAGTACAGAGCACTGGAAGACCGGCTTGCATTTGGGCCCTTCCGGTTACAGGAAGTGGGGAGAGTGGGGGAGCATGCATACAAGGTACGTGCTTTGTTGCATGGAAAAATGGATCTTGGTCTCCTTTTTTTCCATCGTTGTTGTAGAAGTTCTGAAGTGTGTTTTCCCATTGTGCAGCACATGTCCTTTGAGGCGATGACGGACATGCATCTTACAATCTGGCGGCGACCGTGCACATGTCTGATTGCCCAACAATCAGGAGGAAACGGGAGAAGAGATTTGTATGTGGCGACAACCGACGGACCTGACGCGTGCTCTGATAGCAACAAACCAGGTAACGGGAGTTTTGCGGGTGGGGTTGGTGGCAAAGGTCCAGACAAAAATGAGTTGATGTGCGGTGCAAGAAGATCAGGGGATACTGAGCACGACAGTGTCAGGGCGGTGAGCCTTTATGCCCATGGAAACCCCTCTCGTGTCAAGAGTTCCACATTTTCTGGAAGGCGAGGAGAGATTCGACTCTTGCACGTGAAAATTGAACACCCCACTGGTTTTCGGATTTGGGATTCGCACAGGGTAGACAGAGACAACTTCTCCATGCCGCGTGTTCCCTTGCATCATAGATCCATGTCCGGAACCAACACTGCGGAAGAAACTTCGTCACGACGCCAGGCCCCTGCATCTCCCTCTGTTAAGACAATAGTGCAAGAGAATAACATGCTACCCGATGTGGTGGAGTCCATGTGCCCCGACGACGTTTGGCACATAGAACGCACCGGTGCTGGGTCTCGGGTGAAATGTTCGGCGATCCGGGGGCACCATTTCAAGAAGTGCACGTCCTTCATATGAAGAGCAGTGCCTGGACTCCAGCTCCAACTGTCACTGGTTTGTTCCACCAATACGGCCAATCAAGGCCAAGAACCACAAAACCGGGTTGTAACGCTGATCACTATGGTAGATGCGTGCGTGGAACAGTGCGACCATCGGTGGTCATGAAGCCTGCTTCACCAAGCGTTTTGCCTGTGAAGGTGGGGACAGGTCTCTCAACTCAAGAGATTGCAATGCTGGAGGATGCGGGCTTTGCCCTTGAATGCAACGGACTGTGCGTGCAGGTGCATCGAGTTCTGCAAGTTATGATTGATCCAGCAGATGCTCATTTGTGACCAAATAGACAGAATGGAAAGCGTTTCCCTCCAATTGCTGAATACTTCGGCAAAGTGGAATCGCAAGAAGCCGCAAGCTCGTGTGTGGCAGGCACAACGGAAGTTACTGATCTTAGTGGTATGGCCGGCTCTACAGAATGGTGACATCGACATCTGCTCTGCAGGACAAATCTTACGACATCACTGTCTCGAATTTCTCCAATTGCACCTGTCCAGACTTTGTTGGCATGCTTTCAACAAGTTTGGGAAAGAGAGGAAAATTCATTCCATACAAACAATCTTCTTGAAGAAGAGGATTTGTGATCCCAAGCGGGACATCTTCATCCACCAGGCCACTATGAGTTTCAATGAGGTGAATACAATATTACAGCGGGATACAAGCACATAGGAGCATCCATTAAATGTAGTCATGGTAACTCGGAATTACCTACTTCTAGTTAAGTAGGACATTTTGGATATTTATATTTGTATTTTGTGTGTTGGGACTTCATTTGGTCTCATATGCCAAGTGAGGTGTCAAGCCTCACTTGAAACATGGGGATGGGTTTTCTCCTTGTGAGGGTTGAGGAGGGCTCATCTTCTTGTAGTTGAGCCTCCATGAGCCTCTCCCACCTCCATAGCTCTAGGTATTGAGAGGGAGTGTGGTGAGGGATTTGTAGGGTGGATTCCTTTAGCAAATGTGTCCTTGGCTTGACTTAGTTTATGTGATTGAGTGGATTCATGAGTGGAGTGTTTCCATGTGTGTTCACTTTCCATTATCACTACAAGAAGATGACCTTATGCTTGTGAGTGCGGAGTGTAAGGATTAGTTTAGCACTTGTGTTGGTGTACACCAAGGAGTGAGAGAGCTAGGAGAGCTCAAGTATCTCACAAGGCTTGCAAGGTGTTGCAAGGGAGAGTGTTTTTGCATTGCATCAAAGAGGTGGAGAGCTCAAGGAGAGAGCTCTTGAGTTACAAGACTTTGCAAGTATTGCAAGGAGAAAGTCTTGTATGTGTAGAAACATTATTGTGCACTAAGGGTTTGAGAGCTTGAAAAATAGTTCTTGCATCACAAGAGAAATGTCTTGTGTGTGGAGAAGATAGGCACTTGGGTTTCAAGATCAAGCTCCAGTTGTTCAGATGGGGTGTGAAAGAGAAGCCAAAGAGCGGCACATGCTTGGGTTGGAAATACCATAGAAGGAGGACAACAAAGATAGCTTGAGGAGCATTGAGTAGCTTAAGAGAAGCTAAGAAATGGTTGTTCTATCCATGGTGAAATGAAGCCAAATGGGGTTTCATTTGGTTGATAAACAAGCAAGCTAAAGCGCTAGAAGGGAGTGCTTTTGCTAGTTCTATGAGTTCTTGGATTGCTCTTGGTGAAGCAAGTGGTTGACCAAGTAAGTGACGCGTGTGTGGAGCATGCTTTCCAAGTGTGGCTTCCAACTTCAAGCTTGAGGAAAGCTAGAAGGTGAAGTGAGCAAGTTCATTCCTTTGTGCATGAGGTGGTGCATGTTGTGGAAGAGAAGCCAAGGAGCTACACAGGCTAGGGCTTGAAGACAACAAAAGCAAACACTTGGAGAGCATCAAGAAGCTCAAGATAACCCCAAAAGGAAGCATGTGGGTGAAAATTCTATCCATGATGATGTAACTAGCATTTGTGCTGGCTATACCATCCAAGCACAAGCAATGATAACAGAGCTGTCCAGTCAAAGGACCAACAAGAGTAATGCAGCAGCCCATCTTGAGAACATCTCCATATCTGATTCTGAGGTGCCGGTGGCATTCTTTCCTATGTACCTTGGAGATGTATAGATGTAACCTACCAGTACACTGACAAGAGGGTGGGCGGTAGCAGTATCACTAACCCTGCTGATATGCAAATTGTTTTTGGCTTGGCAAATCACCAACCTAATGGAAGTTCCGGCAGGCATAAATGTTGGCCCCACCATTCTGAAAGATGACATGAACCATGACGAGTCCTAGACTAGCCCCCTAATTCGAATTTCTGTAAATCTAATCAGAGATCCTTACAACCAAATGGCTTAAATCTGCATCCGGGAATAAAGTCTTTCAAGTGATTGACCGCGTGATGTAAGAGCGGTAACATCATGAATCCATCATGAGATGCCGATAGCTTCGACCCCGTGCCAGCCGGTGCCAAAAATACCTGATGCTGTCTGCCGAACTGAAACTCAACTTCTGTCTCACAAGCCTGCACACACAGTTCATAAGCTAAAACCCCTGCTTGTGGAGTTCTAGTACAATGTATGAGTGTCTATTCAGTGTCATAGGTAGGATGAATCTCTGGCAAAGACATGAACGTTTACAGAGAATAGTACCATCGAACAAGACATCGCATGATGCCAATTGATGTTGGTCTAATGTAAGGGGGGGCCCTTTGTTGATAGAGAAGACCCACCTGCCACTCCCAACCAAAAACACGTCATATATAACTCTAACCCTGGACACTTTTGAGCACACCGACTGGTCCAAGTTAAATGGAACAGACCTAATTCGCATGGGGGGAGGTAGCAAGGGAAGAAAGAGATGAAAGATATTTGCCTTCTGGCTATAAGGGTTAAGCTGACATGAGTGTTGTTGTGCAACTTGACACTCCCTCCTCCAGAAAGAAGAAAGGCCTCTGTTTGGAAACTTTAGAGGGTCTTTACAATTTTTTGTTGCATTTGTTGCTGCTTGCCCTTTCCGGCTATCTTGGTTTTGCTGACATGTTACTTGAACAAGTTCTATATTTAAGTTTGATCTTGGTGCCCCTTTCCTTGAAACAAAGCAGAGGAGAGGGGGCCCATGTGCACTAAAGGAAGCCCACCTCCACAAGCGCAAGAGCTGCAGGGTCATCCAAGAGCTCCTTGCCTTCACCTAAATAATTCACCTGCCATGTCATACAGAAACTCAGGTAGGATTTCAAAGCAGGGCTGAAACCAAATACACTGGATGCACCTCATTATCTTTGCTGCAAAGATGGCCCAGTGGTTAGGGCACAAGGCTGCCTTGCAATGGTCACTGGTTCAAAAACCACATTAAAAGGGGGGTCATTGGTTTAACCAGTCACCTAATGTATGTGTACCTAGGGGCTGTTGAGTTGAAAGTGAAAGGTTTTGGGGTTAGAAGGTGTCCACCTTTCAAAATGGGAGGTAGTGGCAGGGTGAAGAGACACAATACTTTACGCTTGCTTTCACAGGAGTCAACCTTTCTTTACTGCAGAATGGCACACTTGAGTTCTGCAAGGAGTGAGTTGAAAAGCTGGGAGTACCTCCACAATGGAGTGACAGCATAGTTTCTTGCCTTACATGTTCTTTGGGCAGGCTTGCAATGGCTAGTCCGTATAATCAATGCAGTGTTCATCATGGACACTCTGGTACACATACCAGTAAGAACAAGCTGGTGCTTCCCCAACTGGGCCAGAAGAGAACGAAATTTCAAAGGCAACGGAAAGCGAAGGCAAGGATAAACATGTACGATGGCACACATGCATCTAGTAAGCTGATTTCCACCCACCCCAAACTCCGCTTTAGCCAGGGCCTGAATGAGGTCCATGATCTGCAACTGGGCCCGTTGGCGCTGCTTGTCCTTGTGAGGGGTTTTCGGTGGATGCCTCCAGGGTGCACCATGCTGGAGCACATGGCTGCTGATGTGGCCCAGCCTGGCTTTGTCAGCAAACTCCTGTAGTAACCCCAGCGCCACATCAATTGCTGGATCAACTGCTGTCACCTACAACATCAACAAACCAAATTGTGTCCTGTTACAGAATACTCATTACTAATTCCACAACCCTCCAGTTCTCACAATAAGTGGCATGCGCACACTCATCTATAGGTGCCACATATCCTTCTAACACCAGGGCAAGGAAAATTGGAGGAAGGAAAAATGTGGAAATGTAACGATCAAACCTCTTATGGAAAGTACTTAACAACTAAGCCACCTCTGAGCAAGATAACCTCCCAACCTTAGAGACCTCTCTTGCCTGCTTGCTAAAGAGTACAGGATCCCTCTTGGTGCTAAGACTCTCTCAAGACTCAGAGTAACCACGTCTGATCGTCACGCTCTCTCTGACTACTTGTCCTTCTGTTCTCTGACTGTGTTCTCCTCTCTAGCTTAGCACCAGATCCTTTAAGTACTCTTTGAGGTCTCACCCCCTTGCTCTTAAGATATCCAAGGCTGTAGCTATTCCTGATATCCCTTCATGCTCTTAAAGCTTACTTTTTGCTTTACTTGGCTCTAGCCTTCTTTTAGACTTTTGCCAATCTTGACTCTTAAGAAGGGAAGCCACACAAATAAAGACGAGTAGCTTCTAAAGACCTGCAAATCATTAGGGTTCTAATTTAGATTATTATTTAGTTTAAAATGTTCATTTCATATTGCCATGAGAGTCAACTTAGTATCGTAGCCTGCACCATGGCCTGGAGCAGGCAGGGGGTTTACGTGGCCGCGACCAATACTAGCAGTTCCTACGCACAGGTAATCGATCTCAATGTATGCTGGAGGTGTGATTATTCCACAGACTGTCTGAATCCTGCTGTAAGCTTGTAAGACTTAGTTTAGTGCACATGAAGAATGAAATATATCTGTCATCACTGGGCCATAATGCCACATTCTTGTGAAGACTCATCATTCTGCACTCACAAAACACCAAGGTCATCTCACTGATGCATCCTAAATCACGGCATGGAGACCATGTATTTACCTGCACATATGCCAAGTAGAGGTCAATGGAATCCTCCATGGTTGTGGAATCATCCTCTTTCATGAGCCTGTGAACATACCCCTTTCTTCTCCCGTTAGCAGAGTGCCAGCTTAGTCCTAAGTATGTTCAGCCAGACTTCTACAACATTCATGCTGCGTGGGTAACTGAATTGTGCTGGCAGAAATCCCAAGTACTGGTCTTCAGTAAGTATGTCTCCCTTCTAGTGATGGGCAATGTTGGGCACTGAGCAACTGGGGATCATCAGGTTACCAGTTCTGGCCACTTATTGGAAGACCTACACCAACAGGACTTGCTCTTTGTAAAGGAAATTTCTCGATAAGACCAAGTGCTGAGAGCAAAGGGACATGTCACATACTCAGAAAAGACATGACTGTCTTATGAACTGTAGCTCTACGAGATGGCGTGGATTGGGGCTCAGTACACCTGACACAACTCGCCACTGCACATTCCAAAATTCACAACTGGGTCAGTTCTTGTCCCTTTCACATATGATTGCATAGCACCTCAAGTTCAAACCATCAGATTAACTTGCTTGGATCCTTCTGTCTACTCAAGTTTTCCAAAAAAAATCATCCTGTACAAGTGATTCCAGAGAGCCCTAACAGAAAAGTGGGACTAAGAAAAGACCTACCTCAGCTTCACTGACCACACCAGGGACCAAATGAAGTGCTGCTTCTTGCGGGGTCCATCCAAAAACCTGCTCATCCCTTTTCCCTTCCATGACGATAACCCTATTCCAAACTGGAGAATATTGAACATGGCATGCTTGCCAATGCCCACTGTGGGATTCCAAAGCAGATGACATCTTGAGCCCAGGCTGGCAAATTACACATCCAAAAGGCCTGTCTCACAGCTTGCCCAGGCCCTGGACAGATTCTTCCTGAGTCCACTCTAAGGATTCCCGCAAGGCCAAGAACATATGAATAACAAGCTGAGCCAGATTACAGAAGGATAGCTTGGCTTCAAGTTGCCAAAGACATCCAAAGCCTGTATTCCATTATTTCACAATCGTATAGTGCTTTCCCTGCGAACGAGCCTCAAAACTATTGATTCTTTTCCTGGGGTTGATTCTAGTTTTTATTCTACATCTTTTTGGCGCCGCAGCCGGGGAAAGACGATGCGGTTTGTGATAATGATGCTTTAATAAGCTTTCAAGATATATATATTTTTAAGGTTGTTGAAGGAAGACGAGATGACAGGGGAAATCATTCGTAACAGTAAGGTTCCACCACCTTGGTTAAAATTATGTCCTTTTTGCAATCCACGGACTCGGCACAAAAAGGCAGAAATTCCGGAGTGTTTTTGGAGTCAAAGGAAGAAGGCTAAAACGAACCTTCGGGATTTGAGCCTAAGGAAGACGGCGATGTTAGCACTGGCGATAGCCAAGGAGGAGCCGATCCAGCTCCCACCTAATCAAGAGGACCAGACAACAACACTTGAATTGTCTGTCGCAAGAAATCAGGGAGATCGTCTTGTGTTCTCGATAAAGAAAAAGGGGTTATGGGGAATGAGGGAGTCCCCTGTGAGAACGGAGCATCAGACTAAGGTGAGGGCTGATCGATTGGCAGTGCGGAAGGGGAGCATGCTCATTTTCCTCTGGCTGCTAATAGAAATGTAGACTCTGTTGTGGAGCCTGGGAGAATTAACAGGCAATCAACTGTGCATCTGCTGAGACAGTAGCTAAATACCCTAGGCCTATGATATGTATCAGATATAGCCCCTTTCAGTGATTTCTAACGGAAATTTTGTGGCTACAAATGCATCACTGGTCAGGACTGATCCAACCTTATCAGGTCTAGTCTCCACAGTGAGAGAGAATCGAACTTGTTCTTTTGTGTTTCAACTTTCCCTCATTTCTAAGATCACATCAGACCTTTACGAATACGCAACATATCCAAATTCATTTGTAGAAAGACCACCAGAACATTATCTACTCATACACGAAGTAAATTGGTCATAGAAAGTGGACTAGCCACTTAAGTGAGGTACAATCAAGCCTCAACAGGTGGGGAGGGAGGGCAGACCTTCGTCATCAAATTTATCCCAGTCATTCAAATCAGTAGCATTCTCCTGAACACTGCCTTGCCAACCTGTAGCACCAAATTCAACCCCTTCGAGTACCCTGGAAAAACTGATATCAAAGAGAAAACTTTCAGATAAGAAGGTCACTTCACTACATAACTTGTTTCAGCATTGAAAAGGTTCCCGACCCTCTGCTTTTTGAAGTTTTAGGCTAAATGGTCTGCCACAACATGTGACAATGCACTCTAAGCCAATCTGACTCCCTTGTGAAGGTCTGTGTGACAGGAAACTAAGTAGATTAACAGGTATCTCAATTGCTAGAAGAACTCTTTAATTAAGGACTAGAAATATAGCAAGATGATGAGTGGAAGAGAGTGTTGTACATTAGTAAGAAGAAAAACAGAAAAAAAAATATGAAGATTCTTCTCCGTGCTACACAGGGAAGGAACCTCACCAAAAGGAAGCTCAGTGGGAGCTGTTGTCCTGGCACGGATACCAAAATGCTTAGTTCGTTCATTCAGAGCTTTCTTTAAATCATCCATATCAGTTGAAATGTGGAGTGCACCTGACAAAGAATGAACCCCCATAAACTTCAAAACCTGAAATCAAGTTTCCTAACGACTGTCTCCTCAACCTTTCCCTGTGAATATAGACTACAATGTACCCTCAAAGGGAAAAATCATCTGGGATACTAACCCTCCCAGACCCACCTGTGGGGTTCCAGTCCAAAGATATATGACTCAACCTGAAATGAACATAGATAGCTGAAAAGGTGCTTACATGCAAGGGAGTGTTAATATACATTCCATTACACTAGTCTCACGATAAAATGCACAAGCCTGTTCGACAAATTGTGCTTGCCGTAGCTTTCAGACACGCTCACCCACATTGGACTAAGCAGAATGGAAAGGATGAGGGGACACGCACACAACAATAAAATAAGAACTTTATATCGTTCGCAGAAAGCTCAAAGAGCTTATGGGACAAGAGATTGTACTCATAAGACGTTGTTTGCCGTAGCCTTGTGGCCATTGACCCCGCGCCCAGTTTGAGCGGGAACAAAAGGGACAGAACCTACCTCTGTCAGGGGCTGACGTTGGTAGTAAGACTTACCTCCATATAAAGAATTAATCCGGGTTTTCCAGATATCCTCTAGAAATCCCTTCACACAAGCATCAATCTGCTGTGTGTGATTTGCCCAAAAACTAGGCCTCAGGAGGGCCTGGGCTTTTGGCTCAGCCTCGAGACTTTCAAAGTTGGTAAACAGGGGTACAGGCACAATTCCCTTAATAGATTTGAAGAGAGCGTCTCTTTGGTGAGAGAACCCCGGACAGTGTATCAGAAAATGAATACTGTCTTCAGATTGCCCACACAACGGGCAATTGCACTCTCCCTTTCCTCTCTGCTTCTGTTTGCTGTTCAAAGGTAGGCTTCCTGCCCTGAGTTTAAATTTCAGTCTAGTGCCGAGAGTGGGTAGACCCTTGAGGTCATCCAAGATGTCCTCCCCCATGTCACAGACTGGAAACAAGTTCAGGGAAGTTTTCTGCCTAACTTCATTTTCATCAGACAATCTCATGGCAACAGACATGGCTGAGGACACTACAGCCTCTAAGTCAGATTTATCCAGCAGGGTCAAGACTTGTGGATCCAGGTCCAGGTCCTTGAGGATCTCTTCTACTCTCTTCTGCCAGGACTTAGCCTGTTTGACAGGGCGGTCCTGTTTCCAAGATATAGAGTCGATTAATTTAGGATATCTGGTGTTGGGCATATGTTGCAGCTGACCCCACCATCTGACCTTGAATTCATCTCGTCGGGAGCTTAAGGACGGAATGCCAAACTCACCCCGAACAGCCACATTGACTGTTTTGGAGCATGCTGACATACACTCCTTAAGCACCCCCACTTGAATGGATTCTAGAGACTTAGCCTGGTTGGAGTTATCAACCCATATGGGACAAGAGAGAGAGGGAGAAATGAAGATGTAGCATCTGAAAGCCTTTCAAGTGCAAAGAAATAAGCGTGCAGTAATGGACAGAAGGATGAGGGGGCACACACAGAAATGACATGAAACTTCATAACGTCCGCAGAAAGCTCAAAGAGCTTATGGGACAAGAGAGAGAAATGAAATGAAATGAAATGGTACTTTATAATGAGAGAAATGATGATGATAGCATCTGAAAGCCTTTCAAGTGCAACGAAACAAGTGTGCAGTAAAAGCCAACTGCAAAGGCAAAGAGGAAAAAAAGTGAAGGGCCCTTACCACGCGTACAGATTTTACAACTTTGCTGATTTCCTTTACAAACTTATCATACACAGCAGCATGCACATAAAAACGTTCTGCATCTGCACAGTTTTGCCCACTAGCTTGTAATGCCCCTCTCACTGCTATGGGCACAATCTGCATGTGTAATAAATCATAAGTGTATATTAGTGTCTCAAAAATCAAAGTCTTGGTAATTGTCAGAGGAGAGAGAGATGTACTCATAAGATGTTGCTTTCCATAGACCCCACGTTGGACAGGACAAAAATAGCAAGGGAAAAGAAAGATGTACTCATTAGTGAGAGACCCCATCTCTGTACCAGTTCTAGGTTGTTTACAAAGTAGGCCGTGCAAGGCTGTATTCCAGTCCCTGAATTGAAAGAGAAAAAGTAAGCAAAGGAAAATTGGTTATGGGAATGCCTGAGAGACATCTGTATCATCACAGACAATGAATGCATCTTTCCCACCAAGTTCCAGGACAACAGGTGTCAATGTCTTTGCGGCAGCTTCCATAACCTGAAAATAAACAGTACAGTGCATCTGAAGCCTCAAAGTATATCCATTCAAATGAAGAGTAAAACTTACAACTTACATTTGGACAGATCTTGGAGGTAACAAGAAAGATCAGACGGGAAAGTAAAGACTTTCAAGACAAGCAAACGAACAAACCCACAGGACTGCAACCTTCTAGCTCCTAGAGCATGGACCAGCAGTGCTAGCTGAACACCATAACTCGCTTTCATCACTGATGATTGACTCAACTTTTGTACATATTGAGAACAACTTTTGCAAACAAAACTTTGCAAATAGTTCGAGGGAGCAATACCTCCAACCCACCTTCTGGCCCACAGCAGGAGACCCAACAAAAAAAACCTTGTGTACAGAGGTCACCAAATCTTCTCCTGTCTCAGCAAACCTGCCACAAATGAACAGAGACTAAAACCTGCTAAATGACAGAGTCCAAAATAAATCTGGAATATTATTGTTATGTGAGCCGCACTGGCCCAGGCATGTGCAGTGACACATGCTGTTGCTTCCAATCTCCTGCTAAATACTGACAACACTTATAATTGCAAGGGTCCACAATCTCATTCCCTTAAGACAGAGAAGATACAAACCGATAGAAGATTGCTTGTGTATAGGGGCAGAAAACTTAATTAGATCATCCAAACAGACAACTGGCTTTCTGCTTAGAAGTACTTGTGTTTCTTGAGTTCCTAACATAAGTGCTTGGAATTACATTTCAATGAAGACCAGGAGAAGCTTGTCCAGTCCTTCCACGAAGGAAGTCACCATCAACTTGTTCTGATTGAAAGATGAGATTGATCATCGCCACTCTCACGGATTATTCTGGAAAGTGCCAATCTAGGCCCCTTCTCTTTGGCCCCCTTACGAGAAACTGCCAAAACTAAGCCAGTAATCACTCAAAAACATTTCAATAACCATGGGTAATGAGCTTACCCTGTGACTACATGAACAAGGTCTTGAGGAGCTCCAGCTACCGCTAATGCCGCTTGGATAATGCGAAGGTAGAAGCACCCTGACCAACTTGCATGCTCTGACACCTTCCAATTTCATGTCCCCAAAATGGAAGGAACAATGTCTTAGATGCAAATGTGGGATCCACAAAAATAGCCCGCCCAACAAGAGTATCAACCTGTCAGAGAAAGCATCCAAGGAAGTAACATGGAGATAAAGACCCAAATCATGAAAATCTCACACTTTTCATGCTTACCTTGATAACAATGGCATTACCGGCCAAGACAGCTGCTACCATAGGGTTGAAGATATTATGGAAGGGATAGTTCCATGGCACAATTGCCGCCATCACTCCCAAAGGATGGTACTCCACCCTATTCGACTTATATGGCATTACTGTTCCTGATGACCTGCCGTTGCACGGATGTATAAGCATATCGACTGTTGCAATAAATAGCACAATAAAATTCCCCCCTCTCTCTCCAGTTTCACACTAGTGCCTCTTCCCAATCTAGCCCTCTTTCACTTCTACCCATTTCCTCCATAAGGTTTCTATCTCCCTTCCTGCCCGCACCAACGAGCTCAGACGACAAAGCTATGACAAAGCAGTCTGATTAATACATTCACTACTGAGTGTCTCTACCCAAGATGCCTTCCTTGATATCCTTGTCAGGACCTTTGGTGTATGCGGTCCCTTGGAGGCCATAGCTAGAACTAACTCAAGACACTGGAACCAGCTGCGTCGTCGGAGCGTGCAATCTTCGCGGACGAATGCTTCTGCCCGCTGAGCACTGGACTCCGGAGCCCACAGCCCATAGAGACCATGGCCATGGCCACTGTGGAAGAATGGCCGGTGACTTGAGGGGGGAAATCTCGCTTCTCGTGTTAGTTGCCTTAACTTGGGCATCCAAAGATGTTTTTGAGATTTTGTGTACGGTAATATTTTTTATTTTTATTTTAGAGAAGGGAAACATTTGGGAGCTATAACGCACAAATTAGGCCCTTTGGTAATTTACTATCGAATTACTTAATAACGTGGAATATGCAATTTCATAAAAGTCTTAGGGGGAGTGTAGGACTGGGTGTAATCTGAGGAGAGGTTCATTTAGGGTAGGCGTTATATGGGGAGGGTGTAACAGGGAGTTGACATATTTTTGACAGTGATGGGTAGTCTCCTCTTTAGGGAGGAGCCAATAAAATAAAATTTACAAGCATCATAAGGTCATAGTGCCTGCCCTTCCCATTTTCAATTGCTCGCCCCTCAATATTGGTTTCAATCACAACATCACCAATGACAGACTCCAATAGAAAGCAAAAAAAATGTTGATGAATGGGACAATAGGGGTTGAAGCCTCAGTCCACGATGGGACCTGCCTTTTGACATACACAGTGATGCATCAGTCATAGCCATTGGAGTAGTATTGGCTCAAAATGTCAAAGGGATGGTAGATTCCCAATCTACTACGCAAGAGGATATTGACATATGCTGAAAAGAATTACAACACTACGGAAAGAGAAGCATTGGCTATGATCTATGTTGCTCAAAAGTTTCGACATTACTTGTTGGGCAATCGATTTAAATTTATTGTGGATCACCAGGCCTTGGTTCATTTAGCAAATCGACCACTAGCTAATGGTAGAGTAGCTCGGTGGTTACTACTTCCTCATGAATACGACTTTGAAGTCGTACGCAAGCCTGGTAGGTTGCACATCATAGCGGATCACTACTCATAGAACCCCACAAAACAACTTGGAAGTAGAATTGTCGCACCATGTTGTTCCCAAGTTTCATTTAAAAAAAACCAAACTAGGGCTTCGCGATGCTCCGCACTACCAATGACGAATGGTAACTGAGTGCTGAATGGAGGAGAAAGACAGAACAGAAGAGTTATAAGATTTATGATTTTAACATAGCGTATATCAGAGCCGATATAATTGCTATTAGAAGGGGTGAGGGAAATAAATTCACTAAGTAGCAAAAGTTTCCGAAATATACATCATAAAATGATTGGAACATAGTATTTATTCATGATTCTATTTTTTTTTAAATAAATAGGGGAGGAATGTCCTTTAATTCATATTAAGAGATAAAGTGAGAAAAAATTAATTTGATTTGTAGGAAGCTTAAATGTTGGATGTATTGGTTCACTTTAACCGTATATGAAGTACTGACAATGGTACAGCTATATCAGGGTAGCGCTGTGGCTTTTGCTTATGTCAAAAAAGAAGTGGTTTTAAATAACCCGTGATATAGGGTGTATCCACTTGCTGATTTTGGGCAACATTGGTGGGCATTGAATTGTTTTTTTTAAATCCTCTTTCCGGTATCAATTCATGACATTTATTTATTTATGGACGTGCCTCTATGTGATTCGTAAGTGGTGAGAGAGGTTTAGAATTATGAGGTTCATTCATGGACCTTTCCTTTAATCCCACAAGAACAAACCCCATCTTCAAAGTGGTGAAAGTGGTTAGTGCCCAGTAAAATAATTTGCTTGGTGGACAATCTTTGAGATGAACCTGGTGGCGGGTGTCAGGTACATACCCTGCCTTCTCCATCTGCCGAGACAATCTTCTCAGCTGAGCATGGATCTCCTCAATTTTTAGATGCAATTTATCATCTACAAAAAAGGTGTGCACCCTGTTGTCAACCTCAATGCAGTAGTGACATGGCTCCTTTCTAACCCACATCATTTTCCTCACCTGCGTTGCATGTCATACCTGCCAGCTGCAGCATAGATGTTTGACAGCAACACGTAAGTCGCAGCATCCTGTTCATCCTACTTGAGAATAGATGTTGCAGCACGTTCAGCCATCTCCACATTGCCGTGAATCTTGCAGGCACCAAGCAAGGTCCTCCATACCACAACATCTAGTTTAATTGGAATGTTGTTAATGAAGTCCTCTGCCTCATCTAATCGCCCTGCACGACCAAGAAGGTCAACCATGCAGACAAAATGCTCTACTGTTGGAGTGACACCATGATCTTGACTCAGTGAATCAAAGTAGTGTTTTCCTTCATCCACTAGGCCAACATGGTTATATATGGAGAAAACACATATGAAGGTGATATTGTCCAGTTCAAACCTTCCTTTTGCATTCCGTCAAATAGTTGCAGGGCATTCCTGTGACAACCATGCTGGATATATCCTGTGATCATTGCAGTTCATGACACCAGATTTCGTTCAGCCATATTGTCAAACACTCCTTTTGCATCTTCGATGCTGCTGCATTTGGCATACATGTACATCAGGTACAATTCCAGCTTTCATGATGTCTTCATGGACCTTTTTTCCCTTTTCCAGGGCTGCTAGGCTGGCACACACATTGCAAACACAAATGAATGTAATATGGTCCGGCTTCACCCCTTTCCACATCATCTGCTCATAGGTCTCCAAAGCCTCCATCCCACACCCATACTGGGAATATCCTGCAATCATTGTGTTCCATGACACCACATTTTTTTCAGCCATACTGTCAAACACTATCTTTGCATCTTTGATGCTGCCACATTTGGCATACATGTCCACGAGGCTATTGTTCAGAATGACATCAGGTACAATTCTTGCTTTCATAATGTCATTATGGACATTTTTTTCTTTTTCCAGGGCTGCTAGGCTAGCACATGCATTGCAAATGCAAATGAATGCAACCTGGTCTGGCTTCACCCCTTCCCACATCATTTGATCATAGGTCTCCAAAGCCTTCATCCCACACCCATGCTGAGCATATCCTGCAATCATTGCACTCCAGGATACCACATCTCGTTTAGTCATATTGTCGAACACTACCTTTGCATCTTCGATGCTCCCACATTTGGCATACATGTTCACCAGGGCAATGTTTAGAATGACCTCTGGTACAATCCCAGCTTTGATGATGTCAGCATGGACCTCTTTGGCCTTTTCCAGGGCTGCCAGGCTCGCACATGCATTGCAAACACAAATGAATGTGACCTGGTCTGGCTTCACCCCTTCCCACATCATTTGCTCAAAGCCTCCATCCCATACCCATGCTGGGCATATGCTGCAATCATTGAGGTCCAGGATACCACATTTCCTTTAGACATATAATTATCACAATTGCACAAAACCAGCATGCATCCAACATCAAAGACCACAAAAGACACAAGGTAAAAGGTGCCACACACACTCACAACAGCGAGAGAGAGAGAGAGAGAATGAATGTACTCATCAGACGTTGATTGCCGTAGAAAGCAGGGAACAAGAAAGACAGCGGGGCCCTAAACAAGCAGCCCAAAAACAAGAGTTGTTTAAAAAAATCACAGTATTATTTGCATACGTCATGACCTTAACATCTGCAAGCCTTGGCTGCAGAGGGAGAGATATGCATTGGACACAAAATGCTTGCTACAGGCTTATGCCATAGATCTTTGAACGGCATGAGAGAAGGGATACTAATCTCGTCTTGCAGGATTCCCTTTGCCTCCTTCTCTAAAAGCCTTGGATCCACCTACCCTCCCACAACATAACATAAGACAAAGTCTTCTACTAACACACATAAGAGCCAAGGAATCTTAAAAATTCCAGCCGGCTTCGAAATGGTGCTTCACAGACATTGTTTAAACAGAATCAGATGTAATTGTGAATGAAGGAAGTTGGTTAACGGAGGCCGCCTTAAGTGCACACATCTTACCAAACCACTTATAGCCATTGACATCTCCAACCAGTTTGTCCAAAGTTTCCCATGTCTCTGCCCTGCACAGATACGAATACCATTTGCCTGAAGAAAATGTCCCACTCCAAATTGTTTCCTTTGGTTAGTCAGCCCTGAGAAGTTGAAAGTGCCCAGCCGCAAGCCAGCCCTTTGCATACGGATTGTTTGCCGTCTAGGTGGCCTATGATTGCTCCTGGACGGCCAACCGATCTGCAAAGGGGGTCCGATTACCCCGTGTGTAGATTTGTGGGTTCACAAGACGAGGTATTCGGTTCAGACCACCTTCACCGCCACCCTCAACTACTGAAGAGTCTTGTGTAAACTTTAAGGATTGGCAAACAATTCAGAGTACCATATCCTCCACTCACACGACGCTCAGACTCAGCACACATCGGGCCAGCTAGTCTATCTGGCTGCTTGGTATCTACTCTACTTTGTTTACTCATCTCAGCTGCAGCGTCTGCAACCAGTAAAGGCCACCACTAGACAATCCACTGGTTACCTCATACGATCATTTTGAATCAAGCATTTCACAGGCCTGACATAGTTTACTTGGCTCAGATGTGATAAGGATAGAAAATATACCTTGCTAGACTTGAAGCTTGAGGCGATCTTCTCCCATAACATACCCCCTGGCCACATCTGCAGACATGGACCCCCCTCAGTCACTCTCATGTGAAATCAATGAGTTCGCTAATGTGTAGAGAATTTAGATGTCTCCACCTGAGACATGGCACTGACAAAATTTGCCTTCATTGATTCGTTGCGGGTAGCCACTTCATATTTACTCTTGCACCCAGGATCGACAACAATCTTGGTATATGTAAATACCCTAAGCAGTACTGACCTCTCTGATAACAGAAGATTGATGCTTTGAATATGTCTGTATTCCATAAACTGTACTCGAGAGTTTTGCAATTGCAAACCAATCACCTGGCCAAGGGGTGCAGCCACTACTGTGTTGGCTGAAAATGTGATCCTCATATCGCTTGAGTTTACAGAGGGGCTGACCAT
The DNA here is from genome assembly GCA_030704615.1 of Takakia lepidozioides. Taxonomy (NCBI): domain Eukaryota; kingdom Viridiplantae; phylum Streptophyta; class Takakiopsida; order Takakiales; family Takakiaceae; genus Takakia; species Takakia lepidozioides. The sequence goes on from CM060734.1 coordinate 12,727,781, forward strand.
TACTAGGGCTGCAATTAGGACTCCTACTGCTAGACTCTGCCACCTCCATAATTTGTCTCCCACATCCTTGCATGCACCATGGCTCCTGATTGTGTAATTCGCTTCCATCTGCAAAGAAAGAGATTGTTGACTCAATTGGAAGTTTCACTAGTGCACTATCATTTCTCGTCTTGTCCGCCTTCACATCTTTCAGCATCATTTGCTTGCACATCCCCATACCCTCCATTCCACACACCTGCAGCGCATATGATGCAAGTACGCGGATTTAACATACATAGCTCGGAAATTGGCGCCGTAACGAAACGAACCGAACGAGAGAAAGAGAGCCTATTCTGGCCTCTGCTAAAACCAGTTCCAACTTTGTCGTCACTGGTATTAGAACTAAAAAAACTCTTCATTAATGAATGCCTCTCATTTTAGATTAAATAGCGTCTTGAATACACAAGCGTGTGTGGCCTGTGGGCCCGCCACATCCAAACAAGGGGTCACCCTACCATGGTCGGGTCCGGGCCCTAGGGTCTGCCGCTACTTATCAGGGTCTCAGGCAGACCCGGTCTGTTGCCTTATCCCGGACTTAGAAGTTTTCAGAGACTTTATGAGTCTTTCCAGCTTCAAAAAGAATTGGTTTACATCCACTTCTACATAATGGTACACACAACCACCACACTGTCAAGGATTGTACCCAACCACTGGGGTACTTGCAGCTTTCTCCTCAACATCCAAAATTTTATTGCTTTATTCTAAACTTTCGACCTTGGAATAGCGCGTACGCCTAAGGAGAGGCGTTCCCGCGGGTCTGCCGGGGCATGAGGAGACCCTCCATGCTGCAGACCATCCTTGCATACCCATGGCCCGGGTGGGTTTGACCCTCTTTTTTTTGCGGGTCCCACCATGTGTAGGCCCCACAATGCAATTAAGACGCTATTAATCTAAAATGAGAGGCCATAAGCCTAGGCCCTGATTAATGTGGCCCACACCAGCGTCCGGGAAATAATTTCAGTTGAACCAGCCAGTAGCCGCTCATTCCCAGCAGCAATCGGCTAAGTGGGTTGGGCAGTCGGTTGCTGCCCCTTAGTGGTAACTATACCCGGTCAATTTCTGAGATAATTTCTTTACAACCGGTAATATTCCTAATGATTTATTTTGTGTTCAGCTATAAATCCGGCCCTTATAAATATCAACCGGTTGACAACACAAGTGTCAAATGCACAACAATAAGTAAATAATAATAATAATAAATAATCACAACCAGTTTTAAGCAATTCAAACAAGTGAAGAACATTGTATCATTATAGAAGTTGGACCTGTCAATGCCTTCAAACCACATGGAGGCCAAGAATTGAACCCGCGTGGACAGGTGAGTTGTGATAGCAGGCAGCGAGTGCAAGCAGGCGTGGGGCTGGGGGCTGCGAGAGCAACGTCCAGACTTAGTAGGGTTTGCCCGCGGGCCCGCCCTCTTGAGTTCAATATTTTTTCACCTAAACGCCTTTCCTCGGATGTAACCCGGCCTGGCATGTTGGATTTCTGCCATGTGGTGGACTTCGACGGCCATTTCCATTTTTTGTAATATAAGAAGGGCCGGAATCCGTCCAGGCCTTGCCAACTAAGGCAGATTTCCTGTCTGTAATGAAATGGAAAGGCAAATATCCTTCCTAAAAGTAGGGCACCCGGTTGATTTCCACTTCGGCCATTTTTTCCCTTGGATCCATTTCCTGAGGTTTCATATTTCATTCGGAAATTTTGGAATTCAGTCGGCTAGCATGTAACTGGCTGCCGGTTCTCCCCGGACGTTGGCCCACACTATTTTACGCCTCTCATTTCAAGATAATAGGGTCTTCAATGGGCACGTGCGATGTGGCCGGTGGGCCCTGCGCACGGACGCCCGGCTCCCCAGCACCCCGCCCACCCCGCCCGCCACTGCGCCCGGTCGCCCAGCTGCGGGCGCGGCTGCAGCAACCACGCCCGCGCCCCCGTCCGCCGCGCGGCCAATCCCCCGCCCATGAGTCCGCTGCCATCCAGTCTGCCAGTCCGCTGCCAGCAGTCTACCAGTCCGCCAGTGTGCCCGCCAGTCCGGTGCCCAGCAGTCTGCCAGTCCGCCAGTCTGCCCGCCAGTCCGGTGCCCAGCAGTCTGCCAGTCCGCCAGTCTGCCCGCCAGTCCGCTGGCCAGTCCCCTGCCATCCAGTCCGCTGACGGCGCAGGATCCCATAACCCATCCGAGCCCTCCATTTTTAGGGCTGCGAAAATGGAAATGATCTTCCCACCAAATCCCAGCCGCTCTCTTTTGACGGCTGTTTGTTGTCCGATGTTCCGGTAGGCGTTTCCATGCACGCGACTGTTCCTCTTTTGCGCGCGATGTTCATGATGATGATGAAGCATGTGCTTGAACATGAGAGGACTGTCTCGGCACTACAGCCACCATCGTGCATATGCTTCCACTATTTTTGCCTTCTTGTTGTGCTTTCGGGAACCTTCGTTTTATGGTTTGGTTCTATGTCATAAATATGGAAAATGCCGACATCTGTCGTCGATAACGTCCTCTGCTTGTGATCCGTCATGATACGTTTAGCCCTTTCGTACTGCATCCCTCATGAGAGCCTTCACAAGTTTAGTTCGTTAAAGGAACCCATGGGTAACATGTGCGCGAAAATGGTGGAAGCGTATGCACATGGGGGCGTGTATTGCAGATTTCATATCGGACGATGGGACTGTTTATGTGACCAAGTACAGCGGCTTGCATCCGTCGTGCATAAGTTGTGGAAAAGGGTGGAGAATCTGAAGAAACCCAGCTTTGTGATGGATCCACATGGTATTATATAAGGGATGGCAGCACAAAAAAGCAATTCGAGTCGTCACGAAACACCATCCAGTGTTAAGGTCCTCAAACATCCACACGCACCTGCTGATGTCTGAGCCACGAGGCGGACATCAGCAGACGGACTAGGCTGAGACAATTGCATCTGCAAATGTGCATGGATGTTTGAGGTCCGTTGTGTCGCGAGTCTGTTCACAGTGAGTCCGTTGGCCCGTCAGTGCTCCGGATATTCCCCTTATCGCGTGCATAACAGTCAGTTTGGAGGCGGTCTGCTGGAAGTCCGTCTGTTGGGATATCAGTCTGTCGCACTTGTGAATTTGTCAGCCTGTTGTGTCGGAAGTCTGTTGCACTAAGTCTGTTTGACTTCTTATTTTCCCTCCGGTCAGTCTTTTGGCTTGTTCTCCCGCCAGTCTGGTGAAACGTCCGTCTGCTGGACAGTTCTCCTCTATGGATATCAGTCTGTTGGACTGTGCATGCATCAGTCTGTTGTGCCGCGAGTCTGTTCACAATGGGTGTGTTTGACTTTCCTGTTCTCCCCTTACTCTCTTTTGTCTTCATTCCGCTGGCAGGGAAGTGCCTCCAATATGAAGCCGCTTCGCCTCAGCGAAGCGAATAGTCCGCTGGACTGGCGGTCCGGTGGACTCTCTGCCCGATGGGAAATGAGTCCGCTGCACTTGCGAGGACCGTGGATGAATTTAGTACGATGCGTTCGTTCGGTGGACGTATTCAATGCGATGACGGCGGATAGTTGGCGCCTGTGAAATCGCGCCCCGTTGGCAGTGCCATGCCCGCTTTCCCCCTTCTATTTCAACTTTCTTCTCATGTTCCCTGTGCGATCGACTCCATTCTCTTCGCGCCTGTTTCTTCGCACAGTTTTACACTATTTTGTTTTCCTCTTTGCGTTTCCATCACCGTAACGAAAGACGACCGTTCTTTCCCAGGTGTGGAGAGTCGCGGTGAGCCGCGAAGCGTCGCAAACATGCTCGCCTTCGTAACATCTCAAAGTTCATCGTCTCGGTGAGGTTCTCACTTGATGCGGTGTTTCCATTCCATTTTGTGTCCTCTTCTTGCTTAGGGTGAGTCTTTTCATAGGACTTCTATCTGTCGCTCATTGTCCTTGCACCTTCGTTTCATTCTGCAGCGATGGAGGATGCTTGTGAAAAAGGTGGAGCGGACTGGGTGGATTTTGTGCACCAAACCAGACTGAAGAGGAGCGAAGGTACTGGTACTCACCAGACGAGTTTGATCATAAAATAGTGGAAGCATTTATAGACCTCCGCGCCCGGAAGCCCAAAAACTCAAATTGGCAGAAAGACAAGCTCTTCTGTCCTTTCTGTGAAGAGGTTATCAAGGACAAAATCCAACTAAATCGGCATTGTGTTGACACGGGTTGCAAGGAGACTGTTGCAATGATTCCACGGGATTTCAAGCCTTGGCCGATACTGAAAGAAATGTCGATTGTCAAAGAGGCCACAATGCGTTTGCGCGGATCAGTGCTTGACCCCCGCACTTTGGAATTAGACGAAGTGCGCGCACGGTATGGTGTCCATTGTGGTGGCCCGTCAATGGAGGATTTGCAAGTGCAGGAAACGCCGGACGCTCCCAGAAAACGTAAACTGAGTGATGGGGCCCAAAAAAAGGAGAGGCAAAAAAAGGAGAAGGCTGCAAGGTCTGCTCGCGAGGCAAGGGCAAAATCCACGCAACAGACTGAACCCCGTCCTGGGCGGCAGACCCACACCATCAGTACTGATACTGAAAGTGAATCTGCTCAGGGCCTGGAAGGGGTGACAAGTCCAGTGGACATTGACTTGCCTGACCAGACTCGGCAACAGACTCACACATATCGCGACCCATGCCATCGGTTTAGGGTCAAAACCAAAAACTCAACAGAGCACTAAAGGGCCAGTCTGCCCTGGCACATTGCGCCTCGTTGACTTTGGGCTTTTCCCACCAGAGTGCCCACCAATTGGGGATCCAGACTTCTTCCGTTATTTCTACAGAGTTGCCCAGTCAGGTCTGCTACGCACATTCATCCGACAGGCGGAACAGAATTGGTTGAACAGCTTTGAAGATGAAGATGACGATGATGAAGTAGATGAGGTAATGGTCAGTTTGACCGCCCAGTCTGTTCTCTGTGCTGTTTGAGTCCATCATCGGGGTCACGTTGCCTATTCAGTCTGGTCAGTCCGCTGCGTTCTCTCCTCAGTCCGCTGGTTCACTCCGCTCGTCAGTTAGTCTGTTTTATATCGCTGCATTACTTACTGAGTCCGTTTGTCAGTCCGCTGGTCCAGTCCACTGGTATAGTCTACTAGTTGCCTCCACCCTACGTACGCACGTTACAGTCTGCTGGTCTGTGAGTCCAGTCCGCTGCATGAGGTGAATATAGAGTCCACGTCCATGTTCCTGACGTCCAAGTTTTCTGTCGTGTACCAGGATGAACGTGTTTCTATTCGTAGGGCCATTCAGGCTTGGCGGATACCTAGCAATGATGCTCATTTACAAGCGACTGCAGTGCGTGCGGAAGTGGACCGCGTGTGAGAGTGCATATTATTGAAGTATCATGGGTCATCTGCTGCTATAGCGGCATTACATATTCAAGACGCGTCGGGGGGGAATGTGTCTGGGACAGCCGAGTCTGCCATCCAGCAGACTCCCATTCAGCAGGCCGTCATCTAGTAGACTCCCGTTCAGCAGCCTGTCATCCAGCAGACTCCAACGGAGCAGACTCCCAACGAGCAGCCTGTCATCCTGCAGACTCCTCTCCAGGAGCCCATCATGTAGCCCATGCCAATGGGAAGTCTTGTCATCCAATAGACTGCGGACCAGCAGACTGACCAGCAGATTGCCTTTCTCTCACATAGCACGGCGCTTTTTGCAGTTTGGCGATCGCCATCACCGGTAATTCGACCCGGAGCTAAAGACCTCACACTTCCCCGGCTTAGGGTGGGAGAAATTAATCCCCATTGGATTGGAATAATGAGCTCCACCGGATTGTTGCGGACCGCCGGTGGTCATTTGTACCCTTTTCATTATTCCATGGAGTTTTCTATTGAGGAAGCCAACCATGTTCTAGAAGCCGCCTCTGCTGTTGCCATTGAAGCCACAAGCGACCAAAATGCGCCGCCTCTACTTGTGCAGCTGATTCTCATGGATGACCCACGGCCTGAAGACCTCAGACATATGCCTATGGCACATTCAACCTTTGGGGTGCGAAGAAAGCACTTGTTCGGATTGACTGAGGAGGACTTTGAGCGCATGGCAGCTTCCTTCCTACAACACAGATGGATGCAATTTGGCAATTTCCGCTCATACAACAAGTTGATGAAGGATCTGCATAGTTTGAGAATGGACTTACTCCATGGAACAGACCATTCACAGAAGTTTGTGGTGGATGACGCATTGCACTGGTTTGCATTGGTGATGGAGCGAGCAGTATTCGACATTGTTTTGCAGAAACCCAATGTCTTCTGTGGTGTGGGATCCCAATTAAAGACTGCATCGGCGCCATTGCTCATCTCGATGGAGCATGCCTGTGCCGGAAAATCAAGGACATTGGCCTCGTCGGAAATCTCTTGGAAGGTAAAATGTTATGGGCAACTTTCGTGTTTCAGCTCAATTTCTCTTGCCAACTTTTTTAGAAGTTCACATTTGCATAAACATGTGTTGCAGGGCGAGTTGATCTAGGAGACAAGCAAGTGCAGGCTGCTTTCGACTCTTTTGCCAGAGGTGCAAGGGACCTTGTCCTGGCTTTACAAGGAGTTCGGGAGACTGTCCAGCAGACTGGCCACAAGAATGTCGAACAACATATTCCCCACGACACATGTGGGCAGACTGCCCAAGTGCTGGAGACCGAGCATGTGCACCAGACCGTCCCGGGTAATAGGCCGGATCACTCCCAGCAGACTGCCCTGCACACACATACTCAGTATGTGCAAACAGTACTGAGTGGGCAGCGAACTTTGCAGACTTTGCAGCAGACCGGAGAACAGACCGGCCATCAGACTGCCCCTCAGCCGACTGTGCAGCAGACCAGCTAACATGACCACCAGACTGCCCCTCAGCAAATTGTACAACAGACCGTGCAGCAGACCGACGAATCCAGCCAGCAGATTGCCCCTTAGTAGACTGTGCAGCACACTGGCGAATCCACTCAGCAGATGGCCGAGCAGACTATCCAAGAGACTAACAGCCAGTCTGTTCCCTGGATTGTGCAACAGACTCGGATGCACTGGCCTCACTGGGACCCTGTGGACGAATTTCTGCTGAGTTCCCAACAACATGTTTTTGGATCTGTCAGTATGAGTGTTTTGACCGAGTCCACTTTTCCCCCAGGCACATTCACTGACGACGTCATCAGGTCACCGGTAAAGCATTCTTATCCAGCTCCCCGTGGCCTGCCTTCTATGACCTTCCAGCTTAGTCTCGTTTTCGTGCGCTCAGTGGCGAAAGCCATAGATGAGTCTTACGTGATGACCGAACTCAATTTGGGAACGCAAAACCGTATCATAGATCTTACAGAAGAGTCTGAGGAAGCAATTGTCAGTGGGTCTTCCATACATGTTCTTGATGTTTCCCAAGTCCATGGAGATCCGAACACCCAGCCAGCTGTCCACCAGACTGACCAGCACACTGAACAGTGGACACATGGAAGGACTGCCGAGCAACCTGTGGCGAGGCAGCATATTGTCTTCATTGATGAGCAGACTGAACCGCAAACTAACTAGCAGACTGCACAGGTCACAGATGGAAGGACTGACCAGGATGACTCAGAACGGCAGACTGCACAGCTCAGCTCTGACTGCACAGTTCAGACTGCACGGCCTGACCAACACACTGCACACTTCACAGAGGGAAGGACTGATGACCAACCTGCCACCGAGCACATTGCCCACATTGAGGAAGAGACTGAACCGCAGAGTTGCCAGCAAACTGCACAGTTCACAGACGAAAGGACTGACGAAGAACCGACGACCGAGCAGACTGCCCACATTGAGCAACAGACTGAACATGCTGGCAGGCACACTGACAAGGAACCACATGCGGCGCAGACACAATCTGGTATAGCGCTGGATTACATGGAGTCTGCTCCCTCACCCCTTGGGCAGGTTGTGTCATTTCCTCTTTTAGCACTGTTGTTTATGTTTTAGCACATTGTGAAATTGGGCTAATTCGTCATTTTGCTCGGTATCCTCACAGGATGTTCGTCCCTCCATCGGCAGACTGTCTACTTCTAAGGACATGACATCTTCCGCCCATGCTGCAAACGTGGGATCAACAACCAAGAAAGGTGTAGGGGTGAGTACGCCCCCCGATGCGCGGGTCAGTTCTACGCATGCGACCCACGAAGCTGCAAAGACAGGTCCAGCAAGTGTAAACAAACCTGCTGACCAGCCTCTATTGCGAAGTAGGGCGACAGTACTATGTTTGTCTGCTCTATCCAGCCCGCCTACAGCTGTCCCTGCTTCCCAGGGGAGAGGTAAAGCCAAGAAGCGGACTGTCGTGGACCATGCTGAGGAGGTAGAGGAGGGTCCGAGTACCAAGAGACCGGCGAAGAAAAAGTCTGGCGTCTTTATGAACAAGAACCGCAAGCTGGCCTTGGACATGGACAAAGATGTGGGTCGTTTCCTGGAGCAGCACAGGTGAGTACTGTGCTCAGTCTCCTCGTCTGTCTTTGTCGTTAAGTGCTTTGCGCTCTGTTGTGGTCAGTTTGCACGCTGGTCAGTCTGCTGCTGGTTTCATCATTGTCTGTTGTGGTTAGTCTTGTCAGTCTGATGAATTGTTCAGCCTGTAGAGTGTTTGGTACCATATTGACGTCAGTCTGTTCAGTACATGAGGCTTCCCGAAGGATGGTCTGCTCTGTGCAGAATGGGTGCTCGGTTTGGCAAAACACATACTCTGCACGTGAAGGCGGGTAATTCCATGCTGATGTTTTTTTAAGGGGACCCACGGTTTGAATGTGGACTGTCGCCGGATGACATAAAGGCGCTCAAGAAGGTTGAGTCGGAGTGCACAGATAGACTCCTGGAGCTGTGGTGTCGATTCTATGAGAAGTCGGTTGAGGCTGCGTTCACCAACACTATTGTTGTTTTTCCAACGTCGACGTGGACGGTGTTGAAGTCATTGGGGGTGGGGCAACATGAAAGCCTTCTGGAGGTCTTGAAAGGTTGCCTCAGCACTGAACGACTGGGCAAGGACTTGAAAGAGTGCGATTTCATTTTGGTGCCAATTGGGGACGAGTAAGAACTCTTCCGAGTCTGCTGAGACTGTCTCCTGAGTCATAGTTTGGTTTCGCAGTGTCGTCTTGACTCTGAGGACCTCTGTATTTGTGCAGTGGACTGGGTTTGAAGATTGAGTCTGCTGAGTGCTGAGTCTGCTGAGTGTCGGTCTGCTGAGTCTGCCCATCATGATTGTGCAATGACGCCATGTTGTTTGATACCATTGCAGGGGGCACTGGAGTGTTTGTATCATCGACCTCCGCAAGGGCTGTTACACTCACCTGAACTCTATCAGGACTCGCATAAATGTCCCTTTGTTCTAGGGTGGATTCGGAAGCTTCATGCTGAGTGCTTAGGGTACTCGATGGACTCACCAGAGTGGCATGAGATTGTCCAAGCATTTCAGTTCCACGCGCCTGATGTGCCCCAGCAACCATTCAGCTGGGAGTGTGGCTTTTATGTCATGTCATTCATTCAAGTGTTTTATGAGTGGGTAAAAGTCAGAGCAAATGTCTCCAAGACTGCAAAGCCAGAGAGAGGAACACCTTTCACGAAGGACTGGTTTACTTTCAAGTTTGCACTTGGGCAGCGAATGCAGTGTGCCCAGTATATCATGCGGGGGTTGGACAATGTAGAGAAACTGCTCTCATGAGTATGATGTACTTGTCATGTGAAGTCTATGTACCGAAATAAAAAATGCAGGTCTTTTCGCTTACTATTCCAGTGGTGATGAGCACTTTTGTGTACTGTGGGTGCTGGCATGTTTGTAATGTTGTCACTAAACTCAATGGACACAATGGTGTCAATTTTTCCATGCTGCTGAGCTTGAATGTGCGAGCAATACACTGCCGAGGCTAGGACTGCTGGGTCTGGTACCTAGTCTGGTAGGCACCATGTCCATGAGTCCGCTGGGACGCTGGATTGGCATGAGTCGTTAGGGAGGTAGTCCATTGGAGCCTGTCCATTTTGAGTCTGCTGTTGTGGATGAGTCTGCTTGAGAGTTAGTCTGTCCAGCAGTCTGCTGGAAGAGTTGCAGGGATGAGGTGGAAGTGTGGTGAGCAGACTTTTGGAGTGGGCAGCAGACTGGCTTACTGGCGCTTGCAATCTGTTGACTGTGACTCTGTTGGGAGACTGTGCGTGAGTCCGTTGGGAGACTATGCTTGGAAGACTGTGTGGGAGTCAGTTGGGAGACTGGAGGAGACCGTTGGGAGACTGTGCATTAGTCCATTGCGGACTTGTATTTCAGAAAGGGACAATGCTACCAGAGGAATTGCAGACTTATATTGTCTTCTTCGTGACACCTACACGACGTGAAACCTTATCTCTTTTCGAGGAATTGCAGACTTATATTGTCTTCTCCGTGACACCTACACGACGTGAAACCTTGTCTCTTTTCGAGGCATTGCAGACTTATATTGTCTTCTTCGTGACATCTACACGACCTGAAACCTTGCGAATTTTCGAGTATATATGTGCTGCAGGTGCAGGTGCAGACACCCTCTTGCTGGTTCTCCGCAAAACCCTAGGCCGGGTTTTCCAGGCCTCCACAAAATCTCGTCTCCTTTTCAGAGACATGTTGTTGTTGTCGTTCAGAGGACGGAAAGCCTTCGCTGCCGCAGGGTGCAACATTCTAGCCGCATTTTTTGTCAGGATATCAACGAGCTGCCCTCTGCACATATGAAGAGCAGATCGGGCATGTGCCTCCAGGTATTTGTCATCACCTACAATGCGAAGTATGTCCGCGAATTCTTGTTCCATTGAGGCTGAGACCTCCAGAGGTGCCTCGTCGTAGGGGAAGTCGTCCGGAGGATGTCTTTCCATGAACTGATTGGATTCGTCGTTGTCGCCGGTACCATTGCCCAAGAGCAAGTTAGGTAATCCTCCATGAATGGTTCCCAGCGCCGTGCCACAAGCGCGCACAAGGAGGCCATCCTGCAGGTCAGGGTGAAGCATCTTCAGGACACGGACCTGATGCTTGCATAAGTTTCCCTTCATTGCCCATGGGCACGTGCAACAACCCCAATCGCAATCAGGATTGTAAACAATGTATGTTGTGCCGGGGTGGTTGCTGCTGAGAACGTAGGCTGGTTCACCAGACCCAAGGGAAGAGTAACACTCTCAGCAGGAATGTCTCGTGCCGCAAGTATAGAACTGGATATGTACTTTTCGTGTTTGTCATTTCTTATGAACCCGTGGGTCTTCAAATGGATTGCGTACCAGTAGTGTGTTCCCATATAAGCCAGTCCACTCTACGACCACTCATCTTGCCTTTCCCCATGGCAAGTCATGCCTTCAGATTTCCATGGTATGCCTCAATGCTTGCGTTTGTGTCTTGGCTCGCATGAGGGACATGGCGGGCTGCTGTACACCACATTGCTATTTTGGGCTTCCAGTACTGTTCGATATAGTCAAGAAATTCATGTCCTTTCGGGTATTTTGACCTCATACGACGGATTCTCCTTGCAACCCACCGAAGCGCTCTTTTCTCGTTGCGTGGTCCCCCTCTACAGTACATGAGGTCTCCCATATCCTTCAACAAGTTTACAGCGGTCACCGGATCCTTTGTTTTCTTGCATGATTGCTTCACCCATGCCTTGCGGACATGCCAAAGGCAGAGGAAAATGAGTACTCATTCAAAAACAATTCTGCACAACACACATGGTACACATTAGAGTCTTGGGATCGGACTGCAATGGTGGACTGCCGGAGTGGACTGTAACAACGACCTGTATCAGCGGGCAGAGCCACTGGACTCGCCCAGTGGACAGTACAATGCCATGACGTTGATGTGCTGGAATAACCCCATTGGACTACCTAGTGGACTTCCCCATTGGACTTCCCCTAGCTAGGACTGGGGCAGCGGACTGCCACAACGGACTGCCGAGCGGATTTGCCAGGGACTGCCGAGTGGACTTGGCAGCGGACGGCCGACCCCAGGGACTGCTGAGTGGACTTAGCAGTGGACTGCCGAGCGGACTTGCCGGGGACTGCCAGTGGACTTGCCAGGGGACTGATGAGCGGACTTGACAGCGGACTACCAGTGGATTTGCCCAGCGAACTGCCATCGGGTTTTGCCACAGGAGTCTGCCAGTGGACTGTAGCAATGGACTGCTGCAGTGGACCTCGACAATGGACCGGTGATGTGGACCAACAGACTTACCGAATAGCGTTGATTTCTGCTTTGGCATCGTCCACAATGAACGCATTGGGTCGCCAGCTCGGCAAATCTGCGAGGAGTGAATCGCGCAAGGCTCTCATCCACGGAACCAGGTCTCTTGTCCGATTCATCGCGGATAGGATATATGCAACTGGTATACCGTTCAACCACTCGTCGAAGACCATCAACGTGTACAATGGGAACTGTTGGAATGCACAATGTAAGATGGTCAGAGCATGCAAATTCCGCTCAGTTCTGCACGAGAAGACTTCATAAGAGTGATGAGGTTTGCAGCGGTTCACAATGGGTCTGCCCCTCGGTCTTCCGCAACGTATACATGAAAACATACAGAAAGGGTTAGCACACCAAATATTATGTGAATGTTGCATGGTACTATGCTATCATGCTCGTACAAGTCCATGGAATCGTTCAAATAGTACATTGTCATGATTTGTCCCAAAGGTTGCATCACATGCAATGATACGGTCATGTTCTAGTTCCAGCATTCGTCGTTTCTGCCACGGAGTCTGTATGCCAATAGTGAATGGCAAATCTCCATCAAAATGCTCGAATGTTGGCTCTAATTTCTCCTCTTGATAGAAAAAAACGGACGCAGGATTCTGGTCTCTCCACATGCGCACACTCTCTGGATCATCGGCGTGCTTTTTGAAGGTTTGCCACGCACGTTTCTCGGCAAGGTTGCGAACATCTTGTTCCAACAAGAAATCATCGCAGGTCCATGCATCGCCCAAGCCGGTGTTGTTCATCACGTGCTCTTTATGCTCCATCATGATTTGGGTGACCGACAGGCCTCGACACAAACACTCGACGACCCAGGCTTTCAATTCCTCGCTAATGTGTGGTGCATAGGCGTGGTGGGTGTTCCTGAACTCTGCGGACTTCCCATGCGAGGGTTTCCTTTGCGCATCTGTATGCTCCATGTTGTTGTAGTACGTGAGGACAAAGATGTCAGGGGCGAGATAGCATTGCTGGACCTTGAAACAACATTGGCAACCACGTTTGTAAGACTCTCCATACTCCGACTTCTTTCTCCTTGGGCCTTTATGAGGGCAAGATGCTCCAGCACCCACAAGAGGTCCTCCACGCTTCTGTTTTGGATCCTCCACTATTGCCTTGTTGGTGCGCTTGTCATCAGGACCGTAGCAGCATTGATACCTGGGCAGAAAATTCTAAAATCGATATCCAACGACTTGAGGAAGCATAAAATCAGAGAACTCGTGAAACAAAAAATGGCAACAGACATGCAATGAAACAGCAAAAGGATTGAGGATGGTGCACACATAATACTGGACAGAAATGTGTTGGCTCTGGGTGCTTTTCGCGAGCCGGGTTCCACTTTAGAATGGACATTCACCTAAAACTGAGTGGGGTAGTCCTCCAAACTCTCCTCTCCCAGGACGAAGTCACCAACTCTATCCCAAGGTATGCAGGTCTTTTCAACATTCACTCGCACACCCATAAACCCATATTGCGTCTCACTCTTCCAATGGAGATCCTTTATGTTGAAGGGTCCTGGTTTTGCTGTTTGCAAACATTGTCGAAGAGGCCGTATAAGCGGGCTTTCCGTGATCAGTATATCATCGGGTTTTGCTTCCACGTCCATGCCCTATACAGTACAAAGGACACGCTTCTGAACATGCAAGAAACGCGCCGCAGTACAAGACACGATCGACAACGTGCCAGGAGAACAGTGCGCACGTTCGCGGCTGCTGGCAAGTGGCAGGCGGCAGGGATGCAGGTTTGAATTGCAGCCCTAAAAATGGAGGGCTCGAATGGGTTATGGGAATGGACGGTGACGATCCTGCGCCGTCAGCGGACTGGATGGCAGGGGACTGGCCAGCGGACTAGTGGGCAGACTGGCGGACTGACGGACTGCTGGGCAGCGGACTGGCCAACAGCGGACTGGCGGGCAGACCGGCGGACTGGCAGATTGCTGGGTAGCGGACTGGCAGACTAGAGGGCAGCGGACTCATGGGCGGGGGACTGGCCGCGCGGCGGACGGGGGCGCGGTTGTTGCAGCCACGGTTGCTACAACCGCGCCCGCGGCTGGGCGACCGCGCGCTGCGGCGGGCGGGGCGGGCGGGTTGCTGGGAGCCAGGCGTCCGTGTGCGGGGCCCACCGGCCACATCGCACGTGCCCATTGAAGACCCTATTATCTTAAAATGAGAGGCCTATTTTACCACCAACACTAATTGGGGACCCACACTAAATGTAGTATTTGATACTTCCTTCTTGAGGGTGGAAGGTCAACGACACCTTTATGACGTCTAACATGTGGTTTGAACCCACGATCACTACTGAAGTAGTGTTATATGGCCTTACCAGTGGGCTAAATGTTGGTTGTCGACATTGCTAAAATGGTTGGGCCTAGTTCCACTTCAAGGCTCTTATTTACGCTATGTAACTTGGGTTGCCCTTCTCTCTCTGGATGGTCAACACTCAAATCGAGTCAACTGTCGGAATTCAGATATAAACATTAGTCCACCAACGACTTTCCACGCAACACCAATACAAGTGGGATGTGAGAAAACTATATACAATCGTGACACCATAATTTACGCTTCCTTCTGGTGCCACCATCCTTTATTTATTCTTATGATTATTTTCTTACCATTCGCTGTGCCGGTGGGGGCTAGAATAATATTTGACTGGGCAAGGCAACAGTGAAGCAGGGTAGGTGGTGCAATCACCGCTATGGATGTCGTAGCACCGTCCGTCCATCCGTCCGTCCGCCCGTCGGAGGATGGCTACGGATGGATGGCAGTCAGTCGATGCGACCAAACGGTCGCAATACGGCTGCGCCGAGAGCGTCAGCCGCGAGAACGGCCCCCTGCGAAGACAGAGTCGGGGGCCGGGCCGGGCATGATGGGAGACCTGACCCGCGCTGCATCTCCTTTAACACGCGGGTGCGAAACCGTGTGTGTTTGCCGGGTGTGGACCACCTACGGTACGAAGATGATTCGGGCTTGAGGAGTGTCGGGGAGATGAAGTCATTCAAGAAGCTCAGGGATTTTGCACTCTCCAGCCATAAATCCAAAGACAAGTCCAATGGTGCTGCGCATGTGTTACCAACACAGGATGTCGAGGAGGTCACCAAGGGCATGCAGGTTTGGCCTTGCCAAGCATTTTTTCTCTCGTGTATTCGAGCCAAGCATCTTCTTTGCTAAGCTTCTCTGTCACTTATGCTGAGTCTCTACATGCAAAGCGTCCTGTTGTTGTTGACAGAGAGGATCTGATGAGTCTGGATTCAGAGCAGAGTCCATTTTATTTGAGCAGAGTCATTTTATTATTATTTTTTCACATTCGCCTTGTATTTGATCACATCGAATCGTTTTTTTGATGCTTCTTAGATGTAAGAGTGCTATATTTGCTTTTGGCAGAGATTGGTTCTTGTCACGTTCCAGTAATTTTGCAGGTCTTGCAATCTTATTTTTGTAATATTTAGAACGGGTGTAAAACTTTGGAGTAATAAAGTCGACACTTTGTATAGTCTTTGATTTTTGGAATGTGCCCGCAGTGCGAACGAGTGCGAAACGATTTCGTCAGTCCTAAAATTTGTTTGAACAATGGTTCTATCAGTGTTTGGTATTGTCCAAGTCTGCCTTGAAGCACTTAAGCTTGTTAGAATGTCTCCTCTAGGCACATTAGCTGAATTTGTATCCATTATTCGGCAGTCCTTACTTGTTGCCCCTATCTAGAGGGGCTCTATAATCAAATGCAACCAGCAGCATATCTGGTTGTCAAGTTTAGCTTTTGCGCCTTTAGCAGATGTGTACAACGGCGTGGCAGAGGTGTGTGCATGTTGACAGAGAGCGAGAGAGTAGAGCACTGGGCCTCACACATAAGCATCCTGACTGATGGACTGTTATAAGGCTTTTTATTCACCCCAGTTTGACATTCTGGAGCCACACACTTATGACTGAAGGCAGCAACTTAGAATATGAGAGGCATGGATGAAACTGGACTTCCATGATATAGTTGATGTGCTTAAATTTTTTTCAGCTGACTAAGGTAAGCTCCAAATGTTGATCAGTTTGATGGATCTTTAAGGTTCACCTGCAAGGATGGTGTGCACACTGGAGGTGTCAGCTGTTATTATTACAGGGAAGGTCCCTGTTTGTCTGAGACGCCCATTGTGTTCACTGCCACGAAAATAATGGATTGACTGGAATATATATTTTGGGTCATATGAAATAGTATCATTCAGTTGCCGAAGAAAAACAGTCACAGGTCTCAAATGTTTTCTCAGATTTTCAAGTGATCGTGCAGGCAATAGTTTAACTACACCATAATCTGAAAGCTACGGATTGCAAGTAATTAATGGAGATGCTAGCTGTGATTGATGTGGTCAGCAGTGGGACTTCATCAGAAAAGTAATGGGAACCCAAAGTAACTGCCATTAAAGCAATGCTGAACCTGTAGGGGTCATATTCCAAAGGCTTGCAAAGGGGGCATCCATTTCTCTTTCCCTAGAACTGCTTTAATAATGAATGGATTGTTTTGCTGGCCTTCTAGTTAAGCAAGAGCGATATTCTCTGCAGGATGTCCGGGCTATGGTACGACGATATGAGGGGTTGGTCACAGTGTCCTCCCAAGTTTCAACCCGCGCTTATGGTTAGTCTGTCATCTTACTGTTCTGTTCTTCTATAGTCTCCTTTTACGAGGGTCCAAGTGGGTTGTGGGTCATTAATACTAGTTGTGTTTTCCTCAACACTGAGCAATACTTCTTTGACCAGCATGGGACTGCTTCAGTCTGGGCGTGAGAGTCTGAAAGGGGAGCTCCTCTACATCCCATACAAACAGTTGATATTCATTTTCCTGTGTATTCAGCAACGTTGTGATCTATTAATGAGCCACCTTTAGTGTAGCCTATCTTCTCCTTGTTCAGGTGTATGCACATGACACCGAATCACAAGACATCGGGTTTTTTGGTTAATTTTGGAGTTTGGTTTTATGCTGCACAGACTTGTCTGCAGCTGTTCAAGAAATGGCCTCGTATCTCATCAACTCTTATGGGGTTCTAGACGAAGAGATTGGTAAACTTCCCTCCTCTCTGTTATTGAGACAACTGCTTTAGGATTGTGGGACCATCTTAAATGCAATAAGGCTGGAATATAAACACAGAATAAGAAAGTACTAATAAAACTTTACTCGCTGTAGCCTTTTGGCCATAGACCTTTCCCCTGGTTTGGATAGACCACAGAGGGGAAAAGATAGAGTAAGTGACTAGGGGAAAACAGAATGGGGCCACTGGCATTGCCGATTGCTGGCTCCACTACCTTTGGTGACTTACAAATGGTTTAGGCTTTCCAGATTTCAATCTGGAACCTCTTAGGTGAGGATGGCCATCATTTCAAGGTTCTCATGTAGAGTAAAAAGAGGTGCACTTTCATGTCTATGCTGACAATCTCGGTCAGAGGAACCCATGGCACTGGTATTTTCAGCAACGTGTTCACAAATGGGCTCATGTTCTCCTTTTCCAGCTGGGTTAACTTATTGTTCAGATGTAAGAAGCCACTCTCCGTTAGAACAGAGACCTTGTCCCCAATGTGGAAGGCTGTGCCATTCTTAAGAGAGGCTAGCTGCACTTGGCCTCCCATACAGTAGACCCATACTCTTAAGGTTGGTCAATTTGGACTGCACGAGCATGCAGGCTATTAAAATGAGACAACTCTTTCCTGCATTTCCACAAGCTTTTCGGTGTGTAGCTCCCAGCTATATCATGGGAGAATTGAGAGATGATATTAGGTGGCTGAGCATAGATACTGTTGTGCCACACCAACTTATCTGGATGGTGAGGCTGCATTTACCAGGGGATTCTTGTTCTTGGCAGTTGTGCTAAGGCCCTTTTGGTTGAATTGTGTCATCTTCTTAGCGGTCGTGGGGAGGTCAGGTGGGAAGAGGGATCTGTTGCTGTATCCATATTATTTTCTGATGAAAGCAGACAAAGTGAGTGAGAGACATTTACTCCCAAATCTGTCCAGGTGACTAGAGGGTTGTTCACTCCAGGTGGATAGTGCATAATCCATATGGCTGGGGGGAATTGTGCTATGTAGCTTAATAGTGGCAAGGTGAGGGAAAACACTGATTGGTTCTCTATTTTTCCAGTGTTTCCTGTGAAAGTGTGGATTTGGTAGCATTTGCTGAAGTGTAGGAAACTTGCAGTATTCCTGGAGAGATACATGATGCTGACCAAAGCCAGCGTAAATAAGAGCCTCTTCCCCTTGCATATACTACCCTTTGTGGGGGCGGGGGGGTGGGCTGTATCATTGATACGCTGCAGAATTTGTTGCACATGGGATTAACTTTTATGCCAAATCCATTGATAGCTGACATGCCCATTGTGGTTCTTCAGGAAAGGTGTTCAAGATTGTTGGGAGAGTGCAGTTTGATATTGCAAAACTCTTAGATGCCTATGTAAGTATTTCCGTTCTGTTTTTTCAAATTGTAGCACTTGTTAACTTTGTTCATAATTAAGGTAGACCTCTTTTATTCATCAGCCGCTTTGCTTTCCAAGAGGAGCCATGTAGCGCGCAATTTGAGGCAAACAGCAGGAATGGAAGCACTGGCCTGGCGGATGATCGGTTTAATCCTTTGGCTGAATATACACTTGGCTCAAACTTAGATGTGATTTTCTCATGCCTAAATGCTGTTACAATGGAAAATCTGATTGAAATGTCAGGAGTTTATGTACTGCAGGCTGCCCATGTTTCTCAGACCGTCACAGCGCCCACTGAGAGTCTTATCAGTGAACTTCAGACAGTTGGGGTGAGTGCATGCCAAGTTCCCTAGAGACAATTGAACTCTGTAAATAAAAGTCCCTTTCCCTGCAGGTACTACACCTTTCGTCGGTGGGCTCTATACTGAGTTCACTAGAATATACACTCTCCACTCATCCGAAGGACCTTTAAAAGGCAAAGAATCCCATAGAGGGAACCTGGCTAACATCGTCCTTGGATGACCTGTCAATCTTCTTTCACCTGCTTGAATGAATAATATAATGAGAAAGTTATTGGATACTCTATGCCATTTCCTTAGACAAATATCTGTTAGACCTAATTTAGATTAGGAAGCACTTCATCCCTACAGTTGTGACATTTCATATCTGAACAGATGTGACTCTTCCTTATGAAGAGTCATCTTCCTTAGGATAGAACTTAAGAAGAAAACATTATTAAGAAGTTAGTTACTTTGTAATATACAGAAGGATTCTCTCTCATTCTCTCTCTCATCTGAATGCTCTCATTTCATGGTATCAGAGCCATCCTGTGAAACCAACTAAAGTTGTCTAGTGCGATCCACAGTAGTCGAGGGACGCCTCGACTCCTGCGGAACGGGGGACGCCTCGAACCATAGGATCTCACTTATTCATTTTTCTTTTAGGTGCTTGTCAGAAGCACAACAAAACAAAATATAATTCGAGTAAGCTGCTTTGAAAAATAAGCACTTTAAGATCCGCATAGGCGGGTTCGTATTAGTTCTTCTGAAGAGGAAGAAGTTCTAAAAACAGCTCTGTTTATCTCATTGTGAAGTCAACAGATCGTTGGGAAGATGTCAGGCTTAAAGGTCACGGACCTTCCCAAATTCGATGGAACTTATTTCCATGTGTGGGAGCATAGGTTCCTAATGTTTCTAAGAGCTGAGAAAATGCAAGGTGTTGTTGATGGCACAGTGCCAAGACCCACCACACCCATCCCAGCTTCAGGAGGAGCAGTTGTGCATACTCCTGCTACTGGCGCTGGCAGCAAGATAGAATGGGATAACCAAAATAACATTGCGTTATCCTATCTTCTTAATTGCCTGGATAATAGCCAGATAAATCATGTTACTGCTTTTACCATCGCTCAAGAAGCATGGACAGCACTTAACGATCTATATGATGCGCAAGACACGGTGACCAAGATGTATCTTAAGGATCAGCTTGTCACTCTAAAGTTCAAGGAGGGAGCCAGCCTTACTAAGCATATTCATGCTTTTCGAGCTTTGTTAGATCAACTTAGCTCTGCTGGTTCGGGGGTACGTAACGAGGAGGCTGTTATATCCTTGATGCGTAGTATGCCACCTTCATATCGTAATTTCTTAACAGCCTTAAGAAGAAATCAGGCTCTTACCCTTACACAACTGATCACCTATCTTCTCCAGGAGGAGACCATGATGAAACATGATGATCCTGAACCTGTTGCCACTTTACTGTCCACCCAAAAGCAGGGGTTCATACCTCGAGGAGGAGGTCGACCTTCTACCTCATCTGTATCTACCAGTCAGCCCCCTAGCTCTAATGGGAAGCGTTCTTTAAAATGCTTTTACTGCAAGATGACCAATCATGTCATTAAGGACTGTCGCAAGCGCATTGCTGCAGAAAAGCAAGCTGCTCAAAATCTGGACAGACCAAAGACTGTTAGACGCTTGCTTGTCACAGCTATGTTTCCTACTCCTGCAAGGGATACGAGTTGGTACGTTGATACCGGTGCCACAGACCACATGGCCCATGATAGGAGTCACTTTCATACCTACACTTCTTTAGATCCTGCTCAAATTGTCTATTTAGGAGACAACTCGACTCAATCTATTGTTGGCATAGGCGATGTCTACGTTACCCTTCCTCACGGTGAGCCTATCATTATCTCTAATGTTCTTCATGTCCCTGGCCTTACCAAGAACCTCTATTCCATCAACACCTTGATTCTTCCAATGGTGAGATGGTTTTACGTCGGGGAATTTGTTCCCTTACAGACTCCCAAGGTCAGCTTATTGCCAAATGTCCCCAAGTAAATGACCTTTACAAACTTGGTGAGTCCTGCCCTCCCCCTCCCATTGTTGCCATCCCAGCATCTACTGCCACACCTGCTGAAGTGTGGCATCGACGTCTTGGCCATATTGGCCAAGCTCGGCTTCACCAACTGTTCACTGGCAACATGGTTCGGGGCATTGCTCCTATGAGTCTGAACAAACTTTCCCCATGTGTGTCTTGTATCCAAGGACAACACAACTGTAAGCCCTTCCCAAAGGATGGTGCCAGTCGTGCTACTAAGCTTCTAGGTCTGGTTCACTCAGACATCTGTGGACCTCTTACACCTGCAACCCATTCTGGTTTTCGTTTAATTGATGACTACTCGCGTTACACTACGGTGTATTTATTACGCAAGAAGTCATGCTCTCCACACTTTCAAAGAGTGGAAAACCTATGCTGAAAATCAACTCCACAAAACAATTCAGGTTCTCCGAACTGACAATGGAGGTGAATACGTTTCGCAAGCCTTTACCGACTTCTGTGCTCAGTATGGGATACATAGGCAGTTGACAGTTCCTCATACCCCTCAACATAATGGTGTTGCAGAGCGCATGAACCAAACCCTCATGAAGATGGTGCGATCTACCTTATTTCATGCTCATCTCTCCAAGTCATATTGGGGAGAGGCCATGATTACAGCTAATTACGTCAACAATCGTATCCCAACCGTAGCTTTACCGCCAGACAAAACTCCTTATGATGAGCTATGGCATAGTTCTAAACCTGACATATCTCATATGAGAGTATTTGGCTGCACTGCTTTTGCTCATGTCCATGAACAGACTCGTACTAAGCTAGATCCTAGGAGTATCGAATGTCGCTTCTTAGGTTATAGTGAGTCCTCTAAAGCTTATAAGCTGGAGCGTAAGTCTGATCGCAGGGTTATTATTTCTCGTGACGTCCAATTTCTAGAAGATGTTACTTCATCTCTTGTCAACCCCGTATCTTTCAATGCTGATGGCCTTACAGATGAAGAATTGCAGCAAGAGCTGACTTTCTTTCAACCCTATCCTAATACAATTGTTCCACCATCCTACCCTGCACCTCCAGTGGGAGCAGTAGCTCCTCCCATCTTGCCTACCCCTCCTGGCACACCGCCTCAGGTTGTTCTAAAGACATATTCTAGACGGCCTACTACCCAAGGTACTTCTACTACCCAAACTACTGGATCCACCTCTCTTCCCAGCTCTCGTCCTCCATCGGAGCGCAATCATACTTGGACCATTACAGCTCTTCCTTCTGGACGCCAAGCTGTAGGCTGCAAATGGGTTTACAAGCTGAAGATGAATCCTGACGGCTCCATTGCACGCTACAAAGCAAGATTCCTGATGGCCTTGAAGGTGCCGGGGATCTCCAACGAGCTTGCAAGTTACATCACTCTATCTATGGACTCAAACAGTCCTCTCGCATGTGGTATCAACGTATTGATACTTTCCTTCTTAAAATAGGTTTTGTTCGCTCTACGGCTGATTCCAATGTCTACATTTATGATAAACACCCTGATTTTGGGATCTTAGCCCTTTATGTGGACGACACCATCATTACAAGTAACAGTCTCTCTCTCCTTACTTATTGGGAGGAAACTAATTGTCTGCGGTAGAGCAGTTAATTGGTGGACTAATGAGATTAAACTCAAGATAGCTGAGAGACGAGCCCTCTATAAAGAGTGCTGCAATTTGGAAACCAACAGAGAATTGTGGGCGAGGTACTACCAGCTCCATAAAGATATCAATCAGCTTGTTAGGTCTCAGAAGAAATTATACTGGGACAAGTTATACAGTGAAATAAACTCAAACCACCATGGTGGTAATGACAAGAAATTCTGGTTGGCCCTTCAACGTTTGTACAAACCGAAAAACGGTCAGCAAGTACAAGCGCTGAAGACTACTAAAGGTGCAGTGGTGACTTCATCGGTTGACATTGTCAAAACCTTTGAAACTCACTACAGTATCCTTGGCAGAACTTCTAGGTCTAACAGTTAGGGGTCTTCTGCAGAATGGAGGGACACAGTTGGAAAAACTGTTCCTATGATTCAAAACAGCCCTGATGAACTGGAGTATATTTCAATGGCTTATAATGCTCCCATTAGTTCTTCTGAGATTGTGGAAGCAATTGAACATTTAAATGGATATAAAGCTGGTGGACCTGATGGTATTGTCAACGAGCTTATCAAGCATGGTGGCGATCCCATGATAGAGGCCCTAGTTCTCCTCTTTAACCTTATCTGGAAGACTGAAATGATCCCCTTTCGCTGGTGACAGGGGGTCATTGTCAATCTATACAAGAAGGGTGACAGAGAAGAACCGGGGAACTACCGTGGCATCACGCTCCTCAATGCTGTTGGCAAGACATTCTGCAGAGTTATAAGTACTCGTCTCGAGGTTGATCTGGAGTCTAGAGGTTGTTTCCACGAAGGCCAAGCTGGCTTTCGGCGAAACAGGGGCTGTGTGGATCATATCTTCACTCTAAGCCAGATTATCCAGGGAAGGAAAAAAGAAGGGAAACCCACTTATGTCTTTTTCCTGGATGTCAAAAAGGCTTATGACACAGTGTGGAGAGATGGCCTATGGTTCCGCCTCTGGTCTTGTGGGATCAAGGGAAAGATGTGGAGAGTTGTCCACAACTTGTATGCTCACACCAAAAGCTGTGTCACTGTTAACGGACAGAAGTCCAACTTCTTTGACATAGACCAAGGTGTAGCTCAAGGATGTACTCTCTCCCCTCTGCTCTTCAATGTTTTCATCAATCAACTCCTCGAGGATGTGGAAAGTGAGGGATTTGGGTTAAGGGTGGGTGATACCACCATATCAGCCCTTATGTTTGCGGATGACTTCGCAGGCATAGGGGAGACTCTAACCAATCTCCAGGAGTTGATTGATTGCGCGAAGAGATACTTTGATCTTTGGGGGCTAGAGGCTAATGTCAGCAAATGTGCAGTGGTAGCATTCAACGACAGAGGAGAGGGAGGAAGTGATCTTAAGTGGCAGTGGGGTAGCCAAGAGATCCCGGTCCTCCCTTCCTACACTTACCTGGGCGTTGAGTTCTCCTCCAATTGTAATTGGGATGCACATATCCGGAAAGTTGTTCAAACTGGCAAGGGCAAAGCTCTGGGGCTCACTAAATTTTTCCACTGCAGAGGGGTCAACTCTGAGGTTAAGAAAACCATGCTTTGTCACGTTATTAGACCTGATCCATTCAAGTGGGGGTGCTTAAGGAGTGTATGTCAGCATGCTCCAAAACAGCCAATGTGGCTGTTCGGGGTGAGTTTGGCATTCCGTCCTTAAGCTCCCGACGAGATGAATTCAAGGTCAGATGGTGGGGTGAGCTGCAACATATGCCCAACACCAGATATCCTAAATTAATCGACTCTATATCTTGGAAACAGGACCGCCCTGTCAAACAGGCTAAGTCCTGGCAGAAGAGAGTAGAAGAGATCCTCAAGGACCTGGACCTGGATCCACAAGTCTTGACCCTGCTGGATAAATCTGACTTAGAGGCTGTAGTGTCCTCAGCCATGTCTGTTGCCATGAGATTGTCTGATGAAAATGAAGTTAGGCAGAAAACTTCCCTGAACTTGTTTCCAGTCTGTCACATGGGGGAGGACATCTTGGATGACCTCAAGGGTCTACCCACTCTCGGCACTAGACTGAAATTTAAACTCAGGGCAGGAAGCCTACCTTTGAACAGCAAACAGAAGCAGAGAGGAAAGGGAGAGTGCAATTGCCCGTTGTGTGGGCAATCTGAAGACAGTATTCATTTTCTGATACACTGTCCGGGGTTCTCTCACCAAAGAGACGCTCTCTTCAAATCTATTAAGGGAATTGTGCCTGTACCCCTGTTTACCAACTTTGAAAGTCTCGAGGCTGAGCCAAAAGCCCAGGCCCTCCTGAGGCCTAGTTTTTGGGCAAATCACACACAGCAGATTGATGCTTGTGTGAAGGGATTTCTAGAGGATATCTGGAAAACCCGGATTAATTCTTTATATGGAGGTAAGTCTTACTACCAACGTCAGCCCCTGACAGAGGTAGGTTCTGTCCCTTTTGTTCCCGCTCAAACTGGGCGCGGGGTCAATGGCCACAAGGCTACGGCAAACAACGTCTTATGAGTACAATCTCCTTATTTGAAAGACTGTCTCAAGAAGGAATTTGAGATGACCGACTTAGGGGAAGTCCACCATTGTGTTGGTCATGAAGTTACCCGGGACAGAGTTGCTGGCTGAATACGACTCTCTCAGAAGTGGTATCTCCTTCAAAAGCTTAAGGAATTTAATATGCAAGATAGCAAACCACTTCGCACCCTATGGAACTGGGCCTTCATCTCTCTACCCATGATTCTCCTACCACTGACGAGGCTAAACAGTTCATGCTTACTGTTCCTTACAAATCTGCTTGTGGCTCATTAATGTGGGCCATGGTTTGCACCAGGCCCGACCTCTCCTATCCAGTGGGAGTTGTGGCCCAATTTACTGCCGTTAAGCGTATCTTTCGATACGTCAAGGGCACTCTATATCTCTATTCCAATACACTCGTGTTCTTCAGCCTCGCCCTCTATATGGGTTTTCTGATGCTGATTGGGGTGGCAATCTCGATTCTAGACATTCCACCTCTATATACACTTTTATTCTTTCTGCTGGTGTTATTACCTGGGCCAGTCGCAAGCAACGGGCCATTGCCTTGTCTAGCACAGAGGCCGAGTACATGGCCTTGATGAAAGCTAGCACCGAAGCTATTTGGCTCCGTCATCTACTCCAAGACCTTGGCTTTCTTAATGCCACTGATCCCACTACTATCTTTTGTGATAATCAGAGTGCTATTGCTCTGATTGACACTACCAAGTTCCACGACAGGACCAAGCACATCGACATACAATTCCTTTGCATTCGCGACCAAGTTCTCAACAAACATGTCATTTTATCACAATATCTGGCAGGGCATCCTTCTCCTGGGTGTCCATTGTTGTGTAGTGTATGGCTGTTTTTCATTCCTATCTGATTAGACATTGTGATGTGACATGGCAGTTCTTGCCAAGATGTTGTGAGGAGCTATGTACATAAGCATGCATTATACCACGTTTCTCTACAAGATGCTTCAGACCTTTCGTTTTTATGAAAGGGTGAAGACAAAAGGTATTGGCATTTGGCTAAATTGTGTTGGTGGGATTATGTTGGGCAGGAAAGCAAGAAACGCTATGATGAGAAAAGGTGAACATTTTTCCAATAACCTTGAATCTTTTGTTCCTTGTGATTGTCCCCAAGGCTGGTTTAGCTAGGAATTAAGAAAGGTGATAGAGAGTCTAGTGTGGAATTTATTGCCAACTCAACATTAGGCATCTAGCAGATGACCTATTAAATAAGTTGACTAGTTTTGGGTAGTTAATTCTGGCCCTCATAGATTGTTGAAAGAAAGGTTTGGAGGTACTTAGGTTCTCAGTGAGAACACTCTCCATTTGGAGGTTCAAGCTAAGATCAAGATAGCATGTGAGGCTGGGTGCTGGGGCTCAGATTAGGTGTAAATGATGCAGGCAGGCACTGGATCAGCATAGAATACGTGTGGCAAAAGCGAGACCTAAGAATGGCAAAGGTGATGCACAGGAAGATCCACAGTTGCAAGTGGCAAAAGATGAGTTTGATGAGGTTGCCATGTTTTTGGGCTGTCGCTTGCTCTCTCTGGAGCAAGGGCGCCCTCGCAGCCTCATCACTCAGGCTGCCCGCCACCATGCTGCCCAGGTTCTGTTTCTTTCTCTCCCCTCCTGCTTTTTGCTGCTCCGTTCGTCTGCTGGTGGTATCCCAGATCAGTCTTGAGGCAGTAGGAAAACATGTTGAGATGAACTTGGTGAGTTAGACATTGCCCGGAGGGAAGCCCTGGTCATTTGCCCTTTTTATGGTCATC
Source organism: Takakia lepidozioides (assembly GCA_030704615.1). NCBI lineage: Eukaryota > Viridiplantae > Streptophyta > Takakiopsida > Takakiales > Takakiaceae > Takakia > Takakia lepidozioides. The sequence goes on from CM060734.1 coordinate 12,754,665, forward strand.
TTTTGTTTGGGTTCATCGGGGCTCTGCAAATGCAATTTTGGTGGGGAAAGTAGCAGTTTCATCCATGTATCCATTCGGAGTTTTATGGCCTTACCTGCTTCATAGAATATTGCCGTCTTTTAACTTGGAGTTGAAAATGTTTCCAATCTTGCCGAGTATTGCGCTTGTTGCGATGAAGATAGGGTCATGTTAGCAGTCTCCTGTAGACAAATGTCACTTTCATGCTGGATTTCCAGTACTTAAAAGCTTGTGTACCTGTCAAACTACACCCAGATGGAGATATTTCGGCATACAAGATCTGTGTTGCAAAGATAGAAGCCAAAATCCGGAATCTCTGTAGCCAACCCAATAAAGTGAGGGGTTTGTCATTTGGTGTCTATGAAATGTGTCATGTTATGAGAGTCTTTCTTACCTTGAAAATGGTGCATCCATACCTGTTGGACCACACTGAGGTCAAGGGCATTGTTGGATTGGTTGCAGATGCAGCTTTTCAGCAAAGGGCTGACCGCTCTCCATGGGATTGAGCCCTACATGAAGCAAGTTACCCATGAACGCAACATCGATCGGCAGCTTAGCTCTCTGGACAGAGGGTTGTTTGATGATGCAAATGATGAAATAGCTTCATTTGCCGATGATGTGTCATACATTGAGGACAGGGAGGACTTCGGTGGTTCTGCAAACTTTGAACACGTGAGTCTTTCCTATCTTCTCTATGGGTAAGACATCTTAGACCAGATCTAAACACATGGTATAACTTTCAATCTCACAATTTCACATACTATTTCACATTCCCTTCCATCTCATGTGGAGGCTTGTTTAATGAGGTTTCCATTTTAAACAGTGGCCCAAGTTTGGGCTGATATGTAGAAGCATAGAAATTACTTCAGAGATGGTGTCAAGGCAGCTGCTTCATATCTGCCAAGCTCTCCATCTGACTCTCTGCTGTCACATCACAGCCTCTGCTGGTCAAGGATGGGCCTGCTTGAATGGGGAGGGCCATTGGCCTTTGTGTCCTTTTCTATTGTTCCCCCTGCTCTGTAAGCAACTCTTTCAGGGTGTAATATGTCCCATGCAAGGTATATCCAAGTGAATCACCATTGCCAAGCTACCTACATATCTAGGCTGGACAGTTGTGCAAACAGATGATGTCATCTGCCATAGGTTTGGACATCCCTATATCATTGATATGGAGCAGATCAAACAAAATTCGACTTGTTGGGATTTATCGCCTCTCCTCATGATATTGCTTGCAAAGACTGCATCCCTGCATTCTCATCCAAGATGGCAGTACGGCTCATGGGGGAGTAGTTGTCTCTTGATGGACCATTTCTGGAACTCCATCATCGTATGTATGTGGTGGTTTGTGTCATCGTTTTGTGTGCTGCTGCAATTCTCGAGTGAGTGCACCCAACCGATTTGGAAAGACTTTTGACAGAGGTGTGTGTTGGCACCACGCTCAATTCTATCATTGTCTCTCCTGAATTGAACAACGGAGGGTGTATGTTGCACAGAAGTTGGAATTTAAAGTTGTTAAAACTAACATATGTGGTCCCACTCTTCTTCCTGCTTTGGTAGGAACATTATGTGACGTCTGCTGCTTGGAGCCATTCGCATAGTAGCATGCATGCCTCTGAGCTAGAACTTGGGTCTCAGGGTCCAGTACCCAGTACCCACTTCTTAATGGAGTGCTGAATTCTGAAGAGCTGCACCAGCATCCTGTGCATAACTGTTGTTGCAAGAGATGGTGGCCTGAAAACTTATTTATAATAAGTAGAGTTTATTCATGAACTCTGTTTGGTATGGTACAGAATACTTTTTTATAATAAGTAGAGTATATTCTCGATGAACTCTCTTTGGTATGGTAGAGAAATAAAAAACTCAATATGATATTCTTAATGTATTCAGTGCATTAAAAAGTCCCTGTTGATGATCTTCTACCCCAGACCATCAAGAGTTCCCCTGACAAATGAGTTCACATATTGCTGCATATGTATCTTGCAGGAGGGTGCTGTACCATTGAATCTGTCACAGGAATGGAGCAGTTTGTTAGAAGTGTCGGGCAGTTTGGACCAGCATGCCCCCTATACCAACGAGCGAGATAGCTCTCCGTTGCATCAGGCGAGAGTTGGAGCCAGCAACTCCGCACCTCCCTCGCCCATTGCCAGCTTTGAAGGTGGGGACAACATTCAAGAGCTTGATGTGGACCACCTTTCCAATGGAAAGTCAAGTCCCGTTTCTTTATCCAGAAGAAGATCCCCTCCAGTCTATTTGGACTCTATTGGTGGTCAGAGTTCAGTGACAGGCCCCTACGAAAGGCTAGCCATTGAGTATTATCCATCGGCATTGGACCACAGTCAAACCCCTGGTTTAGTTGCCCATCAGCTCCCAGGTAGAGAAAGCTCAATCCCAGCATGTTCACCCGGGGTACGCCGAACAAAAACCAGATTGGGTGTTCCTTTAACAATGTTCTCTGCATTGGAGCCAGCTAGGTCCCAGCTCATGCCACTGCCACCTTCAAAAGAGGCACCTCCGGTTCTTAACTTTGTTGCCCCCTCTTTGTCGTCAACCACAAATGGTACCATGACTGGCAATGCCATACCCTCCAAATCTAAGAAAAGGTACAGCCATTCGGGACCATTAACCTCCTCCGCTGCTTTACGGGTCAGCCATTCAACTGTACCTAGTAGTGGGCCAATTCATTCGAGTATTCCCAACAGTGGGCCTTTGCCACCTCCTCCTCCTGATCCACCCAAACCAGGACAGTTGGGGTGGTTACCAATTGGCCGTACTTTTGGTTCTCCAAGAGTCTCTCCGTGTGTCTCCCCCCCTAAGATGTCACCGCCGCAAATCAGTGAGTTGCACAAGCTTCCTCCTCCTCCCCTTAGTGCTAGTTCTTCGCCGGTACCAGCCTCCACTGCAAGTTTGATTGCCCACTCAGCACCTTTGTCCAGACCACACTCTGAACCTGTAACAAGCTCTCCCCTGAAAGCTTCTCCCCTTCCTCCCCCTCCTCTTGGCAATTTGAAAGGCAGCCTATCTGTGCCTGGTGGACATATCAGGCCACATAAGGAGCAACGATCCAAGGGCCTTCCGATTTCACAAGTTGTGGAGAGTGAGGAGGAGGGTTTCTTGCCATCTTATGATATCAAGCAGGTGCCGATGAGTTGTAATACTTCAGGCCTGTCAACTGCAGGCAGGCTTCAAGTGGGCAGATCTGACCTATCATCCCTGGTATGCGAGTTGTTTTCTGTTGGTGCAAGGTTGTCATTCTTGCAGTTTTCTCGACTTTTAGCTGTTTTTTGACAGTTGGCCTGGTACTTTCTAGGAAATTGTATTGTTTTGAGTTGCACTGTTAGTTAGGAACAATGTAGTGACTGTGGGAGGCCTTGGGAGTCCTGAGCAGGAAGTCTGTATGGACATGCCACTTGTCTAACACTCCTTAATCCGCTTTTCATCTCAGGAAATAACAAGCCTCTAGTACCTTCACCACCTGCCTGCTGTGTGGTCTGTGGGTGTCTCTGAGATGCCAACATTTTCTCTAGCTTGCATCTTATGTTGTGGATTTTTTCAGGGTCCTGTCCTGCACAAAAATTCGTTGGGTTCTGGGAGCTCGGCATCAATGGATGTCACAAATGGTGCACCTGAGAAGAATACATCATCAATTTCTCAGGCTGCTCATGGTGATGTTCGGAGGCTGAACACAATGTTACATACCTCACCCAATTTAGCATCAGCTTATTCTGTCATGTCACCCATGTGTAAGCTGGCCATGCATTTCATGTTTTCTTACTTGTAGGTAAACTTGAAGTAATGCGTCTTTCTGAATGTGCTGGTATTGGGTCCCTACGATGGATTCGACATTGGTACTATTGGAATGTCTCTCATGTCGGCAGCCACTTCCAGTCATTTACTTACAGGGGGTTGCACATGTGGTGGTTTGAAAGGCAGATAGCTCAGCTGAAATTATTCTCCATGTTATGTTGATTTGTTTAGGTTTTGAACCTTATGACAGGTGATAAGATTTTATTAGCAAATTTTCAGTAGATGATTTTTGAAGCTAGTGATGAATTCCAGGGAGCAATCAATGGTCATCAAGCGGTTCAATTTGTTGCTGGGATGGACCGGAAGTGTGCATATTATTATCCTTGGACTCGGGGCTTTGAGTTGTGATGCCACGAGGATTTTCCCAGCCCAACCAATCAGTGACTACTTAAAGTTGTAATAGCAGACCGCTGGAAGCATGAGATCGCTTCCATTCATTTTGGAGCAGATCGCAGTGAGGAACAAATCCTATACCTTTGACATCTTAGTTGTATGTTAATCAGTGTCTCTGTCTTCCTGAGATACAAGGTGATTTGCAACATCTGTTAGTGATCCGGACTCTTGAAGCCCTTTTTGGTAGCTATTTCTAAGTCTGGTTCAATTGTATTTGCAGCCAATGTGAAGGAGGGAACTCAGTCAGGTAGTGATTTTGAGGTAGGAAGACGGTCCCTAGATGCAAGGCTGCCAGATGATGCCCGGGGTTCAAAATGGAGGTCTTTATCGTCCAATGATCGTGGTGCGTACTTGCAGTCAATTGCTCGATCAGTGAACCACATGCGGGAAAGCCCTCAACAACATCGACATAATCCAAGTCCAAGGAGGGTCACCATCAATTGCGGGAATGGCATTCAGCCTGTTCCTTAAGTTGCAAGCTGGGTACCTCTTTCTCTCTCTATATATATATGGCAAACAACGTCTTATGAGTACAATGCTATATATATAAGCTCTCATAGCCCAGTGTATATGTTGGACAAAGCCAAGGGAGGTTGGTGTCCTAGTGTAACATTTCCAGCCAAGCTATAAAGTGCCAGTGAACAAATGAACAAACTAACAATCTTAGTCATGTGTGGGTTTCAATGGTAGTGGCATGGACAGTTGTGATAGGTATTTTCCCATAGTTGGAAAAGTTGTCATTTAAAAAATTTATACAAAAGGAATGCAAACTCTCCCCTTTTCCAGGGTTCTTGTCTAGTGTTTTGGTTTCCCGTTATTGTTCTGGAGGATTACGCCAACGTACTTACCATTGGCTGGTGGTAGCTGATAATTGACTTGGTAGATGCAATGGTCGCAGTTGTGTCTGGTTGCATTTTTTCCCTGTTTGCTGTACTTGTTATGCTTTTGAAGTCTGGATTTTACGCTCCTGGTAAAGGTTATACCGTGGTATAGAATATGAACTACATATTCTCTCCTCCTAGGATATATTGTATGGAATAGTCTTTGACCAAGGATTAGTCAAGGACCAAGTAGCTGTTTGTACTTCATATGTTTTTCAATGAAGGAGAGACTGTTTCGACAGGCTGTGGGTGGAGGGGTGGGTGAAAATAAGTTACTCTTTTGCTAGACTTTTCTCTCGTGCTGTCGTGGTCATGTTCATTCGATGAAATGTTGGTGGCTGTCCCTGTTGCTGACTCTGAAACTGAAATCTCACCCACGTCATCATCCTCCACATCACTTGCCAAAACTGTTGTTCCGGAAGCAGCTCATGGAATAGATATCTGATTCCAAGACACAGGCACACAGATTTGTGCGCAAGCGCTTCACAGACCAAAGAAAACGCAGATGTGAGCACAGGTCCAGTTTTACCACTTCTGTGCGTGGATGTCGTCAAAGACTGATAATCCAAACTGCATAGTTGCATCGGTCTCTTTGTTCCACCACTGTTTCTCTCTAACACTGCTTTTCTGTGCTTTCTTTCCCTGTGTTCTCTCTACAGATCTAATGTCCACTAATTTACTCTTAACACTTTTGCCATTCAGAGCTGACTATAATAAGGTTAGATCATTTCATGGTCTTAATGCTGCTGAAAACAGACTTTTTGGTCATTTGATTGTACAAGTTGGTGTGGTTAGTGTTATAAATAGTTTCTACTAGATCCTATGTTGGTTTACTATACACAATTTGTAATTGCTCATTTTCCAGCATGTCCATAGTCTCTAGTTGGCATGACTCAGAACAACACACACCAATGAATGTTTTTGGACCAATACGAGTCTTCACATGGAGTAAGGACAGTTGACCATTTTCTCTTGACTTCAACAAGATGCAAAGTTAATGCCCTTAAAGGGAGGGAGCATAGATACCTAGTGAACCAGTATCAGTGGCATTTTGGTGTCCCGGATGCAACTTGAATCTGTGATGTCACTTGTAGGGTATTGTGTTTTAACCCTTAAAAGGACGAGCTATTTTTTGGTGGGCCCACTCAAAAAGGGTGCATACCCTTATGGACGAGGGTGTAACTTCTTACCCCCAATCATCCATGGGGATGAACCTTATACTTATGTGCATATCTACTAGATCCATGTCCTGTCAAAAATATAGGCAAATAAATATAGGCAAATTGACCGTTGCATTCGGGAGATTATAACAAACTAATATGCCCCAATTTGTAAATATATTCAAAAATTGCATGGAAAAAAATGTTTGACCACAAAATTGAAGTATCTTGAGTCCAATCTTTCAAAGGCCCTCCATAATCTGATTATATGGCACCTAAACTACTGCCTCCCCCAAAAAATCAGACCAAAATTCCAAAAATTCAGATAGGCTGCTTTGTATGTGAAACGTGGGGGGTAAATTATCTTGTTTTGGCTTCTTTCCCAAGTGAGGTGACATTTGTCTTCCAATTCCTCTGGTAAGTAAGTGCATAGTAACATTTCATGGTGTCTTGTCCAAATTTTTTGGCATTAAGATAAATTTTCAGCCCTACATGTTATCTTGAAGATTGCCCATTTGGCTGCCACGTAGGCAGCTCAATGGTGCTCTAACACTGGATTTCCTGAAACCTTGGCACTTTGCAAAATTCTAGGGAGCAGAGCTGTTATGATTTTTTGGCGCTGTAAATTCCCACATGTGCTCCTCTCTGACATCTACAATTCATCTTCAAGGTTCACCTCCATCCACTATCATCCATGGGAACTGGAGCGTGGCAAGTAATCTGACGCGACCCGATTCGGGTCACGTTGTCCTATAGGGGTTAAGTGTTAGCTATCCCTTTGAATTATTGAACTTGAGAAGAAAAAGAGCAATACATCATATAAGCCCAGATATTAAGCTTGATTAGAGCCATCCATTTGGGTGAGCAAATTATTCATCAATTTGCACTAGAGTAGATATCCTAGTGGTTGAGAGTTTATGCCTTGTCTGTGCATAACCTAGGTGATCTAGGGTTTGGAAAGATTTTCCTGCTTTTTCCCTTTGGGTTTGTGAAGCCTTAAAACAAGTGTGAGAGAATAATCTCCTATCCTCACAAGGCACTTGACAAACGACAGGGGCGAAGCAAAGAAGAGCTTGCAAGCACGCAAGAGGAGGATACACCACAACTGATAGGATTCTTTAACACGTACAAAGTTCTCACAGCTTTACACATACGTTTCACCAGAGTACACAAGCCGTCTGACACAAGTCAGGCCGCTGCTTTATACACTAACCCTAGGGCTGCTGTGAGGTGGCGAGGCGTTATAGGCTGAGCGCGCGACGCCTCTTTCTGGCCATAGATTGATCGGACGGTCAAGATAAAACCAGCACATAAGCTAACCCCTAACTTAACTATGAGTGTAACGGTTTACCGGTATACTAAGCGAAAAAATACACTAGATGAATGAGTATAGATGGATGGATGAAATAGGAAAGTAAGTCACTAGGAGGAAATGGGCCTTCACATCTGTGAAGCCTACCCCCCTCGGAAAGTCCCGAGCTCCGCTAGGTAAAATATAAGAAATAATATATAAAATATTTTGATAAAATCACCATCCTCTGCTGGGTGAAAAACCTACCAAGGGAAAACCTGGCACCTGCAAATTGGGCCGAGGACAAAACCCTTGGGTAGGAAAACCGTGCAGGGAGTACAGGTGGTGATATATCATAAGACTAAAATGTTTTGAGTCATATAATGTCACAAAAGTCACAAATCCGCAATCTAAGACCAAGCCGCCGAAGAACAAGAGGATCAAGCTTAAGCAAATCAGCAAAGAAGATCAAGACATCACCCCACCATGCGTCCCTCCACGTTGATGCACGTGAGATCAAAGACCAACTCGGAATGCACCAAATCAGTGAGAAACAGGTTCATCATGCGCTTGAACATTGGGCCCCTGCGGAAGAAGGAGAGCACGTCGCCCACGTGAAATCTAATAGAGCAAGTATGGACCGTCGATCTTGAGCTTAGATTTGCATGCATGCTTACCATGCTGCAACCGAATGCACACGGTTTGTCCCACCTGAAACAGGTTAGAATACTTGACACGTTTGTGAAAATTGCAGACCTGGGTTAGCTAAGCCTTACCAATGTTCGACTTGGCATCGTAGATAGACACCGCATGCCGACCATGAAGATCCTCAACAAAGGTATCAAGATCAACCGGATCAGCAACAGTAGAGATAAGAGGGGTAGAATGCAAAGAAGAAACACACTTACGACCATAAAATAACTCAAAAGGAGTCTTCTTGGTGCTAGCATGCACGGCGGTGCGATAAGCAAAGAGAAATAGGGGGAAGAGAGGTATCCCACTCCCTGGTAAGTGTGCCATTCTTCTCCAACATTCGGCAAAGAGTTTGGTTGAAGCGTTCTGTAAGGCCATTGGTCTGGGGATGGTATGGGGCGGTGGTGGAATGTTTGACACCAAAATTGAAACAAACCACCGTGAGGAGCTGGTTACAAAACTCCCTGCCTTGATTCGTCAGTATCTCCCGAGGACACCCATGCCGCATAAGGATCTTATTGAAGAAGAACTGAGCTACAGCATCACTATCATTGGTACGCAAATGCCGAACTTCTACCCACTTAGTCAAGTAATCAGTAGCAACACAAAGGTAGCTTCGACCCTTTGATGTGAGTGCGAGGGGTCCTACCAAGTTAATGCCAACACGAACAAAAGCATGGGTAACAGGCAAAGGCTGCAGCTCATGCAAGATCCGGGCCCTAGGGAGAGCAATGTTAGCACGACAACCTTCACACTTAGAGATGAATTCCGTGACATCCCGTGGTAGTGATAAGTTGGGTAAGGCTAGAGATACTGCGTTGTTTGAAGTATGTCAGAATGAGTTTTTTTTTTGTCGTGGGTGGGAGTGTTCAAATTGTGTGTGGGAGGGGCTTTGAAGCCATGCACGTTCAAGTGGGGAGATGGTGTTGGGGTAGCTTGGTAGGTCGGTTTGTATACTGATCTTCAGTTGTCTTAGAATAAACAGTGTGCGGGTGGTTGGGGAGTGAAAGCATGATTGGGGATAAAGGGTGGGAAGAGAATATAGCCCATTGTATTTACCCGCCAGGTATTTGAGGAGGCCTCTAAAAATGAGTCCTAAGCGACCACGGTCGTTTAGGGCTTCCTTGTAATTGTGAGCCAAGGGTGCGGGTGTATGAGATGATGAGGGGACTAGAGCCTATGTCATAGCTATCTTGTGGGAGTTGGGTGAGAGCGTTCGGGGTGCTAGTGGGTAGGCCACATATACGTTTGGTGAGTTGAACAATATTTTTATCAATTTGTTTGATGTCTAGTAAAGAGAAGAGGGCGGCATGAAAGGCGTATTGTACTTGGGTTTTGAGGACTGTGTTGATGATGGCAAGCTTGGGGTGGATGGCAACCGGAGCTTTGAGGAGGGCCAGGCTTTTGTTGGTTAGTTTATAGAGTGTTGTGGATTTTCCATGTGAGTGAGGGGACCAGCTGAATGCCTAGGTAGGTGTAGGGCTCGTCTGGGCCTAAGAAGGGGAAGGGTTTTTGTTGATAATATATGGAGTTTACAGTGGGAGACTATGGTGGATTTTGTGAGTTTGCTGCAATGTGTGGTGGCAATGACCGCACATTTGTGGAGGCTGAACTCCATGCCAGACCATTGGTTGAAGCGGGCAAGTTTGTCCACCCATCGCTTAAGATGTTGAGGTTTGTGTGCAAGTATGGCAAGGTCGTCAGCATAAGTTGCTGCAGTGATTTCATTAGGGGAGGTTTTGTACTGATAACCAAGGTTTCCACGGGCGAGCCATCTGAGCAGGGGTTCAAGGAATATGATGAATAGATAGGGGCTCAGAGTGTCACCTTGAATGGTTCCATGAAGGATGGGAATAGGAGGCGTGGAACCATAGTAAGAACCAGCGTATTTTGTGGTGATGTTGGTGTAGATGTTACCAATGAGCTAGATAGCATCTATAGGGTATCCTAAATCTATCATGACGGCGAGCAGGCGGGGGTGGTCTAGGGATCCGAAGGCATTTTTTAAGTCGATGTAGAGAAGATAAATGTCTTGTTTGGTAAGTTTTGTATCTTCCAGAGCCGATAGGACATATTGTATTTGACTGGTGGTACTCCGCGTAGCACGAAAACCTTCTTGTGGGTCGCTGAGGATCCGGTGTTGTTCCCCATAGGTAGACAACATTGTTGTCAGGGTGCTAGTGAATAGTGTTAACTAGTGCGATAGGCCTGTAGTTACCAAGGTCCGTGGGGTCACCTTTTTCGAATAGTAGTATGGTCCTGCTATGCTTCCCGCAAGGGAGTGTGGTATTCGGTGGAGCTGGTAGCAGAGTTGAAATTTTTTAAAGAGGAGGTCATGAAATTGGGGTTCGAGTGCTTGGAGGATGGCGTTGGGTATGAGGTCTGGGCCTGGCGCCTTGGCTTTGGATAGGTTTTTGAGGCATGAGTCATAGAGGTCTCTTGTGAAGAGATTCAATATACAGTCTGTAGGGGGGCCGCGTTTTTTTAGGGAGAAGCCGTCAAGGTCGTGCCACGGGTAGTGCTTGACTCTGCATAGGCAAGTGGATACGTGTTGGCTTGGATGCAGGCAGTTAGTGACTGTGGGTGTGTATGAAGTCGATGATCGTGGTACTCATTTCTTAAACTCCACTATTGAGCAAATGACGGCTAAGTATGTCATTAAGCATCGAAAGACCACCCCTCATCATCCTCGGGCGAATGGCCAAACTGAGAAAACCAATGGACTTTTATGTGCAATCTTGACCAAAATAATTTCTGGTTCTGGCAAAGATTGGGATATCAAGCTATTTTCTGCTTTGTGGGCCTATCGGACTGCCTTTAAGGTTACTATAGGTTTTACACCTTTTCAACTTGTTTTTGGCCAGGAGGCGATTTTGCCTATTGAATTAGAGATACCCTCTCTCCGCATAGCTATCGAAGAGCGTCTTGGCGAAACTGACAGCTCGATTGTTGCAATTGGTAAAAGGATGAACTTCGTTGGCAGGCGTTACAACATATTGAAGTCACCCAGTTGCGGCGGAAGGACTATTATGACAGCCGCCTTAAGCCTAAAGCATTTAAAACCCATGATTTGGTGCTCATTTTATGATAGTCGCTTTCAAGATTCTGCCCACAGAATACTTAAGTATGGTAGAGTTTAAGGCGATCGCCATTAATGCGAGTGTCCAATGGATCGCCAAAAATTATCGATAATGTCACTGAGCCATTGGGAAAAGCCTCCACCGAGCGATAAGGGCCAAGCCAGAGCATTTTTAATTTGCCAGGAAATTTTTTAGGTTACGTGAGGGGGAGGGTGTTTTACAATTCTATTGGTCAAGGATCATTTTTTCTTATGATTGCGTTATCATTAGGTTGATAGAGAGCCATCGTCGCCGTTTGTGGTAGCCGCCATGTCGAATCAGTTATGACCGACAGTTAGTTTCATTGCTTACTGCAAGACAATTGTATAGCCAAGTGGCTGCTGTTAGGTTATGCCACCTTGGTCAATAGATAGGAGTGGGGCCGTCTTTTCCGCTCTCATTTCCATTGTTGTGTCATTCTCTTCTTGCAGAGCGATAGTTTGTTGTAGTGTGCGAGAGAGAGTGTGTAGGAGGGAGCATTGGGTGAAGTGAGTGTTGTGAGGAAAAGTAGTGTTTCCAGCCAATTAGTCAAGATGGTGAAGAAATCTGTGCAGCAACCATTGCCGAGGCCGGTTTCCATGATGGCAGAAGAATTGCGGAGTTGTGATATTACTATGATTTTGGGTAACCGTGATCAGAAAGCGCTGTGGAGGCAGACACAGATGTTGGAGTTTTTTATTCTCTGTTTGAAGGGTATGCCAAAGCCTAGCATGACATTAGTTATGCAGTTTTGCAATTCTTACGATCGTGGTTCGAAGAGTGGAATAGTGAAGGGCACGGGGATAGTTGTTGATGCTCGCACTGTCACAGAGGTCTTGTTATTGCCCTCAACAAGAATTGAAGTCGATGGTTTTAAGGATGAGGCTTTTGTTCCTGCAAGCCATTTCAAGTTGAATGCTTTCAATCGAACGGGAGGTTGGGCAATTGCCAAAGCAATCAGACCTGAGCTGATGGAATGGATGAAGTTTGCAGTAAGCCGATTAGCCCTGAAGAAGGCCGCTACTTATGTTGTGTAATCGCAACTTAATTCGGTGGTAGCAACATTCATGGGCCTGCAAATCAATTGGGCAGAATTCGTCTTTGGGAAGATCCATGAGGAGATAATATCGAAGCGTAAGAATGGTAAGACTGACACTCTGTTTTGTGCGACCTATTTGTCTATGATTATGCAACATCGATCGAAGGTACCACCTCCTGCCGATGCAAATGACATTGAGATTATTGACAGGCCAGAGACGAGTAGGCTCCAAGAGAAGAATCCAAGGACCACAACGCCTGTAGCAACTACTCCTATCACTTCTATTGTTGTATCAGGAAGTAAGGATGTGGGTAGTCAAACCTCTTTCACAGCAAGGTTGCGTGAATTGGTCTCTGGTCTTCAAGAGATAGCAGCAGAAACAATTGATCACGAGGACGTGAAGGGGGAATTGGACGATTTGAGGACCCTCATACTGCTACTTTGTCGCGTAATCAACAGTTGCAGCTTGCTTGGGATGATGCCAAGAAAAAGATGGAGGGAGATGCAAGGGAACTCCAGAAATCGAAGGAGCAATGGCAGACTCGAGAGGCACAACATCATAAGACTTCTGTAGATAAGGATGCTCTAATTACCATGTTGACTGAACGATCAAATTCCAAGGACAGTCAAATTGCAGAATTAGAGAAGAGATTGGCAGAAGTTGCTAATCAGATTGTCGAATTAGAGAAACGTCCTCCAGTGGTCCAAAATTCAGAAGAGCAATATGTGGCATTACAACAGGAGTTTGAGGCTTACCGTGTTGAGCAGAAAGGCGCAATGGATGTGATGGAGGAGACAATGAGGGCTCAGATGGCTGAATTGGAGCTGAGCCGATCACACTACAGGAAAAAAAAAGGGAGGGGGGGGTTTTAGTGACGCTGCGGAAACGGCGCAGCCACGCCGCGGCGTCACTAAATGCCGCTTTTGAGGCAGGGGCACAAGCGCCCTTGCCCTTTTGTGACGCCCAGGCGTGGCACGACCGTCCTCGGGGCGTCACTAATCGGACGTCGCATAAATGCGACGGATGGGGGTTGCAAGCCGTTACCCCCCTCCAGTGACACCCCACCGTTGCTTCTTGGCCATCCAGGGTAGCCACGCCCGGCCGTCGCTACCATCCCGGCGACGGCTCGGCGTGGCAACCAATTTTTTTTTTTCCATGCCCGGACTAAAAAACTCCACGTGGGGTTAGGCTCAGCCACCCAGTGGCGTCGCTGCCAGACATGCCACGGCGTCGCATGGGGAGACCCCGTCGCCTCAGTGCAGTCGCCCAGTACGACGCCGGGGCGTGGTTACTTGCGACGCCCAGGGGTGGTTGGGTGCCTTTTTTTACAAAAAACAAACAGGTGGGGGAGGCCTTGTGTTGGGCTCAGGGACGCCGAGGCATCGCAGCTAGCCACCCCCGAACGTCACACAAAAGAAAAACCCGTCGCACGGGGGGGGGTCCGGCTTTGCCACTGCGTTGCTGCTAGCCACGCCCGGTCGTGGCTAGTTGCGACCCCCATTCGTGGCAAGCCTAAAAAACCCGTCGCAAAGGCGCCGGCCCAAGCGACGCCTTGGGGTGCAATGCAGGTGGTGGGGGTTCATTTTGGGGGGTGAATTAGGGGTGATTTAGGGTTTTTCCCTGGTTTCTTTCTTGGGTGTTGGAAGACATTAGAGCTTCCATTGCTCTGATTTAACAGGTACTCAATTTTGTTTATTGCATTGGTTCAAGAAAGCATGAATTGAGGGTGAGGCCGGTGCGACACATGAATAAGATGGAAGATGGAAATATATGTACAAATGGAAATATATTTACAAGCAATGAGCTGAATTCTTTGCTAACAAGGGTTCAGTAGACTGACCCTGGGACCTACACGGACTAGGTCTACTCATCCTCATCCTCATCCTCATCGTCAGAGGAGGAGTCATAGCTATCCGATGAGCCTGATGACTCCGCGTCTTTCGCCTGAGCACGTAAACCAGGCGGCGTTCCCCTAACTTCCACAGAGCTCTCATCCAATCCCTGGCCATGACCCCCCCCCCCCCCCCCCCCCTTCAGCCATACTAGTGCCTTGTAGTGCACTCATCCCCCCCGTCTTGGCCATGTTGGTCATAAAGGGATTGCCAACCATGCTCCTTGGCGTAGTCGTACTCTATCAGAGATGACAACCTCTCAAACGTGGTTTCCTACATATGCCACAAATTAAAGTCAGTTTCTCACAATGATGGAGCCAGAAAGAAGACATAACAAAATACATAGGGAAGTATGACTTACAAATCGGAGGATAAAACCCCTCGATCCGCCGGGGCCCCACTTGTGTGTGGATTCATGCTTCTCAAGGCGGATTGTTGTTGCTTCGCGTGCCCTCTAAAAGTTATCATTGTTTGCCGCATCATTCTCTCCCGCAATGAGCGCATCCCACGATACATATGCCCCCCCCCCCCCCCCCCCCCAACAATTAGTGAATTACACACATACGTTGCATCGAATCCACCTCATTAATGCACATGCAACAAATGGAAGGTGAAATGATTCCAGGATTTGCCAACCTGTGAAATTCAAAAGGTGGTTTGGGGGTGACCCCCTTTTCCATTGCCCTCCGAATCCTTTGTTTGGCACGGTACCTCTTGTTCTTCAAGTTCTGCCCCACCATCTCCATCACCCTTGTCTCACTCCAATTGCCCGGAAACCGGCGGTCTAACTCACGGGCATACTTGCGCTTCTGGCCATGTAGTGCTGATCACCCCACTCGATGTGCCAAGGGAACCACGCCGCTGCGAGTTCGAAGGCTTCATAGCCGCCCAGAACGCACTGCACGGGTCACCATGCTTATTGACCTCCACCGGTGGCACAATGATCTTTGCCAAGGCCACCTCATTTATCCCCCGGGATTTCTTCTTCTTCTCCCCCACCCTCTCCCTTCTTTGTAGGCTCCTTCCCCACCTCCTTTGTTACCCCACTGCCCTCCCCCGCACGCACACCCACCCCGTCATCTCCATGGGACTTCTTCCCCTTCTCCACGACTACCTCCTTCCCCTTCCCTGCTACTTCCTCTCTCTCCTTCTCCCTCTCCCTCCTCTCTCTCTCCTCGGCAGCCCCTTCATTGATGGTAAAAGGGACCTCGGGAGGTCGAGGCCTCTTCTTCTTACCTTTGGTGTTCGGGTCCTTCATCAATACCATGTGCTCTGCCTCATTGGCAACCCCACGGGAGTGCACCCAACTGGCCAAGAATGTCTCTGCCTCTTGAAGACGAATACCCCCCCAAATTCAAAAAAAGAAACAAACAAGAAAGAAATACATGCATGCAAAGGAAATGACAAAACATGGAATGGGCAAGGTGCGACGGTTGTACCTTTGCAAGCTTGGCCGACTCGGCCCCGGTGTCACCTAATGTGGCAAGAGTCC
Organism: Takakia lepidozioides; assembly: GCA_030704615.1. NCBI lineage: Eukaryota > Viridiplantae > Streptophyta > Takakiopsida > Takakiales > Takakiaceae > Takakia > Takakia lepidozioides. The sequence goes on from CM060734.1 coordinate 12,770,427, forward strand.
CCGCTGCCGGAAGTCCCCGCGCTATCCCCTCCCGGAGCCGCTGGAAGTAGGTTCCAGATGTCGACCATAGCCGCCGCCGGCGCCCCGTAGTCCAGGCCCTTCTTTGCTGACCGCTCAGGCTGAGGGGGCGACATCGCTAATCGGCTAGGCCGCTCCAAACTGGCCCGTAGCTCCTCCTCCCCCCCCACGAATGCATAGCAGGGTAGAAGCCCTCACCCGGCTTGACTAATTCGAGATGCTTCGCTATCTCGGCCTCCTCATTGGCCCTCCTCGTCAACTCCTCCCTCATGATCAACATTGGGCTAGGAACCGCTAGTTCCCGAGGCCCTTCAACCTGACCATGGGCCTTGGCAAGTGCGGCCTTCGCTGCGGAGAAAGGGGTCTGTATAGGGGTGACATCCAAAAGTTGCCCGAACCGGGCCCCCGACGGGTGATGCGCTTGCCAAGGTACATCTCACCCGTCTTGGTGGCCGGGGGTGTGCTCAACTAAGCATCCGGCCCAGCAACAACCTCCCGAATAGGAGAGGTGGCTGAGCCGGCCCCTGGTGAATCCAAGACGGGGACAAGAGGGGGGGGGCTGGCCTTAGGGGGCAGAGGAGCCCTCCGGCTGCAGCTGTCGACGGGGCTGGTTAACCGTGAGACGCCAGCCCGCGTCACATGTGCCGGTAGAGCAAACGGGTTCTCCGCCCCTTTCTTTGGGGCAGGGGACTTCTTCTCTTTCCCCATAAGCCTGGCACCTATCATGCAAACCCAAAAGTTGGCCTCACCAGGAAACAATCTCTACATTCCATATCCAAAAAAAACAACAATGTGGGGGCTGAGAGCAGCAAGTGCTGCTGCTCTCAGCTCCGCCCCACCAGAGAGGGTGCAAGAAAAATAAATAAAAGGTGGGGGGGGGAGTGACTGAGCAGCAGCAACTGCTGCTGCTCAGTCACCCCCCCGCCCCCCACACCTTTTTTGTTTTTTTTTGCTCCTCTCTCTCTCTCTCTCTCTCTCTCTCTCTCTCTCTCTCTCTCTCTCTCTCTCTCTCTCTCTCTCTCTCTCTCTCTCTCTTTTGTCACTCCCCACAAAAAAACAAAAATCAGAGAGGGGAGAGAGGGGGCAGAAGAGAGGGAGAGGGACAGAGGGAGAGAGAGGGAAAGAGAGAGGGAGAGCGGTGCAAGAAAAAAATAAAAATAAAAATGTGGGGGGGAGTGATTGAGCAGCTGCTGCTCAGTCACTCCCCCCCCCCCCCCCCCCCCACCTTTCCTGATCTCTCCCTCTCTCTCCCTCCCTCCCTCCTTGGAATTCCCCGGTTTTATCAGTGTTAATTTCCTATTTTTTCATCTATACCGGATGGACTCTAACAGTTTTTTCACCCGCCCTATAACAATTTTTTATCCATACCGGATGAATTACCTCGGTGGACACTAAACTGAGTCTATGATTTTTTCATTCCTCTTTTATTGACTTTCATCCATACCAGATGAGTCACCAGAGAATGAGGAATTACCTCTGTAGGGGTTGACACTGGCATCCTATATATAATTTTTTCCATCCATACCGGATGAAAAATAGCAGGATATTAATTCGTTTATTCCTCTTTTATGGCTTTTTTCCGTACTGGATGAGGCATTTTTTTTGGGGATGTTGAATTACCTGTGAGGATGTGAAACCGTTGCTTTGGATGTTAAGTACTGTTTTTTCATCCTACTGACGAACCTTCTCCAACGGATGAACTTATTAACTTTTTCATCTGAACCGGATGAAATATGCAGCTTATTATGGCCTTGGACTGATGATTAATTACCCTTAATTATGGCTAATTAAGGAGTGAAACCCTTACCCCTACCCTATAACCTACTGTTTAAACCTAGCTAACGGATGACATCCGTCGGGTTTCGAAAAATGTGGTGTTGATTACTCATCCTGCACGGATGAAAAAACGGGCATGAGCCCTAGGGTGTCTCTCCCGCCGCCAGAAGCACTCCTCGTGCTTTTGAGCTCACGGGATTAGAGTTATGGCATCTGCGTTTTGCTGCTACTTGTTTGCTGGCACGACACGGTCTAGACCAGCTACAAGAATGGCTGCTTTACAGATAGCGAAGTCGTTCAAACCAGAGGATACTCTCAGATTGCCCACCTGTGGGCAAGCTCCTCTGACTCCCTTTCAAGCAGCCTTGGGTAGAAGAAGGCTAACATCCGACATCGATTCCATTGTCAAAAGTATCCCAGACTGCTAGAAACTAATCCTCCGAAACGGTCGGCCCCTGCATTCTCTTCATAGCTGGGTTGTGGCTTCAAGCAAACCCTACTCAGTACTGTATACTACAGAGGTGAAACATGGCATACTAACCGGCTATGCATTCCAAGCGGATACCTTCTCCGGGTTCCTGACACTCTTCTCGCACACTACCCAAAATCTCTGCTGCATAGATGCCCTGCCGGCAAGAATCTGCCAGTGGTCCTCCCCTGCCAAAGATTTCAACCCATCTGCCCCAGAGGGAACACCCCCTTTTCCGTGGCTTCTCTCTGCCTCCTTTGCCTGGATCGGAGGCATGCCTCTCCAGGACCTGCAGATAGACCCTGGAGAGTGGAAGTGGAAATTTGGTGATACCAAATTGGGATTCTTCTCCTATTCGGCCAAGAGGGCATACAGGGCCCTTGCAAACGCCAAATCCCTGCCGGGCAAATGGAATGCAAGATGGCTGCATGGAAACTTCCATGAGGAAAATTGGGGAGACATCTGGAAACTCATTTGGGAAAAAACTAAGCCCGCAAAAATTAGTGCCTTTCTCTGGCAGGTAGCAAATGGGGTGCTCAAGGTCGGACACTTTCTGAATTTCCCTGAGGCCCTGTTGTGCTCATGCTGTCAATCTGGGACCATTGAAACACTGGAACACTGCCTCATTCTTTGTCAAGCACCCCGTCTGATATGGCCAGTTATTGACTCATTCTATAGTGCATCATGGGAAGCTTTCCCCTCCAACCAGGTTGTACTGCTCCTCAACTATGACATGACTACCAAATCCATAGCCATTGACTGTCCGGTCTATGAAGCCTTGAGGGGATACACCCTATGGCACCTCTGGAAAGCTAGATGTTCCTGGTCCTTGGACAATGTTAACTCCACTGCCACTACTACACTCACAAAGATATTTTTTGATCTTACCATAGCAGCTAAACTTGCTTGGGAAAAAGTGCGTGCAGGCATCGTCAAATCCCCAGATCGACAGCATGCCCTCCTCAGTTCCTTCAGGGCCACTTGGGGCAGAAACGACATCATCTGCGCATGCACGGGAGCGGGAGATTGTGTCTGGCCTAGGGATATCCCCCCTCAATGGCAACACCACAGAGCCCTCCTCTTCCGCTTCCCCTGAGTTTGACAAATCGGATGTCAACTGGAAGCATGTGAAGACTAGTACAAGGACCAAGTTGCTCTACAGATAGATCTCCCCTCCTCTCCTCCTCTGCACTTAGATTTTCTCTGCTCTCTACAACGGTTCCATGCAAGGAAAATCTTCTTCAAGGAGTGGTTGGCCCTCCATGCTTGTCTATTATGCACAACGTACCATCAGAGCCTCTTTAAGGGTAGGCGCATTGGGCTAGGCCCACGTTATTTCTGTTTTCTCGAACTGGTCTTAGTCACCGGTTTGTAATCCGTTTCCTGCTGAAAGTTTCTGCATAACAGTCATAGTTCATCGGGATATCCGTCACGCCCTGTCATGTGTTAAGCCTTATGGCAGCCTCCGGGCATCAAAGGGTTTTAATTTATTTCCCTTCAAATAATTCAAGTAAAGTTCTGAGGCTTCGTCCCTCTTCAAAAAAACAAAAAAAAAACAAATTTCAAGTAAATTTTTTATAAAAAAAAACGACCGTCAATTGTGCGGTTTTATTTATTTACTTATTTAATAATTATATAAAACTATGAAGCGGCCGCTACCGTACTGACCTAGCTTATTATGCAATAATTAATTCAAAATCAAGTGCCTAATTAAATTTAGAAGATTTTTGGAAAATGTGCCTAAAATTTGGAAAATTTTCCTGAGAAGTGCCTAATTGCTCAAAAATTGTGAAAAACACCAAAATGTGCAAAAAATGAAAAAATTACTTGCATTTTTTCTCTAGGTGTAATTTATAATTTCATGTCCACACAACTTCGAAAGGGCCCTGCATTCATGCAACTACATCTTCATAACTCTCATCACCTATCTCATGTGAATCTTCTGAATCTGAGAGAATGTTAATGTCAGGAACAACATCATCCTCGATATGCATGTTTGCAAGACATCGGCTCACGCTCTCAATCACATATCAAACATTATGATTTTTAAAGAGAAAATTACCTCAACAATAGTTTTTGAGAGAGGTCAAAAATAATTGTTGAGATAATATCAACTTTCAATACCATTATGTTTCTTTACAAAAAAATTACCTCAACAATAGTTTTTTAGGGAGGTCATAAACAATTGTTGAAGTAATATCTATTTTCAAGACCATTATGTTCTTTATAAGAAAATTACCTCAACAATAGTGTTTGAGGGAGGTCAAAAATAATTGTTCAGTATTACCTAGATGAGGCACATAAATAATAAAAACGAATCTGCCTTTGAAACTTTGCTTAAGTACATGGCCCATCCCTGAAAAGGGGCACTAGCCACAAGACGAAGTGGCTCTTAGTTATGCCGGCCTCGAGCGGAGTCTTCTCTTTCAAAACAAAACAAATTCATTTGCCCCCCAAGGACAAGTTCACCTTGTCATCCAATTTTGTTCATTGTAAGAAAAAATCCTCTCATGGGTGAACGGCTATTGCACCCATGAACGGATGTGGTTCAAGCTCAACTTTTGCCCGCATATGTGTAACACATGTGCAAAGATTCAATAGAAAAAAAAAAAACATTTGCCTCCCCAACGACGCACTCACTCCTCAACCAATTTTGAATTAAATCGAATTTTAATGAATTTTAAATACAAAATTGGATGTAGAATGCAGTGTTTTGCTACATAATGATTTTGTTTTTGGCTCAATTTTGTTTTATGAATTCCAACCCCACACTACTACATCCATGCAAAATTTCGGACCAAACAAAAATGAAAAAAACAAAAAAAATGTTTTCTTGGGTCGCTATTGCAAAACTCCCTATGAATAGTGCATGAAGTTGAATTCAAATCAACTTTGGATTGCAAATGAGGACAGAAAATATGGTTTTGGGTGTAGATGACTTCTGTTCACTCCCAAATTTTGCACGCACATTGCATCTGTCATTAAGCAATGGTTGAAAAATGGAGTTCAAAAAAATTCATGTGCAGGCGAAACGCAGCTTTCCGTATCTACAACACGTATATGTCCATTCAAAAGGCGAATGAACAGTTGACCATCCAAATGATTTTTGTTTACTTTCAAACTTTGCCAGTATGTTCAGTATACCATCTGATAGGTCTTAGACAAATATGACATCAATCGAAATTCATTCAAAGGGCGATCGAATCGTCGCCCATCCAAATGATTTTTTTTTTGCTTTGAAACCTTTGCAAGTATGTTCTGCATACCATCCGGCATGTCCCGGACAAACATGAGATCAATCAAAATTCATTCAATGGGCCAACGGATGGTTGCCCATCCAAATGATTTTTACTTGCTTTGAATGTCGCGCACCTCACTTCGGTAAACCCCCCGCTAGGTCATAGTTACTCGCTTCGGTGCGCGCATCAACTCCCAAACTAGCCGCCAGACCAACTCGAAGCTTCGGCTGCTCACCGGGGCATAACGGTCCCCCTTCCTCCCCCTCGGGACCCTCGAGGTATCGGGCCCAGTGGAATTTCCCTTTGTAGTTGGCAGTCTTGAATAGCTCCCTACACCTTAGTCGCTTTCCGGAGAGGCGCGTTTACTCTCTAGCTTTTGGTCACATAACTAGAGAGTTGATTGAAATTTTATCTTCTGAAGAGGATTAAGGTTTAGTCTTACAATGTGGCCTCCGTGAATGCTCGTGGACCTCTCTTTGTCCATAATTTATGAGGCCTCAATCTTGACGGGATTCATTTGCAATGCTTACAATCTAGACTGGTTCTGAAATCTGCACTCTTACAAGCAGCATTGGAATTCTGAACTACAGCGACATTGGGTTATGCTTCCACAGATGATGTCTTTCGAAGATGACATCAGGTTGATATTTGAATGAGGTTAATGTTTGGCGTTGTTTGAGAATGATCCGACAAGAAATTCCGGATGTCCTAATTTGGAATAGTAGGCGCCTCCGCCTCTTTGAATGCCTTTGGCACTCAAGGGTGCTTTAGCCCCCTTCCCTACTACCACCACTGCCCCCACCACAGGGGCAGCCCCTCTTCTGTCCCGACCCCCCGCCCTCAATGCAAAGGGCCGCGACATTGAAACTTTGAAACTTTGAAACTTTGCTTAAGTACAGGGCCCACCCTTGAAAAGAGGCAGTAGCCGCAAGGTGAAGTGGCTCTTAGTTATGCCGGCCTCGAGTCGAGTCTTCTCTTTCAAAACAAAACAAATTCATTTGCCCCCCAAGGACAAGTTCACCCTGTCATCCAATTTTGTTCATTGTAAGAAAAAATCCTCTCGTGGGTGAACGACTATTAAACCCATGAATGGATGTGGTTCAAGCTCAACTTTTGCCCACATAGGCTTAAATATATGTGTAACACATGTGCAAAGATTCAATAGAAAAAAAAACATTTGCCTCCCCAATGACGCACTCACTCCTCAACCAATTTTGAATTAAATCGAATTTTAATGAATTTTAAATATAAAATTGGATTTAGAATGACTATGATTGCGGTTTTTTGTTATATAATGATTTTATTTTTGGCTCAATTTTGTTTTATGAACTCAAACCCCACACTACTACATCCATAAAAAAATTCGGACAAATAAAAAATGAAAACAAAAAATATTTTCTTGGGTCACTATTGCAGAACTCCCTATGAAGACTGCATGAAGTTGAAAAAAATCTCCCTGTACCGTGAACGAGGGATGGCGCCATTCTCAGCTAAGCCCCGTAGTCATGACTAATGCATAGGATTCCGCCATGTTTTCTCCAGCTCTTTGTATTTTCATAGCCTTTTTTAGCGCTCCCGCTGTTTTAGCCCACCCTATGACTTAGCTCTGATCGCCGCCATGGACATGTCCCATGCTCGCAGCTCTGCTGCGCAGCGTTACTATCGCGCTATAGCTCAATGTCATCACAATCGGTATTGCCTGACTCTAACACTTCTTTTAAGCCTCGCCGTGCTAGATTCTGCTAAGTTTCTCTTCCTCGAGCCTCAACTTACTACTCCCGCCTTATGTCAAACAGCTTAGTTGCATAGTGAGTGGGGCTGCTGCATATACGGCGCTGCCTGCAGAAGTTCTCCTCAAGTGCTGCAAGCTGCAGCTTTCCACATTTCTTCTGCTCCTCCAACTGAAATCAACACATTATCCTTAGTACTGCACTACATATGGTTGCCTAATATCCTAGTCAATATGATCTTTCCAGGGCGCTGGAGAACAGAGACTCCACCCTGTCCAACTACATCAAACAACATGTGGTATTCGTTGTTTTCTCAGACCCATGTACAAACAAATACCAATAAACGCCCTCAACTCACAAACATCCACTGGAATCCATGACATTCTTGTGTCATCAGGAGTGGATGGTGCATCTTTGACTTCTGAAATCTAAATGTGAGGTAATGCATGCAAGCTGGCATATTTGCTAGAAGAGAACCAGAGCGGAGCCAAACTAAAAACTGTCTTTTGAGATGCTGGCTCCAAATTGTGTACTCTTGTCCAAGATGGACCCTAAGGATGATCTGAAGAGCCTACCTACCCTCAGCACTATACTGATATTTGAACTTGGGGCGGAGAGTCTACAGAGAGGAAAGGGAGATTGTCAATGCCCAATGTGTGGGTGGCCTGAAGACAATAGCCATTTTCTGATACAATATATGGGGTACTCTCATTAGAGATCGACCTCTTCAGAACCATCAAGAACATATCCATGCACTTCTGTTCACAAACTTTCAAAATCTTGAGGTTGAGGGGTCTAATTTCTGGGCTCCCACACAGCAGATTGACGCTTGTGTGAAGGGCTTTCTAGAGGAGATTTGGAAAGCCAAATAATTGTGTATATCAAGGTAAATCCGTGAGCCCCTCACAGAGGTAGTGTCCATTCCCTCTTGTTCTGCCCGAACTGAGCGCAGGGTCTATGGCCACCAGGCAACGGCAAACAACATCTTGTGAGTACATTCTAATCCAAGATGCCACAGTTTGAGATGAATACATATTACTTCTCTGTAGCTACAAATCACCTGGCTCTCCAGATGGAAGCATTTTTTCCGTCCACATCTACCCTGAGGACCTCCATAGAACCAGCAAGAGGTAAATGGAACCTTTTAGTTTCTATGCTACTGTGATAGCTCTGCAAACACAAAGGTAACAATCTCCAAACGTGTCATACCTGCACTAGAAATGCTTTTTGAAGACTTTGGAGACTGTAATCATTGGATGAGGACATCGACTCCATGTTGGTAGGGGTGTGTGTCGCGGCCCTTTGCCTTGAGGGCAGGGGGTCGGGACACAAGAGGGGCTGCCCCTGTGGTGGGGGCAGTGGCAACAATAGGTACGGGGGCTGAAGCATCCTTGAGTGCCCAAGGCACTCAAGGAGGCAGAGGCGCTCACTAGGTGGAGCCCCGCACACCGGGTTACGGTGGGGGTGGTTCCACGAGGGGTGGTGGTCGCTTAGTGGGTCCTAGTGGGGGTGACATAGGATTCACCATGGGGCGGAGACCTTGTGGTGGGAGTCATGGGGAGTCTTGGGACTCATCACGGTCCATTGGGGCCGTGGTGGGTGGGCCAAGACTCACCGCGACTCATCACCGGCAGTCAAGGGTCTTCGTGGTGGTTCGCCATAAAAGGACGGTGTTGTTTGTGAAACCCCCGCGGACAGTCACAGAAGTATATATAGGGAGTAGTAACCCCGAGAACGGTGCAAGCCCGTTGGTGACCAAAAACTAGTGAGTAAGTGTGCGAGCTGGAAAACGACCAAGGTGTGGGGAGCTATTCTGGACTGCCAACAACCAAAGGGAATTTCCACTAGGCCCAAAGTGAGCGAGGGTCTTGTGGAGGAGCAAAGGGGGACTATTATGTCCCGGTGAGTAGCCGAAGCTCCGAGTTGGCCCGGCGGCCAGTTTGGGAGTTGGGCGCGTGCATCAAAGCGAGTAACTATGACGTGAGGGGAGCTTACCGAAGTGAGGTGCGCGACATAAAGTGACCGCACAATTGACCGCACAATCGTTTTTTTTTTTAAATTTTAAAAATATTAAGCGACCACCATACTGGAGGTTGCAAAGATATATGGGTCACGTTCACCAGGCCTACAGTTTGCATTGCCACACCAGCCTCATGGTGCCCAACAGAGTTGGGAATAGGCTCCAAATTGAAAGTGGGCTTGCTGTACCCATTGAACTCCATGATGTCAAAGATGTCATCGATAGTCTGCGGAAGGCTTTCTTTGTATCTTCAAACATGGCAAGACAAGAATCTCTTCATAAATATAACATAATTCGTTGAGAGTCACACACGTCGCAAAACGCAATGTACGTTTGTATCGTCTACGTCCACTTTCCACATACTCATAATTCACATAATACAGCTCCTCATGGCGGCCGTCATCATCTCCAACAGCACCAGGCCTACAGTTTCCATTGCCACACCAGCCTCATGATGCTCAACAAAGTTGGAAATAGGCTCCAGATCGAAAGTGGGCTTGCTGTACCCATTGAACTCCATGATGTCAAAGATGTCATCGACAGTCTGCGGAAGGCTTTCCTTGTATCTTCAAACACGGCAAGACAAGAATCTCCTCATAAATATAATATAATTCGTTGAGAGTCACACTCATCGCAAAACGCAATGTGCGTTTGTATCATCCACGTCCAGTTTCCACATACACGTAATTCACATAATATAGCTCCTCATGGTGGTCGTCATCATCTCCAACAGCACCATGGCTCCAGTGATCATCGCCTCTTGGTTTGCATGAAGATCCCATGTCCACAAGGTTCGAAGTAAGGGTAATCTAGATGACCCCACCACCTGGGCTTCCACCTTGTAGCTGTCGAGGTGCATCCCAACGACACATTTCAGGAACTCGCGCACCAACATAAATGTGTCATGTGCTTGTTTCAGCCCCTACAAAAGTGAAATCATCGGATGTTGTACTTCTCTCTACCATCCTACCTGAGCATGTGCGCGTCGGTTGGTTCCACAGCCAAAGCTGGTTGTGTTGATTGTTGGTTGTGTTTAATATTGCTGGGTGGACGAAACAACCAATGAGGAACTATTACATAAGAACACCATCCCTCCACCCCTATATATTTGGTGCCGAAAGGATTAGGAAAGAAAGCTGGCAGCTTCCACCGGCTTAGTCCAACATTTAAATGTGAAGCCAAATCTTGCACCAAAGAGCTTAGGCTTTCAATTCACGTTTGACGTCCGACGTTTGGTTTGGTTCCAGGAAAATGGATGAATTGCTGGAGTTTACGGATCTCTCACTTTTCTGCTTCCGGGTGCCCTACCACTTCAAGCACGAGGCCAGTTTGCTCAAGGTGAAGGTGGACGTGACGTTTGAAGTTCGACGTTCGACGTTTGGTTTGGTTCCAAGAAAATGGATGAACTGCTGGAGTTTACGGATCTCTCACTTTTTTGCTTCCGGACGCCCTACCACTTCAAGCATGAGGCCGGCTTGCTCAAGGTGGAGGTGGGTTCCAAAGGCCGGAAAGTTATGAAATATTTGATATTCTCTACTCAGTCTTCTTGTACTTGCAAATGAGCTTCTATCTATGGGCATTATGAATGTTGGGGCCAATGTAACCAAGACGACATTTGCAGTTTGTGAGACACGCAACGCATTCTACCTACAACCAAGCTGGGTGGACGACATGCAAAATGAATGAGCGCACAGACCAGCCATAGTCGGCCACAAGGGTCTTGAAGGGTGACTGTTTCTTTGAACTTATTGCCATGCTGTTGCACAAACTCTACGAGAAGCTTCTAGACAAACCATAAGGCGAGATTGGATGGCTCCTTGTTAAAATCAGATAGGCCGATTCAAAACACATCTACATCATAGCATATGATTAGACTGAAATTGAACTAGGTGACTTTGGAAGCCGCACCAGAGTGCAACGACTACGATGCCTCGCCGAGTCCTGTTTAAAGCAATTGGAGGTGATCAGAGTTCGGGTAAAGGATGACAATAAATATTGCAGCGGAAATAATAAAAGACGCCTCCAAGATGAAAACTTGTGAACGTATTTGACAATTCATTCAATTAAGTATTGCTTATTATTATTTTGTAATATTTTATTTAGTACGTTTTTCGGTAAGCTGTCCCGGTAATTATTCTGCTAATTGCGGATTAATAGCCCTACCGGCAGCCTGATTAGTGAGTTGGCCGTAGATTAGTGAGGTTTGTAGTGTAAACATCAGTATGGTTAGGAGTAAGCGGGAAGGATTAGTGATAAGCGAAGCGTGCGGTTTATATTGTGCACAAAGACACGTAGCGTGTAGAACTATCACAGAAGAACACCATCCTTGACGGTCGCTTCTTTTTATAATTTCAAAAACTCTTGCAATGTGAGAATAAAGGACGCACGAGTCCTGGTCGGAAGTCGATTTTTTTAAAAATAAATAAAAAAACAAAATATTTTCTTTTTTATAAAAAGAAAATAAAGTGACAACACAATCGACGGCCTTTTTTCAAAATTTAAAAACTCATGCGATGCTGAGAAAATAGCCTGAGCGTAGCGCGTCCATCGGTTGGACGAAGCTCCTTTTAAAAATGAAAGGAAAATGACAATAAGATAAATATTTCAAAAACTCCTGTAATGTGAGAATACAAGACGTGCGCGTCTGCTCAGAGGTCGATTTTTTTTAATTTGTTTGTAGAAAAAAAAAATCTTTTTTATTTACAAAAAAAAGTGATTGCACAATTGACGGCCGCTTCTTTTTTAATTTAAAAAACTCATGCAATGCTGAGAAAATAGCCTGAGCGTAGCGCGTCCATCGGTTGGACGATGCTCCTTTCAAAAATGGAAGGAAAATAAAAATAAGATAAAAATCTCAAAAACTCCTGCAATGTGAGAATATAGGATGGGCGCGTCCTGGTCAGAGGTCGATTTAAAAATAAAATAAAAAACAAAATTCTTTTTTGATAAAAAGAAAGTAAAGTGACAGCACAATTGACGGCCGTTTCTTTTTTTAATTCATGCAAAACTCATGCAATGAGAGAATATAGGACGTGCGCGTCCTGGTTAGAGGTCGATTTTAAATTTTTTTAAGGAAAAATCAAAATGTTTTCTTTTTATAAAAAGAAAATAAAGTGACCTCTCAATGGACGGCCGTCTCTTTTTTTAATATAAAAAACTCATGCAATGCTGAGAGTGTAGCGCGTCCATTGGTTGAACCAGGACGCGCGTCTTGTATTCTCACATTGCAGGAGTTTTTGAAATATTTATCTTATTAAATTTCAAGCAAAAGAGAACCACCGAGATGGGTAGTTACAAGAAACCTCCAGGGGTAGATCCTCAACTGGAGGAAGGGGTCACACAGTTGTTTGAATCAGGAACGTCCACTGTGATGAATCCATTTGAGAGAGGACCAAGAGAGGGAGTCCACAAGAAATGTTCTGGCACCTATAGGGATGTGAGGAAACTATGTAATTGGTCAGATATAAGGTATAAACTTTAAAGCAAGGAGGCATTTCAGCAGATTCAAATGGCTGCAATATTTTAGTACAACAAAATTTCAGTATTTCAGTATTTCAATCAAGATTTTCAGCAAGTATTTCAATATTTCAATATTTCAGCCAGTTTCTTAGAAGTATTTCAAGCAAGTATTTTAATATTTCAGCTAGTTCTTCAGCAAGTATTTAAGTATTCCAGTTAGTATTTCAACAAACATTTCAATATTTTAATAATTAGTAAGCCTGAAGATCAGTGTTGCCATAATATTGTACATCAATATATAATTCATACATCAATAAAGTTCAATCAGGGCCTTTCTATTTTATAAATAAAAATATTTTCCTCTTATGCAGAACAAATTTAAAATATATTTTGAATATGTGATTATTTATTTCAATATAATATTTTAAGGAAATTTTCTACTTAGAGTCTAAGAGTGGAGCCATTACGCGACTAGCCGCTTGTTTCTAATAGATAGAGAAAGACTCTATCGTAGGAGGAAAAAGACAATAAGTAAAGAAACAAGCGGCTCGTCGCGTAATGGCTCCACCCTTATAAATATATATTGAAGCCCAATCACATAATGTTATATGCAAATTTAATGTAATTATGCAATAATATAAGTCTAGAACAAATTAGTTTTTTGTTATTCAGTCATTACTCGAAATATAATGATATGTAGGTACATGACTAGGTAGCTTAAACGCAATAAATATTGGTTTGTGATCGCTTCAATATGACTCAGTAGTTCCAGATATACATTGTTGGTTTGGAGCATTTGTCTCTCTCTCTCTCAAGTTGTGAACCATAGATGGTAGTAGGTGAAATAAATAAATAAACTTGTGTGAAATAAATTGATCACTAGCCGTAAACATAACTCTTCCATTTACACAAGACCATACAAGTATTAGAAAATGCACATAATTAGCCAAACACACAACAGCACAGTTGTCGCCTTCTAAACCTCCATTTTGAGCACTTATAGCCATGTTTTGTGCAAATTCATGAATAGTATGTATGTCATGTAGTTCAAACAAAACTTCTATAGAAAAATGAATTTGAAGCATTTCATTTGTTTCGTCATCGGGCATTTGCAAAGATTGAGTAAAATTCTTCATACATCCACGATGCAGCATTGAAGCAGTTAGAGCATCATGTAGCAAATAAGCAACAAACAATCACCAACAACATATAGATAATTTTGTACACGTTGAAGATGCTCATGTTGCAAGCCTAAATCTGTATGTAGACAAGGTTATAAATAAAGTATGTGTGAAAACTAAAAAATAAGTAAAAACTAAATTAATTTAAAATCTATGTAATAATTAGATCAGATAATAAAAAGACAACCATTCAAATTATGATATACTTTATAAGCTAAGTAATTTCGATTGTAATTATTAATTTAAAAAAATGTGGCTAAAAAAATGTGATTAAGAATGTATGATTAACTTAGTTTGAATATTATAGACTATAGTATGTACATAATACAACACAAATTGTAAATTAATTGAAATATTTAATGTATAGCTTAGAAAAAAAATGTGTGTTTCTGGATATAGTGCAGAGGTTGGAATGGAACAAATATATCTGAATGGATAAAACTGAAGGGATAAATCTGAAAGGACTGAATATAATCACTGAATATAATGGTCAATTTGTATGACCATACAAAAAGAGTCTAACACTTGAAACAATATGGAATAGATGTTACAAGCAATGATGAAAAATATAAAACAAACCAAAATCGTAAACACAAAATACTAATATAAAAAAATGATATATTGTCGAGTCAAAGATACAATCAAAATGTTATCATATATCTAAAAAAACAGCTGTGAATGAACATGATGAACTAAAGGATCAATGAAACCTGATGGTCTGAAACCCAGAAAGTTCATAAATGTTGCTAAGATGGAAAGTCCCAACTAAATGGACTTTGGAAAGACGGCTCACAACAAGTGCATGGTTTTCTTTGTGTGCTACTAATAAATCAGCCTCACTGAATCCTACAATGGCTTGCAACCACTCTCCTTTCACTTGACAGTCAACTTTGGCATCACCAGATACATCCATGAAGCGCGCAAGCATATATGGCTTGGCATGTATTGAAAAAATACAAACCACCCTCGGGTTAAAGAATGATATCATGCATGTGGCAATTGGCGGAAACTCGTTTAAAAGGAGACCGAGCAGGATAGGAAACAGAGAAAACTCCAGTTATCTGAATGTAGATGCAAGCTGCTCATATTCGTCTTGGACTACTACAGTAAAATTCAGCTACAAAAATACATAAGAAAATAAATGAACAAGTAGTGATAACATGAAGTAAAATGAAAATGAAAATGAAACTGTAAAATAGAAAAGATGATAAAAGAACCCTTACAATTTGAATATCTTCTACCATCTGTCATACTTTGAGTTCATGTCTGTTGTCAATCTGGCCTTTAACTTCAATCACCATAGCAGAAATTGTGGAAGTCGCAAATTTCTCAGAAGTGCGGGCAACGAAGTCGACGGTGCTCTTGTTTGAAGAAAAAATTGAGCTGCACAGGTGAGTCAAATGCTGGCAAACCTGGATAGTTGTGGCTGATGTAATCTGGCTTGCTACCTCGCTGTCACATTTCTCTCACTTTGTCCTTGGACGTAAAGCAAAGTTTTCTACACACAATGCATGTCCTTTCACCAGGCTGGCTGAGTGACTTTGAGAAGGGCGCCATTGATGGTGATGGTCACGGTTTGAAACCCATGCTTATTTTATACATCAGCATGCAAGAATGAGTACTCTAGAGAGTCACTAGGGAACTTGTCGGAGTTCCCGTACCTACTCAAAACCAAGCATTCAAACCTTGCATCTCGTACACTATAGTCCAGTTCATCAACAGTAAGAAGCGGATTGTCTTTCTAACTGCCATTGCAAGCACAACAAACAGAAGTAAAGAAAGAAAGAATCTAAAAGAAGATGGATGTAGAATGGTGAGAGATGATGGACTTATACTCACAAGTGCCAAAGCTTTTGCTATGTGTGAACAACCGCTGAAGAAGGCTCAGGGGTCAAGGGTTGCGCCATGTGCGCCTTAAAGTCGTCGCCTTTGCAAGTAGGAAAAGTATGAGCTCGAAACAAAAGAAGATGATGAGATATAGGTGTGGTAATTACGATTCATAATTATTTAATTATATCTAAAACCCTAACTGATCACTAAACTATTGTACATTAAAAATTCTTTGAATTGGGTTTTGAATTTGGAACTTATCATCATTAAATGACGTAGAAGCTTTTTATTCCATTTAGTCCCATACATATATTTATTCATTAATATGAATTTGTAGTCCAATTAATCACTCATTGCACATTTCATTCACAGTAACACTTGTTGAAGAATGTTACATAAAAAGTCGTAAACAAAATCCCAACTTGGGGGAATACATATTTTAATAACTACTGGTTCGAATGTAATTTTCTAGTCGCGTGTGAAGTAGTTAGAACCACTTCTAATTTCCGTTATTTATTTTATATTTATTTCAGTAATTGAATTAAAGAAAGCCTCCGGAGTGTGACGGATGGAGGCGGAAGCGAGCTCCGCATTTCGCGGTGAGAGGAGGCTTGCTCAACGGTTGTCTCCTCCCCCCTTTGCCTTCAGGATTCAGCTAAGCTCGAAGGATGGAGTCTGAACCCAGCTTGATCGATATTTCCTCCTTCCCCATTCAGATCCGGCCCATTCCAACAATCTCGGAGAACACTGGATGACCCATTTATGTCCGAGGATCGTACTTCTACCATCATCCCCTTCTTCGTTTGTTCATGACGAACTCCTTCATCCCTGAGGACGATCCTTACGGCTATCTCACTGATAGTGACCCTAAGCAAGTCTCATTTATTTCCCTGCAATCTTGGGGTCATCATTCCTCGCTCAGCTTGCCCTCGGACGCCACATCCCCTTCTGGCTTGGCCCTTTTAGCAGGGTTCATCAATCCCTAATCAATGTTTGTCGGCTACCCACGAGTTAATCAAACCCCCCCCCCCCCCAGCCGCCTTCACTAATATAGAAGTATTTTATAATTTGTTTAAAAAAAAAACTCAATACCAAACTTTGAGACTTCAACGTTTAGTTATATTTTGTTTTTATTTTCAATTTTATACTTAATGCTGAAGTCCGGACTTCAGCTGAAGTCTTGGACTCAAGCGTTGAGTTATATTTCGGTTTTTTTGTTCAATTTTATAGGTAACGCTAAAGTCCAGATTTCAGTGAGCAGAAACCATGAGCCATGAGCCGTATGAGCCGCATGAGTTGTGAGCCGAAGTCTAAGACATGCGGTTTTCATGAGCGGACTCCTCCAAATTTGGAAATGCGGCAGATTAAAAAAAGTATTAAAATAATAGTTTTTATTTGACCTTGCCGTTTTTGGAAGTTCCAGATCATGTAATGTGGCGAAGAAATGTCGTCAGTAACAACTCCGCTCATGGGTTTTTAGATCCGCTCAGGGAAATAAGTGACCGTGCAACGAGAAATCCAGTATACCACGGCAAAAGAACGTCGCATACTGGCCTGTATAGAGTATTCCGCGGTTTTACATGCCTTAACATTGGAATGAAGCTGACCATTCTGTCGCGATTGAACCAATAGAGTCTGCACCAATAGAATCTGCAGTACTTCACAATTCTGTCATTTTCGGGTATTCGGCGGGAAAGGTTTGCGACTCAACTGGGAAATGCGGTGCCGCATTACGGTTCACACGTGCGAAATTTTTGGGGGTTCGCTGTTGGCGACGGTCGGCTCCCTGAAGACTGGGTGCGACTATCTTGCTATGACGAAGGCCGCAACTACCAGTACCTACGACGTTACTTGGAAATGCGGCGCCGCATTTCCTTGCCGGGGATGGAATGAGGAAAGCAAAGTTTGGGAGAGCAGAAAAACAGGAACCCTCCAACAAAAAAAATACAAGCACGTGGAAACAGAAGTGAATGACATAGTATTATCTTAGTTCGAGCAAAACAGGTTACTCGTAAGCAAGACATAAGTCGAACCTTTCTGTGGCCAAAGTCAGAGGTACTTGCAGCAGTACAGTTCTACTATAACTGAAACTCCAAAAAGGATGGGCGTAACATTGTGTTTTGGCCCGCAAGCCAAGCTCACTGGTCCCCTGGATCCATATTCAGAAGAGTGTACACCTCTTGGGGGCTCAACTCTGGTGCATGTATGAAGTGATGAGTTGTGGAATTACACCGGAGTCTCTTTAGGTACACGTAGTACAGATGCTTGCAAGGGCAGTATGATGCCCCCTTCTTCGCCATGATCTGGAAGTCGGTGCAATTGTAGGTGGGTAATTCTGAAATGGTGATGGTGTACACCTCATTGCGAACAGCTGAGCCTGCCGTGGCCATCTGATACACACGCCCGAAGCCTGGTGGGGGCGCTTCTGTCGAGCTCTGGATTGTACAGTTCATCCGAAGTGCATTCCCCATCCTTGTCTCGTTCACTTTTGAGGGAGGTCGCTGCCTCTTCGGTTTCCCCAACGGTGTATAGGATGCTTAGAGTTGTCGCGTCCCATTGTTCTTGCTCTCACAGGGGTCGGTGGTGGAGGCTGTGGAAGCGGAAATGGTTGTCTGGGGACGTCAGTGCGCTGCACCATCCAAAATCATGCGGCAGTAAGGGCGTCAGCCTCAACCTGACTCAGATCGCAGCCTGGTTCCACCGGCCACACCGGGGGAGCCTCTGGCATTGTTTGTATGCCGTACTTGGGCTTTCTATACACGCAAGTCATAATGTCATGCCTGCAGAACCAGAACTGGGTGGTTGTCGCCTCCGCAAACTTTGCATGGACAAATCTCCCTGTAAAAGTAGGAGCAGGGACAGCCCCATCTGGATTCCTCCTTATCATCTCTAAACAACGTTGCCGTGTATCCACTCGAATTGTGGAGCACCTGCCTCGAAACGCCGGCTTGTGCGAGCAATTCTCCAATGTGACGCAGACACAGTCATCTCCACAATGGCTTGGCCATACTGCATAACAACGGGCGAAATTTGGGGCAAGGGAGCAGTGGGTATTTCTCGCACGGAATCCCCGCTTGAAGGCGATGGCGATCTAGAAACTCTTGGGCTTCCACTGCTGGAAGACATTGTGCGGCAACATGACGGGACCTCGAGATGTTGTCCGAAAGTTCCTGTCGGATCTCCAGGAATCCTCTTCACACCCGGGTTCCTCTTCAATCCTCCGCCTCACAGGGCGAGTACGGACGTCCCTCTCTAGGTGTTCACCTCTGCGGTGCAGAGGCGTCCCTTTGATCTTATCTCGCAATGTTGTCGCCCATTTCAGTGGATTCTTCGACCTCGAAGCTGTTCGTACCAAAAATTCCTCCCTGTCCGGCCCAAAGCCCCATTGTTTCCCGCTCAGGAACTTGTAGTACGTGGCTTGGTGCATGATTGCTCTGTCGATGTCCTCTGTTGTGGCCGTCACTACGTCCACCAGATGTGCGGCAGAAGACGCTCGCCAGGAGAAGTGGACTGATTCTGCCATATTCGTGTTCGACATGTCCGTGTCGGAATCCAAGCACCGTTCCTACAAGGACAGAAATAATGGTGAGGGAAAAATGGAAAGGTCCGTAATAGAATGACAATTGCAGGAAAGTCTGGCATCATACCTCCCGCATGTACTGTCCGAACTGTCGATACCGGAAATGCCACCACCCCAACCAGCTGTGCAAGGCTCCTAGATTGGTTGCCTTGATGATAGCAAACTTAACCTCCGCGTCATCAAATGTGGGTGCATCCTTTCACGCCGTACAAAGGACACGATGTTCAGCTTGGAATGAGCTAGCAACAAATTTGGTAGTGTAGTGAGATAGACTCTGCATCCAATGGAATCCACAGGATCTCTCTTTCCCCTCCATTGGAACATTGGTGTCGCACACCTTACTTCGGTAAGCTCCCCTTCAAGTCATAGTTACTCGCTTTGATGCGCGCGCCTAACTCCCCAACAGGCCGCCGGGCCAACTCGGAGCTTCAGCTGCTCACCGGGACATAACGGTCCCCCTTTACTCCTCCACTTGACCCTCTCTCAATTTGGGCCAAGTGGAAATTCCCTTTGGTCGATGGCAGTCCGGAACAGCTCTCCACACCTTGGTCGCTTTCCGGCTCGCACACTTACTCACTAGTTTTTGGTCACCAACGGGCTTGCACCGTTCTCGGGGTTACGACTCCCTCTATATATACTTCTATGACTGTCCACGGGGGTTTCAAAAACAACCATGCCATTTTATGGTGAACCACCACGAAAACCCTCGACTCCCGGTGATGAGTCGCGGTGAGTCTTGGCCCACCCACCACGGTCCCATTGGACCGTGATGAGTCCCAAGACTCCCCACGACTCCCACCACAAGGTCTCCGGCCCTATGGTGAGTCCTATGCAACCCCCACTAAGTCCCACTAAGCTATCACCACCCCTCGTGGAACCACCCCCACCGCAACCTGGTGTGCAGGGCTCCACGTAGTGAGCGCCTCCGCCTCCTTGAGTGCCTTGGGCACTCAAGGGTGCTTCAGCCCCCCATCTATTGTTGCCACTGCCCCCACCACAAGGGCAGCCCCTCTCATGTCCCGACCCCCTGCCCTCGAGGCAAATGGCCGCGACACACACCCCTACCAACAGGGAGTCGATGTCCTCATCGACTTGTCAATTTTGTAGAAACAAACATCCAAGTTGTGGCGTCCCACATCAAGGAGTTTTTTTCCGTACCATGGCGTCCCATGGCAAAGAACCAAACCCCCACTTGACTCTACTCTCCACTAGCTAGTTCGGCCGACTTCCTTCAAGTCTCGGCCAAGGGTGGCCAAGGGTGGAGCCTCTCAAGCTCCTCCCAGTGCACTGTTCTTGGCCTCCTTCAAGGCCTTGAGCAAGGGTTCACCTTGAACCTCTTTTTGACTAGGAAGATAACCTTGAACCAACCGTGCGCCCCAATCACTACAATTGGGTCCGCCTTGGAATGCTGGCCTGAGGTACGGGAACACGCCGAAGCCACACTACGACTTCGTCTCGAGGCTACACGATTATAGTACGTGAATGGAAGCACATAGCTTCCGCGTTAGCCCGCACTACAAGGCAACCCCCTCAGTAGCGTAGTTATAGTACGCGCACGTGCCAGGTGCGCACTAGCACGTGAACTCCCAAAAAATGCGCAAGTTTCATTGGCCTTGGATGGGAGTCACCCGATTTTGGCACGCAAACACACGTTTAATCCAATTTATCTCTCCCCCTTTTGTAAGCTAGCATGCATTCTACACACTAGCCAACCATACCATGCATCACCATTCCAAACAAAATAGGACGCACAACATTTGGAAACCATTATATTTATAACAAAATCTGTACAACACAAGTTTTTGCAATCGGATTCATGAGCTAGCTAAGCCGGGCTAAACATGCATTTCCTCCCCCACAATCCAAGGTTGATGTCCTCATCACCACTTCTTCCGTTTTTGAGGTCGCCCTTCGAAAGCTGCAACCGCCTCGGATGCGTTTCCCATTTCTGAGGCACGCACCCAAGATGCCTCCACATGATGATAGCCCTTCCATTTCACGAGATACTCCGTTTCTCGATTTTTGAACCTCCTCGACTTAAGCACTGCCTCCACCTCGTACTCAGGTTCATTTTCATGATCCAATAGCACAGGTGGCGGATGCAACACTTGATGTCGATTCGGACGCGCTTCATCTTTGAAATAAGGCTTCAAAAGGGAGACGTGGAATACTGGATGCACCTTGCCAAAAGGGGAAACTCCCGTTGTGGAGTGTTTTGTGTAATTATAACAGAACTCTGCTGCATCTAAGTGCTCCACCCAGTCCGATTGGTCTGCCGACACGTAATTCCGCAAAATCTACTTCACCACGGAATTCACCCTTTCCGTTTTGCTGTCCGTCGTAGGTCGGAAGGCGGTGCTCATCTTGAGCCTCGTCCCCATTTTTTTCCAAAGTGCCCTCCAAAACTTACTTGTAAACTTTGGATCGCGGTCCGAGGCAATATCCTTCGGGAGTCCATGATGCTTGAAGACGTGGGCGAACTAAAGTCGCCCCGTCTCCTGCACCCTTGCCGTCTCCTTGGTGGGGATGAAATGGCCCATTTTACTGAACCTATCCACCACCACCATGATTGCATCGAATCCTTTGGACAGCGGCATAGCAGTCATGAAATCCATCGAGACACTTTCCCAAGACCCCTCTCGAATTGGCAAGGGTTGTAACAGGCCCGCTTGCTTTTTGTACTCGCTCTGGTTTTGTTGGCATGTGGTGCATGTCTTGACATACTCCTCGGCCTCCTCCCTCAGTTTGGGCCAGAAATACTCTTTCTTCAGGAGTGTCGCGGTGCGCTTGGCTCCGTTGTGGCCCGCAAGCGGACCATCATGGCATTCTTTCAAGAGACTATCTCTGATCCCTCCCTTTGGCATGTAGAGACGTTTTTGCTTGTACCGGAGCAGTCCATTTTGCAAGTGGAACTGCGATTTAACCCCCATCCTCAAATCCTGCATCATGGACTTCGTCATCTCGTTCTTCCGGTAAGCCTTCCGGATCTTTCTTTGGAGCGCCGTCTCGCCCCTGTATACCAACATGAGCTGTTGCTTTCTACTTAAAGCATCGGCCACCCCATTGTCCCGTCCCAGTTTATACTGGATATCCACGTCGAACACTGCCAAAGTGTCTAGTCACCTAAGTTGTTTTGGGGACAACTTAGGCTGTGTTGCAAAATACTTCACCGTGACATTGTCCGTGAACACCTTCACTGGGTTGGAATCAACATAGTGGCGCCAAAGCTCAAGGCAATGCACCACCGCCTTCATCTCTTTCTCGTGCGTTGGCCACCGTCGCTCCACTTCATTCCGTTTCTTACTTTCGTAAGCCTCTGGACGTCCATCCTACATGAATACTCCTCCAATCGCGAAGTCTGACTCATCCGCATGAATCTCAAATGGACGGTCGAACTCCGGGATTTTTAGGACTGGAGCTTCCGCCATCCGCTGCTTTAACTCGGCAAAAGCTTGGCCACAAAAGGTGTTCCATACCCATACCATGGATTTACACAAAAGGTCTGACAGCGGCCCCGCGATCTTGGCGAAATTTCTCACATACTTCCGGTAATATGAGGCGAGTCCTAGGAAGGATCGCACTCCCGGGACTGAAGTCGGAGGCTCCCAGTCCAAGATCGCCCTCACATTTCTGTCATCCATTTTGATCTCATCTTGTGTAATCACATGCCCTAGGAACTCTACTTTTGTGACCCCGAATTCGCCCTTTGAAGTTTTGGCATACAGCTTCCCTTCCCACAATTTCTGGAACACCCTTTTGAGGTGCTCCAGGTGCTCTTCCTTTGTTTCCGAGTACACCAAGATGTCGTCGATGTACACGATCACAAAGTCATCCAACCACTCCTGGAAAAGGCTGTTCATTAGCGTGCTAAAGGTCGCGGGTGCGTTGGTGAGCCCAAAGGCATCACCAAGAACTCATACGAACCATATCTTGTCCTGCACGCGGTCTTCTCCTCATCTCCTTCCGCCACTCGGATTTGATGGTAGCCGGAGCGCAAATCGATCCGGCTGAAATACTTCACTCCTGCCAACCGATCGAAGAGGTCGTCGATCCTTGGCAAAGGGTACTGGTTCTTGATAGTCACCTTATTCAGAGCCCTATAATTGACACACATCTGCAACGTCCCATCCTTCTTGTCTGCGAATAGCACCGGGGCTCCGTAAGGTGACTTACTCGGCGGGATGTACCCCTTTGACATTAGATCCTTGAGCTGAGCCTTCACCTCGACCAACTCTTTGTGGCTCAACCGATAGGGCGCCTTGGCAGGCGGCTCCGATCCCCGGTCACCTCATCTTGTGGTCACCTCTTCGCGGTGGCAAGCCGCTTGGTAAATCCTCCGACATCACATCCTGGTATTTCTCCAAAATCCCCTTGATCCAATCTGGGCTCGGTTCCCTATCGCCTTCTCCCTTCACTTGTTTTACGTAAAGCAAAAACTGGGGCTCGTGTGGCTCCTCCACGGCCCACTCATTTGCTGTCAGCAGGTTTATTCGTCCTCCCATTGGGTTGGGCGTTTCCGACACTCGTAAAACTTCGCCACCATTCCCATACGGCAACGTGGCTATTCTCTTGCGGCCATCTATGACCGCTCCTGATTTGCTCAAACATCCCCAAAATGAGATCCACTCCATCAATCTCGCAAATGGTGAAGTTCTCACGTCCCTCCCAACTCCCCAGCTGAAGAGGAATATCGAACGCCAACCTCATCGCCAGTTGTGGCTCTCCTTTGGCAGAACGCACTTCAATAGAGGCCCCCACATCACTTGTCGGGAGCCCCAACTTTCGTGTCGTTGCCGGTGTCATGAAGGAGTGCGACACTCCTGTGTCCACCAACAACAACACGTTAGTTCCGGAAATCATCCCACCAACGAACATTAACTGACTCCTTTTACGCAAAGGGCCAGTCTCCTGATACAACTCACAAGAGTAGTTGCCTACCTTGCAAGTCTTGGCATCCACCGCTTCCACCAAGCGGCTGATGGAATCTTCGGACAGCTCTGCGGTTGCCCGGGTCATGTTCAATGTTCGGGGTTTCGCGCACTTCTTGGCCATGTGCCCGGGCTCCCCGCAATTAAAGCACACTCCATCCAAGGTGGCTTTCTGTCCGCCATAAGCCGTTGCACCTGATTTTCCTTTCGGAGCACGGGGTGTCGCCTTGACGTGTGAAGGCCCTCCCTTCGATTTCCATGTGCCATTGTCGCCGTGTGGCCTATCCCACTTCTTTTCCGGTCAGAAGGAGTCACCCTCCCGCTGAGTCTTCTTGTGGTTCAGCTCCGTACGGCCTTGTCTTTCGCCCTAGGGACATCCGAGAAACATTCAGCCCTTTCAATCGCCTCGTTCAAAGTCTTAGGTGGCTTCTCCTCCAACTTCCACCTGGCGCATGGGGCCAGTCCCGCCACAAAGTTGAAGACCATTTCTGGTTCCGCCATATCCGCGGCTTCGAGCAACAACACATTGAAAGCCTGAACATATCCCCGAATGTCATCCGTTTTTTCACTTTCCTCATCTTGTCCCGAGCGAGCCGGGACGCATTGAGGGGAACAAATTGTCTTTTCATAAGTTCCTTGAACCCACTCCAGTTCAAGGTTTCCGGGTTTGGAACTCGGTCATGAAGGCATTTCTGCCACCATTGTTGAAAATAGCCCCCTCAAATAGGTGGGAGCCACTTCCACCCGATCCTCGTCACTCAACTTGGCCGCCCGTCTGCCTGTCTCAGCTGCTGCCAACTCTTTCCTTATCCTTTTGTCCTCCCTAGCCCTCTCCAAAATCAGCTCTACTTTACTGGGATTCTCACATCGTCTAATCACTGTATTTGCAAGTTTAGCTGCATAACTAGGAAGGGAGTAGTCCTTCACCGGGCTCTTCATGAAGTCGGTTCTTGCAAAGAACGGGACATTCTTCCTGGCAAGAAATGTAGGCGCTACAGGTTTCGACCTGGATCCTGGAATCCTGCACATAACAATCATCCACGAGACCAATGAGAACCATAGTCCGGAAATGCGTGTGACAAAAAATCACCCAGAAGGCTTTGCAAACTTACAATGTTTGCACTCACTCATATTCCGGGTTCTCCTCGGCATCAATGTCCACTGTCTCTTCCTCCGAGTCCGACAAATCATCCGAGGAATCTTTGGCTTCGATGGGAGCCTTCACATTCCGTTGAAGCCCTTCCAGATGGGATCCCCAGATGGATGTGTCCTCCTAGGTAAAGAGGTGCCAGTCGGAAAATCGCCTAGCCCACATTGAGGCACCTGTTACAATGCCATCCAATCATTAAAAAATGGCCCTTCACATATGGCAAATTTGAACATAATGAGAATTCGCAGAACAGCATAGTACAAGAATCTGCATACCTGTTCCACAGATGAGGTCCAGCACTCTGCCCTCCAGGTCAGTGCATGCCTCCATAATTGTCTGGATGAAGGCAGGGCTCCGAGTCCGTGAATACCGCAGGGGATCCATTGAAGTGAGGCTATGAGGGAGAAGTTCCATGGGAACGTTGTTGAACAGGACGTCGTAATCAATGGGGTCGCAGTTCGGGTCAACCAACAATCCCTCCTTCCGAAAAGCAAAGGTCGAGTTCTCCTTCACAAAGCAGTATGCATCGAACTGCTTCATCTGCATACACATTGGGGAATGATTAGAAATCGAATGCGGCACCGCATTTCAAAACAGGTTACAAAATGAAAGGACGATTGCTAATGTCCTAATTACCTTCTTCCCTTCCGACCGAAGGCCCAATGTGTTGATGCACGTCCACTTCTTCTTCAGAATTGGGACGGCGCTCTTGCGGGTCCACTTCGCAATTCCTGCCTCCGTTGTTTTGCCTCTGCTCGCCAGGACAACCACACAGCCTCTGTCGTCCAACACCATACGGGCAAGCCCGAATCCTTTCTTCCAAAAGTCCTCGGAGTACTTGTTCCAAGATGGCAAAGCTTGCAGTCCTTCCACAGGCTCTCCATCCGGAATATCCAAGATGATCATATCGCAAGACCACTCGGTGGCTTTTCCGCCCCTCCTGCAATCCTTCCCTACACACACCTTCTCAAAGAACGAGACCATCTTCAGAAACCCAGGGGTGTCGGAAGGCTCTTCGGCAGCACGCCTTCTTCAGTGCTCTGCCCTTCAGCCCTCCATGGTCTTGATGTATGCCAACTTGGCTGCCCAATCCAAAGCCGCCAAGAAACTCTCATTGACACACTGAACTACTGTTTCTGGCTCCACTTTTGGTCTCTTCATTTCCACCGGCTCGAAAGGGTGCCCCCCCGGGGGGTTGAAGAGTGCCTTCTTTGTCGAGCCTGTTCTCGTCCCTTTTTGTGACAACGGTGGGCACACGGGATTTCGGCTGCATTTCGGGGGGTGGGCTGGTTGCAAAGTCTCCATCGGAGTCCTCTTCGTCACCCTCTTCCTGCTCTTTCTGTTTCTGCTTCTTCATTTTCTTGGGTGTCACAACTGCTGCTCCTTGCTGGCGAGTCCTCTTCTTGACCCCTTCTGTTGAGCCTGCACAGCCCCAATCCACCGTTTCTGTGCCATCTCAGCTGCCTTTCTGGATTGTTCCAGAGCAGTAGCGTCCTTGCCGACTCAGCGCCCAGCAGGGACACGTCTTTCCTTTCTCCTCTCCTCTGCTTTCGTGTGCAGATCTTTCTCCGATTCATCAACAAGTCCGCCAGACATGTCCAGGTACCATGGGCATCCAACGAGATGCGCGACATGCCATTGTTTCTGCATCTCTAGTAGGTAGACACAGCTTGGGCCCGCCACGGTCCAAGCCATGAAGAACGGTGGCTCTTGAGCAAGGGCCCCTGTCTTAAGAAGCACGTATTTCATATACATGCAAGACAGTCAGCATGCGTGAGCACAAGTTATGACCAATGTATTTGCAGAGTGCAACCGAAAAGATAAAAGTGCGAATGTGGTGCCGCATTTCCCAGGCAAACCTCATAACCCAGCTTTTGCATACAACGGGAGCTGGGCTTCACCTATACACAATTTGCATTGCAACTTTTCCCGCCCCCTCCTAGTGTGTAAACTCCATGCTCCTTCTTGCTGTCTGCAGCTCCTTGGCGAAGAGGTAGAGGTTGTCCTTGTACGACCACATCTGAAAGTGTCACGTATACTTTCAATGTCTATGTTCCATCCATTTGACGTACAAGCCGAACGAATTTGTATGCATTACGACTTGCTCCTTCGCATTTGTCATTACCTGTGTTTACAACATGCATTGTCACGTAGCAGTTCACGGAATTCGTTCCAGCAAAGCAAATCGGGGAAAGTACCTTGAATTACCTGGAACCACCAAGTCATGCGGTTGAGCCACACATCCACTGCAAGGTTGGAAACTTTGAGTGGAAAAGACCACATGGTCCTTATACTCTCCGATGCATTCCAGATCGACAGCCACCGTGTCTGCCATTTCCGATCCAATGTCAGGAGCAGGAAGAAGAGTGGCTATTGCTAGGAGGAGGAACTTCAGTGCATTGAAACCTCACCTTCTCTTTCGCCTCCACACATGCCGTTGAGAGGTGATGCAGTTTCTCCAACTGCATGGTCGGCTGCATGGCCCGAGATGTCGCGCACCTCACTTTGGTAAGCTCCCCTTTAAGTCATAGTTACTCGCTTTGATGCGCGCGTCTAACTCCCAAACTGGACGTCGGGCCAACTCGGAGCTTCGGCTGCTCACCGGGACATAACGGTCCCCATTTGCTCCTCCACAAGACCCTCTCTCAATTTGGGCCTAGTGGAAATTCCCTTTGGTTGTTGGCAGTCCGGAACAGCTCCCCACACCTTGGTCGCTTTCCGGATCTTCCTTTGGAGCACCGTCTCGCCCCTATACACCAACATGAGCTGCTGTTTTCTACTTAAAGAATCAGCAACCACATTGTCCCATCCCGGTTTATACTGGATATGCACGTCGAACACTACCAAACTGTCTTGCCACCTAAGTTGTTTTGGGGACAACTTAGGCTGTGTGGCAAAATACTTCACCGTGACATTGTCCGTGAACACCGTCACCGGGTTCGACCCAACATAGTGGCGCCAAAGCTCAAGGCAATGCACCACCGCCTTCATCTCTTTCTCGTGCGTTGGCCACCGTCGCTCCACTTCATTCAGTTTCTTACTTTCGTAAGCCACTGGACGTTCATCCTGCATGAGCACACCCCCAATTGCGAAGTCCGACGCATCTGTATGAATCTCAAATGGACGGTCGAACTCTGGGATTTTCAAGACTGGAGCTTCCGCCATCCGCTGCTTCAACTCGGCACACAAAAGGTGTTCCATACCCATACTTTAGATTGACACAAAAGGTCTTACAACGGCCCCGCGATCTTGGCAAAATTTCTCACATACTTTCGGTAATAGGAGGCGAGTTCTAGGAAGGATTGCACTCCCGGGACCGAAGTCGAAGGCTCCCAGTCCAAGATCGCCCTCACCTTTCTGTCATCCATTTTGATCTCATCTTGTGTAATCACATGCCCTACGAACTCCACTTTTGTGACCCCGAATTCGCACTTTGAAGCTACAACTTCCCTTCCCTTTCTGGAACACCCTTTTGAGGTGCTCCAGGTGCTCTTTCTTTGTTTTTGAGTACACCAAGATGTCGTTGATGTACACGATCACAAAGTCATCCAACCACTCCTAGAAAAGGCTGTTCATTAGCGTGCTAAAGGTCGCGGGTGCGTTGGTAAGCCCAAAAGGCATCACCAAGAACTCATACGAACCATATCTGGTCCAGCACGCGGTCTTCTCCTCATCTCCTTCCGCCACTCGGATTTGATGGTAGCCGGAGCGCAAATTGATCTGGCTGAAATACTTCACTCCTGCCAACCGATCGAAGAGGTCGTCGATCCTTGGCAAAGGGTACCGGTTCTTGATAGTCACCTTATTTAGAGCCCTATAATTGACACACATCCGCAGCGTCCCATCCTTCTTGTCTGCGAATAGCACCGGGGCTCCGTAAGGTGACTTACTCGGCCGGATGTACCCTTTTGACATTAGATCCTTGAGCTGAGCCTTCAGCTCGACCAACTCTTTGTGGCTCAACCGGTAGGGCGCCTTGGCAGGCGGCTCTGATCCCGGTATCACCTCAATCTTGTGGTCAACTCCTCTTCGCGGTGGCAAGCCGCTTGGTAAATCCTCCGACATTTCTCCAAAATCCCCTTGATCCAATCTGGGCTCGGCTCCCTAATACCTTCTCCCTTCACTTGTCTGACGTAAAACAAAAACTGGGGCTCGTGTGGCTTCTCCACGGCCCACTCCTTTGCTGTCAGCAGGTTTATTCGCCCTCCCACTGGGTTAGGCGTTTCCGACACTCGTAAAACTTCGCCACCATTCCCACACGGCAGCGTGACTACTCTCTTGCGGCCATCTATGACCGCTCCTGATTTGCTCAAAAAGGTCATCCCCAAAATGTGATCCACTCCATCGATCTCGCAAATGGTGAAGTTCTCACGTCCCTCCCAACTCCCCAGCTGAAGAGGAACATCGAACGCCAACCTTGTCGCCAGTTGTGGCTCTCCTTTGGTAGAACGCACTTCAATAGAGGCCCCCACATCACTTGTCGGGAGCCCCAGCTTTCGTGCCGTTGCCGGTGTCATGAAGGAGTGCGACGCTCCTGTGTCCACCAACAACGACACGTTAGTTCTGGAAATCATCCCACTAACGAACATTAACTGACTCCCTTTACGCAAAGGGCCAGTCTCCTGATACAACTCACAAGAGTAGTTGCCTACCTTGCAAGTCTTGGCATCCACCGCTTCCACCAAGCGGCTGATGGAATCTTCGGACAGCTCTGTGGTTGCCCGAGTCATGTTCAATTGTCGGGGTTTTGCGCATTTCTTGGCCATGTGCCTGGGCTCCCCGCAATTAAAGCACACTCCATCAAAGGTCGTCTTCTGTCCGCCATAAGCCGTCGCGCCTGATTTTCCTTTCGGAGCACCGGGTGTCGCCTTGACGTGTGAAGGCCCTCCCTTCGGCTCCAGCATTTCGGCGAACATGTGCGGGTCAATGAGACCAGTTTTCCTCACCCTGTACAACATATGTGCCATGTGGGTATGCACGTAAGCATTTTCAGTGATCCTGCAAGGCACACTCTCTAGTTCAGTCCAATGAAGCACGACAACAAAACTGATTGGAAACCAAAATGCGGCACCGCATTTCGGATGTGCTTGGGAGGGTATGAGAATCTTACGAGTTGAGGTCCACCATGGCATTCTTGAGCAGGGAGGAGTCTGCCGCCTTCACCTTGAGGATGACACACTCCATCATGTAATGCCAGCCAATATGCTTGGCATGGTTCTGCTTGATGTACTCCCACCAGGCAAGAAGTCGGTGATTCCCGTCCCACACAAAAAACATTTTGCCTGACATATGGCCGAAATCTAGATCACCCTTCAGCATTGTCTCGAATTTGTCGTTGCGAGTGTGCCAGTGGGTATCCCATGCTGACAATTCATCCGCAGTGGGTCCACGAGTTTCGCTGTCCTCATTCTCAATGGAAACGTAGAAGGCTGGCAAACCTAGACGGTACCCTTCTCGAAATGCAAACTTGAGCTTATCCACATCTCCTCGAAGAGCCTGCCTGACAATGGGAAGGGAGACCATACGACAGAGTGGAATTCGAAGAGTCCGCTAGAATACCCTACTGCCCAGAACTCTGCCAATGCTACTGTGTGTCTCCTCCAACATTGTATCCGCTCTTTGGAATTCCTCCAGAGACATTTCTGCAGGTGGCGGTAGGGGCTGAGCAGCTGGAGCATCCCCAACTGCAGCTGGAGTCTGGGGAATCTTTGCGGGCAATTCTCGCATTGCAGAGGCCTCCTCCGCACCTGCAGTATTCTGAAGTTCTTCTTCAACGGTGGTGAAGTGGCTGCGAATGATGAGCAGTAGCACCCTCCTCCGCTGACAGATCCACGAAATCAGTCGATCCCGTTGCCTTCGCTGCAGTAGAGATGCCCCCAACATCACCTGCCTGGAAATCAAGCAAGAACTGGGCTTCAGCTCGTGGAATCAGTTTTGCGGGAGACTGCTCCAACCTCCCCCTGTTTGCTTTTTGCTTCTTCATTCTTGCAGGTGAAGGTGTCTGCTGCATTTGAATCTGCACTGCACCCTTCTGCTTCATTCTCTGGGGGGGGGGGGGGGGAACGGCCTGGTCCGGTTCAGAAACCATTTCAAGAACGGGCTGCTTCTTCTTCATCTTTGCTGGAGAAGGGCCCGACCCTTGCTAGCGATTCTCCATGACCTTCAAACGCGAGTCTTTCTCGGGGGCTTTGAACTGCAAAGACTTGCTTTTCCAAACCGTGTCCTTGAAACGCACAGGGCTAGGCCCGACAGGAAGACTCGTGCTCGTGGATCGGCTGGGTGTGCGTGCTACAGCTACCTCCATGGATTCTTCCTGCGGCTCTTCGGATTCCTGCGATCCCTCCACCACCTCCACCTTTTGAGTCAGGCATGCAAACATCTTTTGCATTCAAGTGTCCTATCATACAGTCTAAGAATTGCACAACAAAAATGAGGGAGGGTTTCGGTGCTCGATCAGCTGCGCGCATCCCGATAGCACGGAGCTCTCACTAGTGGCTGGGTTGCCTGCTGCTGCAAGATGACCATCTCCTCCTAAAGACGCATCTGCTTCCTCCCCTTTGGCATTGGCCTACGTTTGAAGTACAACTTGCAGAGCTTGCGACGATGTCTCTTCTTAGGTGCAAGAACTTCCTTCCTCTCAGGTTGGAGCATAAGAAGAACACAGACACGGAAAAGGGGCGAAGAGTGCAGATGGAAAGGGCGCGAGAGGGGTGAACGAGTAGACACGACAAAAGAAGATGAAACGGCGATGATGCACCACTTGGGTTCAAAATGCTGGGATGGAAGTGTCTCCTCGTGGACTATGCGTCATTACGAAATTCGAATCGTCAAAGGTACACCTGCCGTCCGCAAAACAAACATCATTAACCAACGGTCAGGCCGCGCCGCCTCCTGCCACTTCAACCAGCATGAGTGGAGACATCCAAATGCGGTGCCGCAATTCCGTTGGTCCACGTGTTCACATATCATGGCATTTCCGTCCCAGCGTCTGATGAGTTAGTGTGAAAACGGAAATGCGGCGCAACATTTCTGTTCTGGAAAGTCAGAAGGTACAACTTGGACGGAAATGCATTGCTGCATTTCAGTTGCAGTGTTTCATGATTTACAATGAGAACGGAAATGCGGTACCGCATTTCCAATCCACTATTACATACCTTACTTGTTGAACAGAAATGCGGCACCGTATTTCCGTTCTGGAGAGTATAAAGGTTTCCCCCGGACGGAAATGCGGTGCCGCATTTCCGTCCCACTACTGCATGCATGAGATACAAAACGGAAATACGGCGCCACATTTCCGTCCCACTACTGCATGCATGAGATACAAAACGGAAATACGGCGCCACATTTCCGTTCTGGAAAGTCCGAAGGTACGACTCAGACGGAAATGCGGTGCCGCATTTTAGTTGCAGTGTTTCATGATTTTCAATCACAATTAAAATGCGGTACCGCATTTTCGTTCCACTGTCACATACCTTACTCGTTGGACGGAAATGCGGCACCGCATTTCCGTTCTGGAGAGTATAAAGGTTTCCCCCGGACAGAAATGCGGTGCCGCATTTCCGTCCCACTGCTGCATGCCTGAGATACAAAACGGAAATGCGGCGCCGCATTTCCGTTCTGGAAAGTCTGAAGGTATGATTTGGACGGAAATGCGGTACCGCATTTCCGTTCCACTATCACATA
Organism: Takakia lepidozioides; assembly: GCA_030704615.1. NCBI lineage: Eukaryota > Viridiplantae > Streptophyta > Takakiopsida > Takakiales > Takakiaceae > Takakia > Takakia lepidozioides. The sequence goes on from CM060734.1 coordinate 12,803,490, forward strand.
CCTTATTTGTTGGACGGAAATGCGCCACCGCATTTCCGTTCTGGAGAGTATAAAGGTTTTCCCCGGACAGAAATGTGGCCCGCATTTTTGTCGCACTGTTGTATGCCTGAGATGCAAAACGGAAATGCGGCGCCACATTTCCGTCCGAGTTGTAATACCTGACATGTTGGACGGAAATGCGGTGCCGCATTTCCATTCTGGAAAGTAGAAAGGAATCCCCTGGACGGTAATGCGGTGCCGCATTTCCGTTCCACTGTTACAGGCGTTGCATGTTGGACGGAAACGAGTAACCGCATTCCCGTTCTTGAAAATACAAAGGTTCACCTCAGACGGAAATGCGGTGCCGCATTTCCGTCCAACAGCAATCGAAAGTAGCACACTGGACGGAAGTACAGAACCTCATTTCCGTCCTCTGAATTCCATTGAAAGAGCCCGGACGGAAATGCGGCACCGCATTTCCGTTCCTGCCTATCCAATGTGTCCCAGTCGATGAAAATGCGCTGTCGCTATTCTTTTCTACCGTGTCTTCCTAGTCCCACTCGACCGAAATGTGATACCGCATTTCCGTTCCACCATTTGCCTGCTTGTACAGTGGACTGAAATGTGGTACCGCATTTTCGTTGCACCAGTAGTTTGGTTTCCCCGTTGACGGAAATGCGGTGCCGCATTTCCGATCACAATCAGCGAAAGGATGATGTCGAACTGGAATGCGGGACCGCATTCTTGTTTAGCCATGTGCAATGGGATGCATAGTTCCAAAACAACACAATTGCGGCCTTTCTTAATGAGCACAACTTGGTTGTTTAACCGTTTTAACTAACAGTCATGGCACTTGTCAGTGCAACGTTCATGTCTACACCGAGAATACTGGTGGATCCACCCTCAGGAGAAACTGTTAGGAGATGTTATTTCGTCGCCGAATTGGCCATCATTGTCATACTTACTGGATATGGAATCACACCTCCCACCTTCATACATGTAGCTTGAAACATTATTTTCCACTTCAATGTGCAACTTCCAATCGTCGATGGCCTCCGCAGATCCAATTACGTGGTGTGTGTGAGCCTTGGTCTGTCGCTATAGTGAACCTCGCACTTGCCAACTTCGTGCGGAGTTCGATGGCTCCGAATTCCTACGCTATAGTTTGTTGTCCTCCGCAACTTGGGAGAGCCTGGATCCCAAACGAGGAGGACTTTGCAGAGTGACTGAAATTTACCTTCGTTCAAAATTCAAGCTCAAACCGGGCACAGTTTATTTGGAAGAAGAAAGGAAGGATGTTCCTAGACAGGTTGACGAGACCATTGTCGTGCTAGGTAACGACGGAGGTTGCGGAATCGAATGGCACGTACCCCCATCAGACACCATCTTGTACTGAGTTATGGGAATGCCCATTCCATTTCCGAATCAGTCGCTTCCGACACCATCCACAAAGGAGTCGGGAAACCGACAGGCGGCCACTGCCAACAGAGAGGTATGCAACGATAATCATTCCCGACCTGGACCGTCAAGACCCTCCATAGCTTCTCGTGTGGAGATATTCGACATTTCCGACGAGGAAGATGAGTGCATTGAGGTCCCCATGTCCTCCACACGGTCGTTCAAATCCGACATGGACGTCTTTGCAGGTGCTACGCATGTACCCTCGAGCATAACTCCAACCCGGTCCATTGTGCAGCTCCTATGACAACATCACCTCGATGGTTCTCGCTCTGAGCTGGCTACTCTCGACTATGCCAAATTTCCAGTCAGGGAGGTAACGTATTTGCCTCCCGAAGTCGATGGCAATGTCATCTTCGAGTTTCCACCTGTTATTTCGTCAAACAAAGCCTCAGGGATGTTAACAGACATGGATCGAAAGCATGACGGACACCCCTGGTGTGTGACGAAGACCAGTAGCATGAAAATTGCTGATGGTGTTTGTGTACAATACGTCCTATGTGCGGGGAAGCTGAGGTGCCTCAATCCCGCCTGCTTCCACTTTCTCTCCAAAGGAGGGCGGAGAAACGAGACGGATTGGACTGGCACAACCCATCATCCATTCATTGTCTCCAGCCAAGCTCTGGCGGGTACTTTCAAGTGCGCACATTGCAAAGAACCACCGACGTGCATGTCCATGTGCAGAGCCAAGCAATATTATGTAATCCATTTGCTCCCGGACTTGACTAGAGCTTGCATACACGTTGGGGTCCATTGCCACCCCTTGGCGAGAGGCAATATCCGGGAGGCTGTGCAGGAAGCACACGACATCATAAAAGAGGAGGTGAAATTGAGCCCCGGAGCCAGACTAGAGCAGATTCAGCTCAAGGCAGCCCACAAGATTGCTCTTGGCAAAATCATGTCTGAAGATGGTTCAGACCGAGTGCCCTTGAACGAAGAGGAGATGCTTGACCTGTTGGAGTCCGTCTCGCACGTTTGTAGTCCGAATGTGCGGAATCACATTGTATCTTGCAAGCAGGAGTTCGGACGGGGGTCGGACATGCACTCAATCCTAGAGGTGAAACGAAGGATTGGATATGACTACATCCAAGGTAGCAGGTTTCCAGGGCAAGGCGGCGAATCCGATCGTTGCTACATTTTTAAAATGTCAACGTGTGGGCCTGGGAGTGGAGTCGGGGCTGCCCCTGTGGTGGGGGCAGTGGCAACAATAGATGCGGGGGCTGAAGCACCCTTGAGTGCCCAGGGATGCCTCGGCGTGAGCCTGGTCGCGTCAGCGCAACTGCGCAACTGCGCTCACGCCACGTCACCTTGCGCCAATGCCACATCACGGGGCTCACTCCACGTCATCACACTTGAAGACCGCGTCACCACGCGCCCCAGGAAGAAGTGGAGTGTATTCCCGCGGATTGGCACCCTTTACCGCGGAAACAATCTGGACGACATAATAAAAGGCAGTGGTCATTCCCACCTGAAAGCAACAGATGAATAAAGGATGGATGAATGTAGAGTTGGATGATAAACAGATGGATGAGTGTGAAAAATGAATGTAGATGGATGAATGAGGGATGGATAAGAGTCAAATGGATGAATGTATAATGGATGTTGAGCAATGGAAAACATTCATGACAGGAAGATGCATGACTAAAACTTTAGACGAATGCACAATGTATATGACATGAGTGTGGTAGGTTTGTGGGGTGGATTAAAGAGTACGGAGGATGAATGTACAATGGATGTTGAACAAAGGAAAACATTCATGAATGGAGCACGCATGAATACACTGTAGATGAAAGCACAATGGATATGACAAGAGTGAGGGAGGTTTGTGAGATGGATTCATACATATTGCAATTTAAATGGTAGTTGATTCTTTGATTATTTTTCTTTCCAAACAACTACGGTGGAGGAAGGGGATTCAACGTTTTCCAAAGAGGATGAAACAGAATATTAAAATAACATAGTTTAGTCTGACTCAGAGTCAGTACAATGTATCCCCGCTTCCTCTGCATCTAAGTCTAAGTATTTAAAAACTCCGGATCTACGCTGGCTACACCTACGGCGGGCAGTAAAAATTCAGGGGATAGGGACTCGGCCGCGTGAAGTGCCATTGCTTCGGCATAATCAGGAAGCAGAAAATTGGAAAGGGGGCTGTCAAAAATAGACTCGCCACAAATGACTGTATCTCCTGAAGATCCACCACTGCCTTTCCTGAAAGACAACCTGAAAAAGTTATTACTGTAACTTTGATGTTATTGAGAAATTGAGTATGACTCCCAAAGTGGGTTTAGCACTTACTCACATGAAAAGTCGTTGTCGACCTGCTTATCTTCGGGATCGTCATCATTTTGAATTTGAATCCGATCAGTCTGTGTGCCTGAAGTGGAGCTAGACAAAAGGGGGAGGAGCACTATATTGTAGAGGTTAGAATCACCCTCCATGCCAAAAAGGCTTCTTCCGCCTGCCTTGCATGCATGGTAAGTTGCTCCTGCACCAGACATGAGGACATGAACAGTTTGGTGGGGGGATTTAAGCAGATGGAACTGGTGAAAGAAAATCAATTCGGAAGGGAGAGAACGAACCTGTGGACACAGAAAGATCGACCACCCGTGCAGAGTGGTGGCTGCATGACTCCAGCAGTATTTGCATGAACGCTAGGGATTTTTCCTTTGCACCTCTCCAGGGAGTGCCATCTGGTCTCTTCAGAGTCTCATTGGACTGCATGAAGTTGTACAAATGTCATCGACTTGCGGCTCATAGGGGGGGTTGACGAAACAACTTGATCAGAAATCTCAAAGCTGCGGATGGAGGATGGTGTCTTTGAGGTGCGAATCCTCCGCAGGCAGATCGCCTTGAATATCCTCGTCTGCCAAAGATAGCAGGTTAGTGTGGTAAACACAATCTATAGTGGAAGTGTGTACATCGGCTATTCAGAACTCAGACATAAAACAATCATTTTTATCACGAATCGGTGATGATCGGTGTCGATCATGACAGATTCTTCTAGAGTGGAGCTGCAGAGAACATTGAAACTCATCATAAGAGCACAAGCAGAAGAGAGACGGCATACTAGCTGACCAGGGAAACCCCCTTTCACAAGGTAGAGGCTGTTCACACAATTCCATGTGTGCAAAACTTCAAACCCTGAAGACTTCAGGTATGATGTCAATGCCCGACGACTATCTTTGTCACATGATTGAAAAAACAGAAGTGTCCCTGCATCAGAGAGGAAATTATTACAGAACCCGAACACCCAACTCCAGTAGTTGTCCTCGAATTTGTTCCAACCTGGCGTCTTGCCCTTTGGAAGAACTTCTGGCACAGCCTGGCCATCCGGGATGTCGAGAATGACAATGTCAGCCGCATATGTTTTCTGCACACCGCACACGAAGGTGGGACCAGTGCTCATCTGCAACATACATGTTTATTTTAAGAACGATGGCAAGAATGTTTTTAAAGAACCAGACTGAAATACTGCCAATGAAACTTTCAGAGAAAAAAGAAAGAAACTAGAATTCTCACCAGATTGAGGAATGAGATTATGTTGTCCCAGGTAGGCGAAGGCACCCCAGTGTATCCTCTCTTTCGACTCTGCATCATCGCCAGCCAACCCTCATTGACAATTTTAATCTCTCCCGCCGAATCAGAACGGGAAGGGTGTGGCTTGGCATCAAACACGCACTGAACTGTGCGGGTATATCTTCCAGCAGTGAAGTCCTGCCCACTCTCCATCTCCTATTCTTTCTCTTTCCCCTTATCCTTTTCCTTCTCTTTGGACTTGTCTTTGTCCTTTGGCTTTGCTGGTGAGATGGCTCTGACATCAAGAGCCTTGTCTTTTGGTTTGCAGCCCGCCTTCTTTCCCTTCTGCGGCGTTCCCTGAGCATCAGGCTCCTTGGCAGCCAATGTTGTTATGTTTCTTTGGTATTGCTCGTCAGTCAGAGGCGCCAGCATCTCAGCATTATTGTTCAAATATTTCATGTGATGTTCTTGAAAGGTCGTGTGCTCCGGTGGGCAGTCAAGGTACCAGCCACAGTCTCTAAAGTGAGAAGGACTCCAGTCCTTCAATATCCTTGCCGTATACATGGTTGGATCGTTTGCAGGGTCCGACCACATGTCAAGATAGTCTGGAATACCGCTCAGGTGATTTCCTTCCATAAGCACATTTCGTGTACATGTTAACATGAGATAAATCCCAACCCACCAAAGCGCGAAGTGAGTAAGATGCAAGTAGCATAGAATGAAAAAAACATGGAATGAAATGGCTCTGAGAACTGCTCCAAGGACCTTTCAGGACCACGCGACAACTCCGGATGTGAATGTCGTCAACGCCATTCAAAAAATTCCATTCAATGATACTGCAAATACACCCTAATCCACGTGAATGCAAACTCTCGCTTTGGAATGACACAGACATAAAAGTGAATGTCATCAACGGCATTCACTTTGGATTTGTGAATACACTGCTAATCAAGCCTAATGATTTCTCAAAAGAGGCAAAATCATTGGATGGAAACTGAATGTCGGCAACGACATTCAGAAACTCGAGTAAGGAACCCTCCCTAAAAACTCAATGGACATTCAAAACGAACATAACACTGAGGACCTCATAATAACACTGGATGTGAATGGCGTCAACGCCATTCACAAAATTCCGAACAAGGAACCAATAAATACACCCTAAGCTCCTAATCCATGTAAATTCAAATTGTCGCTGGTGAATGATACAGACATAGAAGTGAATGTCGACAACGACATTCACTTTGGATCTCTGATAACATAGCTAATCAAGCCTCAAGATTTCTCGCAAGAGGCAAAAGCATTGCAGAACAACTGAATGTCTGCATTGACATTCAGCAAACTGGAGTGAGGAACCCTCACTGTAAACTCTATGGACATTATAAAAACTTACATAACTCTGAGGACCCTCTAACAACTCTGGATGTGAATGTCGTCAACGCCATTCAGGGACATTATCAATTCTAATCATGGACGCTATAATTACACCCTAAGCTCCTAATCCAGGTGAATTCAAATTCTCGCTTAAGAATGACTCAGACAAAGAAGTGAATGTCGTCAACGACATTCAATTTGGATCTATGATTACAATCCTTATGAAGCCAAATTATTTCCCAAAAAGTGCAGTAGAGTTTCCAGTATGATATTGCACCTGTACACAACTCGCATCATGGCACACTCTCTTCCAACCTGACTGTCAAAGTCGTTGGACCGTAAAATGTTACCATCTTTGGAGAACTCCCGGAAAAAACAGTATCTCCAGGTGAGACCTCTCCACTTCCTTATGTATGCCTCCAATGACATTTGGGGAGGGGAAACAATCGAAATATTCAAGTCCTTCAAAGTTTGATCCAGCACAATGACGACGTGCTTTTCGAGCTGCAAATTGTATATTTGTCAGTATTGCAAATAAGATACTCATCACATAATTGAAGAAAAGAAAACGGCTTATTTGAATACAACCTGACTCCAAAATGTAGCCTGTGGGAGCCAGTTATCAAACACCAAATCACTGATTCCTTCCACCTTTGTGCCAAGCTGTATGGTGCTTTTGGGAACTGATTCAAGTCCTTTACTGTCTGATCTGAGTTCCATATCTAGCCACCTTATTTTTGTTTGTGGGTCGACCATGGATATGGCCAGCCGGTGCAATTTCTCCTGCTGCATCTCCGGATGCACATGCTTGTCATAGTGAGATTTGATCTGCTGAAGGAACTCAGAACCAAGTCCAGGATCTACTATTCTAAGCTGCTTTCCGAAGGCGGACATCAATTTGGTTCTTCGCATTTCAAACTCCTTTTTTATTGTTGCTTCCACACCCTTTGATGTCCTTAGTTCCTCTGGTGTAGTGCGGTAATATTCGGATTTTCCCTTCTCAGCTGCCTCTGCCAGTTCTTGCTGCATTGATTCAAATAGTGATTAGCACCGAAGGGACTAAAACATGTATTCGAAAAGTAAACTGAGTACAGACTCGGCTTACCGCATACATGTACTCCAGAACACTCTCGAGTCAAAGAATACCAAGTGCCTGCAGCTCTTCCTGTTTCGCACTTCTTGATTATATTGGGGGGGAGTACTGTCCGAAAATCATCCAGCTTCATCAGACCAATCCTCTGAATTCGGAATAGTGTGTGGACCAAGCTTGTTGTCACATGCGATTTCTCTGTCGATCTGCAAAAACATTGGAAACATTGCATTCCTTAACACTGTTTTTTGAGGACAGACACTACAGAGGGAATGAAGTCTCTAGGATGACTTACTTGTTCATGTCGTGCATAGCTGTAAGAAGCCTAGCAATGTCGTTTCCTGGATCCAAAACCATTGCCTCCACAGCAACATGCTTGTCTTTGTCTTTCGCATGATGTTTCTGAATGTATCCCATCCATGCGAGCAATCGGTGGTTGTCGTCCCAGACGTAGAACATGTGGTTGCAGAATTGCTGGGTGTTTCTTTCCCATCATGAGGCCCAGCTCGAAACTCCTCATTAGCATCTTTCCAGCACTCATCCCAGGTATCACTGATCTCTGGAGACACTAATGTGCTTTTCCCATTTATATCCGTCAGTGACACATAAAAAACTTGTGCACCAAGTCTGTATCCATGCACGAAATCACTCTCCAATTTTGTTATGTCATGGGAAAGAGGTGGACGCACAACAAGCATAGATATCATCCGGCACAGAGGGATGTCCAGACGCCCTCCAGATACGAGCATGTCCCTTATAACCTCCTGAGAATTTACCTTCTGGAATGACATGAGTTCTTTCACCTTGTCAAGGTAGTGCACTTCAGATTCATCTGCTTCATCGTTATTCTCTGAGCTTTTTCCAGACTCGTCCCCATCTCCAGATCCTTTCCCCTCTGATCCTGTAGGCTTGGACCTCACAGTTTTCTGCACGATGCCATTCAAATCTGACTGAGTAATGTGCAAATAGTGAACGACGGTAACGACCATCACTCTGTCTCATCTCAACTCACAATGAATGGTGTGAAACAAATTCAGAACCATCTACACAAGCAAAGCTGATCCTGCCGAATTCAAACAAAACACTATGATTCTAGGGACACAAGAACAGAAAGGTTTTGAGCAAGAGCGAACGGCGTTAACGACAATCACAAAAGACAAGGACCTGCCGGATCGGTGTTGTGCAATGACATATATATGTAAGTGATTGGCGGCAAAGACATTCAGTATAGTTTAGGGCGGACAGTAAGTGCAGATTATTCAGATTGACTCCATTGTGATGAACATCGCAAGCATTCACTGTTTCTTGTCTATGTCGAAAGTACTTTCCAATCGATACTCTACCTGAATCTACAGTATGGTCTTCAAATCTTTGATTGTTTTTCCTCTGTTCAACCTCAACAAAGAAAATGCATTGAAACATTATGACTGAATATGCCGACCCTCACTCTCTCTTCAAACACATAGGTACATAAATCTCATGAGGAGAATCGAATGGCGTTAACGACGCTCGCAATTCAGTAGACTTCAATGACATGTTCCTGCTAAAGAAGGGAAGAAGATGAAGGACTGCTTGAAAGGCAATCAGACAGACTGTATGATCTGAACAACAGTGAATGACGGTACCGTCAGTCACCCACTCATTGTGAGGTAAACCCTTAACAGAGGAGTAGAAAGCAAATCACCGTTGTTTCATGGTGATGGTCGGTAGCGACAATCCCTTTCTGGGACATTCCACTCAATCTCTACGCAGATCTTCAACAATGAAATGTAAGTTAGAGAAAACTTACTGGCGCCTTCTTAGGTTTTGAAATGGATCCCCTTCTGCAGCTTTCCTCTTCCCTCTCACATCTGCTGCTGGAATTTCTGCTCTAGGTTTCTGGACCTTCTCCCGGTTCAGCGTTCCTCGTACTTCCACCTCCTTCAGTTTCCCTGCGAGTCATCTCTGCATCCACAGGCTGGTTTCCAACGCGCACTGTTATCGCCGACTGTGTCACAGCCGCTGCCTCAGTTTCAGTCTGCTCTTGTGAATTAGTCTCCGCGTTCACCTGCTGTCTTGGCCCTGTGTTCTCCAACAAACGACGCCTCGTCATTTGCTCTCTGCGTCTCTCTCTAAGGGAAGTAAAATAAAGAGACTTTCTTCTCTTTCGTATTGTAGAAGGAACCCTCTCCAGCTTGACTACCACTCTCCCTCTAAGCGCGAAAAGTAGAAAAACGAAGTGACTCCCGATTTCTTGCGGGATTTGTGCGTTGTTGCTTGTCTCTAGAAGCATCGGATTCCCTCTCGCGTGACCGTTACACATAGTGGTTATTAAGTGTGCACATGCCAGCAATTAGTGTACAGCTGTTCGTATTCAGTTATCGATGTCTGACGTGTGTCGCCCAAAATAAACGGCGTGTTCTTTATTAGAACGGTTTCAATATTTAAAAATAACAGCGAATCCCAGAAATCTTGGCACACAGTCTTAGACAAATATATGTAAATGAACGAGAGTTTGATGACAAATTTTGGGATATCATACACGTCATCCTTGTTAGCCAACCCCACGTTCGTTTCACATTTTGAACTTTCCAGGTGCGCATGATCATTGGTAGTAGTATAAAGATACATTTACTTAATCTGCAATCCCACCCTCAGATCCTGTGGCATGCTTCCAGGAAGTCGGCTTGTTATTGTGTTTATTGATGAGGTTTGATTAACGGTTTAACAGCTGCCGACATTGCTCCTAGGGATACTCTGACCACTGGGCCCACAAGAAAAGTAATTAAAATGGACGGCTGCATATCTGGAAGGAATAACAGAATATGCACAGTCGTCGTCTGAGCTTCCTCCGCCATATTCTCTGCTCATTCTTCAACTGTGTTCTGGAGACATCAGTAAACCGATTTACACTGAAGGTCTGCGATAGCAAGGTATCAACGTACGGAAGGAAGATGGCTTTCTCTGAAGCGGAGTTCTTCTCTGACGACAAACCAGTGCCGTTCTCCCAGGAAGTCCTTGACAATGGATTTGCAATTGTTCTGGAACATGTCTTGGCTACCCGTTTTCAGCTTCAGAATGGCTCCATCTTTTTGGAGAAAGAGTGTACGATTTGAAAGGGAAGTTTGTTGTTACTCTTTCCAAAACCGTGATGAGACGGCTCATGTCAGCCAGTGGAGAGTGCGCCCTGGTCGATACAGAGTACTTGGAGAGCCTCGGCGAAAGTCCCTTGGGTCATATGTGACGCCCGGGACTGCTGCTGCTTCGGTCGTTGAAGACAAGAGGGAGGTGGTGGTGAAAAAAGAACAGACGTCCTCCACTCCAATCGTTGAGCTTTCGGATTCGTCCGATGATGACATAAGTGAAATTCCAAATCCAGTCCTTCCTACTGTGGTTGGGAGAAGCTGATGAAGAAGAGATTTGTAGTGTCATTCCAAAACTACGGCGATGGAGGAATGGCTGGATTCAAAAGTGAGTTGCGAGGAATTGATTGGGGAATCTTTGAAGCAGGTGCCTGTGAAGTTCTTGCCAGAGACTTTTGATGGCGATATCCTATTCGAGCTGCCTCCTCCTCCGCGAGTTGGAGGTGTAACAATCATGATGCATGGAATGGACAAGAAACACGACGGGCACCCGTGGTGCAGAACAAAAACATCCAATATTCAGAATGATGACAAGCTTGTTTTCAGGAGAACAGTTTGCAATGGACACCTTAGGTGTGATAATTTGAATTGCAGACACTTTCTTCAGTCTGGGGTTCATAATCAAAGCGAATGGGAGGGTCTGGCGGAAAATCCATTTCAGCCTGGGGACTGCCCCACCACCGGCAAACACTTTCGTCTGCAAATTCTGCAAACTTGTGCCATCCTGCTTGGCGCTCTGCGGAGCAAGAATGTACTATGTTGTCCACCGTTTGAAAACAATGACAAGAGCTTGTGTGCATTTCGGATTCCATAACCATCTTGTCTCGAAGGGGGATTACAGGGAGAGTGTTGAGACAATATCGAGGTTGATTAAACAGGAGTTCGGGAGAAACCCATCCGCAACAACATCTGCAATTGCTCTTGGCGCAAAGTCCTTCTTGGGAAAGCCATATTTTGAGTGAAGGGGATTCTGTGGGGACTAAACTTGACGGTGCAGCATTGGACCTGGTCATGGATCATTTCTCCACTTTGAGTTCACCTAACATTCGGCATCAGATCAATGCATTAAGAATGGGCTCTGGTATCAGAGGCTACATAGACAACATTTTTTCAAAATGACTGTTGGGCAGTGGGGGCAGTGGGGTTAGCCTCGTGAAGCGGATGCAAAAGACTGGGGACTTGCAGAAGTGTTTTCTTATGTTTGATCATGTGAAACGAGTGAAGGATTGGACGACAATGGCTTGTCATGTCTACGATCCAGTGTACCAACGAGTTATGACAATTGCAGTTTGTGACATGCAATCCGAGGATACGGAATCCCAGAAGCTCATGTGGAATTCCCTGATACGTGTCATGGGCTGCCATCTCCAAATTTTGCAGGTTTCATGGCGGATAGTGCTCAAGCAAATTTCAATGCTGTTCGTATTGTCTTCGGATCGGGCGACCCAAAAGTGCCAATGCGAGGAAAGAGAGCGTACATGTCTATTCCATTGACACACAATCTCTGGAAAAACATACAAAGTCGGACATCAAACCAGAGATGCAGACTCAGCACCGTAAATTGTGCAAAGAGTACAAAGATGCTATAACAATGAAGAAAGAGGCGGACACTTTGTTCCAGACAATTCGTGCCTGGTGGTTCTCTTCTGGAGCTGCATCACTTGAGAATATGAGAGCATTGGAAGATTGGCTGGCGTTTTGGCACTTCCGGTAAGACAGTGGGGGAGCAGCCATGGCAGTGGTACGAGGCTTATATTTCTTGCTTTATTCATACATTTACTTTCCATTTTATTGTCTCCTCGCTTTCTTTATGTTGTTTTCTGTTCACTGTTTTGAAGTGTGGTTCTCCACTTTGCAGAACATGTCCATTGAGGAAATGGCGGACATGCCATCTTGCAATTTGGCAGAAACTGTGCACAACGCATGGTTGCAGCAATCTGGGAAACGAGGTCGGGATTTGTATGTGGCAACAACAGATGATTTGATACGTGCCCTTGCAACAACAACCCGATACCGTGATTTCTTGCGAGGTGGGGGATTGGTGGCAAGGGTCCGGACAAATGGGAGTTGATGTTGCGTGCTGCAAACAGATCTGGGGATCCAATCAAGATAGCACGGGCGGTGAGCATGTATGCCCAGGGAACGCCATTTGTTTCTAGAGTTCCACATCTTGAAGGGGATGAGAGATTCGGCTCTTGTAAGAGGAAATTGAACACTCCACCTGGTTCGGATTCCGATTCACACAGGGCAGACCGTGATAACTTCTCGAAGCCTCGTGTTCCCCTGCATGACAGCTCCATGTCCGGAACCTCCATTGTGGAGGAACCTCAACACGACGGCAAGCTCCCAGCATCAAACAGTGCCACTGAAATGGTGCAAGAGAGAAACAACCCCCTTGATGTGCTTGAGTCCGCATGCCCCGACCACGTTTGGCACATAGAACGCACAAGTGTAGGGTCTCGTGTGAAATGTACAGCGATCAGGGCAACTAATTTCGAGAAGTGCACTTCATCTATATCCAGAGGTGGTGCCCGAAGCTTCACTCTTTGTCATTTGTAAGTATCCCAAGACATGCATCATGCAAGGCCTCTTGGGTAGGTAAGAACAGCCTGCCATACTACAGATTCAAGACATGTATACACAAGCATCTTGATGGACCAACTTGCAGTTTATTAGATTCCAAACATGCAACCAAGTGACCCACTTGGGCATGACAAGACAGACTGCAACTTCATTCTACACCATATATATTTGCCCCAAGACATGCATCATGTAAGGCATTTTGGCATGGAAGGAAGGCCTGCCATGTTACAGATTCAAGATATGGACACACAAACACTTTGAGTGCCCGAGACCAAGCCCACCTGGCCAAAAATAAATCATACATTGCAGGTGCCTGGTCTGATAGCAAAATAAGGCAATAATCTCTGGCAAAGGTCCAGTAGAGCTTACCAACACTGTTTTCCAGGAGGTTTATGCCAGGTTTTGCAAATAAAACCTCACTATGCTCCATTCCACACAAATTCAGGAAATGCCTGTCATTGCCTTATCAGGCTGCCATCTTTAAAAACAGGGCCTCCTCTTCCTTAGAACCAAACAGCCATTTATGCCTTACCCATAAATCATAACTCCTCTTTAAGGCCAAAACAGTACCTAGCTTAATAATCCACAGGCAATGCTGTCAAAGATTCAAGACAAAGTAAGGTCTAGATGCTGGGCTTCAAGAGACAAGCCTGTCAGGCCGAAGTGCTCCATCAAAGGCAGCAAAACATAAGTCAAAAGTAAGCATCAGCATGCCAAACCAAGAGCAAATCGGGGCTGCAGGCAGTAAAGACGCCATACACACTAGGTTCTCGTTGCCCACATCCTTATCTGCAAGCCGATGTCAACTAAGAACCTCAAAAGCAAGAGAGAAAGACATAAAACAAAAGGAACCCTAATCACCAAAAGCACCTTGAGGCTTGAGCGATTGGGGAAGATAACTGTGCGCCATCGCCACCAGCAAGCCACCTCCAGCACAGCTAAGGAGAAGTGAAGCATACAAGCATCCATGCTAGGTTTAAGAGGGGAGAGAGAGATACTTCCCAACACAAGCGCCGTTTCGAAAAGTAAAAGCCAGAGGAGGGAAAGAGGCGATGCATTCACAACATTGTCTCCCGCCTGTGAGAAGAGACAAAACGCCGCCATTGCGCATCCCCAGGAGCTCGTCCAGCATGGGTACGACCTGAGTGCGCTCTAAGGGAGAGGGGGTAGCCTTATTGAGAAAGAGGTGTTGCCTCATTGTCTCCTGGAAAGATGTAGGTTCTGATTTGAGCAAGAAGGGTCTGAATTTATTCCATGCTGACCATATTGAAATCCAAAGGGGTGAACCTATGGATTTGTGCCTAAACCCTTGAGTTATCCATCTCATAGAGGGTCTCCATTGGGTGTGACTTAGTGGGGAGCTGAGTGAGATGGCCTGCCCTACTAGTAACTTCCACCAGCCACCCTCCGGTCTCAGGAACCTTGGTATCCATTTTCCCAAGAGTGCCTTGATTTGAGTTGCTGGATCAAGCACTCCCAGGCCTCCTTTTTTCTTAGGAAGGCAGATTTGTTGCCAAGAGACCTGTGGTCTCTTGTTCTGGGTGGTCGATTGGGCACCCCAAATGGAGTTTCGGATACACTCTTAACCTCCTCCAGAAATTCAGGGTCAGGCCTCCAGATGGCTGCGAAATACCAGATCGCTGCCTGGAGGATCTGATTTGCAATGAGAGCCCTGTCTGTAATGGTTAGAAAATGGGAGCCCCAGTAAGCCAGCTGTCTTTTAAGAGCTGTCAACGTAGGGCCCATTCTCTGCTTGTCTGTGAGGTTGATTCCGAAAGTATGGCCCAAGAGAGTAGTGGGTTCTCCCTCTTTCAGCCAGACCAGTCCAGTGTCATTTCCCTATGTGGGTATTGATCCTATGGTGGATTTGGATATATCCCCAACCAGAAGGGCTTTGGTTTTAGACCAATTCACTCTGAAGCCAGATACTTTGCAGAATTGCTCTAGCGTTTTTTCCGCTGCCTGAAGTGTAGATGGAGTGGCATCCAACAGGAAGGTGTCGTCAACAAACTGCATAGAGTCCTTGACTTGGATTGAAATTTGCGCCATGGGGTTCCTTATGTGCAGCCCTTGAATGGCCAAGTTTCTATCAAACAAGTAACCTAGGGCGTTGGCTACGAAGAGGAACAGAAATGGGGCAAGTGGGCATCCTTGTCTTACCGATCGGTGAAGTTGAAAAGGCTTAGAGAGATGACCGTTAACTATGACCCTACTGGTTAAGTGTTGGAGTAGGATCATGACCCAACTACGGAATGCCTGGGGCAGCCCTACCCTAGCCAGAATCTCCAAAAGAAAGGTCCAGTCTACTTTATCGAATGCCTTCTCAAAGTCCAACAACCAGAGCGCCAGAGCCTGTCCGGACGTTGTGGCAAAGTAGGCTGCCTCATGAGCCAGCAGTACATTGTCTAAGATGTATCTCCCCTTAATAAACCCTGTCTGACCCGTCCTGATCAGTGTGGGAAGGAGAGGCTGCAGACGGAGAGCCAGAGTTATTTTATAGGCCACATTCATGAGAGTAATTGGTCTATAGTTGTTGATGTCAGCCCTGTCTCCCTTTTTGAACAAGAGAGTTATTACCCCTTGGGCCATAGAGGAAGGCATGCTCCCCACAGATTTAATCCTATTGGCCATAGCACAGAAGTCCTGGGAAATGTGTGGCCACATTGCCTTGTAGAACTCCACTGGCATGCCGTCAATATCCGGGGCTTCTTTGTTATTCATTTTGTCTAGGGCCTTCCCGAGCTCAAGAAGAGTGAACTCTGCTTCTAGATCTTGAGAAAGATGAGGCTGAAGTTTAAGGGGCACCGCCGAGAGAACTTCATCCAAATAAGCACGATGTTGGGGTTCCTTCAGATCTGCTTGGAAGAGCTTGGCAAAGTGGGAGAACGCTGCCCCGCTCATAATCCTAGGGTCGGAGGATTTAGTGCCCTGGTTATCCATGTATAGCTCATGCTACAGGTAATCCTGCTGGCACATGCCCAATGCCAGCATTTTGAATTAGTACTTGAGGCTGATATGATTCAAGGCTGGTAACAAGTAATATCAGCAAAATCGATGCCTGAAATAGATGACATGCGGCAGTTCTGAATCAGAATTTATTGAAAGGACAGACTTCGCCCCCACTGAGTTTATACGATTCTTCATATGCAATCGAGGGAAGAGTGCTCTGATCCTCTTGAGATCCCTGAGAACCCTGCTGTTCAGCTCCCAGCAATAGTAATTTGCCTACAGCATCAACATCGTATTACCGTCTTCACAATCCATCCCCCTTCTTGAACAAAATGACAGTGAGGCCCTCCATCCACCGGAGTGGGATCACTTCTCTCTTCCAAACAAGGTTGAACAGCAGAACCAGGGACTCAAGCTCAGGAACATCCACATACAAGTTGATCATATCATATTCAATATGGTCGCAGCCACCAGCTTTATAGTTTTCAATTCCTCAATCGCCTGCCCAACTTCCCAAGAAGTGAACAATGAGTTTGAGGTGACCCAGTCGCATAACGATCTGCGCCATGACCTAGGTAGCTATAGTATCTTGAACTTTTAAGGTCCCTGTTCTCACCTGAGCAATACCCTCGAGCTGAAGCCAGGAATTTTGCTAGTCAATTGTTGGCATTGCATGTCAAGCTCAGTCTTCAATCTCATTTTCTCCTCTTCTTTGGCTTCAACCTCCAAGTTAACGCTGCGTAACTGTTCTAGCCCCAATATTCCCACATAAACATCTGTCAGTAAATGGAACAAGAACTTTCCATGTTCGTGCCATGTTTGTCTTTGGTTTTGGTTTTGGTTTTGGTTTCTATGGTTCTATAGTTTGATTGTTTTGTGTTGGACCTTTGTGCCTGCCACAATGTGATAAAAAAATTTCGGTCATTTGTGTTTGGTCCATAACAAAAAGATGACTTCATTGCCATAAGACTGCATACTGAGTCATGTATATCACAGCCCTTTAATTTCCATTGTTTGATTGCAAAGGTGTGATAAGATATAAATTTTTTCTTTTTGTCGAATGCGAAAAAGTGTTGTGTATGTTAGACCATATTTGTTTACACCCTTAGGATCGAACACTAAATAATCCAAAGTTAAACCTTGGGAACAATGGATAGTTCAAGCGGAAGCCAATTGAATGAGAAATTGGGTTCTGGTAATGATATGTTTCATATTAGATCATATTTGTATTTCTTAAGAAAGAAAGCTTACGAAACCAGCACTGCACAAAGGTGGAGCACCTTGTAAACTGCCAAATACGTCCACTCCTTAACACAGAATTCCTCTGCCAAGGATGAGCAGCAGATGTGGAGACATCATACACTGGACACGAGAGAAACACGAAACGATTTGTTGTCTCCACATCTTGCAAGGCAGCTGCGCACCCATCTCTCTGTCTGTGGATGCACAGACCATGAAAGCAAAGCACACTACACGACAAATCTTCAAACCGCCTTCGCCGCGTATTTGTTTGAAAAAGTGATCTAATGGATTCGTAAAACATTGTCAAATTTTTTTCTTTGTAATTCAAGGAACCTCCCTGGCCGCAAGGTTCCCCCGATTTACGGGAAGTTACTTCCGCTTTCGGAAGGGTCCCCCAATTTCCGGGAAGTACCTTCCGCGTTTGGAAGGGTCCCCCGATTTGCGGGGCAAGGAGCGGGAAATGAAAAATTTCCCAGTTTTTCACGTTGGGGAAGGGTCGTTCCCAAGGCCCTTCCTGAATTTGAGAGCACCGGCAACGAGGGCGGAGGTTCCCCCGATTTACGGGAAGTTACTTCCGCTTTCGGAAGGGTCCCCCAATTTCCGGGAAGTACCTTCCGCGTTTGGAAGGGTCCCCCGATTTGCGGGGCAAGGAGCGGGAAATGAAAAATTTCCCAGTTTTTCACGTTGGGGAAGGGTCGTTCCCACGGCCCTTCCTGAATTTTTGAGCACCCGGAACTCGGGCTCCGCCCTCGTTGCCGGTGCTCTCAAATTCAGGAAGGGCCTTGGGAACGACCCTTCCCTAATACGGAAATTGCCATGAAATCCATTTCTTATCTATATATAGTCTAACCTCGCTCGAAACGTGTATTGCATGTGCTCGTGCCGGAGTGGTTAACGGGCATGACTCGAAATCATGTGGGCTTTATCCTGCCGAGCACGCCCTTTTTTCTCTCTATCTATGCTTGTTTTTTCTTTTGAACTTCGAATCAGAGATGGTGGCAGGTCCTTGCAAGTTTTGAGTGTGTTGCTCTCTTTTTGCGCAGAAATGTGAGGGATCGGAGATTCAGAGACGGTACATGGTGATACGCTTGCAGATATTCGATATCCCCAAGAGCAGCCTGCAGGTCTTTGCGGGTGGTAGCAAGGTTGTATTGCAATTCATCCACCTGCAATCAAACACTTGAGATCTCCCAACACAAATAATGAATACACTTGCAAGAAGCCTGAAGAGAGAGAACGTGGTAGGGTGTTGGATTTTATTGGGAAACTATTCTCCACTCTACAGAGATTCTACAACAGGTGGATGATACAGCTAGATCAAGAGGCATATCGATGCATATGGAAGGAAGGTATGAACATTGTGAGAACTTTGTGCAATCACCTTCTGCCGGTAGCGCTGGATTTCCGTTTCATTAGAAGCGCAGGTAGCTGAGAGATTTGACATTTCCTTCTGAAGAGTGTACGCCTTCGTCTCCTGTATATTAATAGCATATAGGTCTTAGATAACTGGAGCTAAGACAACATGTCAAGATGTACCTCAAGAGAAAGATGTGCACAGGATTGCATGCAGACAAGGCGAAGGTGGTTATCGGATAGTGGGGATTTATTATAGGTTGTTGAAGGAGGTACATGTATCGTGGTAAGAGTCCAGAAATGAATGCATATCAAATTTTGGTCACTTGCTGTGCAGGATAATTAGTGGGCCACGTACCAAAGCTGAAATGGTTGAGTTGTGTGTCAACTTCGCATCCCTGCATTTTGCATTCGAGATGACACTATTCAGAAGCTGGAGAAGAACCTCAATAATGCCTACTTAAGTTCGAAGTTACAGGCCGGCAATCGCCAGCAGGCACGGAGACAGGACAGCGAAATAATTAGACCACTGAATTGTCAGAGTGAAGGCAGAAGCTAAGCTGGTTGGCAGGATAAGTCCTATCCGCAGAGTCCATGTAAAAGTACAACTCAGAATGGAACCAACAATTTATCATGTATGTGTTCCTTGCAACTGGATGTAGACATATAGTGCTCAGATCTTGGGTGGAGATTTTTTACAGGGCCTCCTGGGTGACGGCAGCAAGAGTTGTTGAGAGATTTGTCTTCTCCCTATATGCGGTCTGGAGGTTTTCTGTCTCTTGCATTCACAAGCATCAGTCAAGTAATTCGAAGCTCCCGGAATCCCAATTCCTAGACCTGATTTCATATCCTTGAGCTGATTTCGAACCCATTCACTATCCATGCAGCAGAAAGTAATGTTCAGGAGGTGCATAACATTGGGGCTCTGAGTAGTCAAATGAGCTGCACTTTAGGCAACTATCCATGTCCCTATCAAGGAAAGCCACTACTAGTAGATATCCAGACAATTTATCGGACTGAGCTTGGTGAATAAGATCAAAAGTACACTGCATCATGTACGTGAAGACTCTGAAAGTGGACTTCCTGTCTTTTATCGTATATCTGCACAGGCTTATCTACATGTAAGTAAGAAAGCCAAGTGCGGCCCCGCTGACCCCAGTGCCGGATCCAAATTGGCAATCTGGTCAAAAGAGAAGCCATTTAAGACACGATGTAACCAACATTCTTTCTCTCGGGGATATCAAGAAGGTTGTGAGACAATTTTTTTGGGTGAATGGTGAAGAAAAGACCATAATGGAGTTTTCGGAGTTCGCAAACTTCAGAGCACCTTGCAAGTCCGCTTTAGCCGCCCTCTCCTGCAGGCAGCAGCCACCCGAACACGTCTCTTTTTTTTACCTATCAAGGTTGGATCTGAGATCAGCCTTTCTTCTATGAATCTTTTCAAGAAGCGTTGAACATTGTCCTTTCATTCTGGTATCCCCATTTGGTGTATCATAGCATATATATATGTATATCTCCTGCATTCCCCTTTTCCAAAGGGAAGGGAGTAGCCCCAGGTGTGATACCATAAGTTACACTTACTTGGGCAAGAGTCTTCCTCTCTTGCATGAATTTGGATTCTAGGGAAATATTGGACTTGCATTCCTCCAACTTTATGGCAATTTTTGAAGAAGGAATTGGTCCTCATAAGTTTTTCCGAGTGTCATCTTTAGGATAGTCCTGTTTTACACGTGGAGTGGTCTATAAGTACTCTCTACACTCACATTATTTACAGCTGTTTGAGTAGCTTCTAGTAAGGCCTCCGTTTCTCGAAGCTTCTCTTTCTCCTGAAGAATCCGTATCTTCTCCTGAGCAGCTGTTGAGATTTGCTTTTCAAAATTTATTTCCTGCATCAATGTTGATGAATAGTGAGAGATGGTGTCCCGTGTTAAAAATCTTCTCTCACTAATACATGAATGGCTCGTTTGCTGGAGATTGTGACTCATCCTTGAAATCTCCAGTGATAAAGCCTTAGATTTTTCAGACGATTTACTTCCAGGCAACGGGTAAAGAGCATTTGCAGTGTTCAAAAGCCTGATAAGTGAGGAGTGGAATTTATCTAGACACCTGGTGATGGTAAGAGATTGCACCTTATCATGCCAATCAATGGAGGCATGATTTTGACAGCACTCCTCAATGGTATTCATGTGGTCCATCTGCCCAAATAAGAGAACTAAATACTTGAGAAATATCTTTAATCTAGCTCTGTCTCTCACCTAGTAACTTCTGAACTCATTCCTTTTTAATGGAACCTTACCTAGCCACAACACTCAAAATGGAGACCTCCCTCTCTCTATCTTTCTTTCCCCGGCCGTTGTGAAGTATCATTTCATTGCATTTCTTGTTTCTCTCTCAGATGTAAGACTACTTAGGCGACTTCATTACAGGTTTTTTCTATGAGCTTCCCACGGACGTTATAAAGCACCATTCCATTTCATTTCTCTTTGATCATCTCAAAGACAAATTGTCTCATTTGAACATGTATGAGAATATATCATTTTTGATGTCTTGAATGGAATGCCAAAAGCTCTGGGATAACAGAAAGGGCACAATTACAAAACTGCCGAAACTTGTTTTTCACTTAGTTAGACGTATGCATGATTGAACACTACATGCTATTTATTGTAGGGGGTTTCTGCAAACGACCATCAATGTTCCAAATCCACTTCATACAATTCAGCTGGGGATTCAGAAGAAAATTAAGCAAGCATACCTTCAATCTCTTGGTCTCTGCACTGTGAAGAATTTTCATCTCCTACATTCACGAGACATTGCCTTGATCATGATTTTGACTTCCGTCGATATGGTACTCACAGTTAGCCATGAAACCGAGTTGATTTGTATTCGAAAGAATAGGAAATCATGTTCTCTCTATTTCACACTGTCCTTTTTTAAACCTTTTAGTTTACTTTGTTATGTGGACTAGGAATGCAGCAAGTGGAAAGACGGCTTAGTCCAAGGAACGTCACAAGCAATGGTAAACACATCAACATACCTCAACAGATTTTGAATAAGATTCCCTCTCCTTCTTGCAAAGATCCTGCAGTTCCATCTCCCTAGCAAAGTGCTGCTGGGTTGCTGCCGTCACTTCCTTTTGAACCTTTTCAAGGACTTCGCTGACCTCTCGCTTTCTGAGCATCTTCTCTCTCTCAATCTGCCAAGTAAGGTGCTGGTTATGAATTTATATCTGTCAACAACAACAAATGTGTTCCTTTTCACTCGGAGAATAAATGTCGAGGTTACAACGCCAACAACGATGGGCAACTTATCCAATGGCATCCGCTGACAGGATAACGCCTGCTAGGAGCTAGGAGTCCAACAGCACATAGGGGCCGAATTTGAATTTAAGCATTTGATACTTCATGAGGCAGGGTAGTTAGAAGACCTCTTTATGACGGAATTTTATCAATTCAAGTTCCTGTCGTCGAAGTGCATCAAGCCCAGGCAACCCAAACAAAAATATCAGTTGCAGAGCATCTCAACTTGACAAGTTTGCTACGCGTTCATGAGGTGCAAGGAACGACAACTGAGCAACATGGAGAGACACTACAATGTGCTGTCAAGGCTGATCATGTGAACTTCATTTAATAAGCTCATAACACTTCTAAAGGTGCCAGTTCTTATGGAAAGGAATCTCTGCCAAAGACAGACTGCCAAAGACCAGAGTGTGAAGAAAGGAAGAACTTTATAACTTCCAAAGAGGCCACAAGGGCGGCTAAACAAACCATGAACTACGTCAGAAAAAGACTGCAATAGGGCGAGCGGGTTTGTCAACCACCTGTGTTTTTCCAGTCAGTTCACCCTTTAGTCTCTCCACGTCCCTAGAGACCCACACATGACCAGAGTAGACCTACAGAACGTCAAAGCCGCTCAACACAGCTGTGTCATTGTGCCGCGCCCATGCCCAGGGCTGCATCCATCCCATTATCACGGGGGCTGTGGCTAGAGTTAAATGTTCATGTACGGGACGATTGATCCACTAGGAGGCACACGTACTTGTAATGGAAAGTAAGGATAACGTCCATTGGAGCTGAAATAGCTTATGGAGAGCTTTTGGAACAAAAGAAAAGAAAAGAAACAGAAGAGGGAGCCTGACGAAAGAGATAACAGATAACTGAGAAGAACATGCGCAAAGGCTCCACAAAACCTGAACTACACAGAACCTCCAGTACAAAACCTCTAATCAACAGCAATTA
Organism: Takakia lepidozioides; assembly: GCA_030704615.1. Classification (NCBI taxonomy): domain Eukaryota; kingdom Viridiplantae; phylum Streptophyta; class Takakiopsida; order Takakiales; family Takakiaceae; genus Takakia; species Takakia lepidozioides. The sequence continues at coordinate 12,826,388 of CM060734.1, forward strand.
TTGTAACAGTCTATATGCCTATCGCATGCGTCTTTAGTTGGGTTCAATCAAGACGAAAAGTGACCTCGCAATTGCCTCCAATTGCTTTGTTGCATACTCCTGATAAACTTCGTGGGAGTCTCGAAGGGAATCCTCACGTTGTTTCGCTTTCTGCAGCCGATGTTCAATGTACACAGCAAAGTTGATAGCTAAACTAGGATACTGAGACATCAATCTATGGTTGGTGTAGAAGATGCACTGTCCTTATGGAAATTTTACAAAGCAGAAAGACAGACATTCGTGATTGGAATAGATTTCTATCTAGAAGACTTATAAATCCAAATTATGTATGTGAAATGTACAAGCGGTGATGATTAAAGAGGCAATGGAATGTGACTTCCTACCAATTCAACAGAAGTGAGCTCCTTCTGAAATGCTTGCCTCTCCTCTTCATGCTGACTCGCCATGGCCTTTATCATAAGGAATCCAACAACATCATTTGAACAAGTCTTGGTTAGTTCAATCACATTGGATGTTTGTATGCAATTAGGAACACAGTCCATGGCTCTCCTCCAGCTTACCCTAGTTTGGAGATCCATTACTTGAATGGGGATCTCAATGTGGGTCGTATTGCCCTAATCAGAACTTTTAAACCTCCAATGGTGTTGCAATTGTAAGCGGGACATGGTCCTGTGGGACCTTCGTAAGAACCATTCACTTACCTGTTTCGTTATTTTTCTCTCTGAAGTCCAGCCATGAAATTGTAGAACATCAAGAATTTAAAGCATCACCTCAAGGGCCTCACAAATGTGGCCTTCTTGGATATCAATTGCATGGCATCCTTGAAAGGTTTAACGCGACTGGCTGTTTCCTTCAATATATCTTGGATTTCACTCTCGTGCTCCCTGGGGCTCTGCAGAAGATTTGGGCCCGAAAGATCACCCAGGTCAGAAAATGAATGCATACACTTCAAGAGACGCTTCTCTAGAGCTGTTTCTGACCTAACATAGGATAATTTTCAGGGAAACGCTGGGAGGTCTAGGGAAATGAAGCATAATGACACACACTGTATCTCTATGTCACTGCTTTCCAAATAATGCAGAATTCATCCCAAATTTCAGAAGTCACTAGTGTCTGCAAGTATATCCAGGCTGATTGCTGGGTTAGGCACAACAGGAGAAACAATGTATGGCTGCAATTGAATCCAAAGGTCCTTGCTTGCTACTTCCTCTGCAGTTTTTCGGGGGACAGGTAAGAACCTCCTTCAAGCCCTCCGATCTGTCCGCTTGCTGCTCAGAAGCAACGTGTGCGAAATGGTGAAGGAGGCGGTTGAGCTGCGACAGCTGGTTTCCCATTCGCTCTTCCAAACACTCCCATCCCTGCCATGCTTCTTGGCTCGTCATGCTCAAGATTGCGTACGTCGGAGATTGGATTTCTGAGACCAATTCACATGCGGAACGTCCTCTTAATAAGTAAGATGCAAAACAGTACCAGGTGATTTCAAATGATGAACATTATGTTAACAGGTGCCTCCAACTGCTGATGGTAGCTCATTCCCCCCTTGCGATTCCATCGTACGTGACTGGACTAGTGCGGATGATGTAGCCATATGTTAGTCCAAGCGCTATATTGTGATCTGGTTTCATGATCAAGAGCCCGGGGCCCATGAGAGGATTAAAAACATGGAGAAGTCCTCGTGATTGATGCAGCTTGGTTATTGATTGTTCCGGCATGGGGTGAACGGTATTGAGTTTCTCGGCTGGATCACAAGGGTTATTAGGCGATCTACTTCCCTAGGCACGGCTATCAAATCTCAAGCAATTGCAGCACAAACCGTTTTTGGCACACTTGCTCAAGTGCTTATGCTTCTCTTGATCTAAATGACACTAGAGCACAGTGAAGCCATCAAGAGCACGACCCACGAAAGCGAGCCTCGCACTGAGAGAGAGAGAGAGAGAGAGAGAGAGATAGAATGCAGAGCAAAAGCAGAAGTCTGAGATTTAAATGCAGAAACGAGTGCCCAGCAGGTGGGAAGTTAACGGCCAACCGCTTGTCGTCTCGCTGGGACACCCACCGGCTGAATTCCCGGTAAAAACTGCAGCCCTGCTTTTAGGTCGGAGGGCTGGCCGCTGAACTCAAACGAAGTTACCCTGCTTCACTAACTTAAACCCTGGATGAATTAGCATGAAAATTGAAAAAGGATGACCTCTGCCCAAGGAAGCCTAAATTATTAGTATAGGGGAAGTCACTGGCCCCAGGTACTTCCGCCTTTTCTGGTTTGCAAACAAGGGCATAGCCCGAGTGAGCAGACCGAGAAAGGCGGAAGTACAGAGGGACAGTGACTTGTGATTCCAATTTTTTTCTTTTCAGCTTATTTCTTTTATTGGCTCCTCCCTATAAAGGAGAGACCACGCATTGGTGCCAAAAATGAGTAAGATCCTGATATACCTCCACTAGATAATACCTACATGAAGCACATAATCCTCCCCCACTTAAATGTTTGCTTGAATGTGCCGTGATTGCGACCCATAAATGAATCTTACACATGTAAATACTCATATGCTTATATAGGCTTATATATATACATGTTTAGGGCGCGCCGTCAGCCCACCCAATGGCCCTTATTTTTGGGACGGGTGGGTGGCGCCACGCAGCAGGGGAAAGAGACGGGTGGCTGGGTGGTTGATTTTATGTATTGGGCCTACGTAAGGGATGTCCCCACAGCCCATTTTTCTAGCATGCAGCCTTTGCTCTCTCACAACCTGGGTATTGGGGTACGTGCTCTAAGCTTCATCACGGTCAGCAACAATTGATCCATCACAATGACGTAGAGTTAGAATGAGAGAGGGGCATGGAGGGAGTGAGGATGCCAAGGGAAAGGGCGGGTGTAGGCAGCTCGTAATGGAGCGGCGGTTTCAGGCGCACCTTAAGCAAGGCGGCTATGAAGCATGGGCATTACTGGACTGAAGCCTGCGCATTGAAGTTGAGCTCTATGGCGGGAAGATGAGGAGCTGCAATGGGAGATGGCGCGGCGGCCAAAGAGGGATATTTCTTAATATATATATTTTTTTCTTTTTCTTTTTTTTTATAAATAAAAAATAAATTGACCGCACAATTAACGGCCGGTTCTTTTATTAATTTAAAACACTCATGCAATACTAAGAAAATAGCCTGAGCGTAGCGCGTCGATCGATTTGACGATGATCCTTTTAAAAATAAAATGAAAATTAAAATAAGATAAATATTTCAAAAACTTATGCAATGTGAGAATACAGGACGTGCGCGTCCTAGTCGGAGGTTGATTTTTTTTTTTAATATAATTTTTTTATAAAAATAAAATAAAGTGACAGCACAATTGACGGCCGATTCTTTTTTCTCACGATGGACAGGTAGTTCTTGGACAGCTTTGTCTCCAAACATTGAGTGGATGCTAACCAAGGTGAGATTGAAGATTGGATGCAGTCCGACACACCAACAAGTATTTGATGCCATTGTGTTTGTAAATGACCATGGATTTGTGTACAAAGAACTCAAAGTAGAAAATAAATCGTGGTATATTCGTGGAGTTGATGGATTGCTTGCTAATCGTTTCATCAGACACGTATTAGGTTTCATGTCAAAGCTGGTTGTATTGATTGTTCCTCCAGAAACAATTTGATGATTTGATTTGATGATTTGAGATTGCGAGGGTTGCAAACGTCATTTGCAGCCAGAAGAACACCGACAATTTGTAGGGCAATGTCCGAGCAGCGAAGATGCAGAATGTGAAGCATTGTGAGCGATGACGAGTTTTCAATGCTTGCATTAGAACCCGCAATCATTTTATTACTGTTTAAACGAATTCCAAAATTTGAAGTATACTCGGCCCGATTGCCGTTGTTATCTAGATGCTCGTGCTCTGGAGACTGCCCTAAAATAGATTACAACTTCAGAGATCGCATCCCTACCAGACGGGCAACGTCCATCACAACCTCTACAAGACCTCCAATTATGGAAACCCCAAAAGTGAGCACTCTGGAAGAAATTAAAGCGAAAGTGCACCAGTCGAGAACTTATACCACCAAAACAGTTTTTAGTTTAACTCCTCAACCAATGCTAAGGAAGAAGGATGAAGAAGAAGAAGTTATATATTCTCAATTTCTTTGTTCTCTACCCTTCCACATTTCTTACATGTATGCAACGGGCAGCACAACGTGTCTACACCTCGATTAATGCGCTCTGCTAGTGCTGTTCGTTTAGATGCTGGAGTCAGCTTCTTGGCCAAGCATTTAGATGATAGAAGCGCCTACAGAAAGCAACACTGGTGGATGATTTGAAGGGTTTCCTGCCTTCGATGTGGGCAGCCATCGTTCAAAGCTTATCTGTACACACAGTTGCATTTCACTTCTCAGTGCTACGACAACTCTACCCAGTTGGCATGAAGGTGCTATCTCTATTTTCGGGCATTGGGGGATACTAGAGATAGCCCTCCACATATTAGTGCTTGACGAGGCCAAAGAGGATACAGATTAGATATAGGGAATCTGTCCGTACGTGACGTGGCGTGGACACGTCGGACGTTACATCGAGACGTGCGTCACGTCTGGATGTCACGTGTTGTTGGTGGAGGATTTGAACGTCCAGACGTGACGTCCAAATGTAATGACCGCAATTATTGGCTGTCATGACGTAGCCTCCCTGGGACGGAGATATTTATTCAACTTTGTTATGAAGTACAATGGGTTCAATTTCATTGTTGGGGGCAATCCTTGTAATAATCTGTTCGGAAACAACCAACAATAGCCCATCGAGCCGACACCTATTGTCCAAAGATGATGAGGAGTGGGCACAATTGGACAATGCACACCCCCGAGGGAGCCATACAGACAGGCCAGACGAGGACTATGTCATGGAAGTCCTGATCCATTCAATTAACATTGTACCATTCTACCAAGTTGTCATTCCGGACGTGACGTGGCGTGACGTGAGATCGCTCTCTTTCTTTTTATAAAAAGAAAATAAAGTGACCGCCCATTGACGGTCGCTATTTTTTTTTAATAATACAAAGTATTTTTAATGTCATATTGCTCGTTTTTAAAAATATATATATAAAGTGATCGCCATATCTGCAGTCGCGTCATATTGTTTTAAAAAAAATAAAGCGACCACCCATTGACAGTCGCCAATTTTTTTGAATTTCAAAAATATTAAGCAACCGGCAGCTTGTATTTTTAATGTCATATTGCTCGTTTTTTATTTTTTTAAATATGAAATGACCGCCATATTTGCGGTCGCGCGTCATATTTTTTTTAAAAGAAAATAAGCGACTGCCCATTGGTGGTCGCTGCTTTCTGTTATTCAAAAAAATGAAGGGGGTGCCAATTGGCAGTCGATTTTATTTTTTTTTTGGAAAAAAACGCGACCGCCACATTGGCGGTCACTTGTTTTTTATTTTTAAAAATATAAAACGACCGCCATATTTGCGGCGTCGTCATATTATTAATAATAAAAAATAAAGCGACGCCACCTGGTGGTCGATGCTTTTTGTTAGTTTAAGAAATGAAGCGACCGCCACTTGATTTTGTACCTAGGCTCTTGGAATATATAATACGAGAACAATCATAGTGTAGACTTTGTCGTTGAGCACATACTATACAGTCATCTTATATTCCAGAAAGAACCAAGTAATTTTTTTTAATGAATTTATTAAGTATAACGGATCAAATCATTGTCCGAGGAAAGCCCACTTTGGTATTTTTCACAAATTTTGTGTTTTTTCAAATTTCCAGCGGTGTGAAGAGTTGAAAAAAACCCTTGAAAACAAACAACCTTGCTTCATATATTAAAAAAACCAATTATTTCCAGAGCATCGCATGCAAGGACTTGGCCAAACTGACAATCCTTGGGTCGCACTGCGACGCCCGAGGCGTCGTTTTCAAAGCGACGGAAGCAGCGACGCTTTTGCCCCCAAGACTGATGCTGCGACGCCTGATATGGACTTAGCCAAAATGGTAGTCGCAGGGATCGCACTGCGACGCTCGAGGCGTCGTTCCCATTGCGACGCCGCTAGTGTCGCTGTATAACAACAACGTTTTTTCCCCAAGACTGACCGTGCGACGCCCCAGGCGTCGCAGATATGGACTTCGCCAAAATGACAGTCTCGGGGTTGCGAGCATCGCAAAATGTGCGACGGCAGAGGTGTCACTATATAACTGCGACGTTTTTGCCCTCCAAGACTAAACCTGCTACGCTCAGGGCATCGCAGTTAGGGACTTGGCCAAATTGGCTGTCCCTCTGCCGCCATGCGACGCGTCAGGCGTCGCAAGAATCCGCTGCGACGCTCCCGACGTCGCAAAAACCGTCGCGGCGGTGGCGTCGCACGAGAAATGGGGTGCGGGGGATTGGGCGTCGCTAACCCCCCCTTTTTGCAGTAGTGCTAGGAGATTGGGATCTTCAAACCTGGACCTTGGTTAGCCATGGGCTACAGGTTCAGCAAGCAAGCATCACTTGCCTCTTTCTCACCATATTTCCTTCTCTTTGGCCGAGAGCCGGATTTGCCTGCAGCCATTCGTAGGGACATTGCTCAAGTTCTTAACCTTGACGATCCGGACGTGTGGGTACGTGCAGAATTGTTCAAGAAAATCATGCCTATGGCTTTTGAAAACCTTGTCATTGCATCAGGTTGAAGTAGAAGTCTCCGTTCCATCTGCAATAAATACAATGCCTGGGCTGCCTGTCGAATTGGAAGTTGGTTCTTATCTTCCTGCAGCTGTCAGTCTGTGGGATCCTATGGGTGAGTCGACCTGTCTGGCGAATTACTAAAGCTTCTTGGGTTGGCCACATGATGATGTCCTTTAATCCCTATTATTCTGTTACTAATATGTAAGCCACTGCAAAAGGAATAGGATGCAGATCCTGAGCGTTGGGAAGACTTTTCTAGATTAATCCCTTGCTTGGAAAGCTCATCAAGGAACATAGGGAAGGAAGGATGAGCATTATACATTCCATTCATGGTGGAGTATTGATGGTCTTGCTCTGCAGGTCTAGAGTACGTACTCGCAATGTGATGCTTTTTGTCCATTCATCTCTTGGAGCATTTTTGGAGCTGATGGTGTGTTCTCAGTTGTAAGCAACTCCAGCAGCTGCATGTCATTACTTCAAACTATTTCAGAGGATCCCAAATCCCGCAGTCTGATCCCTGCACAGGAAAAGGCACTACAAGTCAATCACCCACGTGCATGTTCATGGACTTGGATCTATGCGGTCCAACCAGGACGAGCAACTGTTACAACCTCTTTAAATTTGCCAGATTTGCTACATGACCAAGCAGTGGCAGCAGTTGAACCTCGCTATTTGGAAGTTGCTTGGACAATTGCAGCCTTTGCCCCACTTATGCTAGAGCAAGCAGGTGATGGAAATGCACACGGGGGTTATGCGCACAATGTAGCTGCTGGCACTGCAGGGGTTTCTGGTAGCACACTTTGAACTGAAGGGGAACCACTGAGAGAGCTACTGCTGGTACTGAGAAGCACCATGACAGTGATTTTACGAGGGGGTCCCGAGCGTTGGCGGCAAGGTACTATTGAGTTTGTGGAGGCATGCCAGGTGATTCCTGGCGAGGGAGCTAGGAATGGCCCTGACGGTGTCGCAGTACTTCATTCCATGGAAGACATGGGCCGTATCTACTCCATAGTGTGCAAGGCCTAAGGCAACTATGTAGGTATGTGTCTATCTTGACTCTGTTTCTTCTATGTGGAGTCCATCTCCTGGATTGCATCTCTTCCTTCAAGATAAGAAATTTCATCTTCCTTCATATTTGTATGGTTGTTGATACAGACCGTCGTATTCCGCCGCGGCAATCTTGTGGGCGAGGACCACCCAACAAGGACTGTTGCAACTGTTTCACTGTCAGTTGTCTGTGATGTTCCCTCTGAAGTTGTTCTTCTCATCGATGAACCTGGTTGGTACATACTGTCTTTTGCAGAAGGTTTCTTAAGCTGTAACATATGGGTTTCAACTTACCCATCTGCAACAGTACCTAACCTATTAGATCTTCTATCAATCAATGAGGAAGGGTCAAACTGGGCCCAGTAAAACTCCACTTTCTCTCAATCAATAATGGATCTGATGTTTACCAACTCTAACAATCCCAAAAGTATCATTTTGAGCATTTTTGAGGCAGACACATCCCAACACCCCTGTTTATCCTACAAAAATAAATTGCATAGCACCATCCAGTCATGAACAGTAACACCTTGAAACCAATACTACATAGAAAGGTTGCAAGGAGCTACACACATCTTTTGAACTTGTTGAAGGCTAGCACTAGCAATTGTTTGGAATGTAGCCCTTCATTCCCCTGCTACATATATTTTAACAAGCTTGCTGATGAAGTGCAGTACATGTGAAGGTGGGTTCCCATACCGTTAACTATGGGGACTTGATAATCTGTGGCACTGCCCCAAATCATGCCATGATTTTGTAGTTGAAGACCCATGAATTTTTTCTCTGCCACAGCTACTCGCAAATGGTAGAGAGGCAAGGCAAGGAAAAGCCTAGTAATACAAATTGATACTGGAGGGTGTAGGGGCATATTTTTGTAACGCATACCCTCATGTAGTATAGGCAAAAAGCATCTCTGTAGCAGCATTCAATCCAATTTAGTGGACCCCTAATGCCCTCCTAGGTGCATTTGATATGAAATATACTAGGGTAGCCTGTGTCATCGGCCCATGTGTGAAGAATTGAAATCTAAGACCAAGTGCAATCTCCTATGTATCCAAGTGCGTCTCCTATGTTAAGGGCCATCCAATCCCAAGTGCAATCTCCTATGTATCCAAGTGGGTCTCCCATGAGGTACAAGTGCGACCTCCAATGTCATTCCAACACTTAATTTTGTAAATTAGTTGAATTTTTAGTGATCAAAATTGTTCACATTTCTGTAATTCTCAACCCGTAGGGCCAAATTTTGTGAAACCAAGTTGGTGCACCCCTACTCAGGGCTTTCCAACATTACCAAAATCGTGGCCTCTATCTAAGCCAAAGTGCAACCTCCAAGTGTCCTTCCAACTTTTAAAAAAACAAAACAAAAGTGAACAGGGGACAAAGGCCCTGGATGATGTCCTTCCAACACTTGATTTTATAATTTAGTTGATTTTTTCAGCGACCAAATTGTTTATAATTCCACAAGTCCCTGCGCGTAGGTCCAAATTTTGTGAAACCAAGTCGATGCACCCCTACTCATCAAGGGCTTTCCAACGGTACTAAAATCGTGGCCACAAGCCCCGCGGTTTGGGAGATCTCAACAACACTACAAACAACAGTGTGAACGCCAATATTTAAAAAAAGCCCAATTTACATTTATGTCCACGTACACAACAGACAAATGAAGGGCCAATCATTGTTCCAGGAAAGCCCACTTTACTATTTTTCACGAATTTCCAGCGACCAAAAGTACTTGAAATTCGACATCTCCCACACCGCGGGTCCAAACATTATGAGACCAAGTCGGTGCACCCCTCCTCATCGAGGGCTTTCCAATGATACCAAGCACCAGGGCTGGGCCCGCGGTTTGGGAGATCTCAACGCTACAAAAACAAACAAACAAATTACCTTGCTTCATATATTGATCCTCACATACAAAATTTCCTTTGATTTTTCGTTTTTTCTCCCGCTTTTCTCTTCCTAGCTCAACCCTTAAGTTATTATGGAACCCGTTTTGGGTTTCATTACACATGCCAAATGAATGTTACTTCTACAGATGTAAATATTTTTACTTCGTTTTTTCAGCAATATTAGAGCTGACGACATGGCAGATCAGCTCCAATTGGCAGCATACCATTCGTGAAAAATCTGACATGTCCACAAATTCCAAAAAGCAAGAGTAAACAAATTCATTTGCATCGATGGGACCACACAGAGTTGACTGCTGCGTGGCCGGCACGTGATTGGGCCACATGCCGGCCAGAATATCATAAGGTCATTGCCGGCAGTAGACGGACATCCCTATGACATGATGGCCACCCGCTGGCAGCCATGCCACGCGGCCCCCCAAAAACACGGGTGGGCGTATAGGATCCATTTCATTGGCTTTCCACTTCATCTTATTCTGTCTGACACCGAGATTCGTTGGGGTGACCTGTGAGCACTTATTGGTATTGATGACGTGACCCGCATACACTTCATAGCTTGATGAGTAGGACAGCAGATCCCGCCACTAGGGGGTCAAATTTTGCAATTTCTATCCTTGGATGTTGGCCCAATTTGGCTCGGGGCTTTTGTAGGGGAACAGTGTTTATTGGCTCCTCCCTCAAGAGGAGACCACGCATCAGTTTTGAAAAAGTGGGATGATCCTGATATACCTACACCCGATCTTACCTACAAGGATATAACACCCTCGGATAAGCCCTATGTTGTAGATAAACCTACCCTAGTTAGCAATGAATGTTAATATGGAGGAGCTCCATAAACATGTAGTTAATGAGGTGTGTATCAGATGACTTTTATTGGCTCCTCCCTCAAGAGGAGACCACGCATCAGTTTTGAAAAAGTGGGATGATCCTGATATACCTACACCCGATCATACCTACAACAAGGGTATAACACCCTCGGATAAGCCCTATGTTGTAGATAAACCTGCCCTAGTTAGCAATGAATGTTAATATGGAGGAGCTCCATAAACCTGTAGTTAATGAGGTGTGTATCACATTAATTGCAGTCGAGAGGAAAAGGTGAGGAGGTCGAATCCTTCTAAAACAACTTTTTGAACATGTAAACAACTAGGATGAGAAAGGAACAGCCTAAACAACTAGGATGAAAAAAGAAATGCACAGTAATAGCACATTAATAGTAGTCAAGATCATTCAATATGATGCAGAAGAGTTTATATATGCATATATATATATATTGTTATGTCTCAATATTGTAAGATAGCAGGTGTAGCGTATTGGTAGGGAAGTGGATTCTTCTGCAAGCGGTGGTGCGTTCAAACCTTTATGCTAGAAGAACCGCCTTATTTTTGAATAGGTTGACAATTTGGATGAATAAATTCACAGCAAATGAAAAAGGTGGCCACGGAGGGGGATGAAGGGGTGGCCGCGGAGGAGGATGTTAAAAAAAAGGGTGGCAGAAATGCGTTAAAATAGACTGAAAATGTCTGTTTTTCTGTCAGTTTAGGACTATTAAAAACAAAAATAAAAATAAAACCAGGAAGAAGTTAGAGTCTATATACATCATACACTTTGGGTTGTTGGTTAGATAAACAAGCTTAAAGTTCACAACTATGCGATCTCAGGTTCAAACCACCTTACATTAATTTTTTATGATGTTACATTTCTCATAGCGCTCTTAGGTTATTTCTTTCATTATCTTTTGTCTCTCTCTTTCCTCCATCAAGGGTTTCCTGTGCGGCGCACTTATGCTCAAGTTTGAAATTGCTTCTGCACATGATGTCACCACCGGCCCTGCTTTCAACTCTTCCAGCGGTTTGTCTTCCATGTATTGATGCACATTCAAAGCTCTATCAACTTGCAAGCATCCGCAGGAGCAGCAACCAAGCAAACGAGCATCCTCTCTCAAGAATATAAAGGTAGGCTGCTGTCTCTCTTCTCTCACAACTCATTTCATTTCTGGAAGTCTCTCACTCTCACTCGCTCTCTCTTTGTGCACTTTCTTTGTGCTCTCTCTTCCAAGCTCTTCTTATGGCAGGAATGGTCAAGCGTGAACGTCCCATGCTTTTGGTAGACGATTTAGACCTCACTGTGAGAGATGCTGTTTTTTAGGGTCTGGTCTTGAGTCGCTATGGCAATATCAATAAACCCACTGTCCTGGATTCTCCCAGCACCTGGTCCTACTTGCACTGTGATTTGACAGATCGCCTTGGGTTCACCACCGTTAGTGTTACAATCTCAGGCTCTCTTGTCCCTGCTCATTCTGACAAGTTCAACAAGGGCTCTTGTGTGCGTCTGGAGAACTTTTTAGTGCGTCATAAGTTGAAGTTTGATAAGGGGGATCTGATGTACTGCCTGAAGATCACCTCAGCTACTGTTGTGCAGGTCATCCCGCCGTTTCACAATCCTCCGGTACTGAATTTCTTGCACAAAGATACCATCAAGTGCCTTCTCCAAGCGTTTCCATGAGAAGTTTGAAACAACTACCATTATTGTGGTTGTCATTGGAGTCCGTGGTCAGGTGGAGCAACGATTTGAACTGACTGTTGCAGATGGAGCATCTCAATTGGATGTCCAGATTGTAAGTAAATTCATATCATGTCTTGGTTGCTTACTTTTATTTCTGGTTTTTTTTTTTTTTTCTTATTATGTATCTAATATCTAGATACATGCTATTGATACAGGTGAGTTTCTTACCGGCATTCCATGCTGAATATGAGCGCCTAGTGCAGCAGTTCCGAAGATGGGAATCTACTTATGCCCTGTTTAAGAACAATGGAGCGACTCAAAGTGGCGATGTGTGGCTGCTCACCCTTCCGTGTACCATCTTTGCTCCGGTTCTTGATGATGATGCACGAGCCAATTTGCAGCGGGTGCACAATGCTCATACAGCCCATGGAGGCCATGGATAGGGTTGTTCAGGTCCATGTCAATTCGGACTGGGTAGAAGCGATAGTAGGAATGAATGAACAAGATCTGAAGGCTGCTCATAGGGCTGATAGGCTCTCCGTCATCAAGGCCCTCTCCAATGTCCGTCATGTGGGGCATTTCTCTTTGAATCCTGTGGGAGACTTGGTTGGTTTCGAAGAGCATGCTGCTTGATTTTTATTTTGCATTCAAAAGCATAGCATAGTATAACCTTGTCTTGCTTTGCTTTGCTTGGTTTTCACTTGCTTTCTGGTTTTCCAGGACAGTATTTGGCTTTACAAGCTTCTCATGTTGTTGTCCACACAACATACTTGGATTTTACAAATCCATTTTTGTTGTATGTGTGTTTTTTGTTTAATACATGAGTATTTCAAGAAGGAAACAAATGTGTAATCCATGTGAATCAAATCATTCAGAATCAGTTATCAGTTTTCAGACCTTTTGGTTTTCAGCAAGTCTTTTAGCTAGTCCCTTGGATTATTCAGTCAAGTTTCTCAGCGAGTTCATAAGCAAGACCTTCAATTTTCTACCTTGGTTTCATATACTAAATAATAAATCCTCAACCAATTCTATTTTCTTAATATTGTTGAGAGCATATTAAACATATTCACTTCATAGTACCATTATTCTACTCATTATTTCCTTAGTTTCTTAGAGAGATATTCTAGAGTCTTATTAGGTATACTAATTAAATTACATAAATAATATTAATATTTCAAACTTACAGAGGATTTTTAGATTTAATTCAATATTTAAAAATTACAGTTCTACATTTTAACAATTGAAGGTTTTACATGTTACGGTTTCAGAGTGTCTACAAGTTTAATTAGGGATATTCTAGGGTTTCCAATGTATATTAAGGTTTTATACATTTAAGCTTTTACAAATTAAACTAAAAACAAGGAATTTAGGGCTTCATGATATTTTAGGATTTCTACAATTTATTAGGGATACTTGTTACATTGCCGTTTACATAATAGGGTTTCAAAGAGTCTGCAAATTAAATTAGGGATATTTCAGGGTTTTTCAGTTCAATTAGGATTTTATAAAAATTAAAATTAAAAACAGGGAATTTACGGCTTGACGATATTTTAGGGTTTGTAAATTTTAAGATTCACTTCTATCTATATGTTTATGGTACTTCAAGTTTATTCTTGAATACATTTCTTTATAGTTTATCTAATACTAATATTAATCTAAGATATTAGAACCCTAATTTTCAATATTGTAAACATGGATTGTGACATTGATTTTGTATTGCAACGTCAACATTTGCAGTGTATACATGATTATCATTATGTTGTTGGAGATTGCTTGTTTGATTCAATTGCTTACTTGTTGCATTATTCAATTACATCAAAAGATCTGCGTCGTCTATGTATGGCTCATTTTTCACAAACTTTACAAACACCAACCGATGAACTAACCGAAATGATTCAAATTCATTTCTCTTCGGAGGCACTATATGAGTTGCATGGTATCCATACCCTCGAGGACTTCATTCACAAAATGTCATTTTCTATTGTTGATGGGGGTTTGGAAGGTGATAATTGTGCTATTGTTTGTTTGGCAAATTATTTACAAAGGCCAATCCTATTATGGTCTCGCGTCAACAAAAGAATAATGTTCTCTGTAGGTGATCAATTTCTTACTTCTACCCCTCTGCAGTTACTTTATGATGATAGGCATGCCACCAAAAGTGGACACTTTGAACCTATTGTTTTTAAAATAACCCATAATGATGTTATGCCATGTGCTTTGGTTCCTAATATTCATGACATTCAATCTTCTCCACTTTCCGTAATATCTTCTACGAAAATTGACACTATTACTAAGAAAAAGGCTTGGCAACAAAAACATGACGGTAACGATATAACTACTGTAGCCCCAAAATCGCCTCGTTTTAAATGGTTACCATCTCATGATGAATATATGTTCAATTTAATGGTTGAGTTTCCATCATTAACTTTAAAAGATATAGCTAATATGTTTGAATAACATTATGCAGCTTTACAACTTACATTTTCTCAAATTTATTTACATTTGCGATATATTAACAATAAGTATTGTTTACGGCTGTAGCAGGGCATATGGACAATTTGCTATAGAAATCGCAAGTTCTTTAGTTGTATCTGCACAATTCGACTTACATGTCAAGGTCGCATGTAATGAATATCATTGTGCATTCAATGACATTAGAAATAAAAATGATTTATTCTCATTCGTGTCCAAGTTTGATTTGTCATTTCTATTGGATGATTTGAACTATGAATGAAGCTCTCTTGATTTTAATGTTTGTTTCCATTTTTTGTCAGTTTTGGACTTTAAGCTCTACATGATGTGGTTGAAGTATATATTCTTTCTTTATCTCTCTTCGTGAACATCGACATTAGAGTCAAACTTTTTTCATTTGTCCAACATCCGCGAACATTTCTAAAGTTGATCAAAATATATATGATTAATTTGTAATGGAACTAACGTATTGTTAGTGGAATAAAATTTATTTTTTGGGACACTTATTCTTATTTCTGGACTCATCTCAAGTCCGGAATTAGTTAAAATTGAGTTACTATATCACTGCTTGAACATGCTTGCAGGCATCACAGCCCATTCCTCTTCCAATTTGAGAGCTCTCACCCCCGTCAAAAGAAACCCATCCTCGCCTACTTCAAAGAGCGTCACATCACTAATCTCATCCAACTCACTGTGCCACTGGTAACCGACTCTTAACTCTATGTCAATTCACCCTAAAACACTCCCGCACTACTATCAAAACATGCAGATACTTGCTACATCTACGTACCCTATTTTGTCATCCGACTGCCTCCTGTACCCTTGATTGTAACCTCCCATGCTCACTCTTCCCCGACAACTAACAAGACCTTCTTCCTCAATTCAGAACATCCCCATCTACCTCCATACTCCAACAGCTCAAAGCCTCCTACCGCACCGACATAGATACCCTCCCGGACTCCCCTTCCACACCTACACCCACCCCACCCTCCTCAACGCCCAATATGACAGTAAGCCAAATGCAACACACCCCCCACACTCCCACAAAACCCACCCCCCCCACCTTTCCCCCCAACCTAGCCAACCCTGATCACCCCGAGGCCTTCATCATTGAAGCTATTCTTGGCATAAAAACTCAAACCTCGCTTGACTCATTCTGCGCTACTTGTGTCGATACATACTACCTCTGCAAATGGGTTGGCTTCCCTGACGAAGACAATACATGGCAAATCGAAGACAACTTCTTCGGCTCGCATGATGATTGTGACCCCGCCCATAACCGCAACCTTCTTACCAAGTTCCACAAATCAACTAACACTAACTACCTAGCACACACTCACCACAACCATATATCCCAATCCCAACCCATAGACACCCGTCACATCCACAACCCCCTCGCTGCTCCAAACATCCACATAGACACAAGTGAATGTAACCCTGACAAAGATATCAAACACATACACCCCATCATATGTCCTAGCCCGACAACATCCAATATCTACGCCCTAAACGATAAGTTCATCGGATCCGAATCTCCGACAATATTACTCAAGCCTACTCACCCGCCCTCTTGAACTCTCCTCTTACGACAGCCCTCACCCCCGTGACTGCATATTTGGAGCCTCAGGCTACGCAACACAACACACTTGGTCTGGGAGGGCCTCGCCCACCCACCACCCGGACCCCTCACTCACGAAGCTCTTCAATGGGCGTGCCTAGCTGCTCACTCCTCCCCTAATGCAGCCACCATCCTCATTCTCACACAACAAAAATCACCCGATCACCAACACCCCCTCCTACAACCCCCCAAAGAAGTAACGCTACTAGCAGCCATAGAACCCAACCAGCTCTGATACATGTATGCCTCACCCTTTCCCAAATACACACGCCACAAAGAACCCACCCCTAACCCTGCTACTGCTCGTCCAGGCTACCCCCCCCCCCACCTTTATCCCTCCAGATGCTCCCGCCCACCTTAAACACCTATTGTCCGATACTCACGGTATGATTAACACCACCTACCCACCTCCGCCCCCTCGCAACCCTCCCTCCAGACCAGCCTGGAGGCCAAAACCAAACAAAGCATAGGCCAGGGCCCTCCCCCGCCTCCCCTTCACACACAACATCACTCTCGACAACTCCCCCCGTTGTATATTAGACATACCACCCCTAAATACCCCCTATACACTCACACTATACCGACGGGTCCCGCTCCGGCTCTCATGCCGGATATGGCATTTACCATGTCATCAACAATAGCGGTACTGCCCACCGACCCCCTGGCCCTGCTAACATCATGCGTGCTAAAACTCATGGCCATCTTTGCAGTGCTTTCTCAGTTAACCACATTCCCTCCACCATACTACATTTTCATGGATAGTTTATCCTCACTATTTCTAATCCGTAACCACTTGGCCTGCCCCACTTCCTAGCACCACCACCCTGATCGGAACCTCATCACAGCTATCGTTAACCTTGCTATTTCCATAAACCACCCTATGTACATCTTATAAAAGTACGGTCACATACTGGTATTGCCGGCAATGAGGAGGCTAACTTCCTCGCTCAACATGGATGTTAGATTGTGAGCAGTGAGCCTGTGCTGCCCCAGGATTTTGCAAAAAGGTATTGTACGCAATTCCGCGGATGGCACCCATAACCGCGGGCAGGATGTCCATGTAGGTATGCTAGTGACAAGGTTATATGAAGAGCACAGTTGCCAAGGATCCAACCGATTGCTGCGATATTGACAGTGGGTACAATGAAGATTAGTAATTAAGGGGAAGGTGGTATAGTGGATGGGTAATTAGAGTTTTTCTTAGGGTTTTTAGGGTTTTTATTTCCCGCAGATGCCACTGAATTTTTTTTTTAATTTTTTTTTTGGGTTTTTTGGGTTTTTAGGGTTTTCTTAGGGGTTCTTAGGGGGGGTTTATTTTCCCCGCAGATGCCACACAACACTTTTAGGGGATTTTTTTGGGGGGGTTTTAAGGGTTTTTTAGGTTTTTGTAGGGTTTTTAGGATTTTCTTAGGGTTTTTTTTTTAGTGTGCGGTGCCACTGAAAGAGGTGAACGGCACCGCACATCCCTTTTCAGATTTTGTTTTTTTCTTTTTTGGGTTTTTTTAAGGTTTTTAGGATTTTTTTTAAGGTTTTTCTTTAGTGTGCGGTGCCACTGAAAGAGGTGTGCGGTGCCGCACACCTCTTTTCAGGGTTTTTCTTTTTTTTGGGGGGTTTTTTTAGGTTTTCTAGGTTTTCTTTTTTTTCTTTTTCTTTTTGTTCCCCGTAGATGCCACTGAAAGTGATGTGTGGTGCCGCACACCACTTTCAGGGTTAAATTTTTTTTGGGGCTTTTTTTGCCCGCAGATGCCACTGAAATTGGTGTGCGGTGCCGCACACCACTTTCATGGGATATTTTTTTTGTTTATTTTGGGCAATTGCCACTCAAAATGGTGTCGTCTTGTTTGCAATATGCAACATAGGTCAGCAGTTGACAGTCCTACCTATTCATTGATACCATGTGCTGCTCTTTCATAATAGGGTCTAATCTCATCATCGGTTATAGGTCCAGCGGGAATATATACTCTTTCTTCGTCCGCCCGTCGTGTGGCATTTGCTGACATGGCATCCGCTCACTTGACCGCTCACCGCTCACGCCGTAGCGTCGCTTCTCAAAACCTCCAAACCTCCGGTTGAACCATCGGCGAATCCCATCCATACTGCACATACACACTTTTTTTGGCTGATCCACCCCGATCCTGACCCCCCGGAACCCCAACCAATCCGAAACCTTCTTATTATCCTGACTCGAGAAGCCAACAAACAAGCCTCCGCATCTATCGGCCACACCAAACTACATATCCAGAAATGGACGCATTCTGCAGTGCTCCGCCATAAGTTATCAAACCACTTTTGGCACACTCGAGCCGCCTTGGATGCACAAATACGACAAACACTTAAATTCCAATACGCCCAATACATGGGCAACCAGCGTAAGCATACATTCTGGCCACGCATATACCCATCCCCGCACTGCCCACTCTGCTCTCACATCCACGCGTCTAGCAACACCTCGCCCCATCTTCTCAGCCAATGCCCCCACCCCGTCATTCATGGTCTCTATATTGCAAGACATAATCATGTCGTTTGGATATTCACAAACTCCTACTACACCAAAAAAAAACAAGATAGTTCTCATTCAACAATGCTGGCACTTATCAAGGTAGGCCTCCTGATCATACGATACCATCATGGCTACTCCCGTGTATATGCCGACCCCGCTCATCCTGCACATGCCCTGCCTGACTCGGCCCAGATAACATCCTGCTAGTCCAAGGACTCCACATAAACGCCCCCACACCCACTGGCCCATCCTAGCCCTCACTATAGAGAGAGAGAGAGAGAGAGAGAGAGAGAGAGAGAAGACTCCGGCCGAGGCCGGCGTTACTATGAGCCACTTTGTCTTGCGGCTACTGCCCCCTTTCAGGGGTGGGCCCTATCTCACTATACACTTCATAGAATTTACTTATTGCCGCAACCGCTTCCCCAGCTCTTCCATCCTCGAAAAATGCCAAAAATACTCCCCACTCATCCTCGCTATCCGCCGGCAGGGATGGACCACAAGCCCGCTTACTGTTATCACTACCGGTACCAGAGGTGGCATTCATAATGCCAGCATCTTTGCACTTTACAAAAACCTTAAAATGCCCATCACTCCTATCCACAAATGCTTCGAAGCCATCCACCTCACGGCGCTTCATTCTCTCACAACAATCATTACCAATAAACGACAACTTGAATCCAACCAACCCCCTGCACCCTAGGCTTCTTGGGTGCCCTTGGGTACGTACCCGTCCGGTACCCCCTCCGGGGGTCCCCATGGGTACCCTATGGTACCCTTGGCGCCATGGGTGCCATCTTTCCCCCGGTCACTAGGTGTCCCTTGGACACCTTCTTACATAGGGCCCACCCTCGAGAAGGGGCAGTAGCCGCAATGCGAAGTGACTCTTAGTTACGCCGGCCTCGGCCGGAGTCTTCTCTCTCTCTCTTCAAGGGTCAAAAGCTGAAGTTCTTCTAGACAGTTTCTTAACGTCTACCATTAGAATTCAGCTCGTCCTCACCAAAAGGCCCAATGGTATCATCCTGGTTGAAGACCTTTGCCCACCCGGGCATTGAAGTAACCCAATGACATTTGGCGAGGAACATATCAAAGTCCAGCTTTAAGTATTCAAAGGCTTTGTCTGCATCAGCACTAAGGGCCCCCTCTGTGGGCATGTAAACAGAACCTACAGAGAGGTCCTTCGTATTCACGACGCCCTTCATTTTCAGTTCCAGCCAGATACTGTGCTTGTACCGCAAACCCTTGTTGATAATTTCACAATTGTCACACAAGAAATCATGGACAAAGAAGCCAACCCCTTTTTGACCATGTTTCGCAGAGGCCGCCTTAAGAGCACACATCTTACCGAACCACCTATTATCAATGACATCTCCAACCAGTTTGTCTGAAGTTTCCCATGTCTCTTGCCTTGCACAGATATGAATACCATTTGCCTGAAGAACTTGTCCCACTTCAAATTGTTTCCTTTGGTTAGTCAGCCCCGAGAAGTTGAAAGTGCCCAGCCACAGGCCAGCCCTTTGCATATGGATTGTTTGCCGTCTAGTAGCTTATGGTTGCTCTTGGACGGCCAATCGTTCTACAAAGGGTTTTGCTCGTCTTGTGTAAATTTTAAGGATTGGCAAACCACTCAGAGTATCATATCCTTCAGTCACACAGCGCTCAGGTTCAGTACACTTAGGGTTAGCTAGTCTGTATGGCTGCTTGGTGTCAACCTCATCCAACGCATCGAACCGGTTAGAAATTTTCAAGTTGAAGACCTTGTCCTTGGTTGTCTTCCTAGAGCGCCTCATTCAATCACCAATGTCTAAGACCACTCTCCAGCCAGTCAAGGGACGGACTTCTTTGAGGTTGATGTGATGTGAGAATCTATTTGTAGCATTTGTAGCATCTGAAACCTTAAAAATACCTCTGTTGTCAAGTCTCGAGATGGAGCCATAAGCCACATAATCCAAGCCTAAGTTGGAGCATGTAGTTTTAAAGCACACATCGTCCATCCTGGTATTCACCCCAAAAACTACACATGAAGCCCTAGATATGACATAAGTAATTCCCAGGAATCACCATGGGGAGTGTTGTTATCGATAAGGGATAATATTTGTTTGATTTCGCGGGCTATAAGTTTAATCACAAGGACCAACCCTAGCCCAAGCGCCGCGTATGCTAGACAGAGCACACCACTGTCCATTTTGGGTGGAGGGGCTATCCCAAAGGATGGGTAGTTGCAGCCTACTGTGGACCAAAATGAAACACACCATGAGTCCCTAAAAGTACATAAAGGGGGATGTGGCAAATCCTCAACCATTGGATTCGCTTCAATGTATGATCTCGACCGTCTATTATTGACTATTAAAGATTTTATTTTCAAATCGCGATAGTTTCCGACCACGATAGTTTTTTCCAAATTTGACCTTGATCCACCCTGGGGGTCTACCCTTGGTCTATGTATTTAATGAGGTAGTGTTGATATTTCAAAGAATTCTACATGGAAAGGACTTTACAAAAATAGTTATTTTGAAGGCTCAAAATAGTACATAAAGTTTATTTTACTTAATATTTTTGAGTGGATGTTTTCATTCTAGATTCTTTATCCCTCAAAGCACATTTGGTCGAGTCCCTTTTTCTAATTTTCTATGAATCATGCTTTAAAAAAAGTCCATAACGGCCTTTTATATGGACTATAACAAATCCTTATGGACTTGTTCAAGAGTCCATAATTTATAACCATTTGTTTTTTTGGTTATGAGACTTAGAATAGGGAAAATATATGTAATTGAGCCTTCATAGCCTAGTCCCTTTTTACTATCAGCATTGCCATTTAGGAGTATGATAAGTTACAACTAATCAAGGTCCCAAAAAAACAGTGTTGTGATAGCATTTTTGATCCACCGTAGGCTGCAACTGCCCGGATACGGGTCCGCATGTTACCATTCAGAGATCACACTCCAAGGAGCTGTAGGGAATGGCCTGCATAGGCCTATTCTAAAGAGGGAAAGGCCCCAAAATCTCCAACTAAATCCATTGCACTACCTTATCTGAAGCAAAGCGCTTCAGGTCAAAACAAACAAAGACACGAGGTCACAAGGCGGGCATGTAGTCACATAGACATTTATCTACTCCCGTATCAAGTCCACCCAATGGCCATAGGCTTCCTAGTGGACAGGGAGAGATAGGGCTTGTCTTGTCGAGACAAGAAAGGATTAGTCACTTAGGACTAGATCACACTGTTTTTCTAAGGAAAAACAAAGACAAAAACAGCCCTAAGAAAAAAGCACCATCACCCTTCTCCTAAACCACAAGCTTGCTCCTGATTTGTTTCACACTTCTGGGTGATCGGGGTGGGTGGTGGGGTTTGTTAGAAACCCTTCAAAACCCCCCACCTTTCTTCATAGGGACAGACATCATACTGAACAATATTCGTATTCACTGTACTGTCACACTGGGATTTCCAGAAAGTTGATATTCGTGCTTTCTAGCATGTTAATGACCTCCAAGTCAGCCTTAACCTTTACTTAAGAAAACCAGTGCTTTAAGTATAGAGATAAAACCATCCGCAACGCATCAAGCATGTTCGTCGGGTATACCAACTGGGCAGATGTGGAATCTATGTTCGATCGATGTGAGCACATAATTTCGGGGTCGAACAGAAGCATAAACTGGGAATTGGAGATAGATGAGAAGTGAGACACCACAACAAGGATATGAGCTGGTGGGCTTGGAGGAAAGGATGCCCATAGGTTTTGAATACAATCGACACAACCTCCCATTGGATGGGCAACCATTTACATTTTTGAATGTGTGCATTGGGGCAAGAACTTGATATGGGATGCAGATAGAGAGATGCATGCCATACATGCCGGAAATCCGACATACGTTAAAGATCCCCAGTATTTCTGGGTCACATCTGACTGGGAGATAACGATACGTGTGGGAGGCATTCCCGATTGGTGGGAGAGAAAGCAGTTTTGCCGCAATTTGGGAGGGCATTGGAGTCAGAGAAGGTCTAGGTTTATCCGGCTCCCACAGGTTCTATGGGTGCCGGAGGAGAAAAATTTGTATAACCGAGAACCGATCGGGAGACATTTGTTGCTGTCCGAACTGGAAGATGCTATAATATGTCAACGCTGAATGAATGAGGCGTACGAGACGGCTTATCGTCGAAACGACACAATGATTAGGGCCAACCATCCTAATTTATTGTTGGCCCAAAAACTAGTATAGTTTTGGGTTCTTTGTATCATTGGACATACCAAAGTGACTAAGCAGTAAGTATCCATGTCCAAATAAAGATCCCACCCATGTCACTGTTAGGGCTAGGTATTGAGCCTTGTAGTATCACGGGGAAGGTATACATGTTGTGAACAGGCATATTCACAGAGTTACCCAAGGGTTCTGAGGGAGTGCGGCTATAAGCACTAGCAGTGATAACAAGGCGAGGTGTTCGGTTCAGACCACCTTCACCTCCACCATCATCTGGTTCGAAGTCTGACACAGATTCCGTGTCTACACCAATAGGTGTGTCAGTTTCTTCACCATTGTTGTGGGACGACATGGAGGAGATGTATGGAGCCACAAAAGGGCCACGCCGATATTCAGGGGCAGTTGGTACAATTGAGCTGGATGATTTTATTCAGGAGTTTGATAGTTGGTGCGACTTGCAGCAAATGCGCAATGCACAACTATTCACACCATTCATGGCGTGGAAAGGATTATTCCATCATTTGGAGAGGACCGTCTATGGACGATTACCACGAGTTTAGGCGGGGACATGAGGTGGAGATTGAGACATGGAGGTTGTATTGGTCACCCAACTACGTCTCCATTACCCGAGGCACAGTGCGGCCAGCAGCTACTTCAGCCGTTTCTACAAGCACCAGTAGCACCAGTAGCACTAGTACTGCCAGTGGTTCCGGGGCTCCAATCACTCCTGTACCTGCACCAGTGGTGCCTGCATTCAACCCAGTTGTGGAGTTCTTCCAGGAGTTGAGGAGGAACTACCAGGGCGTGCGCATAGAGAAGCTGCGAAGTTTGTAAGACTTCCAGCGCAAGTCCAGTGAGAGCTTGCGAGAGGCCTACATTCGTATGAGGCGCTTGATAAGTGTGACCCAAGGGGTCACTGAAACTCAGGCAGTCCAATTCTGGTATGGAATTTTGGACAATGAGCTCAAGAGAAGGGTGTGGGATGTAACCCTGTTACAAGCGGCCCAACCCACCTTAACAGATGTGTTTCTGCTGGCTGAGCGGATTGAGCTCAACATGGTGGACGAGCGTGTAATGACCATTGGTTTTGGTAAGGATATGCCACAGGGTGTGTCTGGCAACCAACAAACGCAGCACACTGTATCGCAGCGTGGTCAGGGGGGCAAGGTTGCCCAACCCAAATTCCATGGAGCTTGCAGGGGACCTCAGGTACAAAGGCCAGTAGCTTTTTTTGCAGGCCAACAACAACCAGGAATGGTATGTTGGACATGTGGAGGATCCCATGTCAAGAAGGATTGCCCAGAGAGCGGCAAAGGGCTGACACAAGCACAGCCTGCACAGTTGCAGTGTGGGCATTGTGGCAAGTATGGGCATGGAGAGGCCCAGTGTTATGACTTGCACCTTGAGTTGCGGCGAGGCCAGTTCCAAGGAAACAATGGTGGCCGAGGACGAGGTGAAGCACCTCAGAGAGGACGAGGTGGTTAGGCACGAGGTGCAGGACGAGGGCAAGCACAACATGACCAAAGTATGAGATCAATCAAAATTATTTTGTGCTTCAGCCTTCGAGAACTTTGTATGTTCGTCATACGTAGATAGATCATAGAATTTGTGAAATGATTAAATACGCAGGGACCAGACGAAATTTGTTTGGAAGGCGACCGTTCGTAACTCGTTATAACTTAACATCAATTTTCCTTGTTCTCCAGCTTTTGGAGTTCATTGCAGATACCCACATACACGTCATGACAAAATATGACACAATTGTAAATTTGTACATGGCGAACCACTTGTTCCCTATCACACGAGTGAAAATGTGAAGAAAACGCTGCTCATGCAATTGAAATTGGCAGGTATGCATTGTGTATTAACAAAATTGATGCATATACAAAATTGGCGGAGTGCTATCACTGTGTTTTCCAACAAAATTCAAGGTACAACAAGAATGCACATTGTGTATGTATTACGTTGTCAGTCATTAAAAGCCTAGTCGTCACCGTCCGAGGACAAGGGATGTGATGTTGTGGCCTGATTTGCACTGCCAATACGGAGAGCTTGCGACCGTGATCTTGTGGTCAATGAGTGGCCCAATGGTATGTGATCAATTTTGGCCTTTATCCGCCTACTTCGCGACGAAAGTTGACTTTCTTCTTCATTCTCACGACGTGGCGGAGGTGGATTGACAGCAAGTGCTTGGGCTGCATACAAATCGGCAACGAGGCCATCCACATTCGACAATAGAGCCCCCGAAACACGATGAACTGCCTTGATGGTAGTTTTGAAACTTTCCAACTACCTCTCGCGGATGGTCGGCTGGTCATCAACCCAGCCTCACCATAGAAGAAAACCCGGTGGTCTTGCTGGACATCACTCCAGCCTCACCACCGACAACATACTCTAGGATTGACCGGTGATCAAATCCGGCCTAATCCCTATGAAATCAAGCGCCCACACAGAACTAGGACGGCGCACAGTCAAACATGCAGATGTGGGGGGGATCCAAACACAAGAAATCAAGAACAGACAAAAACTCTCACAGTGTTGCTCCTGTAAAACACCCCAGCCCAAAAACCCGGACTGACTCTTGCCTCCACCTATGGAAAGGTTTTTGCCTACTGAGAGGGTGGAAAGCTATTGGGAAGAGAGACTAAAGCAATTCCTAACCTCGACATGCCCTCATCCCGACACTCTCCATTCCGTCTCTAGCCATACACTAATGTCAAAAGAGTGACAAGTGTGTTACAAACAGAAAGCTCAGTGATCATCCTCAGTTGAAACAACTTCAGATTCAATAGCCCTCAAATAGATGTGGGGACGATCTAATTTACATTAAAAAAATCTTAAAGATTTTTGGTCAGGTTTAAAAAACTAAAACCAGTGCAGGTAGGTAGATTTCCCCTTTCTGCAGCTATCCCCCTAAAAACTGAGTCAAACGGAGTCCATTTGACAAAGATATGACCAACTAGGCTCGGAATAGCCTAAATTAGATAAACAAAATACAAATATGTTTGTTTTTTAAAAATTTGCCTTTGTTTTTGTCAAATGCGTGCCCTGTCTATCCCCGCGTACAGTCACCGACGGTTCCCAGGTGCCCATCGATTAATGCACCAACCAAATTGAATTCACCAACGCAATGGTGTAGGCTGATGCAATACACCTGCTGTCAGCCGCCTCTGCGAATGGATTGAAGGAGCCAGACATGTGAATATCAAGGTCTGACCTGAATCTGAACTGAGACCACTGCTCGGGTAATGTCTTGAATCTCTGCTATTAGAGCAGACCAAAAAGTGTATCTTGTCCTGAATCCCGTGAAGATTAAGTGTAGCTACCCATAGGCACTTAAACGGCCGTAACAGGTCACCTCGCGATGGAGCAACAGCACACTAGCAACACAGCAAATTCTTTATAAACAGGTTCATTTACACCTTGTAGACATCGCCACATGAGCTTTAACATCTGCAGCCGGCCATCAGCCTTCCTCCGGCTCATTTGAAAGTAAAATGCCCGACAGCTCCACAGCTCAACCTGAAAACCCATTGGAATCTAGATCGCCATTGTACTAATTGCAATCTGTTTGCCTCTGCTTCATATCCAACGATCCATCCATGGCGCTTCTACAGCAGTCGGCCACTAGTTTCATGCATGGACAGGTCCACCATGGAATTGAAATTTCATTCCACACGGCCTCAAAGGCCTCAACATTCGGCGGATTCAAAGATCACGGTTGTCATATGTAAGCCTGATCATTGTCATTTCGTCTTAACCCAAACGTTCGGTATCATGCAACCCAGCAATACGAGAACTTGTCGTCATATTGTACTTAGCTGTAAATCGTGGCCTGGTTTAAAAGAGCAGCCCTACCGGCTATGCCTCAGTTCAACAGGACCATGCACCTGTGATAATAACTTAGCCCTGAGTTTGCTGCTAGTACTGCTGCCAGTTTCTCCTGTGGACAAATCTTCACCACCAGATCTTGGGAGTAGCCAAGATAGTCATACAAGCTCATCAAAAATTCTGCTGTTGTACTTCGGTTGCTTGACGGCCTGCAACCGCTTCTCTGGCACGTTCACGTTGAATCCTAGGCTGCCCCAAGCCCAAAAAATATTTTGCTACAAATTCGGATGAACACTGCCAGTGGAAAAGGTGGTCATAACCACATCTGGCCTCAATACGAGGGATCTGGCCCTTAGCACTCAGCCCCTGTGCAGAGGTGGGAAATTTGAACGTAGGCCTCGGTGCTCGAACCCCCAACAGGGCACTGTACACCCAGTGCGGCAGGCTGCAGCCCATCGACTTGCTGGTTTGGCTACTTAATGCCGTAAGCTCCCAACAGGGACATGATCATCATGGAATCGGCCACTAGCGTCCATGAGACCCTAACATCTGGCCGAGCCTTCAAGTAGATACCTGAACTGGCAGTCTTCAAGCATTGCTAAGATACCACATTCATCACTACCATGACCAGCAACAGCCGCCTTTTGCCCTCCTGCGTTCACTATCCGCTTCAATCGCTGCCAGCATACAAACAAACCAAGTCTTTTTGGCGGAAGATGGCCACATTCAAAACTCGTCTTCAACCGTCTCGACACATGAACATCAACGTCGACCTGTTCAGCGACCAACGGTACTGACTCCACCAGCTTTTCCACGGCCCACTTTCAACAAGTCGTTTTGTTCTCTCACCAGCTTTGCCAAGCAACAACGTGCCTTTGACCTTGTGTCTACACACATTGTTGAAATCGAAGATCCAGTCCGTCATTGACATCTAGACCATGCTGGTCGAATAGTCATAGTCAGCAAATAGGTGGCAGTCCACCGAGCAGTCACAATCACATATGCCAGTCAGTCACATTTTGAATCTCTAGCTAGTTGGATCTCCCGCACTTAGTAGCACCTGAATTGTTTTTGGGTGGCAGCACTTAGTAGCACCTGAATTGTTTTTGGGTGGCAGACGATACTCAGTTAGTTTTTATGTATGTTCATAGCGTGGTGTAGTAAAAACTTACAGATGCGTGAGCATCATTGATTCCATGGATTGCCTTGTAGATTGATAAGCCGCGTACTTCTTAGTGTTTCAATAGTATTGGATAGCTTCTTCATAACTTACTGGCTACTCTATAATCAGCTATGAGCAAGTAGTGAAATCAGTATTTTTAATAGGTTATGGGCCCACAATCGCTTAATGCTGTGTGAGAGGTTTTCTTTATGTAGAAGTAAGGGTGATAGAAGAAATGGCGTCAGTGAAGACAGATTCTAAGAACGTGACGAATATTGAGAAGTTCACGGGAGATAACTTCCAACTATGGAAGTTCCAGATGCAAGTGTTATCCCGAGCGAAGAAGCTTTTACGTGTTGTTGAGGGAATAGAATTGAGAGAAGAAGCTTTGGATCAGGATGAGTGGGATGACAAGGATAACTGTGCTTCTTTGTGAGCAGTGCGCAAGCGAAAATATCCATATGCTACAGCAGAATTTTTTTGAATACAAGATGAGTGATGGTGATGATGTACCTAAACACATTAGCACCATAGAGTCCATGGCCTGCCAACTTAACAATCTTGGGGAGGCCACAACAGATCGAGCAGTAATCACCGAGATTATTTGCAGTTTACCTCCTTCATACCGACACGTGATCTCGGCGTGGGATAGTGTTCCGAAGGATGAACAGACAATCAAAAAACTTACCGTAAGACTGCTAAAAGAAGAAACCCTGAGCAAAGAACGAGGAGCATTTGATGAAGCCAGAGATAAGGCCTTTTTTGTTGGTCGGCCAGGTAATGTGAACAGCAGCGGAAGCGGTGATGGTAAGCCAAGATTGACGTATGCTGAACATCAGGAAAAGAGAAGGAGAATCGAGGAATTGAAGAAACGAACTCATTGCAATGGTTGCGGAAGAAGAGGACACTGGGATTCTGAGTCTTGTTGGAGACATGTAGGAGAGAGAAGTGATTACAAAGGCTTTATATGTCCCTAAGTTGAAAAAGAATCTATTCTTAATCGGACAGGTAGCAGACAAGGGAATTGTCACTACCTATAACAAAGAGAGTTGCAAATTAATTTGCAATGAGGGACGAGGAAGAATTGTGATGGTAGGTTTGCATGACGGGAAACTGTATAAGCTGCAGTTGAAGGTCATTTACCTAAGAGTATCGACAAGGGATTGTTAAGTGGCAAAAATGAGAGCATCGCTTTCTTGAGTGAGTCAAACCCTTCAGCTTGAAGTGGTCCTTGATGGATGTGTGGAGAAACCATATGGGCAAATGACACGATACGAAACTTGATCACGGCAAGCACCAACGAGGTATGGTGACTGGGCTTATTTTGCCGAGATGCAGTCTTTTGGTGGAGTAGCGAGTTCATTGGAAGAGCCCCATGATTATTGGACTGCAATCAACTCAGAATAGAGAGTTGAATGGCAGCAGGCGATGGACGAGGAATTCAACTCTCTCACTCAAAACGAGACATGGTTGCTTACAGAACTACCTCGTGATCGCAAAGCGATGCAATGTAAATGGGTTTTCACACTAAAAACAAAATCAGATGGAACAGTTGAGAGATACAAGGCACGATTAGTTGCCAAGGGATTCTCACAGCAGTATGGTATTGACTATGCAGAAACATTTTCTCATGTCGCCAAGTATGACTCCATTCGCACCATTCTTGCCATTGCAGCATCTGAGGATATGAATATCATGCAATTTGATATTAAAACCGCGTTTCTCTATGGAGAACTCGAAGAAGAGATCTACATGATCCAGCCGCCGTGCTTCATAGCACCAGGCACACAGCACCTGGTATGCAGTTTGAAAAAATGTCTGTATGGACTGAAACAGACTTCACGAGTTTGGAATGCGAAGTTTGACAATTTTTTGCTTAGGTACAATTTGGTACCAAGTGCGGCAGATCCTTGCATTTACTACAGTAAGGAGAAGCCCAAAATCATCACATCTCTTTTCGTGGATGATGGACTGGCCTGTTGCGTTGAGTCAGCAAGGCTTGACAACATGTTTGAATACATGGGCAATGAATTTGAAACCAAAGTGGGAGAGGCAGACTGTTATGTTGGTTTGCGAATTAAAAGAGATCGGCAACTCAGGAATATTTCAATCGATCAGCAAGTCTACATTGAGAAGATGATCACGAAGTATGGTTTCGAAAATGCAATGGCAGTGACTACTCCTGCTGACCCTAATACTCAAATGAGTTTCTACTCTCTTTCGGGTGACTCAGCGAAAGAAGAAAAGGAAAACATCATGGATTACCAATTTCCATATCAGGAAATGGTTGGAAGCTTGATATTTGCAAGCATCGGGAGTCGTCCTGACATCTCATATGCAGTGAGTACAATGGCGAAATACGCATCAAGACACAGACCTGTGCACTGCAACGCTGTGAAACGGATCATGAAATACTTGAAGGGAACATCTCATTTTGTTCTGACCTACAATGGGAAGCAAGACACAAATTTGCTCACAGGATTTTGCGACGCAGATTATGCTGGTGACATAGATGATAGAAAATCCAGATCCGGATATGGCATTATGTTGAACCAAGGAGCAATTGTTTGGAGCAGTCGGAAACAAGCGTGTACTGCTGGATCGACAACTGAATCGGAGTATGTTGTGGCTCACATGGCTACGAGGGAGATTATTTGGTTACGGAGACTCATGGACTCCATTGGACATTCACATAAGACACCCATCCCACTTCACAGTGATAACCAGAGTTGCATTAGACTGGTTCACAATCCAGAGTACCATCGTCGAACAAAGCACATAGACGTTCAGTACCATGTCATTCGCGAGAACCAGGCGAAGGGAGAAATTGACATTCAGTATGTTCACACGAACGATCAGATTGCCGATATTTTTACGAAGGCTCTTGGTCCAGACAAGTTCCTTTGTTTTCGCTCCATGCTTGGGTTGCATTCCCCAGCAAGCAATCTCTGTGCAAGCGAATAGTCATAGTCATAGTCATAGTATAGGTGGCAGTCCACCGAGCAGTCACAATCATAGATGCCAGTCAGTCACATTTTGAATCTCTAGCTAGTTGGATCTCCCGCACTTAGTAGCACCTGTATTTTTTCTGGGTGGCAGACGATACTCAGTTAGTTCTTATGTGTCGCGGCCCTTTGCCTTGAGGGCAGGGGGTCGGGACACATGAGGGGCTGCCCCTGTGGTGGGGGCAACGGCAGCGATAGGTATGGGGGGTTGAAGCACCCTTGAGTGCCCAAGGCACTCAGGGAAGCGGAGGCGCTCACTAGGTGGAGCCCCGCACACCGGGTTGCGGTGGGGTGGCTCCACAAGGGGTGGTGGTAGCTTAGCGGGACTTAGTGGGGGTGGCATAGGACTCACCATGGGGGCGGAGACCTCGTGGTGGGAGTCGTGGGGAGTTTTGGGACTCATCACGGTCCATAGGGGCCGTGGTGAGCGGGCCAAGACTCACCGCGACTCATCACCAGGAGTCGAGGGTTTTCGTGGTGGTTCGCCATAAAATGGCATGGCTGGTTGTGGAACCCCCGCGGACAGCTACAGAAGTATATATAAGGGGAGTAGTAACCCCGAGAACGGTGCAAGCCCGTTGGTGACCAAAAACTAGTGAGTAAGCGAGCGAGCCGGAAAGCGACCAAAGAGTGGGGAGCTGTTCCGGACTGCCATCTACCAAAGGGAATTCTCCTAGTCCCAATTAGGTGGAGGGTTTTAGAGGGAAGCGAAGGGGGACCGTTATGTCCCGGTGAGCAGCCGAAGCTCCAAGTTGGCCCGGCGGCCAGGTTGGGAGTCAGCGCGCGCATCAAAGCGAGTAACTATGACTTGAAGGGAGTTTACCGAAGTGAGGTGCGCGACACTTGGTATCAGAGCTTAGAGTTCAGTACGCGATCGTCCTTGGGATTGGCCTCATCATGGGGTCGGGCAAGCCGAAGCGAAAGCGGAACGGCCCAAAAGATGATGATCCCGGTGAGCCCGATGGGGGCGACGTGTCACCGAGGCGGCCGTTTGAGGAAGCGATGCATGTTTCCGAAAACGAGGCCGCCCAAGAGCGGGAGGAATCCAAGGAGTCGGAGCCCGAGGAATCCTTGAGAGCTCCGAGAAACCAAGAGATGCCTCCCATGCCGGCAGCCTTTTGGGAAGGGTTGTTGGCGCAGTTTGGCGGGACGTTGAAAGACGTGTTGAAGGCGGCTAATGCCACTTCCGCTAAGGCAAAGTTTAAGGTGAAGCCTAAGGAACCCGGCACCTTCGAGGGCGTCCGAAATCGGAAGGCACTCAACACCTGGCTCTTGGAGCTAGAGCAGTACTTCCGGGCGGCCAAGTTGAGTGACGAGGATCGGGTGGAAGTGGCTCCCACCTATTTGAGGGGCTATGCTCAACAATGGTGGCAGAAACGCCTTCACGACCGAGGTCCAAGCCGGAAACCTTGAACTGGAGTGGGTTCAAGGAATTGATGAAGAGACAGTTTGTGCCCCTCAACGCGTCCTGGCTTGCCCGGGACAAGATGAGGAATTTGAAGCAAACAGATGACATTCGGGGGTATGTCCAGGCTTTCAATGTGCTGTTGCTCGAAGTCGCGGACATGGCAGAACCAGAAATGGTCTTCAACTTTGTGGTGGGACTGGCCCCATGGGCCAGAAGGAAGTTGGAGGAGAAGCCACCCAAGACTTTGAACGAGGCAATTGAGAGGGCTGAATGTTTCTCAGATGTCCCTAGGGGTGAAAGACAAGGCCGTACGGAGCTGAACCACAAGAAGATTCGGCGGGAAGGTGACTCCTTCCGACCGGAAAAGAAGTGGGATAGGCCACGCGGCGACATTGGCACGTGGAAATCGAAGGGAGGGCCTTCACACGTCAAGGCGGCACCGGTGCTTCGAAAGGAAAAGCGGGTGGAGCGGCTTATGGCGGACAGAAGGCGACCTTTGATGGAGTGTGTTTCAATTGCGGGAAGCCCGGGCACATGGCCAAGAAATGCACGAAGCCCTGGCAATTGAACATGACTCGGGCGACCACGGAGCTGTCGGAAGATACCATCAGTCGCTTGGTGGAAGCGGTGGTCGCCAGGACTTGCAAGGTAGGCAAATTTTCTTGTGAGTTGTATCAGGAAACTGGCGCCTTACGAAAAGGGAGTCAGTTATTGTTCGTGGATGGGATAATATCCGGAACTAATGTGTCGTTGTTGGTGGACACAGGAGCGTCGCACTCCTTCATGACACCGGCAACGGCACAAAAGCTGGGACTCCCGACAAGTGACGTGGGGGCCTCTATTGAGGTGCGTTCTGCCAAAGGAGAACCACAGTTGGCGACAAGGTTGGCGTTGATGTTCCTCTTCAACTGGGGAGTTGGGAGGGACGTGAGAACTTCACCATCTGCGAGATCGATGGAGTGGATCTCATTTTGGGGATGACCTTTTTGAGCAAATCCGGAGCGGTCATAGATGGCCGCAAGAGAGTAGTCACGCTGCCATGTGGGAATGGTGGCGAGGTTTTACGAGTGTCAGAAACGCCAAATCCGTGGGAGGGCGAATAAACCTTCTGTCAGCAAGGAGTGGGCCGTGGAGGAGGCACACGGCCCCAGTTTTGCTTTACATTAGAAGTGAAGGGAGAAGGCGATGAGCCCAGATTGGATCAAGGGGATTTTGGAGAAACCAGGATGTGATGCCGGAGGATTTACCAAGCGGCTTGCCACCGCGAAGAGGAGTTGACCACAAGATTGAGGTGATACCGGGATCGGAACCGCCTGCCAAGGCGCCCTACCGGTTGAGCCACAGAGAGTTGGTCGAGCTGAAGACTCAGCTCAAGGATCTAATGTCAAAGGGTACATCCGGCCGAGTAAGTCACCTTACGGAGCCCCGGTGCTATTTGCAGACAAGAAGGATGGGACGCTGCGGATGTGTGTCGATTACAGGGCTCTGAATAAGGTGACTATAAAAAACCGGTACCCTTTGCCAAGGATCGACGACCTCTTCGATCGGTTGGCAGGAGCGAAGTATTTCAGCCGGATCGACTTGCGCTCCGGCTATCACCAAATTCGGGTGGCGGAAGGAGATGAGGAGAAGACCGCGTGCAGGACAAGGTATGGTTCATATGAGTTCTTGGTGATGCCTTTTGGGCTCACCAATGCACCAGCGACATTTAGCACGCTGATGAACAGCCTTTTCCAGGAGTGGTTGGATGACTTTGTGATCGTGTACATCGACGACATCTTGGTGTACTCGAAAACAAAGGAGGAGCACCTGGAGCACCTCAAAAGGGTGTTCCAAAAATTGCGGGAAGGGAAGCTGTATGCCAAAGCTTCAAAGTGCGAATTCGGGGTCACAAAAGTGGAGTTCCTGGGGCATGTGATTACACAGGATGGGATCAAAATGGATGACAGAAAGGTGAGGGCGATCTTGGACTGGGAGCCTCCGACTTCGGTCCCGGGAGTGCGATCCTTCCTAGGACTCGCCTCCTATTACCGGAAGTATGTGAGAAATTTCGCCAAGATCGCGGGGCCGCTGTCGGACCTTCTGTGTAAATCCAAAGTCTGGGTATGGAACACATTTTGTGGCCAAGCTTTTGCTGAATTGAAGCAGCGGAGACTTCGCGATTGGGGGTGTACTTATGCAAGATGGACGTCCAGTGGCTTACGAAAGTAAGAAACTGAATGAAGTGGAGCGACGGTGGCCGACGCACGAAAAGAGATGAAGGCGGTGGTGCATTGCCTTGAGCTTGGCGCCACTATGTTGGTTCCAACCCAGTGAAGGTGTTCACGGACAATGTCACGGTGAAGTATTTTGCCACGCAGCCCAAGTTGTCCCAAAACAACTTAGGTGGCAAGATACTTTGGCAGTGTTCGACGTGGATATCCAGTACAAACCGGGACGGGACAATGTGGTGGCCGATGCTTTAAGTAGAAAGCAGCAGCTCTTGTTGGTGTACAAGGGCGAGACGGCGCTCCAAAGGAAGATCCGGAAGGCTTGCCGGAAGGATGAGCTGGCAAAGTCCGTGATGCAGGACTTGAGGATGGGGGTTAAATCGCAGTTCCACTTGCAAAATGGACTGCTCCGGTATAAGCAAAAACGTCTCTACGTGCCGAAGGGAGGGATCAGGATAGCCTCTTGAGAGAATGCCATGATAGCCCGCTTGCGGGCCACGGCGGAGCCAAGCGCACTGCGGCACTCTTGAAGAAAGAGTATTTCTGGCCCAAACTGAGGGAGGAGGCAGAGGAGTATGTCAAGACATGCACCACATGCCAACAAAACCGGAGCGAGTACAAAAAGCAAGCGGGGCTGTTACAACCCTTGCCGATTCCAGAGGGGACTTGGGAAAGCGTCTCGATGGATTTCATGACTGCTATGCCGCTGTCAAAAGGATTCGATGCAATCATGGTGGTGGTGGATAGGTTCAGTAAAATGGGCCATTTCATCCCCACCAAGGAGACGGCAACGGCGCAGGAGACAGGGCGACTTTACTTCGCCCACGTCTTAAAGCATCATGGAGTCCCGAAGGATATTGTCTCAGATCGTGATCCAAAGTTTACGAGTAAATTTTGGAGGACACTTTGGAAGAAGATGGGGACGAGGCTGAAGATGAGCACCGCCTTCCGACCTACGACGGACGGCCAAACGGAAAGAGTGAATTCCGTAGTGAAGCAATTCTTGCGGAATTATGTGTCGGCAGACCAATCAGACTAGATGGAACACTTAGATGCGGCAGAGTTCTGTTATAATAACACAGAACACTCCGCAACAGGAGTTTCCCCTTTTCGTATTGGTCTATGGAAAAGCACCTCTGGTGCCGACAAGTTGGGCCGCCCAGGACGTTGAGGAACGGCAGTAGCGGCGGTACTGGAAGAACGCGAGCGTTTGTTGAAGCTCGCAAAGTACAACATTGCCAAAGCTAGGAAACGGTATGAAAGGCAGGCGAATCGGAAGCGGAGGGAAGTGAAGTTTGAGGCAGGAACAGAGGTCTGGTTGAACGTCAAGAATTTCCGACTACCTCCGGAAGTGAGTCCGAAGTTCGTACCTCCGTATGCGGGACCCTTTCGCATTCGGAAGGTTATGAATGAGGATGTGTATGAATTGGAGCTGCCGGCAAACAGCAAGGTGCACCAGTATTCCATGTCTCCCTTTTGAAACCTTACTTCAAAGATGAAGCGCGTCCGAATCGACATCAAGTGTTGCGTCCGCCACCTATGCTGTTGGATCATGAAAATGAACCTGAGTACGAGGTGGAGGCAATACTTAAGTCGATGAGGTTCAAGAACCGAGAAATGGAGTATCTCGTCAAATGGAAGGGCTATCATCATGTGGAGGCATCTTGGGTGCGTGCCTCAGAAATGGGAAACGCATCCGAGGCGGTTGCAGCTTTCGAAGGGCGACCTCAAAAGCGGAAGAAACGTTGATGGGGACATCAACCTTGGAGCGTGGGGGAGGAAATGCATGCTTAGCCCGGCTTAGCTAGCTTAGGAATCCGATTACAAAAAACTGTATTGTACAAAAATTTGTTATAAAGGAAATGGGTTCCAAATGTTGTGCGTCCTATTTGTTTGGAATGGTGATGCATGGTATGGTTGGCTAGTGTGTAGAATGCATGCTAGCTTATAAAAGTGGGAGAGGTAAATTGGGTTAATCGTGTGTTTGCGTAGTGCCGAAATCGGGTGACCCCCATCCAAGGGACAAGGAAACTTGCGACTTCTTTGGGAGTTCACGTGCTAGTGCGCACCTGGCGCGTGCGCGTACTATAACTGCGCTACCGAGGGGGTTGCCTTGTAGTGCGGGCTAACGCGGAAGCTACGTGCTTCCGTTCACGTACTATAATCGTGTAGCCTCGGGACGAAGTCGTAGTGCGGCTTCGGCGTGTTCCCGTACCTCAGGCCAGCATTCCAAGGCGGACCCAATTGTAGTGATTAGGGCGCACGGTTGGTTCAAGGTTATCTTCCTAGTCAAAGAGGGTTCCAGGTGAACCCTTGCTCAAGGTGATGCCAAAAGCGGCATCATGAGCGATCGCAAGCAATGTTGTTGCAGTAAGGCGATTCGATCCTCGGGGAGGATCGTTCCTTGGCCTTGAAGTAGGCCAAGAAGAGTGCACTGGGAGGAGCTGGAGAGGCTCCACCCTTGGCCGGGACTTGGAGGAAGTCGGCCGAACTAGCTAGTGGAGAGTAGAGTCAAGTGTGGGGTTTGGTTCTTTGCCATGGGACGCCATGGTGCGGAAACAAACTCAGTGATGTGGGACGCCACAACTTGGATGTTCGTTTCTACAAAATGGACAAGTCGATGAGGACATCGACTCCCTGTTGGTAGGGGTGTGTGTCACGGCCCTTTGCCTTGAGGGCAGGGGGTCGGGACACATGAGGGGCTGCCCCTGTGGTGGGGGCAGCGGCAGCGATAGGTATGGGGGGCTGAAGCACCCTTGAGTGCCCAAGGCACTCAGGGAAGCGGAGGCGCTCACTAGGTGGAAGCCCCGCACACCGGGTTGCGGTGGGGGTGGCTCCACAAGGGGTGGTGGTAGCTTAGCGGGACTTAGTGGGGGTGACATAGGACTCACCATGGGGGCGGAGACCTCGTGGTGGGAGTCGTGGGGAGTTTTGGGACTCGTCACGATCCATAGGGGCCGTGGTGAGCGGGCCAAGACTCACCGCGACTCATCACCAGGAGTCGAGGGTTTTCGTGGTGGTTCGCCATAAAATGGCATGGCTGGTTGTGGAACCCCCGCGGACAGCTACAGAAGTATATATAAGGGGAGTAGTAACCCCGAGAACGGTGCAAGCCCGTTGGTGACCAAAAACTAGTGAGTAAGCGAGCAAGCCGGAAAGCGACCAAAGAGTGGGGAGCTGTTCCGGACTGCCATCTACCAAAGGGAATTCTCCTAGTCCCAATTAGGTGGAGGGTTTTAGAGGGAAGCGAAGGGGGACCGTTATGTCCCGGTGAGCAGCCGAAGCTCCAAGTTGGCCCGGCGGCCAGGTTGGGAGTCAGGCGCGCGCATCAAAGCGAGTAACTATGACTTGAAGGGGAGTTTACCGAAGTGAGGTGCGCGACATTATGTATGTTCATAGCGTGGTGTAGTAAAAACTTACAGATGCGTGAGCATCATTGATTCCATGGATTGCCTTGTAGATTGATAAGCCGCGTACTTCTTGGTATTTCAATAGTGTTGGATAGCTTCTTTATAACTTACTGGCTACTCTATAAACAGCTATGAGCAAGCAGTGAAATCAGTATTTTCAATACACATGACTGAAATGAATGTATAAATAGCTCTAAAGGCAGCTGATGGCCATTGCTACAAATGATGGAACCAGAGTTGTGCCGTGCCTAGCTTACGACACCAGCTCCAATGGTATGTCCCAATCGGCCACAACACGGCCATGCAACGGCAGCAGACCACAACAGAGTAGTGTGGCCCCGAATCTTCCGTTTCAGATCCACTCAACGCCTTATTCTAATCCAGAAGATTAACATTTCTATGAAGTACTTCATGAGTGCCTGCAACCTCCTATGGCCCCACATAAACCAGCAAGAAACGGCCGCCTCCAGCAGTTCACCCGTTCTTTTGAAGTTTGAACTCGTATTACAATCGAATGGGCATCTTCACAATGAAACCAACGCAACTTAACCACCATTACAACGGGTGTTGACTCTTGTCATTGGGTCGATCCGAAAGCCACCAAGTCTGACGCCAACACTCCCGAACAAAATACCAAATTATATAGATACAATACCGAGCTATAATATTATATTGCTTTGTATGGCCATACTCTTTGTACATGTCGTTGTAACCTGTCTGCACAGATAATCGTCGTTTCAACTAGCAGTGACTATCTCTCCAGACTTTAGAACCTCAACCTAGTGCTAAAACAAACATCCTATCTAGCTTAGCACTACAAAACTAGATAGTCATCTCTCTCTCGAACCTAGTTATCATTCGTGACGTGTCGTGGTGCTGACACGTCGGCCGTTACGTCGAATCCGGACGTTTACCTATGTAATTTTTTTTACATTTGACTTTTACGATTTACTTCTACCTTTTGTAATGACATGGCAGTCACTGTGTAAAGCAGACAAGGCCAATTATTTATATTTATTAATTTCTTTTAAAAAATACATCCGCCTATATTGGCGGTCGCATATAATTTTTTATTTCTTAAATGAAGCGACCGCCCATATTGGCGGTCGCTTGTGATTTAATATTTTGTTAAATAAAGCGGCGGTCGTTTGTATTTTATTATATTTTAAAATAAGCGACCGCCTATATTGGCGGTCGGTTGTAGTTTATTATGTTTTAAATGAAGCAACCGCCCAGATTGGCGGTCGCTCGTACTCTATTATATTATTATTATTATATCTTTGATATATTCTGTAAAAATACAGCGACCGCCATGTGGTGGTCGCTATAGTTTTTTTTTAAATTTAGCAACCGCCATTTAGCAGCGGTCGCTTATTTTTATTTTTATTCTTAAATAAAGCGTATTCAGTAAATTTTTGAAAAATGCAGCGACCGCCATTTGGCGGCCATCGCTATTTTTGTTAATAAACAATACAGCGACCACCATTTGGAGGCGGTCGCTCGATTTGATTTTGATTCTTAAATTAAGCGACCGCCATTTGGTGGTCGCTTACTTAATATATATTTTAAAATGAAGCGACCGCCATTTAGCGGCAGTCGCTTATTTTTATTTTGAATCTTGAATTAAGCGACCGCCAATAGGCGGTCACTTATTTAATATTTTTATTTTTTTTTTTTAAAACAGCGACCGCGGTCGCTCTTCTTGTTTTTATAAATATAGCGACCACCATGCGGCGGTCGCGTGTTTTTTTTTTTTTCAGAAATCCAAGGACCCGCCGTGTGGCGTTTTTTTTTTTTTTTTAATCATGAAGCGGCGCCTAGCCAGCCACGTGGCGAGGTGCCACGGGTCAGGAAAAACGAAACAAATGGGATGGAGGGAGGTGGTTTTGAACCCTTGACCTCTCCCATGTGGGTGCGCGTGGCGAGGTGCCACTGGTCTGTCGCTCCTTTTCAAACATAATGCCATTTTTTTTTTGGGGGGGGGGGGCTATATAAACCATTCCCCCCTCTTTTTCTGATCACTTTTGCCCCTCTCGTGGTGCGGTTCTTTGGCATCCTGTAGTTCTTTCGGACTTCGTCACTTAGCACTGCCAACGGGAGGTGCAAAGGTGATTATTTGGGGGAGGAGGGAGGTTTTGTCGGTTTTCTATTGGTCAGTCCCACACCCTTGTTCACGGTTCAGTCATCGTATCACCATTTTGCCATTTTCGGATCTCCGGCGGCCTGTTTTTTTGGCAGAAACTACGAAGACATCATCCACACGCGTCCATTGCCGTTTTCTGAGGTTTTGTCCCCTGTAGTGGGCAAAGGTTTATACAATGTCGGGGTTGTGAATTTAAGTTCTGGGGCGGGGTCATCTGGGGGTCTTTGGAAGAGAAAACGTGCCCACGAGCGGGATAGCTAGGTCAACAAGCCAGACTACCCGGGACCGGATGCCTTGGATAGGGTGAAAGAAGTGGTAATGGATTATTTCAAGGGTAGGGACATGATGAGGCTGGAGAGTGCTTATGTCAGGCATGGATGGGAGGGGTTTCAAATTTTCTAGCAAAATATGGAGAGGAAAATGACAAACTCTTTGGCGGGGGTTAAGTGGATGGCGGACAGGGACAAGCCGAAGTTCAATCGGTGGATCCAAAGCAGGGCGAAAGACGTCACGAGGAATTTGAGATAGACAAGACTGTGAGTGGATGAAAGGTAGTGAGTAAAGTCCATTATACTTGGAGGCCAGGTATTTGAGTAGCCCACTGTAGATGAGACCGCGTGGGCATTGTGCCTTTGGACTAGCAGGGCTCTCACCACTGGGTGGTCCGCGAAGGGGCGACCTGCGGCACGCCCGACTCGATCCCGGAGTATCAACATCCTCCGCATCACCTGAAATTTGATCCCGGTCCCTTCTACGATTGTGTCCGCCAGCCTGTATTGGATCAGGTGCAACGGGTCGCTCCTGACCAGGAAACAAGGTTGGAATTGGGTCCCATTCGATCTGTGGCACCGCCTGACCATCCTCGAGGGAGGTGGGTCGATGTTTCCTCACCATCGCATCCTAATTAACACACACCACCCCCACTTTCATTTCTCAAAATCCGTTGGCAGAAAAAACCCTATGTCCCTTTTCCACCCTACGACAGCAAGGGGTCACTACGCCCCAACGCCGGGAGGCCGTAGCGACCCTCACAAATTCAAACTCCAAAACCCAATATCAAAAAAATACTCTAAAGAAAAAAAAAAAATCCCAAAAAGACCAGTCCCACATTGCCCAAGGGCCTGAGCCTTTGCCTCAGCCTTAGGAATTTCAAAATTGATAAACAAAGACGGAGCATCCCTCTGGTGAGAGAACCCAACACAATAAATCCTTCCTCACGTTCTGTCTTCGGGTTGCCCACATCATGGAAAATTTTACTGAGACCCAGCGCTTTGCGCTTATCAGATTGAACCACTTTTTGGATGTGTGAATCCTAATTAAACCGTTTATCCTTTGAACCCCAAGACCCACAACCAAAACCTATCACCATAAAGAAAAACAAACACCCTAGCCCAGAACCATAAAGGAACAAAAAAAACAAAAACAAAAAATCCCTAAAAATCCTTAAAACCCCAAAAAGCCCTAAACCCTAACCTACAAAGTAACCCCCTGTTGCCCAGCTACAAGGGGGAGGTTGGGGTTGCCACCCCCTGCCGTTGTGACGCGTTTTTTTGTTGTTGCCATGCAAGGGGGTTGCAAGCGGCGACGGCCGGCCGTGGCAACCCCCATTTTCAAATTCGAAAATAGGGCGCGGCGCTGGCGTGCCACGGCCGGGGGTGGCACGTCGGCGCCGCGCCATTTTGTTTTTTCTTAAGTGCTTGAAGCACCTGCTCTCCCCCCCCCCCCATTTTCGTTTGCTCTTTGGGAGAGAGAGAGAGGTAGGACTGTGGGGCTTAGGGTGGAGGAAACTCATCTGTAGAGGTAGCCATGGGTGGTCGCAACGCGGAGACGAACTCGCCCCAAGCTGATGTTGCCGCTCCAACGCCACGCCACGCAGGTATGTTTTGCCTCCTTCCTCTCTTTCTCTCTTGCTAACCTCTCTCTCTCTCCTGTGTGGTAGAAACACCATGGAGAGGCGTTCGCAAAGGAAGCGGAAGGAAAGAGAGGGGCGTGGGGGGAGCGGGGGAGAGAGCGCTGCAGCGGCAAGGAGATGTGTCGTTTGCAGCAGCCACGGCGCCGAAGCAGCAGAGGTAGGTTTTCTTTTCTCCCTCTGCCTCTCTAGTTAGTTCTTTATTGTGGTGAATGAAAAAAAAAGAGGGAGAGAGAGGAAAGAGAGGGAGAGACAAGGAAAAAAAAACAAAAAAAGAAGGTTGGGGGGGGGGAGTGACTGAGCACCAGAACTTGCTGCTCTCAGCCCCCCACATGCATTGTTTTTTTTTTTTGGCTTTGCTGGCTCTCTCTCTCCCTCTCTCTCCATCTCTCTCCCTCTCTTCTGCCCCCTCTCTCTCCCCGCTCAGCAGCAGCTGCTGCTCAGTCAGTCCCCCCCCACCTTCATTTTTTTTCTTTGTTGCCCCCCCTCTCTCCCTCTCTCCCTCTCCCTCTATAAATCTTTGGATTTCATCTGGCCTTAACCTTTTGAGGTTATTTAGTTTTT
Organism: Takakia lepidozioides; assembly: GCA_030704615.1. Lineage (NCBI taxonomy): Eukaryota > Viridiplantae > Streptophyta > Takakiopsida > Takakiales > Takakiaceae > Takakia > Takakia lepidozioides. The sequence continues at coordinate 12,868,909 of CM060734.1, forward strand.
CATCCCTGCCTTTTTCATCCAAATCTGGATGATTTTATTTTATTGGATGATGAAACTTAATATACAGAAATCTAGAGTTACCATCTATTTTTTTCATCTAAACTGGATGATCTACATAAATAATGGTTACCTATTATAAAATCCAAGAGAATAATAAAACTACCATCATAAATGATTGCAGTTATTAAACCTAAACCTATACCATAACCCTAAAAGATACATTTCTATGGGTTGTCATCCAGTGACAAAATGCCTATCTTGGTAAAATGTGATATTTCATCCATCCTGGATGAAAAATCGGGAAGTTTTGCCCTAAGCAGGCCGACACACTTCAAGCACTGAACTCGTGCTTCAGTGAACCTTGATGATGCGCCGTATAAACCTGCTCCTCTGCTGCTACATGGTACTCGTGATTGCTGGCTCTTGGGATGCGCAGTGGTGGTTAAACAGATTCTTCTATGGCAGACGACAAAGCCGTGATTGCTCTGATCAGGAACTCATGGTTCTTTATTTTGCAGCGGCGCTTTTACTCCTTGTTGGGAAGTACTCTATCCCTATTTATCTACAGATTACTTGTTGCTCTCTCTTCGTGTATGAGCCACTCTCTAGCTGTGAACGCTTCTACTCTGATTGCGTTCTGTTGGAGACAATCTGTTGGACACCATGGCGCAGGGCATACCACAAACACTCAAGGTTTTTGAGTTTACCATTGCTTGAATTGTGATATGTACTTGCTTTAGAATTCAACACTGACATGGATAGCAACTGTGAAGACCTGCCACTTACCTGCTGCATCCTCACTAACACACATCACTATGTGGTGGTTTTTGGGACGGGCACAGGTGAGGGTCTTCACTTGTCTTGATTTCTTGAAGCTTGCAGTTCCTGTTCTTGCAAGTGTGGATAATGTTGCTGCCTAAGCTGCTGATGCCATCTGCTGTTTCAAACTGCCACCATGCCGCTTCAGACCTGCTCCAAGATTGCTCCAATGAGGATCTGCTTCTCTCCTTACCCCTGTTTACGGTTTTTTACAACCACATTTGCATGTGTAGGAGTTTAGCTATGAAGGATACAAGGATACAAAATAGCAGTTATTACTTTGACTGCCTTGATACTTGGCTCTGAAATGAGAACTCTTGGTATGACTCTGATGGATCAAAAGGATAGGCTTTGATAGATAACACACATTCTTCAAGGCCCTCATATCATTTTGGTTTCATGGCTTGATAACAAACTGGGGTTTCTGAGCTACTCTTTCACCTTGGCAGAACTACTTTATGTGGCCTTAAAATACCATTCTAGGCCTATACCTGCTTAAGGGGGCTCTACACTGTTGTTTCTTCTTCCTTTTTAAGAATCTTGCTTATATCTTGGTTCTAAAACATCATCTTCAAACCAAACCTGCAATCTGGTTTTTGAAATGAGTTTAAAATGGATTCTTGAGATGATGATGGTGCTTTCATGATATGAATGACCTGGAATCCCACCCTCCCGCCCTTTTTTTTCAGAGACCCTGAAATGTAATTGGGTATTCAAATGAGATTGTAAACATGAAAGAGAATGATAGATGGTGCCCTGTGTCGCGCACCTCCCTTCGGTAAGCTCCCCCTCAAGTCATAGTTACTCGCTTTGATGCGCGCGCCTGACTCCCAACCTGGCCGCCGGGCCAACTTGGAGCTTCGGCTGCTCACCGGGGCATAACGGTCCCCCTTTGCTCTCCCAAAGAACCCTCCACCGCTTTGGAACCAGCGGGAATTCCCTTTGGTAGTTGGCAGTCCGGAACAGCTCCCCACTCTTTGGTCGCTTTCCGGCTCGCTCGCTTACTCACTAGTTTTTGGTCACCAACGGGCTTGCACCGTTCTCGGGGTTACTACTCCCTATATATACTTCTGTAGCTGTCCGCGGGGGTTCCACAACCAGCCATGCCATTTTATGGCGAACCACCACGAAGACCCTCGATTCCCGGTGGTGAGTCGCGGTGAGTCTTGGCCCACTCACCGCGGCCCCAATGGACCGTGATGAGTCCCAAGACTCCCCACGACTCCCACCTCGAGGTCTCCACCCCATGGTGAGTCCTATGCCACCCCCACTAAGTCCCGCTAAGCTACCACCACCCCTTGTGGAGCCACCCCCACCGCAACCCGGTGTGCGGGGCTCCATCTAGTGAGCGCCTCCGCCTCCTTGAGTGCCTTGGGCACTCAAGGGTGCTTCAGCCCCCGTACCTATCGCTGCTACTGCCCCCACCACAGGGGCAGCCCCTCTTGTGTCCCGAACCCCCTGCCCTCAAGGCAAAGGGTCGCGACACACACCCCTACCAACAGGGAGTCGATGTCCTCATCGACTTGTCCATTTTGTAGAAATGAACATCCAAGTTGTGGCGTCCCACATCAAGGAGTTTGTCAAGTTAAATAAGCACAGTGTGAAAACAGCTAGAATAAAACTAGTTATTTGTATTTAACACTTGGATTTAGGTCAAGTGTTAAATCAGGTGTCAAGTTTAGTTTGACACCTGGTCCGTCTTATCTTCACGAGAGCGGCAGTCGCGCGGCTCATCTTTCTCGAGTTGAGCCTGCGCGACCGAGCTCCTTCATGCGTTTAGATCTGAGTGTGCTTATGATGGGAGTGTAGGTTGTTGTGGGGTGGAGTCCCCATAGCGTGGGGTGCCCCTGGCTCGACTTCTATTTTAAAGAGTGATAGCGATGGATTTCATATTTCTTGTGTTGAGAGTGTGTGTCCTTTTTAGCTTGTTTATCACTCGAGAGAGATGAGCGTTATCTAGTGTGCTGGTGCTAAGCTAGATACAATGTTTGTTTTAGCATTATTATAATATATATCTTGGGGCGGGAGTCCATCTGGCCCTGCTGTTTCTATGGGTTGTGCGCGCAGATTTAGTTGTCGTCTCTGCTCGTGAGTTTGAAAACCAAGAGGTGTGGAGGTTGAAGACTTTGATAGTTGGCTTCCCTACTCTCTTTCACTAGGACGGAGGGAGACGAGACTCGTGTAAACTTTTGGATTCGGACCCAAAACAGTCGGGAGTGGCTGGATCACGAAGTGCAAACAGTTTGGGGTGGCGTCATCCCTGGTTGTGGTGGCTTCCTCTGGTGGAGGTGCTGCTGCTGCACCTGCCGGAGAAAAGGAGGAAGCGAAGGAGGAGTCTGATGATGACATGGGTTTCAGTCTTTTCGACTAAGCTCGAGATGTAGTGTTGCAGCGCATCCGATGGTCTTTCGCAGTCGACAGTAGGTCGAGCCACAGCCGAATGGAAATGAGGTTGCTGATAAACCCAATTGGAGAAGGTGCAGTTGATGTTATCTCAACTGCAGGTGGCTGCTGAGCATTACTTAACAGCCGTTTTATACCTGCGCTGGTGCTGGTAGAGGCTAGGAAGAAGGAGTGAGCTGGAAGATTCCCGCCCTTCTTCAAGCATGCTAGGCTCAGGGTGGAAGGTTCAACCTACGGCGGGCTGCTAGAGAGCTAGGAGGTCTGCCACCTATCAGCCTCTGCTCTAGCCTCTCCTCTGCTCTGCTCTGCCTATTCTTTGTGAGTGGATTGTTCCACCGAAGGTAAAGCGCTGGCTGGGATTTGGTGACCAGCGATATTCCGCCAGCATGAGTGGGACTGGCTTCCTTGGGTTAGTTCCGATTTGCAAGGCAGCAAGTCTGCTGTTTGCTGTCTCTCGCAATGGCCATTTGCTGCAGGGTTGGAAGTTCAAGGTCAGGCCCTCAGGTTCCCTTTTCGGGCCAATCTTTGCTGACATTCCGGAAAATCCATACTATGCTATCAGGGTTTTCTGCTTAGTAATAGGCCAGGTGAACCCTTCTCTCGTGAACGGCCTACACACCAACCCCTTCCTGCATTGGTTCCTTCAGGCACCAGTTACCTTCGCCAATTTGATTCCGGGGAGTGGGTGTGGAAAGACAAGAAACACAGCCCGTTTTTCAAGTACACTGTCAAATTGGACTATAGCCAGCCACTATGAAAGAGTAGTTGTGGGCTGGTTGATGTGAGGTTGTCTAGCTGTACATTGCGAGGAAGCAAGCTTTCTTATCTTAGCAAATGGATGGATAGGGTCAGGCTAGATTTTCTAGCAAGTGCGTAAGCTGTTGTCCAGCAAGGAAAAGCTGATCAGCAGTAGAAGCATGAGATGCGGTGTGTGTGACTTGAGATAGATGTACACAGGGAAGGACCAGCCGCGTAGCCTGCTTTGCGATCAGGTCTTGCATCAGGTCTAGGCAACAGTGGCGGCATTAATGTTTGTGAGACGGGGTGATCTCATATATTAACATTGCAGCCTAGCGAAGGAAGACCAGGTGAGGCTCTACATACATGACCAGCGGTGCTTTGATCCGGAGTTGCAGTTAGAAATTGTGAGACAAAAAGGAAAAAAACATTGTAGTACATTTGGCATTTCGGCCACCAGCAGGTGCGGGTCCAATTATATCACTTGGTCCTTGAAGTGGTACACTAGGCCGAGCTTCTCCCTTTTGATTTTGCGTTCAGTTGGAAGCCCGTTATCAGTTCTCAAGATGGGGCAGCTTCATCCCATCGCCTTGGTTCTGTACATGTCCCTGGTCATGGGGATGTAATAACCACCCTAAGCCAGTTTAGAGTGGTGTTTGAGGTCCTGGAGAGCTTGAGCGTTTACAGCACCAACGTATACTGTAACCCTCTCTGCTATGGCGATCTTCAGGCTGCTCTTGGGGTATATGCCAATGGTCGATGAAGGTATTAGCACCACCTTGGAAATCACAAATTGAACGTGATGGTCTTATTGCTGTGGTTGATATGTATTTGCCCAGTACATGAATGGTTGCGGAAAGCCATCCTAGTTGTGGTCACTCTGACAGGGCAGTAGACATGGGCTCTCATACAACAACGATAAGATGGCATTGATAGCAGCAGCTTCAACAAGGTGTTCTCGTTTTGAAAATCTGGCATACCAATGAGGACATTACCTTTATCATGGTAATTCCACTGTGGAGAGATTGAGTTAAGAATCTAAGGAATTCTTAGGGAACCAGGGAACAGGGAACCTGCAGTGAATCCCAACAGACGTGGGAACAGTTTTTAATGGTGAGAACGTTTTGGTGTTAAAAAAATAAAAATAAAAAAAACCTTTTGATCTAATTTAAAGGATTCAGAGCCTGGTTGGTCATATCTTTGTCAAATGAGCTCCGTTTGACTCAGTTTTTGAGGGGATAGCTGCAGAAAGGGGAAATCTACCTACCTAGATCTGGTTTTTGTTTTTAGGACTCTGCTAAAAATCTATGGAATTTTTAGAGTGTGAGTGTGCCATGAAAGATCCACAATTCTGTTTCTAGAACCTGTGCTGGTCTATATGATAGACAAATCTGTGGATGTACTCCTTGTATGGCTGGGGGAAATGAGGACGTAATTGAAGGGCAGGTCTCTTCTCTTAGCCTGTGCACACAAGGGGACAGGATTTATGTTTCCCAAGGAACTCAGACTGATTTGAGTGGAGAACAGTTGGACGAGTTGATTGCATACTGGGAGTCAGGCATTAGCAGTAGACAACAGACTGCTGTAATTGGCATTGAGGGCCTCAATATCGCCTTGGACAGTCAGAACTCTGTTGGAGCCAGCAGTTCTGCAGCTGTAGGTGAAATACCAAAGTGGGTGAAAGCTAGGCTTGGAACACAGCCAAAGACAGCCCCGGGGACCAAGGTGTTCAGCCACAAGGCCGTGGTGTACTGGAGCAGAGGAGCAGGAGCTGCACAAGTTTGTGCAATTAGACAGTGTTGCAGCCGGACACGCTCTGCACAAGGCAACCACGAGCGGGGGTTCATTAGCGAGGACAAGTTTGTTCTGTTTGAAGGAGATGCAGTCATTCGCAATGAAGACACCCGCAACCGTCTCAAAGCTTTCGAGTTGAGAGACTATCAGACCCTACCTTTGTTTTCTTTAGTGTTCAGTGAGCGGGAGATAGCAGAGTGTTGCTTTGTCTCTACCTGGCAGAAAGAGGAGGAGGGTTGGTTAGAGCGAGCTACTGTAGCTTGGGACAAGGTTAGTGGCAGGTTTCTGGACATAGATATACCTCCTACACCTTACCATCATGCAGAGCGAGGCACTTTGAGAGAAGTCTGGCAGTTGATAGCATAGATCAGGATTAGATCTTGCTTGGTCGGGCTTCTATTCTTCCCCTCCATCTCTGTACTATTTTCATTACCTTGTACTTGTAGTTGCCAAAGCCTCTCTTGGTGGAGGCCAGTCAGTCCGGGGTTTGGGCTGGGATATTCTGCAGGATCAGCGTTGCTGCTGGATTTTGGTGTGGGGGTGTTGATGTTTTGATTTCTTGTGTTTGGATCCCCCCAACACCTGCATGCTTGACTGTGCGCCATGTTGGTTTTGTGTGGGCGCTTGCTTTCATAGGGATTAGGCCGGATTTGATCACCGGTCAATCCTAGAGTGTGCTGTCGGTGGTGAGGCTGGAGTGATGACCAGCAAGACCACCAGTGTTTCTTCTATGGTGAGGCTGGGTTGATGACCAGCCAACCATAGGAGTTCTTGCGGTGGATGCAGGTGCAGGTGCCCTGAGCCATTGGGATATGACCCTTAAACTGCAACAGGTGCCCACCCGTGTCACTATTAGATTAGTACTAGAGCCTTATAGTGTCACGTGGAGGAGGTGCACATTGTGAGTGTCATTACGGAGTTACCCAAAGGTTTTGAGGGGAGTACGGCTACAGGCAGTAACAGTGAGAGTGGGTTCACAAGACGAGGTATTCGGTTCAGACCACCTTCACCGCCACCCTCAATTCTGTAGAGTCAGACACAGACTCGGAGGCTTCATCAACAGGTGTGCACTTTCATTCGCCATTGTTGTGGGACGACATGGAGGAGATGTATGGAGCTACCAAAGGGCCTCGTAGGTACTCTGGAGCTGTGGGCACAATCGAGTTGGATGACTTTATCCAGGAGTTCGACAGCTGGTGTGATTTGCAGCAGATGCGCAATCCACAGCTATTCACCCCATTCATGGCGTGGAAGGGACTGTTCCAGCATTTGGAAGGCCCGCCTATGGACGATTACCACGAGTTCAGGCGAGGACATGAAGCAGAGATTGAGGAGTGGAGGATGTATTGGTCACCTGACTACGTCTCCATTACTCGAGGCACGACGCGACCAGTAGCTGCATCAGTACCAATAGCTCCCACTGCCAGCACTAGTAGTGGAGCAAGTAGTGCTGGTACTTCTGCAGGTGGTACCAGTTCAAAAGGTGCTACTACTCCTCCTGCCACGACTACAACACATGTGCCTAGATTCAACCCGGTGGTGGAGTTCTTCCAGGAGTTGCGGAGGAACTACCAAGGTGTACGGACAGAGAAGCTGCGAAGTTTGCAAGACTTCCAGCGCAAACCCAGTGAGAGCCTGCGAGAGGCGTACACTCGTATGAGGCGCTTGATAAGTGTGACCCAAGGGGTTACTGAAGCTCAGGCAATCCAGTTTTGGTATGGAATTCTGGACAAGGAGCTCAAGAGAAGGGTGCGAGATGCAACCCTGTTACAAGCAGCCCAACCCACATTAGCAGATGTGTTTCTGCTGGCTGAGCGGATTGAGCTCAACATGGTGGAGGAGCGAGTTGTTACAATTGGATTTGGCAAGGACATGCCTGCACGGGGCACAGCTGTCAGCCCACAGGCACAAGGGACTGCCCAACAGCGTGGTCAGGGGGGCAAGGTTGCCCAGCCCAAGTTCCATGGAGCTTACAGGGGACCTCAGGTGCAGAGGCCCGTGGCATCTTTTGCAGGCCAACAGCAACCAGGGGTGATATGTTGGACATGTGGAGGACCCCATGTCAAGAGAGATTGCCCAGAGAGTGGCAAAAGGCCGGCACAAGCACAGCCTGCACAGTTGCAGTGTGGGCATTGTGGCAAGTATGGGCATGGAGATGCCCAGTGTTATGACTTGCATCCTGAGTTGCGCCCAGGCCAGTTCCAAGGGAACAATGGTGGCCGGGGGCGAGGTGGACCAGCCCAGAGAGGACGAGGTGGTCGGGCACGAGGTGCAGGCCAAGGGCAAGCTCAACATGGCCAAGGACGCGGAGGTCAGGGTGTTGATCAAGGCATGGCCAACCGGCTTCAGCAGCTAGAGCAGAGGCTCGCTGCCATGGCTATAGCTCAGGCGGTACCGGCTCCCAGGCGGGATGGTCCACCTCCTGCTCCTGAGGGAGGAGATATGGGAGGCATGGGATTCATGTGCGGAGCAGCACTACCACTAGAGCAGGTGGAGTCTGCTGCAGCCGTGACTCGAGGAGCAGCACGAGTTCCTGAGCCACGAGGTGCAGAGGTGGAGTTGGATCCACAACGTGGGGAGGCAAGCCGTCAGGCGAGGCTGCCTCAGTCATTCACCTTGGCGGAGACAGTGTCAACGCCATCCATGGCACCTAGTTCTCGCCCGACTGTTACCGAGGCGGAGGTTTCTATGCCATTGGGGAGAGCTACACGTGCAGCACTGACACCTGCTACCAAGGCTAGTGCAGCCGGTGTGTTATTGGGGGCAGCCACCTCTGTGTGTCAAGCCCCACTGTTCTCGGCAACCATGATTGCGACGCCGGGGGTAAGACCAGCTGCAGTGTTCAGACTAGCAGCAACACTCTGTGAGAGTGGGGAGGTCACTTCATCTTCTGCGGAGTTAGTGGAAGGTGTAGTGGCAGAGGGATCCTCGGATTTGAGGGTCAAGACTGCCACGGCTGCGCCCTGGCAAGCTGCAGCTGCCAGGTTGACGGAGCTGCCAGCTAGGCCAGCCTTTGAGCGCGCCATGGTGACACCTGGAGTTGTCTTGTTAGACAACCAGGGAGGCATTTTCACTTTGAGTGGACCGGCAGGCAAGAAGTACCGGCCACTGCGGGTCTTGTTGGACTCGGGAGCTCAGCCACTGATGTTGGGCAGAGCTGCTATTGCAGGTTTGGGCCTCATGGAGGCGGATATGGAGCCTTGTCCTTTCCAGATACAGACATCTCTGGGAGGATCAGAGCAGGCTCGGGGCATGACACGGCATCAGTTGGCCATTAGACTGCAGCCGGATCATCCTATCGATGGCTCAGTAATGCGAGCCAAGGCCATTGTGACAGACGCGGTCTCTTACGATGTCCTCGTTGGTGGGGCAGTGTTATACCCCATGGGCTTCACCCTGGACTTTGGGAGGAGTCAGCATCCTACAGGCCTGGATGGCAGTCAGGGATGGTCGCCGTGCACAGCTCCCTGTGACATTCATTGGGGGTATAGCGGCTGCCCAGCGGGGCAAGATGCCAACACTAGCCGCCTTTACAGCTGCAGTTAGTTGGCCTGGAGAGTTGCTGGAAGGCAATGCCCATGCAGAGGATGTGCCACCTCCAGCAGAGCAGGATGACATGCATGGTATGGCGGAGTTGCCTGCCATGGTTGCTCACACTCCATTGTGGGGTACGAGCAAGGATTTGCAGCAGGTTGCTGATCGACGGGTGCAACAAGCCTGGGTAGAGGCTTTTGTACCGTCAGGAGAGGAGGAGAGTGCGGGTATTGCACCAGGACCACCTCAGTTGTCACCATTGGATACCACACCTATTGTGTGGCAGTATCCGGATGAAGGCATTTGCCTTCTGGACTTGTTTGGCGGGATCAGCACCGGATTGGCTGCTGTGCTACAGGCAGGTGTGCGGGTAAGGCGTTACCTGTATGTGGAGAGGGATGAGACTGCACGACGCGTCTCACTGCGCCATGTTGCTCAGTTGGTACAGCAGTACCCTGACTTGTTGCCAGTGTCTGCAGTTCGTGGATACCAACAAGCCTTGCCAGCAGACATTTCCTTGCTGGGGGCGCAAGATTTGGAGCAGGTTGGCTCCATTGATCTGATAGTGGCAGGTTGGCCCTGCCAAGGGCATTCATCAGCCGGGCATGGCAATGGATTGCGAGACTCGAGGACGGGTCTGTTTTGGGAGATGGTGCGGTTTTGCGCCACTTGCAGCTTCATCAAGCTGTATCTCCAGCATACATCTTGGAGAATGTGCCACTGATGGGTGATTCTCGGGCCAGGGTGATGGCCAGTGTGCATCAAGTCCGGTCGTGGCTTGGGTCAGCAGTGTTGCTGGATGCAGCTGCAGTGGGATCACGGGCTCATCGTCCACGGCTTTGGTGGACTAACTTGATGCCACCCGCACTGCTCAAGCGTGCATTTGATGGGGTGCAGCGGCCAGCACACCTCACCGTGGATGGCATTTTGGACACAGGGAGGCAGTCTCAACGTGTGAGACACGATGACCGTTCGCCTTTGGCAGTGGTCAACAGGGTGGGTCAACCACGAGCAGCATTACCTACACTGCTCAGCTTCCCAGGATCCCATGCTTTTCGGGATGGTGGACCTGGCCTCCTGTGGGATGCTCAGTTGCAACAGTTAGTGGAGCCTAATGCCGACGAGCGAGAGCGGGGGGGTTTTCCACTGGGACCACGGCGGTGCCTTCTCTTTCTGAGGCATCACGTCGTCAGGTGTTGGGGCAAGCAATGGATCTCAATTGCTTGACCTGGATTATCAGCTTGGCTATGGCTGAGCAACGTAGAGTGCGGAGTGCACTTCCCTTGACGGTCTCTCTGCCTACCGAGACGGTACAGGCAGCGAGTGGGGGCGAGCCGGTGAGGACCACGGGGTGTAGACATCCATGGCACACGTGGGAGGTGCTCGAGGTTCAGAGGGAGTTGGCAGCCAAGGCAGCTGTGATGGATGAGGTTGGGGATTCTTCTCGGGATGAGGAGGTTCTCAATGATGAGATGATGGGGCAGGATGAGGCCTTGTCATTGACTGAGCAGGAAGGGAGTACTGCTCAAGAGGTTGCAGCATAGCAACCACGGGACGCGTCCTCTACCTCTAAGCCCACTGGACTTAAGGTTGCAGTTACGGAGGACAATTGGGAGCCTGACATTGGACCCATTGTCACCGGAGGAGAGAGACGACGTATACGGCGGTTCCTGAGGGCTTACAGGAATTGCTTTGCCTTCAGTTTGAAGGACTTGGGAGCACTGAAGGGTCAAGAGATCCGTATTGAGTTGGCCACTGACACGCCAATCTTTCGGAGACCCTATAGATACAGTGACATGGAGAGGTCTTTGATTCAGATGAGGACTCAAGATCTTGGGAGGCAGGTTTGGTGGAGCTCTCTGGTGGAGAGTATGCTTCAGCCACAGTGATGCCAGCCAAGAAGGATGTCTATGGCAATTGGACGGAGAGACGTATGTGCGGTGATTACCGGCCTGTAAATCGTCAGACCAAGTCCGATAGGTATGCCATGCCGACACCAGAGGAGATCTTTGATGCCATTGGGCATTCCAAGGTCTTTAGCACGTTGGATTTACGATCCGGATATCACCAGTTGCCGATCAAGGAGGCGGATAAGCAAAAGACGGCATTCTGGGGGATCAATGAGCACGGGAAGGATTGCCTATACCAGTGGCGGTTCTTACCATTTGGGCTTAAAAACGCTCCCGCTGAGTTTCAAAGAGTCATGGACAGGATTCTAGCAGGGGTGGAGTTTGCTCGGTGCTACATAGATGACATCATCATCTTTAGTGCTACGGTGGAGGAGCATGAGAGACACCTTCAGGGGGTATTTGAGCGCTTGAGGACGCACGGATTGAAGTTACATCCGGGCAAGTGCAAGTTTTTCCACAACCAGATTGAGTATCTGGGTCACATGATATATCCTGGAGGATTGGGGGTACAGCAGACTAAGGTAGAGTCCATTGCACAGGTTCCACGCCCCACGGATGTGAGCCGAGTTCGAGCTTTCATGGGGTTAGCAAACTATTACAGACGGTTTGTTAAGGGATTTAGTGCCATTGCAAAGGCTCTAACCAAGCTGACCAAGGTGGACCAGGAGTGGCAGTGGGAAGATGAGCAAGAACAAGCTTTTCAAGAGCTCAAGGCGAGGTTGACCTCGGCGCCCATCTTGAGACGACCTATCAGGGGGCGTCCTTTTCAGCTGCATACAGATTGGAGCATGCTGGGGCTTGGAGCGGTGCTCACACAGGTGGATGATGAGGGAAGAGAGTTCGTAGTGGCTTATGCTAGCCGCTCGAACAATGCTGCAGAGTCTAAGTATAGCTCATATGAGGGAGAATGCTTAGCTGCAGTGTGGGCCGTGGCACACTTCAGGTGCTATCTATACGGCAATCTTCACCCTTGTCACGGATCACCAACCACTCAAGTGGTTGATGGAGTCAGACAAGCTTACGGGGAAGCTTGCACGGTGGGCACTCATCCTTCAAGAGTATGACTTTCAGGTGGTGCATCGACCGGGTTTGGTCAATCGCAATGCAGATGGGTTGAGTCGCAATCCATGCACGAGCCAGCAGGATGACACTGGAGCTCGGTGGCATGGTGAGACGGACGAGGAGATGGTGCCCGGATGGCATGCATCTGCATTTCTGTGTATCTTGGCAGCGGAAGGCCAGGTTGGACCTGCAACAGGGATGACTGTAGATCAAGTGTCTGAGGACCCTGAGGCCAGCAATGAGCAAGGTGGCGCCAAAGATATACATGAGGATTCAGTTGTGTTGGACTACCTCCGCACTGGAGACACGGCAGCCACTGTGACTGCCAAGGAGAGGGATCGGATCCTACAACGAGCCAAGAGGTTCAAGTGGGAGGGGACACACCTGCTCCGAGTGTGGGAGGATGGTCGAGTGAGGATTGTGCCTCACCCAACACAGCGGGCACGGTTAGTGCGGCATGCCCATGAGGAGTTGGGGCATTTTGGGGTGCGACGCACTCATAGTCTACTGCAGGGGCAGTATTGGTGGCGTGGTATGCACACAGAGGTGCAACAATTTGTGGCTAGGTGCATGGTGTGTGACAGGGTGCGTGCTTCATTCAACGCCCCTACTCCACAATTGCACCCTCTTCCGATCATGGGATTGGGCTACAGGTGGAGTCTTGACTTCGCAGGGCCGTTGCCACTGACCATGCGCCACAACAAGTACGTGTTGGTGATGGTGGAACACTTCTCCAAGTGGATTGAATTGGTTCCATTGCCTGATAAGGCTAGTGAGGGAGCTGCGTATGCATTCTTGGATTGTGTGCTTAGCCGATTCGGTGCTCCAGCTGAGGTACTCACGGACCAAGGGAGAGAGTTCTTGGGGGAGTTTCAGGCTTTGTGTGACAAGGCCTTGATAGACCACCGCACCACTTCTCGGGATCATCCTGAGGCCGATGGCTTGGCAGAGAGAGTTGTTCAGACAGTAAAGAGGGGTTTGCGCAAGTATGGCTTGCAGAAGGGACACCTAGGAGATTGGGACCTTCAGTTACCCTGGTTAGCCATGGGCTACAGGTTCAGCAAGCAAGCATCACTTGCCTCCTTCTCACCATACTTTCTTCTCTTTGGCCGAGAGCCGGATTTGCCTACATCCATTCGCAGAGAAGCTGCTACAGTTCTTAACCTTGACGATCCGGACGTGTGGGCACGTGCATGTGAGCAGCGTGCAGAGTTGTTCAAGAGAGTCATGCCCATGGCTTTCGAGAACCTTGCCTTGCACAACACCGTGATACGTTGAGGTATGCTACCATACGTGGTGGGGGCTATCGTCCTGGGGTTCGGAGATTCAACCCTGGTGACTATGTCTATCTGCAGCAGACTGCTCCTACGACCCTGGATGTGACTGCAGGACGTGTTATTTTGAGGGTTCGAGAGGTCTTGCCTTCAGGCGTCTTGGTCTTGGAGGGTCGGGATGGCATAACTTGGAAGGACCATGTGCGTAATTGTGCGCCATGTCACCTTCCGAATGTCGATGGCAGGATTGACCCAAACCTGGCAGTGGTATCTGCAGGTTTGAGGTGCATGTTGTGTGGGTCTGCTAAAGGGGCAGCCACCATGCTGGTGTGTGATCGATGCTCTAGAGGTTGGCATATGGGATGCTTGACTCCACCTCTTGAGATGGTTCCAGATGGGGATTGGTTATGTCCACATTGCATTGGATAGTGGGAGTGGATACAACCATGGAAGGCTAACAAGAAACGCAAGGCCCAGCTACTAGGAGACCTTGAACACACGAGATCCTGGCTCAAGTTCACAGATTGCAAGACGGCGACTAACGATGGGGCTACTCTTGTACCCGGCCTCTTGGTCTATAGAGTTTGAGTACAATAGGGACAGTGATAGAGGACTTAGTACGGTTGTGGCTATTCATCTTGTAGCTATCTGGAGGTAGAGGGACCTATCCACCAGCTAGGGGGGCGATTGTGGCAGACTACTTTATTGTGCATATATGTGTGGTGTGGTTTGGACAACGATGTAGTTGTGTAGCGATATGTATGCGCACGACAGCTGTCAAGTTAAATAAGCACAGTGTGAAAACAGCTAGAATAAAACTAGTTATTTGTATTTAACACTTGGATTTAGGTCAAGTGTTAAATCAGGTGTCAAGTTTAGTTTGACACCTGGTCCGTCTTATCTTCACGAGAGCGGCAGTCGCGCGGTTCATCTTTCTCGAGTTGAGCCTGCGCGACCGAGCTCCTTCATGCGTTTAGATCTAAGTGTGCTTATGATGGGAGTGTAGGTTGTTGTGGGGTGGAGTCCCCATAGCGTGGGGTGCCCCTGGCTCGACTTCTATTTTAAAGAGTGATAGCGATGGATTTCATATTTCTTGTGTTGAGAGTGTGTGTCCTTTTTAGCTATTGTGGCAGACTACTTTATTGTGCATATATGTGTGGTGTGGTTTGGACAGCGATGTAGTTGTGTAGCGATATGTATGCGCACGACAAGTTTGTTTCCGTACCATGGCGTCCCATGGCAAAGAACCAAACCCCACACTTGACTCTACTCTCCACTAGCTAGTTCGGCCGACTTCCTCCAAGTCCCGGCCAAGGGTGGAGCCTCTCAAGCTCCTCCCAGTGCACTCTTCTTGGCCTACTTCAAGGCCAAGGAACGATCCTCCTTGAGGATCGAATCGCCTTACTGCAACAACATTGCTTGCGACCGCTCATGATGCCGCTTTTGACATCACCTTGAGCAAGGGTTCACCTGGAACCCTCTTTGACTAGGAAGATAACCTTGAACCAACCGTGCGCCCCAATCACTACAATTGGGTCCGCCTTGGAATGCTGGCCTGAGGTACGGGAACACGCCAAAACCGCACTACGACTTCGTCCCGAGGCTACACGATTATAGTACGTGAACGGAAGCACGTAGCTTCCGCGTTAGCCCGCACTACAAGGCAACCCCCTCGGTAGCGCAGTTATAGTACGCGCACGCGCCAGGTGCGCACTAGCACGTGAACTCCCAAAGAAGTCGCAAGTTTCCTTGCCCCTTGGATGGGGGTCACCCGATTTCGGCACTACGCAAACACACGATTAACCCAATTTACCTCTCCCACTTTTATAAGCTAGCATGCATTCTACACACTAGCCAACCATACCATGCATCACCATTCCAAACAAAATAGGACGCACAACATTTGGAACCCATTTCCTTTATAACAAATTTTTGTACAATACAAGTTTTTGTAATCGGATTCCTAAGCTAGCTAAGCCGGGCTAAGCATGCATTTCCTCCCCCACGCTCCAAGGTTGATGTCCCCATCAACGTTTCTTCCGCTTTTGAGGTCGCCCTTCGAAAGCTGCAACCGCCTCGGATGCGTTTCCCATTTCTGAGGCACGCACCCAAGATGCCTCCACATGATGATAGCCCTTCCATTTGACGAGATACTCCGTTTCTCGGTTCTTGAACCTCCTCGACTTAAGTATTGCCTCCACCTCGTACTCACGTTCATTTTCATGATCCAACAGCATAGGTGGCGGACGCAACACTTGATGTCGATTCGGACGCGCTTCATCTTTGAAGTAAGGTTTCAAAAGGGAGACATGAAATACTGGGTGCACCTTGCTGTTTGCCGGCAGCTCCAATTCATACACATCCTTATTCATAACCTTCCGAATGCGAAAGGGTCCCGCATACGGAGGTACGAACTTCGGATTCACTTCCGGAGGTAGTCGAAAATTCTTGATGTTCAACCAGACCTCTGTGCCTGCCTCAAACTTCACTTCCTTCCGCTTCCGATTCGCCTGCCTTTCATACCGTTTCCTAGCTTTGGCAATGTTGTACTTTGCGAGCTTCAACAAACGCTCGCGTTCTTCCAGTACCGCCGCTACTGCCGGTTCCTCAACGTCCTGGGCGGCCCAACTTGTCGGCACCAGAGGTGCTTTTCCATAGACCAATACAAAAGGGGAAACTCCCGTTGCGGAGTGTTCTGTGTTATTATAACAGAACTCTGCCGCGTCTAAGTGTTCCATCCAGTCTGATTGGTCTGCCGACACGTAATTCCGCAAGAATTGCTTCACTACGGAATTCACTCTTTCCGTTTGGCCGTCCGTCGTAGGTCGGAAGGCGGTGCTCATCTTCAGCCTCGTCCCCATCTTCTTCCAAAGTGTCCTCCAAAATTTACTCGTAAACTTTGGATCGCGATCCGAGACAATATCCTTCGGGACTCCATGATGCTTTAAGACGTGGGCGAAGTAAAGTCGTCATGTCTCCTGCGCCGTTGCTGTCTCCTTGGTGGGGATGAAATGGCCCATTTTACTGAACCTATCCACCACCACCATGATTGCATCGAATCCTTTTGACAGCGGCAAAGCAGTCATGAAATCCATCGAGACGCTTTCCCAAGTCCCCTCTGGAATCGGCAAGGGTTGTAACAGCCCCGCTTGCTTTTTGTACTCACTCCGGTTTTGTTGGCATGTGGTGCATGTCTTGACATACTCCTCTGCCTCCTCCCTCAGTTTGGGCCAGAAATACTCTTTCTTCAAGAGTGCCGCAGTGCGCTTGGCTCCGCCGTGGCCCGCAAGCGGGCTATCATGGCATTCTCTCAAGAGGCTATCTCTGATCCCTCCCTTTGGCACGTAGAGACGTTTTTGCTTATACCGGAGCAGTCCATTTTGCAAGTGGAACTGCGATTTAACCCCCATCCTCAAGTCCTGCATCGCGGACTTCGCCAGCTCATCCTTCCGGTAAGCCTTCCGGATCTTCCTTTGGAGCGCCGTCTCGCCCTTGTACACCAACAAGAGCTGCTGCTTTCTACTTAAAGCATTGGCCACCACATTGTCTCATCCCGGTTTGTACTGGATATCCACGTCGAACACCGCCAAAGTATCTTGCCACCTAAGTTGTTTTGGGGACAACTTGGGCTGCGTGGCAAAATACTTCACCGTGACATTGTCCGTGAACACCTTCACTGGGTTGGAACCAACATAGTGGCGCCAAAGCTCAAGACAGTGCACCACCGCCTTCATCTCTTTTTCGTGCGTCGGCCACCGTCGCTCCACTTCATTCAGTTTCTTACTTTCGTAAGCCACTGGACGTTCATCTTGCATAAGTACACCCCCAATCGCGAAGTCCGACGCATCTGTATGAATCTCAAATGGACGATCGAACTCCGGGATTTTCAAGACTGGAGCTTCCGCCATCCGCTGCTTCAATTCAGCAAAAGCTTGGCCACAAAATGTGTTCCATACCCAGACTTTGGATTTACACAGAAGGTCCGACAGCGGCCCCGCGATCTTGGCGAAATTTCTCACATACTTCCGGTAATAGGAGGCGAGTCCTAGGAAGGATCGCACTCCCGGGACCGAAGTCGGAGGCTCCCAGTCCAAGATCGCCCTCACCTTTCTGTCATCCATTTTGATCCCATCCTATGTAATCACATGCCCCAAGAACTCCACTTTCGTGATCCCGAATTCGCATTTTGAAGCTTTGGCATACAGCTTCCCTTCCCGCAACTTTTGGAACACCCTTTTGAGGTGCTCCAGGTGTTCCTCCTTTGTTTTCGAGTATACCAAGATGTCGTCGATGTACACGATCACAAAGTCATCCAACCACTCCTGAAAAAGGCTGTTCATCAGCGTGCTAAAGGTCGCCGGTGCATTAGTGAGCCCAAAAGGCATCACCAAGAACTCATATCAACCATACCTTGTCCTGCACGCGGTCTTCTCCTCATCTCCTTCCGCCACCCGAATTTGATGATAGCCGGAGCGCAAGTCGATCCGGCTGAAATACTTCGCTCCTGCCAACCGGTCGAAAAGGTCGTCGATCCTTGGCAAAGGGTACCGGTTTTTATAGTCACCTTATTCAAAGCCCTGTAATCGACACACATCCGCAGCGTCCCATCCTTCTTGTCTGCGAATAGCACCGGGGCTCCGTAAGGTGACTTACTCGGCCGGATGTACCCCTTTGACATTAGATCCTTGAGCTGAGTCTTCAGCTCGACCAACTCTCTGTGGCTCAACCGGTAGGGCGCCTTGGCAGGCGGTTCCGATCCCGGTATCACCTCAATCTTGTGGTCTACTCCTCTTCGCGGTGGCAAGCCGCTTGGTAAATCCTTCGGCATCACATCCTGGTATTTCTCCAAAATCCCCTTGATCCAATCTGGTCTCGGCTCCCCATCGCCTTCTCCTTTCACTTCTCTAATGTAAAGCAAAAACTGGGACTCGTGTGCCTCCTCCACGGCCCACTCCTTTGCTGACAGAAGGTTTATTCGCCCTCCCACGGATTTGGGCGTTTCCGACACTCGTAAAACCTCGCCACCATTCCCACATGGCAGCGTGACTACTCTCTTGCGGCCATCTATGACCGCTCCAGATTTGCTCAAAAAGGTCATCCCCAAAATGAGATCCACTCCATCGATCTCGCAGATGGTAAAGTTCTCACGTCCCTCCCATCTCCCCAGTTGAAGAGGAACATCAAACGCCAACCTTGTCGCCAACTGAGGTTCTCATTTGGCAGAGCGCACCTCAATAGAGGCCCCCACGTCACTTGTCGGGAGTCCCAACTTTTGCGCCGCCGCCGGCGTCATGAAGGAGTGCGACGCTCCTGTGTCCACCAACAACGACACGTTAGTTCCGGATATTATCCCATCCACGAACAATAACTGACTCCCTTTACGCAGGGCGCCAGTTTCCTGATACAACTCACAAGAATAGTTGCCTACCTTGCAAGTCCTGGCGACCACCGCTTCCACCAAGCGACTGATGGTATCTTCCGACAGCTCCGTGGTTGCCCGAGTCATGTTCAATTGTCGAGGTTTTGTGCACTTCTTGGCCATGTGCCCGGGCTCCCCGCAATTGAAACACACTCCATCAAAGGTTGCCTTCTGTCCGCCATAAGCCGCTCCACCCGCTTTTCCTTTCGAAGCACCGGGTGCCGCCTTGACGTGTGAAGGCCCTCCCTTCGATTTCCACGTGCCATTGTCGCCGCGTGGCCTATCCCACTTCTTTTCCGGTCGGAAGGAGTCACCTTCCCGCCGGGTCTTCTTGTGGTTCAGCTCCGTACGGCCTTGTCTCTCACCCCTAGGGACATCCGAGAAACATTCAGCCCTCTCAATTGCCTTGTTCAAAGTCTTGGGTGGCTTCTCCTCCAACTTCCGCCTGGCCCATGGGGCCTGTCCCGCCACAAAGTTGAAGACCATTTCTGGTTCTGCCATGTCCGCGACTTCGAGCAACAGCACATTGAAAGCCTGGACATACCCCTGAATGTCATCTGTTTGCTTCAAATTCCTCATCTTGTCCCGGGCAAGCCAGGATGCGTTGAGGGGCACAAACTGTCTCTTCATCAATTCCTTGAACCCACTCCAGTTCAAGGTTTCCGGGCTTGGGCCTCGGTCGTGAAGGCGTTTCTGCCACCATTGTTGAGCATAGCCCCTCAAATAGGTGGGAGCCACTTCCACCCGATCCTCGTCACTCAACTTAGCCGCCCGGAAGTACTGCTCTAGCTCCAGGAGCCAGGTGTTGAGTGCCTTCCGATTTCGAACACCCTCGAAGGTGCCGGGTTCCTTAGGCTTCACCTTAAACTTTGCCTTAGTGGAAGTGGCATTAGCCGCCTTCAACTCGTCTTTCAACGTCCCGCCAAACTGCGCCAACAACCCTTCCCAAAAGGCTGCCGGCATGGGAGGCATCTCTTGGTTTGTCGGAGCTCTCAAGGATTCCTCGGGCTCCGACTCCTCGGATTCCTCCCGCTCTTGAGCGGCCTCGTTTTCGGAAACATTCATCGCTTCCTCAAACGGCCGCCTCGGTGACACGTCGCCCCCATCGGGCTCACCAGGATCATCGTCTTTTGGGCCGTTCCGATTTCGCTTCGGCTTGCCCGACCCCATTATGAGGCCAATCCCAAGGACGATCACGTACTGAACTCTAAGCTCTGATACCAAGTGTCGCGCACCTCCCTTCGGTAAGCTCCCCCTCAAGTCATAGTTACTCGCTTTGATGCGCGCGCCTGACTCCCAACCTGGCCGCCGGGCCAACTTGGAGCTTTGGCTGCTCACCGGGGCATAACGGTCCCCCTTTGTTCTCCCAAAGAACCCTCCACCGCTTTGGAACCAGCGGGAATTCCCTTTGGTAGTTGGCAGTCCGGAACAGCTCCCCACTCTTTGGTCGCTTTCCGGCTCGCTCGCTTACTCACTAATTTTTGGTCACCAACGGGCTTGCACCGTTCTCGGGGTTACTACTCCCTATATATACTTCTGTAGCTGTCCGCGGGGGTTCCACAACCAGCCATGCCATTTTATGGCGAACCACCACGAAGACCCTCGATTCCCGGTGGTGAGTCGCGGTGAGTCTTGGCCCACTCACCGCGGCCCCAATGGACCGTGATGAGTCCCAAGACTCCCCACGACTCCCACCTCGAGGTCTCCACCCCATGGTGAGTCCTATGCCACCCCCACTAAGTCCCGCTAAGCTACCACCACCCCTTGTGGAGCCATCCCCACCGCAACCCCGTGTGCGGGGCTCCACCTAGTGAGCACCTCCGCCTCCTTGAGTGCCTTGGGCACTCAAGGGTGCTTCAGCCACCGTACCTATTGCTGCTACTGCCCCCACCACAGGGGCAGCCCCTCTTGTGTCCCGACCCCCCTGCCCTCAAGGCAAAGGGTCGCGACACCCTGTAAAGGGCTGTTTTGTCTTTCAATGACAATGACCTTAGCGGTCTTGTCCATGTCTTGACATGACATGTATATCTTCCCTCTCTTTATTTGATCAGTGTACTTAGTGGTTTTTGTACACACCATCTACCCTTACCTTTCTCCTTTTCACCTTCTCATTTTGTTATATTGACAAATGTTCTCGGGGGGCTTTGACAGAAAGTCACCAAAGGAGGTCCTAGCTGGAATGAGGACCTCATAGCCCTGGGGTATCAGTCCCCACTACCTCCTCCAATTCCTGCTGTGCAGGCAACCCTCGCACAAGTCACACCAAGTGACTTCCATGCTGCATTGCAAAAGATGGATACTGAGGCCGTGGAAAATTCAGGTGATGAAAACCCCGTGTTATTACTTGAAACCTTGGCTTTGGAAAATTGGGTTGCACTTGGCATCATGGCAAATAAGAATGGCAGGTACCTGGAGAAGCTCCAGGAATTCAATACTAAAATGATTGAGGTACTGGAAGATGATGCCGAGGAGCTGATACAATGGGAAAAGAAGGGATCAGCCATTGAGGCAGCTCAACCTAGAAGATGACCAGACTGTCTCCACGCAGAAATCTACAAACACATATGAAAAAGACTTCATCCCTTCTGTAAGTAATCACCCAATCCTTGGGCACATGATTTTACCGGATGAAGAAAAAGAGGCAGTGAGAGAATTCTGTGAACAAGTAGAAATCTCACAAGTGGAACAAGAAAGGGCAGCAGGTGCCACTCCTGGAAATCTGCAATTTGTCCCTTGGTTGCCTCCCCGTGCAGTTGAATTAGAGGTTGCCAATAACGATCACATGATGTGGCACCCACATGCTAATATCAATTTATTGGCACCCATTTCTATTGAAATGTGGGTCAAATGGGGCAACATAACTCCTGCTGAACGCAGTAGGTGTGCACAGGATGCTAAGGAGGGTTTTCAGAGAATAAAAAAGGAACCTATTGCTGTGGCATGGCCACTAAGGACCTTCTACTACAAGCTCTGTGACAAAGGTGAGAACCTTACCCTGAGGACCAAAAATGACTTGTCGACTGGTTCGGCCAAATCCAAAAATCACAAGAGTCAACTCTTCAACTGGCATCGTCCCTACATAAGATGTAACTGTGGACAAGGAGGGGCACCCTCTTCTTGCATTGGGAGTGTTGCTTGGTTTGACCATATGGTATGGTATATGCTGAACAATCTGATTGTGTTCTTCCCTGATGATGCCTATCCTTCGGTGCAAACCAAGTATTACAGCTTTCTGGTATGGATCATGCGGGCTGCCAGATCTGCCGTTCTTGCACAAATTACCTTCCAGATGACCCGGGGCTTCATAATGGAAGCAGCTTATGAATTCTCATTTGACCCCCAAGCCAAGTTGCTTGGGAAGTTAGGAGAATCCAAGGGGGCCAGATACATTGAGAAACTTGTGAAACCTGGGTCTTTTTCAGACAGCCTTCCCAGGCCACAATTCAACAGCTACAAACGGCAGCGTATGGAGGGGCAGACGCCTCCTCAACAAGGCAAGAACAATGCCACTCGAGGCAGAGGTACCCCTGGTCGTGGAAGAGGTCTCTACCAAAGAGGAGGACGCTCTGGCAGGGGGCAATACTCTACCAACACCTCTGAGAATTCAAGAGCAACGAATCGGTCATCACTTGGGGGTTCGGGTGCTAATTCCAGTACCACCATCAACATCGCCAGCCAGGAGTCATACAAGACTCGTCGTATCACTGACGAGTTCTCCCCAATACGCAAACGAGATTTTGGATCATGGACAGATCTTTAAAAATCTCATTTTTGGTATGTTCCTCTACTTTGCATGTGCAGATGCGTTGTTTGGTCTTGAGGATGGTTGTAGACAAATTGAAACTCATGCCTATGGTAGGAAATTCATAAAACAGGCAACAAAACCTGCTCCCTTGGGATTCATTCATATGTTGTACCCAAACCGTGGTATGGAGTGGATAAACCCTAGGAACTTGATAAAAGAAGCTTTTTTGGAATTTGGACAAAATGACTTGGCTATTCTCATCGGTGAGATAGTCTTTGGATGGACATATCATAAACAAAGCAGCTCTGAATACTATCAGCCTGCTGATGTTTTCCGTGATTTTTGCTTTATGCAAGACCTGATTCACTCACCAGATTGTCTATGTGACAGTGCCAAGAGGTTTCATGATTTTCGGGATGCGGATACAAAAACATAATTCCATCTATCTGGTTCTACACCTACGCAACACGTACGTACCATGGACCTAAATATTATTAGACACGCAAGGCTGAAAGAACTATTCAGCCTAGGTATGAATCACATCCCTCTCAAACGTACTTTGCTGAAAGACGTTGTTGAACAAGTGTCTCTGGCTTTCCATAGAACCTGTGAAATTTTACATATAGACCCATGTGAATCTTGGGCAGCATCCTGCAGCCAATGGGTAAAAAACACATGCTGGGATAGATTGAAACAAAAAGCCGGCAGAGGAAGGTACGACTTCACTCACCATGAGCGCAATCCTCTTACTGTAAAAGAGGCAAAAGATGAACTTTCATGGCTTCTCAATCACCTGTATTTTTCTGGTCTTGACAAGGCTAACAACAACGTATGTTTTATGTGTGTGAAGCACATAAGAACTCAAGCCTTCCACAGATTGATGGGTAAAGACTTTACACCATGCAAGCAAGCTGAGGTATGGCTGCCACCTGACCTTCTTCTAGGAAACATTTCCGTGGAAATACAGAGTCTGATTCCGGAGATACCTGCTCCCTCCTGTAGATTACCTTACATTATGGGAATCTACAAGCTACATAAGAAAAAATACAGATGGATTACCAATGCCCATAAATGTGTTTTCAGTGAACTTGCTAGCCTTCTTACAAGGGCTACCATGGATCTTCTACCATTGGTAAAAGAATGGGCCAAGACAAGGCTGGATACTTATGAGCAATTTTTCAAAGTATCTACTGCTATGTATTGGATTATTGATTCCATCACTGACTTTACACTAAACCTGCCTGAAAAAGTCCATAACATCTTTGTTGCTGACATTACACAATGCTATGAGAACATACCTTTGACAGGACAGGATAACCTAGGGGACGCCATTGAATACGTGGTGAAGATTGCATTCCAGCAACACCATCGGTCTCACCCCCGAGCACGTCATACTCTATGGATTCCAGCCAAAAACGGTACTTTCGGAAAAAGTAGATGGGGCACGTCTTCCCCAAAATCAGGTACCTGGATTGAACTTTCTGAAGTCAAACTACTTATGCTCCACAAATGGCTTATGTCACACTGTTTTGTCGCCTTAGGGGACCGTGTATGGCAGCAGATTTCTGGAATACCTATGGGTTTTTCATGCTCACCATTATGGTGCAACATGTACTTCCTTTCTTATGAAATCAAATTCATCTTAAGGCTTGCAGCTTTAGGACAATTCCAGCTTATGCCTATGTTTAAATCTGCCTTCAGATACATTGATGATATATGCTGGCTAAATGTGGGTGATGCAATGCTATTCCTGGACCCACGGGCAGACAGAAGCAGCAACAACCCTTGGTGGATCTACCCACTCAATGTAGTGGAGATCAAACCTGAGCTACTACTCACTAAAAACGATTCCCAATACGTGGGGTTGGAAGCTTGTTTCATGAATATCCAGATTACAGTCTCAAACTGTGACACAGGTGAGTTCCATTTCCAGAAATATGACAAGAGAAGACTACTTCCTTTCTCTTACACTCAATATATCCAGTTCTTATCCAATAGGCCTGTGAATCAATCTTACAACATTGTGATTTCACAAGTTGTGCCTATTCTATACATTTCCAGCAATGCTGATCTGGCTGGGAAGGAGTGTAGCATTCTGATTAACACTCTTGGGAGGAATGGTTTCAAGACCAGAAATCGTATCTTGACAAAATTCCTTGAACGTGGTTCATTCCCTGGCCTGCTCTTCCCTGTACAAGAGCTTATTGAGAAACTGAAAGGTACTTTCTAAAAACCTATACAGAGCTATGTTATACCATTGAACTCTACGTTCTTTTCTAAGTGATACTATACTAGTGTTGCTATGATACATTTTATGCCATCATTTCATTCTTGATCCGAGGAAGTGAGGATGTAGGATTCTACTCCTTTGGATAAATATTATCTGAGGATAGAACTACATGGAAGAGGGAAAACCTTATGAGAAGAGGTCTGGTATGCACTCCCTTACGGGGTGAGTGCATACCACACTTACTCCGTAAGGTTCTACCATGCCAGGGGATTGGCTGGTGGGTCCCTCTCTCTCCCTCTCTCCCTCTCCCTCTATAAATCTTTGGATTTCATCTGGCCTTAACCTTTTGAGGTTATTTAGTTTTTCATCCCTGCCTTTTTCATCCAAATCTGGATGATTTTATTTTATTGGATGATGAAACTTAATATACAGAAAGCTAGAGTTACCATCTATTTTTTTCATCTAAACTGGATGATCTACATAAATAATGGTTACCTATTATAAAATCCAAGAGAATAATAAAACTACCATCATAAATGATGGCAGTTATTAAACCTAAACCTATACCATAACCCTAAAAGATACATTTCTATGGGATGTCATCCAGTGACAAAATGCCTATCTTGGTAAAATGTGATATTTCATCCATCCTGGATGAAAAATCGGGAAGTTTTGCCCTAAGCAGGCCGACACACTTCAAGCACTGAACTCGTGCTTCAGTGAACCTTGATGATGCGCCGTATAAACCTGCTCCCCTGCTGCTACATGGTACTCGTGATTGCTGGCTCTTGGGATGCGTAGTGGTGGTTAAACAGATTCTTCTATGGCAGACGACAAAGCCGTGATTGCTCTGATCAGGAACTCATGGTTCTTTATTTTGCAGCGGCGCTTTAGGGTTTAGGGTTCAGCGGCCTTGTTGGGAAGTACTCTATCCCTATTTATCTACAGATTACTTGTTGCTCTCTCTTCGTGTATGAGCCACTCTCTAGCTGTGAACGCTTCTACTCTGATTGCGTTCTATTGGAGACAATCTGTTGGACGCCATGGCGCAGGGCATACCACAAACACTCAAGGTTTTTTGAGTTTACCATTGCTTGAATTGTGATATGTACTTGCTTTAGAATTCAACACTGACATGGATAGCAACTATGAAGACCTGCCACTTACCTGCTGCATCCTCACTAACACACATCGCTATGTGGTGGTTTTTGGGACGGGCACAGGTGAGGGTCTTCACTTGTCTTGATTTCTTGAAGCTTGCAGTTCCTGTTCTTGCAAGTGTGGATAATGCTACTGCCTAAGCTGCTGATGCCATCTGCTGTTTCAAACTGCCACCATGCCGCTTCAGACCTGCTCCAAGATTGCTCCAATGAGGATCTGCTTCTCTCCTTACCCCTGTTTACGGTTTTTTACAACCACATTTGCATGTGTAGGAGTTTAGCTATGAAGGATACAAGGATACAAAATAGCAGTTATTACTTTGACTGCCTTGATACTTGGCTCTGAAATGAGAACTCTTGGTATGACTCTGATGGATCAAAAGGATAGGCTTTGATAGATAACACACATTCTTCAAGGCCCTCATATCATTTTGGTTTCATGGCTTGATAACAAACTGGGGTTTCTGAGCTGCTCTTTCACCTTGGCAGAACTACTTTATGTGGCCTTAAAATACCATTCTAGGCCTATACCTGCTTAAGGGGGCTCTACACTGTTGTTTCTTCTTCCTTTTTAAGAATCTTGCTTATATCTTGGTTCTAAAACATCATCTTCAAACCAAACCTGCAATCTGGTTTTTGAAATGAGTTTAAAATGGATTCTTGAGATGATGATGGTGCTTTCATGATATGAATGACCTGGAATCCCACCCTCCCGCCCTGTTTTTTTCAGAGACCCTGAAATGTAATTGGGTATTCAAATGAGATTGTAAACATGAAAGAGAATGATAGATGGTGCCCTGTAAAGGGCTGTTTTGTCTTTCAATGACAATGACCTTAGCGGTCTTGTCCATGTCTTGACATGACATGTATATCTTTCCTCTCTTTTTAACTTTTCTGCCACTTTTTTTATTTATTTTTATTTATTTTTTAAGCAGCACAAAAGAGAGGGAGAGAGAGAGGGAGAGATAAAGAAACAAAAAAAAAACAAAATGTGGGGAGGGGGGTTCTGAGGAGCTGCTTCTCAGTCACTCCGCCCCCATTTTTTTTCTTTTTTCTTTTTTCTTTTGTTGCCTCCTCTCTCCCTCTCTCTCTCCCTCTGTCCCTCTCCCTCTATCTCCCACTCTCTCCCTCTCTTTTGTCTATGTCCCTCTCGCTATCTCTTTTTAACTTTTTGCCCCGTCTCTCCCTCTCTGGTTTGTTTTGTTTTGTGAGGAGCACAAAAGAAAGGGAGAGAGAGGGGAGAGAGGGAGAGATCATAAAACAAAAAAAAAGTGGGGGGGAGGGGACTGAGCTGCTGCTCAGTCAGTCCCCCCCCCCCCATTTTTTATTTTTTTTTCTTTGTTGCCCCCTCTCTCCCACTCTCTCCTCCTCTTTTATCTCTGTCCCTCTCCCTCTCCCTCTATTGTTTGTTTTGTTTTTTAAGCAGCACAAAAGATAGGGATAAAGAGGGACAGAGAGGGAGAGATCAGGAAAGGTGGGAGGGAGAGGGAGAGGGAGAGGGAGAGGAAGTGGGTCACTACCCCCCCATATTTTTATTTTTATTTTTTTTCTTGCACCTCTCTCTCTCTCTCTCTCTCTTTCCCTCTCTCTCCCTCTGTCCCTCTCCCTCTCTCTCCATCTCTCTCCTCCTTCTCTCTCTCTCCCCCCTCTCTCTCTTCTCTGATTTTTGTTTTTTTGTGGGGATTGACAAAAGAGAGAGAAAAGGAGGGAGAGGGACAGAGAGGGAGAGAGAGGGCGAGACGAGCAAACAAAAACAAAAAAGGTGGGGGGGGGGGGGGGAGGGACTGAGCAGCAGCAGTTGCTCAGTCACTTCCCCCCACCCCCCCACATTTTTTTATTTTTTTTCCTTGAACCTTTCTGGTGAGGCGGAGCTGAGAGCAGCAGCACTTGCTGCTCTCAGCCCCCCACATGCTTTGTTTTTTTTTTTTTTGGATCTGGAATGTAGAGATTGTTTCGTGGTGAGGCCAACTTTTGGGTAAGCATGACGGGTGCCAGGCTTATGGGGAAAGAGAAGAAGTCCCATGCCCCAAAGAAAGGGGCGGAGAACCTGTTTGCTCTGCCGGCATGTGTGACGCGGGCTGGCGTCTCACGGTTAACCAGCCCCGTCGACAGCCGCAGCCGGAGGGCTCCTCTGCCCCCTGAGGCCAGCCCCCCCCCCCCCCCCCCCCCTCTTGTCCCCATCTTGGATTTGCCAGCTCAACCACCTCTCCTATTCGGGAGGTTGTTGCTGGGCCGGATGCTTAGTTGAGCATACCCCCGGCCACCAAGACGGGTGAGATGTACCTTGGCAAGCGCATCACCCGTTCGGGGGCCCGGTTCGGGCAACTTTTGGATGTCACCCCTATACAGACCCCTTCCTCTGCAGTGAAGGCCACATTTGCCAAGGCCCAAGGTCGGGTTGAAGGGCCTCGGGAACTGGCGGTTCCTAGCCCAATGTTGATCATGAGGGAGGAGTTGACAAGGAGGGCCAATGAGGAGGCCGAGATAGCGAAGCACCTCGAATTAGTGAAGCCGGGTGAGGGCTTCTACCCTGCTACGCATTTGTGGGGGGGGGGGGGAGGAGGAGCTACGGGCCGGTTTGGAGCGGCCTAGCCGATCAGCGATGTCGTCCCCTCAGCCTGAGTGGTCAACAAAGAAGGGCCTGGACTCCGGGGCGCCGCTGCCGACTATAGTCGACATCTGGAACCTACTTCCTGCGGCGCTTCGGGAGGGGATAACACGGGGACTTCCGGCAGCGGGGACTCCTGCCACATCGGGTGACACCGGGGCCGAGTCGGCCAAGCTTGCAAAGGTACAACCGTCGCACCTTGCCCATTCCATGTTTTGTCATTTCTTTTGCATGCATGTATTTCTTTTTTGTTCGTTTCTTTTTTTGAATTTGGGGGTGGGGTATGAGGCAGAGACATTCTTGGCCGGTTGGATGCACTCCCGTGGGGTTATCAATGAGGCAGAGCACATGGTGTTGATGAAGGACCAGAACACCAAAGGCAAGAAGAAGAGGCCTCGACCTCCCGAGGTCTCTTTTACCATCAATGAAAGGGCTGCCGAGGAGGGAGAGGGAGAAGGAGAGAGAGGAAGTAGCGGGGAAGGGGGAGGAAGTAGTCGTGGAGAAGGGGAAGGAAAAGAAGAAGAGGAGGAAGTCTCATGGAGACGATGAGGTGGGTGTGCGTGCGGGAGACGGCAGTGGGATAACAAAGGAGGTGGGGAAGGAGCCTGCAAAAAAGGGAGAGGGTGGGAAGAATAAGAAGAAATCTCGGGGGATATAAAGGTGGCCTTGGCAAAGATCGTTGTGCCATCGGTGGAGGTCAATAAGCATGGTAACCCCTGCGGTGCGTTTTGGGCGGCTATGAAGGGACCAGCCTTCCAACTCGCAGCGGCATGGTTCTCTTGGCACATCGAGTGGGATGATCAACACTATGGCCAGAAGCGCAAGTACGCCCGTGAGTTAGACCGCCGGTTTTTGAGCAATTGGAGTGAGACGAGGGTGATGGAGATGGTGGGGTAGAACTTGAAGAACAAGAGCTACCGTGCCAGACAAAGGATTAGGCAATGGAAAAGGGGGTCACATCCAAACCACCTTTTGAAATTTCACAGGTTGGCAAATCCTTGATTCATTTCACCTTCCATTTGTTGCATGAGCATTAATGAGGTGGATTCGATGCAACGTATGTGTGTAATTCACTAATTGTTGGGGGGGGGGGGGGGTGCATAGGTATCGTGGGATGCGCTCATTGCGGGAGAGAATGATGCGGCAAACAAGGATAAGTTTCAGAGGGCACGCGAAGCAACAACAATCCGCCTTGAGAAACACAAATCCACACACAGGTGGGGCCCCGGCGGATCGAGGGGTTTTATCCTCCGATTTGTAAGTCATACTTCTCTATGTATTTTGTTATGTCTTCTTTCTGGCTCCATCATCGTGAGAAACTGACTTTAATTTGTGACATGTGTAGGAAACCACGTTTGAGAGGTTGTCATCTCCGGTAGAGTACGACTACACCAAGGAGCATGGTTGGCAATCCCTCATGACCAACATGACCAAGACGGAGGGGATGAATGCACTATAAGGCACTAGTATGGCTGAGGGGGGGGGGGGGGGGGGGGGGGGTCATGGCCAGGGATTGGATGAGAGCTTTGTAGGAGTTAGGGGAACGCCGCCTGATTTATGTGCTCAGGCAAAGGGCGCGGAGTTATCAGGCTCATCGGATAGCTATGGCTCCTCCTTTGACGATGAGGATGAATAGTCCTAGTCCGTGTAGCTAGTCCCAGGGTCAGTCTATTGAACCCTTGTGAGCAAAGAATTCAGCTCATTGCTTGTAAATATATTTCCATTTGTACATATATTTCCATCTTCCATCTTATTCATGTGTCGCACGGCCTCACCCTCGATTCATGCTTGCTTGAACCTATGCAATAAACAAAATTGAGTACCTGTTAAATCAGAGCAATGGAAGCTCTAATGTCTTCCAACACCCAAGAAAGAAACCAGGGAAAAACCCTAAATCACCCCCAATTCACCCCCCAAAATGACACACCCCCCTCCCCCCACCACCCCCCACAATGCCCAGGGGGTCACTTGGCCAATGCCCTTGCGACGGGTTTTTTAGGCTTGCCACGGATGGGGGTCGCAACTAGCCACGGCCGGGCGTGGCTAGTGGCAACGCAGTGGCAAAGCCGGACCCCCCCCCCCCCCCCCCCTGCGACGGGTTTTTCTTCTGTGCGACATTCCGGGGTGGCTAGCTGCGACGCCTCGGCGTCCCTGAGCCCAACACAAGGCCTCCCCCACCTGTTTGTTTTTTGTAAAAGAAGGCACCCAGCCACCCTCGGGCGTCGCAAGTAACCACGCCCCAGAGTTGCACTGGGCGACTGCACTGAGGCGACGGGGTCTCCCCATGCGACGCCGTGGCGTGTCTGGCAACGACGCCACTGGGTGGCTGAGCCTAACCCCCCCTCCGCCACGTGGTGTTTTTTTAGTCCGGGCATGGAAAAAAAAAAATATTGGTTGCCACGCCGAGCCGTCACCCTAACCAACGTCGTCGCGGGGATGGTAGCGATGGCCGGGCGTGGCTACAAGGAGGCCCCCCCCAGAGCCCTGGATGACCAAGAAGCGACGGCGGGGCGTCACTGAAGGGGGGTAGCGGCTTGCAACCCCCATTCGTCGCATTTATGCGACGTCCGATTAGTGACGCCCCGGGGACAGTCGTGCCACACCCGGGCGTGGCAAAAGGGCACATGCGCTCCTGCCTCAAAAGCGGCGTTTATTGACGCCGCAGCCCCTTTTCCTATAGTGAAAATTTCAATAACATGTTCAGGAAATTAGAAACTTAGCTGTTAATTGCTGACATTCTTCAAACTCCTTCATTACCTGCGCCAAAATCGAAAAAAGAGAACCACATATCATCCCCATAGCTATAAATTTGCCCCAAACTATATAGAATCATGCAGAATGCACTTATGTTGTATGTGTTGTAGACGACTACATACAAACCAGGAACACAGATTATCAGGGCATACCATTGGGGAGTCAGCTCTGGAAATGCTGAGGCTGCAATGGCACTGTGACTGTTATTCTCCTCCTACACCATCTGAATGCAACTACAGGTTCCACATATTTGCAAACAGAATGAAGAAAGTAGAGGCAACCTGCATACCAATGGTGGACATGCACAAGCTTGAATGGACAACACTGAAGGTGGAGCAGCTTGCAACACTCGTGGAATCTCAGCACTCAGCAACGCATTTCCCACCACTGGCAGCCATGACAACCATACCCCTGCCATGGTGCCCGTACAATCCTTATCAAATACTTTTAGTGGCCAGGAGTTAGCACTTATTCCACAACTAGAACTCCCTATCAGCTCACCTCCAAAATCTGTCAAATTTCCATGCACCATACCCTTACAAAGGAGAACACAAAGTCCTGCGTATTAGATGTGCAACATGACCAATAAGAGTGGATGCCTCGCCTCAGTGTGCTGCAGTCCAGTGCAGAATCAGAATTGCAATGTCAGTGTAGACTTCCTCACTGCATAGCAGCAATCCATCTGAGGTCGTAAGATATAGCATAATTGACTAGAGTTAGGTTGACTATTCGCAGCAAGAGAGCTTACCTTGCAAAGCTGGCTTGGCCAGGGGTCATTTTGCCAGCATCATACAGTTTACAAAGGCGAAAAGGTGATGTATGTTGTGAGTGTTGGAAGGTCAAGAGCTTCTTGCCTTTGGACCTGCATGCTCCCGCCATTTTATGCCAAGTTGACCTTTCAATGAACACTGAAGAGGAAGTTTGACACACTAGCTGGAACCCTCACAGGGTAACTGCAGCTAAAGGTATGGTGATTCATTTCTTAATTGAATTTTATGTACATGGTACAAATGAATAGGGATAATACATAGATCCATTGTACAACTATCACAAATATACAACAAACCTGCCTTTGTTGTGTATTGTTGCTCATATAACTCCTGTCTTTCTCACAGCGGGTAGTTTTGAGCATGTGCTAGGAGAGACATCACATAGGATCAAGTAGATAATATCGACAATAAAATTTCCTCACTGATCTTTTGGAAGGAAAATACAAGGGGGTTTGTACATAGACTGCCATGTTAAGAGACGTGAAACAGATCAAGTGACCACCACCTGGAAAGGAGGGTGGGTGGAAGCTGAATGTTGTCAATGACTGAGAGGCGTGGGTTGTATCGTGACCCGGTGGGATTTGCGCATGCTAACACAGAGGTCCTGACATTTAATGAAGCTATGATACCTGCTTTCGCTACTGACACTGTCTGCTATTCCATCACCTGCATAGAAAGAAAGTGATACAGTCATTCGCATACTATAAACCACAGGATACGCTCAAGCCCATGGCCAGCTAAAGAGGAATAAGAAATGAAATGAAATGAAACTTCATAACGACCAGGAAAAGCCCAAAGAGCTTATGGGATAGGATAAAGCAGGAAATGGGAAAGAAAGTGGCGACCTCAACCCAAAACCAACAACTATTGATCAAGGGATTGTTTAAGATGTACTGGGCCTGGGCTGTTGGCTCAGCCTCAAGATTTTCAAAGTTGGTAAACAGAGGTACAGGCACAAATCCCATGATGGAATTGAAGAGGGCGTCTCTCTAGTGAGAGTACCAAGGACAAATCGAGAGAGAGAGAGAGAGAGAGAGAGAACCTCATGCAGCATGCTGCGAGCATTGTCAGACATTTTGTCGAACTCATCAATACAACAGATGCCACGGTCACTGAGTACCAGGGCGCCACTCTCCAGTACCTGAAACACCGACAAGATCATTTTTATTTCCAGTAATAGGTAGCGCTCCTTGCTCTATTGGTACCAACGTGCTTCCCAGTATGTGGAGAAAAAGAAAATACAGGAAAACCGATAGGGTACTTGTGACTTTACAGTCTCTCGAGTTTCTGGGTCCTTGGTCACATATGTTATCAACCCAACAGCTGAGCTTCCCTGCCCACTCGTGTAGATACCACGGGGCGCTATCTTGTGCAAATACTGGAGCAACTGTGACTTGCTGGTTCCAGGGTCCCCAACCAGCAACACATTAATATCTCCTCTGAACGATGCCCCCGATGACAATCTTTTCACAGAACCCCACCAAAAAGCTGTGACAGGCCACCAACATGAACAAGTTAGGTTTTCCATGATCAACATGGTTTCCAGACTAATCCTTTGTTCTTATCAAACTCATTGTTTCCCATTGCCCCTTAGATCTCATTTGCCGTCATGAGCTGCTGCCCAATACCCTTGTCATATAGTTAACATGATGACGTACACACCCCTTGAGCTTCATTATCTCCTGTGTACTCCAATTTGTTTCCAAGAATGTCATGGATTTAACATTGGGAAACTCTAGAAATGAAACATCTGCAAGGGGACAATACACACCTGACAAAGAAGGCCCTTTTTAATGTCTTCAAGCTCCCAAATGCTCGGGGCCAGTGATCTTGTGAGTCTTCCATAGATGTCAGGTAACTGAGAGAGCTCTTTCAATTTTACTATCTGCAATAGGGTTGCAGAAATACTCAGATACACAGATGACATTATACATGGACACTACTGTACAATGATTATGAAATGTTTGAAGTTAGTGTATAATGACCAGCAATCAGGATAGTCAATCACCAGTTAGACAGGGAGAGGACATACCGAGTGTGATAGGGATATAGATATGCTCTGGTGGGTGACCGGGGGAAGGGAGAGACAGAGAGAGGGAAGAGGATTTATTGTGGTACAGACAACTAATGGGTAGTGTTCCTCCAGTACTTCCAGTCCAAAAAACCAATCTAAAATGTGTGAAACAAGCCAACTAACTACTCACATGCAGTAAGCCTGAGATCTAGAAGTCGGCAAAGCTCAATTTTATAAATGAGAAGCCATTGTCTACACCTTCCTTTGAATGGCAAACATGAGAAGCAAGTTCTTATCGGTGACAATATGAGGAGCAACTGTTGTGCTTTATGCTGGGACTGTTGCCAATAAAAGTTGCACTTCACAGTCACATAATTCATCAGAGCGACAAAACTTAGTTTCAAATAGAGCAATCTAGCCTACATTGTGCACTAAGGTGAATTGCATAAAGGTGTATAACCTACTTATGTACATAATGACACATGCTATGTATACATCAAGGGCATGTCTTTCATACATGTATCACATGAAGGCATTGATGTCAATGCCTCGAGTACATTAAACATGAGACACAAACACCTACAAACTTAGCTGCACACATATGCCACGTTGTACATACTTTAACTTGCATGCATCCACCAATGCACACATCTTAAAAGACCTACTTGCTACACACACACCCTTCCATCCCTAGAAAAACATGCCCCTATCTCACACCCTTGACAACTTCCATCAATGTGTACCTGCTCAATTCTGTAGAAGGGTGCCAAATGGGTGTCAAAAAACTCCTTCTCACTTCCAGGGCTTAGAAAAAGCTGCGAAAAGGATTTCCCTCAATTGATCAGAAAAAATGCGGGAGGATAGTGCGACGTGCATTATTAACCGCACAGCTAGCTGCAGTATTGGCACCGCCTAACGTACCTCTTATTGCACCTCCTATCATATCTATCGTACCGCCTATTGTAACAGCACCAATGGTTGCGGTACCGATTGGAGTTAACTTACAATCGATTTTGGTGGTAGTGAACTTGGGAGGCCCCGACAATAGACCACTCAATGTATTGCCTATGCCACAATTCACGGGCCTACAAGGATCAGACTCCCGATCGGCATTTGGCCCAGTTTATGACGGCTTGTATCGCCAACAATGCCAGGACAGAAGACTAGTGGCGGACGATGTTTTTCGCTACGCTGCGTGAGCTGGCTTTTCAGTGGTACGATCGTCAACCTCATGGCGGCTTTACTGATTGGAATGCCCTAAAGACAGCCTTTCTGACTCAATTCAGGCCCTTGGGTTTTACTGATCGGTTGCGTGAGCAATTGACCAAGCTCCATATGGTAGAAGGAGAATCACTCGGCTCCTTCGCAGGACGATTGGAAGATATCCTCCGGTGATGGAATAACCATAACATCCCTGACCATATGCAGATGGGCCTTTTTGTGGAAGGATTGATGCCACAGGAATTGAAGCGGTTTGTAAAGGAGGGGACACTGACCAATCTCCAAGCAGCCCTCAATCGAGCTAAACTATAGGAAACTATTAATGTCTCCACTTATTCAGTTGCGCCCACTATGTTTGATACTAATTCTTGGGCTCCGCAAACTTCGGCCACAGTAATGCCATCGGCCATAGTTTTATCCCCTCAAACTACTGTGGGAATGTATGCCCCCACGTCCTTGCAAAATCAGTTACCAGCTGGTGTAGTAATTGATCCGCAGGAGGGGCAGATTGCTGCATTAACTAAACGGATGGAAGAGCTCTCCGTGCAATTGGCCTCTAAGCGAGAGGAAAGGCCTAAGCCGAATAATCAGAGAGCCAATATGTGGTGCTCCACTTGTCAAGTCCAGGGCCATCTTGCCAATGAGTGTCCATTGAACCCAACGACTAATCCTATTAATGGAACTGGTGTCAAATGTGGCTAATGTGGCAAGACAGGGCATGTGATATTACAGTGTTGGCATTTGCAATTAGCTATGGGTCTGTCACCGGCCAATATAATCGCAAAACAGGATAGGATGTCAATCAGGTTGGGTTATCAGCAGCACCTGCAATGCAGTCTATGTCTGCACAATGGCCCGAGTCATCCCCCCAAAATCAGCACCAGAGAATGAGGAATTACCTCTATGGGGGTTGCCACTGGCATCCTGTTTTTCATCCATACCGGATGAGGAATTTTTGGGATGTTGAATTACCTGTGAGGATGTAAACCGTTGCCGTGGATGTTATTTCCTATTTTTTTATCCCGCTGATGGATTTTTCCAATGGATGAGCTCATGGATGATTTTTTCTCTGTCATCTACACCGGATGATATGTACAGCTGTTTACGGCCTTGAACTGATCTTAACTACCCCTAATTATGGTTAATTACGGTGTGAAACCCTAACCCCTACCCTAAAACCTATTTTTTAACCTAGCTACGGATGGAATCCGTCGGGTTTGAGGGATATTATGTTTATTGTTCATCCTGCGCGGATAAAAAATCGGGCAAATGCCCTATGTCGTCTCTCCCGCCGTCAGAAGCACAAGCCGTGCTTCTGAGCTCGCAGGGAGATGGCGTCTCGTTTTTGCTGCTGCCTGTTTGCTGCATCGTACCCGTGCTGGGCGATCTCCTGGGGATGCGCAATGGCGGCATTTGGTCTCTCTTGCATGCGGGAGACAATGCTGTGAATGCATTGTCTTGTTCCCTCATCTGGCCTTTAATTTTTGCAGCGGCGCCTGTGTTGGGAAGTCTCTCTCCCTCCCCTTCTTAACCTTGCAAGCTTGCTTGTTTGCCTCATTGCTTCTTTGCTTTGTTGGAGGCGGCCTGCTGGTGGTAATGGCGCACAAAGCTCTCTTCCCCAATCGCTCAAGGTGCTTTTGGTGACTAGGGTTCCTTCTATTTTTGTCTTCATCTCTTGCTTTTGAAGTTCTTAGTTGACATCGATGACAAGTGTGGGGATCTGTGATTCACCTGGGGTTCCACAATCCGAGCACTAACCTGTTGGTTTTTGTGGGGGCTTGTGATGGGACCAGGTGAGGATCCCCACTTGCTTTGAGTTTTCTTGAGCATGCAGATGTGGATGTGGGCAGAAGAGCCCCTTGTCTTGTTGCGTCTTGATATGGCTGATGACTCTAGCCTCGATTTCGGCTTGTCTGCTCCTGGTCTGGCATGCTGCCGCTTCTGTAAGGCTTGTGTTTTGCTGCCGTCTATGGGGCATCTCAGTTTCAAAGGCCTGTTTTCTGAAGCCCTGCATCCAACCTTTACCTTGTCTTTGGATCCCTGACAGCAGAGCCTGTGGATCAGTAGGCTAGGTTACAAATTTGTGGCTCCAGAGGCTCTATGTTTTATGGGTAAGGCGTTAGTGGCCTTGTGTTTTATAGGACGAGGTGGCCTTGAATTTTGTGGCAGCAACCTGGTAAGGCACTGGCCTGCATGTTTCCACTAGGCCTGCATTTGGTATACAGTGGATCATAGTGAAGTGCTTTTGCAAACCCTAGCATTAGCATCTTGAAAAATGGTGGTGGTAAACTTTAATGGACTCCAGCCAGTGTTTTTGGACTTATCATGGCATCAGACCTGTGACCTGCAATTTAAGAACCCAAGATACTTGCTTAACAGTGCATATCTTGATAAAATTATTGGCCAAGAGGGCTAGGTCTCGGGTACCCAAGATGCTTGCTTGAAGTGCATGACTTGAATCTGTAAAGTAACAGGCTGGTCTCACATACCCAAGATGCCCTCCAAAAATTGGGAGTTTAACCCAATGGATCCCGCTCAATGGATTCATGTTGACAATGTAGTGTGGACAATGCCACCGAGAAAAAATACGACAAAAGCAAGCACATAAAAGATAACTGCTCGAGAGGCGGACAATGCTAGAGCAAATTTGGAATCAGCAAATCGTCAAGATAATAAAAACTAAAATGATATGAATGCAGACAACTCTCCAACTTTCTTGTTTCCTTGTAATGTTTTAAACCTCAATGACTTTGAATGATGGATAAAAAATAGTTGTTCTACTCAATTGTAATGTTGTTCATTCTTCTAGCAAAATTTGGACCACTTTCATTAAATTTTGTATGAATAAATTTTGTTAGAGTGGTTGGGATTTAAAAAAAAACCTTTTGCTTAGTAATACTTGCAAATTTTTATATAACCTCCTAAACACTTTTCCATTTTTTTTTTGGGATTGGTTTGGATTTTTTAATGACATTTTTATAGGTCCTTAATATTATTCTTTCATAATATTTGTTTCTTATCTAATATACTTTAACTTAGCCTAAGCCGAGTACCACAAAAATATCTTTGTAATGTTTGAAGCTTGACACTCGGAATTAATTGTTTTTCTAACTTTGAGGTTGCATACTACAGTGGTTGGAATATTTAATTAAAAATTTGTATAGGTCCTAAACACTCTCCCATCACCCCTGTCATTCATCCTTTTGTCGGAGACTTAACCCTGTACCATGGCTACCATGAACAGCCACATGCGAATATTTTTTGGTATCTATGAATAAGTTTATGTCAGAAGTTTTTGGATTAAAATGTGTTTCATTAAAACATAAAATATGAGCTGCTTGTAAGTTGTGATTTGCACATACATCTTCTCTATGTAATAACAACGATCTAGTATTTAAATGTTGTATAAGAACATGTGATTGTGTATATATGGTTAAAACTGGAATGATCAACTCCCATTTTGCTGTTGTTTTCAATCTTTGCATTTCTTCTACCACACCATTATCAACATGAAAATTTGATAATTGTAAATTTGATAGGAGATACAAATTTTCTTTTTTACGTATTCGAGACAAAGCTGTATAACTTAAACCATGTTTATGTACTCATGTTGGATCAAACGCCAAATAGTCTAAAGTTAAACCTTATGAACAATGTATAGTTCGTGCATCTGCTACTTGAATAGGAAATTGTGTTCTTGTAATTATATGTGATGTATTGGATCCTATTTGAATTTCTTTTGTAATTGGTTGAATTGGAGTCCATAACTTATTTATCGTTGAGCTATATAAATGAATATTTTTTGCACGTGTAGCAACGCCAGATTTTGGATTATTAAATTGTATCCATATTAAAGGCGTTGAATCTGTTAACACTGAAGTATGTTTAAATATACCGTCTGCTGTGTTTACTAAACCATCATGTGTTGCATAGTTGCCTGCACATAACTCCACCAACATTTCTTCCTTCACACGAATGATTGTATGTAAGCTAGTTGTATTGGCTACATTATCTGAAAGCTTAAAAGTGGATGGACATGTATCATTATGTTTATCAACAGCTTCAAAAATATATATACTTCCTTTAGTTGTTTCAAATGCTTTGTGATTATGAACTAACATAGATTTGTTTGTATAATACAAATGTGGAAATGTTGGATTGTTAGGAGCAGGACGACAACATTGTCGATTTATAGTATCAATATCAAATTGAGTTGCGGTTGCAATTCGCAGTCGATTCAAGATGGCAATGAATTCATTGTCTGATTGACGCATTACTTGATTAAGTTCGTAACATTTAATACAATCTTGCCAAAAACCAGGTACTATAGCATCAGGACTTTCATTTTTCTTTTTGAAAACCCATGAATCTCGTACTGGCGGTGCTTGGTAGAAATCTCCAGTGATAATAACATCAATATTACCAAAGTAAAGAATTATGAATTCGTTTTATTGATCTCAATCGTTGATCAGCAAACGCAAGCATCCTACTACCTACAAGAGATACTTCATCTAATACCATAAGTTGTAGTT
Organism: Takakia lepidozioides; assembly: GCA_030704615.1. Taxonomy (NCBI): domain Eukaryota; kingdom Viridiplantae; phylum Streptophyta; class Takakiopsida; order Takakiales; family Takakiaceae; genus Takakia; species Takakia lepidozioides. The sequence goes on from CM060734.1 coordinate 12,908,896, forward strand.
CATCAATTTTTTTTACTAATGTGTCTAATCGTTCAGAACCTAGCGATGACAAATCTTTGCAATTAAGAGGTATGCTTAGTCTTGAATGGATTGTTGTTCCATCTATATTGAAAGCAGCCTTTCCAGTATATGCCATGAGAATTGATTTTTGTTTAAGGGGGTCAGATTGTGGATGTCTATTGTAAAATCTCAATAAACCTTGAATAATAAGCAACAAAGTAAATGTTTTTCCGGTTCCTGCCCCCCCTGTTAAAAACATTTGCAAAGGTTTATTGGGAAACAAATATTTTCTATACATACAATCATCGAAAATTGTGCGTTGTTCTATATTAAGTTTTCGTAGTTGTGCATAAAATTCTATTGTGGAAATAATGTTATCAGACGCAGAAGAAATATTCGCATCAGGCACTGTCGATAAACCAATTTTAGGGCGCAAATGAAATTCAGTAGCTATGTCATATGGTTCTATCCCAGTACTACTTATTAATGATTGTGGAATGGATTCTGCATCAACATCAGCATCAAGAAAGTTATTCATCCATATACTAATATCATTGATTTTGGCTAATTCGTGAGCATTTGTCTCTAACATACTCCAAGATGATGTATTAGTATTTTCTATAGAAAACTTGTATATGAATTTATTACGTATTAATGAAATAGTTGATTCATGATTCATATACGCATCATGCCAAGTCTTATGGTTGTCTTTTTGAGATTCTTCATTTTTTATGAATTGATGAAAAAGTAAAAGTTGTTCTCGATAATAATTTTCAGAGTCTCAATGCTCATTGTAATGCACATATCTAATGATATGAGATTTTTTACGACGCTTTATATTATTTTTTTCCATTGTATAATCTGCTACATATTCAATGAGACTTAAATGATTTAATGTAGTTGGGCGATCTATGTATTTATCGATAGCAGATGAACACTTTATATCTGTAGATTCAGGAGAGAGTCGTCGTAAATCTTTATCAGCTTTTAGCACAAATGCCCGTTCTTGAGACCGGTGATGTGTTTAGAAATTTAAAAGTTCTGGATGCATGATATAGTGGTATAGATAAGACAACGTATGCAACTAATTGAGCGGACATTTGCTGGGCATTCAAGAACACATTTCCCATCAACTTGTTCTGATTTACATTTTTCTATTATTGTACGAAATTCATTAGTAATAGTTTTATCTATCTTAGTTAAATAAGAAGTACAATAACTTGCTGCAGCATAAGGATCGAGAATATATTGTGCATCAGTATTAGCTTGCCACAATGGGCCAGTGTGGATACCAAATGCATTAGTACGGATATCTTTACATGCTCTTTTTAAAAATAAAGTAGGTTTTTGCAATCTAATACGCAACGCACATATATATATGTTTTTTTTTTTACCAATATGTAATAATGAAAGGAAGTCATCAAATGAAATATCTATACCCATATCCATTTTATTTAACTCAGTAAATATTTGAGTTGATATCAATGTATAATGTTTTAAATCCTTTCTGTTTAATTCTTCAGTGAAAGGTTCCAAAATAGTAGTACAAATCATTGGGGGCAATGGATAGTGAAAACGACATATAGCTTGATTTTTTTTCCTACATGTCCGTTTGTATCGATAGATTTGAGCTTCACGAAGACTAGGTGGAAGAACATTACTATCAGATGTTATATATTTATCCACAAAATCTTCAATTATCTTATTTTGGTCTATTCCATAAATGGGTGCATTAGCTATCCACAACATTCCATGGTCATGTTCACTACCTCTACTTTGAAATTCCGTAACATAGAAAAAATCGCGTAGGGGTCCAAAAATGGTATGATCTTTTTTGCATAGATATCTAAAAGCACCCATTCGATGATCATAATATCGAGCATATGTAACGGGGTCGGATCGGACTAACTCGGCAATGTGTTTAGTTTCTAAGTTTTGTATATTATCCGGAATTTCTAATTTTTCATAGTTGAGAGAATGAAGGGTTTCTAATAGTGGTGTCCATTTACTTTCAGCACTTGTGAATGTGACAAAAAAAGTAGGGGGTCCTAATTGTCGAATCATTGCAAAAGCTTCTTTTCGAAGACGAGCCAAGTAATCGGGCGATGTTCGTAATCGTTCTAGATCTCTATAGCCTAGATCTGAGCGCAATTGCTTATCCAAATTTGGTTTTTCAAGGAGATCACCTGCCTTTAATTGTCTACCATGAAGTTTACCTTTACGAATACAAATCCAAGAAGATGAAGTAACACCATGAATTAATACTTTTATAGCTTTTAAAAAAAAAATCGGAATATGTCGTGCAAAATCATGGTTGCAATAGTTCCCACTGTGCAATATCTTGATAAGATAAAGCCGAACAATTTGATCGAGGATGTCCAAAAAACAAGCTAGGAAAATTTAATTCTTCGCTATGAATATCTTGAAATAGACCTAATGGTTTGAAAATCTTGCCTAGGAGCTACCGTCAAAAGATCATCTTGAAATACTTGGATTTGTTCCGAAGTGAGAATATTTTCCACCAAAGTATCACTAGTAATATTTTCGGTAACTTCCTCAAAACTATCTCGAGTATTTTTGATAACTTCCTCATAACTATCTTCATTAAGACAATGTTTTTGATTATTTTGTTCTGTTTGACAAGACATCGCAAATAAACCATACCATTCTGGACGAATAGTAACATGAGCTTCCATATATAATGGAGTAGTTAGGAGATCATGTAAAGCTAACATGATAAAATTTGGATGTACAGTTCCTGATAAATATGGATTTTTATATTCTAATCGACGTTTCAAAAGTAATCCAATTGTAGCATCATCATGTGGCATGCGAGGTAGAACCGCCTGTGTATCATTAATATTTGCTGGAACATTAATTATGCTACCACGAATACCATATTGAGCATAACCTTGCAATTGATATATTGTGCAAAAGCCATACGTGGTGCAATTAATCTTTCTTCTAAGTGCATTTAGTTTTTGAACATTATATATAGGATTATTTAGATGAATATTGTTAGGTACTATATATTTAGGAGATTTTTTTTTATGAAGCATCAATTTACAACTTTGACATAGAAATAATTCTTGATTTTGTACTTTTGTCATATTAATAGAAATATACTCCTCTAATTTAGTCAACAAGCCTTTCGTGAGTTTAACAATTTGTTTTTTAAAAGATAACCGATGACAACACATACATGGATGCACATGCGTATCTAACAATTTTTCTCTATATTGAGTATGATGAGTAGTAGATTTGGATTTGGATTTGGATTTGGGATATATCTACATAATTTTTTGTAGTTGTTTTCGCAATAATGACATATTCTAGACTTGAGAAGCCGTCACGAATGATGATTCCCTTCCCAAACGACTTGTATTCAGGGGCTGAGTTCGAAGACGCCTCCCTATGCCCCATCCGATTCCAACTTGATTTTCTGCACTAGACGAGAATGATCTATTCTCGGAATGGTCGAATAGATCATCAGAATTGATACTGGAACGTGTGGTTGACGAAGTTGAAGATCTTGAACCATTCACATCTTGAACCAGTCCGATCTTGAACCATTTTGATTTTGAACCATTCTGACGAATGTTTGCTTTCTCTTTGAGAACCAGAGTCCTCAACTCATACTCGTAGGTCACTGAAAAATATCGAAGCCCACAAACAAAATAAAAAAAACGACCGGCTAATTGAGAAACTAAAATAAAGAACAATACATACCTAAAAAAAGTGCATGTTACCATTCAGTATTTATTTAACTTTGACATGAATGGCGAAGTACATACCAAGATAATCAGGCTGACTTGTCCACGAATGGAAAACAGAAGAATCCAAATATCGCCCATACCAAGACCATAGTGGGTGATTCCGATCTATCGTTGCGCGAGATGCTTTTGCAATGCTCTCACTCACATACTCAACAACACTGGATACTCCTATCATGTTTGAGATGAATGGCCACACTGCATCATTTATATTAGACAGCTTATTTTTTTACCCATTAAAAATAAGAGGGAAATATCCAGTATTTGCAGGGTTTCCGAGTGATTTTGATGGTTCATCAACCACAAGAAGGATTTTCCCTTCCCTCGCAAACGTTTTTCCAGGAAAACTAGCAAGAACGGTTTGAATATCCTTAATGAGATATCTCATCCCAGGCCTAATGTAGCCGGCTGTCGCATTGCAATGCTCATTGGACCAAACAAAACAGAAGAGCTTCATCATATCAATGGGCACAAAACATTGTAGCATCTTAAGAACAATGTCTGTTTCAGAGCAAGACCAAATGGCGACATAAAAGTTTTCAAAAAGACGCCTCAGGAACTCCACCACTCCAGGCTGAGGAATGACAAAAGGAGTATCGGGGACCTTAATGGTCACATTTCTCCCTGAAAATCTGTTTTTGAATATCTCTCTTCCGGTCGGAGGTGGTCGATAGCAAATGAGACCATTAACACTCAATATTATGAGCTTCATCCGCCTCTTTGGAGTAGAGGCATCCCTGTCCGAAGAAGCATAATTCTCCTGAAATCAATGTAATTGAGATTAGTGCAGATAAAACACCTATGCAACCTCGACATTTATGTCGAGGTAAATGCTTCCTTGAGATTCACTGAAGACAACTTGAATATCTCCACGACACTACAGAGTCTTTATGAGGATATACCTAATGGATAAATGAATCACAATGCTTCAGACAAACATTAAAGAAAGATATGCAGTTACTACACCTTCTGAATCCCTCTTGATTGAGATTCTGCAGAACAAATTCTATACACTTACACAACGTGAACATAAACTAAATCCATGACGATGATGGTGTCATCTGGTCGTGGGAAGAAAATTCAAATATCATAAATTCCTTTTGTCCAACTGAAGAGAATGAATCTACAATCGTTAATCATCAGCGGACCAAATGAAAGCATCGTCCACATGGTCAATTGAATATACATTGATATGCAGATATATTACAAGAATCAATCGGTTACCTTCTGCAACCCTCTTGACTGAAATTTTGTAGAACAAGTGTGGGAGTCGGTTGAGTTCTAAAGGGATAGTAAAACATCTGACGCAATCTTCACGTCTGAGCAAACCATAAGCCTCTTACAAGTGGATGGAGATTTCTTCGAACACTCCGAAGTTTTCAGGCCAGGCGCGCGACATAAATCATCCACTTGTTTTTTCCTTTCAAAGATTTGGAGGTTGAGTGCACGAGGGGATGATATGAGGTCATTTGGAGATACATCCGGACTTGATATCTTCATATCCTGAATTGAACGTCAAATACTGAGATTACGTTGGATTATAATGTAGGAGAAGACGTCGTTTCACTCCACCCAATCTTACCTGGGGTAAAACAAGATCATCAGAAAAAAGAAAAGACTGAATGAGGAAGACAAAACAAAAAAAGTATAGGCAATAATTCACCTTGTTCCTCCTCAAGTGTCCATGTGTCCATCCATGATGTTGTGGGGTAAACGTTGGGATTTTCCTCCAGGGCAAGTCGTCCACTTGCTGTACTTTGTCAATACCTGAATGAGTTGTAATTGGACTGACGTTGTGTTCAATTGATTGATGATATCGCCCATCATCAGGCTTGTTAACCTCTTCAAGACAACGTTCCACCACAGCAAGAGAGATCTCTAATGGTTGACTGTCACTCTGTTGAGTGATAACCTTGTTTTCGCTCAAATCCTCCAACTGAGATCTAATAGACTCAAGTCTTGTGGAAACTCCATTGTCACATTCAATAACACGGTGTTCTTGCACATTTTGTACAGACTTTGAAACCTGTAATAGACAGGACATGATCAAATGAGACTCAACCTCGATACATCCTCGACATTACTGTCGAAGTTAGTAGAAAGTACACTTAGTGGACAACACAGGTTCTATGATGAAGCAACGCCATCAAACGATAAAACACTTAAAAGTTTTTAGCTACTTAAGTATCTAAGCATTCATACGGAACAACAACTATGTAAGCCTGCAAAACATGCTAGATTGAACGTTTACTCAAAATTTGCATAAAGTGAATATGTACATTTATTTTACATGGGGTTCTAGAACCCCAAATTGTATATCCAATCATTCACAAATAAGATAATCGTTGCGAGAGCTCTTTAGAAAAGATCTAAGACTGTCATATTTAGGGTCAGAAAGGCTCTCGGGTCCAACCCCAATCCGGTTCTTAACAACATAGTCTGGGACACATAATGGACTCTCCATCATCCCATCAAGAAACTTTTAAAGCACCAACAAGTAGCTGTTGTCGGTCTCAATTGACTCAAATGTCTTCAAGAATAAGCATGACCCTACAGGATTGAGTAGACATTTCAGAGGAGTATCATCAATCATCGAACTTTCCTCTCGTCTTCACCCATAGTCTCACAAGTGGCTTCAGAAACACGTTCGGGGAGTTTTTTAATCTATCGTTATAGTTTGGATGGACTTTGCTAGGACATGAAAGGCAATCTCTCCTGCGACATAATGAAGTCTAGTTGTGGTAATCCCTCCAACATGATATCAAGGACGGGTTTGAGGTTCCTTAGCTCCATGCAGCTCCAAATAACTAGGTGGAATCGCTCATGTAAATGCTTCCACACCTCTCGATATTTCTCCCGCCTAAAAATTTGCCTTCTAATGACCACAATAGGAACGTTGAAGTCGTTCTCGGAGTATTTAGGCACATGATTATTAGATCATTGAGACCGGATGATTTTGCAGAGAACACCGTTCAGATCAAATATAATCAGACGAGATTTACCACTATCCATAGATAAAGACGTAGGTGGTGGTCGAATCTGTGGATGAATAGAAGAACAGAGTAAGGGATTGATTCAGCAGAAAATAAGGTGTCAGTCGAACATATAAAACTTCACCTCGACACTAATGTCGAGGTAATCTACCATCCGCGATAAAACCCGGAGTTGCATCCCAACAGTAAAAACAAAGGATATCACTGAAAAATGTGTTCATACGTGCGTTCGCAATCCTAGCACTTACTCCCTGTGGCTACATGGCCATACTTACCATGTTAACCACATATTCCATAACATTTGCCTTAACATAACATAACATTTGTCATAATATAAAGCATTTGCCAGTGTTTCAAATAAAGTCTTGTCGTTCCAATTGTGCACACGCACCCTTTCAATAAATCCTAGAATTCAATGGGTTAAGTTGTAAAAAAAGCTATAGAGTGCAACCTGATTAGAAAACTCAAAACAAAGCAAGGAATATTGATTATAAATATAAGAATAAAGTCATACCTGCTTGTGAGCCTTTTGTGTTGTTTGTTGGGGACTCGTCACTTCTCCGATGGAATTGGTCGGTAACCTCGCCATTGAGGTCGATGTTCCCACAAAAGCTGTTGTTAGAGCAGCGTTCTTCACAGTCACATCTACTAGTCTGTTTGAAGCGTTGTTCTTCGAAGTGAGAAGTCTTAACGTTTTGGATTTTGTCATCTGCATCTCAACTCATGGGATTTGAATTATGCTCTATTTAACAACAATTCGAAGACTCAAGTTTCTTGCTATAAAAATGACATGCGAATATCTTAAAACAATGGGAAAATCTCAGAACCATTTACACAACCAGCTCTGTATCAGATATCACGTACATTTTTGTGGTCCAATTTGGTTTTCATCCTCCGCTCTCTGCTATGCCCCGCTATTGGGGATACTATGCCGATTGGAAACTCACCAGCAGCCGGCGTGAATGTGTCAGGCTCAGAATCATCAGCAATAGTGATTGATTCTGTCTCTATAGCTTGCTTATTTTGTACTTCCAGATTATTGCTTCCAACACCAACATCTCTGAGACTCTCCACAATCGGACTCTCCAAAAGCACAGTCTCCACAACCCTATCCAAGTCCTCCATATTGGTCTCGTCATTGAGCCACGTGCCCTCATTACCCTCATTATTACCCTCATCAGCCTCGTGAACTGCCTGCTCAACATGGTCATCTTTTTTTATTTCCTCACTCGTTGTTGTCAGGACCACCAGCTGATCCAACTGCTCCAACTGTTTCAAGCTTTTCAGCCCTCTGCTGTTCAACGTCATCATCATCCTCCTCCGGATCCTTGTCCTCAGTGGACTTGTCCGAGCTCCCACCACTCTCTTGACCATCAATATCATCTTCTGCTTCATCATCAACATGTGGTTCTTCCTCAATCTCCTCTTTGTCCGCAGCATCCACTTCGTCCTCAGTGTCCTCACCCTCATCAGAGACCTCCGCAACCTTGTTTGTGTCAGAGGCACCGTCATGTTTTTCGGCATCTCATTCTTCCTGAAACTTTATTCCTTTCTCCACTTCGAGGACCTTGAATGTTGTCTCCATCTTATCATTGCAATGTTCAACATGACTCTTCAGGTTTACATCCACAACACGAACTCCGTGTGCCTACAAAAAGAACTGATCACTGTTATTTCCAAGTCAACAAAAATTCAAATGACGAAATCAATATAATAGTAGTGGCAGTTGACGTCGACGTTTGAGTCGTAACAACGAGGAGGTGATTATCCTTAGCTCACCTGAAGATGGTAGTTGAGCATAGGACCACCAAATATATTGAAGGTTGACATCCCCTCCTGACAGAACTGACCGACGAGGATTTCATAAACCTAACTCCGTAGCTCGTGCTTGTACACTCTTAGCTCCATTTCTCTGTCACTGAGCTCAATTTATGTGCCATGCAGCACGGGTTCCAAGGGCTTCTTGAAAAGAGTTGTCAGGACGTGTGCGTCTGGGGTCTTGAGCTGGTTCTCTATTGCAGGAAAGACATAGTTGAGGCATAACGCAGGGTGTGCGGAAGCAGCAGAGGTGGTTGCGTATTTGCGCTCCTCTGATCCAGGGAGGTAGACTCCCTGAATAAGAATGTACTTCGTGGAACCCCCACCGTACCGCACGTAAGAATAAGATTTGATGATGAAGCTTGGGTTGAGAAGAACACGAATACGTTTGAAAAGACATTGCGCTTCCTAAAGGCAGACAGTATGGTGATGTAGTCCTTCCTCTCAAACACAAGATCCTCTTTGTCTCCAATTGTGTTCACAAAGACCATACCAATGTTTTGAAATTTATTCCTTCTGAAAAATGAAAGACGGCTAGCAGCGTTCGAGAACCTCCTCTTTGCACCCAGCATGACATAGTGGTCCTTGAATGACCGTGTCAAGTCGTCGTTGTAGGTCGCATCTCCTCAATTTTCTTCTTCCAAGATAGTACATAGCTCCTGAATGGCTCCGGGATCGAGGGTGTCACCTTGTTCATATTGGCCTTGTCTGCCAGATATTCCGACGTTGTTTTGGACTGCATGGCCTTAAAAACTGTCTTAGTGATTTTGAGGTCATGTTTCACCTTTGTCCATTCCTCCTTCGTGTACGGTTCTGGATTGCTTTTGGACCGCTCTGCTCCTCCGAGTACCACCATGATGTCATCAACCACAAACCTTCGTGTTTTCATGTAATCAATGTAGTCGTTCATGCTCCTCAAGGTTTGATCCTTACCCTTATCTGGATTTCTAATGCTCACCCTCAAGTCCAGGATCCTATGTGCCACCTTCTTGATCTGTCGCTGGTTAAGCCCTTGAATCTTTTGGATAGCCGACTTGGTCAATGGAACCTCCTGAGAGTTGCATACAATCCCCATAGCATCAATGAGCTCCCCCTTGTCCCACTTTCAAAACACAGTCTCCCACAACTCCCAAACGTCCTCATCAGCATGGACCAATGCCAACGCTTCTTTCGAGGAGTTCTTCTCCAGTATAACCAGTGCCGCTTGCATAAACTCCTGGGATGAAGAGCACAATTATTTTCAGACCCAACAAATTATCAGTGAGGGAATTCCAAAACCCCTATCTAGATACTCGTATGTACATAAATGAAGAAAATGACTATTAGAATAATGTTTACCTTCCACAAGCCAGTCTCGTTCTTTTTTGCATTATCATTGTATTTCGACGGCTTCCCAATTGATGCATAAAAGCTTCTCAGGTGACCCAATTTCTCGCTAAAAGTCGTGTCAAACTTTTGTGCTTTGTTCGGATCATTTAGAAGCTTGGAGAGCTTCACCAGTTGCAAGTGCTCTTTTGACCACACAATCCTGGCCGGCCATTCTCCAAAGTAGTTTACGAGCTGCTCGTCTGTATCCAAATCCTCAACAAGTTCCTACAGACACAATTCCATGTTGTAAGGATTTAATTCATTCGACGTCGACATTGATGTCGACGTTCAATTGACTCGACGGTATCCTACTCCAATCTAATAGACGTCCATAGCATATAACGTCGACATGAATGTCGAGGTTCTAGACCAATTGAAAATCTACTTGTTGAATTCTAGAGTCGAGAGACATAGATCTGGTTAGCGAGTACCTTGGCAGCCACGATCGTGTGTTGCCCTCCGATAATGAAAATTTCGTCGAAGCATCGTCGATCTCCGCTTATCTCGTTGGTATCTTCTCACATACATTGTCCTCATTCTCTGGATCAATTGGAGTGAGGTATACCGGATGTTGGGCATCCAGATGTCGGAGCTGCAGGAGTCTGGTTTTAACCTCATCTTTGTGCTTGAGGTTCAAGGGTCGGTAAACCATATATTTAGGAGCAAGATTCATTCGCGATATCGGTATTTTGAAAGTTCTACTAAAACCGAATGGAAACATGTCTCCGTAGTATTCTACTAGATTTTTTGCCAGTTCTATTGACTTATCCTTGTCGTAAATGTCGGTTGTCTTGGGTCTCTTTACGTCGGGAGCAAGGGCTGGATCAATGGATTTCTTTGGTTTCCGCTTCTTTCAGGATGATCCAACACCTTCCTGATCATGTTCTGTTACTGATGACCCTGCCGTAGACTTACGTCTTCGTCTTGCTGGTGTTTCCGTTCTTTGTTCCATGTTTTCATTACCGGCTGCGAACAATACATCCTGAAAATGGCCCAAGGAGCGGATAAATGTTTTGGTATCCTGACCGATGTTGCTGTCTTCATTGAACTTGAATCTTTTTTTGATTGATTGTTTCATGAGGTTCTTGCGGACAAAATTTCCAGATGCTACGTACCCGAATGTTTTTGGAACCCTTCCATCCTCAGCAACAAAGATCACCAGCATTGGAGACTGCATGTTCGTCTGGGTTTCCACTTCCTTCACGTATGCGTACTTGTGCTCTGTAACATTGCTTCCCGTCTTGTACTGAAACCAGAGCTTGTGATCTGGAGGTTTCCCAGCGACTTCAATGCCTCATTCTTTTATGCTGCTATTCAATTTGTATATAGCTACATGCTCGGTCTTGTATCCCGGGGATCTGACAGATAAGAAATCCCCACAAATGTCTGCAGACATTCCGGGTTGGCAGTCTTCGGGGGCCTGAGAACTGCAAAAGCCAGATGTCCAATATTTGATTAGGAAAACACCTCGACATTAATGTCGACGTCAGAAAATGTTTACGACGTGACCATGATATTTAATCACACTATCTTTTTCACATATAATGAATGACAAACCAAATCCCACAAGGTTTGTAAACTCAAACACATTGAAAAATCTTTGTAAATATCCATTTTTTATTCACATCAGAGAGCAACTGAGATTTACAACACATTCCTCAACAATGAGACAACATTACTCAAATGTCCAGAGACCAGTGTCTTCATCACAATAGATTCCGCCTAACCAAACAGGTTCCAAAAGATGACTCCTCTTTTGATCTTGACCTTGAGTTCCCGACAGCCCAAGAATCTCGGCACAGACATTGTCCATGGGTAGTTCATATTCTTTGGGGTATGACGTGCGTGGAACATAAGTCTCTGGACTGTATGTTTCTGGACTTTATGTTTTTGGAACATAGGTAAGGTAGAATAACATGTATTCATATGGCCGTTGGCTATCTCGTTTAGAGGAACGAATGTACTATGGTGAGGTTGGCATATATTCAAGGGAGGACGGACAATATCCAGACGAGTCTGCTGCCTCTGAACCGGATGATGAGTAGGCTATTTCAGGTGGTTCAATGAAGTCCGGAAGCTCGTATTCGGGAGTTCCGGAAATTGGGTAGAAGCTCAATGAGTATTCGGTCGTTTCATCCTTTCTAGAGTAATCACTCCTACACAACCACCTACGAACTGCCTCAGTTCACTCAAACACAAAATTAATTTGGTCCTACCTCTCTAAAAACATTGTTCCAAATTCTCGACGTCGACATAAATGTCAACGTCCATTCGGAGGAGACTAAGGAGTACTATTTTTTGGAACATTTCTTCTACTACCTATGTCGAATTCAATATGATCCTAAGCAAGGGACAGAAGATTTTACATCAGGTCTAATGAACGTCGCCGCAAATGTCGAGGTTCCAGATAAATATGTCAAGAAATAGTGGGACATTTCGCCACGAAGACGCTAATGTAAAAACCTCACCCAACCTAGCCTGCCGCATCTTACCTCAGTACAAGAATCCAAATTGACGTCAGTGAAACTCAATCTCATGAAAACCGAACCTAACCCAACCTCTTTGAACCGCATTTCCCAACCTAACCTGACCTCATTAATCTCCACAACGTCGACACTCATGTCGAATGTTCCTGACATTAGCTTTTCATGATTACGTGAACCAGGAAGTTGTTTGCTATATTTCTAGACTTTCTAGATATTAATGTCGTTCTACGACTCACTATCGATCGTGTACGCATATGGTCTTATGATTTGTTGTCTTATATTTGGGAATTTGGAATGGTTACAAGTAGTGTTTCCATGGTACAAGTAGCGTTCAATTCATTTCCTATGCATTGTTTATGCATGTGCAGTGCATTACATTAGCAATTGAACTGCAACTGGATGTCATGTCGAAGTGCTTCGGTGTGTCTTCGAGGCTTCCAAATAAATGCTTCAAATGCCCTCTATCCACTGATTGACCCTTCCACAAATACATCTATTAGTTTGAAAGGTATAAAAAGAGATCTAATAAGGACAATGGAAAACAAGGTAACCAATATGGTGGTAATGACAAGAACTTCTGGTTGGCCCTAGTCTACTGTACCAAAGCCATTAGAAGACCTGAAAATAACTCGGGGCGGGAAGCCCGAACAACAAATAGAAGCTCACAGGGAAACGAAGATTGCAATTGCCGCAACCTGAAGATAATAAATTCCTTATCTAATTTAATCCCCTTGCCTCTCTCCCCTCTCCCTCCTTCTCTATCTCTTAGGACGGGAAGCCCGAACAGCAAATAGAAGCTAAGAGGAAAGGAGATGCAATTGTCATTTTGTTGGCAACTTTAAGACAATATTCAGTTTTCAATGCCTTACCATCTCTCCCCTCTCTCTCTCCTTCTCTCTCTCTCTTAGGGCAAGAAACCCCAACAGCAAACACAAGGTGAAAGGAAAGTGAGATTGAAAATGAACCTAAAACATGCTCATTGCTCTCTCTCTCATCTTCCTCATTCTCTCTTAGGCCAGGAAACCTACCTGTGAAGTGATGCCCCACTCCTCCCCTATGCACCAGCCCGCCACTCCAACACTCCGCAGCTCCACTGCTCCAAGCTTTGTCCCTCTCTCTTGCAACCTCTCGGCTTGCAGCAGCTTCAACGTCCCTGCTCGCAGCAAAGGTGGTGGTTGAAGAGTTAGGGCAAACCCCCTTTGTTGGATCTGGCTAGATCCAACGGCATCAGCTAAATGAAAGACAAAATAAACAATGTCGACTGCTGGATCCAACAGCTTTCACAAAGCCCTGAAAAAAGAAACCCCCAAAAAAAAAAAAAACACCAGCGCGATGGCACGTGGCCATGTGGCGACGCGCCGAGCATGGGTCGGCGGGCGCCGCCACCCAATCAAAAAATTAAAATTAAAAAAAGAAAAAAAGAAAAAAGAAAAAACTTTCGCGTCTGGCCACATGCGGTCGCGCCGAGCGTGCGTCGGCGCCGCCACCAATAAAAATAAAAATAAAAGTAAAAACTGCCGCGCCTGGACACGTGGCGAGCGTGCGTCCCCAGCGCCGTCAAAGGCCACCGCCACCCAAAAATAAAAACCAACGTCCATTGGTTTGTCGCACCTAGCCACGTGGCGACGCGCCGGCATGCGGCCTGGTGTGGGTCCACGAGGCCTGGCAAAGTCAGCGGGATCAGCCACCAAAAAAAAAATTAAAACAAAACAACAAAACCCAACGTCCGTTGGATCTCCCCGATCCAACGGCGGGGGTCTCTAAGAGACCTAGCCCGAGCCGCCACCCCTGCGGTGACATTTAGGTGAGATCTCTACACCGTTGGATCTTCGAAATCCGATGGCTTTGGAAAACCCAAGCAGAAATGTAAAGTATATTAAAATATAAAATAAAACATTATTATAAATTCCAATAATACCTGAACGGACGGACGCTAGATCTTTGCGATCCAACGGCCTCCAGCCCAGGAGAAAAAAAACCCCAATATAAAACAAAACAAAATATAAAAAATAATAGACATTAGATTTCGATAACAAAAAATAAAAAAACAACTTGGCGCACTTCAACATTTGAATTGCTCCTTATTACTTTGTGTTCAATATATATACTATGAACGATGGATATACTTTAAAATCTCAAGTGTAGTCTGTTTGTATGATTGACAAATCTGGGTCAAAAGGTTACAGGTTCGATCCCTGCGCCTTTTGTTTGCTTTGCCTTGTAGGACTAGATTTATAATTACTCTCATGCAGGTAATTTCGCGTTGTTTTGCACTTTCAAGTATAATAAAAAAATAGAAAGTAAATAATATCTAACTAGAAAATAAAATATAAAAATAGGGTAAAAATTAGCAGTAGGTCCTCCCATCCGTTGGATCTCTGTGATCCAATGGTTTCCCAGCCTCCGAAAAAAAAGCCAAAAAAAAAAAAATCAGCTGCTGAGGGTTCCGTCGAACCTCGGTGCACACGCCGAGGTCTTAACTATTGAGGTTCGACGTACACGTCGAGGTCTTAATTATTGAGCCCGCCACAAAAAATAACCCCAGCCGCCACTGAGGTGCACATTCAGGTAAAATAAAAGGTCGATAATAGATGATAACTAAGTGGAAAATAAACAAATAGTACATATGGAATTAAAAAGAAATAAATGGTCCTCCCATCCGTTCGATCCAACGGCTCTCTGCTTCCCAAAAAAAAATTTAAAAAACAAAATAATAATTAGTTGCGGATGGTGACGTCGAACTTCGGCGCACACGTCGAGGTCTTTGCAATCAAATGACTTTCGCCCGACCCAAAAACAAAAGCCCAAAAAGAAAAATAAACGTGTTTGACCTAACCCTCCATGGTTGAGAGTTGGGTCAAATGACGCTCTCTCACAAAATAAAGGTAGGGTTTATGGCGGCGCCTGGGGGTTAGATCAAACATCACCGCCGTTGGATCGCGATCGAGATCTTGACGATCTTGAGATTGAGATCTTGACGAGATCTTGACGATCGAACGGACGGTGTGCGGCTTAACTCCCCGATGCGCCGTATGTTATCCGTTGGATCGTCAAGATCGTTCGACGCGTCGCGGGCTGTCTACGTCCGTTAGATTTGTGGTAGTGCTAATCAACAGTTGGAGCGCTTGATCCCTGTGGTGCATTCTCAATCATTTGCATTGGCGCATTAACAGCGCCCTAACCACCGCCAGATCTGCTAGGAGTCCATATCCACGGCGGGAAGACTCCATCATTGTGCTCGTTTACGCACCTATGTGAGTGTACCACGTACACCACACGCTTGGGGGCAGAGGTACATATATAATCTGTCATTCTGCACTCCTGCGTCTTTTCTTTCTCTCCTGAGTCTGTCCTCCTCAGTCTGTCCTCCTCAGTCTGTCATGTTTCATGTACCTTTGCATCATCTTTTGTACCTTTGCATCAGCCAATATTCTTATGAATATTTGCCTTAAGCTTTAGGGTTTACCAAAGCATCTGTTGTGTAGACACGAGTTCATCGTCACGTTATGTTCAAACACATGAGTGTTTGTTTTAGGTTTTAGAGACTTCAAGGTTTGCTTCATTTTTATATTTTTTCCACCGTTACATACCTTAGTCTCCCTACCTTTTTACAGTCATCTTTATTTAACTATCATCCATGTCTCATCCAACTGAATGATTATTCATCTATTTTTTATTCATCTATAGTAACGTCGACATTAGTGTCAACGTCTGGCGGATTGCTGCTTCTTCAATTTTTTAAATACAAACTAAAGTTTCATCACTTGATCTTCATTATGTCTCACATCACATCAAATATCTGAGAGTACCTACTAGTGCATCTGCATATGGGAGCATGTCTTCTTCCTCACTTGGTTTTTTTTCTAGGTCTTCATTAATATATTCATCTTATTTATTCCATGTCTCTTTTTTAGGATATCCAGTTACAACCGTTATTTTTTTCTATCTATCTCTATCCGTCAAGACTAGAGAACGTCGACATTCATGTTGACGTTTTATTCTTTATATCATTTCTTATTTTTCTTGGTCTTCATCGACATATCCACATGATATACTCTAATTCTCTTAACATCTCTTCATCCGTCGGAGTCTTCTTTCTCTCTATCTCCTAATTATGATATTTAGCTACAGTCCTTCTACTTTTCCTATTTATCTCTATCTGTAGAGACTAAGGAACGTCGAACATTCATTTCGACGTTCTGTCCTTTCTCGAAATGGATTCCTTATCATCTGGTCTCAAAATCTTCCTCTGTCACAAAACGTCGAGGGTTATAGTTGTAACTGACAACTGCCTGAATGTGACTGGTGAAGGTCAGTGTCATGGACGTTCATTGACCTCATCAACAATTAGTGTGATAATCACTACATTTGAGAATGGCTATGGGACGATGCAACTGTCATATCCTCATATAGATGCAGACACATTAACTGAGGCTCTTGGGACACCTGTCATGTGGGATTTGTGTGATATCTCTTTGGACTATCCTACCTCTAGTCCAGAATGTCCTTTCTCGTCCGAAGATGGAGATGGATCAGAAGAATCCGTGGATGGAGAAAATCCTCAGAGCCCTCTTGGAAGGAGTAATTGGAGAAATCGTATGTGTATCCTCTTAACGGAAAACGACGGTGACATCTACGAGGGAAGAATACACGCATGCATTCCGGATGAGGTGGTACTTTGTGACAAACTCGGGGAGGACCATGTCGGTGTTCTCATTACCAGGGTGCTAGTAGGAGGATGTGGATCTCTCATGTCCATTGTCAAGTAGCCTTTTATTAGAACAAAATTCTTGCAAAATGGAAGGTTGCTTTCGGAATATTTACAAAATTTCTACAGCTCCGAGATGGCTAGTGAACCAGAGGATGACGAGTGTGGTATAAGGAAGGCTCCTTACAGGCATTTTCGTAGATCCAAAAGAAGTGTTGCTTTGGATGAATCGAGGAAATCAAAAAAATTACTCTCAGAAAAGTCTGTGAGAGAGGTCAGTAGCAAACCATGTTATCAGCTTCGGTGTTGTCAATTTTTTAATTGGAAGAAGACGCTTGCTCTTCGTACCACATTTTGGGGATCCACCTTCGACAATAGACGAGAGCTGGGATTTGACATTCCGCGGAGACTACACAGAGTCGAGGGGTCAACTCGTCGAGCATACATTACTATTGAGGGAGTGGATATTTGCGAGAAGGCGTGGTGGACAATTCATGGAAATGGCAGGTCAACTTATATGGAGTACAAAACTAGACTCAGCAAAGAAGGGGTTATCTCTTCTCTGCATGGAAATTGTGGAATGAATCGACCCCGCCCAGAGACTGTTCAGGCTGAGGGGAACATATTGTTTATCATTAACGGGAACAATGATTTCATGCCACATAAGACGAGATGTATTGGTGATGGGCGCCGAGATACACTCCGTGTACTACCTCCAGAGATTAATTGGAAACGAGTTCGAGATGAGTCCAACGAGATGAATATTCTTTCTCATCTACTTCTTCTTTTGGACCTCTTGGTTGAGCAAATAATTTTTTTACATCGATCGATCAATAGTTTTTATTTATCTACTACCTGTATCAGGCTGATGGACGTACGCTCAATATTGGTTGGATTTTTGGCCAGCAGATCCCAACTTCGTTATAAGATCTTTGGCTAGAATTTTGAGACAATTGGAGAAAACAACATGTCGTGAATCAAGGGTCATTTTCGACAACCCCATGCAAACTGATTTCTTTGAAGTCATAATAAGAGGAAAATCCAGGTGTTTGGATGTTTGGAAGTCTTGTTCTGAAAAGGATAAGAAATGAGCGCTTCCATTACCACGAAGATTGTATCTACAAATGGACAATTGTGTCAAAGACAACAGGAACAGGTGGATGTTGGTGTTCTTATCACTGCTTACTGCAAGAGGGGTGTTCGAAGAAATTCAACTTTGTTTCCTTATGGTCAGCCACACGCATGAGGACATTGATGCTTATTTTAGTTACCTTTCAAAGAAATTGAAAAAGAACAACACATATGTTTTTTCCGATCTCATGAAAAATTTCATGGTATCTCAAGACCTACAGTTCATTGCACAAATAATTCAAGTTCCAGACTTCAAGGATTTTGTCGACAACTTTATTTTGGAGGGGAAGGAGGCTTTGGTTGGAGCTACGGAAATGCATATTTTTCGGTTTTTTGTTGATTTGGATGGCTGGCCTCTAATGCAATACAAAAAATCTGCAACAGATTCGGATTGGCTTCCCAAAAATAACAATGTCAAAATGTAGAAAGCAAAAGACGATGGTTCTCCAATGCTTCCAGTTGGATAGCCGAAACCGCTCCGTAAGAGACCTATTTGGGGAGATGGTGATGAAGCATTGGAGAAACAATCTTGCATCAAGTCCGGTATTAAAAAATACATGGATTTTTGGAAAAAAAATGAACGTTCTTGGATGATCAATATGGAAATATCATGAAACAATATGATCAATATTGGGCGGATATTCTTGAAGAACTTGACCTTCCGTTGGAGGAGCCAAATGACGAACTTATCGAAGGATTTTGGCCAGCAACAAAATGGGTCGAGCACCACAGGAGAGATGGTGTTCATAGACAGTCTCAAGACGCATTGTCCAATAATGAAGATATTGTGGAACCGTATTGTGGGCCGAGATGTGACCGTCCAAAAATACCGTTAAATCCATTCAAGGATATTGAGAGAGGATTCTTTGTCCTTGTTCGCCTAAATGATACGGAGACTTTTCCTATTTGGATGGGAATGACAATATCGGATGTTGTACGAGATAGAGAAGATCGCAATTATAAAAAGCTTTTTGTGGAGTGGTGGAGACCGAAGAAAGGGGGCAATCCTACGGATGCAGATAGATAAAACCGTCTACTCCCCACAGATCTACAAGAAAGATACGATCTATACTTCCAACCAAACACCATGACGTTTGTTCACAATTACCGCCATATTCTCGACCACTTCACCCTTTTTTTTCCCCAATCCTCACCCGTCGACAATACACCTACTCAGCACATCAATACTTTTGGACTTCCCCCCCTGTCGTTATCCCGCACTTTCCAAAGCCCTTCTAAAACTCAAAACCTTCCCTTCCTAGTGAGGTAGTGCATTTCAAACCTCCAGTTGCATCTGTCACTTCAACACTACAGTTGTCGACTCCACTTGCAAGTCGTGAAGGCAACCAGCAGACAACTCACTGCGCCACGTGCTGTGGCCTCAGGCCTGCATGTGGCGAGACTCGGGAAGCCACGCGTGTCCTTGAAGGTAACCGCTAGTCCGGTTGCTACTACGAGTCCAGCACTCCGAGACGTAGTTCACAACTTCGCAGTCTGACCGTGCAGTCGTTGAAATGACTTGCTAGTTATTTTTGAACTAGTGGTTAGTGCTCGTGTAGTACGAGATCGTAACTATTCAGCAGCGTGAAGCAACGCGGCTACGGCGCGTGTCCTGCCTCCAAGAGAACATGTGGAGTTTTCACACCGAGCCACACGGCTGTATTCCCGGCGGTGCACACGGTGGAGAAGTTGGAACCCCCCGGTCAAAGTCCACTGTGGTCAAGGTCCAAGATTCAGTCAACGCCGCGCGTGACGACGTCACGTGGCCACACCTTAAAAATTACCCTGCAGTCGGCGTCACGACTGACTGGAACGACTCCGACTACGTAATGACCGGAACGACTGGGCTGTCCGATAGGTCTTGTCCTTTCGGACTCGTAGTCGCCCAGTCGTTTTTTGACTGAAACGACTGGGTTTTCAGTCATTTTTTGAGTCGTTATTTCAACGATTTCTTGTAGTGCACCATACCAGCCCTTATGTTTGCAGATGACTTCGCAGGCATAGGGGAGACTCCTTCCAATCTCCAGGAGTTGATTGATTGCGCGAAGAGATACTTTGACCTTTGGGGGCTAGAGGCTAACGTCAGTAAATGTGCAAGGGTGACATTCAACAACTGAGAAGAGGGAGAAAGTGATCTCAAGTGGTAGTGGGGTAGCCAAGAGATTCCGGTCCTCCCTTCCCACACATACCTAGGCATTGAGTTTTCCTCCAATTGTAATTGGGATGCACATATTCAAAAAGTTGTTCAAACTGGCAAGCGCAAAGCGTTGGGTCTCACTAAATTTTCCACTGCAGAAGGATCAACTATGAGGTCAAGAAAACCATGCTTTGTCGAGTTATTAGACCTGCCTTGGACTACGCATCTGCAATATGGGTTGAAAACTCCAACCAGGCTATGTCTCTAGAATCCATTCAAGTGGGGGTGCTTAAGGACTGCATGTCAGCATGCTCCATAACAGCTAATGTGGCTGTTTGGGGTGAGTTTGGCATCCCTTCCTTAAGCTCCCGACGAGATGAATTCAAGGTCAGATGGTGGGGTCAACTGCAACATATGTTCAACACCAGATATCCTAAGTTAATCGACTCTATATCTTGGAAATAGGACCGCCCTATCAAACAGGCTAAGTCCTGGCAGAAGAGAGTATAAGAGATTCTCAAGGATCTGAATCTGGACCCGCAAATCTTGACCCTGCTGGATAAATCTGAATTAGAGGCTGTAGTGGCCAAAGCCATGTCTGTTGCCAAGAAATTGTCTGATGAAAATGAAGTTAAAGGCAGAAAACTTCCCTGAATTTGTTTCCACTCTGTGACATGGGGGAGGCCATCATGGATGACCTCAAGGGTCTACCCACTATCAGCACTAGACTGAAATTTAAACTCAGAGCTGGAAGCCTATATTTGAATAGCAAACAGAAGCAGAGAGGAAAGGGAGAGTGCAATTGCCCGTTGTGTGGGCAACCGAAGACAATATTCATTTTTTATTCACTGTCCGGGGTATTCTCACCAAAGAGACGCTCTCCTCAAATCTATCAAGGGAATTGTGCCGAAACCTCTGTTTACCAACTTTGAAAGTCTTGAGGCTGAGCCAAAAGCCCAGGTCCTTCTGGGGCCTAGTTATTCGGCAAACCATACACAACAAATTGATGATTGTGTGAAGGGATTTCTAGAGGATATCTAGAAAACCCGGATCAATGTTTTATTTCAAGGTAAGTTTTACTACTGATGTCAACCCCTGACAGAGGTAGGTTCTGTCCCTTTGCGTTCTGCTCAAACTGGGCGCGGGGTCAATGGCCACAAAGCTACGGCAAACAACGTCTTGTGAGTACATTCTCTCTCTTACACACACATACATTGTGGTGCAGTCATACAAATCTACTACACCAGATCCCATCAGTACTCTGGAAATTAAGCGCCTTTGGACCAGAATAGTACTAGGATGGTTGACCTCTACGGAAGTCTCGGTGCTGTACCCTTCATGGACCCTTTAGCCACAAGGTTGTGGTAAACGTCTTATGAGTACGTTCTGACAGACAGACACACATACACACATTGTGTATATCAAGGTAAGTCCCAGTACCGGAGTGAGCCCCTCACAAAGGTAGTGTCTGTTCACTTCAAACTGGGGTCGGGCTCTATTGCCACAAGGCTATGGTTAACAACGTCTTATGAGTACATTCTCTCTCTCACACACAAACACATTCTTATCACGGAGCGACCCTCTTTAGGACCATCAAGACCATAGTCCATGCACCTTTGTTCATCAACTTTCAAAATTTCGAGGTTGAGCCCAAAGCCTTGCCAATTGCTGGGCAGCACACACAGCAGATTGATGCGTGAAGGGCTTTCTAGAGGAATTCTGGAAAACCCGAACTAATTGTTTATATCAAGGTAAATCCCACCACTAGAGTGAGCCCTATTTCCACTACCGTGCTCCGCCTTCGACTCGGTTTGCCTCATCCTTCGGCATTGGGCCTTCAGCAGTGCGTCTATCGTAAGCCCATCAATGACCTTGCCATCCAGCTCCTCCGCTACCTAAGCGATGGCGAGCGCGCTGCGTCTCATGATGTGGTTCGCGACGCGGTGGCATCTATTGCTCGGGAGGTTGGGTATCATGTATTGCGTGAGCAATCTCATCTACAGCCCACGCTCACGTCCCACTTTACACGTCGCCATGTCGACATCGTTCTAGAGATGGTTTGCGTACTCTTGCGGATGTCGTTCTCGCCGACCCTACTAGAGCGGATCTGCTACCTCGCGCAGCTACCACACTGGGCACGGCAGCCGTTGTTGCAGCTCAGGCCAAGGAGCGCGACTACAGAGATTCACCCCACCGACAGATTTCTTCCGCTGGCGGTCAAGATATTTGGCTCCTTGCACAAGCACTTCGACGATTTCCTTCAGACATGTGCACATCATGCGGCGCAGAGCGGGTCCACTGGCATTTCGCATGCCTCCGTCCTTGTGGGATACTATTGACAACTTGTTTTAGTGGCTCTGCAGAGAGCACAAACCATATCTATTTTGCATCGGGCTGATGTGGCTAGCTCCGCGTCATCTCATCTTCCGCCTATGCCTAACACTTTGCCTATCCCTTTGCCGATCTCCTCCAGGTTGTTGGTTGGGTGGGTCGTTCTGGTTGAGTAGCTTACTATAGCTTTTGTTTTCTTCCTCCAACTTCTTTGTTCCTCCCCCTCTTTTGGGAACTTCTCATCCTATGTACGTTTACCCATTGTATATGTTGTAAATAAAGTCTTACATGGTTTCATCATCACAAAGGTAGTGTCTGTTCCCTCTTTTTCCGATCAAATGCGGGGTCTATGGGCACAAGGCTACGGCAAACAACATTTTTGAGTACGTTCTCACGCGCACACACAAACCATGTAAATTACAGTAAGAAATTTGGGGGGAGTCCTCTAGACAAATTTATACGGATGTCGTGAAGAAGAGCTGCCAGCTCCACCTACAAATCCCCAACAAACCTGCCTCATTCAGCGTACTTTTCTTCGCTTCAAACACCCCACATTGACAAATTCTTTGCTACCGACAAACCCAGTGAGAATATAAGTGCTCTTGTTTAATTCGTATAAAGCAATAGGTACTCACTATTTCCAGGCCCGCGTGACGAAGACATTCCTTGTTCGCCAAGGAGAGGGCCAGGTCATGCACACGGAATGCATGGAAGGGATCGTGGGCACTCGCTGCACCAACGCCTCCGCTGCTCCGACCGCCTCCGCCATCTCATCTTCTCTCTCTCTCTCTCGTTCTGCAAGAGAACTTGGTATAGATGAA
This sequence comes from Takakia lepidozioides, assembly GCA_030704615.1. Classification (NCBI taxonomy): domain Eukaryota; kingdom Viridiplantae; phylum Streptophyta; class Takakiopsida; order Takakiales; family Takakiaceae; genus Takakia; species Takakia lepidozioides. The sequence goes on from CM060734.1 coordinate 12,932,462, forward strand.
TGAAGAATATCACCATCCACAAGGAGCCCGCTGTGTAGACTCTCAAGAGAAAACCCTAATCCTGCCAAAGTGCTGCTGGAAGCGACGATGAAACACTTGCTCTCAATCCCATTGCTTGTAAAATCTGGAGAGGATTGAGCCTTCTTTCTATCTGAAATTGAGGTTTTTGTGGGTGTCCTTTCGTGGGTGGGTAGGAGGGTGCCCATGTTCCTGAAATTTGTGTAGACTGCTCAGCGTGGGCCTTCGAAGCCAAGGCAGTAACATGATGCAAAATGGGGGCGGGCATGGTGTTACCTTCTTTCTTGTGGGGACGTTTTGGGTGTCCCCGTAAGCTCTCAAACAGGATACGAGGTGTGGGTCAGAATTGGTGATGGAAGGGGTCATTTATGCTAAACACACATTACAGGGGAGGGTTGTTTCGGAATACATCAGTTGCATCTTGCAACGCTGCTTCGACAACAGTTCTTCGCTTCGGCAATCTGAGGTGACAAGGATTCCATCCTGCTGAGATCTCTCTCTCTCTCTCTCTCTCTCACACACACACACACACACTCATAGGCTTTCGCAATAGGCATATTGTGGACAGCTGTTTCCAGGAAAACCTTTTTTTTTCGTTCTTTTGGGCCCTGTAGAGGATTTCATGGAGAACCAAGTCGCGTTCGGAGCTCTGGCTGCATCGGCTGCAGCAGTCAATGTGGCCCTACAGTTCGTATCAGGAGTCGTGAGCTTAACGAGGAACCCTGCGTCAGATACCAGCATTCACACTCGAATAAGGAAACGGAGACATGAAGAAGACAATTCCTCCTTCATACCTGCAGTAATTGGCGCACAGGCTGATGAGGAGGCAGTGGCACGCCTGTTGGATTGGATCAACAAGCCACTCAACTGGTGGGATCACTTTGTAGCTTCCAAGGATCCCGATCCCAAGAGATGGACCACTAATTTCAGGGTCCCGAAGGCGACATTTGACTACATATGCTCTTTAGTGAAGCCAGATCTGGAGTCAGGAACTCCACTGAATTTCATGGGAATTGAGGGACGGTTCATACCTGTCGACAAGCAGGTGGGGATTGCCCTGCGCCGGCTTGCCTCTGGTGATGCACACACTATGGTTGGGGAGCTTTTTGGGGTTGGAACCTCCACTGTGTGCAAGATCACATGGAAGTTTGTGAGGTCAATGGAGAAGAGAGCTATGCTCCACATGCACTGGCCCAGAGGTGAGGAGATGGAAAGGGTGAAGGATGGATTCAGAAAGCTGCAGGGGCTGCCCAATTGCTGTGGTGCAATTGATGTGACGCACATTGTTATGGAACTCCAGGTATTGTATGGCCTCTCTGTCTCTCCTCCCTGGAATGAAAACAGGGTTTGCCCACAAGACTATGCAAAAACTGTAGGCAGCAATTCTCTTTAGCATAATTTTTTGTGGTTTTCAAAAACTTACAAAGTGAGAGAGGACATACTAATACTGAACTAAAGCCTATCTATGTTATTCAACCTCTGTAGTGCTATGTCCCACTTGCAAACAATTTTAAACCAGCAAAGTTTCATGGAAATGGAAGTGGAAAGTCTACATCCTTTGTTAACTAGAATATCCCATAGAGGTACTTGAAAATAAATACGTTATTTGACTCTGAAAAGCCTGAAGACCCAATGGGCAGTGAGTGTTGTTGTGTCTTACTCCTTAAGTAGCCGGATTTGAGCAAGAGCTAAATTTTCTGTCTCTCCTAAAACTCAATGGTTTCCAGACTGCTAAATCTGTGCAGGTTGGAGATTCGTCAGTCGATTGGTTTGACCGGGAGGGCAACTACAGTATGGTGGTGCAAGCAATTGTTGACAGTGAAATGCGGTTTCGGGATGTCTTTACGGGGCTCCCCGGATCGGTAACCGATTCACGCGCTTTGCGGACCTCAGGCTTCCACCGACGCTGTGAGAATGGGGAGATTCTCAACGGCTCAGTCCAATCAGTGCATGTAAATCCCCTGAAACTGTCATGTACCAAGCTCTCTTTCCCAGTAAACCTTGTCATGCGATCAAATCAGGTTCCTTGTGTTAGTGCTAAGAGAGTGTCTGGCTATCGGCTACCCAAGTAGTAAACTTGTGAAGAAAGGACAATTCATAAAGGTCAAGGAAAACTATTTCTTTGCTTCATGATCAGACCATCCAGAGTAATGTAGGTGGTGGTAGAGAGAGGGAGAATATACTCATAAGATGTTGTTAGCCGTCCCTTGGGCGGAACAAGGGAGAGAATGTGCTCATAAGAGAGAGATCATGAATGCTTGCTTTGGAATGGCTATTATAATTGATTGTGACCTAACTGAATCCTTGCTTTTTTGGATTTGTGTAGGGTCCACCTTTGAGAGAGTACGTAGTTGGAGATGAGGCATATCCATTACTTCCGTGGCTTATGACTCCCTATGCCCCAGGTGTGTCAGGCCTGCTGACCGTCCAGGACGCTTTTAACTTCAAACACGTATACACACGTTCAGTCATAGATCGTGCATTTGGGAGGTTGAAGGGAGCTTGGCGGATATTGCACCACACATTGTGGCGCCCGGACCTCAAGAAACTTCCTCACTTGATTCTCTGTTGCTGCCTACTCCATAATATAATGATTGACAGAGGAGACAATCTGGAGGATGGGGTTGCGCTTATTGGCCATCATGATGAAAGCTACAGGTCTGTTGTTCTCTGGCTTTTGTATTTGAAAAGGATACAAGAATTCTTTCTTGGTCTGAGGGGATGTGCCTCACAGCAACTGCCAAGGGGTAGTAAGTTGTTTTGAGGAGCCAGAGCATGCTGTACTGTCTCAAATTCTATTTGTCTGTTATGGTACTCATGATGTATGTCACTGGGATCAAACCATCTGGTCAGACAAGAAGCACAGGCAGCTGGCTTAAAGACTAATTAGGGGTTGAGATCATGTGATGCACTAGATCACTTGAGCAGAGCTAATTCCACTATGGGGATTGGTGCAGGCAACAGAGTGTGCTGTTGTTGGACTCTGATGGAAGCTTTTACAGAGATGCACTGTCCAATCTCCTGTTTTTTGAGGATCATCAGTAGACTTGCGTACAATACCGCTATCAATTGCCTTTGGCCTGGGCCTCATGCTCATACAGAATCACATGGCCTAAGGGAAAGACTGGCTCACCCACTGTAGGACCTGAGACTTGAGCTGGAAGATGTTTCAGGCAACATGTAAGGCCAGGAGAAGGTTCAAATGAAGTTCTTAGGCAGAGTCAGGTGTCAACTGAATGCTGGTTGCTGAAGGGAGAGATTCTAGGCAATGTTCCTGCCAAAGGTGCTCAATCCAATCCATCGCATGAGGGAATGGATGTTGAAGCCAACTGCCGACCTGGTGAGAGATGAGCCCCGTAGTTCTTGCAGAGTGGTAAGTTGTAGCCAACAGAAACACAGTGGAGGTGTGCTGCAGGTAGTCCACAATTTTGGAGGTTTACAGGCATATTTGGGGCAATCCTGCAGGGGTCAAGGCTATGGTTGAGTAGGTAGGGAAGCACATAAAGACTCTGATGTATCCTGTAGGAAAAGGGTGCCCCTGTTTTCTTTGGTGGGCTGCCTGTACAATAGAACTGACATGGCATTTGCAAGAGAATCTGTGAGACGTCTTAAATGAATCTTGGGACCTCATGAGGTTTTGTACGCATTTCAAAAAACCCTAATGAAAAATATTCAATGTCACAATAAGTATTCCGGCATATCTAGTGTTACATGCATGTAGTAAGGTGTTGTAGGATCAAACACAAGATGTCAATGACATGTGTAAAGAAACAGGGATCCACAAGTTGGCAAGTGCCTTCTGTGTTCTGAACTTCTGGTAGGTATTTAATACTTACCTTTGCTCAGAGCTTTCCCCGACCTCCTATTGATTTCTCTGCTGGAACCATCACCTCAAAAAACCAGTAAGATGGGTTAATTCATTGGCTGTCCAATGCATCAATTGGTTCTTAGAGCTCTTCCTAGACAGCATGGAGAAGGGAGTGCCCCTTTTGTATAAAAAGTGAAGGATTTGGAGACGCACAGTGCACTGGTCACAGACTGGTGATCCAATTACCATGGCTGGGTTAAGGATAGGAGGAGGCTGGGTATGGTCGCTAAAGTCCAGACACCACACGATATCATGGATAGAAGAAGACGAGTCAACATATCGGACCCTAATTTTGTGTGTCAAAGAGACAAACGACTCCATCCAAACTTTGTTAGGTAAGGGGGTCTATTCCCGTGAAAACAGAGGTTAGGATACCAAATATAATAAAATTATATTGTGTATATTTATTATTTACGTTAAGAAACAGGGGATAATTATCAATAAATTTTCCAGGGCCTCTGTCCCCTGTTCTTTAAAAATAAGAAAATAAAAAAACAGGGGACAGGCCCTAAGAAAAACTTTATTTGGAATTATTAGGGAAAAATAAATAAAGCTCCCGGGCCAACCATAAGGCACACACACCGTAGTCAGTAGTCAGTGAAGAAAGGAACTAAACCGCTCAGAAGAGGGCCCCTAATGGCGGAACAAACCGAGCAAAACTCGTGAAGAAACAAGAAGGACCAAGAGGTCATCAAGAGCCAACAGAAATTAGTCTAGAAATGAGGAACAACAATCAAGCAAGATCTAGGACGGAGGGCCAATAGAAGTGGAGCCTAGATGCGTTCGAAGAGAGCTTGATCTGCTTCCAGTTGATTTCCTTGTCAAACTCGGGGGAGGCGGTGGAGGGTTGTGTGGGTGTTTCTCCAACGTTAAGGAGGTTGCATGGTCCAGACAATGTTTTGGCGAAGAGCTTTGACATATGATCCCTTTGTCAAGTCATTTTAGTGAAATTAAATATAATATATCTAGTTATTTATTTATTTTAAACTTGGAATTAGTTCAAGTGTTAAGTGACTTAAGATTGACACTTGAAATGTCTTATCCTCACGTTCAAGGTCGTGGGGCTCATCTCTCTCAAGTTGAGCCTGCACGACCGAGCTCTCTTTGCGTTGTATGTGATCGTACTTATGTAGGGATGACAGATCATTTGTGGGGTGGAATCCCCATAGCTTGGGTGATTTCAAAGTGATTTATCTCAAGAGCCACATACATATTAATATCATATGCAACTCAGACCACTACCCGGTCTCCATCTCCCTCCCTCCTTCCCTCCTTCCCTCCTTCCCTCATCCCCTTCCGACCCATTCCATCTTTACAAACCCCAACCCCCCAACCTAGGATCCCTCACCATTACCCCAGCGCAACATCACTGAATTCCGCAACCACTTTCTTCCCATCGCATCGGTTCTCACGCAAGATCTCTCCCACATCATTTTTTATACTAACCTGACAAACTTCCCCGATACTACCTAGCTCACCGCTGAGCTCACCCTTACCTCCATATTACAAAAATTGACAAAAAAACGTTATAGCCACCTGCTCCGCTCCCCCTGACATTGCCCAAACCACCCGCTCAAAGCAAAATGGTGGTTACCTCACTCGGTCGCAAAAACGCGCATAACTTCCCACCCTTCACCCACCATACATTTCGTCGTGCCCTCACTGTCATACCAAACTCTTCCACAACTTTACCATACAATGCATGGAGATCTGACCCCCGCATCACCTGCTTAAACACTCTCACTGTCTACTTGACTATCATGCCCCCTCGGGACGACCCAACCATTCTCTCTAAATGGATCTCTGCCCTCTCTAAAAATCGGTAGAGAAGCCAAAAAAAACCGCCTACAATATTATCAAACAAAAACTAGGGGCAATCACAAGAAAATTATTTCCTCCTTTAACAAGCTACTAAGGGTAGCTACCGTGTGAGCAACTCACGTGCGTACGCTCACGCTTTAAGTGGTAAACGTGAGCAGAATCCCTTAAGCGTGAGCAGATTGCAAGCGTGAGCAGATTAGTGAATGAGAGCCTACAACCGAGGGAAGAAGGGGGCCTATTGCCGTGGACAAAAACTACACTGCACAGATGCAATCTCCAACCCATCCGATGGAAGAATCCTTGCTGGGTGACGACCATATGGTACGAATGTGCGATGAAAAGCTGCCGGATGAATGATTTTTAAGATGAATGAAAAAGGGAATGGATGAATGTTGGATGACTTTTGGATGAAAAATGAGCGACATGAATGAACCATGGTGTGTGTGCAGGTGCTCGGGATTAAGGTGTCGTCAACGATATCTTAATTCCCAGTACAAGGTGGCACATGACAACTCACGGAAAAACCAAAATCCCCGAAAAAAATCTCCCAAAAAAATTAACCAAAAAAATTTCAACCCAAAAAAAAGTATGACGCCTCCTGAAGGGAGCGTAACTTATGGTGTCGCTACACCACAAGGGCTACTGCCTTCCAGCTGAAAGGTGGACACCTTCATGACACACCAGATCGTGGTTTGAACCCACAACCACATCCAACGTGGTATGTGCCCATTACCACTGGGCTACATGCTGGTTGTCCAACCCAAAAAACTTTCAAGGCGAAGAAGCCTTGGCGGTAAGGCGGTGTGTGTGCAGGTGGTGGGGATTAAGGTGTCATCAACGACATCTTAATTCCCCGTACGTGTTGCCACATGACGATTCATGGAAAAACCAACAACCCCAAAACAATTCAACCGAAAAAAATTTCACCCAAAAGATAAATGGATGTATTCAGTACATTGAACAAAGTGGAGTCATTGGCAAAGAATTGAACTCCTTCATAATACCTCACATTTCAGTAATCTTATCTCGCTGCAGAAATGTATAAACGTCAGTGGGACCCATTGTACATTGGTGAATGCACGTGTCTCGGTGAGGATCACAAAACATCCTGTGAATGTAGATATAGTATAGGTGTTTGCACGGGACAAATTTGGGTCTCTTTCCAATAGAGCTTGATAACGTGTTCTGGAAGTCCGGGCACGTGCAATTTGGAAAATTCCCAACAGTTACCTCATAAGTCATGTCGTGAACAATAGAACCCGATGTCACCATACTATACACCTGCCCATAGCCTAGAGGGGAGACATTGACAACTTGGGTCACCCGACACTGCAGGGTTCTTGCTGACTCAATTTTGCATTGGTTTTCGGGACGTGCCTCAACACGACAGACCACTTTTCCATTTCGTTTCGTAGGCCAGTCGTTCTCATGTGGTGGACGTGGGGAATGCGGATTGCGAACCCCGACATGAAACTGGTGTTATGACAGTTGGGCCTCTTGGAAGACGAAACCCGACATCCTCCAGCATCTCAATTACTTGATTCGACAGACATGTTCCCACCTTCACTGGCCACACGGCTGGAATTTTAGTGATGTTTGAATCCCGACAAGTCCCCATCACACAACGTTGAATGTCATCAGGGCAAAACCAGAAGTTGTGAGGTCTGGACTCCCGGGATGAAAATTGGTCTGGTGAATGAACCATGGATGACTGCTACAACATTTATCCTTACTGATCAGCATGTACGCAGAGAAACAGGCATTAAGTTGTCCTCAACGCCAGCTTAATTCGCAGCCCCTGTTAGCACATGACAATTCAACCCATGAAAGAAATAAATGATTCCAAAAAACCTTACCGATAAGCATTTCTGTGCAGGGAAACAGGCATTAAGGTGGCGTCAACGCCAGCTTAATTCCGAGCCCCTGTTGGCACATGACAATTCAACCTAGGGAAAAAATCTTAGCGGTAAGCATGTGTGTGCAGGGGCTTGGGATTAAGGTGTCGTCAACGTCATCTTAATTCCCAGCAAGTTTTCAAAAAAAACAAAAAACAAAAAAAACCGTTTATTTTTTTTATTTTATTTTTTCCCCCTTCCTCGAATGTGCTAGATTAAGGTGTCGTCAATGACATCTTAATTCCCAGTACGAGTTGGCACATGACAATTCATGGAAAAACCAAAAACCCAAAAAACAATTCACCCAAAAAATTTCAATCCAAAAAAATCTGATGGCGAACAGCCTTGGCGGTAAGGTGGTGTGTGTGCAGGTGCTGGGGATTAAGGTGTCGTCAACGACATCTTAATTCCCAGCAAGTTTTCCAATATATATATATATATATCCGTTTGTTTGTTTTTTGTTTTTTTTCCTTCCCCGAATGTGCCAGATTAAGGTGTCGTCAATGACATCTTAATTCCCAGTACGAGTGGGCATGGAAAAACCAAAAACCCCAAAAAAACTCACCCAAAAAATTTCAACCCAAAAAAATCTGATGGCGAACAGCCTTGGCGGTAAGGCCGTGTGTGTGCAGGTGCTGGGGATTAAGGTGTCGTCAACGACATCTTAATTCCCAGCAAGTTTTCAAAAAAAAAAAAAAAAAATCCGTTTGTTTTTTTTTTCCTTCCCCGAATGTGCCAGATTAAGGTGTCGTCAACGACATCTTAATTCCCAGTACGAGTGGGCACATGACAATTCATGGAAAAACCAAAAATCCCAAAAAAATTCACCCAAAAAATTTCAACCCAAAAAAATCTGATGGCGAACAGCCTTGGCGGTAAGGTGGTGTGTGTGCAGGTGCTGAGGATTAAGGTGTCGTCAACGACATCTTAATTCCCAGTACGAGTTGGCACATGACAATTCATGAAAAAAACCAAAAACCCCAAAAAAATTCACCCAAAAAATTTTAACCCAAAAAAATCTGATGGCGAACAGCCTTGGCGGTAAGGTGGTGTGTGTGTGCAGGTGTTGGGGACTAAGGTGTACACAACAAACGCGGTCCCCCTAGTGTCCTTGTTGGTACCAATTCGAATCTGACGAATCGCACCATATTTACCAAACGACATCTTAATTCCCAGTACGTGTTTTGAATCGTTTATTTATAAAGCACGAGTTCACCTCTCTGCCTTCTTTAGATTTGGGTGTGAGCCTCTCTCTCAACCTTGGATACTTGGAAAAATGACAAGTAACCCCTCCTCAATCAACAAAGCAATGTGGATTCATTGTTGGCAATATACACTGCACTTTCACAATTGATTTGCAAGCAAGACTAGCATGGTTTAAAGGATTTCAGAGCTCGGGGGATTTGGGAGCTACTACTACAAAACAACTTTGTATTATTTCATTTATTTCATTCATCCATGTCTCATTCATCATACATACATTCATCCGCCATTCATCCCTCATTCATCCCAACAGCATCTATAACCGAGCTTGTAATACTGGCCACTCTACGTAGTAATAGGTCTTCTAAGTGGAGTAGGCGTCCGCGGTTATAGGTGGGCAGATCCTGAAGCGTGAGCTTTCTGCTCACGGAATTTTCTGCTCACAGAATAGCATCCCCCCAAGCTATTACATGATCATCCCAAAAAAGCACACAAAGCCATCTTCAATCCCGCGCTTAACCCGCCCATCGACTGCCTCAAACATCGGTCTGGCCACTTACTAACCAACCTTGAAGACATAAAGAATGAAATATGGACCCTAGCGTACTCCTCCTATGCACCTCCTCTCACAAACTGCCTACACCCTAGCCAACATACTCCCGACTGTATGTGTAAAATTAAACACTATCATTGGCATCACCTTGACGGTTTTACACTGGACAAACGAGGCGCTCCAACATATCGTATCTATGATTTTTTCACAATTGACCTCTACGAATCCTGCCTAAAATCTCTCTCCAAAGCAAAAGCCCAAGGCCCAGATATGATACCCAATGCCATACTCCAAGCTCTCGACCCCCAACTCCATCTCTTTCCCTTCAAATTCTTGAAATTCTATTACCAGCTACATCGCCATGGGACTATCATCTTATCTGTGGTAAAGACATTGGCTGGTGACTGAAGCTTATTGAAATTAGTAGCGAATTTTGTTTGGAAGCAAATTTTTACTAGCTGCACCTAAGGCAGAGCGCAGCAGGGAAGTGCCAACTTGTGGTTGGCTTGGACATGGCAGGAGATGAGCACTGTGAGGCTAAGTGGGCATCAGGCAAAGCTGTTGCTCTCAACGTTGTGGCTGCAAGCCAGCATGCCCGACAATGTGCCTTTAAGCTATGAGGCCATATCTCGCTCGACAATCGTACCCTCCTCTTCTCTAGAATTCAGGTGAGGTCCCAATTCTTGCTTCTTATGGTTAACTTACAGGGATATCCTCTCTCTCTCACACATAAAATTGACGCACTCCTCAAATCTATCAAGGGAATTGTGCCTGTACCTCTGTTTACCAACTTTGAAAGTCTCGAGGCTGAGCCAAAAGCCCAGGCCCTTCTGGGGCCTAGTTATTGGCCAAACCACACACAATAGATTGATGCTTGTGAAGGGATTTCTAGAGGATATCCGGATAACCCGGATCTATCAATGTTCTTTACCTGACTTCAGCCCCTGACAGAGGTGGGTTCTGTCCTTTTGTGTTCCACTCAAACTGGTTGTGGGGTCAATGGCCACAAGGCCAACAGGGAAACATATTGAAAAGTACTGGGGCTCACTGACTTACAAACTAAATTAAGCATTATTCCATAGGATCCCACTTTGTTTGAGGGAACAATCAGAAGCAACATGGACCCAACAGACCAATATACTGATGAAGAGATTTGGGAGGTAAGCCTCCCACCTTTAAATGTGTCAATTTGAAGCGCAATGAACTTACGGACAATCACACAACTGAAGAAAATTTAAAAGACCATCCTCCCTTGAAGCCTGGTAATTGGGATTTGTCAAGTTGTCAGGGCAGGAATGTAGTAAGGCCAATCCATGGAGACTGACTGGTACTGGTAATTGTTTGCAGGCTTTGCAGAAATGCCAACTTGCTGCATTGTTCAGCGATTGGAAGAGAAGCTTGATCAGTTACAATCACAAGAACTCATTTGAGGTTCTACTACCGACAATAAGAACCTCTCTATAGCTACAATACTTGGAACTTATAGAAGCACGTCCAAGAGACCACTGTAATCACTAACAATCCACCACTAATTTTTCGTTACAAAAGGCATAAGGTAAGATCTCGATCATCTTCCAAGTGAGAATCATCATGACAAATCAGCCCAGTAGATGCGGGTGAGAGCAGCAGCAGCAGCGGCACAATTGATAAAATCAGGCACTGGTAATCAAGGCACCTTCAACACAATTCACCCTGTTTTTCCCTCTTATCAGAATCGGCCCTAAATTTTCATGTTGAATTCTGCAAATTAGCTGGTTGAGTGAGCCTTTGATAGTTTGGAGTGACTTTGACATGTTACTACCAATGTGACAACAGGAAAGTGTCCAAAAACACGTAACAGAGACGAGGAGAAGCTGTGGAATGAATAATTTCTGACCCCAATCAATGGTGGGACAATCCAAGGCAAAAAGGTGATTGCCTGCTGGATTACAGAAAGTAGCAGATGCCATTGAGCATAGGAACTAGTGTGATAAGTTGAGTTGGGTGTTTCCTAGAAAAAATCTAGGCTGTCATTGTCAGCTGCTAACCGCAAGGCAAGGATGTATGCATGATTTGTGCAGAAGCATGGATAGCTGAAGGAGCAGGGATAGAGTGTGGGTCCAGATTCAGCAAAGAGGGCCGGATTTCAAGCTCAAGATTACCAATGATTCCCTATGGATGGATAGCTACAAGAAACTTGCATGGGTAGATGGTCAACTGGAAGCCGCAGCAGCAACAGCACAATTGATAAAATCAGGCATTGCTAAGGAAGGCACCTTCTTCAATACATTTCACCCTGTTTTTCCCACTTATCATAATTGCCCTAAATTTCGAGGTTGAATTCTGCAAGTTAGCTGGTTGAGTGAATCTCTGATAGATTGGAGTGACTTTGACATGGTACTGCCAATGTGACAATATGAAAGTAATCCAGAAACAAGTAACAGAGATGAGGAGAAGTTGTGGAAGGAATATTTTTCTGACCCCAATCAATGTTGGGACAACCGAGGCAAAAAGGTGAATGCCTATTGGATTACAGAGAGTAGCAGATGCAATTGAGCATAGGAACTAGTGTGAGAAGTAGAGTTGGGTAGTTCCTAGAACAAATGTAGGCTATCATTGTCAGCTGTTAGTAGCAAGGCAAGGATGTATGCATGATTTGTGCAAAGGCATGGATAGCTGAAGGAGCACGGATAGAGTGTGGGTCCAGATTCATCTAAGAGGGCGAGATTTTGCACAAGATTACCTATGATTCCCTGTGGATCAATAGCTAGATGGTCAACTAGTAGCAGCGGCACAATTGATAAAATCTGGCACTGCTAATGAAAGCATCTTCTTCAACCCATTTCACCCTATTTTTCCCTCTTATCAGAATCGGCCCTAAATTTCGTGTTGAATTCTGCAAGTTAGCTGGTTGAGTGAATCTAGTTTGGAGTGACTTTGACATGATATGGTCAATGTAACAGGTAATAGAGATGAGGAGAAGCTGTGGAATGACTACTTTTCTGAGGGGGCTGCTATTTCATGAGCGGCATGAGCATGAGCGGAAAAAAAAAAAGCATGAGCGGACCATTGTGTGTCCACGGAAATAGGGTTAGGAGGCACGGAAATAGGGTCATGTGAAGTTGGAATGTGGCACCAGTGGACTCGTCATAGCAATGAAATGCAACATTTTATTGCAAAATTTGTGGCAAGCCACATCTATACAAGTGTGTCCTAACTGTCATAGCCGGAATGGGCACTACTCTCTTACACCCTCCAAGGAACTTGCCCCACCTTCCTCCTCATCCCCCCCATCCCCCCCATCCTCCGAGCTCTGTGATGCATCAGTTCCACTATGCCTCTCAAAAAATTCATCCTCTCCTTGGGGGACTGTCCACCTCACCTCCTGGGAACCTTCTGCCTCTTCTCCCCCACTTTCCTTAGCAAAATCCAAGACAAATCTACAAGCCTGACGGGCTCTAATAGCTGTTGCCTCCTCCATCATCTTCATTTTCTTGAGGCTTGCCTCGTCTAAAATCTGTTGTACATGACTAGGTTCGGAAGACCTCTTAATGGACACCGAAGCAAGCCGGGCAACATAAGTAGGAAGGATGTAGTCCCTTTCTGGACTCGACATGAAATCCCCCCTGGCAAAAAAAGACATGTTCCTCCTGCCCATGAACTGCGGTGTAGACATCCCTCCTGCAGTACTTGGCATCCTGCAGTAAGAACAAATCCACTTTAAGAATGTCAATACCAGCAGAAGCCAAAAAGGGTCTTTCAATGAAATAAGAGAGCGAAGGGAGATGCCTCACAAAATCAAGAGGCAACTTACAATGCGACCACTCACTCGTAAACCGGGGGCTCATCGGCCTCGATCCCAACTTGTACCTCCCCCACCTCCTTCTGGGATTCTTCCTCATCCTCCGAGGATGCCTCTTCCTCTTTCGACAGACGTTCAGCCGCAGCAAGTTCAGAGTTGTGGAGGGCAGTATCTGGCTCGAAGGTGAAGACATGCCTGTCGGACAACGTCCCTGCCCACATTGAAGCACTTGAGGGACAAAGCGGGTGGTTAGTAGCATGCGGCATGCAATTGCAATCAGGCCAGGGGACAAAATGTGCACGTGAAGGCTTACCCGTGCCGCAAGTGAGGTCAAGAATCCGCCCTTGGACATCCGAGCACGTCTCCATGAGGGTTTGGATGAAAGCAGGGCTCCGGGTCCGGCTGTACCGCCACGGTTTGCCTGTCTTTGTGTCCTTCGGCATACTGGATTGGGGCACATAGTTGTAGAGGACATTGTAGGTAACAAGGTCCACAGTGGCATCAACAAGACGACCGTCATTGTGGAATTTGAACGTAGACCCTCTCTTCACAAAACAATATGCCTCAAACACCAATGTCTACACATCCAACAAAAGAGGGATCCACTCCAGGGTCTAGTTTAGATACACCACAATATGAAGTGAATGCAATAGATTGATAACTTACACTCTGGCCCTCTGTTCGCAACCCCTGCATATTGATGCAGAACCATTTTTTCAGGAGGACCGGGGTGACACTTTTTGGTGTCCACCTTGCCACAACATTCTCTATGGTCTTCCCTCTTGTGGCAAGGACCACCATACATCCACCGTCATCCAGGAGCATCCCCGCCAGCCCAAACCCGGCTCTCCAGGAGTCCTCCGTAAACATGTTCCAGGTGGGCACACCATCCAGGCCCTCCAGCAGCTCCTCATCTGGAATATCGAGGAGAATCATATTGCAGGCTCTCTCCACCTCAAACGCCCCCCCCGAGTGCTCTTGCAATCCGTGTTCACAGCCGTGAAGAATTCCATCATGGCTTCCAAACCAGGGGTGTCTTTAGGCTCTGTAGCAGCAGCCCTCTTCTTGGCTTGCCCCTTCAGCTCCTCCAGAGACTTGTTGTGTGCCACCTTCTTTGCCCTGGCAGCCAGAGCGTCAAGAAAGCTCTCATTGACGCATTGGATGATAGTTGGGGATTCTAGCTTTGGCCTTTGTGGAAACATCACCGCCAAATACCGCCGTGTAGGCTCGCCCTCAAATGCCAACTTCTTGGCAGAGCCAGTCCCAGTCCGAACTGACTTGGGAACCCGGACAACCGGTGACTTGGTAGCAGCACCAGCAGTCCCAGGACCTTGCACAAAGTCATCGTTGGAGTCACTCCCTTGGGGCCCCTCCTGCGCCTTCTCTGGTGCCCCGGTGGTTTTCTGTTTTTTGGGGGTTACTTTACTCCCCTGTTTCCGTGTCCTTTTCATTTGTCCTTTATTCTTCTCATTCAATTTCTCGTGAATACCTGCTTGAGCAAGCTCTGCCGCTTTCCTGGACTTGGCAAGCGCTTTCGCCTCCTTTGGACCCAGCGGAGGCAGCGGAGCCCGGTTTCGTTGGGCCTCCACATCCATCTTCAATTGGAACTCGGATGAGTCGAGCGAGCCGGGCGGAAGGTCCACATACCAAGGGCAGTCGCACAAATGCTCCAGATGCAACTCCTTCACGATAACGTCAGTGTACATGGAGTCAGCTCCAGGGTTCCTCCATGCGAGGAAGAATGGCGGCTCGAAGGACAGATGACCTTTCTCCAACAGGGAGAACTTACAGTACCTGCATTCAAAAAACACAGACAGAATCACATCCATTTTTCCAGGCTGGGTCCAAAAATGGCTAAGTCCCAGATCTGACTGGGCCCGGAACTGGAAAAATGGCGCCGAATTTCCAGAATATGTGCCATCCGCCCTAGGGACTTAGCCATTTTCGGACCCTGTACTGGAAAAATGGCGCCATTTTTCCAGTACAGGGTCCGAAAATGGCTAAGTCCCAGAAATGACTGGGCCCGGAACTGGAAAAATGGCGCCATTTTTCCAGTACAGGGTCCGAAAATGGCTAAGTCCCAGATCTGACTGGGCCCGGAACTGGAAAAATGGCGCCGAATTTCCAGACTGTGCCAGCCACCCCCGGGGCTTAGCCATCCGCCCCATGGCCAGAAACAGGAAATTCGGCGCCATTTTTCTAGGGGCTTCACAACTAATTTTCATGCACCACATAAGGCAACTTACATCCTAGAAATGTAGGGACTACAATGGCCACAGATCAAAGAAAGGCAACGCGTATGTACCTGGATCAAAGAAGGCGCATTGCCGCTTTGTCGCCGTTCGGCTGGTCGGCATTGCCGCATTGCCGCCCGTAGTACAAAGGCTTCAGTTTGCGACGCGGTCTGGATGTGGGGTTTCTCTCAGGAGAGTCTCCACGCGGCATAAGTCCGAGTAAAAGAAAAAATCTCCCGCAGAATGCGTGCGTACATGCCTCGAATGGAACTTCATCCACCCGTCACATCAGGTGTCGAAGGCGTATCCGGGAAGCAAGCGCGGTATCCGTGTGGAACGTCCGGTTCAAAAAGACGGCGGAGGACATTTAATGCGCAACTGCGCCCTTAAATGTAGGTATGGAGGTCGCCCACAGGCGCCACCTGGCCCACCCTCCCCCTGAGACTTCATCAACAGCCCGCTGCATGGAAAAAACGGCGCCGAATTTCCATTCAGCGGACGCACCGTGGCCCTCCCCCCGCCCGAATTTCCATCCTGCAAGCAAGCGGGAGCGCGGCCGGATGGAAAACCGGCGCCGAATTTCCATCCTGCAGGTAAACCGGAGCGCTAAAGGATGGAAGACCGGCGCCGAATTTCCATCCTGCAAGTAAGTCGGTCCACCTCATGGATGGAAATCCGGCACCGAATTGGTGGGCATAACGTGCCAAAAAGTGGACCGCAGGCGAAAAACTCTAAGTTGAGTGACTGCTTAGACAAAAAAATACGAAAAATGAATGAAAATTGTTGATGAAGGGTCGATACGGGCGTCTGTTGATGGATATTCGGCGCCATTTTTCCATCCTGCAGATGATCTCTTTCGGCCACTCCCCCCGAGACGACTCCATCCGTGTGGCCTTGGATGGAAATACGGCGCCGTTTTTCCATCCTGCAGATGATCTCTTTCGGCCACTCCCCCCGAGACGACTCCATCTGTGCGACCTTGGATGGAAATACGGCGTCATTTTTCCATCCGAGGGATGTTCTCTGTCGGCCAGATGTCGGCCTCTCCCCCAGAGACGACCTCATCCGATGGGCCTCGTATGGAAATTCGGTGCCGTTTTTCCATCCGGGGGATGTTCTCTGTCGGCCAGGTGTCGGCCTCTCCCCCCGAGACTACTTCATCCGAACGGCCTTGGATGGAAATTCGGCGCCATTTTTCCATCCGAGGGATACTCTCTGTCGGGCAGGTGTCGGCCTCTCCCCACGAGACGACTTCACCCGAACGGCCTCGGATGGAAATTCGGCGCCGTTTTTCCATCCCAGGGATGTTCTTTGTCGGGCAGGTGTCGGCCTCTCCCCCCGAGATGACTTCATCCGACGGCCCTCGTATGGAAATTCAGCGTCGTTTTTCCATCCGGGGGATGTTCTCTATCGGCCAGGTGTCGGCCTCTCCCCCCGAGACGACTTCATCTGAACGGCCTCGGATGGAAATTCGGCGCCATTTTTCCATCCGAGGGATATTCTCTGTCGGGCACGTGGCGGCCTCTCCCCACGAGACGACTTCATCCGACGTGCCTCGTATGGAAATTCGGCGCCGTTTTTCCATCCGGGGGATATTCTCTGTCGGCCAGGTGTCGGCCTCTCCCCCCGAGACGACTTCATCCGACGGGCCTCGTATGGAAATACGGCGCTGTTTTGCCATCCGGGGGATATTCTCTGTAGGCCAGGTGTCGGCCTCTCCCCCCGAGACGACTTCATCCGAACGGCCTCGGATGGAGATTCGGCGCCGTTCTTCCATCCAAGGGATGTTCTCTGTCGGCCAAGTGTCGGCCTCTCCCCACGAGACGACTTCATCCGACGGGCCTCGTATGGAAATTCGGCGCCATTTTTCCATCCGTGGGATATTCTCTGTCGGCCAAGTCTCGTCACCCTCTGATTTGACGCCATGTTGAATTAAATTCTGCCCCTCATTCCTGGGTACGGCTATATTAAATGTTGCTCTTTTTCTTTGCCACTTGCCCGACCTTCGTTCGTGACCCACGCGTTTCAAACCGAGACAACAACAACACTTGCTCGCTCCGAGCTCCTCTCACTTCAGCTTCCCCACACTCCCCCTTCCCTGCGCACCCTCTCTGCTTCCTGGTAGCCCTTTCAATAGTCGGCGATGGCGTGCCGGGATCCCAGCAACTGCCCAAACAAGCATCTCACCCCGTGGGACTTCTCGCCCAAGTCAGGGGATATTTTCATATACGTGCAGGATTGGATAGACCACTCTCAGCAGAGGAGGGTGCACCTATCCGCTCTTGAGTACCTTCCTGGTCTCCACAATCAGCCTCGCCGGGACGGGCTTGCGCGGCTTTGGTGCCCGCGAATCGTTGATCTACAGTTTCCGCCAGCATGGAACATCCCCAAAAGCCGCACGGCCTTCCTACATCATTGGAGGTGCTGCCAGTGGGCCTACAAGGATTGCATCGGGTGTATGTACATGTCAGAGAGGATTCCATCGCAAACAGTGTATGGGGACATTCTCATAAGCTACGAGGATGAGTCCTATGGACACAGAGTCTCCACAGCAAAGATCTTGATTTACGATGGTGCATATATCGGAGGACATGACACCGTTGTCCACTACACCAAAGGCGAACAGGCTGCATCCATTGTCTTCACCTACCGACACCCTATCAGTCATGAACTTGGTGAGAGGCCAATCGAGGTTCCAGCTTCTTGGTGAGAACAGTGCAACACGGGAGCAAATTCCCAACTTACCGGAGCATGGATTGCATGCATACTTTTGGCTTCCCTCAGTTTGTGAGGGCATGCATACTTGTCACAAATTCATTATTAATAAAAATGTCTCCTTTGAACCAAAGTTCCACTTTTTGTGCAAAGTTGCATTTTGTTGAATGTTGACTTTTGGCAGCGAGGGTCTGGCACTCAATCTTGCAATCAGACCCGCTGGAATGCCACCTCTGCTAGTTCCCTCTGTCCATGGGGAAGGTGCTTGCACGCTCGCCCCCCCACGCTTCTTGTCAGACGCCACAATTGTTGGTTTGTGCAGCGCATCTGCACTGGTCATATACCTTCTGACTGCATACCGTTGGCAGTTATTGCGCAAAGGCCAAGGGCCACATTCCTGGACTACAACAAGTTCGCAATTAAATCCGTTACATGCCTTCCCACAGACGTCGACGGTAATATCTTCTTTGAGTTCCCTCCTCGAACGGACTATTCGAGGGCGTCCGGAATGTTGATAGATATGGATAGGAAACATGACGGTCATCCTTGGTGCGTCACCAAAACCACCAGCATGAAGATGCTCGATGGTGTGCGGGTGCGCTATGTTGTTTGTGCGGGCGCCTTGCGGTGTTTCTCTCCAACTTGCTTCCACTTTAAATCCAGATGTCACAAGAACGAGACGGATTGGACAGGCACAGCTCATCAACCATTTTGAGCTCAGGAGAAGGTTCCAAACTCCACATTTCAGTGTGCGCATTGCAAAGAACCACCACATTGCATGTCTGTTTGTAATGCCAAGCAGTTCTCTGTGTTGCACTGTTTCCCTGACCTCACACGAGCTTGCATACACGTTGGTTCCCATTGTCACAAATTGGCGAGGGGGAACTCGCGGGAGGCTGCCCACGAGGCAGAGCAGCTCGTGCAGGAGGAGGTTAAGTTGAGACCTAGTGCCAAACCCAAATAGATACAACTGCAAGCCGCCCATAAGATGGCATTGGCCAGAATTATGTTAGAAGATGGCTCCGACAGAGTTCCTCTCGATGAGAAGGAAATGGAGGCATTGTTGGAGTCAGTGTTCCACGTCTGTTCACCGAATGTCCGAAACCACATTGTCTCTTGCAAACAGAGAATTGGGCGTGGCTCGGATGTGCACTCCATTCTGGAGGTGAAGCGACGATGTGGATATGACTACATTCATGGAAGTAGGTTTTCAGGACAAGGGACTGAGTCAGATTGTTGTTTCGTATTCAAAATATCAACGTGTGGGCCTGGCAGCGGCGTCGAACTGGTCCACCGGATGACGAGTGGGGACTTGTCAAACAGTTGGGTCATATTCGACCATATCAAGCGAATTACAAATCACCAGTGGGTGACAATGGGTGCACATGTCTACGACACCCACTGTAAGATGCTAATGACAAGTGTTATTTGTGAGATGAAAGGAGAGGACACACAATCGGAGATGCTTCTTTGGCAAGGAATAAACGAACAGATGGCCAGGGCAGGATTGCCCCCTCCCAATTTCCGTGGTTTCATGGCGGACAACGCACAAGCAAATTGGGCTGCCATCCGAAGGGTGTACGGGGAAGACCCCAATGTTCCGATGAAAAGCAAGGAGAGATCTTGTGGGTTCCATTTTCTGCAGAGCTTGTCGCAGTACACAACCAGGCTCGTGGCGCCAGATTTCAGAGAGGAGCACCGTTCCATGTGTCTTGCGTGGAAGCGTGCTACCACCTTGGATGATGCAGAGACACAATTTGCATGTATACGGGCTTGGTGGACAACGTCAGGTGCTGTAAAGAAATCAGACGAGGGAACAATGGTCAGTTGGCTAGCATGGTGGCATTATCGTTTCCTCCAGTTCGGCAACTATATGCGGGAGGTGAGTTTGACGAATTTGCGTCCCGTTGAATATTATGCTAGCTACTCATTATTTGTAATTTGCTTGTAACCTCAACATGTGCATGTGCAGGAAATGTGTCTCGACTCCGACACCGACATGCCGACAACAAACATGGCCGAATCAGTACATTCTTCCTGGCGTGCCTCCTCTGCGGCGCATCTGGTGGACATCCTCACTGCCACAACGGAGGACATTGTGAGGTCAATTATGCAGCAATGCAAGTACAACGAGTTCTTGAAAGGGAAACAGTGGGGCTTGGGGCTGGACAGGCAGGAAATGCTGATGCGGACTGCCTCCAGATCGAAGAATCCTCAGAAGTGGGCGGCAACCTTGCGAGAGGGCCTTCGGGACACGCCATTGCTTCGAAGTTGCCAACACTTGGAAGGAGATGTTCACACCCGTCCAGTGAGACGAAGACTTGACGAGGCACCTAGCGGAGAAGAAGATTCATGGCGAATTGACAAGAATATTTGCACACTCCTTCGTGGTCCCATGATGTTGCCCGAGGAGGTCTCGTCAAGCACCGCAAGTCCGATGTCTGAAAAAATGGCGCCGAATCTCCAGTTATATGGCCCAAGAACTGCCCAACATCTGTACAATCCCCGGCACCATGTACCGAAATTCGGCGCCACATTTCCAAATTTTGGGCTTACACACCTGCCATGTTGGGACCTATAGCCGCGAAATTCGGCACCATTTTTCGCCGGAGACACCTATTACCGTGAAATACGTCGCAGATTTCTCCGGTTGCGGAAGCTATTATCGCGAAATTCGGTGCCATTTTTGCAGATGTCGCTCGGAATTCGCATGAGCGGAAGACGAAATATCATGAGCACGGCTCTCAAAACTACAATTTTTACTTCAAACAATGAATATTATATTCGTTTTTTCTGACACGTTCCATTAAAATAATATATTTTTAATGTTTTTTTTATTTCCAAAATTTGTACTTCTGCTCATGAAAACCGATTTTCTTGCTACTCCGCTCATGCCACTCATGCTCATGAATAGCTAACCTCCTTTTATACTATGCTCGAAAGAGCCGTTTACAGCCTGCGGTCGTTAATGACCGTTGCCCTAACTGCCTACGCAACCTAAAGGTTTGCCAAAAAGTGGCCCGTGGTCCATGGTCGTGACTCGTGGTCGTGTGCCTATTGTGGTACATGGCTCACGGCCTCTCACTAACCCTACTAGTAAAGCCTATGCTACCGTGGCCGTGTGATATCGTGGTTCACGGCCCACGGCTACTACACTACCCACTACTGCTCCTCGTGGTAGTATGTCTCGTGCTTCGCTGTTGCTAAGTGCCGGGCACTTAGCCTTTTTTGCCTCGTGGCCGGGTAGTGTGAAGTAAATCACTACCCGCCATGTACCTTTGTGGCTTCAGCTGCCCTGCCCTCGTGGCACTGTCACTTAGCCGTTTTCATTTATCCCCCCCCCCCTCTTTTGAAATTGTGTCCGCACAATTTCGTCAATTCCGGTGTTTGTTGTGTCTCTTGGGGATGTAGGGTGGTGGCATGCCCGTCTGCTAGTTGAGGAGTGTCTCCCATGATGGTGACGGTCGTGGTGACAGCTTCTTGTTCCTGTTGTCATCACTGTCTGGTTCCTCCTGTGGCTCGTGTGTGGGCCAGCTTTCATCATCCGGGTGTTCTGATATGAATCTTACATCCAGTAATCGGCATCGCAATATCGCCTTTTTTGTGTCTTTGCAAAGGAGGCAACCCCTGGAGGTCGCAACCCCCTGCATTTACAGTATCTATGATTGCGGATTTTTCCTACGTAATGATTTTTGTTTTAGCTCTATTTTGTTCTGTGAATGCAAACCCCAGACCACTACAACCATGGAAAAAATTGGACCAAACAAAAAAAAACAAAAAACAAAGAGTTTCTTTCACTCACTATTGCAGAACTCTCTATGAAGAGTGCATGAAGTTGAAAAGAACTCAACTTGGGAGTGCAAATGAGGGAAGAAAATATGGTTTTCAGTCCAAATGATTTTTGTTCACTCCCAAAATTTGCACACGCATTGCAAACGCTGTCATTAAGCATATGGCTTGGGAACGGAATAAAACAAAATCATGTGCATGTGCAAAAAATCATCATCCCACCTGAGGGGATGAGGAGGAGGATGTGGCGACGGCCGTCAAGTTTGTTGGGATCGGCACCAATGGTGGTAGAAAAAACTCTGGCCCTATTATACAGCAAGAGAGAAGGAGCACTATTGAGATTGGAAGAAGGGGATCAATTGACCCTGGCCTCTGCCATGACTTTTGCAAATGGCAGAGGCCAAGCTGAATGGATCCATTGTTGCAAATCTTTCTAGTCCTCCTTCTGTGCTACAATATAACAGGTCTATCTTGCATGTGGGAGACCGTGATCAACCCGGGCGGCCTTATTGTTAAAGACAAAGGGCAGGAAGAGGGGGTGGGGACACTAGGAAAGGAAAAGGGAAGGGCCATGGGATTAGAGGGTTGAGGGTAGATTGCTTTGGCAATGGCTTTAGCAACATTGTTGTCTTTCACACCAATTTCGAAGATTCTTTCTGTTGCATCGAGATCATGGTAACCAAATCGATTGAAGGGTTTCCAGGGGTAAGTCTTGGTCAGCACTTGTAGAACAAGAACCATGTCTTCCAACATTCTTGCCCTCGTACAAAAACTCAACAATCCTAGAGTCACTTTTCGAGTCACAACTTCACTAGAATCATTCCTAGATCGCCACACCTACAAAGGATTTTTTTCATGGATTTTTCATTAATCAATCATAGAAATAAGCTACATGCATGTACATGTACAATCAATCGAAGGGATGGGTACAATTATGTGCGAGAATTATTATGTAGCTTTGATTACGTGTCTAATTAACTTGAACATCATCATCCGGAGCTTCTTCGTCCTCATCAAGCTGCAAGTCTTCTTGCTCATCAGAGTCATTGTCATAAATGGCCTGGTCACCAAAAGGCACATCTGAATCATCTTCCACCTCGGTTTCAATGACCATGTCTTCATCTTCTTCTCCAACATCTGCATCTAATGGAGCCTCATCGTATAGGGTCTGGGATGCATTGTCCGGGGCGTCATCATTCTCTGGTACCCCCTCTATCCAACCTCGGCCAACATCAGCGTCATCATGACCAGTCTCTTCCTCCTCCGCATCTGCCTCGCCCCATGCAGATCCCCGACCATAATAGGTACGTCTTCCTCTTGGCCGAGCATGCACAACCACCTTCCAATTTCTTGATCCGGAGAAGAAAACTTGCTCCATGTCTGAAGGCCATGAAAAAGGCTCATCGGAGGGACGATGAGTAGACTCGAGCCTATCTATATTGACGCGCATGAAACCACACTCGTCTTCCACTATTGTTGCGGATGGCCCCACAAGATGTGGCTGGAACCACCTTGCCTTGAAGATAAGAGGCTGGTGCCTTGTATACTGAAGTTGGAGTATGCTCTCAAGCTCTCCAAAGTAGTTGAGTGTGCTCATGGTAGGTCGTGTATCTCGCCTGCCCCACACGGAGTCTTGCCAATATGAGGTACACAAGCCAGAATCAAACGTTGTTTTGCGCTTCATGTCAAGAGCACAAATGCGGAAATGACGACCATGAACCCAAACCGCCGTGTATGAGGTCGCAAATTGAGAGGGGTCACTTGCAATGTCTTGCACCAAATCTGAAACCACCTCACCTTTTGGAATGCTATCCTCTACTTCAGTCCGAAGCCAATGGCGGAATGAACTTAGAGGTTCAATTCCATGGGCAATTCTTGTGAAGGCACATTCCTACGTCGAGCCTTTGCTCGCGGAGCGCGTGTAGTCGCCCTTGCATGGTTCCGCCTCCACGCAACCGTCTCCTCCTGTCGTTGCTGAGCAAGGTTATTGTATCTTGTCTCCTACTCATGTATGGATGGGGTGTTCTTCAGTATGAACTCATGCGCTTGGTTAATCACCATGATGGGTAATTTTACCCTCTTTGAATTTTTGGACAAAACGATGTTCTTGGTTCGTACATCCTCATCTTCCTTCCACATCGGAGGGGCTTCCTTATCCACCCTTGCCAAGTACTCCATGCAGTAGAACATAGCCTCTTGCAATGTATACCCCTCCGCCATGCTACCCTCCGGGTGTGCCATTTGTCTTCCTCTAAGTGCACTACCAAGTGCAATTGGATGTCAAAGAAGGAGGGAGGAAGGTGCATCTCCAACATACACATGAGCACCGCCGCCTCCTTCTTCATGCGTGGAAAGTCCGCTTCCTCTAGCTCTTTGGAGCAAATCCACCGGAACAATGCTCCCAATCTATAGACTGTCTCGCGAACCTCGGGAGTCAATGTCCCACGTACTGTAATGGGCAAGATGTCTTGCAATAGATTGTGGTAGTCATGAGACTTCAAACCATGGACCCCGTCTTCGTTGAACTTCATACGGAGGGATGACCCATAACCAGTTGGTGTTCGGACAGCTCCTATGGTGGCTATCACTTTCTTGTATTCCTCCTTTGTCCATTGCCAAGGTGCGCGCCTATACTTCCACCGTACAACACCCTTTGGGTCCACACCATTTTCTTCGGCCCATAGATGGGGCATGCAACCCTACTCCTCAAGTTCCTTTCTAACACCGAGAGAATATCTTTTCACAGCCACTCCCTTCTTTACTGGCGTGCCATGAAGAACACGAAAAAAGGACGAGCAAACATCCTTCTAAATATGCATGGGATCTAGAAGATGACGAGTCTTTAGGTCCTACACATATCCCCACCCACAAATTCTTACATGTCTATTTTGTCGTGAAAGTGACAATGGAAATCATACAAAACATGCAATATCACATGCATGCATAGCAATATTGATGGTGTTTTGGTGGAATATGTACCGCCCAATATGGCAACTCGTAGAAGATTGAAAGCCGCTTCATGCCGGGCACCTCCACTTCACCGGACCCCTCCGGATGGGCCTCCTTCCATCAGTCTTCCCAAAAGTGCCCGGATGGTGTCATAGGTGGGGGATGTAACTCCACTTTGCCATCAAACAAGTGTTTGTCTCTTCTTCTCCAATGATGGCTCATAGGAAGAAACTTGCGGTAGTTGGGATACACCATCTTACGAAGACTGCTGGAGCTTTGTGCATCAAGTTCATCGCCACAATGCAGGCGTGCGTGGTACCCTTTAGTGCTCAACCCCGAGCAAACAGTAAGTCCTGTAGACATTCCGCCACATTAGGAAAGACAAAAAGTTTTCATGTGCATCTACCCCACTACGGTGCAGAAGACTGTCGCCGCTACTTCAATCAATCCCAATCCTCATCGATATCCCTTGACAGGTAAATGTACGCGGGTTTCTCATGGGGAACATAATATACCTGGATAATCATGCATTGTCCAAACAAGATGCCTCTCATCTGAAAAGATTGTCCGGCCATAGGGTCAAGTAAAGCATCCAATGTCGGGACCCCCCTCCATAGCTCCTTCAGTTCATCAACTAGAGGTCGCAAGTACATGTCCATGTCTTTCACTTGTTTTTTTCCCTATGAGACATTCACATCATTAATTGTTTCAATGCTCCACCATGCTAATTATACTTCATAATGAATGACATATCTTACTACATGATTACGTCACTCATCAATCTTCCATCGGAATTGTGCCAAAGAAAAGAAGATTAATGTAAAATCCAAAGAAATAATAAGCATGAAATGGGAACACTCACCCGGTACAATGGCAGCCAACATGATATGGCCTTTTTTTTATTGAAAGATACGGAGGGATGTTGTAATTCACCATGGTCACCGGCCAAATGGAATGACTACATGACTGGACAGAGCATGGGTTGACCCCATCCGAGGAGAAGCTGAGGCGGACATGTCGTGGGTCCTCCAAGAGAAAAGGCCACATCTCTTCAGTATGCCTCCATGCTTGTGAATCTTGTGGCCCGCACACCTTTCCCGGGGGGGCTTCGATGCGAGGCGTGCCATCTCATCAGTTGTGCCAATGAGGGGCTTCGGTAGTGTGCCTGCAGTCGCGGGATGATTGGAAAGTAATGCATTTTCTGGCACCATCCCCATGTCGGCCTTATATCATAATCAGTGTCATTCATATCTGTAAGTAAAACCTTACGTCTTGTAGCGGTTGTAAAAATATAGAATGCAATATACAAGTGTATTGTGGCACGGGTATGCCTTGCTCGGGGTTTTCTTCCCTTGAACATCATCCCGATATCGGTCTTTGTTGCACTTTGGACACTTGATGAGTTTTGCATTCTCTCCGTAGTACAGGGTTTTATCACATGGACATGCATGAAAAATCTTATAGCCCATCCCCACAGCATCCAAGGCTGTTCTTGCCTCTTTTCTTGATCGTGGCATTCTCGGCTTCAAATGTGGGGCAAGGATGTAGTCCGCAATAGTCCGCATTATGGCAGACATACCCACATTGTCTATGCTAAACCGGATTTGCAAATTCAGCAACAACAAGATGGTTGAAAGTCTACTCACTTTGGTCCCTTCGTATAAGGGAGTTTTGGCTTCTTTTTCCATGTCATTCAAAGAGTCTGCGTCCTCATCTACCATCTGATGCATTAAGAGGTCCTCCATTGCTGCCACATCCTCATGCATAATTTCATTGTCATTGTTGTCCTTATCATCGGAGACCGCCATTTCAGACGGGGTCGGGTCCCTTTGATACGCACCCCCCTCCGAAGGAACAAAATCCCGGTTTATGACAAGATCATGAACTTCATGAATTAACGTCGTGGGGTTGTGGAGGTTAGCTATTTCATGAGCATGAGCGGCATGAGCGGAGTAGCAATACAATCGGTTTTCATGAGCAGAAGTACAAATTTCGAAAATAAAAAACATTATAAAACATTAATTTAATGGAATGTGTCAGAAAAAACAAATATATTATTCGGCACCTTGAAGGGGAAATTGTAGTTTTGAGAGTTGTGCTCATGATATTTCGTCTTCCGCTCATGCCAATTCCCAGCGACATGTGCAAAAATGGCGCCGAATTTCGCGGTAATAGGGTCCGTAACCGGAAAGAATCGCGACGTATTTCGCGGTAATAGGTCTCTCTGGCGAAAAATGGTGCCGAATTCCGCGGCTATAGGTCCCCTCATGACAGGTGTGTAAGCCCAAAATTTGGAAATGTGGCGCCGAATTTCGGTACATGGTGCCGGGGATTGCACAGATGTTGGGCAGTTCTAGGCCATGTAACTGGAAATTCGGCGCCATTTTTCCAGACATCGTTCCCGAGCATGTTCGGACTTAGCCAGTTTTCGGCCCAAAATAGGTAAATTCGGCGCCATTTTTCCAGACACAGGGGTACCAGTGCATGTTGGGACTTAGCCAGTTTTCGGCCCAAAATAGAGAAATTCGGCCGCCATTTTTCCAGAAATGGCCCCACAACTGCTTCTGTTGGATCTCAGTTTGAATGGAATATTGCCTCATTCCAAGAGTTTTGGGGTGCATTTCATTACACTGCAAAAAAAAATCTGATACATGAAAATGCAATTGAAAATATCCATATGGAGGATTCCCTTTGCCTCATCAATGATTTCTGGAATCCCTAAGGAGGAGTTTGTGCAGCTCGTTGACGCTCAACGCCGGTGCATGAATAAAGTCATCAATAGTCACGTTCATCATCAACCCCTTCAGGTAAATGTAATACAGATGCTTGCACGGATAATCTTTGAACCCTTCTTTGCTTCCATCAACGAGAAGTCCGTACAATTGCAAGTCGGCTCCACTCCAATCGTAATTGTGTATACATCGTCGCGTACAGCCGAGCCGGCCGTTGCCATCCGATAAACACGCCCAAGGCCGGGTGGAGGTACGTCCACGGAGCTCTGAATAGTGCAAGCCATCCCAAGAGCATTGGCAATCCGAGTCTCATTCAACTTGTTGGGAGGGTGTCGTCTCTTCACTCTTCCGAATCGCATTGTGGGATGTGCAGAATTGTCCAATCCGTCTCTACTGGACCGACCAGTCTGCAATGGCTGGGTCTGAGGAACTGGAAATGCGTGGGCCGGGACGTCTGTGCGTTGCACCATTCGAAATCCTGCTGCAGATAGAGCATCTGCCTCATTCTGAGAGAGGCTGCAACCTGGTGCAACAGGCCAGACGCCCGGAGGCTCCGGCATTCCCTAAATCCCGTATTTGGGCTTGCCAAATACACAGGTCATTATGTCGTGCCTACAGAACCAAAACGTCTGCGTTGTGGCGTGAGCAAATGTGGGAGTCAAAAATCTGCCACTGAAACAAGGTGCAGGTACAGCACCGTGTGGGTTCCTCCGAATCATCTCACCACAGCGTGCTCTCGTATCCACCCGACTGGCGCAGCACTTCCCTCGAAATGCCGGCAATGTCCTTGCAATTCTCCACTGTGACTCTGACACTCTTGTCTCCACAATGGGTATGTTGTACTGCATTACCACAGATGGCTCATTATGTTCCTCGGGCACGTGCCCTGTGCTCAAAGGAGATGGCGATCTTGAACGTGCAGGACTTGCGGTGCTCGACGAGACCTCCTTGGGCAACATCATGGGACCACGAGGGAGAGTGCGAATATTCTTGTCAGCTCGCCATGAATCCTCTTCCCCGCCAGGTGCCTCGTCAAGTCTTCGTCTCACTGGACGGGTATGAACATCTCCTTCCAAATGTTGGCCTCTTCGAAGCAATGGCGTGTCCCGAAGGCCCTCTCGCAAGGCCGCCACCCACTTCCGAGGATTCTTCGATCTGGAGGCAGTCCGCATCAGCATTTCCTGCCTGTCCGGCCCCAAGCCCCACTGTTTCCCTTTCAAGAACTCGTTGTACCTGCATTGATGCATAATTGACCTCACAATGTCCTCTGTTGTGGCAGTGAGGATGACCACCAGATGCGCCGCAGAGGAGGCATGCCAGGAAGAATGCACTGATTCGGCCATGTTTGTCGTGGGCATGTCGGTGTCGGAGTCGAGACACATTTCCTGCACAAGCACATGTTGAGGTTACAAGCAAGTTACAAATAATGCCAAGAATAATATTCAACGGGACGCGAATTCGTGCAACTCACCTCCCGCATTTAGTCGCCGAACTGGAGGAAACGATAATGCCACCATGCTAGCCAATTGACCATTGCTCCCTCGTCTGATTTCCTTACAGCACCTGACGATGTCCACCAAGCCCGTATACATGCAAACTGTGTCTTTGCATCATCCAAGGTGGGAGCGCGCTTCCACGCAAGACACATGGAACGGTGCTCCTCTCTGAAATCTGGCGCCACGAGTCTGGTTGTGTACTACAAAAGGCTCTGCAGAAAATGGAACCCACAAGATCTCTCCTTGCCATCCATGGGAACATTGCAACGACGCTACCGCGTGAGCCTGGCGTGTGAGCGTGTGAGCGTACGCTCACACAATGGTGATGTGGCATGAGCCTACGCTCACAACGCTGACATGGCACTGGTGTTGATGTGGCGTGAGCCCACCCAAGGTCGTGCCACGTCACCACAAAGATGGTGGGCCTATAACCGTGGAGCCTATAACTGTGGGATTTCACCATCTGAAGGTGAGATGGGTTAAGGGTTTAGGGCGTCCACAGATATCAACCTTGTGTTAACACGAGGTTGATTTCAGAAAACTTGAAATGAACCTTGTATTAACACGAGGTTGATATCCTAGAACTGAAATCAACCTTGTGTTAACACGAGGTTGATTTCAAGTTCTCGAAATCAACCTTGTATTAACACGAGGTTGATTTCCGAGAATGTTCATTTGAATGTGACTTCATGTATTTGCAAATGAACAAATGAGTTTGAGGAACGAATGCAACAAATGGTAGACGCACGCACAACAAGATCGATGACGTGACATACACCGACAGACATACGACTTCATTTTATTTTTTATTTTTTATTCTCCTTGGGGGGTGATGCAAATCAACCTTGCATTGACGCAAGTTTGATTTGAAAAATGAAAGCATCATTTTTTGAAGATTTTATTTATTTATTTTTATTTTTATTTATTTATTTATTTATTTTTCCCTTCCCTGCGGGGGGTGATGCAAATAACCTTGCGTTGACGCAACCTTGATTTGAGAATGAAAGCATCATTTTTTGAAGATTTGTTTCTTTTCCCTCCTTGGGGAGTGATGCAAATCAACCTTGCATTGACGCAACCTTGATTTGAGAAATGAAAGCATCTTTTTTTGAAGATTTTTTTTTTTTTCCTCCCTGGAGGGTGATGCAAATCAACTTTGCTTTGACGCAACCTTGATTTGAGAAATGAAAGTTTTTTTTTTTTTTTTTTTTTTTTAAATAAATTTCCTTGGGAGGGTGATGCAAATCAACCTTGCGTTGACGCAACCTTGATTTGAGAAATGAAAGCATCCTTTTTTTAGGACTGTTTTTTGCATTTTGTATGGTTGCTAGCCTTGTTGTTCTTCGTTTCGTGTCTTGCATTGCAAGTCTTGCCAACCTGTTCTGCACGATGTTTTTTCATAAACCGCAAAGACGCTTTAGGGCTTTCCTGGTGTTTGTCTGGAAAACGTCTATCAATGAAAAGTGGATGTGAATTGGGGGGAAGGAACTTCGTTAGAACAAATTCAATGTCCTTCGTGTTCATTACGCAACAGGACATTGTACTCTCTGAAATATCCTGTGCCCGTGGACAAAAACCATCCACAAACCACCCGTGATTTCTCATCCGACCAAGATTTGGATGAGGGATGAGACTTCTCGGGAATTAAAGTTGGCAAATCTGGGGCGTGGTAGTCGCCTACAGTTCCGCGGAAATAGGTGGCATCCGCGGAATTAGGTCCTGCATGTCGCGGCCCTTTGCCTTGAGGGCAGGGGGTCGGGACACATGAGGGGCTGCCCCTGTGGTGGGGGCAGCGGCAGCGATAGGTATGGGGGGCTGAAGCACCCTTGAGTGCCCAAGGCACTCAAGGAGGCGGAGGCGCTCACTAGGTGGAGCCCCGCACACCGGGTTGCGGTGGAGGTGGCTCCACAAGGGGTGGTGGTAGCTTAGTGGGACTTAGTGGGGGTGGCATAGGACTCACCATGGGGGTGGAGACCTCGAGGTGGGAGTCGTGGGGAGTCTTGGGACTCATCACGGTCCATTGGGGCCGCGGTGAGTGGGCCAAGACTCACCGCGACTCACCACCGGGAGTCGAGGGTTTTCGTGGTGGTTCGCCATAAAATGGCATGGCTGGTTATGAAACCCCCGCGGACAGCTACAGAAGTATATATAGGGAGTAGTAACCCCGAGAACGGTGCAAGCCCGTTGGTGACCAAAAAACTAGTGAGTAAGCGAGCGAGCCGGAAAGCGACCAAAGAGTGGGGAGCTGTTCCGGACTGCCATCTACCAAAGGGAATTCTCCTAGTCCCAAATAGGTGGAGGGTTTAGAGGGAAGCGGAAGGGGACCGTTATGTCCCGGTGAGCAGCCGAAACTCCAAGTTGGCCCGGCGGCCAGGTTGGGAGTCAGGCGCGCGCATCCAAGCGAGTAACTATGACTTGAAGGGGAGTTTACCGAACTGAGGTGTGCGACACTGCACATGGGAAACCTTGCTGATGTGGCGTAAGCCTAGCTGGGCTCACTCGGCCAGGCTCATGCACAAGCATTCCCCGGAACATTGGGGTCTTGCCCATACACCCTTCGGATGGCAGCCCAATTTGCTTGTGCGTTGTCCGCCATGAAACCACGGAAATTGGGAGGGGACAATCCCGCCTTGGCCATCTGTTCATTTATTCCCTGCCAAAGAAGCATCTCCGATTGTGTGTCCTCTCCTTTCATCTCACAAATAGCAATTGTCATTAGCATCCTGCAGTGGGTGTCGTAGACATGTGCACCCATTGTCACCCACTGGTGATTTGTAATTCGCTTGATATGGTCGAACATGACCCAACTGTTTGACAAGTCCCCACTCGTCATCCTGTCGACCAGTTCGACGCCGTTGCCAGGTCCACACGTGGACATTTTGAATACGAAACAACGATCTGCCTCAGTCCCTTGTCCTGGAAACCTACTTCCATGAATGTAGTCATATCCACATCGTCGCTTCACCTCCAGAATGGAGTGCATATCCGAGCCACGCCCAATTTTTTGTTTGCATGAGACAATGTGGTTTTGGACATTCGGTGAACATACGTGGGACACCGACTCTAGCAACGCCTCCATTTCCTTCTCATCGAGAGGAACTCTATCGGAGCCGTCTTCCGATATAATTCTGGCCAAGGCCATCTTATGGGCGAATTGGAGCTGTATCTGTTTGGGTTTGGCACCCGGTCTCAACTTAACCTCCTCCTGAACGAGTTGCTCTGCCTCGTGGGCAGCCTCCCGCAAGTTCCCCCTCGCCAATTTGTGACAATGAGAACCAACTTTAATTTAATCAATCAAATTATAAAATTATAGAATTTAGATTATTAATTGATTTAAATTCTTTATTACTTTTTTGGCAAAATGGAAGCCATTGTTGTCATACATACTAGCAACCACAAGGAGAAACAAAGTTGACATGTACAGGGGAGTACAAGCCCTGTAAATCATCTTACAAAATTCCAAATTGGACAAGCATCCCAACGGATGCCTCAAAGTCTATGTGGAGAAAAAATTAAGCAAACCCACACAAAGGCAGAAGTTCTTTAGTACTACTACAGTTCTGGTACTACTAAAATGAAGGACTCTATTTACAACTAACGAGTGCAATACTCCTTACAACTGCATTTGGCCAACAACTTTGAAACGAACTTGGTCACCACACACCCGAAGATTCTTCATGAGATTGCCAACATCCGACAACATTCCATTCAGTGGTCTAGAAAAGGAGAATTTAATCAGAGCAGATCTTGAGCAGGAGCAATTACATGCGGCACACAAACATCAACTCTACCAAATGCAAGTTCAGCATGAGAGGAATTTGCAAGCAGAGAAACTGCTTAATTCTGGATTGGTAGCAGCCAATCAGAAACTTGTCATGCAGTTTGCCACCCTGACAGCTAAACTGGAACTGGCTGATGAGGAAGTCAACAAGCAAACCGAGAGGTGTGCATGGGCGAAGGCAGAGGCAAGGGACCAGGGAAAACTCATTGCAGACATGAAGGATACTCTCTGTCGTAATGAGGATACCACTCAACAGTTGAAACGCCTCAATGACAAGAAAGACCAGTAACTTTTAGAGTTGCGTCAAAAAGTCATAGTAAGGGATAACGAACTTTCTGTGAGTGAAAGGGCGTAGAAGGAAGCCAATAATCTGTCAGCTGCCTATGCAGCTCTGGTCGATCCTCATGCGAAGAGAATGGAGAGTTTACAACAGCAGTTGGAAGAATACAAGCTCAAGGAGGAGCAGGGTATCCGAAGTGCTACGCAGGACTTGGTGGACAACCACCTCTTACAGGAGTGGTTGACACAAGGGCCAGTGGAAGGAAAAGCACCTAGGAAATTGACTCAAGATGAGATGAATTATGATCTCAGGCAAGGGGTGCAGAATATTGCCACAACAACTATAGACAATGTCTATAGTCGGATAGCCGAGTTGCAGGAGGATGTAGAAGAACTTCAGACTCAAGTGGATGAGTTGAGTTCCAACATTGAGAAGAGGGCATTTGTTCCGGAGGAACAGCTACTGGCCACTTACTTGCGGGCAAAGACTTTGGTCTTTCAATTTCCAGCACTAGAAGTACAGGCTTTGCCAGCACAAGGAGGGGTTGTGTCAACATCACAACAGCCACTTCAGGTCGCCAGTGTGGATACCATGACACAGCTGCAAACAATACCTGCTGTTTGGGGTGACTCTTCTTTTAAACCACCTAGGATTGCTGCTGATTTTGAATATAGCAATGTCATGGTTCTTCCCTTCAACCATATTCCCTTGGTTATGGATTTGGTTTGGAAGGAAATGGGTCCTCCCGAGTCCTTGGCACATTATTACCAACTTATGCGCATTTGGTTGCCATTGGCAACTCAGAACAAGGTACTTCCATCAGATAGACCCATTGAGGATCACCATTTTGCACGTTGTTAGGCTGAGGCAGGAACAATGCTCAGGGAATTACTTGCCTTCCAGGTCATTCACGGGTTCATGTACACCAAGACCAGGGAAGTTCCTAGTCTTGTCATGGGCTGTGGAACATACTATGTTGTTTGTTTTGTTTTACGCTACCACACAGAATAGCAAAAAATGCAGATGAGGTACCAGACTTATTCCAATGGGGAGCATTAGACATTACCTCCAGTTCCAGACCACAAGTACCTGTATGATGTGAGGCTCATGCTTCACGTCCGGGATAAACAACTTTATGACTGGTTCTCTTTTGCTCTGAAGGATTTAGCCGAACTGGACTGGGAAGATCACATTTTCCCCAAAGGGCATGAGGCCAGGAAGTGGCTGGTTACATTTTTCAAAAGGTGATAGGCACGCCACTCAGTTACACAGATGAGGAGCTACGGGCGTATACTAATCTTGCCTGACAGAAGGTGGCACAAGTATTCATGCAGGGTATTCCAGACATGGTAGGCATACATGGTATGCCAGTCAAACTTCCTGCAGTGCAGCCGAAGGCCAGGAAACAGAAAGAACAGCGGGGGGACAGTGACTCTAATACCACTGGTTCTTTAGATGGCATTTTTTGACATGGCTGAGGACTATGAGAAAGCAATGCAGGAGAAGAGACGACGAGGATCTCATATGCCTGAGAAATTGCCACCATATCAACCCAAGACAGGACAATCTGCTCCACCAAGTCAACAGCCATCCCCGCTAGCCAAAGACAAGGCTCGGGCTCATACACAGAGCCCTCATAAAGACTCTCATTAGCATACAGGTGCCAAATTTCAAAGGTTTGCTGGCCCCAAGCAATAAACCGTGAGGGCACAGCTTTTTGAAAGGGGGGTATAATGTTATAGGGCTGTCTGGGACTTAGACGATTTAGGGGTTCTGTGGGGTACCCTTAATTTTGCGCAGACATGGCTCTGCTGCCATGAACAGACACAGGTGAGCACAGGCCTTAAGGTGCGGCAGACACAGGCCCACATAGGCAGTAGTCACAGACTTACACAGCCTATCACAGGGTATCACAGGCAAGACGGGTACGACAGCTGTGACCTCATAACTGTGCGGTCATAGCCCGATACAACCGCACATTGTTTGTGCACCCCACTTTGTTTTTTTTTTAATGTCAAAATGGGCCAAACTATGGAGAGAGCATCACTTCTGGGGCGGAGAGAGCTTGATACCTGCAAGTGGTAGAGATGTTACTATAGGGTAGAATAGAGACACCATTGCTTCGGCCTGACATATAACAGTTATTAATACGATTCCTACTTCATACTCATACTGTGTAGAGAGACCTAAGTGAAGCTGTGGAATGTATGCTTAAGTTGTAAAGATGGAACTTGGTAAATAACAGAAACAATTTGATACTTAATCTTAGATAGTAAGGTAACATACTAAACATGAATGCAAGAAGGAATAGATATAGGAAAGCACCCCCATGATACACTAGGTGTAGGTCATGATTGATTGTTCTGAGCGGGCTGAGTACTTAGAGATTTCTAACTCTTCTAACCTAGAGTTTCCACCCCGGATAGCTAAGGGATAGGAGAGTAAAAGCCGCTCAATAAGAGGC
Organism: Takakia lepidozioides; assembly: GCA_030704615.1. Lineage (NCBI taxonomy): Eukaryota > Viridiplantae > Streptophyta > Takakiopsida > Takakiales > Takakiaceae > Takakia > Takakia lepidozioides. The sequence goes on from CM060734.1 coordinate 12,968,041, forward strand.
TGCATCCTGTTTTTGTGTCAGCATGGAGTCTGGCGGGAATCAACAAAGCTGGGGCAGGAGCAGTGAGCAGCAGGCAAGGGCGGTAAGGAATTATGAGCGTAACAAGGCTCCTAGGATATATGCGAAGTGGTAGCACCGGATAGTAGCTTTTGCAACACCATCAGACTTTCCTTGGAAGGTAGAGACGGAGTTGAGAGATGGAGAGTTGTGATGAAGAGGACGATTGTGGAGGAGGATTGATTCTGATGTAGATTGAAGGAGATTTCCCTTCTTTTTTGTTCAAGGAGGAGGGCTTCATGAGCATCACCAGCTCTCCAAACATAGTGGAAGTGGAGTCTGATACAAGTGAGGAGACTACCACCAGTGAACAGTCAGAATCTGATAATGATGAATGGCACAGTACCTTAGGAGATGACTTGATTGATGATTGGGATGTGCCACAAAGAGAAGAGGAGTTGAGAAAGGCCATAGATGTGACTGAAGGCAGAGGAGGTGTTGGAGGATCAAGGTTTAGCAAGTCTCCTTGAAGAAGAAACTGCAAAGGGAATGGCCTCATCCATTGTTCATGAGGCACATGCTAAGGCCTGGGAAAGAGAGCTTGTCAATTCTGCATTTGACATTGAAGATGATTTCTATGATTGGAACATGATCACCTCTAGGGAAGAGAGGATGCGAATGGAGGCTCACATCTTCACTATCAACAGTTTGGAATCTGAAGAAGAGCATGAGGCTGAGGTGAGATGGCAGAGTCTGAAGACCAGACTTACATTCAGCCAGCAACTGTCATCTGAGCAAAGGGCAGGGCTGGAGAAGCTACTCAGAAGAAAACAACATTGTTTTGCCCTATCTAAGGCTGACATGGGGTTCTGCTCTATTGTAGAACATGTCATCGATACGCAAGGCTTTCCTCCTTGCAAAAGTTATCCCAGCAGGCTTTCAGAGTGGGAAGAGAATGAGGTGCAGAAGCAGATAGAATCACTGATTGCCTTGCGTGAGAGTAAATCTGAATTTTCATGTCCTATCACCATGCCTCCAAAGAAGGATGGCTCAAGGCGATTTTGTGGGGACTATAGGTCGGTCAACAGTCTAACCAGGCGAGACTCTTACCCCATGCCTTTAATTCAAGATGTGAATTAGGCAAGGCTGAGTGGTTCTCAGCTTTGGATCTACAGAGTGGTTTCTGGCAGATAAAGATGGATCCTAGAGATGTCAAGAAAACCGCCGTAATCACCAAGAGAGGTTTGTATGAATGGTTGGTGATGCCTTTTGGTTTGAAGAATGCCACTGCCATTTTTCAGAGAGCTATGAACACCATTCTGGCTACTGAGATTAAGGAGTGTGCAAAAGTGTTTGTTGATTATGTCAATGTTCATAGTGAGTCTTGGGAGTTGCACGTTCAGCACTTGAAAAAGGTGTTGGAAAGGCTTGAGGGTGCTAACTCAAAATTGAATCCAGATAAATGCAACTTTAGGAGCAAAGAACTGGTATTTCTTGGACACATAGTGTCTGCAGAAGGGATCAAGCCGGACCCAAACAAAATTGCTGCTATCCAGCACTATCTTGTGTCTAAGAATGCTACTGATGTAAGGGTATTCGTGGGGATCTGTGGGTACCACAGAATGTATGTTGAGGGTTTTTCCATCATTTGTGTACCTCTCTTCCACCTCACCAAGAAAGATGTTGTCTTTAAGTGGAATACTGATGCTCAGAATGCTTTTGAGTCATTGAGATTGCGCTTGTTGACTGCCCCAGTGCTTGCTCGTCTTGATTTTTCAAAACCTTTTATTCGCCTTTTGGTACCATTCTCGAGTAGAATAATGACTCCAGCACAGCGTATGGCTGATGTTGTCTTTGGTGTTATGTTGTGTTCTAATTTTGTTTTGATGTTAAGAAGCTACAAGTATGGATGTTAGTTTGTTCAACTGTAATTCGAAGTATATCTGTTTTGGTTTTGATTAAATGTTTGCTTTACAATTGAGAAAAAAAATCTCAATGTGTGGTCTATTATGATCAATCAGACCATTGATTATTGATTTGTATGATCCCGTCATTTGAATATACTCATCCTAGTGACAATAGCATAGATACCCTTGTTCCTTGTTGTTCTCCCCGTGTTCGATCCCGATCCACTAGGACATTCTGTATTAAATCAATCAGTAGATAAACAAGCTATTCAACATTTGGCACCGCTGCCGGGGAGAACTATGAAGAAGGTGCTATAGGATGAGTGTTTTCAAATTATAATATGCGAAGTTTTGTGTTCTCCAACTTTTATTTTTCTTTTGTTTCATTTTTTCAATTTTCTAGTGAAGCATTCACATACCAATTCGAGATGTGGCATTTGTTCCTACAACCCCTAGGAAAGCGTATCTTTATAATTATTATGTGAACTTTCTGAGTGTGATTCAGCAATTTCAAAAAGAGAATTGTGGTATTCATAGTGAAGTAAATAGGTTGAGAGAGGAAAACTTAAATATTTCGTGGTCAGTGGAATCAAACTCCTATATGTCATTGTTTGAGACAGGTCTTGTACATGAAAATTGTGGTTTTAAGTTTGATATTTTGAATTTGGAGGCCAAACTGAGCTCCATCGTTGCCAATTTATAAAATGTCTCATATGAAAGATATTTGAAAGTTTTTTAATTGGATTATCTCCTGGAGGAATGAGCGATATAGTATCGAGTGAATGTTCAGCACCAAGCTCCTTCTTAAATGTTGAGATGAACTCCGAGGCAATTTCATGATCTTGTAGGCTGGGAATCCAATTGTTTCTAAAGAAGACCGCATCACCATTCGTTGATTGTATCATCATAACTAATCCAAAACTGTGAACATTTTGTTGATCATTATTTGAAATTTGAAAGGTACCACATACATGAAACCAGCTAAGCTCTTTCTTCAATTGTCCAATCAAGGGATCGGGTTGCTTCACCAATTCAATAGACTCGGATAGTCCACCAAAATCTTGATTTCCCATTGGATAATTGTCCAAATTATATTGGTTCTCAATTTCCCAAATTGAAATACCATTTGTAAAAAGAAACTAGAAAGGCTAAAGATCTCGAAGCCGAAGCTATGTTGCAAAGAAATGAGGAGCACTTTCAAAGTGAGATTTTGACTTTGAAGGCAAAGTTAGATACAATCACAATGGAGAAGGAGAAATCATTACTGGATAATAAAATTTTGCAACAAGAAAATCAACTCTTATACATGAAGGTAAAATTTCTTGATGATCAAGTTGCCACACTTTTTATCTGAGAAAGTAAGTTTTGAGCAAGATAATGCAATGACTATTCAACAATGTAAAGAAATTACTTTGGAGGTCGTACAAATAAGGGACCAATTCACTCAATTGAGGAATTTGGAAGATAACACAATTTTTTGAGGCAAAGCTAAATTCTTGCAATTATCAAAAATCACAATTTTTTTGGAGGAGATCAATTTGGATGTGTGTTCAAATTTTGATACATTGAAGGCCATTGAGGAAAACTCAAGTTGGAATGGTGATTGTGACAAATTGCTTTACAAACAACAATGCAAATGTATTACCATGGAGGTCATGATGTTTTCATTTCTTTTGAATTGATACAATTGTGAAAGTCACGGCCACAAAGAAGACTAAGAAAATGGATAATAATTATCCCATGCTTAAAGAACTATTGGATCTTTTGGGTGGATATGAGGCCAATATTGCCAAAGTGATGATTGCAAATAATTTACAGCCAATTGATCTATCTAAGAGCATCATTGATTGTGATGGACTATGTGGTATAAATCAGCCCAAAAAGTTGGAAGCTAGTTTTTTCCAACAGACTTTCATTATGAGACTTTTTTTTTCCAAGAGTTTCTAGTCTCTTTTTACAAATGGTATTAATTTGAGAAATTGAGAACCAATATAGTTTGGACAATTATCCAATGGGAAATCAAGATTTTGGTGGACTATCCGAGTCTATTAGATGCACAATTGGTGAAGCAAACTAATCCATCGATTGGACAATTGAAGAAAGAGCTTAGCTGGTTTCATGTATGTGGTACCTTTCAAATTTCAAATAATGATCAACAAAATGTTCACAGTTTTGGATTAGTTATGATGATACAATCAATGAATGGTGATGCGGTCTTCTCTAGAAACAATTGGATTCATAGCCTACAAGATCACGAAATTGCCTCGGAGTTCATCTCAACATTTAAGAAGGAGCTTGAACATTCACTCGATACTATATTGCTCATCTAGGAGATAATCCGATTAAAAAACTTTCAAATATCTTTCTTGTGAGACATTTTATAAATTGGCAATGATGGAGCTCAAGAATCTGGGATCCTGGAAGAAGAGTGTTCTTGAGTGTAAAGACTTCAAGTTTTGCTTAATATATAGGCATAGGATAACATATTCCACAGTACATCCGCAGAAGGTGATTTGTTTGCGAGGACGCAAACAGCTAAGTGTGGGAGTATGTCAAATATCCGAAAATCTTAGGGACTTTATATTTTGACATTGTGACCATTTTGGAGTCCAAAAGATATCCCATAGACATATGCTAGTGTGAATAGGGCTGTAGAAGCTACAATTTGTTGAAACCGTCAATATCGATTATTTTTCCCTTTCATCGGATCTCTATGACTCTCTTTTGATCGTGACTTTTGGTAGCATTCTCGAGTAGAAGAATGACTCCAACACAGCCCCGGCTATCGGCATCACGTCCATCAGTCAGCGTCAGGTCACATTAGACCTACCGCTGACAGACTTCCGTCACGTCAGGCTCCGGGAATATTCTAGTGAAAAAAACCCAAGTAAAATTTTTCTACTTAAGCAGCTACGTCGCCGACACGGCGGTGACAAATAAATTATGGAAAATATGAAAATAAAAATGACCGCCTATTCTGGCGGTCGTTTTATATTTGAAAATTAAAAAAATTCAGAGGGACCGCCATATTGGCAGTCGCTTTATTCAATAAATAAATAAAACACATGACCACCATATTGACGGTCACCTTACGTTAAACATAAAACATAAACAGTTAAAAAAAACAGGCGACCGCAATATTTCGGTCACTTCAATTTTAAAATAAAAAAAGAAGAAGAGAACGTCGTATTGGTGGTCCTTTGTGTGATCCGATATCTTCCATCCAGAATCTGTGTCTTGCTTTCTGCAAAATCGGAAGGGATTTTGACCACAAAAAGAAAATCGTGCATTCCATCGTCATTAATATAGAAATGATTCTCTTTTAAAATTGCTGTATTTGGGTCATTAGGGTTGGCTTCTGGATTGTGTCTATACGTGATATGGACAAGAATAACAATCTGAAAAGAATGCCAATGCATTTCTTGGACCTCATTTTGGTCCTGAAATGCATAATTCTCCACAAAGTCTATCACATAAATGATAGATCCATCTGGAATGAATTGAAGACAATGCTTGAATTGCCCATCTTGCCCTCGGGCAACAAAATTATGCTCGACAAAGAGAGTCAACTTGGGCTTGAAATAATTCAGAATTGCAACTTCAGACGTTTGCTAGTCTTCCGGCCCTCCCTACCAACGCCGATTACTTCTCTTTGATAATACCTCCAAACTATGATTAGACCATCATCGTTATCGTCTTCTTCAATTGGGCATAAGGATAGAACGTCAATACCACAATTGGACCACACTCACCCATCAAGTATTCCCTCTTGTGCCAATCCTCAAACTCTCCCTTGGGACACACTATTGTTTGCCACAATGGTGTCACTTCCTTAAAACACTTATTTGTAGCTTGACAATGACACTCTCCATCTCGGTCATCATGTTGACAGATCTCAACAAAGTAAAAAAAGCAAACATGATGAACACCTTTTGAGCGAAACCGCATATTGTTGAAACCCACTCTTAGTTCCTCCATCTCCACATGTGCTTGCAGCAGCATGTATTGCGATCCTTCAGCCAACGAACAAAGAAATGTTTCATCTTTTTAAATACATGCTGACCAATCCTCACATCTGAAAACTTTGTCTTGAATCGCAAGAATTAGAACGTTGTCTGCATGCACAGGCAATGATCAGCTTAGTTTTCATCATTACTGGATGTATAGGAAAAAATACCTACAGTACTTACTTAATATAACTACCTCTACCTTGAACAATATTTCAGCCACACTATTCCGTAACCTTGAATCACAACATGAAGGCAATGTATATGCAGAGGCAACAATGGTACATACATAAACATTACAACTCCTACGAATGAAAAACTTGCAACTGGACTGTATGCACTAGTTAGTACATAGGTATGTGTTCAGACAATATTTGCTATATTTGTACTATGACAAGGTACAGAAAGTACTGTAGAATGGTCTATTAAGTTCTTTACATGTACAAGAGTATGTGAGCACAGTACTTACAGCACATAAGTATCTAAGTACTAAGTACCCAAGCATATGTATGTAAGTACATGAGGTTGTTCCTTGTAGCACCTGTGCCCGGCCCCCACAATTCCACGAAGCCTACTTCCTACAAAGGGCTGATCATCAGCAGCAGACACAGTACCATGCACACTCAAAGCCCCTCGTGACGTTAGTGTCAGAATTGCTGAATCTTTCCTCAATAGAAACTAAGTCAGCCTCCTCAAACACTCTACTTCTATGCATGGCAACCGGAGATAACACAGGAACAGACTTTGGTACCGAACTTCTATCTCTACCAGATCGCAACCAGTGGTCAGTAGGTGAGCTTGACATGAAAAGAATCAAATTTTACCTTTACAAATCCTCCACTTCAATTATGCTGGGACACTGCCCGGCTTGAGATGAAACGAGTCTCAGTAGCTTGTGAGTGTCGTGACTATGCTCAGAAACTGCAAGCCAACGCCTAGAAATTTTGAACTAGAACCCAACACATTGTCACACAATGTGCAATTTGGTCCCCCAAAGCGATTTTATTTCTAGGCTCGAGTTAGCACTGTGCTGTTAGGCCAATAATCGATGGAATCAAACACCCAAAACTTCTGGATTACATGTAAAGTAAACTGCTCGTGAGGCAAAATCACCAAGTCACCCTGGAATGCTCGTTCACTTTGACCAAATGGAACGTCAATTAAATCGCGAGCTGAAGGGGTGAACACAGCGAAGCTGCTGAACTGTAGTAACCTCAAAAGCACAGAGCCAACACCACTAGTGAACAACGCCAACTGCCAGGGTTCCACGAAGTCAGAGGAAACCAACGGTGCGAGCAAGGAACAAACAGAGATTGTCTCGCACAGCCCTAATTGCCTTAGCTCGATACCCCCCAGGCACAAGAACCTACGCTTGAGCAAGTGATAGGCAACTGAAATTGCCTTCTCAAGGCAAGCTCATGCTCTATGATACGATGAACTTCACAAACAAGGGTTGCAGGGTCACTAATCCAACATGAAACTCGCTCTCCCTCAGAAACAGAGAATTTCGAAATATCAGTAAAGAACCAGGATTCAAACTTGTCGTACCACGCCAGGTCCTCACTGTCGAGTTCAAGCTGCTCTCTATCAAAGGCAATAGATTCTTCAATCTGAGTATTCACATCTACAATTTCCTCAGGCTAGTAATAGTCAGGTTCTGCATAACCACCATGGTCATACTTATCTGGATCTCTGCCGGGGATGGTGCCCGAACTGGGCGGATCGTCGCTTCGTGCAGAGATGGAGGCCTTATCAGTTGGAACTCGACAAAGCAGGTCTATCCCCCACAGTAGTAGACACACCTTCCACAGTCAAAACACCTTGCGCAATTCGCTCATTAGTCAAAGGAATGTCCGAAACTACCAGCGCGTTCAATTCAGGAGTAAGCTCTGGCAACACGATTTTAAGCTCTAGTCTAACCCCACAAGGGATATTCCCGCTCTCTTAGAGTTCAAGACATTAAGCGTAACAACCGTCATCTTTCAGATCACAAGCAAATCGAAACATAGGAAAGAATGAGCTGCTGGTTGGCGCGCCGCCATCGCGGCTCCTTATCAACCCAAAACCACCTCGTAGACACAGCTTGAACCCACGGTAATCAGCGCAAATGCGCTTAGTTTAGGGGTGCGCAGCTCAATGAAAAGCATGCGTTTGCTGTAGCAGTAGCAAAGGCACACGTAGAGGAGAACCACACAGCGATTACGAACGTCAAGCATGCAAGATCACGAACATCTAGAGCTCTATCACGCATAAGTACACCAGGCTGTACATACAACAAAAGAACGAGTTTACTCAAGGTCAGAAAGACCATATACCCAAACCCTTGGTTGGGATGAGCCCACACCTAGAAGCATGCCATGGGCTAGGAAGATTGCCCCACATCCTGTAAGTCAAACAATAAAGGGCTGAGATGGAGCCAGCCCCGCCCCATGTAGGGTTAGTTGTACAATGTATGGGTCAGGCATCGTGTAAGGGCTTCCTGCCGTCGTCTAGCTAAAGCAAGGGATGAGGCCTGACAGAATTTAATGTAACTAGGGCTAGGAAAATATGGGGCATCATATTCCATGCTAGACATGTGATCATCCAATTTATTCAAATATCCAAAGTTTTTCATGCCCAGCCATTGTTCAATCAATGTGAGTTACCATAAGTGCTCACCAGTTCCGTTATTGTATGGAATATATTTCTAAAATAGTGAGTATGATATCCCAAATCTAAAATACTCTCTTGCATGTGGTAGAAAACATGGGTTTTTGGGACCAGAGTAAAAGCGGGTGTGGATTTGAGCCCATGACCTCCTCCAAAGTGGCTCACGTGGAGACGGTTACCTGACCCTAGGGGGTGGTTAGACTGCCTCTCTCTCGCAGAATGTGCAAACGTGCAAACCCTAAAGTGCAGAAAGGAAGCGCAGGAGAGCGGGCATGTTCGGGATTCCCAAGTTTTGTGGCAGGGCATCCTGCTAAAATACTCGTCCTGCATGTGGTAGAAAACATGGGTTTTCTGGACCAGACTAAAAGCGAGAATCGAGCGGATGTGGATTTGAGCCCATGACCTCCTCCAAAGTGGTTTAGGTTTCCTGACCCTAGGGGGGTGGTTAGACTGCCTCTATCTCGCAGAATGTGCAGACGTGCAAGCCCTAAAGTGCAGAAAGGAAGCGCCAGGAGAGCGGGCATGTTCGGGATTTCCAAGTTTTGTGGCAGGGCATCCTGCTCGTTCACTGCTGCAGAGCAAGCGCTGGGTGTTTGGGAGATTGAGGAGCTGGGAAATGGCGGGAGACATAGAGGGTGCCCTACAAGGTGCAGCGGGCATCAGTGATCAAAAGCAGAAAATCGACCACTACAAGCTTCTCCTCTCCTCCATCATCTCCACAAATAATGTTCATCACGCCAAGGCATTCATAGATCACAGTAAGCTCTGGCCTCACGTCCAAGTTGTGGATATTTCCTCGCCCTTTTACTCTGCTAGGTCGAAAGCACCAAGTTATCAATCGATTGCGGATGGAGTGTGTGTGAGTGTTATATCCTTAAACAACATGATGTCTTATGCAGTGGTGACGGACGAGGTTCCACTAGTGGCATCGCGACAATTGCTGCAGATATTTGCCATGGACCTCAATAAACTTGAGCCCGAAGCGCATAAGGAAATTGCACAGTATGCTTTAGCTCAAATTCAGCCTCGTGTGGTCTCATTCGAGGAACAGGTCGGTCTCCTCTCATTAGGATTCATGTGTAGTGTATCAATGTACACAATTGGGCGGGGGTGGGGGCGCGATTTTACGATTCTATGGCCTGCAGATTACGTTTCTTTCCCAGTAGTTCTCTATGGCTTCAGGGAGCTGTCTATTGATGACAGGACATCTAGGATGGATATGGTCCCGATTACAGGCAGTGATAGTCTGTGTGCATGCAGGTGTCTATCATACGCGAGGGATTGGCTGAATTATATGAAATCGAAGAGCAGTGGTCAAAAGCTGCACAAATGCTTAGCGGAATTGACCTAGACTCTGGGATTCGGTCTGCCCCTTTCTTTAGCCCCTCATTGTGTTTGTACACAATTGAAGGATTGCAATCTTGAGTGGGAGCTTTAACAGCAGTAATGATGGATTGTGGATTTGCGTTACAAATTTGATGGATCATGGAACTATTTCAAAGGACTGATGATGTGGAACGAAGTTATCTTCTAAAAGGAGCTTTTTCACTGCATTTGCTTCAGAGAAAGCTAATCCCTCCCTCCCTGTCCGTTTTTCCTTGTTGGTGAGAGAAAGGCTGTCTACAATAAAGATCATGAAACCAAAATCTCTAATACAACCTTGGCAAGCCAAGAAATGCATACCCAGGCAGAGGCAGCAACAATTAGATGCCTTCTGACCAGTGAAACTAGGGAAGAGTGATGAAGGTAGCTACTCCGGAAGATTACGCCAGCCTCTAACCTAGATGGTAGGACCTAGTCTGAAAAGCCCAGACAGGCAGAGGAGACTACAACACAGAAAGGCCTCGCAGTGGAAGTGCGACAGCTTAGACAATACATGAGTTACAAATATGTATCATGTTGTTGAAGAGGTGGCCTTTTTTTGACGGGTGGGGGAGCAGGATGCTGGATGATACGTACAAGTTGGCGAAATGTGTGAAGATTGCACTATTGTATCTAGAGGTAGGCCTTTTCACCTACTTCTCTGTATTTTGCAGTGCTTCCATTTGAAGACTGTATGCAGATGTCCCATGACTATAGGCCCATCCACACACCTTTTGAGTCTTGGAGCATAGACCTGCGGATGCAAATCCATCCCATTGTTGTTCTGCCTGAGTCAATTATGTTTCATGGGTTGTACAGGATGATGATGCCATGAATGCGGAGATTTTTATCAAGAAAGCATCCTTTCTGGTGAACAACTGCAAGGATGAGGCCCTGAATTTACAGTACAAGGTATCATTTCCTTACTGTACTATCCTTAAGGTCAGGCCTGCAAGTGCTGCTTCTAACTTCTGGGATGTGCCAATGGTGACAGGTGTGCTATGCACGGATTTTGGACTCAAAACGCAAGTTTCTGGAGGCTGCACTTCGGTACTATGAGTTGTCTCAACTTGAGAAACGAGAGATTGGTGGCAGGTATGTGTGGACAAGTCTTTTCTAACATTGGAGAGCTACAGTTGTCTTGACAGTTGTCTTTTTATGGATGTGAAGTGCATGACCACACATCTGTTATTTCCTTGTCATAGTTCCTTTCAATGTGTCTGATGTTCATTATTTGGTCAACCTTGCCAAAATGAGTTGGCTTGCAGAGGTACATAATCCCTCAAGGATTGTAATCTCTTTTACTGCGAGGGCTAATGTAGTGTGATTGGATGTTGCAGACGAGTAGACGAAGATGAACTGCAGCAGGCACTTAGTGCTGCTGTTACCTGCACCATTTTGGCGGCTGCTGGACCTCAACGCTCCAGGGTGCTAGCCACACTGTACAAGGTGCTAGATTCTAGTAGCTGACCTCTTTCATAACATTTGCAACCGATGCCATGTGTTTGTTTTGTTTGTTGTGTCTACATCTTACCAGGTTGAGAGCTTTTTCATAAATGTTGTTCGGCTTGGTTGTTGTTCAGGATGAGAGATGTTCCAAGCTAAAAATATATCCCATCCTTCAAAAGGTTTGTACCTGGACTGTTTCTTGCTTGGACTCATGCAGTTAAGATGATAGACATCTCTTGTCCGTTGAGGTTACAAGTACTTATCGAAGAGTTAAAAATGGAAGGTGAAGTGAACTTAATTTCTTCAAGGATTTGAATCGTAAGATTGAGCACTGGAGCCAGTTGTTGCTGTTTGGGCTGGGAATTCCAGGGCATCCAGTGACAGGCATCAACAGGTGGTATTCTTTGTCGATTCCAATGCAGGTGTATCTGGAAAGAATATTGCGGAAACCACAGGTGGATGCCTTCTCAGAAGAGCTGAAACCACATCAGGTACTCAGATATAAGTCAATGTATGTTCTTGCCAGTGCTTTTTGAAGCAGAAGACAAATTCATCTGCGGCAGTATTGCAGGGTTCTGACTGTGGTCTTCTGGTTGTTGGCAGAAAGCTCTGTTACCAGATAACTCGACAGTGTTGGATCGTGCTATGATTGAGCACAATCTACTAAGTGCAAGCAAACTTTACACTAATATCAGGTACTTAGGTCCTAATTGGAGGTCGATCAATTCATTAGTACTAGAGCAAGATCTGCACATTGGCGTCTTCTTTATCTAGAAGACAAATTGGATATGATTTTATTGAAAAGGGTGGACTTTCATTGTTGTGTGTTTTTGCAGCTTTGAGGAGTTGGGTGCATTGCTGGGCATTGGTCCCCAGAAGGTAGGTTTGCCTGTAACTGACGAAGGAAATGATTGGTTGCATGATATTGGGAGAACTGCTAACACGAAAAAATCAGTAGTACCACTCACTGTTGTTAGAATGTGTCACCTTGCATGTATGGACGGTGGAAATTATGAACTGTTAAGATTTTGCCCACATATTTCCTGACAACCTCATTGGCAGTAATCCATTTTAGGTGTGTTTTCCTTTGTAATCTAGTCAGGATTCCTGGACTTGGAGATTATGACAGGTTTGTGAAAACAGTTCCAATAGATAGCTCATTGGCTAGGACACACAGTCATGTTGGAGCGTGGTTCTGGGTGCGAATCTGCATAACACTTCGTGGGAACACACTGGTAGATGTAAGCACTGTGTATTTAGCTGCTGGTTCTAGTGTAGGAGTGTCTACAACAACTTGTAGGTCTATACATTTGAGAGGAGTTGAATGGTGTGAATGATGGCAGGCTGAGAAGATTGCCGGGCGCATGATATCTGAGGATCGGATGCGAGGGTCTATTGATCAGGTAGGATACACTGTCAAACATCTAGGGTTGATTGATACTTGGCTATCTGTCCATTTTCACAGAGACATGAGATTAGCATAATGTTTTTTCACATAAAGCAACCTTTCAGTGCAGATTGAAATGTGATGTGTTGGTAAAAACATTTTTTGTGTTGGTAAAAATGGTCAGTGTGGTTGTTGGGTAGATGGTGATGAGAGAGTGTTCAATTATTGTGTGATTTTGACATGGAGGGTCTTGAAGATGAGTTTGTAGGAGTTCAAGCTGGGGACAAACAGTTGGTTTCTACTGTTGTTGGTTATTGTTGGCTACATCAAACTGGTTAATGTATGACACAGGTAGAAGGTGTCATTCATTTTGAAAATGATATTGAGGAACTCCAGCAATGGGACCACCAGGTATCTTCTCATGTATGCTTGGCCTTTTTTCTTGCCATCTACTTAAGGGGTTGCTCAAGTGTGAGTGGCATCCTCAGGTTGGGCCTTGTTTGACGCCCAATAGAAGTACGCCTAATCATCCATCTGCTGCACAAAAAGTCTTTGTAGGTGTGGTATGTCAGGGGTGGTCTAACTGGTTGGTTTCCATACATGGGGGCCACTGTGGGTCCACAGCCATATTGTTGCCCAAGTTGCAAGATGGTTGTGCATACGCCTCTTAGAGTTGGTTGGGAGATTAACTCCAGGTGCCGGGTGCTGATTGTCTGTGCAGATTGTCAGTATCTGCCAAGCACTAAATGATGTGCTGGATAGCATGGTCAAGAAGGGAATGCCTGTGGCAGTCTAGCCTGCATGTGATTGCTTCTCACCACTGCTGGAAGATAAAACTGGCAAAGTTAGGGACCTGACAGTAATTCTCTCTGGAGATGCTTTGACATCAAGCCGGTTTCTTCATCTCTGTTCACGAAATGCTTTGCAAACGATGTAATTTTACATGAGACTTATAGTTACGCAATTGGCATGGGATTTGTTAAGATTGATAGAGGTGCAAACAACAGCCCAACAGGCCAGGCAAGGATCAATACAGACAGCAGTTGTCAAGTACGTGTTATGAATCCAAACCCTCTGGCTTGAGGCTGTGTAGTGATTGGTGAGCCACAATTGAAGTACATTACTGCAACATTACAAGCATGAAGAACACACGAGCAGATATCTCAAGTGGTCTAGTGAACTTTTCCTCCCCATGATTTTACCTCCTCTAAGCCCAGACTCGAACACATGAGCGAATCACACTCTACCCCCGGAGGGTTACAATCTTCTCTCCATGGACACTTAGAGCGAATGTTCAGAGGCTCTGTTCTATAGAATATCTGATTGTGATGATTGCAGTATGTTTGTTTCTAGTTCCAAGTCTACAGAGCGTGCAAGCTCTTACTAGAATCGGCTTGGGTAGATTTGTGATCCCCAAGTTTCCTATTTGTGATATATGTCCTTAGCATGCAAGTGCTCATAATTTAATTGAAGTTGTAGTACCACAGGCTCTACACTGAGATCACATAGTCCTGAGCCTGTTGGCAGCCACTTTCTCCTGACGTCCTTTGTTTGCTGATGGACCCGTTTTTCCCGAGAGTTTGTAGTCTCTAATCTGCAAGCAAACACAAAGGAAGTCATGCTACAAGAAGAGATTTCTTCAGAAGGATTTCCCATTGTTCCAGTGCTTTGTGTGCCCTTAGTTTGGGGATATCCCGGACTGTCAGGGCCACATGAGTACATAGTCAGGACTCCAAATAATATGAGCAGTTTTGGGGCGCTGGATGGAATATCAAAGAATTTATACAACTCTACTTGGACAATCATTGAACAACATCATTCTCTAATCATGTATGAGATGAGCCTGAGCCTTCTGTGCATGAGTTCTGACTTGAGTTGAGCTGCGTGTCCCAACTAACTTGGCTATGGCAGAAAAATCTGTACCAAATATGCTCCAAATATACACAGGAAGACAGATGGAATAGCTTTCCAAGGTCATCAGAACTGGAACTATTGAGTCACGATGAGGAAATCGACTCACCAATTTGGCATAGTACTTCTGTGCATGAGTTCTGACTTGAGTTGAGTTGCGTGTCCCAATGAACTTGGTTGTGGCAGAAAAATCTGTGCCAAATCTGCTTAAAATATACACAAGAACACAGGTGTTACGTAGGATTCAGCATAACATGATCAGTTGTATGAAGTTAATAAAAATCTAGGTGCAGCATTTGAACGGAATCAAATTATGGACGTACAGAGTTCAGTTTTCGTCATACCAATAGTATATATCAACAAGGCAAGTTCGTGAGGGTTTGTAGCAGAGAAAAAAGACAGGGTTTCGGCGTTTTAAAGGACATGGCTCTATGATGGAAGAGAAACAGCGGGTTCAAAAATCCAAGTACGTGTCATCCACTAGCAATAGGTAGAGGAGCTGCATCACATACATTTGTAATTATGAAACAAATCCATAAATCTACAGTAATGAATCCGGAGGATTGGGAGTCAGTCACTTTTGGCAATAGCTGCGCGTACACCGTCCCTGCACCATCCTTCTTAGACCCACGTTTGAAGAACCGGCAGCAGCCAACGGCACTGCTTGGTGCCACTGGTTGTGGAGGTGTCACAAAATATGCTGGTATGGCCTGCTGCACAGAAGCTCCACGACCTTGCCTAACTCCATCCGATCCTCTCAAACAATCCACCTCTAGAGACACTCCCGACTCCACCCCGGTAGCGTCCGCCATCACCCCTCCCTCCCTGCGTGTCCACCTCCCTGCCTGTATCAGATTGTTTCCCTCTATGATTGCATATGCATGATTAGGTGCGTACACGTGCCGGAACTACATACGTACGTACACACACGACGTGGACACATTCATCTAGGCAGAGGACTATGCATCCATATCCACAAACATCCGTCCATAAAAAGTGCATTCGTTTGTGTCAAATCAAACCGCATACATTGAATTTCATCCCGGCCATCCCGGAGAATGTTTCATTCAAACACAACGACATTCATCCATTTCCAAACATGCAAGGGCTTGGTATGTACACCACGTCTAAATCAGTCTATTCCATGTGGGCGATTTTCACATGTCCAAGCCTCAATTCCAGTCTGGCTAACTTTTGGGTCTGGGGATCTGCACTGTAAGCTGCTACTACGCTTGGATTGGTAAGAAAGCTTCATGTAACCAGCACACTCATTCTCTCTCACTTTGGCAATCGCACACTAATCACATTGATGTTATAACACAAGGGTCGGGGGTGGGATGGATGTAAAAGATGTCGTCTGCAATGACTGAAAAGGGTAAATCAATCCGCGGAAATAGGTGCCTCCCGCGGAAATACGCCCTGTAAGTTCATAATTCCAAGATGGCTCACGGGCTCCTGGGCTCACAAGCACACGCATCCATGCTCACGGAATAGCAACCCCCAGATCAGACCGGTGTTACCTTTTTGCGGTCTTATCAAAGATGGGGTTCGGACCCTTATTCCTCTCTTGGATAAGAGTTCTTCTCTCTTCTGCCTCGAGTAAGGTGGTGGTTAACAGTCTGCTCTCCAAATCCTTTCTTCTAGTCTAGCGTTCTGTGAGGCAGGGTTGTCATCTTTCGCCCTTCTTGTTTGTTCTAGCAGCGGATGGTATGGGCCATCTCTTGGATGGAGACCCAACTCGGGTTTTTGGGGTTCATCTAGTGACCGGCGGACAACTTGCATCTCAAGTCCTCTATGTATGCTGATGACACCATCCTCTATTTGAAGAACTCGCAGCCAGAGAATATCCAAGATGCCTTCAATGCTCTCTGAGGTGTTCTACCTTGCCTCTGGCTTCTCCATTAATTGGCAGGAATCGATTGGCTTGCAGCTCTCCAGGAACAGGGTGGCCGCCATCCCACACATCCCAGCTTTGGGTTTAGACAAGGGCATCACTTGGCTCCAAGACGGTGAGTCTCACCTTTTGCTTGGCCACATGATCGGTCACAGACTCCCACATCATCATCGTTTCGAGCCTATCCTTGCAAAAATCAAAGCTAAACTCATGTACTGGAGTTCAACTCGTCTGTCCATTGCCGGTAGGGTTCTTATCACTAACCAGGTCCTTCTAGCTTCAATTTGGTTTATTGCCTCAGTTTGGGACCTTTGGGCTTGTTGCTTGCCAAGAAGATCATGACGGCTCTTGTTTGTAATTTCATTTGGGGAAGGTCCTCCTCCCCGGGGATCTCCCATCGGTCCTTACTCTCTTAGAAGCAACTTTGTATGAAGAAAAATCACGGCAATCTAGGGGTCCTTGACTTTGAGTCCCAAGCTACAGCTCTCTGGCAAAGTGGATTCCTAGGTCCTTGACTTCCTCTGCCCCCCGGTCCCGCCTTCTCAGATCCTCAATTTCTCTGTCTTGCCCCTCCTCTTCTCCATATTGGCTCCCATCCCTTCATTGGCTTATGCAGGGTGGTAAACATAATTCTTCCTCCCTTCACGCCTCCCAGGATTGGACAACCATTTGGAAGGCTTGGCATTCCATCCGCCCTCACCTCACTCAATTATCTCCTAGCTCTTGTGAGGAGATTCTCAGGTAGAATATTTTTGGCAACTATAACATGGATAGTGAAGCCCTTGTTGACTGCTCAAAGCGTTGGGCTTTATGGGAAAAGGCAGGTTTGGCTAATATCTCTGACTTCTAATTCCCTGGGAATCGGATTCTTTCTTTAAGGGTGTCAATTTAAATAAGCACAGTGTGAAAACAACTAGAATAAAGCTAGTTATTTGTATTTAACACTTGGATTTAGGTCAAGTGTTAAATCAGGTGTCAAGTTTAGTTTGACACCTGAACCGTCTTATCTTCACGAGAGCGGCAGTCGCGCAGCTCATCTCTCTCGAGTTGAGCCTGCGCGACCGAGCTCCTTCATGCGTTTAGATCTGAGTGTGCTTATGATGGGAGTGTAGGTTGTTGTGGGGTGGAGTCCCATAGCGTGGGGTGCCCCTGGCTCGACTTCTATTTTAAAGAGTGATAGCGATGGATTTCATATTTCTTGTGTTGAGAGTGTGTGTCCTTTTTAGCTTGTTTATCACTCGAGAGAGCTGAGCGTTATCTAGTGTGCTGGTGCTAAGCTAGATACAATGTTTGTTTTAGCATTATTATAATATATATCTTGGGGCGGGAGTCCATCTGGCCCTGCTGTTTCCATGGGCTGTGCGCGCAGATTTAGTTGTCGTCTCTGCTCGTGAGTTTGAAAACCAAGAGGTGTGGAGGTTGAAGACTTTGATAGTTGGCTTCCCTACTCTCTTTCACTAGGACGGAGGGAGACGAGACTCGTGTAAACTTTTGGATTCGGACCCAAAACAGTCGGGAGTGGCTGGATCACGAAGTGCAAACAGTTTTGTGGTGGCTTCCTCTGGTGGAGGTGTTGCTGCTGCACCTGCCGGAGAAAAGGAG
This sequence comes from Takakia lepidozioides, assembly GCA_030704615.1. Lineage (NCBI taxonomy): Eukaryota > Viridiplantae > Streptophyta > Takakiopsida > Takakiales > Takakiaceae > Takakia > Takakia lepidozioides. The sequence continues at coordinate 12,986,206 of CM060734.1, forward strand.
GAAGCGAAGGAGGAGTCTGATGATGACATGGGTTTCAGTCTTTTCGACTAAGCTCGGGATGTAGTGTTGCAGCGCATCCGATGGTCTTTCGCAGTCGACAGTAGGTCGAGCCACAGCCGAATGGAAATGAGGTTGCTGGTAACCCAATTGGAGAAGGTGCAGTTGATGTTATCTCAACTGCAGGTGGCTGCTGAGCATTACTTAACAGCCGTTTTTATACCTGCGCTGGTGCTGGTAGAGGCTAGGAAGAAGGAGTGAGCTGGAAGATTCCCGCCCTTCTTCAAGCATGCTAGGCTCAGGGTGGAAGGTTCAACCTACGCGGCTGCTGCTGGAGAGCTAGGAGGTCTGCCACCTATCAGCCTCTGCTCTAGCCTCTCCTCTGCTCTGCTCTGCCTATTCTTTGTGAGTTGGATTGTTCCACCGAAGGTAAAGCGCTGGCTGGGATTTGGTGACCAGCGATATTCCGCCAGCATGAGTGGGACTGGCTTCCTTTCCATGAAATATTAGGTCTCTCCCGGCTTGGGTTAGTTCCGATTTGCAGGGCAGCAAGTCTGCATTGTTTGTTGTCTCTCGCAATGGCCATTTGCTGCAGGGTTGGAAGTTCAAGGTCAGGCCCTCAGGTTCCCTTTTCGGGCCAATCTTTGCTGACATTCCGGAAAATCCATACTATGCTATCAGGGTTTTCTGCTTAGCAACAGGCCATGTGAACCCTTCTCTCGTGAACGGCCTACACACCAACCCCTTCCTGCATTGGTTCCTTCAGGCACTAGTTACCTTCGCCAATTTGATTCTGGGGAGTGGGTGTGGAAAGACAGAAACACAGCCCGTTTTTCAAGTACACTGTCAAATTGGACTATAGCCAGCCACTATGAAGGAGTAGTTGTGGGCTGGTTGATGTGAGGTTGTCTAGCTGCACATTGCGAGGAAGCAAGCTTTCTTATCTTAGCAAATGGATGGACAGGGTCAGGCTAGATTTTCTAGCAAGTGCGTAAGCTGCTGTCCAGCAAGGAAAAGCTGATCAGCAATAGAAGCATGAGATGCGGCGTGTGTGACTTGAGATAGATGTACACAGGGAAGGACCAGCCGCGTAGCCTGCTTTGCGATCAGGTCTTGCATCAGGTCTAGGCGACAGTGGCGGCATTAATGTTTGTGAGACGGGGTGATCTCATATATTAACATTGCAGCCTAGTGAAGGAAGACCAGGTGAGGCTCTACATACATGACCAGCGGTGCTTTGATCCGGAGTTGCAGTTAGAAATTGTGAGACAAAAAGGAAAAAAAAAACATTGTAGTACATTTGGCATTTCGGCCACCAGCAGGTGCAGGTCCAATTATATCACTTGGTCCTTGAAGTGGTACACCAGGCCGAGCTTCTCCCTTTTGATTTTGCGTTCAGTTGGAAGCCCGCTATCAGTTCTCAAGATGGGGCAGCTTCATCCCATCGCCTTGGTTCTGTGCATGTCCCTGGTCATGGGGATGTAATAACCACCCTAAGCCAGTTTAGAGTGGTGTTTGAGGTCCTGGAGAGCTTGAGCGTTTACAGCACCAACGTATACTGTAACCCTCTCTACTATGGCGATCTTCAGGCTGCTCTTGGGGTATATGCCAATGGTCGATGAAGGTATTAGCACCACCTTGGAAATCACAAATTGAACGTGATGGTCTTATTGCTGTGGTTGATATGTATTTGCCCAGTACATGAATGGTTGCGGAAAGCCATCCTGGTTGTGGTCACTCTGACAGGGCAGTAGACATGGGCTCTCATACAACAACGATAAGATGGCATTGATAGCAGCAGCTTCAACAAGGTGTTCTCGTTCTGAAAATCTGGCATACCAATGAGGACATTACCTTTATCATGGTAATTCCACTGTGGAGAGATTGAGTTAAGAATCTAAGGAATTCTTAGGGAACCAGGGAACAGGGAACCAAGACAAGTATTGAAAAAAAAAAAAAAAAAAAAAAAAAAAACATGTGTTATGTTTAAAGAGCCTGGTTGGTCATATCTTTGTCAAATGAGCTCCGTTTGACCCAGTTTTGAGGGGATAGCTACAGAAAGGGGATATCTACCTATCTAGACCTGGTTTTTGTTTTTGAGACTCTGCTAAAAATCTATGGAATTTTTAGAGAGTGAGTGTGCCATGAAAGATCCACAATCCTGTTTCTAGAACCTGTTCTGGTCTACATGAGAGATAAATCTGGGGATGTACTCCTTGTATGGCTGGGGGGGATGAGGACGTAATTGAAGGGCAGGTCTCTTCTCTTAGCCTATGCACACAAGGGGACAAGATTTATGTTTCCCAAGGAACTCAGACTGATTTGAATGGAGAACAGTTGGACGAGTTGATTGCATACTGGGAGTCAGGCATTAGCAGTAGACAACAGACTGCTGTAGTTGGCGTTGAGGGCCTCAATATCGCTTTGGACAGTCAGAACTCTGTTGGAGCCAGCAGTTCTGTAGCTGTAAGTGAAATACCAAAGTGGATGAAAACTAGGCTTGGAACACAGCCAAAGACAGCCTCGGGGACCAAGGTGTTCAGCCACAAGGCTATGGTATACTGGAGCAGAGGAGCAGGAGCTACACAAGTTTGTGCAATCAGACAGCGTTGCAGCCGGACACGCTCTGCACAAGGCAACCACGAGCGGGGGTTCATTAGCGAGGACAAGTTTGTTCTGTTTGAAGGAGATGCAGTCATTCGCAATGAGGACACCCGCAACCATCTCAAAACTTTCGAGTTGAGAGACTATCAGACCCTACCTTTGTTTTCTTTAGTGTTCGGTGAGCGGGAGATAGCAGAGTGTTGCTTTGTCTCTATCTGGCAGAAAGAGGAGGAGGGTTGGTTAGAGCGAGCTACTGTAGCTTGGGACAAGGTTAGTGGCAGGTTTCTGGACATAGATATACCTCCTACACCTTACCATCATGCAGAGCGAGGCACTTTGAGAGAAGTCTGGAAGTTGATAGCATAGATCAGGATTAGATCTTGCTTGGGCGGGCTTCTATTCTTCCCCTCCATCTCTGTACTATTTTCATTACCTTGTACTCGTAGTTGCCAAAGCCTCTCTTGGTGGAGGCCAGTCAGTCCGGGGTTTTGGGCTGGGATATTCTGCAGGATCAGCATTGCAGCTGGATTTTGGTGTGGGGGTGTTGATGTTTTGATTTCTTGTGTTTGGATCCCCCCCAACACCTGCATGCTTGACTGTGCGCCATGTTGGTTTTGTGTGGGCGCTTGCTTTCATAGGGATTAGGCCGGATTTGATCACCGGTCAATCCTAGAGTATGCTGTCGGTGGTGAGGCTGGAGTGATGACTAGCAAGACCACCAGTGTTTCTTCTATGGTGAGGCTGGGTTGATGACCAGCCAACCATAGGAGTTCTTGCGGTGGATGCAGGTGCAGGTGCCCTGAGCCATTGGGATATGACCCTTAGACTGCAACAGGTGCCCACCCGTGTCACTATTAGATTAGTACTAGAGCCTTATAGTGTCACGTGGAGGAGGTGCACATTGTGAGTGTCATTACGGAGTTACCCAAGGGTTTTGAGGGGAGTACGGCTACAGGCAGTAACAGTGAGAGTGGGTTCACAAGACGAGGTATTCGGTTCAGACCACCTTCACCGCCACCCTCAACTACTGTAGAGTCAGACACAGACTCGGAGGCTTCATCAACAGGTGTGCAGTTTCATTCGCCATTGTTGTGGGACGACATGGAGGAGATGTATGGAGCTACCAAGGGGCCTCGTAGGTACTCTGGAGCTGTGGGCACAATCGAGTTGGATGACTTTATCCAGGAGTTCGACAGCTGGTGTGATTTGCAGCAGATGCGCAATCCACAGCTATTCACCCCATTCATGGCGTGGAAGGGACTGTTCCAGCATTTGGAAGGCCCGCCTATGGACGATTACCACGAGTTCAGGCGAGGACATGAAGCAGAGATTGAGGAGTGGAGGTTGAATTGGTCACCTGACTATGTCTCCATTACTCGAGGCACGACGCGACCAGTAGCTGCATCAGTACCAATATCTCCCACTGCCAGCACTAGTAGTGGAGCAAGTAGTGCCGGTACTTCTGCAGGTGGTACCAGTTCAAAAGGTGCTACTACTCCTCCTGCCACGACTACAACACATGTGCCTAGATTCAACCTGGTGGTGGAGTTCTTCCAGGAGTTGCGGAGGAACTACCAAGGTGTACGGACAGAGAAGCTGCGAAGTTTGCAAGACTTCCAGCGCAAACCCAGTGAGAGCTTGCGAGAGGCCTACACTTGTATGAGGCGCTTGATAAGTGTGACGCAAGGGGTTACTGAAGCTCAGGCAATCTAGTTCTGGTATGGAATTTTGGACAAGGAGCTCAGGAGAAGGGTGCGGGATGCAACCCTGTTACAAGCAGCCCAACCCACATTAGCAGATGTGTTTCTGCTGGCTGAGCGGATTGAGCTCAACATGGTGGAGGAGCGAGTTGTTACCATTGGGTTTGGCAAGGACATGCCTGCACGAGGCGCAGCTGCCAGCCCACAGGCACAAGGGACTGCCCAACAGCGTGGTCAGGGGGGCAAGGTTTCCCAACCCAAGTTCCATGGAGCTTACAGGGGACCTCAGGTGCAGAGGCCCGTGGCATCTTTTGCAGGCCAACAGCAACCAGGGGTGATATGTTGGACATGTGGAGGACCCCATGTCAAGAGAGATTGCCCAGAGAGTGGCAAAAGGCCGGCACAAACACAGCCTGCACAGTTGCAGTGTGGGCATTGTGGCAAGTATGGGCATGGAGATGCCCAGTGTTATGACTTGCATCCTGAGTTGCGCCCAGGCCAGTTCCAAGGGAACAATGGTGGCCGGGGGCGAGGTGGACCAGCCCAGAGAGGACAAGGTGGTCAGGCACGAGGTGCAGGCCAAGGGCAAGCTCAACATGGCCAAGGACGCGGAGGTCAGGGTGTTGACCAAGGCATGGCCAACCGGCTTCAGCAGCTAGAGCAGAGGCTCGCTGCCATGGCTACAGCTCACGCGGTACCGACTCCCAGGCGGGATGGTCCACCTCCTATTCCTGAGGGAGGAGATATGGGAGGCATGGGATTCATGTGCGGAGCAGCACTACCACTAGAGCAAGTGGAGTCTGCTGCAGCCGTGACTCGAGAAGCAGCACGAGTTCCTGAGCCACGAGGTGCAGAGGTGGAATTGGATGCACAGCATGGGGAGGCAAGCCGTCAGGCGAGGCTTCCTCAGTCATTCACATTGGCGGAGACTGTGTCGACGTCATCCATGGCACCTAGTTCTCGCCCGACTGTTACCGAGGCGGAGGTTACTATGCCATTGGGGAGAGCTACACGTGCAGCACTGACACCTGCTACCAAGGCTAGTGCAGCCGGTGTGTTATTGGGGGCAGCCACCTCTGTGTGTCAAGCCCCACTGTTCTCGGCAACCATGATTGCGACGCCGGGGGTAAGGCCAGCTGCAGTGTTCAGACTAGCAGCAACACTCTGTGAGAGTGGGGAGGTCACTTCATCTTCTTCGGAGTTAGTGGAAGGTGTAGTGGCAGAGGGATCCTCGGATTTGAGGGTCAAGACTGCCACGGCTGCGCCCTGGCAAGCTGCAGCTGCCAAGTTGACGGAGCTGCCAGCTAGGCCAGCCTTTGAGCGCGCCATGGTGACATCTGGAGTTGTCTTGTTAGACAACCAGGATGGCATTTTCTCTTTGAGTGGACCGGCAGGCAAGAAGTACCGGCCACTGCGGGTCTTGTTGGACTCGGGAGCTAAGCCACTGATGTTGGGTAGGGCTGCTATTGCAGGTTTGGGCCTCATGGAGGCGGATATGGAGCCTTGTCCTTTCCAGATACAGACATCTCTGGGAGGATCAGAGCAGGCTCGGGGCATGACTCAGTTGGCCATTAGACTGCAGCCGGATCACCCTACAGATGGCTCAGTGATGCGAGCCAAGGCCATTGTGACAGACGCGGTCTCTTACGATGTCTCCCAGTATGGTCGCCAAATGTCGCGCGGCTTTTACTCACCCATCCCTTCGCTATCCGAGGCGGAAACTCCAAGATAGAAGAGTTGGAAATCTCTAAGTACTCAGCCCGCGCAGAACAATCAGTCATGACCTACAGCTAGTGTATCATGGGGGTGTTTCCTATGCATTTCCCTTTTTGCATTCATCTTAGCTACCTTTGGCATTGATAATTAAGTATCAGTTTGCTTCATCAATCTATCGGTTTCCTTCACTCATCCATTCAATCCACAGCTTCTCTCAGATCTCTCTACACAGTGTGATTGTATCGTATAAGTATCAGATTATGATTTATCAGGTATCAGGCCGAAGTCATTATGTCTCTATTCTGCTCTCCAATATCACTACAGCTTTGCATATAACAAGCATCTACTAATCCTCTTTCCTCCTTCATCGTGCTCTCCATCTCTTGCCTCCGATCTCCGCTCCTGCCTGACTCCGAAGTCCCCCCCCTTCATTCCCCGTTTCTCCCTTTTATCCTCCTATCCGCGGTTCTAACCGTTTCCCTCTCTAACCGTCGTCTGTGAACTAACATGTTCCCTTCACAGGTGTTGTTCCCCACAGTCGTTCCCTATTATCGTGACAGCTGTGTCAAGCGGTGACTGGCTGTGTTTGGCTGTGTCGGGCTGTGACTGGCTGTGTGGGCTGTGTCTGCTGTGACGACCGTGACGGGCTGTGTGGGCTGTGACGACTGTGACGGGCTGTGTTGGCTGTGTGCCCTGTGACTGCTGTGACGACTGTGACGGGCTGTGTGGGCTGTGACGACTGTGACGGGCTGTGTTGGCTGTGTGGCCTGTGACTGGCTGTGATGCACTGTGGTAAGCTGTGATAGGCTGTGACACGCTGTGGTATGTTGTTATAGGCTGTGTTGCGTCGTGATGGGCTGTGATAGGCTGTGTCACGTTTGTTTTGCCCACCCTGGTCGTATATGCTGGGCCTAGCAACTAGTGTTCCATACTCCGTTCGTAACACTGGTGCAGCCCGTGACTGCTCTTGCGGTTCAACATGCAAATCATGCTGCAGGGGTTTGTCATGGATACCACTGTACCCCTTCAACTTATTTGCATTCACTCTTCCCAGCATTTCTTTGTTAATGGTTTGTAACATGGCAGTGTTGTTATCATACATCTTTTGTATGACATAAGGTCATTTCCACGGTGATTTGAGCTTAGAAGCTTGAATCTTTCCTTTCTTCTGCAACCATAGAACCAAATCCCCCGTCTTAAAAGTCTTTAACTTGCCTTCATCAAACTGTTCCTTTCGCTTCATCTGAATTCTGGTCATATTATCAGCTGCATCAGCACGTACTTCTTCCACATGGTATAATTCATGTTTCCTGACCTTGATGGAGTCTTGCAATTCCATTCTTTTTCCCCACTCCGTTCTCATGGTAGGTAACAGGAATTCCACTGGAAGTAAGGCTTCCATACCATAAACTAATTGGAATGGTGTATACTTAGTTGTGACTTTATATGAAGTCCTGTATGACCACAAAGCTGTCAGCAGCTTTGTATCCCAATCCGTTCTGTTTGCATTGACTATCTTAGCCAAGATAGTACATAGTATTTTGTTGGTAGCCTCTGCCTGCCCATTACCCTGTGGGTAATATGTTGTACTCTTTCTATGCACAATCATAAACTCTTTAGTCAACAACTCAATGGTCTCATTCATGAAGTGACTTCCTTGATCACTGATAAATTCTAAGGGACATCCAAATCGTGTAAGTATGTTCTCGTACAGGAACCTTGCTGTGGACTTGGCTGTGTTGTCCCTCAAAGCTTTAGCTTCCACCCACTTTGTAGTATAATCAGTGGCTGTAATTATGTACCTGTTTCGTGTATTCTTGGATGGTGGATTAATTGGTCCAACAAAGTCTAGTCCCCATTTCTGAAATGGTTCCGTAGGCATTGTAGGATGCAAGGCCATTCTTCCAGATCTCTGCAAAGGTCCTAGCCTCTGACATTCATCACACTTCTGACAATACTCATGTACATCTTTGAACAAAGTAGGCCACCAGTATCCTGCGAGTAGTATCTTTCTACTGGTAGTCGCTTCTCCAAAATGACCTCCAGCCACTCCTTTATGAACTTCCTCCAAGACTTTATTTACTTCATGGTGGTACAAGCATCGTTTTAGTACTCCATCAGGTCCTAACTTATACATTCTGCTTCCTACCATAGTATAAGGTAAAGCTCTGATAGCAATTCTCTTCCTCTGCTCCTTGCCATAACTAGGTGGGCACTGACCATGAGCAAGGTAGTATCTGATTGGCCACTGCCAATCTAACCATTCATCTGCACTTCCTTGCACCTCCATTACAAATAAACTCGCATCAGGTAACTGATCGTCCACTCCTGTGGCGGCCTCTCCTGTTGTTAGTCGTGACAAATGATCTGCCACAAGATGCAAACGGCCAGGCTTGTAAATAACCTCGAACTCAAACTCATGCAAGATTATTAACCACCTCGCTATCCTTCCACTTATCAAAGGTTTGTTCACCAGATATATCAGAGCCTGGTGATCCACATAAAACATAAACTTTCTTCCCAATAGGTAATGCCTGAATTTCTTGACTGCATAAATCATTGCCAATGCTTCTCTTTCCGTTGTACTATAGTTCCTCTCAGCACTGTTCATCAATCGGCTAGCATAGTACACAGGTGAATCTATATTTCCTGTAACATTCTGGGCTAACACCGCACCCAACGCTTCTCCTGATGCATCGCAGTGAACATGAAATACTACATGCCAGTGAGGGTTAATCAGCACAGGTGTAGTTGTTACTGACAGTGTAAGTTCCTCAAACGCCTGTTGACATTCAGCTGTCCAGGCAAACACTGCATCTTTCTTCAGAAGCTTGCTCAATGGTGCTGCTATTTGTGCATACCTTTTGACAAATCTTCTGTAATAACTGGTTTGCCCAAGGAATCTCCTTAAACTCTTAACATTCACTGGTGGTGGAGAGACTTTAATGGACTCTGTCTTCCTGGGATCCACAAGAAGTCCCTTCTTACACACAATGTGTCCCAGAAGCACCCCTGAGTTCACACAGAAAGTACACTTCTCTGGATTCAAGCCCAGACCTCTCATCCTGCATCTGGCCAGGCATAACTCCAATTTATGCAAGTGCTCATTCTTAGAGCTGTACACACTGAAATCATCCAAGAATACCTGCATGAAATCATCCAGATACTCATGAAAAGATTCACTTATCACTCTCTGAAAGGTCGCTGGTGCATTACAAAGTCCAAAGGGCATGACTTTGTATGCATAAGCCCCTCAGTGTGTGATGAAAGCTGTTTTCCCTTGGTCTTCTTCTGCCACTTGCACTTGATTATAACCACTGAAGCCATCCATGAATGAGTACATCTCATGGCCTGCCACAGTGTCTAATACTGCTTCTGTGAATGGCAAAGGGAAAGGATCTTTCTTCGTACAAGCATTCAGCTTCTTATAGTTCACACATACTCTCAGTTTGCCATTCTTCTTGGGAACTATAACAATGGGTGACAACCAAGTTGTATACTCTATTGGGTATATAAACTTAGCCTCAGCCAACTTCTTTATCTCTTCTCCAACCTTCTGTGCGTAGTTGGGATTCATTCTATACCTCGCCTGCTTGATTGGTACTGACCCTGGTTCCAGTTCAATCTTATGCTGACAGACTTCAGGTGGTATCCCTTTTAGATCCTCATAGCTCCAAGCAAATACATCTCTGTATTTGATGAACAAGCTTTTAGCTTCTTCGAAGAATTCCGGCTCCAAATCAGCTCCTACTTTTACCATCCTCGGTTCCTCCTGAGTTCCCACATTTACTTCTCTCACCTGCTCATCAGCTGTGATTGTCCAACCAGTCACCACTTCATCCTTTAAGCTCACAGTGGCTGGTTCTTCTAGGATTTCTATCTCTCCCTCCTTTTCTTCATAGAAATGTGGTGGGTAACTGCTGGTTTCCTCTTCAATTGGTGTTGCCGACACTACACCACAGCAGATACCTCTTAAACAACTTAGGCTTTCCAGCCGCATCTCCGCAACCTGCTCCCATTCTGGGTGTGCAGCAAATAGGGTAGCTTCCTGCTCCTCATCCAGTCCTCCTCTCCAGTCATACTCTCTGACTCCTCGAGGTCTTCTTGTAGCAGGTAATCTACTAGATTTCTTTGTGGTAATTTGTATCTCGTGCATCCCATTATGCACAGTTAGTAACTGAGAATTCCAGTCATGGAATACCCTGGCCTGTTTCAGCCATGGACGTCCCAATAATAAGGAGTAAGCCTCCATGACTTCATCCATTTTTAATACAGTTACTGTGATCATAAAGATCATTTTCTGTATCTGTATCTTAACTCCTCTTATTAATCCCAATGGCTATACACTTCTTTGATCTGCCATTGTTACTGTAAATGGGGCTGGTTTCATGTTACTTAGACCAAGCTTCTTCCTTAATTGGTCTGTCATGATATTTACTCCAGAACCACCATCTATCAGTACATCAGTTAGTTCTGTGCTTCCAATTCTCAATTGGATTACTGGCATAGAATCATCAAAGTCCATGACTGGTTCTCGCCCTTCCGGCTTCACATTATAACTGGTCACCTTGCTGTTCAGGTCTGTGTTTCCTGTCTCTTGGGCAATTCGATTGATTGCCTGATACAGCCTGTGCCTACAATAAGGTGCCACAGCTAATAGCTGTCCAATGGTAATTTCTGCTTTGGTCTGACATATTACTGCAGCCAAAGTCTCTTCATTACTTTGCATGTCTGCATCTTCTTTTTTCCTTTCTTCCTCACTCCCTTCTTTTTCTCCATCCGAATCAGAGGAATCTGCCACAGGAATATCAGTACTCTTTTGCATTTCCCTTATAGTATCTGCCACTTCCTTGTGCAGTTCCTTCTCATCTTTCCAAGTCTCTTCATCTTCAGGCATATCATTGCCACTTCCAGTCTCATCTTCTTCCTCTTCTACTGGAGGTATTAGTTTGGCTTTACTTCTTGTTACTATCATTGTACTTACTTCTGGTACAACACATGGCCTAACCATGTGAGCTGCCACCACTGGGCCCTCATTCACAGGAGCTCTCATCTCATTCTGGTGTCTTATCCAGAATGAACAGGCTGCCTTGCGATGTCCTGGCTGATTACAATAGTAACATAGCTCTTCACCATTGGGTCCTCGCCCTTGGTCTGTTCTTGGATTATTTCTATAATCCTGATTCCCGGGCTGGTAATTCCCCCTTGGGTTACCCTGATAGTTGCCTCTGGAATTCCCTTGGTAATTCCCTCTTGAATTACCTCTTCCTTCCATGCCATTGTTATAACCACCAGACCTACCATAGTGGTCCTGATCATTATTTCTTCTTGGCTGGGGCTGCACCTGATGCACCCTTACTTGCCTAGGTTCTCTTGCAGCTGTCCTTCTGTTGTAGTAACAATTCTCAGTAGAATGGTTATCCATTTTACAGATAGTACAGTGTTTCTCCTTCATGTGGCATTCTGTGGTGGTATGGCCTTCATTCTGGCATTTTGCACACCATACACCCTTCCTCCAATGTGTTGCAGCCTCTGTGGCATACTTCTTCAAGATTTCTTCCAATTTTTTTTCATAGTTATCCCTCTTCAACTTCTCCTTTCTCTTCAACAGTTTCATGCTTCTTCTGCTTCAGCTGTTGTAAACTTCCATACACTTCATCCTCAGTTTTACTTGTCCTGAACCTATTTCGAAATGCTGTATTCAAGCCATTCCAGGTTAGGAAATGATTATCAGGGAATCTTGCATACCATTCACTTGCTTTCTTGATAAGTGAACAAGGAAACAGTCTCATCTTGGCATCATCGCCATTCTCATTGTTCACTATACACATGTGCTCAAATTGGCTAATGTGTACATCGGGATCCCCTTTTCCTGAATATATTGGAAAGGGTGGTTTTGCCCGTGTTGGTTGTAACGCCATCTGTGGCCCTTCCTTCTGCCCACTGGCAGGTGCTGGCACCCTTGCTGGTGCTGGTCCTTCTGGACCTGTTGTTTTTGTGGTGGATCTTCCACCAAGTGGTGGCCCTTGAGCACTCCTTGCTTCTGGTCCCACGATATTCACAGTATTCCCAGCTTCAGTTGCACTACTTCCCACACTCCCTGTCCCCCCAGAGCCAGATCCAGGCAGCCCGCCTGATCCCCCTGAGCCGACACCTTCGTTGGCCTGTGATCCAAGTGCTCCACTTGATCCAGGTCCAACGGGTTGGGATGTCCTGGTTGTAGTCTCAACCTCAGCTGTTGGGTCTACTTCTTCATATTCTTCCTCTTCTAATTTCTTCTCTCTGTTTTCATCCTCCAAGTTCTGCCCTTGGGTTTCTTCTTCACTCATGTAACTCAACTGTAATGGTGTTGGAGAGTCTGAACTCTCCGTTGGCTCTGCCACATCCTCTTCTCCTTCTTCATCTTCTGCTTCAGAAACTGGAGTTCCTGCTTTTGGTGTTCCATGCCAACTCTTATCAAAGATTTCTGTCAAGTCTTTTATCCAAGGATGTACCTCAGATCTTTCTCCTCGTGATTGATCTTCTTCCTGTACCAATTCCCTTAATCTTTCTTGCAAAGAAACAGAAGGAGTGGCATCCAACTCTAGTTCTTCCGGTATAGGTGATGCACTTTTTGATCTTGATGGTGTGAGAGGTCCAGATGATTCCCCTATGTCTATTCCTCTCTCCCAAAGATATGGATAATTAGCTTTCAGATAGCTTTCTCTTTTTGATGAATATCTTTGTCGTCTAGCTTCTCTTTCATCACTCATGTCCCATGTCTTTCATTTCTTTTAATGTGGCAATAACCAAAACTCTCTTCTGTAATATCTCTCGTATATGCCTGGGTTTCTTTCAAGCTTCAATGCACCCTTGGCTATACTTGAAATCTCCGTTACCATATAACCATATGGCAAACAAGTCTGAAAAGCTGTTCTTGGTGTGAGTTTGATCCACAAAATATCCTTTGGAATCCAATTCTTTACCAGTACAAGCTCTTCATGCATATGAGTATAAACATTCACCTTTCTTTCTTCCCAGCCTTCAAACTCTACTCGTTTAATGGATAGCAACGCTATCACATAAACTAATGTTGGTAACCAACGTGCTCTTCCTCTACAGGCTACCTGATAAATCTTTATCACTCCTTTCTCCAGACCCCATTCTGGATCAGCATCATGCACTCGTTTAAGAATATTTTCTTTACATCCGTCTGGCAATTCCAAGAACCTTTGAAAGAATTGTTTGGACAATCTTTCTTCCTTCGTTCCACAGGGAATTTGATTCACTTCAAATTCTTTAATGGTCCAACCACCATGATCCCACCAGATGCCTGTCACATCTGGTTGTTCATGTCCCAGGTCCCCAGTATGGTCGCCAAATGTCGCGCGGCTTTTACTCACCCATCCCTTCGCTATCCGAGGCGGAAACTCCAAGATAGAAGAGTTGGAAATCTCTAAGTACTCAGCCCGCGCAGAACAATCAGTCATGACCTACAGCTAGTGTATCATGGGGGTGTTTCATATGCATTTCCCTTTTTGCATTCATCTTAGCTACCTTTGGCATTGATAATTAAGTATCAGTTTGCTTCATCAATCTATCGGTTTCCTTCACTCATCCATTCAATCCACGGCTTCTCTCAGATCTCTCTACACAGTGTGATTGTATCGTATAAGTATCAGATTATGATTTATCAGGTATCAGGCCGAAGTCATTATGTCTCTATTCTGCTCTCCAATATCACTACAGCTTTGCATATAACAAGCATCTACTAATCCTCTTTCCTCCTTCATTGTGCTCTCCATCTCTTGCTCCGATCTCCGCTCCTGCCTGACTCCGAAGTCCCCCCCCTTCATTCCCCGTTTCTCCCTTTTATCCTCCTATCCGCGGTTCTAACCGTTTCCCTCTCTAACCGTCGTCTGTGAACTAACATGTTCCCTTCACAGGTGTTGTTCCCCACAGTCGTTCCCTATTATCGTGACAGCTGTGTCAAGCGGTGACTGGCTGTGTTTGGCTGTGTCGGGCTGTGACTGGCTGTGTGGCTGTGCCGGGCTGTGACTGGCTGTGTGGGCTGTGTCTGCTGTGACGACTGTGACGGGCTGTGTGGGCTGTGACGACTGTGACGGGCTGTGTTGGCTGTGTGTTGGCTGTGTGGCCTGTGACTGCTGTGACGACTGTGACGGGCTGTGTGGGCTGTGACGACTGTGACGGGCTGTGTTGGCTGTGTGGCCTGTGACTGCTGTGACGACTGTGACGGGCTGTGTGGGCTATGTAACCCCCCTCTATAGTGTGCTGCTGTCACCCCTAAGGCTCCTGTTGGTCTCAGTCTGTGCAAAAATTAAGGGTACCCTACAGATCCCGTATAAGTGTCTAAGTCCCCTACAGTCCTCTAACATATGACACAGCCTGTCACAGCTCAACACAGCCTACTAAAATTACACGAACCATAGAATCAGTGACAAGTGGACACATAAAAACTTCAGGAAAATGGATGACGGAAGAGGAAACGGAAATTACTTTAAAAATAGACACGTGGAGGTCAGGGTGCGACACACAGCAGAGAATGAAGTGCAAGGACAGGTGTCAAAAAGAAAGAGGAAAAGAACGGCCGTCAAATGGGATGAAAGGCGGGCCCATTAATGAATACGGAAAAAGGGAAACAGATCGAACGGCAAGTACAGAAAAGCTGAATTCATGTCGCATGTGTGATCCTAGTGGACTATCCAACAGGGAAAGTCCACTAAAGAAGATAAAAGTTAAAATCCAGTCACAGCAAATACAGCCAATAGAAAACCAGAGAAATGATCAAGAAAATGAAAGAAAATTGGGCGCAAGAGGCGGCGTCGTTCTGAGTAACGGGCGTCTCGACAGGACAGGCCATAAATGCTATAACTTGGAAACTATGGAGGAACTAACCAACTATACGCTCGCAATATTACTTACGCAATGGCATAGACACGAAACGACAGAGCAGAGCTTTTCTCTTGAACAATGCTTGCAAGCCCCGCAGGCTTACAAGAGATTACCCATAGCTTTCTGCGGCAACCATACGTTTCTGCTTTGTGCACTACAGGCATTCCTGCAGTTGTTACAGCCAAAGCAGTTCTGTGAGTCTAAGATGAAGAGAGTGAGAGGAATGGAGGAAATCAGGGTGAAGAGCACCACAATTCTGCAGAAACAAACAATGGCTACCCCACAGGCGATAAAGATACTGGAGGAGCTGAGATTGGAAGGATTGCAAAGTCTAGATTGGACACTACACCATAGACAGTACATGTTACAATTTTTGCAGAACTTTGAGCCAAGGACAGGAACAACAACGGTGAAGGGAGTTGAATTAATGCTTACTCCCCTATACCTCCAGCAATTGTTTCGATTGCCAACAGGTCAGGTGCATGTGGGGGAACACAGGGCAAGACTACAAATAGGGGACTTATTCCAAGAAGGGAGTTTCTTTAAAACTCAGGGTTATGCTTGTACCAAAGCTGTGTACCCAGGGTTAAGAGAGATAGGCCAGGTATTGAACGTTCTGTTTGCCCTGAAACAGAACCAACAATATTTGAGCAGATCCTTCACAGAGGAAATACTCAAAGGCCTGAAGGGACAAGAGGTACAATGGGCGGACATTATGTACAACGCACTAGTAGAGGAGATGAAAAGATTACAAGGTACTACCGCAAAGTCTCCTATCATAGTGTCTGGCCCAATCATTGCTCAAATAATCCTTAATTCTGGCATACTTAATGCACAAGAAAGGAAGGAAATGGGAGTGTTTGAGCCAGAAACAACTGCAATGGAAGAGCAAGGCTCTTCACACAGTGAGGGTGGACTAGCAGCACAACCCGAGACTAAGATGCAGAGAAGGGGAAAGACTGTAGTGGCGGATCCACTGGCTTCACGGATTCCGCATGATAATGTTTCCCAAGCTCATGACCAGGAAGGGGCACAGCAGCACAAAAGAATGTTATTACTGGAAGCAGGACCTTCAGAGAGGGAGGAGGAAGTTACTTCTGCATCACAGCCAACACAGCCACTTGAACGACTTGTCACAAGGTCACAAGTTATCCATGCAGCTCAACCCGAAATAATTGATTTGGAAAGTGAAGGGATAGAGATTCCAACTACAGAGCAGATAGTGGCAGAAATAGAGAAAGGGGACCTTCTCTATGAATATTCTGGTCTGGTCAAGGAGACAGAAATCCCAGAGGTGCAACAGTTGCCCAAGGGAAATCCTGAGGTGCATATAATGCACACACCTGTGTTGGAGGTACCACAGGCGGAAGGTCATGACACTGTAACACCAGTCATAGATGAAGTAGTTCAGGAAGAAAATCCGGTGGGACAATGGCCTGAATGGTTAGTGAGACATCATACTGTTGAAGATCGGGAGGAACAGCAGCAACCTCACCATGATGACCCTCAACAGGCAATGCTGATGAGTTCCATAGGCAGGACACTTAATTTGTTGGGGACTTATGTCAAATCCCATGTTCCAATTACCCAATTGACAGCCTTGAAAAGAGGAACTCAGGAAGGAGTTTGAGGCTCGACTTGCCACTGAGTGTGCAAACAAGGTCGATGAAGAGGTCACTCTCAAGATGAAGCAGGACTTGGGCAATACAGAAATGGCTTTGCAGTTGGCCAAGCAACAACTGATTGAGGCAAACCTCACGCAAGACCAGTTGCACGAAGCACATAAGCAACAGCTATACCAAATGCAGGTGCAGCATGAAAGCAAGTTGCAAGAACTGAATGCACTACATACGGAGTTGCAGACAGTGCATAACAGGATGGAGATACAATGTGCTACAATTACAACTATGCTTGACCAATCAACAAAAGAAATAAACAGTCAAGCGGAAAAATGTACGAAGGCAGAAGAAGAGAATGTTGAGCAAATGAAGCTCATTGTCGATATGAAGAATACAATCTGTCGCCATGAAGATACTTTCAAGCAATACAGGCAGAGGGAAGCTGATCAAGAGAAACACATCGTGGAGTTGCAACAAACCATCGTGGCCAATAGAAATGAAATCGCGGTCAGTAACAAGGCTTCGAAGGAAGCCAATAATCTACTTGCTGCCTATGCGCAATTGGTTGAGCCACAGGCGAAGCGCATGGAGGCTTTACAACAGCAGTTGGAATTGTACAAGCTAAGAGAAGAGCAAACTCTCAGGGGAACCACAAGCAGCTTGGTGGATAACAGCCTTATGCAGGTCTGGTTAGCACAAGGGCCAGTAGAGGGCAAAAGCCCACGGAAACTCACCCAAAGCGAGATGAATGAGCTCAGACTGCAGGTGCAGAACATTGCCACAACTACTATAGACAATGTCTATAGTAGGATAGCAGAGTTACAAGAGGATGTAGACGGACTCCAGACTCAAGTGGAAGACCTCACTTCAAACATCGACCAAAGAGTCTATATCCCTCAAGAACAGCTAATGGCTTCTTATTTGCAAGCCAGAACTCTGGCTTTTCAGTCTTCACAGGAGGTGCAGGAAATGCCAATGATACAGGAGCCAGTACCACCACCACCACAACAGGTCACTGTACCAATAGCTGAACCTGGGGTTACTACAACCACACCACAGCCACCACAGCCGGAGGTATGGGGCAATGCCGCTTTTAACCCACCTAAAACTCCAGCTGCAAGGGAGTACAGCAGGGCTATGCTTATGCCCTTCAACCAAATTCCCATCATGTTGGATTTGGCTTGGAAAGAATTTAGTCCTCCGTAGTCATTCGCACATTACTACCAAATCATGCGTATTTGGCTGCCAGTGGCAACTAGGACTAAAGTTCTTCCAAACAATCGACATATTGAAGATCATCACTTTGCACAATACTGGCACGAGGCAGGTACCATGTTGAGGGAATTGGTTGCTTTCCAGGTTGTACATGGACTCATTTATACCAAGACCAAGGAGATAGCAAGTATTGTCATGGGGTGCGGGCTATACTACGCTGCTTGTTTTCTGGTACGTTACCACATTGAGCAACAAAAGATGCAAACACGCTTTCAAAGTTACTCCAGTGGAGATCATTGGGTATTACCTTCGGTGCCACCTCATATATACCTATATGACCCAAAAGTTATGATGCAGAAGGATTCTCAAATTCGTTCATGATTTCAAGCAGCCTGCAACCAATTGTCAACACAGAAATTCGGACTTGATGACATTTTCTATAAGGGACATGTGGCATGGAAGTACTTGCACGCTGCACCAGTAATTGGTACCCCACTCATCTGGACAGACAAGGAGCTCAGTGCCTACACCAATTTTGCTGTTCAGCGGTTACACCAAGTTGTAAAATACAAACTTCCAGACATGGTAGGACAGCATTGTATGCCCCAGATGATTCCACAAAAAGTTCGAAAATTAAAACACCTGAGAGGCGATGAGGATTCTGATACAATTGTTTCTTCACACAATTCTTTTGACATGGGAGAAGACTATGCAATTCAGATGGAAGAGAAGAAACAAAGGGGATCTCCTATGCCGGAAAGATTACCTCGATATCAACCTCCAGAAGGCCTCACTTATCCAGGTAGTGATCAACCATCTCCATCAACCAGAGACAGACCTCGGGCTCGTACACACAGCCCACCACGAAACTCTCAACGTCAACAAGGTGCTCACTCACAAAGGTTTGCTACTCGGAAACAGTAAACCGTGAGGACACGGCTTTTTGGGGGGAAGGGGTAATGTTAGAGGACTGTAGGGGACTTAGACACTTATACGGGATCTGTAGGGTACCCTTAATTTTTGCACAGACTGAGACCAACAGGAGCCTTAGGGGTGACAGCAGCGCACTATAGAGGGGGGTTACATAGCCCACACAGCCCGTCACAGTCGTCACAGCAGTCACAGGCCACACAGCCAACACAGCCCGTCACAGTCGTCACAGCCCACACAGCCCGTCACAGTCGTCACAGCCCACACAGCCAGTCACAGCCCGGCACAGCCACACAGCCAGTCACAGCCCGACACAGCCAAACACAGCCAGTCACCGCTTGACACAACTGTCACGATAATAGGGAACGACTGTGGGGAACAACACCTGTGAAGGGAACATGTTAGTTCACAGACGACGGTTAGAGAGGGAAACGGTTAGAACCGCGGATAGGAGGATAAAAGGGAGAAACGGGGAATGAAGGGGGGGGACTTCGGAGTCAGGCAGGAGCGGAGATCGGAGGCAAGAGATGGAGAGCACGATGAAGGAGGAAAGAGGATTAGTAGATGCTTGTTATATGCAAAGCTGTAGTGATATTGGAGAGCAGAATAGAGACATAATGACTTCGGCCTGATACCTGATAAATCATAATCTGATACTTATACGATACAATCACACTGTGTAGAGAGATCTGAGAGAAGCTGTGGATTGAATGGATGAGTGAAGGAAACCGATAGATTGATGAAGCAAACTGATACTTAATTATCAATGCCAAAGGTAGCTAAGATGAATGCAAAAAGGGAAATGCATAGGAAACACCCCCATGATACACTAGCTGTAGGTCATGACTGATTGTTCTGCGCGGGCTGAGTACTTAGAGATTTCCAACTCTTCTATCTTGGAGTTTCCGCCTCGGATAGCGAAGGGATGGGTGAGTAAAAGCCGCGCGACAGTAGTGGCAGAGGGATCCTCGGATTTGAGGGTCAAGACTGCCACGGCTGCGCCCTGGCAAGCTGCAGCTGCCAAGTTGACGGAGCTGCCAGCTAGGCCAGCCTTTGAGCGCGCCATGGTGACATCTGGAGTTGTCTTGTTAGACAACCAGGATGGCATTTTCTCTTTGAGTGGACCGGCAGGCAAGAAGTACCGGCCACTGCGGGTCTTGTTGGACTCGGGAGCTAAGCCACTGATGTTGGGTAGGGCTGCTATTGCAGGTTTGGGCCTCATGGAGGCGGATATGGAGCCTTGTCCTTTCCAGATACAGACATCTCTGGGAGGATCAGAGCAGGCTCGGGGCATGACTCAGTTGGCCATTAGACTGCAGCCGGATCACCCTACAGATGGCTCAGTGATGCGAGCCAAGGCCATTGTGACAGACGCGGTCTCTTATGATGTCCTCGTGGGTGGGGCAGTGTTATACCCCATGGGCTTCACCCTGGACTTTTGGGAGGAGTCAGCATTCTAACAGGCCCCTGATGGCAGTACAGCAGTCAGGGGATGGTCAATCGTGCACAGCTCCCTGTGACTTCATTGGGGGTTTGCGGCTACCCAACGGGGCAAGAATGCCAACCCTAGCCACCTTTACAGCTGCGTTAGTTGGCCTGAGAGTTGCTGGGAAGGCAATGCCCATGCAGAGGAATATTGTCACCCACCTCCAGCAGAGCAGGATGATATGCATGGTATGGTGGAGTGGCCTGCCTGGTTGCTCCACACTCCATTGTGGGGTAACGCAGGATTTGCAGCAGTTGCTGATGCGACGGGTGCACAAGCCTGTGTAGAGGCTTTGTACCGTCAGGGAGAGGAGAGGTGGGTATTGCACCAGGAGCACCTCAGTTGTCACCATTGGATACCACACACTATTATTGTGTGGCAGTATCCGGATAAAGGCATTTGCCTCTGGACTTGTTTGGCGGGATCAGCACCGTATTGGCTGCTGGTTTACAGGCATGTGTGCGGGTAATGCGTTACCTGATGTGTTTGAGAGGATGAGACTGCACGACGGCGTCTTACTGCGTGTTGCTCAGTTGGTACAAAACAGCATTACCTGCTTTGTTGCTAGTGTCTGCAGTTCGTGGATACCAACAAGCCTGCCAGCAGACATTTCGTTGCTGGGGGCGCCGGATTTGTAGCAGGTTGGCTCCATTGATCTTGTAGTGGCAGGTTGGCCCCTGCCAAGGCATTCATTAGCCGGGCATGACAATGGATTGCGAGACTCGAGAACGGAACTGTCTTTTTGGGAGATGGTGCGGATTTTGCGCCACTTGCAGCTTCATCAAGCTGTATCGCCAGCATACATCTTGTAGAATGTGCAACTGATGGGCGATTCTCGGGCCAGGGTGATGGCCAGTGTGCATCAAGTCCGGTCGTGGTTGGGTTGACAGTGCTGCTGGATGCATCTGCAGTGGGATCACGGCTCATCGTCCACGGCTATGGTAGACTAACTTGATTCCACCCCACCCGCACTGCCAAGCGTGCATTTGATGGGTGTGCAGAGCGGCCAACACCCTCATAGTGGACACATTTTGGACATAGGGAGGCAGTTCTCAACGTGTGAGACTGAGACCGTTCGCCTTTGGCAGTGGTCAAGAGGGTGGGTCAACCACGAGCCGCATTACCTACACTGCTCAGCTTCCCAGGATCCCATGCTTTTCGGGATGGTGGACCTGGCCTCCTATGGGATGCTCAGTTGCAACAGTTAGTGGAGCCTAATGCCGACGAGCGGCGCGGCTATGGTTTTCACTGGGACCACGCGGCGGTGCTTCTCTCTTTCTGAGGCATCACGTCGTCAGGTGTTGGGGCAAGCAATGGATCTCAATTGCTTGACCTGGATTATCAGCTTGGCTATGGCTGAGCAACGTAGAGTGCGGAGTGCACTTCCCTTGACGGTCTCTCTGCCTACCGAGACGGTACAACACAGGCGCGAGTGGGGGGCGAGCGGTGAGGACCACGGGGTGTAGACATCCATGGCACACGTTGGAGGTGCTCGAGGTTCAGAGGGAGTTGGCAGCCAAGCCAGCTGTGATGGATGAGGTTGGGAATTCTTTTCGGATGAGGAGGTTCTCAATGATGAGAATGATGGGGCAGGATGAGGCCTTTCATTGACTGAGCCGGAAGGGAGTACTGCTCAAGAGGTTCAAGCATAGCAACCACGGGACGCGTCCTCTACCTCTAAGCCCACTGGACTTAAGGTTGCAGTTACGGAGGATAATTGGGAGCCTGACATTGGACCCATTGTCCCGGAGGAGAGAGACGACGTATACGGCGGTTCCTGAGGGCTTACAAGAAATTGCTTTGCCTTCAGTTTGAAGGACTTGGGAGCACTGAAGGGTCAAGAGATCCGTATTAAGTTGTCACTGACACGCCAATCTTTCGGAGACCCTATAGATACAGTGACATGGAGAGGTCTTTGATTCAGATGAGGACTCAAGATCTCTGGAGGCAGGTTTGGTGGAGCTCTCTGTGGAGAGTATGCTTCAGCCACAGTGATGCCAGCCAGAAGGATGTCTATGGCAATTGGACGGAGAGACGTAGTTGCGGTGATTACCGGCCCTGTAAATCGTCAGACCAAGTCCGATAGGTATGCCATGTGGTGCCGACACCAGAGGAGATCTTTTATGCCATTGGGCATTCCAAGGTCTTTAGCACGTTGGATTTACGATCCGGATATCACCAGTCGCCGATCGAGGAGTCGGATAGCAAAAGACGGCATTCTGGGGGATCAATGAGCACGGGAAAGATTGCCTATACCAGTGGCGGTTCTTACCATTTGGGCTTAAAAACGCTCCCGCTGATTTTCAAAGAGTCATGGACAGGATTCTAGCAGGGGTGTGGAGTTTGCTCGGTGCTACATAGATGACAATCATCATCTTTAGTGCTACGGTGGAGGAGCATGAGAGACACCTTCAGGGGGTATTTGAGCGCTTGAGGGCGCACGGATTGAATTACATCGGGAAAGTGCAAGTTTTCCACAACCAGATTGAGTATCTGGGTCACATGATATATCCTAGAGGATTGGGGTACAGCAGACTGATAGAGTCCATTGCACAGGTTTCCACGCCCCACGGATGTGAGCCGAGTTTCGAGCTTTCATGGGGTTTAGCAAACTATTACAGACGGTTTGGTTAGGGATTTAGTGCCATTGCAAAGGTCTAACTCCTAACAAGCTGACCAAGGGGACCAGGAGTGGCAGGGGATAATGAGCAAGAACAAGCTTTTCAAGAGCTCAAGGCGAGGTTGACCTCGACGCCCATCTTGAGACGACCTATCAGGGGGCGTCCTTTTCAGCTGCATACAGATTGGAGCATGTTGGTGGGGCTTGGAGCGATGCTCACACATGGGATGATAGGGAAAGAGTTTCGTAGTGGCTATGCTAGCCGCTCAAACAATGTTGCAGAGTCTAAGTATAGCTCATATGAGGGAGAAATGCTTAGCTGCATTGTGGGCCGTGGCACACTTCAGGTGCTATCTATACGGCAATCTCTTCAACCCTTGTCACGGATCACCAACCACTCAGTGGTTGATAGAGTCACAATCTTACGGGGAAGCTTGCACGGTGGGCACTCATCCTTCAAGAGTATGACTTTCAGGTGGTTGCATCGACCGGGTTTGGTCAATCGCAATGCAGATGGGTTGAGTCGCAATCCATGCACGAGCCAGCAGGATGACACTGGAGCTCTGTGGCATGGTGAGACGGACTAGGAGATGGTGCCCGGATGGCATGCATCTGCATTTCTTTTCTGTGTATCTTGGCAGCGGAAGGCCAGGTTGGACCTGCAACAGGGATGACTGTAGATCAGTGTCTGAGGACCCTGAGCCAGCATGAGCAAGGTGGCGCCAAAGAATATACATAAGGATTCAGTTGTGTTTGGACTACCTCCGCACTAGAGACACTGCAGCCACTGTGACTGCCAAGGAGAGGGATCGGATCCTACACACAAGCCAAGAGGTTCAAGTGGGAGGGACACACCTGCTCCGAGTGTGGTAGGATGGTCGAGTGAGGATTGTGCCTCACCCACACAGCTGGCACGGTTAGTGTGCATGCCCATGAGGAGTTGGGGCATTTGGGGTGCGACGCACTCATAGTCTACTGCAGGGGGCAGTATTGGTGGCGTGGTATGCACACAGAGGTGCCCAATTTTGTGGCTAGGTGCATGGTGTGTGACAGGGTGCGTGCTTCATCAACGCCCTACTCCACAATTGCACCCTCTTCTTTTCGATCATGGGATTTGGGCTACAGGTGGAGTCTTGACTTCGCAGGGCCGTTGCCACTGACCATGCGCCACAAACAGTACGTGTTGGTGATGGTGGAGCACTTCTCCAAGTGGATTGATTGGTTCCATTGCCTGATAAGGCTAGTGAGGGAGCTGCGTATGCATTCTTGGATTGTGTGCTTAGCGCGATTCGGTGCTCCAGCTGAGGTACTCACGGACCAAGGGAGAGAGTTCTTGGGGAGTTTCAGGCTTTGTGTGACAGGCCTTGATATACCACCGCACCACTTCTCGGATCATCCTGAGGCCGATGGCTTGGCAGAGAGAGTTGGTTTTCAGACAGTAAGAGGGGTTTGCGCAAGTATGGCTTGCAGAGGGACACCTAGAGATTTGGACCTTCAGTTACCCTGGTTAGCCATGGGCTACAGGTTCAGCAAGCAAGCATCACTTGCCTCCTTTCTCACCAAATTTCTTCTCTTTGGCCGAGAGCCGCATTTGCCTACATCCATTCGTAGAGAAGCTACTACAGTTCTTAACCTTGACGATCCGGACGTGTGGGGCACGTGCATGTGAGCAGCGTGCAGAGTTGTTCAAGAGAGTCATGCCCATGGCTTTCGGGAACCTTGCCATTGCACAACACCGTGATACGTTGAGGTATGCTACCATACGTGGTGGGGGCTATCGTCCTGGGGTTCGGAGATTCAACCCTGGTGACTATGTCTATCTGCAGCAAACTGCTCCTACGACCTTGGATGTGATTTGCAGGACGTGTTATTTTGAGGGTTCGAGAGGTCTTGCCCTCAGGCGTCTTGGTCTTGGAGGGTCGGGATGGCATAACTTGGGAGGACCATGTGCGTAATTGTGCGCCATGTCACCTTCCAAATGTCGATGGCAGGATAGACCCAAACTTGGCAGTGGTATCTGTAGGTTTGAGGTGCATGTTGTGTGGGTCTGCTAGAGGGGCAGCCCCCATACTGGTGTGTGATCGATGCTCTAGAGGTTGCATATGGGATGCTTGACTCCACCTCTTGAGATGGTTCCGGATGGGGATTGGTTATGTCCACATTGCATTGGATAGTGGGAGTGGATACAACCATGGAAGGCTAACAAAAACGCAAGGCCCAGCTACTAGGAGACCTTGAACACACGAGGTCCTGGCTCAAGTTCACAGATTGCAAGACGGCGACTAACGATGGGGCTACTCTTGTACCCGGCCTCTTGGTCTATAGGGTTTGAGTGCAATAGGGACAGTGATAGAGGACTTAGTACGGCTGTGGCTATTACATCTTGTAGCTATCTGGAGGTAGAGGGACCTATCCACCAGCTAGGGGGGCGATTGTGGCAGACTACTTTATTGTGCATATATGTGTGGTGTGGTTTGGACAGCGATGTAGTTGTGTAGCGATATGTATGCGCACGACAGCTGTCAAGTTAAATAAGCACAGTGTGAAAACAACTAGAATAAAGCTAGTTATTTATATTTAACACTTGGATTTAGGTCAAGTGTTAAATCAGGTGTCAAGTTTAGTTTGACACCTGAACCGTCTTATCTTCACGAGAGCGGCAGTCGCGCAGCTCATCTCTCTCGAGTTGAGCCTGCGCGACCGAGCTCCTTCATGCGTTTAGATCTGAGTGTGCTTATGATGGGAGTGTAGGTTGTTGTGGGGTGGAGTCCCCATAGCGTGGGGTGCCCTTGGCTCGACTTCTATTTTAAAGAGTGATAGCGATGGATTTCATATTTCTTGTGTTGAGAGTGTGTGTCTTTTTTAGCTTGTTTATCATTGTGGCAGACTACTTTATTGTGCATATATGTGTGGTGTGGTTTGGACAGCGATGTAGTTGTGTAGCGATATGTATGCGCACGACAAGGGATTGATCTTCCACACCTGGTGGGGGTACAAAGAGCTAGAAGAAGCACCCCCATTATCCTAGCCTGGAGGCCCTCCCACCTCGCTGGACTACTCAGCTTGCTGCTGGGCCTGGGTTCAGCTCTATGCAAATGTTCTCAAGAGAAACGACTCCAGCTTCTTTACATTCTCAACTCCTTGTGGGCTTCAAGGGACATCATCTGCCGGAGGACAGAGGATTCATGCGTCTTCAAGCCTCTCTTCTCCCATTGTTGCTGACTTTCCTTCCTCCTGGCCCTCCCTTCTCGACAGGGACGAAGACATTAATTGGAAGCACTGCAAGAATAGGAATTCTTAAATGAAGGCTCGCCTTAATTTTGAGCCCCTACGTAGGAAGAAATAGTGCTTGGCTGGGTTTTTCAGTGCTTGGTCTATTAGGTGTAGATGCTCTTGGTAGCCTCTGTATGTTTAGGCCTTGGACATTTTGGACTCCGGTTCTTTGCTAGGCTGTTTAATCAGAGAACCAGCTGTGTTTCTGGCTGCCCATTGTGGCTGCTCTGGGAGGCTCCCCACGATTGTATTTATGGCCCTGTCGAGGTATTTTTTCCTCGCTTCTTTAACTTGAGTAATAGGGCCTCCATTCACCTTTTGTTTTAGAAATAAAAATAAAAATAGACACAATACCCGCCGCGGAACACTTGGTTATCATGACTATTGTTAACCCCTAAACGACGATGCGATCCCAAATCGAGTCGCGTAAGTCTTCTGTCACGATCCAACGTTTATGGATGACAGTGGATGGAAGTGATTCCTAAAGATAAAGAACGGGTTAGGGAGAAGCACATGTGGGAATTTACAACGCCCTAAAATAATAAAAGCTCTGCTCCCTAGAATTTTTCAAAGTGCCAAGGGTATGGAAATCCAGAGCTGACCTGCCCACGTGAGCAATCTTTGAAAATAACCTCTAGGGCTCAAACTTTATCAAAATGCCAATTTTTTTGAACAAGGTGCTATGTATGTTAGTGTGCACTTACTTACTAGAGGAATTAGAAAACTAATATAACCTCAATGGTGTATTTCGGAAAGAAGCCAAACCATGAAAATTTTACATACAAAGCAGCCTATCTCAGATTTTGGAATCTCGGTATGCTTTTTAGGGGAGAGAGTCGCTTAGGTGCGATTATGGAGGGCATATGCCTCAGGAAATTCAACTCGATTTTATTTTTTTACTTTTATTTTTTTTCGACACTTGAATTTAGTGGTCAAACCATTTTTCCATGCAATCTTAGAATATATTTACAAATTGGGGCAGATTATTTGTTATAATCTCCCAAATGCAATGGTCAAATTGCCTACACTTTTAATAGGACATTGATGTAGTAGATATGCACATAAGTATAAGGTTCATCCCCATGGATTATTGGGGGTAAGAAGTTACACTCTTATCCACG
This sequence comes from Takakia lepidozioides, assembly GCA_030704615.1. Taxonomy (NCBI): domain Eukaryota; kingdom Viridiplantae; phylum Streptophyta; class Takakiopsida; order Takakiales; family Takakiaceae; genus Takakia; species Takakia lepidozioides. Next base: position 13,013,379 of record CM060734.1, read on the forward strand.
AGGTATGTTTTAGTGGGCCCACCACAATCAGTCTCGTCCTTTAAGGGTTAACACTTAACACGTGGGTAGGTGCGGTGGAAATCATATATCATTTTTTTTGTTTTTAATTATAAATTTGAAGCACTGATTTCTGGCGCTATGGGTTTATTCCACTTCCTCTACCAGACTTAGTTCTATCAGGGGGATGTAGTCGATAGATGGGCCTGGCAGAGAAGACGGAATCTCACGAAAAGGACGCAACAGACTAAGACATCCACAAAACCTTTATAAGCACACTCAAGCACACCGTTACACCAAGAGCGCACACACGTAAGATGAAATGCACCACCTTTACTGCCACGGCAGTGTAGCTTAAATAGTATTAGGTCATAATCTAATCCTTGTGCCGCTATGGCACTTACATACGGGCCAGCCAAATGTCCTTCTAGCATAGCCATAGAAAGAAGCCAGATCACCCAGTCCCATCCTAAATCTAATCCTAAACTAGCTGTTAGAATAAGACATCATATAATAAAGCCGAGTTGTTGCCAGCTCATCCTTATGCACAAAACGTAAGTTCATCCAGACTACATCCTGGTTCCGTCCATCCCTAAATCATCTGGAGTGCATCCTCCCTCCATCCATCCAAGTCGAGAAAACAGGTGAGGATGAATCCCAGCTCCACATATGTGAAGCATGCTGGGGCCTCTAGAAATTGTGAGCTCCTCCGAGCGAAGGGCTCAGGAAGAACAAAATTGAATCTAGCCTAAACAAACTACACACCCAGTACACGAGGGATGAAAAAACCTAGGGGAAGAAAACCTTGCCCTGCAACAAGGTGAAGTGCGAGGCGATGAATCAAAGTCTGCAGAATGACTACAAAGACATGTTTCCTTTTGGGTTCAACCACATAATCTCAATTGACATCTCAAGGATGGAACTTGCTCCAAGAAGCATGGTGTATCATCCGCTGAATATTAATCACAAAGATGAAGTAAAAGCCCGTCTGTACCAGTTGCGGGTTCTAGATATGAAACATCCCGTCTATCTGGCGCCGAGGAACGAACAGGTGCCAACCCAGGTGTCTGCGATGAAACCAAGGCATCAGAAGGATATTAACAATTCAAAATTCTTCGTCATTAGAGGCTAGCACACAATTATGGCTGCAAAGGTATAGTACATCAACGTTTACCTCGCGCGATCGCGCGTGCTTCTATATTCTTCTTTGCTTCTATGAAAATCATCTTTCGGATATTTCTTTGCGTTTCCTCATTATCATTCTCGCGATCGCGCGTGCTTCTACTAGATGATTATATCAGATGCATTGACGACTTGTTTCTAAGAGATGCATAGCATGATAAGCAAGCACGCGCGATCGCGCGTGCTCCTTTCTAGTTCAATTCCATGCCGATGTAACATTTTCCAAATCAGAAACTTGTGGAGGAGATTACTGACCGGAAGCAGAGGGACTACTACGCCGAATGGCCATCAATTATCCTCTGGTCAGATAGCAATAATCGATTGCTGAAGATTTCTAAGCTCCTGAATGACCCAAATAAAGCCCAAAAATTCGACACAACATTCCCGGAGAAAGTTGCTCATGCCAGGATGTACTATGAGTTGAGGGAGAAGCCCATGAAATTCAACGATAACGTTTCCAAATCTGAAACCGTTCAGTGGAAGGTAATTATTCATACTTCCTTTATTGTTTAATGCCCTTGCAGTAAACTATGAGTGTGTCGCACCCCAAAATGCCCCAACTCCTCATGGGCATGCCGCACTAACCATGCACACTGTGTTGGGTGAGGCACAATCCTCACACGACCATCCTCCCATACTCGGGGCAGCTGTGTCCCCTCCCACTTGAACCTCTTGGCTCATTGCAAGATCCGATCCCTCTCCTTGGCAGTCACAGTGGTTGTCGTGTCTCCACTGCGGAGATAGTCCAACAGAGCTGAATCCTTATGTATATCTCTGGCGCCATCTGGCTCGTCACTGGCCTTAGGATCCTCAGACACTCCGTCTACAGTCATCCCTGTTGTAGGTCCAATCTGGCCTGTCGCTGCCAAGATACACAAAAATGCATATGCGTATCATCCCGGCACCATCTCCTCGTCCGTCTCACCACGCCACCAAACTCCAGTGTCATCATGCTGGCTCGTGCTGGCTGCAACTCAATCCATCCGCATCCCGATTCAACTCCCTTCACCGTTGTTGTTCCTGTCTTTGGCTCAAAGTTCTGCAAAAATTGTAACATGTACTGTCTATGGTGTAATGTCCAATCTATGCTTTGCAATCCTTGCAATCTCAGCTCCTCCAGTGGGGTAGCAATCGTTTGTTTCTGCAGAATTGTGGTGCTCTTCACCTTGATTTCCTCCATTCCTCTCACTCTCTTCATTTTAGACTCACAGAACTGTTTTGGCTGTAACAACTGCATAAATGCCTGTAGTGCACAAAGCATAAACGTATGGTTGCCACAGAAAGCTATGGGTAATTTCTTGTAAGCTTGCGGGGCTTGCAAGCATCGCTCAAGAGAAAAGCTCCGCTCTGTTCTTTCGTGTCTATGCTGCGTAAGTAATATTGCGAGCATATAATCTGTTAGTTCCTCCATAGTTTCCAAGCTATAGCATTGATGGTCTGTCCCGTCGAGACGCCCGTTACTCAGAACGACGCCGCCTCTTGCGCTCAATTTCCCTCCATTTTCTTGATCCTTTCTCTGGTTTTCTATTGGCTGTATCCGCTGTGACTGGATTTTAGATTTTATTTTCTTTAGTGGACTTTCCCTGCTGGATAGTCCACTAGGATCACACATGTGACAAGAATTTTGCTTTTCTGTACTTGCCGTTCGTTCCGTTTCCCTTTTTCCGTATTCATTAATGAGCCCGCCTTTCATCCCTTTTGACGGCCGTTCTTGTCCTCTTTCTTTATGACACCTGTTCTTGCACTTCCTTCTCAGCTGTGTGTCGCGCCCTGACTTCCACGTGTCTATTTTTAAACTAGTTTCCGTTTTTTCTTCCATCAGCCATTTTCCTGAAGTTATTATGCGTCCACCTGTCACTGATTCTATGGATCGTGTAACCCTAGTAGGCTGTGTTGAGCTGTGACAGGCTGTGTCATACTGGGGTACACTGTGATAGGCTGTGATGCACTGTGGTAAGCTGTGATAGGCTGTGACACGCCGTGCTGGGCTGTGATAGGCTGTGTCACGTCGTGATGGGCTGTGATAGGCTGTGCTTTGCCTTGATGGGCTGTGATAGGCCGTGGTCCGCCTTGACGGGCTGTGATAGGCTGTGTCACGCTTGTTTTGCCCGCCCTGATCATATATGCTCGGCCTAGCGACAAGTGCTCCATACTCCGTTCGTAACACTGGTGCAGCCCTTGACTGCTCTTGCGTTTCAACATGCAAATCATGCTGTAATGGTTTGTCATGGATACCACTGTACCCCTTCAACTTATTGGCATTGACTCTTCCCAGCATTTCTTTGTTAATGGTTTGTAACATGGCGGTGTTGTTATCATACATCTTTTGTATGACATAAGGTCCTTTCCATGGTGATTTAAGCTTAGAAGCTTTAATCTTTCCCTTTTTCTGCAACCATAGAACCAAATCTCCCGTCTTAAAAGTTTTTAACTTGCCCTCATCAAACTGTTCCTTCCTCTTCATCTGAATTCTGGTCATATTATCAGCTGCATCAGCACGTACTTCTTCCACATGGTATAATTCATGTTTCCTGACCTTAATGGAATCTTGCAATTCCATTCTCTTTCCCCACTCCGTTCTCATGGTAGGTAACAGGAATTCCACTGGAAGTAAAGCTTCCATACCATAAACTAATTGGAATGGTGTATACTTAGTGGTGATTTTATAGGAAGTCCTGTATGACCACAAAGCTGTCAGCAGCTTTGTATCCCAATCCGTTCTGTTTGCATTGACTATCTTAGCCAAGATAGTGCATAGTATTTTGTTGGTAGCCTCTGCCTGCCCATTACCCTGTGGGTAATATGTTGTACTCTTTCTATGTACAATCATGAACTCTTTAGTCAACAACTCAATGGTCTCATTCATGAAGTGACTTCCCTGATCACTGATAAATTCTAAGGGACAACCAAATCGTGTAAGTATGTTCTCGTACAGGAACCTTGCTGTGGACTTGGCTGTATTGTCCCTCAAAGCTTTAGCTTCCACCCACTTCGTAGTATAATCAGTGGCTGTAATTATGTACCTGCTCCGTGTATTCTTGGCTGGTGGGTTAATTGGTCCAACAAAGTCTAGTCCCCATTTCTGAAATGGTTCCGTAGGCATTGTAGGATGCAAGGCCATCCTCCCAGATCTCTGCAAAGGTCCTAGCCTCTGACATTCATCACAACTCTGACAATACTCGTGTACATCTTTGAACAAAGTAGGCCACCAGTAACCTGCGAGTAGTATCTTCCTACTTGTAGTCTCTTCTCCAAATGACCTCCAGCCACTCCTTTATGAACTTCCTCCAAAACTTTATTTACTTCATGGTGGTACAAGCATCGTTTTAGTACTCCATCAGGTCCTAGCTTATACATTCTGCTTCCTACCATAGTATAAGGTAAAGCTTTGATAGCGATTCTCTTTCTCTGCTCCTTACCATAACTAGGTGGGCACTGACCATGAGCAAGGTAGTATCTGATTGGCCACTGCCAATCTAACCAGTCATCTGCACTTCCCTGCACCTCCACTGCAAAGAGACTCGCATCTGGTAATTGATCATCTATTCCTGTGGCTGGTTCTCCTGTTGATAACCGTGACAAATGATCCGCCACTAGATGCAGTCTCCCAGGCTTGTAAACAACCTCGAACTCAAACTCGTGCAAGATTATCAACCATCTTGCTATTCTTCCGCTTATCAGAGGTTTGTTTACCAGGTATATCAGAGCCTGGTGATCCACATAGAACATAAACTTTTTGCCCAACAGGTAATGCCTGAATTTCTTCACTGCATAGATCATTGCCATGCTTCTTTTTCCGTTGTGCTATAGTTCCTTTCAGCACTGTTCATCAACCGGCTAGCATAGTACACAGATGAATCTATATTTCCTGTAACATTCTGGGCTAACACCGCTCCCAATGCTTCTCCTGATGCATCGCAGTGAACATGAAATACTACATGCCAGTGAGGGGTGTAGTTGATACTGACAGTGTAAGTTCCTCAAACGCCTGTTGACATTCAGCTGTCCAGGCAAACACTGCATCTTTCTTCAGTAGTTTGCTCAATGGTGCTGCTATTTGTGCATACCTCTTGACAAATCTTCTGTAATAACTGGTTTGCCCAAGGAATCTCCTTAGATTCTTAACATTCACTGGTGGTGAAGAGGCTTTAATGGCCTCTGTCTTCCTGGGATCCACAAGAAGTCCCTTCTTACACACAATGTGTCCCAGAAGCACCCCTGAGTTCACACAGAAAGTACACTTCTCTGGATTCAGGCCCAGACCTCTCATCCTGCATCTGGCCAAACATAACTCCAATTTATGCAAGTGCTCATTCTTAGAGCTGTACACACTGAAATCATCCAAGAATACCTGCATGAAATCATCCAGATACTCATGAAAAGATTCACTTATCACTCTCTGAAAGGTCGCTGGTGCATTACAAAGTCCAAAGGGCATGACTTTGTATGCATAAGCCCCCCAGTCTGTGATGAAAGCTGTTTTCCCTTGGTCTTCTTCTGCCACTTGCACTTGATTATAACCACTGAAGCCATCCATGAATGAGTACATCTCATGGCCTGCCACAGTGTCTAATACTGCTTCTGTGAATGGCAAAGGAAAAGGATCTTTCTTTGTACAAGCATTCAGCTTTTATAGTTCACACATACTCTTAGTTTGCCATTCTTCTTGGGAACTATAACAATGGGTGACAACCAAGTCGTATACTCTATTGGGTATATAAACTTAGCCTCGGCCAACTTCTTTATCTCTTCTCCAACCTTCTGTGCGTAGTTGGGATTCATTCTATACCTCGCCTGCTTGATTGGTACTGACCCTGGTTCCAATTCAATCTTATGCTGACAGACTTCAGGTGGTATCCCTTTTAGATCCTCATAGCTCCAAGCAAATACATCTCTGTATTTGATGAACAAGCTTTTAGCTTCTTCGAAGAATTCCGGCTCCAAATCAGCTCCTACTTTCACCATCCTCGGTTCCTCTTTAGTTCCCACATTTACTTCCCTCACCTGCTCATCAGCTGTGATTGTCCAACCAGTCACCACTTCATCCTGTAAGCTCACAGTGGCTGGTTCTTCTAGGATTTCTATTTCTCCTTCTCTTTCTTCATAGAAATGTGATGGGTAAATGCTGGTTTCTTCTTCAGTTGGTGTTGCTATCACTACACCACAGCAGATACCTCTCAAACAACTTAGGCTTTCCAGCCGCATCTCTGCAACCTGCTCCCACTCTGGGTGTGCAGCAAATAGGGTAGCTTCCTGCTCCTCATCCAGTCCTCCTTTCCAGTCATACTCTCTGACTCCTTGAGGTCTTCTTGTAGCAGGTAATCTACTAGATTTCTTTGTGGTAATTTGTATCTCGTGTATCCCATTATGCACGGTTAGTAACTGAGAATTCCAGTCATGGAATACCCTGGCCTGTTTCAGCCACGGACGTCCCAATAATAAGGAGTAAGCCTCCATGACTTCATCCATCTTCAACACAGTTACTGTGATCATAAAGATCATCTTCTGTATCTGTATCTTAACTCCTCTTATTAATCCCAATGGCTGTACACTTCTTTGATCTGCCATTGTTACTGTAAATGGGGCTGGTTTCATGTTACTTAGACCAAGCTTCTTCCTTAATTGGTCTGTCATGATATTTACTCCAGAACCTCCATCTATCAGTACATCAGTTAGTTCTGTGCTTCCAATTCTCAATTGGATTACTGGCATAGAATCATCAAAGTCCATGACTGTTTCTCGCCCTTCCGGCTTCACATTATAACTGGTCACCTTGCTGTTCAGGTCTGTGTTTCCTGTCTCCTGGGCAATTCGATTGATTGCTTGATACAGCCTGTGCCTACAATAAGGTGCCACTTCTAATAGCTGTCCAATGGTAATTTCTGCTTTGGTCTGGCATATTACTTCAGCCAAAGTCTCTTCATTACTTTGTATGTCTGCATCTTCTTTCTTCCTTTCTTCCTCACTCCCTTCTCCTTCTCCATCAGAATCAGAGGAATCTGTCACAGGAATATCAGTACTCTTCTGCATTTCCCTTATAGTATTTGCCACTTCCTTGTGCAGTTCCTTCTCATCTTTCCAAGTCTCTTCATCTTCAGGCATATCATTGCCACCTTCATTATCATCTTCTTCCTCTACTACTGGAGGTATTAGTTTGGCTTTACTTCTTGTTACTATCATTGTACTTACTTCTGGTACAACACATGGTCTAACCATGTGAGCTGCCACCACTGGGCCCTCATTCACAGGAGCTCTTATCTCATTCTGGTGTCTTATCCAGAATGAACAGGCTGCCCTGCGATGTCCTGGCTGATTACAATAGTAACATAGTTCTTCACCATTGGGTCCTCGCCCTTGGTCTGTTCTTGGATTATTTCTATAATCCTGATTCCCGGGCTGGTAATTCCCCCTTGGATTACCCTGATAGTTGCCTCTGGAATTTCTTGGTAATTCCCTCTTGAATTACCTCTCCCTTCCATGCCATTGTTATAACCACCAGACCTACCATAGTGGTCCTGATCATTGTTTCTTCTTGGCTGGGGCTGCACCTGATGCACCCTTACTTGCCTAGGTTCTCTTGCAGCTGTCCTTCTGTTGTAGTAACAATTCTCAGTAGAATGGTTATCCATTTTACAGATAGTACAGTGTTTCTCCCTCATGTGGCATTCTGTGGTGGTATGGCCTTCATTCTGGCACTTTGCACACCATACACCCTTCCTCCAATGTGTTGCAGCCTCTGTGGCATATTTCTTCAAGATTTCTTCCAATATTTTTTCATAGTTATCCCTCTTCAACTTCTCCTTTCTCTTACTCTTCCTTTTTAGTTCTTGCTCTTCTTCTTCATCTGACTCATCCTCAGAGTCCTCATCATCTCTTTTCTCTCTCCTGAGCATTCCCAATTGCTCAATTCTGTTTGCAGTTTCAAATGCCTCCTCCACTGTATTATGGGGTAACATATCCACTTTCTTTTGCAACTCTGGTCTTAGTCCACTCACAAACCAAGTCTTCTGTAAACCGGGTGCTGGTACTGCAGCCAGCTTTTTCATCATCAATTCCATCTTTTCCATATACTCCTCAACAGTTTCATGCTTCTTTTGCTTTAACTGTCGTAAACTTCCATACACTTCATCTTCAGTTTTACTTGTCCTGAACCTATTTCGAAATGCTGTACTCAAGCCATTCCAGGTTAGGAAATGATTATCAGGGAATCTTGCATACCATTCACTTGCTTTCTTGATGAGTGAACAAGGAAACAATCTCATCTTGGCATCATCGCCATTCTCATTGTTCACTATACACATGTGCTCAAATTGGCTAATGTGTACATCGGGATCCCCTTTTCCTGAATATATTGGAAAGGGTGGTTTTGCCCGTGTTGGTTGTAACGCCATCTGTGGCCCTACCTTCTGCCCACTGACAGGTGCTGGCACCCTTACTGGTGCTGGTCCTTCTGCACCTGTTGTTTTTGTGGTGGATCTTCCACCAAGTGGTGGCCCTTGAGCACTCCCTGCTTCTAGCCCCACTATATTCACAGTATTCCCAGCTTCAGTTGCACTACTTCCCACACTCCCTGTCCCCCCAGAGCCAGATCCAGGCCGCCCGCCTGATCCCCCTGAGCCGACACCTTCGTTGGCCTGTGATCCAAGTGCTCCACTTGATCCAGGTCCAACGGGTTGGGATGTCCTGGTTGTAGTCTCAACCTCAGCTGTTGGGTCTACTTCTTCATATTCTTCCTCTTCCAATTTCTTCTCTCTGTTTTCATCCTCCAAGTTCTGCCCTTGGGTTTCTTCTTCACTCATGTAACTCAACTGTAATGGTGTTGGAGAGTCTGAACTCTCCGTTGGCTCTGCCACATCCTCTTCTCCTTCTTCACCTTCTGCTTCAGAAACTGGAGTTCCTGCTTTTGGTGTTCCATGCCAACTCTTATCAAAGATTTCTGTCAAATCTTTTATCCAAGGATGTACCTCAAATCTTTCACCTCGTGATTGATCTTCTTCCTGTACCAATTCCCTTAATCTTTCTTGCAAAGAAACAGAAGGAGTGGCATCCAACTCTAGTTCTTCCGGTATAGGTGATGTACTCTTTGATCTTAATGGTGTGAGAGGTCCAGATGATTCCCCTATGTCTATTCCTCTCTCCCAAAGATATGGATAATTAGCTTTCAGATAGCTTTCTCTTTTTGCTGAATATCTCTGGCGTCTAGCTTCTCTTTCATCACTCATGTCCCATGTCTTTCATTTCTTTTAATGTGGCAATAACCATAACTCTCTTCTGTAATATCTCTCGTATATGCCTGGGTTTCTTTCAAGCTTCAATGCACCCTTGGCTATACTTGAAGTCTCCGTTACCATATAACCATATGGCAAACAAGTCTGGAAAGCTGTTCTTGGTGTGAGTTTGATCCACAAAATATCCTTTGGAATCCAATTCTTTACCAGTACAAGCTCTTCATGCATATGAGTATAAACATTCACTTTTCTTTCCTCCCAGCCTTCAAACTCTACTCGCTTAATGGATAGCAATGCTATCACATAAACCAATGTTGGTAACCAACGTGCTCTTCCTCTACAGGCTACCTGATAAATCTTTATCACTCCTTTCTCCAGACCCCATTCCGGATCAGCATCATGCACTCGCTTAAGAATATTTTCTTTACAACCGTCTGGCAATTCCAAGAACCTTTGAAAGAATTGTTTGGACAATCTTTCTTCCTTCGTTCCACAGGGAATTTGATTCGCTTCAAATTCTTTAATGGTCCAACCACCATGATCCCACCAGATGCCTGTCACATCTGGTTGTTCATGACTCAGTTCCCCAGTATGGTCGCCAAATGTCGCGCTGCTTTTACTCACCCATCCCTTCGCTATCCGAGGCGGAAACTCCAAGATAGAAGAGTTGGAAATCTCTAAGTACTCAGCCCGCGCAGAACAATCAGTCATGACCTACAGCTAGTGTATCATGGGGTGTTTCCTATTTGTTTTCCTTTTGGCATTCATGTTAGCTACCTTACCATTGATAATTAAGTATCAGTTTGCTTTATCAATCTATTGGATTCCATCAACTCATCCATTCATTCCACAACTTCACTCTGATCTCTCTACACAGTGTGATTGTATCGTATAAGTATCCGATTAGGATTTATCAGGTATCAGGCCGAAGCCATTGTGTCTCTAATCTGCTCTACTATATCACTACCGCTTTGCATATAACGAGCATCTACTAATCCTCTTTCCTCCTTCACCGCACTCTCCATCTTGGCTTCCGATCTCCTCCCATGCATGACCCCGAAGTCCTCCCCCTTCCGTGCTTCCCAGAATCCCCCCATTCCGTCCTTGCTTCTCCCTTTTTCTCCTACCCGTGGCTCTAACCGTTTTCCTCACTAACCGTCGTCCGTGAACTAACATGTTCCATTTGCAGGTGTTGTTCCCCACAGTCGTTCCCTGTCCTGCTCTCCGTTCCCTATGGTCGTGACAGCTGTGTCAAGCTGTGACTGGCTGTGTGAAACTGTGACGGGCTGTGACTGGCTGTGCGACTGTGACGGGCTGTGTTGGCTGTGTCGGCTGTAACGCTCTGTGTTGGCTGTGTCGGCTGTGACGACTGTGACGGGCTGTGTGGGCTGTGTGGGCTGTGACGGGCTGTGACGGGCTGTGTCGGCTGTGTCGGCTGTGACGACTGTGACGGCTGTGTGGGCTGTGTGGGCTGTGACGGGCTGTGTAACCCCCCTCTACAGTGCGCTGCTGTCACCCCTAAGGCTCCTGTTGGTCTCAGTCTGTGCAAAAATTAAGGGTACCCTACAAATCCCGTATAAGTGTCTAAGTCCCAAACAGTCCTCTAACAACGATCCTCCCCGAGGATCGAATCGCCTTACTGCAACAACATTGCTTGCAACCGCTCATGATGCCGCTTTTGGCAACACCTTGAGCAAGGGTTCACCTCGAACCCTCTTTGACTAGGAAGATAACCTTGAACCAACCGGGCGCCCCCAATCACTACAATTGGGTCCGCCTTGGAATGCTGGCCTGAGGTACGGGAACACGCCGAAGCCGCACTACGACTTTGTCCCGAGGCTACTCAATTATAGTACGTGAACGGAAGCACGTAGCTTCCGCGTTAGCCCGCACTACAAAGCAACCCCCTCGGTAGCGCAGTTATAGTATGCGCACGCGCCAGGTGCGTACTAGCTCGTGAACTCCTGAAGAAGGCGCAAGTTTCCTTGCCCCTTGGATGGGAGTCACCCGATTTTGGCACTGCGCAAACACACGATTAACCCAATTTACCTCTCCCACTTTTGTAAGCTAGCATGCATTCTACACACTAGCCAACCACACCATGCATCACCATTCCAAACAAAATAGGACGCACAACATTTGGAACCCATTTCCTTTATAACAAATTTTTGTACAATACAAGTTTTTGCAGTCGGATTCCTAAGCTAGCTAAGCCGGGCTAAGCATGCATTTCCTTCCCCACGCTCCAAGGTTGATGTCCCCATCAACGCTTCTTCCGCTTTTGAGGTCGCCCTTCGAAAACTGCAACCGCCTCGGATGCGTTTCCCATTTCTGAGGCACGCACCCAAGATGCCTCCACATGATGATAGCCCTTCCATTTGACGAGATACTCCGTTTCTCGGTTCTTGAACCTCCTCGACTTAAGTACTGCCTCCACCTCGTACTCAGGTTCATTTTCATGATCCAACAGCACAGGTGGCGGACGCAACACTTGATGCCGATTCAGACGCGCTTCATCTTTGAAGTAAGGCTTCAAAAGGGAGACGTGGAATATTGGATGCACCTTGCTGTTTGCCGGCAACTCCAATTCATACACATCCTCATTCATAACCTTCCGGATGCAAAAGGGTCCCGCATACGGAGGTACGAATTTTGGACTCACTTCCGGAGGTAGTCGAAAATTCTTGATGTTCAACCAGACCTCCGTGCCTGCCTCAAACTTCACTTTCCTCCGCTTCCGATTCGCCTGCCTTTCATACCGTTTCCTAGCTTTGGCAATGTTGTACTTTGTGAGCTTCAACAAACGCTCGCGTTCTTCCAATACCGCCGCTACTGCCGGTTCCTCAACGTCCTGGGCGGCCCAACTTGTCGGCACCAGAGGTGCTTTTCCATAGATCAATACGAAAGGGAAAACTCCCGTTGCGGAGTATTCTGTGTTATTATAACAGAACTCTAGCCGCGTCTAAGTGTTCCACCCAGTCTGTTTGGTCTGCCGACACGTAATTCCGCAAGATCTACTTCACTACGGAATTCACTCTTTCCGTTTGGCCGTCGGTCGTAGGTCGGAAGGCGGTGCTCATCTTCAGCCTCATCCCCATCTTCTTCCAAAGTGCCCTCCAAAATTTACTCGTAAACTTTGGATCGCGGTCCGAGACAATATCCTTCGGGACTCCATGATGCTTTAAGACGTGGGCAAAGTAAAGTCGCCCTGTTTCTTGCGCCGTTGCCGTCTCCTTGGTGGGGATGAAATGGCCCATTTTACTGAACCTATCCACCACCACCATGATTGCATCGAATCCTTTTGACAGCGGCATAGCAGTCATGAAATCCATCGAGACGCTTTCCCAAGTCCCCTCTGGAATCGGCAAGGGTTGTCACAGCCCCGCTTGCTTTTTGTACTCGCTCCGGTTTTGTTGGCATGTGGTGCATGTCTTGACATACTCCTCTGCCTCCTCCCTCAGTTTGGGCCAGAAATACTCTTTCTTCAAGAGTGCCGCAGTGCGCTTGGCTCCGCCGTGGCCCGCAAGCGGGCTATCATGGCATTCTCTCAAGAGGCTATCTCTGATCCCTCCCTTCGGCACATAGAGACGCTTTTGCTTATACCGGAGCAGTCCATTTTGCAAGTGGAACTGCGATTTAACCCCCATCCTCAAGTCCTGCATCACGGACTTCGCCAGCTCATCCTTCCGGATCTTCCTTTGGAGCGCCGTCTCGCCCCTGTACACCAACAGGAGCTGCTGCTTTCTACTTAAAGCATCGGCCACCACGTTGTCCCGTCCCGGTTTTGTACTGGATATCCACGTCGAACACCGCCAAAGTATCTTGCCACCTAAGTTGTTTTGGGGACAACTTGGGTTGCGTGGCAAAACACTTCACCGTGACATTGTCCGTGAACACCTTCACTGGGTTGGAACCAACATAGTGGCGCCAAAGCTCAAGACAGTGCACCACCGCCTTCATCTCTTTCTCGTGCGTCGGCCACCGTCGCTCCACTTCATTCAGTTTCTTACTTTCGTAATCCACTGGACGTCCATCTTGCATCAGTACACCCCCAATCGCGAAGTCCGACGCATCTGTATGAATCTCGAACGGACGATCGAACTCCGGGATTTTCAAGACTGGAGCTTCCGCCATCTGCTGCTTCAATTCAGCAAAAGCTTGGCCACAAAAGGCGTTCCATGCCCAGACTTTGGATTTACACAGAAGGTCTGACAGCGGCCCCGCGATCTTGGCGAAATTTCTCACATACTTCCGGTAATAGGAGGCGAGTGCTAGGAAGGATCGCACTCCCGGGACCGAAGTCGGAGGCTCCCAGTTCAAGATTGCCCTCACCTTCCTGTCATCTGATCCCATCCTGTGTAATCACATGCCCCAGGAACTCCCCTTTTGTGACCCCGAATTCGCACTTTGAAGCTTTGGCATACAACTTCCCTTCCCGCAAATTCTGGAACACCCTTTTGAGGTGCTCCAGGTGCTCCTCCTTTGTTTTCAAATACACCAAGATGTCGTCGATGTACACGATCACAAAGTCATCCAACCACTCCTGGAAAAGGTTGTTCATCAGCGTGCTAAAGGTCGCGGGAGCGTTGGTGAGTCCAAAAGACATCACCAAGAACTCAAATGAATCATACCTTGTCCTGCACGCGGTCTTCTCCTCATCTCCTTCCGCCACTCGAATTTGATGATAGTCGGAGCGCAGATCGATCCGGCTGAAATACTTCGCTCCTGCCAACCGATTGAAAAGGTCGTCGATCCTTGGCAAAGGGTACCGGTTTTTTATATTCACCTTATTCAAAGCCCTGTAATCTACACACATCCGCAGCGTCCCATCCTTCTTGTCTGCGAATAGCACCGGGGCTCCGTAAAGTGACTTACTCGGCCGGATGTACCCCTTTGACATTAGATCTTTGAGCTGAGTCTTCAGCTCGACCAACTCTCTGTGGCTCAACCAGTAGGGCGCCTTGGCAGGCGGTTCCGATCCCGGTATCACCTCAATCTTGTGGTCAACTCCTCTTCGCGGTGGCAAGCCACTTGGTAAATCCTCCGGCATCACATCCTGGTATTTCTCCAAAATCCCCTTGATCCAATCTGGGCTTGGCTCCCCATCGCCTTCTCCCTTCACTTCTCTAATGTAGAGCAAAAACTGGGGCTCGTGTGCCTCCTCCACGGCCCACTCCCTTGCTGACAGAAGGTTTATTCGCCCTCCCACGGGCTTGGGCGTTTCCGACACTCGTAAGACCTCGCCACCATTCCCACATGGCAGCGTGACTACTCTCTTGCGGCCATCTATGACCGCTCCGGATTTGCTCAAAAATGTCATCCCCAAAATGAGATCCACTCCATCGATCTCGTAGATGGTGAAGTTCTCACGTCCCTCCCAACTCCCCAGTTGAAGAGGAACATCAAACGCCAACCTTGTCGCCAATTGCGGTTCTCCTTTGGCAGAACGCACCTCAATAGAGGCCCCCACGTCACTTGTCGGGAGTCCCTGCTTTTGTGCCGTTGCCGGTGTCATGAAGGAGTGTGACGCTCCTGTGTCCACCAACAACGACACGTTAGTTCCGGATATTATCCCATCCACGAACAATAACTGACTCCCTTTACGTAAGGCTCCAATTTCCTGATACAACTCACAAGAAAATTTGCCTACCTTGCAAGTTCTGGCGACCACCACTTCCACCAAGCGACTGATGGTATCTTCTGACAGCTCTGTGGTCGCCCGAGTCATGTTCAATTGCCGGGGCTTTGTGCACTTCTTGGCCATGTGCCCGGGCTCCCCGCAATGAAACACACTCCATCAAAGGTTGCCTTCTGTCCGCCATAGGCCGCTCCACCCGCTTTTCCTTTCGAAGCACCGGGTGCTGCCTTGACTTGTGAAGGCCCTCCCTTTGATTTCCACGTGCCATTGTCGCCGCGTGGCCTATCCCACTTCTTTTCCGGTCGGAAAAAGTCACCTTCCCGCCGGGTCTTCTTGTGGTTCCGCTCCGTATGGCCTTGTCTTTCACCCTTAGGGACATCCGAGAAACATTCAGCCCTCTCAATTGCCTCGTTCAAAGTCTTAGGTGGCTTCTCCTCCAACTTCCGCCTGGCCCATGGGGCCAGTCCCGCCACAAAGTTGAAGACCATTTCTGGTTCTGCCATGTCCGCGACTTCGAGCAACAGCACATTGAAAGCCTGGACATATCCCCGAATGTCATCTGTTTGCTTCAAATTCCTCATCTTGTCCTGGGCGAGCCAGGACGCGTTGAGGGGCACAAACTACCTCTTCATCAATTCCTTGAACCCACTCCAGTTCAAGGTTTCCGGGCTTGGAACTCGGTCGTGAAGGCGTTTCTGCCACCATTGTTGAGCATAGCCCCTCAAATAGGTGGGAGCCACTTCCACCCGATCCTCGTCACTCAACTTGGCCGCCCGGAAGTACTGCTCTAGCTCCAAGAGCCAGGTGTTGAGTGCCTTCCGATTTCGGACGCCCTCGAAGGTGCCGGGTTCCTTAGGTTTCACCTTAAACTTTGCCTTAGTGGAAGTGGCATTAGCCGCCTTCAACACGTCTTTCAACGTCCCGCCAAATTGCGCCAACAACCCTTCCCAAAAGGCCGCCGGCATGGGAGGCATCTGTTGGTCGGTCGGAGCTCTCAGGGATTTCTCAGGCTCCGACTCCTCAGATTCCTCACGTTCTTGAGCGGCCTCGTTTTCGGAAAACATGCATCGCTTCCTAAAACGGCCGCCTCGGTGACACGTCGCCCCCATCGGGCTCACCAGGATCATCATCTTTTCGGCCGTTCCGCTTTCGCTTTGGCTTGCCCGACCCCATGATGAGGCCAATCCCAAGGACAATCGCGTACTGAACTCTAAGCTCTGATACCAAGTGTCGCGCACCTCACTTCGGTAAGCTCTCCCCTCAAGTCATAGTTACTCGCTTGATGCACGCGCCTAACTCCCAACCTGGCCGCCGGGCCAACTTGGAGCTTCGGCTGCTCACCGGGGCATAACGGTCCCCCTTTGATCTCCCAAAGAACCCTCCAACGATTTGGAACCAGCGGAATTCCCTTTGGTAGTTGGCAGTCCGGAACAGCTCCCCACTCTTTGGTCGCTTTCCGGCTCGCTCGCTTACTCACTAGTTTTTGGTCACCAACGGGCTTGCACCGTTCTCGGGGTTACTACTCCCTATATATATTTCTGTAGCTGTCCGCGGGGGTTTCACAAACAACCATGCCATTTTATGGCGAACCACCACGAACACCCTCGACTCCCGGTGATGAGTCGCGGTGAGTCTTGGCCCACCCACCACGGCCCCTATGGACCGTGATGAGTCCCAAGACTCCCCACGACTCCCACCACGAGGTCTCCGCCCCAGGGTGAATCCTATGCCACCCCCACTAAGTCCTGCTAAGCTACCACCACCCCTTGTGGAGCCACCCCCACCGCAACCCGGTGTGCGGGGCTCCACCTAGTGAGCGCCTCTGCCTCCTTGAGTGCCTTGGGCACTCAAGGGTGCTTCAGCCCCCCCATACCTATCGCTGCCACTGCCCCCACCATAGGGGCAGCCCCTCTTGTGTCCCGACCCCCTGCCCTCAAGGCAAAGGGCCGCGACAAGTTGAGTCCACCTTGTCTGGAGTGGTGGTGGTCGGCGGGTATATAACGGAGGTGGTGTGACTGAGTAAATTTTGCCCATTCATGGTTTGTTGAGGATGGAGGTTTATGTATACCATTGTATGTGTGACCCATGAGGGCAATGTCCCTGTTGAAATCGCCTGCTACAATGTAGTGCTGGGAGTGGGTGGAGGATTGGGTTGGCTTGTTGGAGATGGTGAGTAAGATATCAGGGATCATGGGGAGATCACCAGCCATGGTGCTAGGGCAGTGATGTGTGCGGAGGATACCGAAAGCCACCCCGCCACGGGTAGGATGGTATGGCGCGGAGCGTCTGGTTAGGCACTGTGCGGCTGTGAACGAGTTACCATACAACATATAGTAGGCTGGGAGAAGTTTGTTGATATAGGAACTATTGGGATTATGTGTGTTGAGTTTAGTTTCTTGTAATATGATGATATGTGGGGGTGGAGAGTCCGTGAGATGGATTAGGCTTTGAATGTTGGTGGCAAGTGACCCTACATTCCAAGTTGTTATGTTGAGTGAGTGTGCATGTTGGGAGGGGGAGATGTGCGGAGGACTAGAGGATCTAGGGGGTTCTGGGGGTGGGACTCTGGCGGGGCTGTGTATGTAGGGTGGGGGGGTAGGTGGTGATGTCATGGGCGGGGGTTGATATCCAGGGATGCCTGCTTTGGCTTGAAGGGTTGCAGTGAGAATTTTTTTGGAAAGAAATGGGAATTTGTTGGCAATAGTATCTAGTTCTTGTGTGGTTGTAGTTGGGTGTGCCAGATGTTAACCTAGTATTCTATGGACTTCTCTAGGCTTGGTTTGTAGCAGATTGCATCCGCCCCTAGCAAGGTAATGTCTGCTGGCAAGGCCTTTTGGTACCCTTGAATTGCTGAGAGAGGCAACAACTCAGGATACTGATGTGTGAGCAAGGCAACACTCCTGCAAGCCCAGTGCTCATGCCTCCAAACATGTCTAGCAAACAAATCCCTGAGTCAGGTGGTTGCCAGATAATGGGCACTGTGTCCAAAGAAGCTAACTGAGGAGGTCTAGGTGATGTCACTGAACTCCCCTCACTCACCAATGGAGGAAGGATTGCTTGCACCAATGGCAGTTTCTACCGTTTGGGTTGAAGAATGCCCTGCAAAGTTTCAGAAGGTCATGCAGGATAGGATTCTTGCGGGGCTAGACTTTGCCCGGTGCTACATTGATGACATCATCATCTTTAGTGCTACGATTGAGGAGCACGAGAGACGCCTTCAGATGGTGTTTGAGCGTTTGAGAGCGCATGGGATGAAATTGCACCCTGGGAAGTGCAAGTTCTTCCACAACCATATTGAGTATCTGGGCCACATGATATACCCTGGAGGATTGGGTGTTCAAAAGACAAAGGTGGAGGCCATTGCACGCATTCCAAGCCCCATCGATGTTAGCAGAGTTCGTGCTTTCATGGGGTTGGCAAACTACTATCGACGGTTTGTCAAGGGATTTAGCAGCATTGCAAAGGCTCTTACCAAGTTGACCAAGGTGGGTCAGGAGTGGCAGTGGGAGCAGGAGTAGGAGCAAGAGCAGGAGGAAGCCTTTGAGGAACTCAAGGCTCAATTGACTCCTGCGCTTATTCTGAGGCGGCCTATTCGGGGGCGGTCTTTCCAGCTACATACGGATTGGAGTATGTTGGGGATTGGAGTAGTGCTCACACAAGTGGATGATGAGGGAAGAGAGTTTGTCGTGGCATATGCTAGCCGCTCAAACAATGATGCCGAGGCAAAGTATAGTTCCTATGAAGGGGAGTGTCTGGCTGCAGTATGGGCAGTGGCACATTTTAGATGCTACCTCTATGGCAATCTCTTCACTCTTGTCACAGATCACCAACCATTGAAGTGGTTGATGGAGTCAAACAAGCTTACAGGGAAGCTTGCACGGTGGGCACTTGTGCTTCCACTAACTGTTGCACATTTGTGTGCATGCCCCACCACGAATACTGTCCTTGCAGCAAACTATGAATGCGCCGCACCTCATGGGCATGGCGTACCAATCGCGCTCGCTGTGTTGGATGAGGCACAATCCTCACTCGTCCATCCTCCTATACTCGGAGTAGGTGAGTCCCCTCCCACTTGAACCTCTTGGCTCGTTGTAGGATCCGATCTCTCTCCTTAGTAGTCACACTGGCTGCTGTCTCTCCAGTACGAAGGTAGGCCAACACTGCTGCATCTTCATGTACATCCTTAGCACCACCAAGCTCCTCGCTGATCTCTGGATCGTCATGCACGCTATCTCTATGACCAATCACATGGGATGGACCAGCTTGAGCTCCCATTGCTAGAATGCATCAAAAGGCAGATGCGTGCCATCTTGGCACCATCTCCTTGTCTGTCTCACCATGCCAACGAGCTCCTATATCATCAAGCTCACTTGTGCATGGATTGCGACTCAATCCATCTGCATCTCGGTTGACTATTGCGGCTCGATGCACCACCTGGAACTCCACAATTGCATCATTTACCCATTATGGGTTTGGGCTATCATTGGAGTCTTGACTTCGCAGGTCCATTGCCACTGACGATTCGCCATAACAAGTATGTGCTGGTGATGGTGGAACGTTTCTCCAAATGGATTGAACTGGTGGCATTGCCTAACAAGGCAAGTGAGGGGGCTGCGTATGCATTCTTAGATCGAGTGCTTAGCCAATTTGGTGCTCTAGCCGAGGTACTCACGGACCAGGGGAGAGAGTTCTTGGGGGAGTTTCCGGCTTTGTGTGAGCAAGCCTTGATAGATCACCGCACTACTTTTCGGGATCATCCCGAGGCTGATGGCTTGGCCGAGAGGGTCGTGCAAACAGTCAAACGAGGCTTGCGCAAGTATGGCTTGCAGAAGGGACACTTGGGAGATTGGGACCTTCAGCTACCTTGGTTGGCCATGGGCTACAGGTTTAGCAAGCAAGCATCACTTTCTTCGTTCTTGCCTTATTTCCTTCTCTTTGGCCGAGAGCCAGATTTGTCTGCATCTATTTGCAGGGAGACTGCAGTAGTCATCAATCTTGATAATCCGGATGTGGACACAAGCATGTGCCCAACGGGCAAAGTTGTTCAAGAGAGTCATGCCTATGGCTTTTGAGAACCTTGCTATCGCCCACCGAGACACATTGAGATACGTCACTATACGTGGAGGAGGATATCGGCCAGGTATTCGGCGTTTCCATCCTGGGGACTATGTGTATCTGCAACAGACAGCGCCTACGACCTTGGATGTCATAGCAGGTCATGTGATTCTAAGGGTCCGAGAGGTGTTGCCTTCAGGAGTGTTGATTCTGGAGGGTCAAGATGGCATGGTATGGAAGGACCATGTGCGCAATTGTGCGCCATGTCACCTTCCACATGTGGATGGGAGGATAGATCCCAACCTTGCAGTGGTAACTGCAGGGTTGCATTGCATGCTATGTGGGCATGCTGGTGGTGCCGCGACCATGTTGGTGTATGACAAATGCTCAAGGGGGTGGCACATGGGATGCTTGACGCCGCCACTTGAGGAGGTTCCTAGTGGAGAATGGTTGTGTCCACGATGCCTTGGATAGAGGTAGTGGGGCATGATAATGGTGAGGTTGACAAGTGATCCAAGGTCTTGCTAACGGGAGTTCAATGCCATGGACACCCAATTGAAGCCATGGATTGCAGGAAGGCGAGTAACAATGGGGCTACTTCTGCACCCGGCCTCTTGATCTATTGCCTTCAGATATTGGGACTTGGGCGATTGATGACCATGCGATGATCTTATTGGGATGGATATTTGTCAGCTATCCGGTGTTAGAGGGACCTAATCACCAACTAGGGGGGCAATTGTGGTATAGCTTTCTAGGATTGTATGCTTAGATTGTGTGGTGGACAACGATGTATGTTGTGGCACGATGCTTAGGTGCACGACAGCTGTCATGGTTTTAGTCATGGTTATCTAGAATTACCTGCTTCTAGTTAACTAGGACATTTTGGATATTTATATTTATATTTTGTGTGTTGGGACTACATTTGGTCTCACATGCCAAGTGAGGTGTCGAGCCTCACTTGGGACATGGGGATAGGTTTTCCCCTTGTGAGGATGGAGGAGGCTCATCTTCTTGTAGTTGAGCCTCCATGAGCCTCTCTCACCTCCATAGCTCTAGGTATTGAGAGGGAGTGTGGTGAGGGCTTTGTAGGGTGGATTCCCTTAGCAAGGGTGCCCTTGGCTTGACTTACTTTATGTGATTGAGTGGATTCATGAGTGGAGGGTTTCCATTATATTCACTTCCATTATCATTGTGGTATAGCTTTCTAGGATTGTGTGCTTAGATTGTGTGGTGGACAACGATGTATGTTGTGGCACGATGCTTAGGTGCACGACAAAGTACATATTGCCTACCAGGCAAGATCTCATTGATGAGATAGGGCCCATCTATCCTTCTCTTAGCCTTAGAAATTTGCTTACCAGCCTGAAGTCGCACACAAACAGATTGCCCAACTTTGAAGGATTCGGAATACACTACCTTGCGATTGTAATGCTTGGCCTGGGAGGCTTGAGCAAAACGAATGTTAGACTTAGCAGTTTCACGCAACTGACGTCTCTTGGCATCCATGGAGAGTAAGGAGTCCTCCTAGTTTTTAAGCTCTGTAGCATAAACTTGCAGCCAGAAAATATGCAAAGGGCTACGACATTTTCTACCATATAATAACTCAAAGGGAGATATCTTGGTACTAGCATGAATGGAAGTACGATAGGCAAACAACAAAATAGGAAGGGCAATGTCCCACTCATCGATAAAGGTCCCATTTTTCTCCAGCATCCTACACATGGTTTGGTTAAAGCACTCGGTAAAGCCATTGCATTGGGGATTGTAGGGAGCAGTCACAACATGCTTAGTATTTAAATTGAACAAAACAACCTCCATGAGTTGATTGCAGAATTTGGTACCTTGATCCGTGAGGATCTCAAGAGGGCACCCATGTTGGAGAATCACCTTATCAAAGAAGAATTGTACGACTTCATCCTTGTCCTTAGCAACCAGAGGTCGAAACTCAACCTATTTCGTCAGGTAATCCGTAGCTATAGCAATGTATGCATGGCCCTTGGACGTAGGTTTGAGGGGTCCAACTAGATCTAAGCCAACCCTTGCAAAAGGCTCTGTGATAGGGAAAGGCAGTGGAGCTTTGGTTCTAGGCAGTATGGTTTTGGCATGATAGGGTACGCATCTTGCAATGAAAGCTGAGACATCCTTTACTAAGCCCTTCCAGTGGTATTGTTCTTGTAACCTCTTGACTGTCTTTGTAACCCCCAAATGACCAGCAAAAGTAGATGCATGATACAGCTCAAGCAAGGCAGGAACAGCGGACCTAGGAGGGACTTCCGCAGCAGATTGGCTTTCCAAAGCATCAACTTGTGAAGATTGGAACATGTCTTATAGCATAGGAGGTGGACACTGGAGATGAGGACGCTGGTTTCCGCCTTGAACACTGCCTGGTTGTCCCTATACCAAGACCTTCCGTGCCATTTTCATCCACACCACGTGCACCTCCTCCAGGAGGCAATGACTGGCCAACCAGAAAAAATGGAAAGCAGGTGCGACGTATTGAAGCAGGTCCAGAGCATCAATGTAAGATGGAGTCTGCGGCAACACTTGAAGCTTGCATTACACATATCAGTGATGTTCCTCCTCCAGGCTATGGACTCGTGTATACGATGGTGACATTTGGATCTATTCTTCAGGACAAGACGTTCGAAGTCACAGTGGACAACTTCCCCAACTGTACGTGCCCAGATTTTGTCTCAATGCTCTCAGGCTGTCTTGGAAAGAGAGGTAAATATGTGTCGTGCAAGCATGATCTGTATTTTATCTTGCTCCGAAGGATGTTCCAATTCGGGACAAGTACATCCACCAATGCACAATGGGTTACAGAGACGTGGTTATACTGTTGCAGTGGGACAACTCACCCAGTCTATGAGATTCTTGAATGACATCAATCTTGATTTGTAATCAATCCGATTTTAGGCATGACATGCCCCACCAATGTTAGCACAGATCTGAGGTGTATCCAACCTACAATACCAACATAAACTTCTGGATGGCTTCCTGCTGGTTAATTGCAACACTTCCTTTGGCGTGCGCATACATATCGCTACACAACTACATCGCTGTCCAAAACCACAAAACACATATGCATGCCACACACTAGTATACCACTAGTCCACCACTAGTCCAGCCACTAGTCCAACCACTAGGCTACAACTAGTCAGTCACTAGGCTGCCACTATGCTGCCCACTATGGCAGTCACTTGTCCACACAATCGCCCCCCTGGCTGGTGCTTAGGTCCCTCTAAGTCCAGGTAGCCACAAGATGTGATAGTGACCATAGCCTCACTAAGTCCTCCACCACTGTCCCTACTACACTCAAACTCGATAGATCAAGAGGCCGGGTGCAAGAGTTGCCCCATCATTAGTCGCCGTCTTGCAACCTGTGAACTTGAGCCTGGGATCTCGTGTATTGACTCCTATGAGCTTGGCCTCCCATGTCTTGTTAGCTGCCTCTAGTCATGTCCACTGCCACTATCCCAAGCAGTGTGGACATAACCAATCTCCATCAGGAACCCTCTCAAGAGGTGGTGTCAAGCATCCCATATGCCAACCTCTTGAGCATCGATCACATACCAGCATGGTGGCTGCCCCTTTGGCAGACCCACAGAGCATGCACCTCAAACCTGCAGGTACCACTGCCAAGTTTGGGTCAACTCTGCCCTCGACATTGGGAATGTGACATGGCGCATTACGCACATGGTCTTTCCAAGTCATGCCATCCCGACCCTCCAAGATCAGGACTCCTGAGGGCAACACCTCTCGAACCCTCGGAATAACACGCCCTGTAGTGACATCTAGGGTCGTAGGAGCAGTCTGCTGCAAATAAACATAGTCACCAGGGCTAAACCTCCGAACCCCAGGACGATATCATTAACCACGTATAGTGGCATACCTCAACGTATCACGGTGTTGTGCAATGGCAAGGTTCTCAAAAGCCATGGGCATGACTTTCTTGAACAACTCTGCACGCTGATCACATGCATGTACCCACACGTCCGGATCGTCAAGGTTAAGGACTTGAGCAGTGTCCCTACGAATGGCTGCAGGCAAATCCGGCTCTCGGCCAAAGAGAAGGAAATATGGTGAGAAAGAGGCAAGTGATGCTTGTTTGCTGAACTTGTAGCCCATGACTAACCAAGGCACCTGAAGATCCCAATATCCTAGGTGTCCTTTCTGCAAGCCATACTTGCGCAGACCCCTCTTCACCGTCTGAACAACTCTCTCTGCCAAGCCATCGGCCTCAGGATGATCCCGAGAAGTGGTGCGGTGGTCTATCAAGGCTTTATCACACAAAGCCTGAAACTCCCCCAAGAACTCTCTCCCTTGGTCCGTGAGTACCTCAGCTTAAGCACCGAATCGGCTAAGCACACGATCCAAGAATGCATACGCAGCCCCCTCACTAGCCTTGTCAGGCAATGGAACCAACTCAATCCACTTGGAGAAGTGCTCCACCATCACCAACACACATATGTGGTGGCGCATAGTCAGTGGCAACGGTCCTGCGAAGTCAAGACTCCACCTGTAGCCCAATCCCATGATTGGTAAAGGATGCAACTGTGGTGTAGGGGCGTTGAATGAAGCACGCACCCTGTCACATACCATGCACCTAGCCACGAACTGTTGCACCTTTGTATGCATACCACGCCACCAATACTGCCCCTGCAGTAAACTGTGAGTGCATCGCACTCCAAAATGCCCCAACTCCTCATGGGCATGCCGCACTAACCATGCACGCTGTGTGAGGTGAGGCACAATCCTCACCCGACCATCCTCCCATACTCGAAGCAGGTGTATCCCCTCCCACTTGAACCTCTTGGCTCGTTGTAGGATCCGATCCCTCTCATTGGCAGTCACAGTGGCTGCCGTGTCTCCAGTACGGAGGTAGTCCAACACAGCCGAATCCTCATGAATATCTCGGGTACCACTTGGCTCATCACTAGCCTTAGGGTCCTCAGACACTTCATCTACAGTCATCCATGTTGTAGGTCCAACCTGACCTCCCGATGCCAAGATACACAAAAAAGCAGATGCATGCCATCCCGGCACCATCTCCTTGTCCGTCTCACCATGTCACCGAGCTCTAGTGTCATCCTGCTGGCTCGTGCATGGATTTCGACTCAATCCATCCGCATCCCGATTGACCAAACCCGGTCGATGCACAACCTGAAAGTCATACTCCTAGAGTATGAGTGCCCACCATGCAAGCTTCCCCGTAAGCTTGTCTGACTCCATCAACCACTTGAGTGGCTGGTGATCCGTGACAAGGGTGAAGAGATTGCCGTATAGATAGCACCTGAAGTGTGCCACGGCCCACACTGCAGCTAAGCACTCTCCCTCATATGAGCTGTACTTAGCCTCTGCAGCGTTGTTTGAGTGGCTAGCATAAGCCACTACGAACTCTCTTCCCTCATCATCCACCTGTGTGAGCACCGCTCCAAGCCCCAGCATGCTCCAATCCGTATGCAGCTGAAAGGGACGCCCCCTGATAGGTCGTCTCAGGATAGGCGCCGAGGTCAACCTCGCCTTGAGCTCTTGAAAAGCTCGTTCCTGCTCATTTTTCCACTGCCACTCCTGGTCCACCCTGGTCAGCTTGGTTAGAGCCTTTGCAATGGCACTAAATCCCTTGACAAACCGTCTATAATAGTTTGCCAACCCCACGAAAGCTTGAACTCGGCTCACATCCGTGGGGCGTGGAATTTGTGCAATGGCCTCTACCTTAGTCTGTTGTACCCGCAATCCTCCAGGATATATCATGTCACCTCGATACTCAATCTGGTTGTGGAAAAACTTGCACTTCCCCGGATGCAACTTCAATCCGTGCGCTCTTGTTAGAGGACTGTCTGGGACTTAGACACTTATACGGGATCTGTAGGGTACCCTTAATTTTTGCACAGACTGAGACCAACAGGAGCCTTAGGGGTGACAGCAACGCACTGTAGAGGGGGGTTACACAGCCCGTCACAGCCGTCACAGTCGTGACAGCCGTCACAGTCAGCACAGCTCGTCACAGCCCGACACAGCCATCACAGCCAACACAACCCGTCACAGCCGACACAACCACACAGCCAGTCACAGCCCGTCACAGCCGACACAGCCACAGCCCGACACAGCCAAACACAGTCGCACAGCCAATCACAGCCCGTCACAGTTTCACACAGCCAGTCACAGCTTGACACAGCTGTCACGATCATAGGGAACGGAGAGCAAGACAGGAAACGACTGTGAGGAACAACACCTGCAAATGGAACATGTTAGTTCACGGACGACGGTTAGTGAGGGAAATGGTTAGAGCCACGGGTAGGAAGATAAAGGGAGAAGCAAGGACTGAGTAGGGGGCTTTTTGGGGGATGATTCTTGGAAGCACGTGAGGAGAGAGAGAGGATCGGGCGGAGAGTAAGAACGGAAGCAAAGATGGAGAGCACGGTGAAGGAGGAGAGATGATTAGTAGATGCTTGTTATATGCAAAACTGTAGTGATATTGTAGAGCAGATTAGAGACACAATGGCTTCGGCCTGATACCTGATAAATCATAATCTGATACTTATACGATACAACCACACTGTGTAGAGAGATCTGAGTGAAGCTGTGGAATGAATGGATGGGTTGATGGAATCCGATAAATTGATGAAGCAAACTGATACTTAATTATCAATGGTAAGGTAGCTAACATGAATGCCAAAAGGGAAACAAAGAGGAAACACCCCCATGATACACTAGCTGTAGGTCATGACTGATTGTTCTGCGCGGGCTGAGTACTTAGAGATTTCCAACTCTTCTATCTTGGAGTTTCCGCCTCGGATAGCGAAGGGATGGGTGAGTAAGAGCCGCGCGACATTTGGCGACCATACTGGGGAACTGAGTAATGAACAACCAGATGTGACAGGCATCTGGTGGGATCATGGTGGTTGGACCATTAAAGAATTTGAAGCGAATCAAATTCCCTATGGAACGAAGGAAGAAAGATTGTCCAAACAATTCTTTCAAAGGTTCTTGGAATTGCCAGACGGTTGTAAAGAAAATATTCTTAAGCGAGTGCATGATGCTGATTCGGAATGGGGTCTGGAGAAAGGAGTGATAAAGATTTATCAGGTAGCCTGTAGAGGAAGAGCACGTTGGTTACCAATGTTGGTTTATGTGATAGCATTGCTATCCATTAAGCGAGTAGAGTTTGAAGGCTGGGAGGAAAGAAAAGTGAATGTTTATACTCATATGCATGAAGAGCTTGTACTGGTAAAGAATTGGATTCCAAAGGATATTTTGTGGATCAAACTCACACCAAGAACAGCTTTCCAGACTTGTTTGCCATATGGTTATATGGTAACGGAGACTTCAAGTATAGCCAAGGGTGCATTGAAGCTTGAAAGAAACCCAGGCATATACGAGAGATATTACAGAAGAGAGTTTTGGTTATTGCCACATTAAAAGAAATGAAAGACATGGGACATGAGTGATGAAAGAGAAGCTAGACGCCAGAGATATTCAGTAAAAAGAGAAAGCTATCTGAAAGCTAATTATCCATATCTTTGGGAGAGAGGAATAGACATAGGGGAATCATCTGGACCTCTCACGCCATTAAGATCAAAGAGTACATCACCCATACCAGAGGAACTAGGAGTTGAATGACACTCCTTCTGTTTCTTTGCAAGAAAGATTAAGGGAATTGGTACAGGAAGAAGATCAATCACGAGGTGAAAGATCTGAGGTACATCCCTGGATAAAAGATTTGACAGAAATCTTTGATAAGAGTTGGCATGGAACACCAAAAGCAGGAACTCCAGTTTCTGAAACGGAAGGTGAAGAAGGAAAAGAAGATGTGGCAGAGCCAACGGAGATTTCAGACTCTCCAACACCAGTACAGTTGAGTTACATGAGTGAAGAAGAAACCCAAGGGCAGAACTTGGAGGATGAAAACAGAGAGAAGAAATTGGAAGAGGAAGAATATGTAGAAGTAGACCCAACAGCTGAGGTTGAGACTACAACCAGGACATCCCAACCCGTTGGACCTGGATCAAGTGGAGCACTTGGATCATAGGCCAACGAAGGTGTCGGCTCAGGGGGATCAGACGGGCTGCCTGGATCTGGCTCTGGGGGGACAGGGAGTGTGGGAAGTAGTGCAATTGAAGCTGGGAATACTGTGAATATCGTGGGGCCGGAATGGAATGGAATGGAAGTTTACAATAGTTAAAGCAAAAGAAGCATGAAACTGTTGAAGAGTATATGGAAAAGATGGAATTGATGATGAAAAAGCTGGCTGCAGTACCAGCACCTGGTTTACAGAAGACTTGGTTTGTGAGTGGACTAAGACCAGAGTTGCAAAAGAAAGTGGATATGTTACCCCATAATACAGTGGAGGAGGCACTTGAAACTGCAAACAGAATTGAGAAATTGGGAATGCTCAGGAGAGAGAAAAGGGATGATGAGGACTCTGAGGATGAGTCAGATGAAGAAGAAGAGCAAGAACTAAAAAGGAAGAGTAAGAGAAAGGAGAAGTTGAAGAGGGATAACTATGAAAAAAGATTGGAAGAAATCTTGAAGAAATATGCCACAGAGGTTGCAACACATTGGAGGAAGGGTGTATGGTGTGCAAAGTGCCAAAATGAAGGCCATACCACCACAGAATGCCACATGAAGGAGAAACACTGTACTATCTGTAAAATGGATAACCATTCTACTGAGAATTGTTACTACAACAGAAGGATAGCTGCAAGAGAACCTAGGCAAGTAAGGGTGCATCAGGTGCAGCCCCAGCCAAGAAGAAACAATGATCAGGACCACTATGGTAGGTCTGGTGGTTATAACAATGGCATGGAAGGGAGAGGTAATTCAAGAGGAAATTACCAAGGAAATTCCAGAGGCAACTATCAGGGTAATCCAAGGGGGAATTACCAGCCCGGGAATCGGGATTATAGAAATAATCCAAGAACAGACCAAGGGCGAGGACCCAATGGTGAAGAACTATGTTACTATTGTAATCAGCCAGGACATCGCAGGGCAGCCTGTGCATTCTGGATAAGACACCAGAATGAGATAAGAGCTCTTGTGAATGAGGGCCCAGTGGTGGCAGCTCACATGGTTAGGCCATGTGTTGTACCAGAAGTAAGTACAATGATAGTAACAAGAAGTAAAGCCAAACTAATACCTCCAGTAGTAGAGGAAGAAGATGATAATGAAGGTGGCAATGATATGCATGAAGATGAAGAGACTTGGAGAGATGAGAAGGAACTGCACAAAGAAGTGGCAGATACCATAAGGGAAATGCAGAAGAGTACTGATATTCCTGTGACAGATTCCTCTGATTCTGATGAAGAAGAAGAAGGGAGTGAGGATGAAAGGAAGAAAGAAGATGCAGACATGCAAAGTAATGAAGAAACTTTGGCTGAAGTAATATGCCAGACCAAAGCAGAAATTACCATTTTGGACAGCTATTAGCTGTGGCACCTTATTGTAGGCACAGGCTGTATCAAGCAATCAATCGAATTGCCCAGGAGACAGGAAACACAGACCTGAACAGCAAGGTAACCAATTATAATGTGAAGCCGGAAGGGCGAGAAACAGTCATGGACTTTGATGATTCTATGCCAGTAATCCAATTGAGAATTGGAAGCACAGAACTAACTGATGTACTGATAGATGGAGGTTCAGGAGTGAATATCATGACAGACCAATTAAGGAAGAAGCTTGGTCTAAGTAACATGAAACCAGCCCCATTTACAGTAACAATGGCAGATCAAAGAAGTGTACAGCCATTGGGATTGATAAGAGGAGTTAAGATACAGATACAGAAGATGATCTTTATGATCACAGTAACTGTGTTGAAGATGGATGAAGTCATGGAGGCTTACTCCTTATTATTGGGACGTCCGTGGCTGAAACAGGCCAGGGTATTCCATGACTGGAATTCTCAGTTACTAACCGTGCATAATGGGATACACGAGATACAAATTACCACAAAGAAATCTAGTAGATTACCTGCTACAAGAAGACCTCGAGGAGTCAGAGAGTATGACTAGAAAGGAGGACTGGATGAGGAGCAAGAAGCTACCCTATTTGCTGCACACCCAGAGTGGGAGCAGGTTGCAGAGATGCGGCTGGAAAGCCTAAGTTGTTTAAGAGGTATCTGCTGTGGTGTAGTGACAGCAACACCAACTGAAGAGGAAACCAGCATTTACCCATCACATTTCTATGAGGAAAGAGAAGGAGAAATGGAAATCCTAGAGGAACCAGCCACTGTGAGCTTACAGGATGAAGTGGTGACTGGTTGGACAATCACAGCTGATGAGCAGGTGAGGGAAGTGAATGTGGGAACTAAAGAGGAACCGAGGATGGTGAAAGTAGGAGCTGATTTGGAGCCGGAATTCTTTGAAGAAGCTAAAAGCTTGTTCATCAAATATAGAGATGTATTTGCTTGGAGCTATGAAGATCTTAAAGGAATACCACCTGAAGTCTGTCACCATAAGATTGAACTGGAACCAGGGTCAGTACCAATCAAGCAGGCGAGGTATAGAATGAATCCCAACTACGCACAGAAGGTTGGAGAAGAGATCAAGAAGTTGGCTGAGGCTAAGTTTATATACCCAATAGAGTATACAACTTGGTTGTCACCCATTGTTATAGTTCCCAAGAAGAATGGTAAACTAAGAGTATGTGTGAACTACAAGAAGCTAAATGCTTGTACGAAGAAAGATCCTTTTCCTTTGCCATTCACAGAAGCAGTATTGGACACTGTGGCAGGCCATGAGATGTACTCATTCATGGATGGCTTCAGTGGTTATAATCAAGTGCAAGTGGCAGAAGAAGATCAAGGAAAGACAGCTTTCATCACAGACTGGGGTGCTTATGCATACAAAGTCATGCCCTTTGGACTTTGTAATGCACCAGCAACCTTTCAGAGAGTAATAAGTGAATATTTTCATGAGTATCTGGATGATTTCATGCAGGTGTTCTTGGATGATTTCAGTGTGTACAGCTCTAAGAATGAGCACTTGCATAAATTGGAGTTATGTCTGGCCAGATGCAAGATGAGATGTCTGGGCCTGAATCCAGAGAAGTGTACTTTCTGTGTGAACTCAGGGGTGCTTCTGGGACACATTGTGTGTAAGAGGGGACTTCTTGTGGATCCCAGGAAGACAGAGGCCATTAAAGCCTCTCCACCACCAGTGAATGTTAAGAGTCTAAGGAGATTCCTTGGGCAAACCAGTTATTACAGAAGATTTGTCAAAAGGTATGCACAAATAACAGCACCATTGAGCAAGCTACTGAAGAAAGATGCAGTGTTTGCCTGGACAGCTGAATGTCAACAGGCGTTTGAGGAACTTACACTGTCAGTAACAACTACACCTGTGCTGATTAACCCTCACTGGCATGTAGTATTTCATGTTCACTGCGATGCATCAGGAGAAGCGTTGGGAGCGGTGTTAGCCCAGAATGTTACAGGAAATATAGATTCACCTGTGTACTATGCTAGCAGATTGATGAACAGTGCTGAAAGGAACTATAGCACAACGGAGAAGCATTGGCAATGATCTATGCAGTGAAGAAATTCAGGCATTACCTGTTGGGCAAAAAGTTTATGTTCTATGTGGATCACCAGGCTCTGATATACCTGGTAAATAAACCTCTGATAAGCGGAAGAATAGCAAGATGGTTGATAATCTTGCACGAGTTTGAGTTCGAGGTTGTTTACAAGCCTGGGAGACTGCATCTTGTGGCGGATCACTTGTCACGGTTATCAACAGGAGAACCAGCCACAGGAATAGATGATCAATTACCTGATGCGAGTCTATTTGCAGTGGAGGTGCTGGGAAGTGCAGATGACTGGTTAGATTGGCAGTGGCCAATCAGATACTACCTTGCTCATGGTCAGTGCCCACCTAGTTATGGTAAGGAGCAGAGGAAGAGAATCGCTATCAAAGCTTTACCTTATACTATGGTAGGAAGCAGAATGTATAAGCTAGGACCTGATGGAGTACTAAAACGATGCTTGTACCACCATGAAGTAAATAAAGTTCTGGAGGAAGTTCATAAAGGAGTGGCTGGAGGTCATTTTGGAGAAGAGACTACCAGTAGGAAGATACTACTCGCAGGTTACTGGTGGCCTACTTTGTTCAAAGATGTACACGAGTATTGTCAGAGTTGTGATGAATGTCAGAAGCTAGGACCTTTGCAGAGATCTGGAAGGATGGCCTTGCATCCTACAATGCCTACGGAACCATTTCAGAAATGGGGACTAGACTTTGTTGGACCAATCAACCCACCAGCCAAGAATACACGGAACAGGTACATAATTACAGCCACTGATTATACTACGAAGTGGGTGGAAGCTAAAGCTTTGAGGGACAACACAGCCAAATCCACAGCAAGGTTCCTGTACGAGAACATACTTACACGATTTGGCTGTCCCTTAGAATTTATCAGTGATCAGGGAAGTCACTTCATGAATGAGACCATTGAGTTGTTGACTAAAGAGTTTATGATTGTGCATAGAAAAAGTACAACATATTACCCACAGGGTAATGGGTAGGCAGAGGCTACCAACAAAATACTATGTACTATCTTGGCTAAGATAGTCAATGCAAACAGAACGGATTGGGATACAAAGCTGCTGACAGCTTTGTGGTCATACAAGACTTCATATAAAGTCACCACTAAGTATACACCATTCCAATTAGTTTATGGTATGGAAGCCTTACTTCCAGTGGAATTCCTGTTACCTACCATGAGAACGGAGTGGGGAAAGAGAATGGAATTGCAAGATTCCATTAAGGTCAGGAAACATGAATTATATCATGTGGAAGAAGTACGTGCTGATGCAGCTGATAATATGACCAGAATTCAGATGAAGAGAAAGGAACAGTTTGATGAAGGCAAGTTAAAGACTTTTAAGACGGGGGATTTGGTTCTATGGTTGCAGAAGAAAGGAAAGATTAAAGCTTCTAAGCTTAATCACCATGGAAAGGACCTTATGTCATACAAAAGATGTATGATAACAACACCGCCATGTTACAAACCATTAACAAAGAAATGCTGGGAAGAGTCAATGCCAATAAGTTAAAGGGATAGTGGTATCCATGACAAACCCTTGCAGCATGATTTGCATGTTGAAACGCAAGAGCAGTCGCGGGCTGCACCAGTGTTACGAACGGAGTATGGAGCACTTGTCGCTAGGCCGAGCATATATGACCAGGGCGGGCAAAACAAGCGTGACACAGCCTATCACAGCCCATCATGACGTGACACAGCCTATCACAGCCCATCAAGGCAAAACACAGCCTATCACAGCCCATCACGACGTGACACAGCCTATCACAGCCCATCAAGGCAAAACACAGCCTATCACAGCCCATCACAGCGTACACAGCCTATCACAGCCCAGCACGGCGCAACACAGCCTATCACAACCTACCACAGCGTGTCACAGCCTATCACAGCTTACCACAGTGCATCACAGCCTATCACAGCGTACCACAGTATGACACAACCTGTCACAGCTCAACACAGCCTACTAGGATTACACGATCCATAGAATCAGTGACAGGTGGACGCACAATAACTTCAGGAAAATGGCTGACGGAAGAAAGACGGAAACCAGTTTAAAAATAGACACGTGGAAGTCAGGGCGCGACACACAGCCGAGAAGGAAGTGCAAGAACAGGTGTCATAAAGAAAGAGGACAAGAACGGCCGTCAAAATGGATGAAAGGCGGGCCCATTAATGAATACGGAAAAAGGGGAACGGAACAAACGGCAAGTACAGAAAAGCGAAATTCTTGTCACATGTGTGATCCTAGTGGACTATCCAGCAGGGAAAGTCCACTAAAGAAAATGAAATCTAAAATCCAGTCACAGCGGTTACAGCCAATAGAAAGCCAGAGAAAGGATCAAGAAATTGGAGGGAAATTAAGCGCAAGAGGCGGCGTCGTTCTGAGTAACGGGCGTCTCGACAGGACAGACCATCAATGCTATAGCTTGAAAACTATGGAGGAACTAACAGACTATACGCTGCAATATTACTTACGCAGTGGCATAGGACGAAAGAACAGAGCGGATCTTTTCTCTTGAGCGATGCTTGCAAGCCCCACAGGCTTACAAGAAATTACCCATAGCTTTTTGTGGCAACCATACGTTTATGCTTTGTGCACTACAGGCATTTCTTCAGTTGTTACAGCCAAAACATTTCTGTGAGTCTAGAATGAAGAGAGTGAGAGGAATGGAGGAAATCAGGGTGAAGAGCACCACAATTCTGCAGAAACAAACGATTGCTACCCCACAGGCGATACAGATACTGAAGGAGCTGAGATTGCAAGGATTGCAAAGCATAGATTGGACATTACACCATAGACAGTACATGTTACAATTTTTGCAGAACTTTGAGCCAAGGACAGGAACAACAACGGTGAAGGGAGTTGAATTAGTAATTACTCCCCTATACCTCCAGCAATTGTTTCGATTGCCAGCAGGTCAGGTGCATGTGGAGGAACACAGGGCAAGACTGCAAATAGGGGACTTATTCCAAGAAGGGAGTTTCTTTAAAACTCAGGGTTATGCTTGTACAAAGGCTGTGTACCCAGGGCTAAAAGAGGTAGGCCAGGTATTGAACGTTTGATTGCCATGAAACAGAACCAACAGTATTTGAGCAGATCCTTCACGGAGGAAATACTCAAAGCCCTGAAAGGACAAGAAGTAGAATGGGCGGACATAATGTACAACGCACTGGTAGAGGAGATGAAAAGATTACAAGGTACTACCGCAAAGTCTCCTATCATAGTGTCTGGCCCAATCATTGCTCAAATAATTCTTGATTCTGGCATACTTGATGCGCAAGAAAGAAAGGAGATTGGAGTGTTTGAGCCAGAAACCACTGCAATGGAAGAGCAAGGCTCTTCACACAGTGAGGGTGGACTAGCAGGGCAACCCGAGACTAAGAGGCAGAGACGGGGAAAGACTGTAGTGGCGGATCCACTGGCTTCACGGATTCCGCATGATAATGTTTCCCAAGCTCATGTGCAGGAAGGGGCACAGCAGCACAGAGAACTGCTATTACTGGAAGCAGGACCTTCAGAGAGGGAGGAGGAAGTTACTTCAGTATCACAACCATCACAGCCAGCTGATCGGCTTGTCACAAGGTTACAAGTTGTCCATGCAGCTCAACCAGAAATAATTGATTTGGAAAGAGAAGGGTTAGATATTCCAACTACAGAACAGATAGTGGCAGAAATTGAGAAGGGGGACCTTCTCTATGAATATTCTGGTCTGGTCAAGGAGACAGAGATTCCAGAGGTGCAACAGTTGCCCAAGGGAAATCCTGAGGTGCATATAATACACACACCTGTGTCGGAGGTACCACAGGCAGAAGGTCATGACACTGTAGCACCGGTGATAGATGAAGTGGTCAGGAAGAAAATCCGGTGGGACAATGGCCTGAGTGGTTCGTGAGACATCACACTGTTGAGGATCAGGAGGAACAGCAGCAACCTCACCATGATGACCCTCAACAGGCAATGCTGATGAGTTCCATAGGCATGACACTTAATTTGTTGGGGACTTATATCAAATCCCATGTTCCAACTACCCAATTGACAGCCTTGAGAGAAGAACTCAGGAAAGAGTTTGAGGCTCGACTAGCCACTGAGTGTGCAAACAAGGTCGATGAAGAGGTCACTCTCAAATGCAGCAGGACTTGGAAAATACAAAAGCGGCTTTGCAATTGGCCAAGGAACAATTGATTGAGGCACGCCTCGCGCAAGACCAGTTGCACGAAGCACATAAGCAACAGCTATACCAAATGCAGGTGCAGCATGAAAACAAGTTGCAAGAAGTGAATACACTACATACGGAGTTGCAGACAGTGCATGACAGGATGGCCATACAATGTGCTACATTCACAACTATGCTTGACCAATCTACAAAAGAAATAAACATTCAAGCGGAAAAATGTACGAAGGCAGAAGAAGAGAATGTTGAGCAAATGAAACTCATTGTCGATATGAAGAATACAATCTGTCGCAATGAGGATACTTTCAAGCGATACAGGCAGGTTGAAGCTGATCAAGAGAAGCACATCGTGGAGTTGCAACAAACGCTCATGGCCAATAGAACTGAAATCACGGTCACTAACAAGGCTTGGAAGGAAGCTAATAATCTACTTGCTGCCTATGCGAATTTGGTTGAACCTCATGCGAAGCGCATGGAGGCCTTACAACAGCAGTTAGAAATGTACAAACTAAGAGAGGAGCACACTCTCAGGGGAACCACAAGCAACTTGGTGGATAATAGCCTTATGCAGGTCTGGTTAGCACAAGGGCCAATGGAAGGCAAAGCACCACGAAAGCTCATCCAAAGCGAGATGAATGAGCTCAGACTGCAAGTGCAGAACATTGCCACAACTACTATAGACAATGTCTATAGTAGGATAGCAGAGTTACAGGAGGATGTAGACGGACTGCAGACTCAAGTGGATGACCTCACTTCAAACATAGACAAAAGAGTCTATATCCCTCAGGAACAGCTAATGGCTTCTTATTTACAAGCCAGAACTTTGCTTTTCAGTCTTCACAGGAGGTGCAGGAAATGCCAATGATACAAGAGCCAGTACCACCAACACCACAACAAGTCACTGTACCAGTAGCTGAACCTGTTGTTACTACAACCACACCGCAGCCACCACAGCCTGAGGTATGGGGCAATGCTGATTTTAACCCACCCATGCTGATTATGCCCTTCAACCAAATTCCCATCATGTTGGATTTGGCTTGGAAAGAATTTAGTCCTCCGCAGTCATTCGCACATTACTACCAAATCATGCGCATTTGGCTGCCAGTGGCAACTAGGACTAAAGTTCTTCCGAACAATTGACCAATTGAGGATCATCACTTTGCACAGTACTGGCATGAGGCAGGTACCATGTTGAGGGAATTAATTGCTTTCCAGGTTGTACATGGATTCATTTATACCAAGACCAAGGAGGTAGCAAGTATTGTCATGGGATGCGGGTTATACTACGCTGTTGTTTTCTGGTACGTTATCACATTGAGCAACAAAAGATGCAAGCGCGCTTTCTGAGTTATTCCAGTGGGGATCATTGGATCTTACCTTCAGTGCCACCTCATATGTACCTATATGAGGCAAAAGTTATGATGCAAAAGGATTCTCAAATTCGTTCATGGTTTCAAGCGGCCTGGAACAATTTGTCAACACAGAAATTCGGCATTGATGATATTTTCTATAAGGGACATGTGGCATGTAAATACTTGCACGCTGCACAAGTAATGGTACCCCCCACTCACCTGGACAGACAAGGAGCTCAGTGTCTACACCAATTTTGCTGTTCAGCGGTTACACCAAGTTGTAAAATATAAACTTCCAGACATGGTAGGACAACATTGTATGCCCCAGAGGATTCCACAAAAAGTTCGAAATTAAGACACCTGAGAGGCGATGAGGATTCTGATACAACTGTTTCTTCACCGAATTCTTTTGACATGGGAGAAGACTATGCAATTCAGATGGCAGAGAAGAAGCGACGGGGTCTCCTATGCCTGAAAGGTTACCTCGATATCAGCCTCCAGAGGGCCTCACTTATCCAGGTAGTGTTCAAACATCTCCGTCAACCATAGACAGACCTCGGCTCGTACACACAATCCGCCACGAAACTCTCAACGTCAGAAAGGTGCTCAGTCACAAAGGTTTGCTAATCGCAATCAGTAAACCGTGAGGACACGGCTTTTTGAGAGGGGAAGGGGTAATGTTAGAGGACTGTCTGGGACTTAGACACTTATACGGGATCTGTAGGGTACCCTTAATTTTGCACAGACTGAGACCAACAGAGCCTTAGGGGTGACAGCAGCGCACTAGAGGGGGGTTATACAGCCCGTCACAGCCACACACAGCGCGACACAAACCAGCAACACAGCCCGCACACATCACAAGCCGTCACATCGTCACAGCCGCACAGCCAACCAGTTAGCACAGCTCGTCACACAAGCCCGACACAGCCATCACAGCCAACACAGCCCCGTCACAACAAAGCGACACAGCCACCCAGCCAGTCACAGTCACATCCCGTCACAGCCCGACACAGCCAAACACAGTCGCACAGCCAAATCACACAGCCCTCACAATTTCACACAGCCAGTCACAGCTTGACACAGCTGTCACGATCATAGGGAACAAGAGCAGGACAGGGAACGACTATGGGAAACAACACCTGCAAATGGAATATGTTAGTTCACGAATGACGGTTAGTGAGGGAAACAGTTAGAGCCACGGGTAGGAAGATAAAGGGAGAAGCAAGGACTGAGTAGGGGGCTTTTTGGGGGATGATTTCTTGAAGCACGTGAGGAGAGAGAGAGGATCGGGCGGAGAGTAAGAACGGAAGCAAAATGGAGAGCACGGTGAAGGAGGAGAGATGATTAGTAGATGCTTGTTATATGCAAAACTGTAGTGATATTGTAGAGCAGATATAGACACAATGGCTTCGGCCTGATACCTGATAAATCATAATCTGATACTTATACGATACAACCACACTGTGTAGAGAGATCTGAGTGAAGCTGTGGAATGAATGGATGGTTTGATGGAACCGATAAATTGATGAAGCAAACTGATA
Organism: Takakia lepidozioides; assembly: GCA_030704615.1. Taxonomy (NCBI): domain Eukaryota; kingdom Viridiplantae; phylum Streptophyta; class Takakiopsida; order Takakiales; family Takakiaceae; genus Takakia; species Takakia lepidozioides. The sequence continues at coordinate 13,052,082 of CM060734.1, forward strand.
CTTAATTATCAATGGTAAGGTAGCTAACATGAATGCCAAAAGGGAAACAAAGAGGAAACACCCCCATGATACACTAGCTGTAGGTCATGACTGATTGTTCTGCGTGGGCTGAGTACTTAGAGATTTCCAACTCTTCTATCTTGGAGTTTCCGCCTCGGATAGCGAAGGGATGGGTGAGTAAAAGCCGCGCGACGCTCTCAAGCGCTCCAATACCACCTGAAGGTGTCTCTCATGCTCCTCCACCGTAGCACAAGATGAGATGTCATCTATGTTAGCACCAACAAAGTCCACCCCTGCTAGAATCCTATCCTGACTCTCTGAAACTCTGCAGGAGCATTCTTAAGCCCAAATGTGTAAACCGCACTGATATAGGCAATCCTTGCCGTGCTCATTGATCCCCCAGAAGTCATCTTCTGCTTGTCCCGTCCCTGATCGGCAACTGGTGATATCCGGATCGTAAATCCAAAGTGCTAAAGACCTTAGCATGCCCGATGGCATCAAAGATCTCATCTAGTGTTGGCATGGCATACTTATCGGACTTGGTTGACGATTTACAGGCCGGTAATCACCGTACATACGTCCTCTCCGTCCATTGCCATAGACATCCTTCTTGGCTGGCATCACTGTGGCTGAAGCATACTCTCCACCAGAGAGCTCCACCAAACCAGCCTCCCAGAGATCTTGAGTCCTCATCTGAATCAAAGACCTCTCCATGTCACTGTATCTATAGGGTCTCCGAAGATTGGCGTGTCAGTGGCCACTCAATACAAATCTTCTTGACCTTCAGTGCCTTCCAAGTCCTTCAAACTAAAGGCAAAGCAATTCCTGTAAGCCCTCAGGAACCGCCGTATAAGTTTTCTCTCTCCTCTGGTGACAATGGATCCAATGTTAGGCTCCCAATTGTCGCTCCGTAATTGCAAACCTTAAGTCCAGTGGGCTAGAGGTAGAGGACGCGTCCAGTGGTTGCTATGTTGCAACCTCTTGAGGCAGTACTCCCTACCTGCTTAGTCAATGATAAGCCTCATCCCATCCTGCACCATCATCTCATCCTCGAGGACTTCCTCAACCCGAGAAAATCCCCACCTCATCCATCAACCCCGCCGCCCCCGGCTGCCAACTCCCTCTGACCTCGAGCACCTCCCACGTGTGCCATGGATGCCTGCACCCCATGTTCCTCTCATGCTCGCCCCCACTCACTGCCTGTACCATCTCGGTAGGCAAGAGACCATCGAGGGAAATGTACTCCGCACTCTGCGTTGCTCAGCCATCGCCAAGCTGATAATCCAGGTCAAGCATTGAGATCCATTGCTTGCCCAACACCTGATGACGGGATGCCTCAGCAAGAGACGACACCGCCGTGGTACCAGTGGCAAAACCCATTGCCCGCTCACGCTCGTCAGCATTAGGCTCCACTAACTGCTTGCCAACTGAGCATCCACAGAGGCCAGGTTCACTATCCCGGAAAGCATGCGATCCTTGGAAGCTGAGCAGTGTAGGTAATGTTGCTCGTGGTTGACCCACCTTGTTGACCACTGCCAAAGGCAAACGGTCATCATGTCTCACACGCTCAACTGCCTCCCTGTGTCCAAATGCTATCCACTGTGAGGTGTGCTTGCCGCTGCTAGCCCCCCCCATCAAGCACGCTTGAGCAGTGCGGGTGGCATCAAGTTAGTCCACCATAGTCGTGGACGATGAGCCCATGACCCCACTATAGTTGCATCTAGCAACACTGCTGACCCAAGCCACGACCGGACTTGATGCACACTAGCCATCACCTTGGCCCGAGAATCGCCCATCAGTTGCACATTTTCCAGATGTATGCTGGAGATACAGCTTGATGAAGCTGCAAGTGGCGCAAAACCCGCACCATCTCCCAAAACAGACCCGACCTCGAGTCTCGCAATCCATTGCCATGCCCGCTGATGATACCCTTGGCAAGGCCAACCTGCCACTACTAGATCAATGGAGCAACGAAATGTCTGCTGGCAAGGCCTGCTGATATCCACGAACTGCAGACACCGGCAACAACTCAGGGTACTATTGCACCAACTGAGCAACATGACAAAGTGAAACGTGTCGTGCATTCTCATCCCTCTCCAAATACAAGTAACGCCAAACTCGTATATCTGTCTGTAACACAGCAGCCAATCCGGTGCTGATCCCGCCAAACAAGTCCAGAAGACAAAGCCTTCATCCGGATACTGCCACAACAATAGGTGTGGTGTCCAATGGACAACAAGGTGATCCTGGTGCATCCCCACACTCTCCTCCTCTCCTGATGGTACAAAACCTCTCCCCAGGTTTGTTGCACCCGTCGATCAGCAACCTGCTGCATATCCTTGCTCATGCCCCACAATGGAGTCTGAGCAATCATGGCAGGCAACTCCGCCATACCATGCATGTCATCCTGCTCTCCCGGAGGTGACATATCCTCTGAATGAGCGTTGCCCTCAAGTAACTCTCCAGGCCAACTCACTACAGCTGTGAATGCTGCTAGTGTCGGATCTTAACCCCTCGCTGGGCAACCGCAACTCTCCTATGAATGTCACAGGGAGCTGCACACGCCGGCCCTCCCTTGACTGCCATCCAGCCTATAGGAAGCTGACTCCTCCCCAAAATCCAGGGTGAAGCCCATGGGGTACACACTGCCCCACCAACCAGGACATCGTATGAGACCGCGTCTGTCACCAGGCCTTGGCTCGCATCACTGAGCCATTTGTAGGGTGATCCGGCCGTAGTCTAATAGCCAACTCACGCCGTGTCATGCCCCAAGCCTGCTCCGATCCTCCCAGAAACATTTGTCTATTGGAAGGACAAGGCTCCATATCCGCCTCCCGTGAGGCCCAAGCCTTTAATAGCACGCTCTGCCTAGCATCAATGGCTGAGCTCCCGATCCAACAAGACCCGCAGTGGCCGTACCATCTCGCCTGCCGGTCCCCTCAAATAGAAAATGCTATCCTGGTTGTCTATTATGACAACTCCAGGTATCACCATGGCGCGCTCAATGGCTGGCCTAGCTGGCAAGCTCCATCAACCTGGCAGTTGCAGCTTGCCATGGTGCCGCCGTGCAAGTCTTGACCCTCCAATCCAAGGATCCCTCTGGCACTACACCTCCCATTATCTCCGTAGAAGATGAAGTAACCTCCCCACTCTCCCAGAGTGTGTTGCCAGCCTGAACACCTCAGCTGGTCTTACCCCCGGCGTCGCAATCATGGTAGCCGAGAACAATGGAGCCACGTACACAGATGTGGCCGCTCCCAGCAGCACACTAGCTGCCATATAGCTTGGAACACTAGGTAGTGGTGCTGCCCGTGTAGCTCTCCCCAATGGCATAGTAACCTCCGCTCGGTAACAGTCGGGCGAGAACTAGGTGCCATGGATGGCGTCGACACTGTCTCCGCCAATTTGAATGATTGAGGAAGCCTAGCCTGACGGCTTGGCTCCCTACGCTGTGGATCCCACTCCACCTCTGCACCTCGTGGCTCAGGAACTCGTGTTGCTCCTCGAGTCACGCTGCAGCAACCTCCACCTACACTAGTGGTAGTGCTCGCCAGCACATGAATCCCATGCCTCCCATATCTCCTCCCTCAGGAGCAGGAGGTGGACCATCCGCCTTGGAGCCAGTACCACCTGAGCTGTAGCCATGGCAGCAAGCCTCCTGCTCTAGCTGCTGAGCCGGTTGGCCATGCCTTGGTCAAAAAACACCCTGACCTGTGCGTCCTTGGCCATGTTGAGCTTGCCCTTGGCCCTACACCCCGTGCCTGGCCACCTCGTCCTCTCTGGGCTGCTCCACCTCGACCCCCCAACATTGTTCCCTTGGAACTGGCCTGGGCGCCACTCAGGATGCAAACCATAACACTAACTCTGGCCTCTCCATGCCCGTGCTTGCCACAATGCCCACACTTGCAATTTTGCAGGCTGTGCATATTCCGGCCCTTTGCCTCCTCTGGGCAATCCTTCTGACATGGGGTCCTCCACATGTCCAACACAACCACCTCCACCCGTTGTTGGCCTGCAAATGAAGGGAGAGACCCCCTGGCATCTGAGGTCCTCTCTGTCCTTCCCCTGGGCTTTGCCTGGACCCCCTTGTTGCCTTGAGCACTTTGAGGTAGTGGTTGCTAGGAGCACCACTACCCCATGGTGTCTCCTTTGCAAATCCCCCCATACCACTCGTTCCTCACCATGTTGAGCTCTATCCCTCTGCCAGCAAAGACACATTTTGCTAAGGTGGGTTGGCCGCTTGTAGGAGAGTTGCATCCCGCACCCTTCTCCTCAGCTCCTTGTTCCCATATCCCATACCAGAATTGGACTACCTAAGCTTCCGTAACCCCTTGGGTTACATTTTATCAAGCGCCTCATGCCAGTGAAAGCCGCCCTCAAGCTCTCAGTAGGCTTCCAGTTGGAACTCTTGCAAGCTCCCAACTTCTCTGTCCTCACCCCTTGGTATTCTCTCTCACTCTTCGAGAACTCCACAATAGGGCTAAGGCAGGCACGGGTACTGGTGCTGGTGCGTTAGTGGCTTGGGTGGATGTCGTAGCTACGGTACCACCAGTCCCACTAATCCCCTCTGCTTGCTGAAGCTGCTAGTGCACGGCAGTGTAGCCACTGCCCCTCGTGCTCTAGTGCCCTAGTGATGGAGACATCGTCGGTGTGACCAGTACATCCTCCACTCCTCGATCTCAACTTCATGCCCCCGCCTAAACTCATGTGTAATCATCCATAGGTGCCCCTCAAGGTGCTGAAACAGCCCTTTTCCATGCCATGAAAGGCGTAAATAGTTGTGGATTGTGCATTTGCCTGCCAATCACACCAACTATCAACCGCCTCCACCGCAACACTCCTATGGTGGCTGGTCATCACCTCCAACCTCACCACAGGAGAAACAATGATGGTCTGACTGTCATCAATCACCCCGCCCTCACCATCGACACATGCTCTAGGACTGGCCGTGATCAAATCCGGACCAATCACCTATAAAAACAGCGCCCACACAAAACTACCATGGCGCACATTCAAGCATGCAGATGGAGGGGGATCCAAACACAAATCAGAACGACAACTCCCCCACACCAAAACCACTCCACGGTGTTGCTTCCTGCAAGGACATCACCCCACCCAAACCCGGACTGACTCTTGCCTCCACCTACGGAAAGTCTTTGGCCTAATGAGAGGGTGGAAACTACGAGAAGAGAAGCTAAAGCAATGCCTACCCCAACATGCCCTCATCCCAACACTCTTTTTCTCATCTCTTCCCCACTTGCATGACCATTGGAATATCATGAAGATACTCCTCCCTCAACCGCCCCCACGAGCTTCAAAATTCGGCCTTCAAGACCACATGCCCGTCCTTAGGGGGGGCTGCTATTTCATGAGCCATGAGCATGACGGCATGAGCCATGAGCATAGTCGTAAGTGTGGAAAAACATGAGCAGCACTATTTTCCGGAAATGAGTGTCCACGGGAATAGGGTTTAGGGTGCCACGGTCATAGGGGCTAGAAGACCCTCCCGATGAAGGAGGTTCGGCAATGTTATTTAGAATTATATATTGAAAGGCAATGTTTCGCGAAGGGTAGGGTGGTACTGCTCTGTACAATGGGGTGCCCATTTCAGCTTACCAGCCACTTGCAAAATCCACCCACACTCCCAATCCCAAACGAAATGAGCAATGACGCATTCTTGGAACGATGGACCCACTAGAATAAAAGAGGGCACAATGGAGGTTTTTTCATGATCCACATGAATGCATTTGCAGCACGTCTACTGTGCTGAGTGTGGCCATCAAATCTTTAGCCCTGTGCCTACTGAATACAAGTCACGTTGTCAATGGGACTTCGACTGCTCTCAGAACTAGCTCATGAGTCATGGGCGCCTCCATGTACAGTCGATTGCAGCCGTTTGTACCGCCCCTAGTGATGTTCACCACAATGTCCTGCCCTTCATCATACCACCATCGAATATGAAATCTTCACGTTTTTGTCGTCCACCACAATGCGCATGTCCCTCCAATGGAGAAGAGAGCGCACTCCTTGAGGGAATAGGTCTCTCCGATGGAGTCCCCCACGTCCAGTGCAAGCAGTTCCACCGCAACAGCATAGCAGTGCGCCTCTTTTGCATGGGTGACCGTAGTAGCTGGGAAATCGGAATCCGGGATTCGCAGGAGCCACGGACTCCTCGACCAAGATCGTCACCCCCGCTCGAGGCGTAGTGGCCTACGATATACTCAAAGCACCAATGTTTCCACACCGAACCAGTATCTTCTGTGTAATCTGTGTACCATAACAATGTCTCCCGATGTGGCCGGAATACATTGCATAATCGATGCTCCAAATGGGCAGTCGTCCCGGTTTCGGAAGCACGGCATCCTTGCAAAGGGGACCTGAGAACGACTTGGATGCAATGACAATGACCTTGCGGACAGCTCGAAGCCCTTGATTTTGGAAATGACGCGAAGCGGAGAGCAGTCCGGCCCTCCAAATAATGGAGCATCTGGGTCCCGCGTACCCACCGACGGAGTGGATGAACCCATACATCTTTCTCATCAAGAGTTTATAGTTTTAAGATCTGCCACCGAAGTCCATCCCCCGGATGGAAATTCGGCGCCGCATTTACATCGAAGAGGGGATGGACTTCGTCGTGTCCAGTGGCTATCGGCCCACCTGGCAGTGAATGCCCATAGTTTGCTTGGCAGGTAGGAAACTGAAACGCTACATTCATGAAGCACCAATCTTCATCGGTCCAGGATCCTGTAGGGGGAAATTTAAATGTGCCCCTGGAGTGTTTGTGAGGAATTGCAACGTTAGCTTGAACTTTTTCAGCCCCGCGCTGCTCCTCCTCCATCCGGGAGCTGCTGTCATTGAGCCGTACTCCGCTACTCTTTTTCAAGGATGCCGTGCCGCCAAAACCAGCCGACTGCCCTTATCAATGGCCACGATTATGCTATGTTTCAAACCAGAATCAGGAGACATCATTGTCTGGCTCTCTGTTTCACATACTCTGCGGGAATCAAGAGAGTTTTTTTGCGCGCAATAGAGTATCTGGAGGGCTATTAACCGCTTTGAGCGAGGTGAGGCGAGGGTCAATGCGTCCGTGGGTCCTGAAAATTGTTGACCCTCGATATACCAAGCTGGAAAGGGATGCCGGACAGATCACGCACGCCCTCGCTTTGGCGCTGGACTGCTGCCATTGGACAAGGGAGGACGGCACGGGGAAAACTATATCCGTGCAGATCACTTTTATCCGCTCTTCCAGTGTATGGAGACATTCCGCGATTGCGAAGACGAATCCACGGGCACGATGATGCCCACAGTGACCTTGTCAATGTATATGGTGGTGTATCAATTGATGGACATGACATTTGTTTTTCGTCGGCTTCCAGCAGGGCAGGCAGAGACGACCGAATTGCAGTTTACCTCGAGTGCCGTTGCAGTGATCAGCTTGTTTTGAGGGTATCGAAGTTCCGTCTACTTGCGAAGCCATGTAGAAGGAGGAAGGGTTAGTTTTGTCTGCAGTTGGTAAATGTGAGACATCGGTGCCGACAATAACCCATCGTCCTCACTTCTGTATGATTGTGTTTCATCTGTTGATAAACTTCTCGGAATTGGCCGACTATTCAATTTTGATTCTTCATTTTCTACAATGTGTCTGTCCGGATGATTAGCAGAGTAACCGGTATGTAGTCATGTGTCGAAATATACCAGAGTAACGCCATGTCGGACATTGAAATGCGGCAGGCCCGCATTTCCATGTGGGACAAGGAATGCGGTGCATCATTTCCGTCCAGGTACACAACGAAATACCAACACGGGTCTATAAATGGACAGACAACGAGTTGGTCTATTGCAAATGCGGCGACGCTTCCAGCTTGGCAATGGAAACTTCTTTTGGACAAGGAATGCGTGCCGCATTTCCGTCCAACATTTCGAAAAGTGCACCTATTCCGACCAACGCGATGGAATGCATTACTTGACCGCATTTCCGTGAGAGGGTCTGCAAATGGACAAATTGCGATGTCCGTTCTGGAAATGCGGCGCCGCATTTCCATGTCCGTCATCGACTTTTTTTTTACAATGGAATGCGGTGCCAATTTTTTGCTGATGGCCTGCAGTTTCGAACAACAAACCATCCCCAATATGGAAATGCGGCACCGCATTTCAATTCCGCCATCTCGACCTCCTTGTTTCGACCTCCTTGTTTCGACCTCTAAGCGTGGTGGCATCCATGCAATGATCGGGAGCTGCCAAAACTGGCGTGTGGACAAAAGGAAATTTTGGAAATGCGGCACCGCATTTCCAATCGGCCGATTATTTTTTACTATGCCAACATTGAAATGGAAAATTTAGTCCTCCCCTGTTTTGGAAATTCGGTCCGCATTTCCAAAAGAGGTTCTTAGAGTTGCCAAAATTTGGAATGCGGTGCCCCATTTCTGATTTTTGGGAGCGTCGTGTTTGAGCGATTGTGTGGCTGGAATGCACACTGGAGAGGGTCACGAATGTCTGGCAGAATTTCCTTTATATACTCTGGAAGAGATTTACATTTACAGAGACTTCATTAAAATTCTTTTAATCTTAAAATCTTGAAATCATCCGAATCCCCATCTGTTTCTAAGACTGTCCTGCTCCGCCTCCACCCCTCAGTGCCTTTCTCATCTCCAGCGGACTGCTCGTTGGCCGGCTTTCGAAAATCCCATCTTCCCCTTGCGGACTGTCCATCTCACTCCGTTGGGTCGTCCTTCCTCCCTGTCTGCGTCGCTCTCTCCGCTGAATCACATATGTACTTTCGTACCCGTCTACCTGTCTTAGCTGCTGCCAACTCTTTCTTATCGCTTTCTTTCCTCCCTACCCTCTCCACAATCTGCTCTACTTACTGGATTCTCACTTCTTCTAATCGCTTGATTTGCGAGTTTAGCTGCATAACTAGGAGGGAGTAGTCCCCACCGGGCTCGTCATGAAGTCGGCCCTCGCAAAGAACGGGCACATTCGTCCTGGC